>JARZZO010000014.1:75897899-77191233 GCA_030544215.1 Zantedeschia hybrid cultivar
TCAGAACGTAAGCAAGACTATAAGTTTGGCACATTTCTATTTCTTTCACGTGGAAGTTTGAAGAAACGTATGCAGTGTGCTTGCCCAACAGACGTAAGGTTCCTATCATTCATAGTAATTTCGTAAGCTTAGCAACTTTGATACTTGGGAACTTTAATTTAACCAGAATAATTTACTTCCAAAACAAAGAACTAAGATATATATGTAAAAGTATTCGTGTTAACGAGTAAGAGGAATTGTTTCTACTAATAATCGTCTGCATCGATGGATTAAATCCAACGGCCTAGACAATAACATGAACCGTTGTGAAGAGTAGGAAGACATTCCTGTAGTGGCACTCCAAGCGGCCTCTTCTTTCGCACAACTGATGACCCTTTCATTATCTAAGGGCCATGCCCAATAGTAAGCTAACTCTTGTTTGTCCAGGGGGGGTAAACAAAGGGCTTCACGTTGAATTAGATGTGCCATAGAAGAGGCAAAGTCTAGGAGATATGACCTACGTTCTAGAACAACTTTTCTTACATCCAGAGAAGGGTTCTTCAAGTAGCTGGAGTTTTTCTTATTGCATTAAGATGGAGTTGGGTGATGGATAGAAAACCAGCTTTTGGCATGGCAACAGATGTTCGATAGATTCATTTCTCAAATTGAGCACTTAAACGAATGGTCATAATTGAAATGTAATTACCATGGCTGGTAATAAATATGCAAATGCATGATGAGAAGAAAGAAGGAAATAGATGAGAGAGAGAGAGAGAGAGATGCTAGTATATGTTGCGAACGCACAGTGTGAAACGTGAAGAAAATGGATTGGGCGTCTCAGAGAGAGCAAGAGAGTAAACAACTAAACATGGAAATTTAAGAGAGAAGTTCTGTGTGTGTGTGTGTGA
Organism: Zantedeschia hybrid cultivar; assembly: GCA_030544215.1. Taxonomy (NCBI): domain Eukaryota; kingdom Viridiplantae; phylum Streptophyta; class Magnoliopsida; order Alismatales; family Araceae; genus Zantedeschia; species Zantedeschia hybrid cultivar. Next base: position 75,898,787 of record JARZZO010000014.1, read on the forward strand.
GAGAGAGAGAAAGAGAGAGAGTAAATGGGGGAAGAATTGCAACTGGAACGAGAAGATGAAGGGAAGATGCAAGGGAAAGATACAGGGGAAAGAGGGACAACATAGAAGGTAAAAAGGATAAAAATAGAAGTATAAAATATTAACATATAATTTAAGGGGTTCATATTTATTGGGATAGATGGATATGAAAAGAATATTTTATTATTTTAAAACTAGATAGTATGTATATATAAAATTTTATTTTTACCGAACATAGTAAAAATATTAAAGCTGGTAAGCTTGCTCGAGCAAAACGATTAAACTTGAGCTGAGTTTGATCCGAGTTTAAAATAAGAGTCGCGCTTGGCTCGAGCAAAACTCGAAGCCTAGCTCGCGGAGTAAACCAAGCTAAATCAAATCCAGATAACACATAAGAAGGAGGGTTGATTTATACAATAGGGTCTTCCGTGGGAGATTCTTTTCAAAACAAATGTGGGACTGAAGTGCTTATTTATAGGTTGAGTTGAACTTCACTAAACTCGAGCTCGACTTGTTTAATAAAATGAGTTCCGCCTCAAACTTGGGTCAGCTTATTTGTTTCAATAAGTAGACATCTGTCCAGATTCGGGATTTGGGCGGCCTCGGCCCGGAATTTGGTGAAATATTCCTGGAGGGTCTCGGTCGGACCTTACCGAATGGCTAATAGACTGGCCGAAGTTTTGCATTGCCGGGTGACATCATAAAACTGGTCGATGAATAATTGGCCCAACTGGACTAAAGAGTGGATGGAGTTGGGGGCCAATGTCTCGAACCAGGTTATGGCAGTCTTCTCAAGGGTGAGGGGGAAGAGACGACAGTGGACTGCCTCGGCGACCCCTCAGACAGAGAGGTAGGTGTTGAACCTTTGGAAGTGGCAGACCGGATCTGTCATTTCGTCGTAGAGGGGGCCTTTCAGCAGTTTGAAGTTAGGAGGTACATCGGTAGCCAGGAGCTCGGGTGTGAACGGAGTTTGCTCCAGGATGGTACTGGCAAGGGGCGCTCCGTACGGCCGAGACAGCATCTACTGCATCTCTTTCCTCATTGCCGTCAATCGCCGGTCCAGGTCCGGGGCGGTTGAAGTAGCGACCGAACGTCCTCCGGTTCTGGCTGGGCGAAATTCGGACGAAGCATAGCCTTGCTCCGTCATCATGTGGTCGGCGCGAGGGACTCGGGCAGGCAGTGCCGAGGGCTCGCTGCGCGCCGTGGCGGTCTCGTCAGGGAAGACCCGTGAGGGTGCCGACCGGAACCTTGTATCTTGAACAGGATAGAGTGGAAGAAGCGGCACTTGTTGGGAGAGCTGGCCCAGTAATCCCATGCGCTGGGCGATGGCGGATACCATCTCTTGCAAGGGCGCAAGAGAGGTAACGGCAGCGGCTAGTGTCGCCATCTGCTGCTGAAGTACTTCCACCCGGTCGTCTCCAGTAGCGAGGGACTCTGATATTACTGGTAGAGCCGCGCTTTGTGGTGGAGCGGACGGGGCGCCTTCGGAATGTAGTGGCTGCGCTGAAGTTGTCCGCGTCTCTGCCTCGTCTTATCCGGATCGTCGGGTTACAGGACGATGAGACATGACTCTTTGCTTGTTTCCCACAGACGGCGCCACGTGATGTAGCTGAAGCTATCACGACCGGATTCCGAAATTGGAATCCGAAGTTGGGATCCGAAGCTGGATCGAATCGGAGAAGAGGCCCGACAGGGATCCGAAATGCGGCGAGGGCGGAGACGAGGCCGAAGATGCGAAGCCGAGGGTCGCTCGGTCGGATGTGGGCTAGCCCGCGGAAGGCGCGGCCGAAGCTCCTTTGGCTGAGGAGCAGTTGACGCGAGGCGAGGACGAGGGGCCTTCAGGCGAGGAGGGTCAGCCAGCGAACGGCGTCGAGACCGGAGGGAGAAGATCCGAGGTCGGTGGCCGATACCGACTCGGAAAGGTCGGCGATGATTCAAACTGAGTCCTTGCATAAGGAGGGAAAGAAGAAGAACCAGTCAGTAGGAGTCCCGGGGTTCAGCCCTTAGGAATCCCCTCCGATGGTTAAGTTAGCTTCTGAAGATGATTCGATTCAGAAGTCAGAGAAGTGGAAGAAGTAGTTTTAATGCTTTTTGGACTGTAGTCCTTGGGGTCATCAAGACATACCTTTGGTAATAAATAGCCGTGTAATTATAACGGAGGATAGATGATGCTTAACGGTAGCAGCCGATATAGGACTATGTTCTGGGTCTACTGGTAAACCGCCATAACACCTAACCCTCCCACCGGAGTGGGCCGAATACGGCTACTGGGCCGAAGGGAGTTGGGCCGCTGATGGGCCAGATACCGTTTGGCGGGCCGGAGCCTACTGGGTCGAGGGCTGATGAGCCGCTAATGGGCCGAAGGCGATCGGGCCGCTGATGGGCCGAAGGTTGCTGGGCCGCTGATGGGCCGAGGACCACTGGACTGCTTACTGGGCCGAAGGCTGCTGGGGCGCTAACGGGCCGAAGGCTGTCAGTGGGCTCCTTACCGCTGCTGTTGGACTGATCTTAGTGTTGGGCCTGTCTTAATGGGCCGAATCGGATTCTGCCTCATCAATGACTATTGTCGGTGTAGGAACCAGAACCCTGGATGAATAGATGGGGCATATTCGACAACCCATTGAAGGGGTAGATTTTTATTTGGAGGCTGTTATCACTTTCCATGGAAGAAACTCGAACACGTCCACTTGTGATAAAGAGAGAAGCTGCTAGGTTTCAGTTGCTAGCAGCCTACGAGAAGGGATAATCATGACAATTGCCTTGACTTCTATGGAGATTTCTTGCAAGCAAATTAGGGTCCTCCAGAGAACCAAACCTAGGAAAAGGACTGAAATCAAATTTTTGACCACAGAAACTGAATTTTCCTATCCTTTGTCAAGGATGCGCACTGCTCGGCTTATTGGTTCTTTTATTTAGAATTGTGCACAAGAATCATATGCAAATGAATTGCGCACAAAAATCATATGCAAAATTATAAAGGAAAAACATATTCATATGGTACACTAGAATCTTATGCAACGTTATATATGGACCTACCAGAAATGGCCACGCTACATAGATCAATGTGTTCTGAGGTCTCAAGTTGCTTAGTTTCTTCAAATTATTCAACTTCGATTTGTAATGCAGGTGTTACTCTTCTGATCTGCTCATCATGCATGAGATATCACACCCAAATGTCACAGACCAAAGCCCACTCAACAGTGAGATATGTTCTTCTCTGGAGTACATAGGATTTAGAGGCATTGACAAGCCAGTTGCTGAACGTTACAATAATAAAATTTAAACAAAAGATATCAAAAGAATACTTTGACAAGACCTTCCAGGACTTTTCCTTGTGTTCAGTAGTTGAGGAAGCAATCTTCACAACTAAATGATCTTAAACTAGTCAAGAGTGTCTTGCAACGAAAGATATGAGTAAATTAATGTTCTGACCAGCCAAGCCCAGTAACAAAGTTATAGCCAACCTAAAGATCGATATAAGCAGCCAAGAGTTCTCAAGTTGCAAGACTTTTTCCCAGTAAAATCACCGAGAATCCATGTAGCAACAGCAGCACAAGAATGAGAAACTTCTGTCCCAAGGCAACGACAACCAAAATTTGCCCATTAATTGATATTTATCTACTGAGAATTTAAGCTATCGTCCTGCCTTTGCACGTTTCATTCCAGTGCCATTGAAAGGGGAAGCACTTGGGCTTCTATGAAGGCTGTCTTCTCTTAGAGTTCCATTCAGATAGCTAATTCCCTTAATTGCTGCTTTTTGTAATAGTCCAATGACTCATCCTGCTACAAAGAAACACAACTGCTGGGAATTTGGGAACAAGAAGAGGTGAGGGAATATCAAGAAAAAAAATTGAGATCTACTGCATACCACAGGCTTCAACAGCCTGATTCAATCGGGCATCAATCACTTCTGCTGGAAATTCAGCCTCAACTAGAACATACAAGGGCTCATTTAGGTGTTCATATCCAGGTTTGTCTCTCAATTGTTCTTCCTGAGCGAAGAGAAACATTATGTAAGAACTGCATCACTGTGTAAAATGAACTTATTCAATTATCAACACACCATGAGAATATAGGTATCTTCCTCAACCTGCTATTCTTATGTGTACAGACCAACGAAAACAGAAACAGAAGGTTAAATGTGAGTTTTATACCATTTCTGGATAGAATCCCACAAAATGATTCAAATATATGATCTTCTTGATACCAACTACATTCTGTCGTGGCTGCAGGCTTTCAAACACACAGGAAAATTGTTGGAACTGCAGGCAACCCATCGATTTAAATACTCAATGTTATTACTATTTGAGTTCACTAGACAGAATAAGAGGGAAATACATGTGAAGCAAATACTAGCCACAGAGAGGATAATATTGCCACAAACAAAACATGTCAGGACTATGAAACTCAGAAGCATGATCCATTCATTTTGTCATCGAACCCTCTCACAAAAGCTTTATGGCTCCCCATTCCCACTATATTTTGAAACAACATCCCTTGCACCCTTTTCCAAATTTGTTACTGATTCTACGCTACAAAAAAAAAAAAAACTTACGATAAAACCTATCCAAACACCAGCAGGAAGGAAAGTAATTCTACTTTCCTCCAAAGGCCAACATATAGAGCCCATGGCCATTGCTGACTGTAGGTGTAAGTAAAGACAAGAGAAGCACAAAACTATCTAGCAGGGATACAAATGGTAATTACCAATAGCCCGATTATCCGATCGTTAGCTTATAGGCAGTTAACGTATAGTCTTTTTAAACCGATATGCATAGCGGACAAGATAACGGATATAATATTTTTATGACCGAATGCATATGGTAGTCTAAGATCCGACTATCACTTACAGGACAGTTAACGGATAGCATACTAAACCTTTGTTGGATGCAAAGTGCATGTTTCAAGTGATTTCTCATCTTTTAGAGCCTGATTGTCCTTGGTCAAAGGCCTAAGAGAAGCAGCGTGGCAACCCTTGATTCTTGGTGCTCTGTGCTTTGTTTTGCTTCTTCAACTGGTAAGAGTTGCTTCACATTGCAGTTGGCATTCTGCTGTAGTCACGGTCTGATTTGAACAAGAGGGAAGAGGGGCCTGTAGGACTTTCATATATTGTCTTTGTTCCATGAGTTGTTACTGATTTGGTTGTATCTGCATGTTCATTTTGTATGCCACACCAAATGGAAAGTTGTGCCTTACTGGTGTTAGGTGATTAATTCCTGGACACTCTGGCCCCCCATGTGCCCAATAAGTTTCACAATTTGTGTGCTTTTATTTAGGGCAATTTGACTATTTTACAGTTCTTTTTATCTGGTGGATAAATCTATATCATCAATGGGGTGTATCAATGTGCATTAAGTGCAGACAATTGAAATTGCACTCACATATATAACTCGGCTATTTAATTTAGTTCCACTGATAATGTGCAATTGCAGGACGGTTCACAAGCCTGAAGGTCTCATGTTAGAGACCATTTAGGTCCTTTTTTATTTACGGATTGCTTAACCTAGGCAAGCAGCAGCAGCCTGGAATTGCTTTTGTTTGAATAAGACATGTTTCGCTCCGAAGTAGAATTATTACTCTATACTCTATGTAGAATAAGAAAAATAAATTAAAGTAAGTAAAAGAATAGAACACGTAAAAATAGATATTGATAATGCTTATTCTAATTAGAATAAATGATTCAAGATTTTCGGCAGGATTGTTCTTTCCGATTTATTCGAAATAAGTGGTTGAGAACTGATAAGCAGTTTGGAGAATCAAAGCAAATAAGTTAGAGTAAAAGCGGTATGCCATCAGCGCCATCGCAATTTCACCACCCTCGGTGCTGCCATCGGCACGAAGGTGCGCAAGATTTTTTTTTTTCAAGGGATTTTTTCAAATAAACCCGTAAAAGATTGCATACTTGTAGATAATTCGATCACATGTGATGATATGATATTTTTTATTTGAATTATCTAATCAAATTTAAAGTTGGAGTATTCTCTGAGTTCAGAAAAATAGAAATTTTTTTTTGACTTTGCCGTATCGATATTATAAACTTTGTAATACTAAAATTATTTTATAAATAAACAAATGTATAAAATCATTTTCAGTAAAACATTTTACGGGCATTAGGAAGTCCCAAATTGTCGATTACTTTTCATTTTCCTCGTAAATTGACTTCCTTCCTTGGAAAATCTTTTCCATAAGTGCCACCAAACGGACCCTAAGTATATCCATTCCTGCTTCCTTATTTTCTTGGATGCTTAGCTTTGGCAAATTAATGGACTAGAATTGGCAGGTCATTCAAGCAATTTCTTTTCGACCTTCACTTGACTTGGTGCAAATTAAGTTCAATTCATAATAATTAAACTCAAATTCGATTTGCTCCTCTAATCTTTTGACCACTTTCTATAGAAACAAGTCGATCGAGTCCAATAAACAAATAATTAGAGTCATATATATATATATATACTTGGTCGAGCTGAAGTTTCAACTAAATTTCCTGAGCTCGCCAACCCATTGCGGCTACGCGGCTGTGGCACAAGTTGCGGCATCACTGCAGCTTCCCTAGATATGTAGAAAGTTAAACACCAGAGAAACCCTAACCGCAGCCAAAACCTGATCCGACCAGCCAAAGCCTGGCGTGGTCGAAGAGATCCAAAAGAGTGCCCAAGGCATAAGCCACAGTACTCTGCTGGCATACCCCCGGATGTGGAGGCTGGAGGGCTTGCACTTTCCCTTCGGAAGATGAGTGGTCAACTGGGGTGCTAATGAGCTGTTGGTACCTAGCAACTTCCTGCTATCTGCCAGTTCCGTTGTACTCTTTCTCTCAGGTTCTTCGAAGAAGAAAGTGATTTGAATTAACTCATGAAAGCACTGCAAGTTTTATGTATTCCTCTCAAAATTTCAGAGTTCTCTATTTGAACGAATGCCTTCACCATCTACATACAGATTTCCTTTTATGGTTCTTTAAAAAAAAAAAAAAAAGACCTCTCTGGCAGACTGGCATGCATGTAGGGAGCTAGGCAAACGGGTCAAATTTGGTATAGATCTAAGGTAAATTCGCAGCCATATTTATTCTGATATTGGTTTAGAAAGACTATATATTAATTATCCTATAGGCTAGTGACCAATCAAATAATCAGATTTCTAATGTACCACATATATATATATATATATATATATATATATATTCGATCAGAAAAAAAAATCATATCCCTTATCTTATCCACTACGCATGTCGGTTTAAAATGATTATCTATAAACTAATATTGGATCGGATAATCAAGTTTGCATTCTTACTTTCGTAGACAAAGGCAGCACTGGCCTGAACTCGAATTCCTTTAGTTGTGACCCTTGTGCAGCACTTATGGGAGTTGCTCGTTATACTTATGACTGCATGCAAAATAATTAGAAGTTATACTTCTTGTACTGGCTGCCAGTACAGTTAAAATTTTTTGAATTTTTTTAGGAATGCCCTATTATATCTGACATGTCCATCCTGACTAATCTCCAATTGAGTAAATTTTTTTTGAAAAATCAAAAAATAACCTAGCAAATAGTAAAAAATAATTATTTTAGGTCGTTAATCAAAGATCGGATTGTTCAAATATATAAATCGGATTGGGATCGGTCTAAAAAAATTTCAAAAAAAAAAAAAAATTGCTACACGGGCTGAGCAAGCATAACTCATAATTAGCATTCCTCAAGGTGGGGAGAAACGGGGTATATTCAACAGGTGTTTGATTCCACTGTGCCTGTCGGTTGCTGGGAATTAATGAAAATTCTGAAGGCAAGTATGAGAAGACTCTTTAGACAAAGGACTTACCCTACGAGGACAAAGAAATCGCATCTTGAATCGTCCCCCACTATGCATGACCCCATCTCAGTAAAAAAAATAAAAAATTCTTAGCTTGTTCCCATTATAGACCTCTAACTACACCTGAGATCCCCTAGAAGGAGTTTCTAGCTCGTCACAGTGTGTGTGGAGTTGGTGAAGGAAGAAATGGCTTCTCAGCTCTGGGCATCCCTATTCCGATGTCCATACAGGGAAGAAAGGTTAGGCATGAAGGGACGTGAAAGGTCATAACTTGGTTTGAATTGTAGATCCATATATCCTCTCGGAATGAAAACAAAATGGTACATTCTTAACCATATATATCCATATTCTTAATAGATCAATGACTTAGCTTTATCCATAAAAGATCAGGGTAAAGGTTACTTTATTTAATAAAACTGTCTTTGTTTCCTTCTCGTGACTTCTCAAAGGGCCATGGTCGGCAAAACCTCGATTGGATCCACTAATGTGATAAACATGAACTAGATCAAATTTTGATGTAAGCATTTTCATGGCCTTAATTAGCATGCGAAATAACCATACATCTAATTAAATCGTCATGTATTAACATAACAATATATCCATATCTATGACGAAAAAATATGCATACATGTTTATATGTATATGAATTCATGATATACATATGTGCTAATTTGGAAAGAGCCTATTTTCTACCTTGTCTTACGAGGAACACTATGAAATTGCTCATTTCTTCATGAGACGAAATCCGGTCAGTTTTTGAAATTCCAACTTGACATGATGAAAACATTTAGTGTACACGAGTACATGGCAATTAGTTATTTGATTTGAGGTCCCTAGTTCGAAGTTTAGTTGTATATAAATCGTTCTGTAACTTATAAGTTCCACCATTCTAGTAAAAAAAAAAGAGAAGAAGATCAAAATAATGTTTCTCAAAATAAAATACACATGTTGGTCCAAATTCCATAACATGCAATAGATAGGCATCACCTAGGAAGGACAAAAAAGGAAATTAATGTTCAGATCAAAATAATTTGATCCAAACAAAATTTTACACGTTTCTCAAAACTAACTGTAAACCTTACCCCATAGTTTTCAAGTAAAATCCTCTCTTAAATTCTGCCAGCTTCACCCATCAGCTGGGGGGATGCTTCCCGAAGTGACCAATCCGAGCCCTAGCCCAACCCTAACGCCCTTTGTCATGTAGAACCCCTTTAAGCACCTGGGTCACCTCCCAACGACAACACCTCTCGTGCACATATTCCTGCACCCGTAGGTTAATTACCCCTGCCCAGCATCACCTATGAGCACAAGTAGAAAAAGAAGAAGGGATTTATATATGTATATTCCTTGAAGATTAGTATATTTATAGCTACATCTTCAACTCTTATTTATTGTACGAAATATCCTCAGAAATATCAGAAGCATTGTGTGGTTATACCCCTTTATAAAGATACCAAGAACTCCAATCGAATTTGTCAAAATATTTAGAATCTTTTTGACATGTTCAACTAGAATTCACGGTATATATTTTGACAGAGGGATCTAACCGCAACACTCTTAAAATTTTCAGAAATGTTTCATACGATATATGAGAGTTGAGAGTACTGTAGATAGGAACATGATAATTTCTAGGAGAATATATATAAAAATCCGAAGACCAAAAAAAAAGGTATTCCAACCTGAGGGCTACCACACCATGTGTTGTGCCGGCGGGCAGCGGAAGCGTACTTGCTCTCTCCAATTAGGAGGGACACCCCACATGGCATCCCTGGCAGCTATAAATATATATGTTGGCTACAACAACAGAGGCAATAGCAGAACGAAGGAAATGGTGGGAGTGGGGAGCTGAGCTCACCGCCCCTTCTTTCATGGGAATTTGCAAAGGGGAGCTACCCGGTGGCTGCTGAGTGAGAGCCCCCGCTAGCTGCTTCGGGGAAGGAGAGGAGGAGAACTCGGAAACGCCTATTTTCGGATACCCATCTCCGGTGAGGTGGGGGGTGATGCCCCCTCCACCACTCTCTCTCTCTCTCTCTCTCTCTCATGTCTTGATAGGTTTCCGTCTTTGGGAGGCAAGTCTGCTACTGCAACTGGTTCCATTTTGCGCCGTTGCAGGAGCTCCTCGGGTTTAAACCCCATACAGCTGCAGATCCTATCAGCAGCTGTTCCTGCAGCTCTTTCCTTGTTTCGTTCTCTTTTCTCTCTCTTTTCCGGCTTCTCGGCAAGTTTAGTAACCCCTTTATGTTAGCTAAAACGAAGAAAGCAGGCAGATGGTGATCTTAATTCTTGCGCAAAGGGAGTTTGCTCTCCCCGCTTAGATTTTTCTTTTCTTTTTTTTTCTGTTTGTTTTTGGTGTTTTGAACACTCCTAATTAAGCGAGTCCCTCCTTCATAAAGTTCCATCCCTTTAAGAACTTTTGTGTGTGGGTTGGAGTCTCGGAGGAGATCGACCTGTCCTCCTATTTTTCCAATAGAACATGTACTTTTTTTTGTTTGCTCACTTCAAAAGGTGGCGTTTTTATGATGAAACTTAGCACATTGTTGGATCGTTCTAGTACTTGTTCTAAATTCGATCTACCTTATAAATTTTCCTCTTCTTGTTCTTCTGCTCTCACCTCGATCGGGAAGCAAGTCGGCGGGTTAAAACGATCAGTCACAGTACTTGGCTGTCATCGCATCATCATCTTTTTCTTTTCTTTTTGACCTTGTCATCGCATCATCACCACCACCACCACCACCATCATAATATTAATCATCATCTTTGCATGTATGTGTGTGTTTGATGGTGCGTGCGCTCCTTTTAATTGCATGGAAACAAGAATCTGCCTCTGCCGAGAAGCCTCCCGGGGAATTCTTCACAAATCCTAGTTCCCTGTGACGGCTTAGTTTCCCTGGTTCTTCGATCTCATCTGTCTTTTTCCCATTTTAATTTTTTTTTTGGTTTTTTTTTCTTCCCTTTCTTACGTGACGCCTCCACTGTACAGAACTTGTTTGGCATACGTACGTGCACCTCCACATACACTTTTGTTTACCAGGCGGGGCAGAAATGCAAAAAGACGGGGAAAGGGGGGATCCTGTAAAGAAAGGTAGATGGTAGACAGATTAATTGTTACTACTGATCGCTCAAAAAAAAAGGGTTCCTGTCTTCCTTCTGGTTCGGAATAAACGATTTCTTCATGGGTTGCTCGAACCCGGAGATAAAGGCCTCTCTTTTGCGTCAATTTCTTCTAGGTTTTCTCTGTCCAAAGATCCCTTCTTTTTCTTCTTCTCTCTCTTAGGTCGATCCCTTTGTGGGCAAATTTCGCGCTTTAGATCATTACTTCCTGCTGATCTATTTCTCTCCTTGTTGATATGAAGTCCTCTTCTTTGTCGGCAGCGAAGGAGAGAAGAGAGGAGGAGGGAGAGATCAAGGATCCTGCAGGGAACAAGATGGGACGTGGGAAGATAGAGATCAAGAGGATCGAGAACACCACGAACCGCCAGGTCACCTTCTGCAAGCGCAGGAACGGGCTGATGAAGAAGGCCTACGAGCTGTCCATCCTCTGCGAGGCCGAGATCGCGCTCATCGTCTTCTCCAGCCGCGGCCGCCTCTACGAGTACTCCTCCTGCGGCAAGTAATACCCACTTGACCCCTCTTAACACCTTTTCATAGCTAGCTGTCTCCTCATTAATTTGAGCTTACATAGTTTCAGCAGTTTCTTCTTTACTTCTTAGTTCAGATCTGTCTTTAATTTCGTTTGGCTTTCATTAGTTTGTGTTTATTAAACAGTTGGGTTGCCTTTTCTATGGGAAATTCTTTCTTGAGATGGAGGTAGATTCTGATAATTTTGTTAGGCAGATGACTGAGCTCACAAGTGATTTCTTTGCATTTTTTTTTTCTTCCAAGTTATTCTCTTTAGAACACAATTTATAGCGTCATCCCTTCGATTAATGTTTTCGATCGAGATCCAAACAAACCCAAAATTTCTAGGGAACTTCAGCATCTGCGAGTTACCAGTGATGGGCTGCCAGATCTCTAGCTTGTTATAGGGTGCTAACGGCTGCGAGTGGTAAGCACGAAGAGCAAAGAAGAAACCTATATATGTATGGCCGGGCATGTTGTAGCTTTCCTTCATTTTTCTTTCCATCTTTTCTTCCTTCCACTTTGCCGTTTCCTTTCTTGTGTTACAAATCTGACAATCCCCATCTTTTCTAGCTATGATGAGTCAATTCCATCACAACCTTATAGTTAACCTCCTCTCTTCTCACTTATTAGGGTTAGGATTGTTTACTTCCTTTTCTATATGTATTCTACTTCTGACTCTGGGCACCTAGCTACCTTGAACCCTTCTCTCCCAGTCCTTACATAATCTCATGCAAGAACTTCATTCACTCTATCCACCTCTCAACAAAAAACTGCATTTTTCTCCCCCTAGCTCTTCTTGGTTCGCAAAGCTGTTGACAGCTTGTTGAAGCATCACATCGTCCATGAATGGCCTCTATCATCATGTATGAAGCTTCCAGGGTGTTATCCACCGTTATGCTTGCAGGCTAACTTTTCCTATTTGCATGCTCTTAACACAGTAATGGAAAGTGGGTTCTTCTTGGTGAGTTGCTGCTTTGGTGCTAAGCAATTCTTTCTTTTGCTTCTCCCTTTTGGTGATGAAGGTCTTCTCACTCGTGTCACTAAAAGCACAATGTGGATCCTTCGACCCATTGAGATGAACACACCAGGGTGAGTTGTGTTGTCGGTGCCTTTGTAGAGGATTTATTTTTCCTTGGCCTCTGTGCAGTAATAATATCCGTCGTTTAGGGCCTCCGAGAAAAGCCAAGATGTTACCTACTTACCCTTAGTTTCCTTCTTACATATATAAACGAAGAATCATACATCTAGAGTACTAAACAAACATTAACCTAGAAAACTATATTTATGAGCTTTACAATGTTTAGTAATTGTTGTCATCCTTTTCCGATCATTTGATTTGATGTAAAATAGAACATTATTATCTCATATAATTGTGGTATTTTACAATGTTTTAGGATGTCTTATATTAAATCAGACAATACCTTAATGTAAAAATCAAAGGCAACAAACGTCCTTGGCCTTAAAAATGAAATTTCAGTTGAGGAATTAAAATTGTATAGTGAGAATCTTAGTACCATGGAGCCTTCTGACTTCTTTTTAAAATGGGCGCAAGAAAAAAAAAATGGTTACTTTTGGTTGAGATGACTAGAGAATCATGATGTCTCCTTGTCCTAGCTATGCCTTTATTTGAATAACCACAGTGAGGATATTATTGGTCAATTCAATGTAAGTAATCAAGATTGAAAGGTAAATAGCATGTTATGATTAAGGATCTTTTCGTGTGAAGCCAGTCACTTGTGAACAAGCAATATATGAAAAGACATGTAAAGGGTAACCATCGATGCAGTTGTCAGTGTCGAGATTCAAGAGATCTTTGTTGGTGAGCCCTTCTGGACATCAAAGTCTAGGATGTGATATTCTTTTTAATTAACTTATGATCACGGACATAAAGAGGAACCCAAAAGGCATGCATTAAAAAAATAATCTGAAGAAGAGATTTTATAAAACCCTAGCAGCATGTCCACACTATGTCCTACATGCACTCATCACAGTTAAGCATGCGATGAAGTACTTGGATTATAAATGGAAGATTTCTTATTTCTGATCAACAATAAAAAAAACACACTACACAAACAATTAATCAATCAAGAAAAAGAAAATAATTGAAATATGTATGCCATGAAGAAGATTCACATAGAAACTAACATGATGGAGATTGCTCTAGGGGGGAAGTAGGGTTTCTTAATTCTCCATAAAGACTTAGCATATATAGAGAATATTGTAGATGTGATATCAGACACATCCTGACAAATGGAAACAACATGAAACTTTAATGTATCATTTGATATTGTTCTGGCATTCTTCATATGACAAGCACAAACGTTGGAATTTGTCAAAATTTTATATTTGTGGCTCCAACTGGCGTAAGAAGTTTTGTTAGTATAAATAATTTGTAACGGTTTTACGTGCATACCTTACAATTTTTTGATATAAGGACAACCCACTTTTGTTGTAGTGAGCTTCGTTTTTTAAGTTGTTTTCAGCTTCTAGTCAATTGTAAGAAGTTGATTGTTGGCTAAAATCATAATAGAACTTTTCTTTTGAAAGCACATTAAACAAATCTTATTGAAATATCTGATCAAATAATTTAACCAAATTATACCATAAATAGTGGCCAGAATGAAAACCCTTCCTCCTTCCCCAAGGAAAACAAAAGTTGTTCTGGTCAAAATGCTTACTGATTTTTTAATTAATATCTGAAGTGTTTCTTCAGTTTTCCAATAAAAAGGTTTTAAAAAGTGTTTCTCTCTAGAAAGAATTCTAACATCTCTTAATTGAAAAATGCTTTGAACTGGAAATAAAGAAAACCAACTCGTATCGCTGCAAATATGGTACTTCGATACTTTGCTGCAATTTAGGAATCATAACCAAAACCTAAGGGTTTTGATCAAGTTATGTTATTGGTTCATGTAGAGGCATAAAAATGGGTATTAAATAATCTCATACCGGTTGCTAAAAAGGCAACCACATGCTTATAAAGAAGCTCATCCACCTTCTCCCCAATAAGGATTCTTTTTGCCAAAGTGGACAAATATTTTGTTGGCGAAAGTCTAGGTTCCTTCCGTAACATTGACGCCGTCTGTGGAAACTCTAGCCTACATACACATGTTTGCCTTCTTAAGGGGCTATGTAAAGACATAGAAATGGAGACTAAATAATTCGATATCAATTGGGGAGAAGGCAACTATGTGTTTACAAAGAAGGTCTCCCACCTTCCTCTCAATAAGAGTTCTTTTCTTAGAAAAGAGACAAAATCATAAGACTCGTTGGCCAAAGTAGATAATATATACCTTGTTCTCGAGAACCTAGGTTCCTTCTGTAACAATTCCAAACCAGTATCACGCCATTAGAGGGGACCAAATATGACTAACAAAATAAATATATATCTAGAAAGACCATCCACAAATATTAGGCAAAATATATGAAGTAAAATAAAATTCATGAAATACTGCAAGAGAAAATTTTGGTGTAGCGAAATAACTTAAACCTTCCCAGAATATTATTTTCTTCTTTTACAAGTAAATGTGGCATCTGGGACCGGTGTTGTAGTTTTTTTCCCATAAATGTGTCTGATTTCAATGGGAAAAAAACTACTCGCTATTTTAATTAGAAGAAAGAAGAAAGTAAATTCTTCAGCTTGGATCAGCTGGAGCTTATCTGAGTCAGCTGGTGTAAACTCAATTCTAAGCTGATCTTGATCTTGATCTAGATTGCATTGGGCCCGACTACTCCCGACCACTTGATCTAATACCTACAATCTTACTTTTACTTTGGCTCTATGTAAAACATGTTTGAATAGATTTTCTAAGGAAACAAATTTACAAAAAAAGAAAAATAAAAATTGTCCTTTGGTACGTACATAGTTGTCAAGGCGGTAAGGCGACCAAGGCGTGCTCGAGGTTCTGAACCGCCTAAGCGCTTAGGCGCCCGCCTAGACGTCGCCTAGGCGTTAACTTCATAATATAATATTTTAATTTAGGATATATATATACATATATATAATATATATATATGTACACACATATTACATACATACATTTAGATACATACATATATATATATATATATATATATATATATATATATATAGATAGATATATATATACACATTTTACATACATGATACATATATTTAGATGTATACATATACATATATATGCATGTTTGTATATATAAATCTAAATATATGTATGTAATATGTCTATATATATGTATTAGTATGTATTTATATAATTATATGTGTATATATATACATATATATATATATATATATATATATATATATATATATATATATATATATATATATATATATATATATATATAAAAAAAGGGGCAAGAACCCCATATTTCAAAAATCTGGGCGCCTTGGGCGCCTAGGCAGGTGCCTTGGCGCCTTGGGCGCCTTGGCGCCTTGGGCGCCTTTTCACATGCTGGAAAGGCGCCCAGCGCCTTGGTGCTTGTGAAAGCGCCTTGGCGCCTAGGCGACGCCTAGGCGGCGCCTAGGCGAGCGCCTTGACAACAGAGGGTACGTACGAAAATATTTTTAGTAGCTATGGGAAAAGGCATTCCATCTCATCCTATAGATGCCAACATCGAAGAAAGGGAGGATTAATGAATTAAATTCTTTGACTAGAGTTTTTTGGTTGCCAAACTGGTCATTGTGCTACACTTTTCTGAAAAAGTTTTTCATCTAGCTTATTTTGCACGAATCTAAACAGACCCTCAGCCAAAGAAATTAATATTATAATTAAAAAATATAAGAAAACATAAATAAGTTGCATCTATTAGATGATATAAGGATAGATCTGTAATGAAAAAAAAGACATCATCAAACAAATGCAAGCTTTAAAAAATAAGTCTTGCCGCAATTTTCTTGGTATCAAATTCACTAAATATTTATCCTTTTACCCCATATCTATGAAGTTGTCGATGAACCCTCATTCTATAAATGCAACTAATTAAGAGGTATTTCAACAAGGTGAAAAGGTTCAAAGATTTGTCCTTCTATCTCCATTGTACAAGATAGTACTGTCGTGGCTGCTGATCGAGGTTCAGATTCACCAAATATTTCTATCTGCATTTCCATCTCTATGCGAATTGTTGCCATTCCTTAGATGTTGTAAATGCAACTAAAAGGATCTTTCAGTGAATTCTTTTGTTTCCATTTTTCAAAGTGGTATTCTAGTGTCTATCGAGGTTCAACGCCTATGGACCTCCAGACTCCTAATATAGGGCTGATTTTTTTTCCCATAACAAATGATAGATATTTTCACACCCAATTATGCATTTTTATTTCCAATTATGTATCTATATATTAAAATTATAAATGAACAACTTTCCAATCATTAGAAGAAATTATCAATGAGTAATAGTGAATAAATGAGATAAGAAAGAATCTTAACCCTAATTCATTAGCCTCTACTCATATTTTCCTCTTTCAATGTAGTGCTTTCCTTTTTCCTTGGATTATCAAAACTAAATGAAAATAAAAATCCAAAATAACTTATTACTATAGCTTTTATTTCTGTTCAAAAGTGAAAATAAAAATAATAATTTCCAATTTTGTTTTCATCTCTGTTTAATCTTATAGAAATTAGAAATGTTAGTATTTCAATTTTTATCTCTGACCAGTTCAAGTCCTATGAGAATAGTGCAAACATTGACCTGTCTCAATTTTCACTAAGAAGAGATGACTTGACCAATTCAAACTAGTCAGATATGCATCGTACACTAAGTTAAGACTTTATCTAACCACAATTCAAATGCATCATACACTAAAATCATGACAAATTGTGGCTTACAATTGGCCGATGGGATACTTAGAAGAGCCACTCCCAGAAGAGCTTTGCAAATTTGTGGAGATTATCCTTCATACTATATATATTGGGTGCTGGAGATGGTGTTACCTACCGCTAACGACCCAAGGTCAAATCTTTCTAGCTCTAATAAGAAGAATAGAGATCCTCTACATGCAGGCTTGTAGGTTTGGATTGAACTCAGTCAGTACAGAGAGGGAAAGTTTCGAGAGAGAAAATTCTCTCTCTGTACCGACTCAGTTCATTCCAAACTTATACTGAGAGGAACCGCACTCAAGGATTGGTGCTTGAATCTTGGAAGCACTTTGTTTGGGGTTAAATACTAGTGAGTATAAGTCTAGAATATATAGCACTCCTGACTAGTCTAGAGATTGTATATATGTGAAAAGCACCAGCTAGGGAAGAACTTTTATATGGGAGAGGAACAATCCTTCGTATCTTTTTCCTTTTTCTAGGGACCATGAATATGTGAGGTTTCCCCTCTTTGTGGTTGGGACTGCTATATGTACAATAATAGTATAAGTATTTGCAATGCCCGCCAATTCTTCCCATTCATTCTGTCAATTTCATAGCCAAGAAATGCAAGGATCCTTGATGTTTAAAATATGAAGAGCTAGAAAAAGATATGATGTTAGATGAAGTGGGGGGTATGCATGGCACGTGAAATCCACTTATCTAGCTTGACCTAGCTCGGGCAGTTTGTTTGGGATCAATGAATGCCAATCTAATTTCAGTGGGTATAATCTGACCCCTAGCTCCTTTCATTAAAGAAAACAGAAAATTTAATATCATCCGAAATTGATCCGAAATCAGCTGATCCCAAGACTCGATGTGATTTTATGATTCTTAGGACGTAGGGTCAGCATATAATATAGTGACTCAAAATTTGCTCTAGCTTCGCATATAATATTAGCTCTGATTATCAACAGCAGCTTATGCATGAAGGGAATATGTTATCCATTAACAAAATTTTCCTGCAACTTGGTTCTAGATTATCAAATATGAAAATTGATTTTGGCGAAAAAAATCAGGTTTGAGCAATCATACCTTTAATGTACTTTGAGATTCATGTTACCTTGTAGATGACTAGTTAGTTTAACTTCAAGTTGCATTGATTATTGTCTCATTAATCATGCTTTTCAAGGTTATATGGCACTAGGAGGTTCACAATTAGGAGGGCCCGTTGTTCAAGCACATGAAAATACTGAAAATATGAAAAGTTTTAAGGAATAGACTTTGTGGCACAACTAAATGTTGCGTAACATTTACTGATTGTTATTATATAGCTTTGCATCTTTTCTTATCAGAAGAATATCATCACAAGAGCTTTCATTCCCACGTGCATTAGTCTTGTTTGTGCACCATCTAGTGTACTTGTTCTACAATTTTATCCAGCATTGTCAGCTGTGGATTTGAACTCTTCTGAAAATTAAGAAATGATATGAATGAAGTGGCAGAATTTAAATTACAATGCTTTTAGTAGATGTCGAAAAGAGGGGGGAGGTCAAATAAGAGAGTGAGTGCTTTTGATCACATATATTTCCACTATCAAGGACATTCCTGGTCTGATTTTGTAGTAGGTTAATCAGTAATCCTTGTGATAGGTCCTTTAAATGTTCGGTTGAACACTTACTTTTTATTGTACACAAATTAATCAACAGTATTTTTGCTTGCCCAACGTTTATATAGTAATATGAATTATCAGAAACTGTCTCAATCTATCCAGTGGGCATTGGGCAGGCATCATGGCCATGTTTTACCTTTTAAAGATACACTGTAGAGTATAGTAAAAAGTTTCGTTTCCAGTTTCTTGCTTCTTTGAAACAACCATTTTCTTACTGCGGATTGAAGAGTACATTTTGATGTTGTTATCTATAGCATTTTTTCGACCATAGACCGATATAAGAAGTCTCATTCTGCTTCAAACCCAGGCTCTGTGTCAGAGGTGAAAACTCAAGTAAGTAACTAAACTGCTGTTATTTTATTTTGTCTCATCATTATTTGACAATTGCATTTTGTTTGATGGAATAAATTAAAGGCCACCCGAACAAAAATGCGTACGTGACATGCATGATTACTGTAAGTGGATGTGATTCTTAGGTCCCCACTCTTGTGTGCTCAGTGCTCCAAAACCATCATGAGATAGCGCAGCACCTTAAGCGAGTACAAGTCTTCTTTAATCTCCTTGTTCTAACTAAGAGCATAAGGGCTTCATGGGAGAAATTAAAGTAACCTTCATTCTAGAGAGTATATCATATCCACGTAGGTTAGTTCTCTTTATCTGTTTGCTGACAAAAAGGCTACTCCTTTTTGGATGCCGTGAGGACTTTGTATAAAACTGCCAATCTTGATACATCTTTTTGTAAGTTTCATAATCTGTATGGCCCTTGACATGCTCCAAATCTAAGATACCCATGCAAAGCAAAAGACTTGATTAATGCTTGAGAAGGACTTCCATTATTGTTTTTCCCCATAGCATCCTCGGAATAAGTAACATAAATTAATCAGTCTAGATCCTCTCAGTGCAAAGGTAGACTGGACTCTAGCAGCAATCAATCTTAGGTTGACACATGTAAAGTATACTCATTAATCGAGGCATGTCCTTTCGTAGTCCATTACTTTTTCTTCATTCTTGATTTTCCCAATTTCGGATATAATATAGAACACTTAAATACAACAAAGAATATAATATTACGACTATAATTTAAAATACACTCTAACGAACATTTAAATACAACCATATATATTTATGTGATCTGAGTTGTATTTATATGCATTGAGGTGTATATCTGTGGAGTAGATTCGGTTGTATCTAGGTGCATTTTAAATTATAGTTCTTTGATCTTAGTTGTATTTAAATACTTTGCGTTGCATCGAGAAACTAGAAAAACTAGCAACAACGAAAAAGCTACAGGTTGCAACCTGACACATCTTGTTTGACGAATCTACCTTCCATGTGTCATCCTTGCATTGGTTACTGCTAGAGTTCGATCCACTTTCACACTGAGAAGAACTTGACTCTAAATTAATTGATCTACCATGACGCTTCCCAGACACATCCCTCGTAAATATAGCATCATGTTAGTTCTCCTCTTTGTACACATACATGATTCTGTTTGATGTACATCTCCCATGCACGCCTAGCTTCTTAATATTTTCACAGAAGAAACTGGCTTACTGCAGTTCGATAAACTCAACTAGAAGCATTGGGCAGCCATATTTTGACTTCCTTTCCTACTCTGCCATTGGTCTTTGCAGCAACATTACCAGCAGGAAGCGGCCAAGCTGCGACAACAGATACAGATACTGCAGAACTCAAACAGGTGACTTCTTCTGGCTGCAGCCACTATATCCGTCTGCCATAGCTAAAGAGCTGACTTAGAAAATAACCTGGAATATTACTAATGCAGGCCTATAGCTCAAGCTACTTAACATAATTAACCCCCATATGGCAGTAGTAGCCAAATCCACCAGTTCACGCATGTTATGGTCCACGGTCATTCAAATTCTCATTACGTGTTTCTTCTTGCTATATATGAACAGGCACTTGACGGGTGAGCACCTGGATTCTCTCACTGTGAAGGAGCTCAAGCAGCTCGAGAATAGGCTCGAACGAGGGATTGCCCGTGTCAGATCCAAGAAGGTAGACCTCTCTCTTCATCTCTATCTTTGCATCTACACATGTACAGTGTAATGGGGAGGCCCTCTGTCCAGTGTCTACATGCATGCTCTTTTATCAATTTATTTACGAACCTATTAATTTATCTTTGAAGTTACGTACCTATAATGTCGACCCACCTGCATATCAATATGTCTATCTATCTATTGATCAACTTATCTACCGTGAAGAGATCCTCTCAGTACACATTTGAACTAGAGTTCAGCAGAGAAGAGGAGGACCCAAATAGTTGTCAAAGTTTAAGATCATATGATAGATTTTTTTTTACAATATTTGACCTTCTCCCCCTCTCAGTATTATTGGATTCTGGTCCAGGCATATACTGAGAGGATCTTCTTTCTTATCTACGGTTATACATATCTTACAATATAGATCCACGCTCACTATTCCACAAGGGTTAACCCAAGATTTCGGCCTCCCGTCACATGCACAATGTGTTGCACCGAACCACATCACAAACATTATATATACATCGATCCTCGCATACTAACAGCACTGATCCCCAGTCTTGCCCTGTGAATGTGTTAATTTGCCTTCTCTCGTTGGTGATCCTATTAATTTTTCCCTCTCTGTCATCAGCAAGAGCTGTTATTTGCTGAGATCGAGTACATGCAGAAACGGGTAACACCATAAACTCCAACCTCTCGTCCTCTCTTGCATTTTGTTAACCCTCATGCTCTGATCAGCAAAGCTCCCAAACTATCAAACGGGTCTTTTCTGTGTTGTGCAGGAGTTAGAGCTGGAGAATGAGAGCATATTCCTAAGAACCAGGGTAATTAGTTATACATAACTAAAAATAAAATTGATGTATTTATTAGAATAATTACATTGTAAGATTTCAAGTTGAATGATCTAATAATTAATATTAATCGATATCTGCTTCGATGTTCAGCTGACAGATAACGAACGCACAACTCAGCTGATGCAACCTGCAGGTGCAGAGTTCGAAGGATTCCCGGGTTTCGACCCGAGGGGCTTCTACCACCACCTGCCGATGTTCGACCCATCTCAGCACTATCCTCCCCACCAGGATCAGACGGCTCTGCAGCTTGGATATGAAATGAAAGCTAACCCATCTTCGTAAAAAAGGGAGGGTTCAAGGTGAAGGGTTTTAAGGGTACGGAGGCTGCTGTGTTGGACCCTTCCATAAACTTCTTAGCAAAAGCTAGCCTATATATATATATATTAATATAGATGCTGTGTGAATCGTATCCGATATATGTGTGTCTGTGTAAGAAGACGGTATATGTTCCGACAGTATGACCCCACTTCTGCCTTATATCAACGCAACTACCCTTGTCTTAATTAAGTTCTGTGAATCTTTAATTTTTCCTTGGATTGCTGTAGAAGATTAAAGTCTCTGGGTTTCTTTCGTTTGGACTGATATGATACACTAACTAAATTCTCTGGATTTCTTTTGTTTGGATTGACAGAAGCACTAGAATTAGTGTTAGGGTCATGAATATCTGTAAATAAGTGTTACCCCCAGAATTCGAACAGGTGTTGCCCCAAGAATTCGAACCCTGGTGGGTTGGAATTGTACTTAGTGAGAGTATAGCCCATAGCCATTGCCCTAGAGAGATTTTTTTAAAAAAAACGCCAGGTAGGGATTTCAATGGTAACCGATTATCTGCATTGTTCGTTGGTTTAATGGATAGTTTGCAGATAGTGTTCTATAACCCGCAAAGTAAGTTAACTGACATGGATAACCCGTTTCCTTAATGGATAGACACACTGCCGAAACCGGTATCGGATCGGACTCATTTGATTTAAAAACTATATGAACTAGGACCTTCGGATTTAAATCTAACGCCAGATATTCCCTTTTTGGTTGTATTGTATTGTTGTTTTTTTATGTTTTTAATGAGACAAGTTTAAAGTAGTCACTTTTAAGGAATGGTTTATGTTTTGCGTTTATATTTAACTTTGAATGACACAGTTCATTAGTTAATTTGTACTTCAAATAGACTTTATACAACCTTTCAGTTTAATTAGTAACTATCCGGTAGTATACCGAAAATCACTTTTGGTTGGATATAAGTAAACGAGTTCGGATAGTATGTTTCCCAATAGTTAACAGATTGTTACTGGATACACTTTTTGAAAGGCGGATATGGAAATAGATAGTCTACTATCCTCACCGTCTTCGACCTGTTAACATCCCTACCGTCGGAATACCGCTTGGCGGTACTTTTATATTAAAAAAAATGATTTTTTTTAAAGGCCCCAACTTGCCTATTCAATCCGATTGTACTGTCAGGTCAGACACCACGAGGGGTCTCAAAAAAATTCAAAATAAATAAATAAATAAAAATACCGCCAGGCGGCATAATAACGTCCGGCGGTGCAACAAGTTATTCTCAAAAAAAAAAAATGAAGAGCCCTTGCCACAATCTGACTAGGCTGGTAGGCCAGGCAGTGCTCACAAGTTGAATCAAAATATACACATAAATATGTAAGTACGTGGAGATATCACTTAAAATTGAATGTCCTTTTACATTTTATAAAGTGTTAATAACCTGCCCGATATAATACTGATAGTATGTCAAGCAGTGTGGTCAAAAATGGGAAATGCTAGGGTTTCTCAAAACTTTATAATGTGGTATCCATAATGTCCTCGCTTCTCCTTCCTCCCACCAACAGAGGCCTTTGACGCTTCTCCTTCCTCTTGTAGGCCTAGAGTTTCATAGTCATGCCTAAGGATGTAAATTGGACGGGTTTGTGATAATTTAGGTCTAATCCAAATTTAAAACAGTCCGGTCCAATTTTAGTTGAGCTTAAATTCAACTTAAATTTAACTTAAATTCAGCCCCAATTCAATAGTGAGTGGGTTGTGTTGGGTGTTGGGTTGAGTTCGCCCTATTTATAAATGGTTTGTTAGAAGTGTTTTATCTTTTGTATGAATTATTATAAAAATCAATAAATTAAACTGGCCAGTCCATTTTCAGTCCAACTCAGCCCAGATTTAACTAATGTTAACCCAAATTTAACTCAACCCAATGTATATACACTGGGTCAACCCAATTTCCTTTAATATCGATTGGATTGGACTGAGGCCACGGGCTGACCCGCCCGATTGACACCCTAAATTGTGTCCCAACCTATAAATCTCATCGTGGGGCCAAAATCGGATGATCCTCGACAGTCGAGTTTGGGCTTTCGATGCTCCAAACCTAGGAAGCGTGCATGAAATCTATTGAGGAAGATTTACAGCAAACACATAAGAAGAAGGCTGAAATTTTATGTGGTTACGTAAAACATACTTGAATAGAAAAGATTTTTTAAGAAAACAAATTTATCATTTATCATTTGATATTCATAAAAATATTTTCAACTGTTGTGAAAACAACATGCTGTCTCAGTTTATAGATGCTAAAATCAAGAAGAGAAAGGGATAAAAAATTAAGATTTCAGTTGGCTAGAATTTTTTAAGTTTCCAAACAAATCATTGACTTACACTTTTCGAGAACAATCTTTCGTACAACCTACTTTACATGAAACCAAACAAATCCTATGGCCGATTCTACCTAGCTACATCCACAAGGGTAGACTAAAAGAATGCGATCGTTAAGGTTAAAGTGCTCAGTAGGTGACAGCTAGCTATATACGTTCTAACCAACATTTATCTTCTCTTTTTCATACTAGTTCCCATCTAAAGGTAACTGATGAAATCAAGCTACCAAATCTATGCTAATTTATTAGAATCAAGGTAACTGATGAAATTCAACATTTTTCTTCAACTTGCATCATATCAGCCAAATGGAAGAGCAACTTGCTCATTTTGATTCCGCTCTCTCATAGGCTCTGTTGTCCATCTGTCCAATCCATGGCCCTCACCTCTCATGCACCATATATTATGATACACCTACTGACCTACATCTCCGGACACAAAAACCTACACTAGAAGTCCATCTCATGCTCCCTTATTTTGATCATGAAAAATATCCTTACTTGCAAGTTTATGTTGCCAATTGTGAACACCTTATGACCAATTGCTAGAACCCTGCAGTGCTTATTGTGACTTAAGTTGCAAATTGCAAATATAATTGTACTAAACCATGCCACCAGAATAAAGGATACCATAGAGCCCAAGGCCAAGAGACCTATATGGATTGTCTAGAGCTACCATGCATGTTCCTTACTTCGCCTTAATTCCACCGTGTAAACATATCCACGACTAGCCAATTTTCTCCTAGGTGATCTCTATCTTGCCGGAGCCAATCTTCCTACTGCAGTTCCTCCGGTATCCTACTACGAGTCTACGAATGTACGTAACTAGACGGTCAGATCTAGTAGCAAAAAGTTGCTTTTCTCACTTGCCTCTCATCTCATACATATAGGAGCTTCCCTATACAACACGCCAAAGCATTCTGGACAGTTAGTATGGCAATTTTCTGAAGATCCAAAGACCGACTTGATGCCCTACCAGTTACATCACATATATATTTCTATATGTAGTGGAATCGGATTGTCCATGCGAAACATTGCAAGATCCCCCTCGTGGCAAGGTTAGGTCTATAGAGCTCTCCACTAGAGATCCTAGCAAGTGGTAGGGTTAGTTCTAGACAGCTTTCCGCGAGGAATATGGGCCGTACGTTGGGGAACCCCTTAGCGTTAAAAGAGAAGGAAAAAAGAACGAGGGACAGATTCCTTCACATTATTTCAATCAAGATCTTATAGGTATGCTTTGGAGTATTGGGACATAGATTCTCTACAGTACAAACCTTCTACCTTTATGATATGATTCCCAAGAGCTGGTTTTCAAAGTTAGGCTGATTTCATCGATCTTTTGGCTGGACAATCTGTGAAAAAGTTAACCTTCTAGCTTTCAGCAAGGGGGACATTACAAACAAACATGTCAAATTTGAGACCACTTGAACTCGGCATCCGAATCATCAAAAGAATTAATGATGCTTTCGCTCGTGCAAATCCGATCACCCGATTCTATACGGACGGAGATCCGACGGTCGTATGCACTGTGCACTGTGCATTTTCTTGAGAAGAAAAGGGATGATCTGGGACCTAAGCCTTCATCTTCTCTCCCAGTAGATGAGGTTAACCTTGATTTCCTCTGCCAATGAATAGAAGGTGAAGCTACAAACAACACTAGCATACATCCAAGACATCCATACTTCTATCTCTTTTATCTTTTCATTCTTGTACTTGGGCCTGCCTTGTGAACTATCACTGCAGTCTTTTAGGCTATGATGGACAATTACCTGATCAAGATTGGTTAAGGTGATGCAATGTTTTATAATTAAGCTGTGTTTATGCCATGATAATGCACATGATAAACCATTTTAACGGAACCACTGCACATCCGATTTTAAGTTCCTCAACTCTTCATTTGTATTATTTAATCCTCTCAGAGCTTAATCAGCAGCTTTTGACCCTAGAAATGGGGAAGATGATGTCTTCAGAACGTCATCTCCAGTAGCTTGACATTGTACGTCTGATCTTCCAACTAGATTCCTAAGCAGGCAGAATCTGATCTATCTCCTACTACTAATATAAAACACGATCAAGAACCTACTAATTAACTATTTAATTATATGCCTGTTGCGTTTGTCTTACCCACTGTTGCCCAGTATGGTTATAAAATAACACCATCATGCTTGTCCAACCACCTAATCAGTGTACTTGTGCTATTAAACTATGCTTAATTAACTAAGGTAGCTATTTAATGGATGTGAAGTCGCTTTCGCCAAGCATGCACGCGTGAAGAAGACATTGGCCATACGTGTTCGGTCTCCCCATCCCCATTTTTTAACTTTATAATATTTCTTCCTGTTTAGGTGTTTCGTTTGTTTATTTATGTCCAACTCCAAGTTTGGATTAGAATAGGATACAACTATAGTCACAGGATTACATCACGCTTGGTGTACAGCTCTGATATTTTACCGATCAGAAATCCCAAGTGTTTTAGCCATAATTGAGACCAATCTGATCACAAAGGAGTGTATATATAACACCAATCTGAAATGGAAGTAAACGTACCAGAAAAGGTTAGGCTACGAAGTTACTTTATGGATACCCGAATTAATCATTTAGAGGTTAATTGATCAAAGAGTTTGAGCTCTTTAAGCATAGCACACGGTACTTGGTACCAAGCAATAACTTGTAGTGAAATTAGGGCCGTGTTTGGCGCAGTTTTCCTTTGGAAACACTTTTGCACTTCCATTTAATTCTTTTTTGTGAAGTCATTAAATCTTGAAAGTCATTTATATAACATTTTACTTGTGTTTTGACTTCCGACCAAAAACTACAAATGATTAACTTTCAAGATTGGAGAAAAAATGAGGTTGTTGTGATAGAGTTTACTTTTGTAACAAACGAAAAAAAATGACTTTCAAGTAAAAGTTTTGTCCAACACGCCCGAAGACTTCAGTGAAATGATAAAGTTCCCAGTCTATTCTTATAGGTTAACTATACGGACATCAAAAATAACCAATTCAGTTGGGACTACTATATAAAAAGCTTATAAATGTTTCAACTTTTGCAGGTCCCTGTCCAATATGTAGCCATTGGGTCTAGTGGGCCACGGGCCACATGAGGCTCGTTCTTATTCAATAACTTTTGTGCAGCTGGCGACCCATCAACCCATCAACAGGGACAAATGGGCTGCACTGCGGTGGATGTTAGTGCCTGGCGAGATACGTTGTTGCCAGTGGCCACATATATTAACATTATTAACATATACTAACATATTAACATATAATTTGTCTTTCCCCTCGTGAAAGTTCACTAATACTTTTGTGGGACACTTGGTTCTTTATGTCTACAAATGAGATTGTCCTACTCGTGCTTTTGCCATGTGCATGGCTATATATATATATATATATTGACAATATACTATCAAATTGTCTAAGGATATGATTGGATGGCCTTCAAAAACAAACAAAAAGGATATTATTGTCTAGGCACCAAGGTAATTATATTAAAATAGATATAATTACTTTTTTGTTCTTCTTACATTCCAGAATGTGTATGCTTCACCTTGAGTTTAGTCTTAATGTACTGTATCAAGAGATTCTATGAATATTTGCTTCTAATGGTCAGTCGTGTAAGGACATTAGTATTTCTATGTGATAGAGATACTAAAAGAAAAAGAACTAGATTATGCTTGATAATCTTCATAAGGATTCCTGTACTAAGTGGTATAGCAGGTCCATTCTTCCCCACATTATGAGATATTTTCGGCATGTACACCAAGAAAAAGTCATAGATACCCGGGAAGCATGTAGTTTAAATGCCTCCTTCTCTCATCACCATTACAAGCTTGGAGTTGTTTGTTTTAATTAAAATATTGCAATCTAAAAAATGGGTTAATTTCATATTAATCACTCTTGTATGTTAAATTTTCAAAAAAACCATGCTTATTTACATATTATCGTATATACCCTTACAGAAAAACATCTCTATCAAATATGTCATCTTTGTGGAACATATATAATGTTTATATGTATCAAACATGAAATTGCCATGCTAATTTTGAAACATTATACATATTCGGATGGTATAGAGGATAATATGCAAATACGCATGGCATGTTTATAATTTCCCAAAATATTTTATATGTTTGGTTCAACATAAAATAGTGTAAACAAATTCAGTCAGAGAAACGTTATACCTTTAATGTTTGTTCAGTTAGAGTACGTTCTCCTGTTTTGGCTTCTAATAGGAAGAGTCACTGTAAACCAAATTAGATAATTTGTGTATTTTCTTATTTTATTTTACAAACATCCAAACAAAATACTCTTTGATTTTAAAATCAAGAAATTATAAAATTTTACGTCCAAACAAACAACCCAGCCCTAATAGTGCCTAAATATATATATATATATACATTCGTGCCAATTTAATGAAATATCTGTCATAACTCATA
Source organism: Zantedeschia hybrid cultivar (assembly GCA_030544215.1). Classification (NCBI taxonomy): domain Eukaryota; kingdom Viridiplantae; phylum Streptophyta; class Magnoliopsida; order Alismatales; family Araceae; genus Zantedeschia; species Zantedeschia hybrid cultivar. Next base: position 75,927,610 of record JARZZO010000014.1, read on the forward strand.
ACACATGGTGATCAGGTGTGCCTTTAAAGATTATTTTCCATAGTCCGCGAGAGGTGCAGGAGGAAGGAAACATGGTAAAACTTACAGTACAGAAGAAGAACTATAACACAGTACTCAAATATACATTATCACTTTACATCTAATTAAGAGAGTACAACTAGCTAGCTGGTGTGATCAGTGTATCACACCACTCGGGATACATGCTGAGAAGGTCCTAATTGTGACGTAAAATTATTTTTCGTAGCCTTCCATTCACGAACCCATCTACGTTAGATGTCGACATTAATCTCCTCTCTACCAAGGCATAGATTATAGGTGGAGCTGTGCAACGAGCAACTGATACGTTTCACACTGAGGTAGCCCTAACCCTAATTAAGGTTCACAGCTGGTTCACATGGGTGTGTGTGAAAGCTCCAAAAGAGACTCATGCAGGTCCAGATCCTCCAAAGCTCCAAAACAGACTCATGCAGGTCCAGATCCTCCTCCCCGGGCACGCCCTTCTGGGATCTCGGACCCCAAACATGCACCACAGTTGGATTGCTGTCCCCCTTCGGCCCCCTTGACTTGGTCTTGGTCTTCTTCAGGATGCGCGCAGGGACAGCAAACGCCTACTCCAGTTGCTGTCCCCCTTACCCGCTTGGGGTTGGGGGCGCCCCCATTGGCATGGGTTCCATGTCCCCATTATCCTCTTTCCCATATACTCATCATTTGGAGCCTCCCAAGTTGTAGGACCAAATGCTGCTCAAGTGAAACTTGCGAGGCATCCGGGCTTGCAAGTTACAGTAAGGTGGAGTGGCACGGTTCTAGCTAGGTTCCGGTTATGTAGTTCCTGAACGGGTTGCTCCCAAGTTGGCAAGTGTTTCTGATGATTATTCTCTTGCTGGGATTAGAACATAGCACGGACAGGATAGGCCAGAATAGGATTGGATAGGATCGGATCAAATTTGATGGACTCAATTCGATGAGATCTTTTGGATTTTTTAACTTAGCCTTTTGTATGTCCCAACTCATTTAAAGATGAGAGAATGAGTCATTTTTTGTCATGAAAAGATACGTAAATGCTAACTTCACTTCATCTCTAGGGGCTTTGCGGCGGGTTCCATGGTCGACCTGACCGGCGGGGGAGGAATCCGGGTGCTCTAAAGTGCAAGTGAGGATGAGACTGTAAGTGTACGGAAGAGAGATTTTGAAAAAAAAAAAAAAAAAAAAAATTCTTCGCATACAGCTTTTTCCGATCGCTATGAAAGGTGTTTTTTTTTTTTTAGCTCCCTCCCCCGGCCACTTTGTATTTACCCAGTCTCCTGGTCACCTGCACTTACAGGAACAGGGCTCGCTGGGGAGACATATCATGGGAGGGGATGATGACGAAGGCGGATGCACCCTTCGCTCCCATCTAATCCATTCGTTAGGAGTGGGTCCATTAATTAGCACGCCCGTTGGGCATGTCCGGATCAAGTAAGCAACCAGTGCTTTGAAGAGCGAGCTGCATGCTTGGGATAGGTCAGTTCGGACACCCTATGGAGCAATCCAAAGATAGGGACAGATTGGATGCACAATGATTTGGGTTGGGTCCGATTTAAGTTGAGTTCACACTTGACTCGACTTTTCTTGGATTGGTGTGGTGTCAGACTAGTCTTTCGGACCAATTAAAATCTTAAAAAAATCTTAAGAGAATTTTGGTATTATATGTGAAGATAAATTAGCTTTTATGACATTACGTAGATTAGATGCAAGCCAAGTTGAGGATATCCAAAGAGTTAATGTTGAGTTAGGTCAGCTCAACAGTGGCCACGTATTTTGATATGCTGGCCTTTTACCGTAAGTTGGATTAATAAGGTTGATCTCACCTAGAACTAACTTGGTCTAATTGCAGGGGCTTATTAGCTGAACATATTAGGTACCCCTAACTTCAGTTTTTTCCTGGGTTTTAAAGTCAAAATTAACACTCACAACATTAATTTTTTAGGGTGCATGCTTAGATTTCAGAATTTTATGGACCCAAGAGTTATCTATTTTTCTCTACTTTCAATCAAATCATGAAAAATAAAGGTAAAATTCAAAAGCTTCTTCTATCACGATTTGTTCTAAGGGCAAAAAATAATACTTTTAAACCCGATGATTTTAAAATTAGAAACTTCGTAACAACCTGACATATATTACTCTAAAATAAAATATCATTTTATTGTTACCCTTGACTAAACAAAATCAATAGTTTGATAGCCCACCGCACCTGATAAGATCATAGAAATTAAATAATTCTATTCTTCTGTCACATGTCAGAATACCAAATCATCCTTGTCCTCTTCATGTTCATTGTTTAACTTACTTGATCGGGACTGACTGACTAGTGGGTGCCCTGTTTTAACTTGGACTTCTCTAAATGGCACCACATTAGAGGATTAGACAGACCTGGATCCATATTTTGCCCTTAAAACTTAAAATTAATTTATTGACCGACTTCAAATGTCAAGTATTCCGATCTTAGACGAAAACTTTAAATAATGTGAGGTAGGGACAGGCCCTTAAATTACCTGACGGCTGACGATGGGCTGGCCATCCTGCCTTTAAGCCAAAATAAAAAATAAAAAAAATAGCGGCATGTGCTGCCAGCAGCATATAACAACAGGAAGCATCTTGTCGGCTGGAGGGAAAGGGAAATGTGGACCATCTGTCCCTACCATCACCATGGAGGGCGTTGGCAACCATGGTTATGTGGAAATTTCCATGCACATGCAAAGTAGAAACTTCAAACATGGGAAATAATAAGTGACGGACACAAAAATTTTGTTCAGTGGGGTTCTTCGGACATTAAGTCATAAGTATGACTGGGTCAATAGTGTCTTAGACTAGATCATATGAATTCATGAGTTAGGTCAATGAAGTCCTGAACTGGGTCAGTGAGATCTCGAATTAGATTATTTTAAGTTGGACTAATAAATTTAAAAAAATCCAGTGAAATCCTAAGATCCCACTGAATTAATAATGCATCCGCCGCTAGGAAACATAAACGTGATTTGGAGAAGGTCCATCTTGATCAATCATCATCCATGCCATGCATGCTCTGCCGACATCATCAGAGGACCCCAAATCTTCTCATGACAACTGGCTAAGGGGATAGAGACAACATCATGGGGGAGACTATTCACAAAGGGGAAGCAAATGGGGAGATGAATTTGCATTTAAGTAGCATTCATTTGTACGTGTAAGGACTGTTCATTCGTTGGCCGCAAAAAACAAAATCGAATCTAAATTATGGTTTAGTTAGACCCAAGAACTAGGCAAAAAGAGAGTTTATTTGGAAACTTATCATGTATAATCTCTTGGAAATTAAACACTACTTGTTTAATTTGTTTGGTTATATCTTCTGGCGGATTAATTAACCATCTCCCTCGTCCTTGCCCATTTTTGCTTTTAGCAAAACTGTCCATGCGAATTGTTAAGTTATTTTGCATGATTTGTTAATGCACATATACATAATTTGTCAACATATATGTATATATATATAAGTCATTTTTGGTGTTCTTGTAAAATAAATGGCAATAAACTCTGAAAACATCAGGCCTCTTTCTTACCCATTACTTCATGTAGAAAACGGGATAACTTTCTAGACACTCTAAATCCACCAAATTTCAAAGTTCACGTGGGATCAGTAAGTAGATCCCAACAAAGATCATGATCAGACCAATTACCAGAGTTCTCAGCGGCCGTAGCGCGTGTTTGAACTCTGATGCCAACCAAAAGTTGGGTTGGTGAGGAGAAGAAAAAGGGATCTTATATTACTGTAACCCCCCTAATCAATTTGGCTTTCATAGCCGGCATAAGAAGTTGAGAAGGCCATTTGACTTAGCCAAGTCCCCAGCCACTAAACCTTTAAGAAAAAAATCTCGAGAACACTAAGAGGAGATTTCTCGAAAAGAAACCAACTTTAACCTAACCCTAGGCAAAGCTAGCTAGCTTCTTTACTGTTTATTTTTGCAGTATATTGGTTAATTTCTCTAGTCAAGGTAGCACAGTGATTAAACGCTTAATATATAGTAAATTTCGTATTTGGGATTAAACTACAATTCTCCTCTAGAAGATCATTCTTTAAAAAAAAAAAAATACAACAGTTTCGTTTATGTGGTCGAGATTTTTGGACCCAAATTAAGATCCTATCTTAAGATTAATCCACTGGACACCATTCTGCAAGTCTTCATCTTTCATATATACGAAGGGTACGGACAAATTAAGACGTAACGTCTCGTAATTTTGGAATATAAATTCAGCTGATTCCATTCACTAATACCCACTTAGTTTGTAGAATAAGTTATTACGTGAGGCTCTTCTAACGGAATAACGTATACTTGAATAAGGGATGTCTCGGTTTAATAGTTTTGTAAAATTCGTTGACGGAATAAGAAGAATAAGTAATTTTTAGGTCTAAGGTGGGATGGCTTATTTTCCTTATTCTCCGAATACACTATTCTGCACCGGTATAAATCATTCCGTTTGTCAAAGTAAAATTAAGTTTACGCTCTCCTTATTCGTCCTTATTCTTCTCTTATTCTCCAATCAAAGTAGTGCTAAAGACATTATTTGAATATCATATACGTCAAACGGTAGAATAATAGACGTTTAAGCAGTTAAGGAGTGGTTAATTTGATCCTTATCTCCTCCTTAAGAAGAGACTTTTACATGCACCATTAAGTTAACCACCAATCCATTAGACTAGTGAGGAACGTTGACAGCTACTTAAATAAGAACATCGTCAAGGGGAAGGGTACATTTCCGTATATATGAGGTGAAAGTCTCACCTTCTTTTGAAAAGCCTCCCACGTTAGCTAGAATTGACATTTTTGGCTTTCATGGGTGTAGATAAGATCCGTTGCAGTACCCTGTAGGCTGCCTACAACGATATCTGATCCAAAATTCGGCTGTTAAGTTCAGACTACGTCTACTTGTTTGTCTCTTTGCACGAGTACACCTGGCCACATTACTCTGGATCGAGTAATATTTGTTGCATGATTGCCTAGGGATGATTGGGCTAATTAACTATTCGCATATATATTGACTTACTATTTCATTGACACGTATTTAATGTGCATGCAGAATGCCTGGAAAATGTTTATCATATATCCCTATGTAATATTTGTTATTCTTAGGAATGATCGACATGTATACTACATATATGTCATTGACATGATATTTGTCGTGCTTACGAAATATTTATCACATTTAGAAATTCGTGAGAATGACAAATATTTCATAAGAGTATTTGTCATGCTTATGAAATACTTATCATCTTTATGAAATATTTGTCGTGTCTAAAAAATTTTACATGTGCATCAAATACTTGTCAAATGCAATAATGACCAGCTTAGAAAAATTGACCCAGCCCTCTCCCTCATATACATGTGGACCAATGACATTATCGGCTTGTTGCAATGCCCTGGATCACAGCAAGTATATATTACTCCTCAAGATCAGGTGTGCACTGTAGTCATTACAGCATTAATGTGAATATTAATAAGATTTATAACAAATAATTTGTTTAAAAATCTTGTATAATCATTATATATGTAGAGAACTCTCTAGTAGTAGTACTGTGAAGTCTATCATCGCTTACACCCTTTACAAATTAATTATGACAATCCTCTGTATAATCATTGGATACACACACAACTCCTTATCATCAAGTCTACCATCACTCACATTATCTCTAAATTAAAATTTATTCAAGAATAAGAGAAAACTTTAGGAAGTTCTTTACATATATCCATAACGCTGGAGGGTTTTTTTGCATATGTCATTTGCTAAGTCTCTAAAAGATAAATATCTTTGAAAATTTTATTCATCTTTACCTATTTTTTTCTTTGACGAGAAAAAGGTGACAGTCCAAAGATTTGGCAATAATTATTGACCAAGTGTAATTAACCCCAAGGCGGACGTGTCTAATCTTAAAAACGGGAAGATATAGTAGACAAAAGATGCTTAAGTTTAATATACAAATCACAGCACATGCATAAATCTTCAGAGTACTACTTAATAAGTTAACAAAACAGTACACAATCCTCAACCGTGTACTTCAGATTAAAAGAGAAAGATGTTGGATTAGAATAAAATATGGGTAGATCAGATTTGTCAGACCTTATGTAATTATCTATTTGATAACCCGGATTTCCAAATTTTTAAGTCGGCCACTTCACATCCATGCTCAGAATAAACCCACGTCACATGCACCTACACAAATGAACAACAAACACTAAAGTCTTGAGTACATACTAAATTAAATAAACACTACATACTTCGAGCCGCAAATATTATCATAAATACTACCTCTAACATCTTCAAAAAAAGTTAATTGGTATTATATCTTTTCCGTTAAAATAACGTGTACGCTAACGAAATATATATGCTAAATTTTGTATCTATACTTCTAACTTCATCATAATTTACATAATATTTTTGATATATTCAGTTGGAGTTGTTTGCACTTTAAGGGAATAGTAAAATTGTAACATTTCCAAAATCTTAAACATCAAAATATATGAGAGCCAAGGATATACACAAATATGATAATTTATAAGAATATATATAAATAATAATAATTTGATGCACCACCAGGCTTATTACCCCATCTGGCAGCGCACTAAAAATAAAAATAAAAAATTTAAAAAAAATGAAGGTCTCCATCATATCCTACGTACTCATATAATCCAACTTTCGAATCTTCATCTTTTGTGGGGATGTCCAGTCACAAATCAGATTATATAGCCGCATAGAATATGTTGGGGGCCTTCAAAAAAGAATTTTATTTTAATTGCAGAGTAAATTATTCTCAAAAAAAAAAAAATCCTGAATTAAAGAACAAAGAGAGTTAACAAATAACAACAGTTGTTTGAGCATGAAGGGGAGGAGGAGAAGAAAAGAAAGTTGGCCGCATGCGTAGAAAAGACGAAAGGTTGTCGGGCGGGGACAAGATATTCGCGCACGTGAACGGGGAACAGGAAGCCCCTCTTCCGTGGCCAAGCCCCCCTCCCTAAACACACAACTTTGGTCTTTAGCGCACGCGTTATCCGTGCCATAAATAAATAAGTAAATTTACATATATATATATATATATATATGGCTCCCGCCCAAGACTTGTCGACGTCACCCCCCACTTTGGTGGCAAGCAAAACTTGGTGCGAATAGACAACTGTGGAGAAACAAGGGGGAGTACTCCACCACTTCCCATCCACGGGACAATTATATAAAGCAAACTAAGCCAAGGGCTCCCTCCCCTGCCCTCCCCCCCCCCCCAACGCCTTAAATTGTTTCTACTTCTTTTTTCATGGAGCCGTGTGTTACGGATATGGTGGCAGCAGCTGCCGGGGTGCTTGCGAGGGTGGAGCCCCTCCAGGTCTTCGTCTCCGCTTTCTTCTTCTCCTTCACGTCGTCCTTCCTGGCGCTCTCGCTGCTGCTGCGGCTGCTGCGGTGGCGGCCATGGTGCAACTGCGCCGTGTGCTACGCCTACGTGACCGCGGGGTGGGCGGGCGAGTTCGACAACCTGTGCGACTGGTACGCGCACCTGCTGCACCGGTCGCCGACGCGCACCATCCACGTCCATGTCCTGGGCAGCATCATCACGGCCAACCCGGCCAACGTCGAGCACATGCTGTGCGCCCGGTTCGACAACTACCCCAAGGGGAGGGCCTTCTCCTCCATCCTCGGCGACCTCCTCGGCCGCGGTGTCTTCAACGTCGACGGCGAGTGCTGGCGGTTCCAGCGCAAGATGGCCAGCCTCGAGCTGGGGAGCGTCTCGGTGCGGTCCTACGCGCTACAGATCGTCGCCAGCGAGGCGGGGCAGAGGCTGCTGCCGCTGCTGGATTCGGCCGCGGCGCCGGGCGGGCGCGGCCTCGACCTGCAGGACGTCTTCCGCCGGTTCTCCTTCGACTGCATATGCCGGATCTCGTTCGGGCTCGACCCCGGCTGCCTCGAGCTGTCCCTGCCCATCTCCGACTTCGCCAACGCCTTCGACACGGCCACCAGGCTCTCCGCGAGCCGCGCCGCCATGGCTTCCCCCATGGTGTGGAGGCTCAAGAGGCTGCTGAACCTGGGGTCCGAGAGGGAGCTGAGGCGGTGCGTCAGGTTGATCGACGAGCTCGCCATGGAGGTCATCAGGCAGAGGAGGAAGATGGGGCTGTTCTCCGGGCAGGACCTCCTCTCCCGCTTCATGGGCACCCTCAAGGACGACAGGTACCTCCGCGACGTCGTCGTCAGCTTCCTCCTGGCGGGGCGCGACACGGTCTCCTCCACCCTCACCACCTTCTTCCTCCTCCTCTCCGACCACCCGGAGGTGGACAACTTCATTCTTGAAGAGATCCACCGCGTCATGGGCGACGATTACGGCAACGCCGCGATCCCCAGCTACGAACAGCTCAGGGACATGCACTACGTGCACGCGGCCCTGCACGAGAGCATGCGCCTGTACCCGCCAGTGCAGTTCGACTCCAAGTTCGCGGTGGAGGACGACAGGCTCCCCGACGGGACCTTCGTCGCCAGGGGCACCCGCGTCACTTACCACCCCTACGCCATGGGGAGGATGGAGGACGCCTGGGGTCCCGACTGCCTCCAGTTCCGCCCCTCGCGATGGCTGACCGAAGACGGCACCTTCTCCCCCGAGAACCCCTTCAAGTACGCGGTGTTCCAGGCCGGCCCCCGCGTCTGCCTCGGCAAGGAGATGGCCATCATGGAGATGAAGTGCGTCATCGTGGCCGTCGTCCGGGAATTCCGCCTGCACCCCCTCAGCCAGCACCGCCGGCCCAAGTTCGCCCCCGGCCTGACCGCCACGCTCAGCGGCGGCCTCCCCGTCCGCGTCTCCCGCAGGGCCACAGCTACCGCTCGCCATAAACCGAGATCTTAGAAATAGCACAGTGATCACCATCAACTTGGGCACACAAGACCTCAGTAGAAGCCGCCTCCGGCGATGCCCTCAGACCCCATGGACTCTCATAACTCACGATATGCGCAGCGTTCCCGGCGGCGATGACGACTGCCGCGCGTCCTTGTTCGTAACAAGGATGCTGCCCGAGATGGGGGCCGGAATCATAGCGCAGGGTCCGTCAGAGGAAGGGGGAAGATTTGGAGTTCGTGGGGGAGGCCTGCGCGTGGCGCAGAAGCTTCCTGCCCTCCACGAGCACATGCGCAGAAGTTGGATGGGACTCTAACAGTAATCAGTCAGAAAATGGTACGTGTAAAGTTGATCTGTCGTTTGAAGCGCATTCCATCCACTTCGACAACTTTTTCCTTGTTAATAGTTCAGTAGGTTTCAAATATTACGCAGCAGAACACATAAATACTATCAAGAACATTTAAATATAATACAGGACACTTAAATACTACTAAGAACACAAAATTACAACTATAATTTAAAATACACTTCAACATAATACAACACAGAACACTTAAATACTATGAATAGCACAAAATTATCACTATAATTTAAAATACACCCATGTAAATTATGGTGATAATTTTGTACTCTTGATAGTATTTAAATGTTCTGCGTAACATTTGAAACCTACTAAACCGATAATAAGAAAAAAGTTGTCAAAACGGATGAGATGCGTCTCAAACAACGAATCAACTTTACATATAACATTTTCTGATCGATTACTGTTGGAGTCCTCTCCAACTTCTTACTGAAAGGAACTGGACTCACACATGCTCCACCACCGCCGCATGCTGTGCCTGTACTGCTCCTGTTAACCCGAGCAAGCAATGGGCCGAAACGAGAGCAAGCAAGATGGGGCTTGGATAGTGACGTTAGCCAGTGCGTTGCCATTCTCGTCATTATTCTGTCAACTTGTATTGATAATTCGATATATTATTTATAAAGAAAAGCTAAGGTTTTTGATTTTGAAATGTTTTGTATATTTATTACCCCTAGAAGCATTGGTGTATGGATATATATTCTCTTTGTGTAAATACTCTTGACACGTTTAGAAGAATTGCGATCGCGCCATTTCATCGGGACGCCGGGACTTCTAATTAAATATGCCAAAGAAAATTCAGATATTCATACATTTTTTTGTATAATACTCATAATTAATGTCACTAAACTAGACATCTTCCATCGAATCCTTTTCACATATTATTTTCATATTCTTTTGGAGTTTACGATACTTTGACCGAAAGAGTATATATATTACTTACATAATCTTTTTGGAGATATCAAGAATATCTATAAGAATTAAATAAAAATGAAAAGTATACACATAAATATAGTCTTCTATAACAAAAACGGTCTAATGGAAAAGGATGTGTTTTGTGTGGGCTCTTGCTTGGCCAATGATTAGTTGGATGATGTTCCGATCGAGGAGCCGTATTAATTAGTACCAAGGTTATCTAAAGGAAGAATTGGGACCAAGGTTATCTAAAAAAAAGAAAAAGATGATGAGAAATAAATAAATAGGGCACTTATTAGGAACTAGAATGGGGATGGCTGCTGCTAATCTTCTTCCAATCATTTGATCTCATTTGTTCTCTTAAAGCAAGGTTTGCCGTTGAGTGGAGGATGGTTTTTGTCAGTTGGGTCGTGGCTCCGACGCTGCAGGAAAAAAAAAAAAAAAAGGCGACGTGGCTTTTCGCGTGGTGGACACTTGCGGATGTTGGGGTGGCAGACATGGCGACGGCGCCGCGCGGGGATGCCAAATGGTGACGCACACAGTCCGCTTATTGGGGGATTGAGATTGTCAAAACAGCATGCTTTTACTAATCGGCATAACTCCATCACATATTTTTTGGTGATGTTTGTTCCTTGAAAGATCAGCATTGACAGGTTGCTTGCCTGGTGGCGAGAAGCCTCTTTTGTTTTCAGGACTAAGGGATTAATGAGAGCAAGAGCACAACATGAGGACCAAGAGGAGTGGGCCAATGACAACCCAGTTCCTTTTCTTGACCTACAGGGCACGAGTCAGCCTCATCTCAATCTGAGAGTCGGCTTCAGCTCAACTTAAGAGTCGGCCTTAGCACCAGTCGGTCTCAACCTAATTTAGAGTCGACTTCAGCTCAACTGACATGGATCATTCGGCCTATCCATTCAATCGGCCTCAGGTCACTTTCTGGGTCAATCGGCCTTGGCACCAGTCGGCCTCGGGCTACACAAGCCTCCCTACACACTTGGACAAATTCTAAAAGTTGGCTTCGTTTGCAACACGAGCTTCATTTGCATCACGGGCACCTTGTCAGCCTATCTAGATTACAAGGGTTGTTGTCTCAATCTTGTGGGAGTTTAACTCTATCCATGGAGATTGGATTTGTGCTTGACATTACTCATGCCAAAAAGAATTCACTTTTGTAAGCTGTAATCGAGCCCGTTTCACCCAGCCTGTTTGAACTTAAACTTGAGGCTACCCTAGTTCTAGAACGAAGTAGATTAATTATAGCCTCATAATTTGACATATAGCAAAGATTCAGCCACCCCATGGGAATTTTTAGTCACCGGGTGGTAGTTAACTGGCGTACATTTGTCTTGAAGAATCAACCCGAAATTTTGGCATGCTCCCATTAGACATAAATAAGTCCATAATGTGAACATTGTTATCACCACTTGCTTTGTCTCATTGGACTGATTAGATGTTAGAATATTCTATAACGTCTTGTTTGATTGGAATACTAGTATTGAATTTTAATATTAATATTTCTAAAATTTATAACTTTAGTGTTAAAATTGATCTTAGAGGGACACGGAGGATGATAGCCAAAGAGAAATGGGAAAGTTAGGAGTGGAAAAGGAGCTTTGAGACTCTCTCAAATTAGATTATATCATTTTAAATATAAATCGTAGCATGTACTAATTATTTATTATGCTAATAAATTTCAGTAATCCATGACCATCCAAATTGATAGATAATAACTGAATACATACAATTAGCAATAATATTTTAATGCTATCAAATGGGTCTCCCAAAACAGCAACTAAGCACCCCTTATAGTAAGAAGTCACAGACTATATGGGACTTGGAAGGCTTGGAGCGATCTATAAAGCAAAACCTTTGGATTTTTCCTTCCGGTGGTCATGTTCTGAGTCTTAGTAGGAACGTTTATAGAAGATAACATAAAGCAATATTACCAGCTAAATGGTGCAAATCTACGTCCATCAAGGCAACAATTTGAATTTGCATCACGGTCCTCTAATAGGTCATGAATGCTCGATACTCTGAACCCCCTCACTGCTACATTGCTCTACATCAGGAGTGTGCTTTTCCCTCTAACTAGGGCCAATCAGAGCCTTTGGAGGTTGAGATCACCTAATCTAGCTAACTTAACCACCAATTGCACTTCTCCACCATTTTTCCTCAATTTTACCTCAGAAAAGGATCTTGTTTATTGGCTCACTATTTAGGTAGCCAGGAAGGATGTGGTCTAAAATAGAGTTGTTGCACACTCACTAAAAGCCAACTAAAGTTTCTATCATTTCTACAAGAAGCCAACAAAAGCATCTGTCCATTTCCATCTTTCTTGACCATATAGCATGTTAGGCATTACCCCCACGCATCTTGATGTTCACTTTAAAGGGAAAGGAAATGATCAACTTCTAGAAGCTATAGCTTTCTAATATATGTACATGATTGATGAGCTGCCTATAATATCAGACAGAGATACAAGGTGTTCTCTGGCCAGTTTTTACTTAGGGGTGCTTTTGTATCACGGTTCCAGCAGGAATGGAGATTCACAATTGTGGCATAAACCCTAGCATATCATGCGTTCCAACTTTGACCGAATAAAGTCTAGTTAGTTACCATACATTAATGTCTAGGGGGCAGAAAAGTGCCTGCAGAATATTTGAATTGAAGGGCTAATATTGAGGTTGTTCCTTTAATATACAAGAAGATGCTATTTCTTACGAGAGAACAAGTTCTTTGTTGACATATTAAAAAACCATCAGTGAGTTCGCTTACACTGTTTGAGTACACACAAAATGATTTCAGTCCATTTGCTTGCACTCGTTTTACTTGCTGGACCGCAGTCGGTGCTATACTGGCTGTCGGTGCAATCAAAATATTAGGAAAAGTATTTTTTTTGAGATCAGTATAAACATGACTCATGTGTCCATACAACATGAACTCTGATCAGACAATTAAAGAATTTAAAAATAAAAAATCATAATTAGGCTCGCACAATAAGGACATCCTTTCACTATTCATTGGGGCTAGTATTTTTTTTTTAATATTTTAGGTCATCCCATTTGAGATTAGACTATAAAACCAATTTCAGATCATATTATATAAAATCATAGATTGTAGATTTGATTGAGCCGACTTAAAGAAATTAAAAAAAAAATCATTGTGACACTGGCAGCCGGTGCAACAGGTAGACTCAGACTTTAATTATGGTTCCTTAATATTGGCTGTTTTTTCTTTTACTTTTCGGTTCCAATATTTTTTTAATATTTCATATTAGTCCCTACAATCTTTAGATTTATTTTAAACTCCCCACAAACTTTGAGTCTTCCTTAAAAAGTCCATCCAATTAGCAATCGTAAAAAAAAAGTAATATAATATCTCTACATGAAGGTTTCCTACTATGTTATAACAGAAATGTAGTGGATGGAAGCAGTCTTATGTGAATATTTCTTTCTTTTTTACAATAGCTAATCGGAGGGACTTTTTAACGTGAGTTGAAAGATTATAGGGGGTTTAAAATAAATATAAAGATTACAAGGATTAATATAGACTGTTGAAAAATTGTAGAGAGTGAAAAGTGAAAACAATCCATCTTAATTAAATGGTCAACCTTGCAAAAAAGAAAAGAGTGGATGCCTTAGGTGGTCAAGTTATAGTCAAGGTTCATCATATTACTGATCTCTACCACATCGTATCTTCCCAGATATGAATCCGTACCAATCCAAGTCGCATGAGCCGAGCTAATTCAGGCTAGAAATTTTGTTAACGATAATGAGTTTAAGCTACATTTAACCTATTAATTGATATGAAACTGTAAATCTATTCACAAAATGAGAAAATTCAATCTAAAATAACTCAATATGCATGTATGACTCAACATGATCTCGTCCGATGCAATGTGTGCCAGCGGATTGGAGTCGTCCAGATATGAGTCAACTCATACGAGTCGATATGATTCAGTACAATACGGCGAATCATAATTATGATTTACTCCGAACATGCAATTGTTTTCCGTGGACAGAGGATAAAATAGACAGATAGATGATAGATACATAATATAAAGAATTTCTCATCCTTCTTCAAAACCATTTTTCCTTTCTCGCTTGATCTTTCCTTTCTTCCAGTTCATCAAGCTACTGCACATTTGGTTTACATTAGCATCATAACCAGGACCTACATCAGACAACTAGAATCAGGGCATATCCTAATGCCTATTCTACCATGGAAAACTGTCAAACGTCTTATCCGGAGTCTGTAGAAGAACCATGACCAAATTTCACACATGACAAAAACAACGAGTCCACGAAAGTGACACATAGAACGTAAGCAAGACTATAAGTTTGGCACATTTCTATTTCTTTCACGTGGAAGTTTGAAGAAACGTATGCAGTGTGCTTGCCCAATAGACGTAAGGTTCCTATCATTCATAGTAATTTCGTAAGCTTAGCAACTTTGATACTTGGGAACTTTAATTTAACCAGAATAATTTACTTCCAAAACAAAGAACTAAGATATATATGTAAAAGTATTCGTGTTAACGAGTAAGAGGAATTGTTTCTACTAATAATCGTCTGCATCGATGGATTAAATCCAACGGCCTAGACAATAACATGAACCGTTGTGAAGAGTAGGAAGACATTCCTGTAGTGGCACTCCAAGCGGCCTCTTCTTTCGCACAACTGATGACCCTTTCATTATCTAAGGGCCATGCCCAATAGTAAGCTAACTCTTGTTTTGTCCAGGGGGAGTAAACAAAAGGGACGTTGAAACGATAGGATATGACCTACATTCTAGAACAACTTTTCTTATAATTACATCTAGAGAAGGGTTCTTCAACTGGCTGGAGTTTTTCTTGTTGCATCAAGATGGAGTTTGGGTAATGGACAGCAAACCAGCTTTTGGCATGGCAACAAATGTTGGTAGATTCATTTCCAGCTCTCTTCTACATTTGCAGGAAACCAAAGGACAACAGTGGCATAGGATTCTGATGAGTAGGATAGGAGGCAGGCGGGTCCTCACTATTAGCAGGGGGCTTTGAGATGATGAGATCGTGGAGCTGGGACTGCTGGGGTTGTAGAAAGGGTGCACACCATGACTTCATTTAGTTGATAAGTGGAGATGAAAGTGGGTAGGCAAAGGAGAGTTGACTGTTAGAGAATCCTGCATGACTATTGTTGGTGTAGGAACCAGAACCCTGGATGAATAGATGGGGCATATTCGACAACCCATTGAAGGGGTAGATTTTTATTTGGAGGCTGTTAGCACTTTCCATGGAAGAAACTCGAACACGTCCACTTTGTGATAAAGAGAGAATCCATGTTTCATTTGGGCATCTATTCAATCTGTTCTGGTGGGGAGGGTTCCCAGCCGGCCATTAGAGGCTGTCCAGGGTCCACAGGAGAGAGAAGCTGCTAGGTTTCAATTGCTAGCAGCCTACGAGAAGGAATAATCATGACAATTGCCTTGACTTCTATGGAGATTTCTTGCGAGCAAATTAGGGTCCTCCAGAGAACCAAACCTAGGAAAAGGACTGAAATCAAATTTTTGGCCGCAGAAACTGAATTTTCCTATCCTTTGTCAAGGATGCGCACTGCTCGGCTTATTGGTTCTTTTATTTAGAATTGTGCACAAGAATCATATGCAAATGAATTGCGCACAAAAATCATATGCAAAATTATAAAGGAAAAACAGATTCATATGGTACACTAGAATCTTATGCAACGTTATATATGGACCTACCAGAAATGGCCACACTACATAGATCAATGTGTTCTGAGGTCTCAAGTTGCTTAGTTTCTTCAAACTATTCAACTTCGATTTGTAATGCAGGTGTTACTCTTCTGATCTGCTCATCATGCATGAGATATCACACCCAAATGTCACAGACCAAAGCCCACTCAACAGTGAGATATGTTCTTCTCTGGAGTACATAGGATTTTAGAGGCATTGACAAGCCAGTTGCTTATAATGAACAAACAATGCAGGGAGCCTCACACAGAGCTACCCACTACAATAACGTTACAATAATAAAATTTAAACAAAAGATATCAAAAGAATACTTTGACAAGACCTTCCAGGACTTTTCCTTGTGTTCAGTAGTTGAGGAAGCAATCTTCACAACTAAATGATCTTAAACTAGTCAAGAGTGTCTTCCAACGAAAGATATGAGTAAATTAATGTTCTGACCAGCCAAGCCCAATAACAAAGTTATAGCCAACCTGAAGATATAAGCAGCCAAGAGTTCTCAAGTTGCAAGACTTTTTCCCAGTAAATCACCGAGAATCCATGTAGCAGCAGCAGCACAAGAATGAGAAAGTTCTGTCCCAAGGCAGCGACATCCAAAATTTGCCCATTAATTGATATTTATCTACTGAGAATTTAAGCTATCGTCCTGTCTTTGCACGTTTCATTCCAGTGCCATTGAAAGGGGAAGCACTTGGGCTTCTATGAGGGCTGTCTTCTCTTAGAGTTCCATTCAGCATAGCTAATTCCCTTAATTGCTGCTTTTTGTAATAGTCCAATGACTCATCCTGCTACAAAGAAACATAACTGCTGGGAATTTGGGAAAAAGAAGAGGTGAGGGAATATCAAAAAAAAATTTGAGATCTACTGCATACCACAGGCTTCAACAGGTCTTCTAGTATTGCTACAGCCTGATTCAATCGGGCATCAATCACTTCTGCTGGAAATTCAGCCTCAACTAGAACATGCAAGGGCTCATTTAGGTGTTCATATCCAGGTTTGTCTCTCAATTGTTCTTCCTGAGAAAAGAGAAACATTATGTAAGAACTGCATCACTGTGTAAAATGAACTTATTCAATTATCAACACACCATGAGAATATAGGTATCTTCCTCAACCTGCTATTCTTATGTGCAACAAGATTATATGAAACCAGAAGATTAACAAACTTACAAACCAACCAAAACAGAAACAGAAGGTTAAATGTGAGTTTTATATCATTTCTGAATAGAATCCCACAAAATGACTCGAATATATGATCTTCTTGATACCAACTACGTTCTGTTGTGGCTGCAGGCTTTCAAACACACAGGAAAATTGTTGGAACTGCAGGCAACCCATCAATTTAAATACTCAATGTTATTACTATTTGAGTTCACTAGACATAATAAGAGGGAAATACATGTGAAGCAAATACTAGCCACAGAGAGGATAATATTGCCACAAACAAAACATGTCAGGACTATGAAACTCATAAGCATGATCCATTCATTTTGTCATCGAACCCTCTCACAAAAGCTTTATGGCTCCCCATTCCCACTATAATTTGAAACATCCCTTGCACACTTTTCCAAATTTGTTACTGATTCTACGCTACAAAAAAAAAAAAAAACACTTACGATAAAGCTTATCCAAACACCAGCATGAAAGAAAGTAATTCTACTTTCCTCCAAAGGCCAACATATAGAGCCCATGGCCATTGCTGACTGTAGGTGTAAGTAAAGACAGGAGAAGCACAGAACTATCTAGCAAGGATACAAATGGTAACCAATAGCCCGATTATCCGATCGTTAGCTTATAGGCAGTTAACGTATAGTCTTTTTAAACTGATATGCATAGCGGACAAGATAACGGATATAATATTTTTCTGACCGAATACACATGGTACTCTAAGATCCGATTATCACTTATAGGACAGTTAACGGATAGCATACTAAACCCATAACGGATATGGTCATGGATCCACCTTCAATCCACACTGAATCTGACCCGTTTGCATCCCTACTATGTAGCAAGCTGGCCTCAGCAGATGTGGGCCTCATAGATTGCCATCTCATGAAAACTCTCTCTCTCTCTCTCTCAAGATGGTTTCTCTTCGCTCCAAGATGACAAGTTAATTTAAAAACTTCTCCCAGCCTATAGGGCTATGTCAAGATATCTCCAAGACCTCTTCTCTTTTAACTTCCCAAGATGTTACCATAGAAGTGGGATGGCAAAACCTTAGTGCACCTTGAATATCACCGAGGTTCAGCACAAAGGTCAATGTAGAGCAAACCCACAACCTGCACAGACAACCCATTTTGCAGGTTTAAAAAAATTTATACTTATCACAGAATTGAATTGAATATATATATATATATAAATAAAAATCAACAACTGCCCAAATCATTTTATTTTCATACCAGCTGTGATTCAATCAGAGCCTTCATCCCTGGCCCCCAGATAAATAATCAATAAATCGATCTAGGGAATACAATTACACTATAACCATGTGCTGTTAAGAAAAGAAAATGCATAGTTTGTGAGTTCCACGACTCCCACTAGTTTTGGATCATAACTGATGTAAACTAACTTATAACAGCAGCAATAGCAAAGGACAGCAAAAGCAAAGGAAAAGTGCAGGCACAAAAATGCAATTACAATCTTAAAAAAAAAAAACAATTTCCATCAGATTGGTATTTGCCTAATTTTGTTTCTGGAAATGCAAATTTAAAAAAATACAGAATAATCCACCAAAAATCTTGATAGTAGTGTTTGCATCCAAATGAGATTGCTCACAATTGCTGCATTTGTTGACTTTTTATAGAGCTATTGTCCCCACATAGATAGATGATGTAGGACATGTAGAAACCACCTCTCGCCTCCACTCCAGATTATCGCACAATGTGCTTTTTTAAATGTTGGAAGAATCAACAGATTCTCCAAAAAGTCAACCTCATCTACATGTTCTCAAACAAACCCTAAGTGGCAATTTAAGAAGATCAATGTGGCCCCCAAGTAATGTTGACCACCTAAAAATTAGCATCAGCTTCTTTCTGTGAGCTGAGTAGGCAGACAAAGGAATTTGCAAGTATGCAATTTCCATTTTGAACCATCACTAACGTGTTGAATTGACTTCTAATATTCATGAGCACTTAAAAGTGGACTTACTTTCACTGCACAGTGGAATAAAACACCATCGACCTACAAGCTAGGACTTATATATCCAGAAAACACCTAACTGCAACACGTGCTGTAAAAGAAATTAGCATGTGCCCTGAGAAAAGCTTCAGGTCCCTTCAAGGTTCCTAGAAATATATTATGATTTGTTCAAAGATTTAGGGGTTTACTGAAAGATGCTTGGAGGGATGCAAAGACCAAAGTTTGAGAAGGTCAATCAAATAAAAAACGAATTCAATGAACAAATGAGATACTAAGTTCTCATGACACAACAGAAAGAAATCCTGGTGGACATGTAATCAAAACAGGAATGCAGAAACCCATGAGACACGATTCATTGTAATTGAATAAAATATCCAGGATATGACTTTGGAGCAAGGAGATATAAATGATGCAGCTTTTGAATACACATGTAAAACAAGAATTATGCCCCAACACCAAGGAAATCAACCACCACGTACATTCAGCTTAAATTAGCAACTTTTCATTAGAAGCAGTTCTATAGTCAAATTGATAAGATCCCTGCAGAAAAGTCAAACATTAGATTTGAAATGGATTTCCAGCTTGCCAAAAAAGGGATCAGATTGAAAACTTGAAATAGTTCTAGAAGTTTCAAAGAGTCTAGGCTAGATCTGAGAAGTTTCATTTAGAATTTGCGGCAAGTTTCACATACCGAAAAAGGTAGCCACAAACTACTGAAAAGATCAAGGGAAAATGTTGATTACCTTAACAGAATCTTTTACTGAACCGCAGCCTCGAATATATACCCTGCACTGAGTAGTAGCTTCAACTCTTTTTAGAGAGTTGCCACGTGGTCCCAACAGCCGACCAACAAAATTGTACTGGGGAATGAAATTTAAGTAGGGTTACTAGAAGAGGAAACAGAATCAAGAAGGGCAGGTAATGATAGTTCACATGATATTATTGGACATACATTTGGAAACTTGTCAACCGGGACATCTAATCTCACAACTTTCTTTACTACAGAATTGGTGGGAACTCCAGAAGGCCCATGCCACCCCATTGAAGATGCTTGTAAGATGCCCATTCTTTGGAGAACACCGTTATCCTGAAAAATAAACATAAGACAACTATGATTATTCGAAAGAAATGTTATTCAATAACATTGTTTGCATGCATCCCCAAAACAATGTCTTAAATGAACACGTTTCCTTGATTTAGTGATGAAAGAATATTTGTCACCTTGAGAGGAGGGGATGCTTCAACCAGTTTTCACAAACTAAATACAATGGAGTGGCTAAGTTGATTCAGCTGATGATTAAGATGGCTGAAAGTTTCAGAGTAGAGGCGGTTTGTCTATTATTACCCAAACAAGAGTGCATGGTTTGCATGATTGAAACTATTAGCCGGCCATGCTATGTTCATCTATATGTCTACACACACACACACATATATACATACATACATACATATAATATATATATATATAGAGAGAGAGAGAGAAATGCTAGAATGTGATTGCTACAGTGCGTGCAGTTTCCCATCCCCATATTAAAAAAATAAAAAATGTTCATAATTTAAAATATTCAATAACCCTCCTTAGGGTTGTTTCCATCCATGGGGCTTTATCTTGACCATCCGATCATGTCCAATCTTAAAACTCAATCTTAGCCATCCATCGGGTGCAAGCAAATCCCAATTTCAAAAAATGGTGAAAAAATAGTCAAAGAAATCGGAGATTCATCAGATTAGCACCTACAGTTATTCCCATCCCTTGGCCCCTGTTTGATTGCGGGTTAGCCCACGAATAACCCAGGTTATCACACTTTAAACCCGTTTTGTGGTTTGATTGTGGGATTAACCTATCCGGGCTAAAAACGGGCTAAATGGGTGCTAACCCGGCGTTAGCCCGAGCTAACGTATCCCACCATAGAAGGGGTTATCCCATGTGTTAGTGTTCTATTAAATATTATTAAACATTAATAAATGTTAAATAATAAATAATTATTATTATTAATAAATATGATTTTGACTACTAAATATTAATAAATATTAATTCATATTATTAATATAAATATTAATAAATGTTACTAATATTGCTAATATTAATTAATACTATTTTGATTAATTAATATTAATTAACGTTAATTATTGTTATTTATTTTGATTAATATTATTATGCTCCATTTACTGATCAGAAGTTTGATTAATATTACAATAAAATATTAATAAATATTTAAATAAATTAATTATTAATACATGAAGCACACTTAATAATTATGTGGAGAGATAATGATGAACTTTACTATATTTTTTATTTTAATAATGAAACTTATTTATATAAATTATTTAAATCATATTTTTGTTATTACCTAAAGTACATTTAAGAGTATTTGATTGAAATAAAATTCATAAAAATATTCATAATCTGAATATGATTGATTCAAAATACATATATGATAAATTAAACTATGCATTAACTTTAAAAAAATATATTTAAAAGGAGATTCTATATACCTATCCTAGGTTAACCTCCACTTTGAAACAAGAGCTACTTATCCCCAGAATAGCCAAAAACGGATTAAATCAGGGCTAACCTAATCGGGCTCCCTAGGGCTAACCCGGGTTATCCCTATCCTTATCCCACAATCAAACATGGGCTTGAGGTTTAGTATTCATCACTAAGTTACGCATGTAAAATCGGACAGGTTATATTGAATGCCTCACGATCCGAGGGGATAATTGAATATTTAAATTTTATTTGTACCTATCCTAGGTTAACCTCCACTTTGAAACAAAAGCTACTTATCCCCAGAATAGTCAAAAACGGATTAAATCAGGGATAGCCTAAGCGGGCTCCCTAGGGCTAACCTGGGTTATCCTTATCCTTATCCTGCAATCAAACATGGGCTTGAGGTTTAGTATTCATCACTAAGTTACGCATGTAAAATCGGACAGATTATATTGAATGCCTCACGATCCGAGGGGATAATTGAATATTTCAATTTTATTATGATCTTTATTTATTTTTTAAGATGAGGATGGGGTTGAAACAGTGATGAGGTTCAACTACATGCACTGTAGCAACCACACCATAGCTCTCTCTCTCTCTTTAAGAGACATAGAGAGAGAGAAATGAATAGAGAGAGAGATGGGATCTGCTGCCACCAATGACAACATTTATAGTGCCACCAAATCACAGCAGTTGAATCCCTCATATCCATGGGTGCCTATTAAACACGGAGAGCTGCTGGGCAGGAGCGCACATGAGTCACTTTGACGGAGAGAACCCATCTTCCAATACTTACCTCTCTTATTTTCTAGCGCCCGCCATCCTCTTTGTTGGCCCCCTTTCTCTGGGACCACCATAGTACCCTTTACTTCCTGGCCTCCTCTCAACCCCAAACCTTTCCTCTTCCCTCCCCACTCTTAGGGGCTGCAGCAGCAGTAACGAGAAGAGCCCAGATGGCAGCAGGCAACATCAGCAGTGATAGAAGACAATGATAATAATAATGAGAGAGAGAGAGAGAGAATGAAGGGCTTTGATTCACCTCCCAGCCAGCTTCAGTCATGTTTAGATTGTTGCCAAAGGAACCAGAGATTACAAACTGAACTCAAATAGACTGGTCGCCCCTCGCTGGCCACACGTTTAATTAAGCTACCCCTTTAGCCTTTGCAATATACTTCTAATCCCCCATAACATTAGTTGCTTGCATGCTGCATCTAATAAGATTAACTTCTTCTGCACCAGATCTCCTATCCTTGTAGATTCTCAGCATTCACTTTATTAAATTAGATAAAACGTAAGGTTGATCAAGTGTAAACTTCAAATGTGGAAATAAAAAGGATCATCCCCAAATAAAAGGAATCCATTCTTGCATCGGAAATTATCTCAGCAGTTTGTGTTTCCTTGGTTTTGAGATAATCTGCAATACTTTTGATCTATTACAAGTGCAGGAATGGCTCTTCTTACTCTCGTCTCATAAAGAAAATACAAGCTCCTCAAAATTCTTCTGGCAGCCTCTTCAGGACATCAGAGAGGAAACCACACATTAAAGTCATAAGACAGAACCACTGTTTTGGCAGCAATCATGGAAGGAGGGTGCAACAGCAGCATGCTCAGATATCGATTCTTCTCAGGTCCATGACAAGTTCAGATTCATAGTTACCATTGCGTTTCAAGGTCTCATAGACAACTAAGCTCGACATGGATGGCAGCATCGGCCAATACTGATACGTATCAGTATGGATGGTGACCAGTACCGATACAAGGTACCCCAATACCGGCCCACCCAAATAAATTAGAAAAAAGAAAAGCCGGTACCGGCTCATACGGCCAATACTGATACCGATACGTATTGGTATCAGTACCCACCGGTACGGGTACCAATACCGAGATTGCCGTCCTTGAAATTCTAGGCACGGGCATCAAACAATAAACCTCCATCTCCCTCTTCTCCTCAAGCTGCATCCACCAGCATGTGCAACATCATGATCAAATTTCGCTGATCCACAACCTGTGGGATATGCGACAGAGGAAAAGGGAAAGGGGAGCCGAGTTTGGCAAGAGAGAGGGAGGTAGAGCGTGAAATGAGGGAGAGAG
The DNA here is from genome assembly GCA_030544215.1 of Zantedeschia hybrid cultivar. Classification (NCBI taxonomy): domain Eukaryota; kingdom Viridiplantae; phylum Streptophyta; class Magnoliopsida; order Alismatales; family Araceae; genus Zantedeschia; species Zantedeschia hybrid cultivar. Next base: position 75,951,222 of record JARZZO010000014.1, read on the forward strand.
ATATATGGAGGGAAGGTGGAGCGGAATGTAGAGAGCAGGAGCTGCAGGACAAAAGAAAATGGGCCTACCCCAGTCAAACTACTCATGTGTGCTTCCTAACCAGCAGATAGCTGCCATTTTAGTGCCATTGGATCGAGAGGATCAGAAGGATGCAATCAGTCGGCAATGTAATTGGTTGCCACAGGTGGCAGCCAATACCCCTCATGTATGGAAACTGTTACAGTCAGCTGCAATGGTGGCAGCTGACTGACCTTTGAGGGATAAAATTTCCCCCATCCCATATTAAAAAACAAAATAAAAATTATTAAATTTTTAAAATATTCAATTTCCCCTTCCCCCTCTGGGTTGCTTCCGTTCCTTGGGGTTAAATTTTACCGTTCGATCGATAAACTCATCCATAGGCATACAATCGGGTGCGCACAAAAAAATATCTTTAAAAAAAAAAACATAAGATAGGAAATTATTTCAGTTAGCCCCTAGGGATGTTCCCATCCCTCGGAGATTAGTTTTAATCATCAATTAGGGGATTTAAATCCCTAAAACTTCAAAGACTGCCAGCGTACCAACATATTGTAAACTAACCCTATATATATATATATATAAAGAGAGAGAAAGAAAGATGTTATGGCACAGACCATGGTCCAAACCGCATGGAGTTTGAACTCCTTAATGTGTGTTCAAACTAAAACCCCAAGGCATATAAAAAAAAGGGGCGAGATCCCTCTAATTCAGTCCATTTAATGTCCTTTTCGGGAGCTAGAGGAAATGCATCTCAGGTACACCAATTAGTAGGTATGAGAGGATTAATGTCGGATCCCCAAGGAGATACTATGGCACGGACCACGGTCCAAACCGCATGGAGTTTGAACTCCTTAATGTGTGTTCAAACTGAAACCCCAAGGGATGGAAACAACTCAAGGGTAATTGATATCATTTTCCTATTTTTTTATTATTTTTTAAGAATTTTTAGACCACCCGATCATGAAAATCAAAAATGGCATCCGATTTGACAGCTATGATAGACGATCAATATTAAGCCCCAAGAGATGGGAACAACCCTAAGGGGTAAGTTGAATATTTAAAGTTTATGATGATTTTAAAAAAAAAAAAAATATGGGGAAGGAGTCGCAAATGGCCGTGCGATCCTATTGCATGGCCACATATTATATATATATATATATATATATATATATATATATATATATAAAACGTGTGTGCATGTGCCTGCACGTGCATGCGTGTACATATAATTATCCAACATCAGCCCATGAACGACCATGAAGGTATACCATAATGATATGCATTAGAGTATTGGAGGGATTGACTCTTACAGTACCATTGTATGGACAAGTTCACAGCATTATCCTGCAGACCTAAGCACCTTACCAAAATCTATTTTTTTCAACATCTAACAGGAGTGGAGAAGATGAAAGGAACCAGCAACGCTGGCACAGTACTGAAAATTGAATCAAAAGGTTAGTCGGATTTCTTCATAGTAATGATAGATTTATTGTGTTCAAGCATGATCATTAATTTCATGAGAAAGATCTGTTAACAGTTAAATGGATCTTGGGAACAAGACTATATTCCAGTCTTCAGTTCATCCATGAGTACTCATGGGGATCAACTGATTCTGGCTTGGTCTCAAAACATAAACCTCTGTCTATGGGGATTGACACTTTTGTATCATTCACCTTTGCCCAACCTTTCTGCACAAACCATGGTTTCATCCACTCTTTTTCTACAGAGTACAGACCATATTTCTGTACTTTCGGCCAAAAAAAAAAGCATTCTGAGAATTTTCTCCCTGTTGGAACTGGACTGGTTCCAGCCAGTTGTTAGTACCATGCATCATATGGTACCCTCATCTTCTGGTAACACAACTCATTCAAATGGAAAAATAAAATGCATTATTTATAACACATCACGATCATGCTAAAATGAACCATAAGTACAACCACAATTGTTACCTCTGTTTGCATTCCTGACCAAGGCTCCAGATCCATTAGTCCACCATTTGAATGATGACCAGCAAATCTCAATGGACTCCCATGCTCAATTCTCTCAGCATCAAATGTTTGATTAGGTGCCAAACCAGATGCTCGAACAATTTCTGGATCATTTCACAGTACCAGCATATTCAATAAAGAACTATATGAAAATGGAGATAATTCTCCAACAATCAGGCAAGTCACTTCTCAACATCAAAAAGACGAAGCATGAACTCAAAATGAACATGTATGGATGCCCAAGAAGAGGAAGATATCGAGTTTAAAAAAAAAAAGTCAGAAAGGTATAAACTTACATTTCAAAGCTTCACATGGTTAGTTTAGAGTATTGGGGGGGGGAGTGTTAAACAGGATCTAGATCATTTGATGATGGAGGTCTGACAATATCCTGTCAGAAAGTATGCCACACTGATTATGAACATGGCTGCCATGCAATGTTTCAATTTCCCACCAGAAATATGGAACTTCTTTAATTCATTGAGGATAGGGAGCTGGAAGAATCAAAGTATGAGGCTCTCGCATATAATGCCACATGCAATATGCTATGTAGCATTTGGTTGGAAAGGGACAAGAACGCGTTCCAAGAATGGAAAAAATTATGCTAGAAACCCTTCCTATTGACCTTCACCCAATTGAATGACATACATTTCCACTACGAGTTTTCTATTTAAACTTTCTTTGTGGTATGGGAAGAGACATGGGTCTGAATTGGGCTATGATTGTGGAAACTCACCTCGATTTCTTGGATGTATCACTGCTTGTTATATCACTAAATTGGTGGAACCTTCCACATATTCCTCAAAAGCAAAAAAATATGGAATTTGAAGTGAGATCTTGAATGAAGTTACATTATCCAATAACCATCACTGACACAAGAATGTTTATTTTAGGACCAGTAAGATTTAGGAAGAGGAATCACATTCACAAAAATATTTAGGAAGAAGATTAGTGCAGGCTGGTGTGGCCTACTGGGGTAAATGGATATCTGTATAATGGAGCATTGTTTTCAAGGTGTCGCATAGGCGACAAGGCACTCCCTTGTGTCCAAGGCGACCTGGCGCCTAGGCAAGCAGCCCATTACGGCATTCGCCTAGGCTGTCTAAGGGTGCCCAGCCCAGGTAACACCCGCCCAGCCCGCCTTGTCGTGGAAACAACGTACCTTCTTTTAGGTCTATTTTTTTTCAAGAAAAACGTAGATTGTACCATCAATTTTATTAAATAAATAGAGGAAGTACAATCATGTGGATAAGAGAGGTTCCTATCCACAAAAAACAACTAAGATGACTAAGACATCTTAAATGCCTTAATCCAAGAATCTACTGAGAAACCAAAAAGATGCCTTGACCAAGAGTACAACAAAGATAAACTTCTACTACAAATGTTTTCAACATAAGATCGACTTCCCCGGAAGATGGCGTCATTCCTTTATCTCCAAATGCTCCAACAAATTGCATGAGGAAGAATGCCGTACAAACTTTTCAGCTCCCTTTGATGCTTGAAAAACTGCCACATCTCCATAACAGACTGGAAACGAGGCTGACAGTGGAGGAATTTCCCGAAAGAACTCCAGACTTCTCTACTCAGGCTGCAGTTGACCAGTAAATGGTCCACATCTTCTTGATATTCTCCACAGAAGAAGCACAATATATCAGCATCAACAGACCATTTTCTTCTGTACACCTTGGTGATGATTCTTCGCTCATAAATCAGCCACATAAATGCCTTAATTTTGAGTGGAGATTTAACCTTCCAAACATCTTCATTTTGCACATAGGTAGGTAACTCACTTCCAGCACCGAGTAATAACAATAAACTAGTCTTTACTGGGTCCTCATATCAATTTATCTGAAATTCCTGTCTGAATATTCACAGAACACAATTCATTTATCAGAGAGCAGAATTCATCTATTTCTTCATGCTTCAAATTCCTGCACATAGGCACAGTCCAGTGAACTTCATTTCCATTTCTATCATAACCAAGGTTCAAAAACTCGGCTCGGATCGGCACGGATCGGCCGAGTCGGACAGGTTTTGGGCCGACCGTGCCGATCCCGAGTAACCTGGCCGAGTCCAGGACTCGGATCGGGCCGGGTCGACTCGGATCGGCCCGACCCGGCCCCCAACGGCTAGTTTGACTAGCCGTTGGGGGTCAAACTAGCCGTTGCTGGCCGTTCCCAAACGGCCAGCAACGGCTAGTTTGGGCCTTGGGGGTCTATTTAAACCCCCCCAAGGCCCTCCTAAGGCTCCACAATTGCCCTTTGAGCCTCCTAACATTCTTGCTCTCTCTCTCTCATAGAATTCTCTCTCCATCTCTCCCACGAGGTCACTTCTAGTCTACTACAAGCTCCGCAGTCTCTCATCTTCTTGTGCTGTGAAGGAATGGCATCTCAAGGTGCTGCTGAGCGGTCATCTGGGAATCCTCCTAGTGCTGATCCTGCTTGGGGTCATTGCACACCGGTGGACATGGGCCAAAGAAAGGTACAATGCAAATATTGCAACCGGGTTGTCTCTGGCGGGGTCTACCGATTCAAACAACATCTTGCTGGAATAAAAGGTGAAGTTGCAGCATGTGCTCGAGTTCCTTCAGAGGTTAGGATCCAATTTCGAACTTACATGAAGGAGAAGGAATCAAGCAAAGCAAGTACTGCCAGAAGAAGACAGGAAATTCGAGAGGAATTGACTGAACCAGCGCGAAGGTCTGATGCTGGAGTCCGGCTTGGTGGAAGTAATCAACCTATAAATGTTGATGATTGGGATACAAGTAAGTTTCTTATTTAACTTATTTTCATGTTCTTCATTTAACGTTTTCAGACAAATAGTTATAGTAGATTAATTTTTTTTCTTTTACATTTAAAGCTGAATTGCGACGTGCAATGGAAGCAAGCCGGCGGTCCTTTGCAGATGAGGACTTATTTCGGCACACTGGAAGATATGGAGGACAAGGAAGTGGCTCCACACCTTCTGCACAAGGGAGCACTAGCGCCGGCATGAGCACTAATGTATGCGAGGAGCTGCCTCAGGAGTTCACTAGAGCTGGAGATCCTAGAGTAGGTCCAATAGATCCCTTGCTCACCAAGAAGAGGGATAAACAACCTTCTATTAGTGCTGCATTCAAGAACTTAAAACTTTGTAAGGAGAAGATAGGGAGAGCTACATCTAGGTGGTTTTTCTATAACAGTATCCCTGCTAATGCGGCCAATGGGCCATATTATGAGTCCATGATCGAGACCATACAAGAAGTTGGCAAAGGGGTTGAGGGACCTTCTCCATATGAGATATACAACAAGTACTTGGATATGGAAGTTGATGACATCCGAACATACATTAAATCATTTGAAAGGATCTGGGATGAGTATGGATGCACTTTAATGTGCGATGGATGGACAGGTACATAAATCTTATATTCAGTTTCTTATCTTATCTTCATTTTTTCTTAATCAGAATGGGTCTCTTTCTGATTTCTTATCACGTTTGGAATTTTACAGGGATAACAAGAAGAAGTATGATCAACTTCTTAATTTACTGTAAAGCTGGAACCGTATTTTGGAAGTCCATTGATGCATCTGGAAAAATAAAGAATGCCCAGTACCTGTGTGAATTAATGGATCAAATGGTGGAAGAAGTGGGCGAAAAAAGGATTGTCCAAGTCGTTACGGACAATGCAGCGGCGTTCAAATTAGCTGGACAAATGTTGATGCAGAAGAGAGAACATTTATACTGGGTTCCCTGTTCTGCTCATTGTATTGACTTGATGTTGGAAGACATTTGCTCTGATCCGATGGTAGATGGAGTGGTCAAGAGTGGTCGATTTATCACCACATTCATCTACAATCACAACAACATTCTGGATATCATGCGCACACATACTCATGGAAGAGAGTTGCTTCGTCCGGGAGCCACCAGGTTTGCATCTCAATATATCTCTCTAGATAGTTTAAGTCAACAAAAGAACAACTTGATTAGGATGGTGGCATCGGAAGATTGGGAGAATCACATATTGCGGCATGTACCAACTAAGGTCAGAGAGAAAGGTAAGAAAGTGGCTGATCTAATTCAGTCTAGACCCTTCTGGAGGGGGGTGCAAGCGGTGTTAAATGTTGTAGAACCGCTTGTCCGTGTCTTGCGATCTTGTGATGGAGAAAGAAGATCGGATATGGGTTTTTTATATGAAGCTATGGACAGAGCTAAGGAGCTCATTCAACTGAACAACCCAACAACCTTTGTGAAGTGGTGGGACATAATAGACAGACGTTGGGAACACACTTTACATCACGATCTTCATGTAGCTGGTAAGCTACTAACTTTCTATATGTATTATTTGTATACACATTTTTCTTAAGTAATAACTAACTTCGACTTATTTATTTAGGTTATTTTTTCAACCCTCAGTACATGTTTAGAACTGATGGGAAGAAGGATAGCTATGATAGTTGTTCGGAAGTGTTGATGAGGGCTAAGTCTGTTATTAAGCGTATGCTTGCAGATGAGGACAGAGCAATATTGGCATGCAAGCAAATGCATGATTACAGAATGATGTTATACCACTTTGGGACAAGTACTGCTCAAAGAGCTGCCAAAATTTTGAATCCAGGTTTGAAAATTATTAACTAGATGTTCTACTTAAATTTTAATTATAGCTTGCACATTGTTGACATGGCCAATTTTCTATTTACAGCTGACTGGTGGCTAGATCATGGAAAAACATATGGGTATGAAGATCTAACCTATGTTGCAATTCGGGTCTTAAGTCAAACAACCTCTTCATCAGGCTGTGAGAGAAACTGGAGCACCTTTGGCTTGATTCACACCAAGCAAAGGAACAGATTGAAGTCGAGCCGTCTAGAGAAGCTAGTATTCTGTCATTATAACATGAGGTTGAAGCTAAAGAATCTGGAGCTCATAAGGAACCTTCAAAGGCAGGAGAAAGAGAGAATTTCCGGACAAGCCACAGAGACGACACATGCAGAAGAACCCATAGACTTGGATGAGCTGTTCGAGGAGCAACATCCACTAAATGCATGGGTTGATGCAAGCACCTCAAATGAGCCTGAATTCAACCCAAATGATCGGGAATGGGCGGAAGGTGAGTTAGATAATGTTCCATTACTTACTGATTTTCAACCTCCTTCTCCAAAACGTCAGAAGAAGAGCAAAAAACAAGTACCAAGCAAAAGGAAGAGTGGTACTGGAATTCAAATTGCTGATCTGGAGACTATCGAGGAAGATGATGAAACGCCAGAACCAAGTGATGAGGTCCAATATCAAACCTCAAATGACTCGACATCAAAGACGAGCTCCGACAGTTCTGAGGATGGCGGAGATGCTACCAGTGCCCCAGCCCCAGCTCCACCAATTCAATTCACTGGAGAAGAAGAATTCACACATGCTACCCAAGATGAACATCATGGTAGCAGAGGAGGACGTGAAGAATCTTCCATTCAAACATTCAGCAGATCAAGGAGGAAGGACAAAGGTAAAGCTCCTCAGGAATATCAGGAGCAACTATCAGATGCATCATCATATAGTCAGCCTACTGGATATGTAGTTTACCCTCCTCAACATTCTGATACATCCGACTATTCAGGGGGTTGTCTAGAATATCCACAATTTTCAGTCATTTATACCAATACGGATGACTATAGCCGGTATGTGATGCAGTATGAACAATACTACCAGAGCTATATGTCATGGGCTGAGTATGTTAGCCATATGTTCATTCAGTATAATGTACGTTTGGAATAAATGTAAGTTCATAATCATATATGTAAGTTTATTCAAGGTTTTTTTGTCCAACAACATCTTATGTACTTCAAATCAATGTATTACAACACAATTATGCATTAGACTTGTGTTTTATATTTTTTACACATTTTTTCATATTTTTTTCTATTTTTTTCTGCTATCCGAACCAGCCGAGCCTGACTCAGCCAGGATCGGCCGGGATCGGACTGACTCGGATCGGAATCGGCCGATCCGATCGGTTTTGGACCGGCCGATCCGGGACCCGATCCCGGGTTTCTTAACCTTGATCATAACAATCAAAAACAGTGCACCACTTATTCACAGCTATTGATTAGGATAAGCTTCCTTGATGAATCTCTCTTCCAACCATCTGTCTAACCAGAAAAATGTGCTGTCCGCATCCCCCACTTTAAAGATGATATGGTTCTGAAAATGAATGCCAACTTTGATAATATCAGCCTAAACAGGAGACATGCTGGTACTTCAACACTGTGTAAATAAAATCTATACTGAGATATGTAATGCTTGTGATTTATCACATATTTCCACAAGCTAGCTTCTCCATCCATCAGCTCCCATAGCCATTTCCCCAGAAATGCTAGATTCCACAATTTAATATTCTCACTCCCATTCCTCCTTTAGATTTAGGTCTACATACTTTGCTTCATTTCTTAGAGGAATTCCTTTACAATTTTCATTGTGACCTCCCCAAAGGAATCTCCTTCTGATTCTGTCTATTTTCTTGCAAATAGCCTTAGGAATGAGGAAAACTGACAGATAATGCATTGGGATACTAGTAATCACCGAATTGATCAAAGTTAACCTGCCTCCCAGAGATAACTATTTAACCTTCCAAGCAGATAACCACTTCTGAATCTTGTGAATTATAAGATCCCAATCTTTAACGTTCAATCTTCGATCCTTCAATGGCAATCCCAAATAGATTAATGGGAGCTTGTCCATACTACAACCAAGAATGTTAACAATCTGCTGTGCCAAATCTTTCTGCATATTCAAAGGGATGATAGAGCTCTTATCATAATTGATCAATAGCCCAGAGCAAGCCTCAAAACGCTTCAGGATGAATGAAATAGAATTCACATTATCTAAGTCACCTTGGAAAAATAAAATTGTGTCGTCTGCAAACTGAAGATGTGATGTCCCTGACACATTCCTGCAGATTTGAACTCCCTGTATCCAACCATTAACCTCAGCCCTGTAGCACATTCTACTCAGAATATTAGCAACAATTACAAACAGTAATGGCGACAAAGGATTGCCCTGCATGAGTCCTCTAGTGCTACCAAAGTATCCATAGACATTGCTGTTAAAATTTATTGAGAACTTGGCCATAGTCATACATTTATTCAGAACAAGAATCCATTGAAGAGGAAAATGTTGTTCTTCAAGGATAGACCATAAACAGCCTCAATGAACCCTAAAGTCCAACTTACAAGCCACACCTTCCCAACCTCTTTTCTGCATAGAGCACAAGGCTTCATGAGCCAGCAGAAAGTTGTCTTTTAATCTCCTCCCTCTAATAACAGCTGATTGATTAGGCTGAACAAGATTATTAAGTACACCACTCAATCTTGAAGCAAGAATGCGGGTAACTATTTTATAAGACCCATTGAACAAACTTATAGGTCTAAAGTCTTTCAATTACAATGCATTATCATTTTTTGGGATTAAAACCAGTGAGTATGGTTCAAAACTTCAGAACCTGGATCACCACAAATGTTGTCCATAGCAGCCTGAATAACCTCATGTTTGATATCCTCCCAAAAAACTGATAAAAACAAATTGGAATACCATCTGGCCCAGGTGCCTTATCTTCCCCTAATCCGAAAACTGCTTTATGTACCTCATCTTCATTCACAGGAAGAAGGAGACCAGTCTGATCCTCTACAGATAACTTAGTTAGTTCAGAGTCCTCCCATTTTGGAAACCATCTATGTTCAGCTGAGAATAAGGCTGTATATAATGAGATAATTTCCTCTGCAATCCCTTCTTCATCTTCAATCCATTCATCCTCCTTTTGAATAATTGAAATACACTTCCTTCATCTTCTCCCATTGGCAACTTGGTGAAAAAAAATTGTATTAAGATCACCTTCTTTCAACCACACTGCTCTTGACTTCTGTCTCCATCTAATTTCCTCCTCAAACAGCCAATCAGAGTATTGTGCTTTGATCTTTGATCTACGCTTGATTTCTTGTTGGGCTAAAGGCCTGCTCTCCTCTATTTTCTCCAATTCATTAAGAGATTCCAGTAGTTTATTGGCATTACTGAATCTCTCTTGCCTCCATTTGTCAGCCCATATTTTCATCCTCTGTTTCAGATCCTTAATCCTCAATGCTATAACCTTTGGCCCTGAATGACCGCCCACCGGTTTTTCCATTTTTTTTTTTTTTTGAAAGTGACCAAAGGTCACATTTCATTGATAGATATAATGGTTACACTTTGACCGAAGTCAATACAATCTCCATTGACCAAAGTCAATCACAAACTCAAGCCAAAACAGCAAGAATTATTCAGAGGATAATAATGAAAAAAAAAAATACAAGAAAAGCTTCTTGAACTTCAAAACAGCAAGGAGCATAGAAGAATCTTCCATGTTAAAGAGGAGCCCAGCAGCTTTTGCCTAGATAAAAGTCCACCTGACAGCTCTAGCCAAGATGTGATCGATCCGATTGAATGATTGACTGAAAATTCTTGAATTTCTTTCAAACCAGATAGACCAAAGCATGGCTGGCAAAAGCATAGACCAAATCTTGAGGTTGGATGGGATTGGACAAATCCCATTCCATTCTTGGAGAAGGCTTGGTAAATCATGGAAGTCCTTCCAATGAAAAGAGAGTAATAGTCCAATGGATTTTCATAAGAGATTAATGACCCCACAATGCATAAATAGATGCTCGGCATTCTCCTTCAAGATTCCACTGGTTTTTCCAATTTTCCTTCACAAGATTAACAAACTCCTCATTCTGCAACCAAACCTTTTCCATACGGAAAGGTTTCTTCTTAATCCTCTGACAATCCACCAAAATAGCATTACGGTCAGATACTGATCGTGGTTGTGCCAAGGTTTTAGCCAAAGGGAATAGACTCTCCCACCGAACATCAACTAATGATATGTCCAATTTCGACATGGAAGGTAACTGTGTACCACTGGACCATGTAAATTGTGCATTAGTGATTGGCAATTCATTGAGAGCACATTCCTGTATCCATTCATTAAATAGCTGCATACCCTTGTTAAATTTCCCTCCTCTATTTCTTTCTGCGGGTGTTCAGACTTGATTGAAATTTCCGATTACACACCATGGCATATCAAACTTTCTTTGACATGAATATAAGTCCTTCCACAAAATTTGCTGATCATGAATCTGATGAGGCCCATACGCCCCTTCCCAAATTAACTTATTCCAAGCTATGATTATGCTACCTGACTGTCTGGATGCTCTTCTAAAAATGAAGTCCGGCTCATCAAATGGCGTAATATTTCTGATAAGTGCATCATCAACCATCTTCACCTTTGTTTCCTATGGGCAAACAATGTCCACATAATTCCTACTCAGCATCTCTTTAACCGCCCTCTTCTACCCATCTCATTCAAGCCTCTAATATTCCACTACAAGATCATGGAATAATCTGTAAATCCCTCTGAGCGCTACTGCCTGATGTTTCTCTGATAATAGCCTTGCTATCTTTCAATAAGTTTCTTAGTTCCCTCTTCCCCTTCACATTCTCCTCATTATCTGGTAAGCCAAACATCCTTCCGTTGCAGATCTTCCGAAACTGCCCAATTTTACCATTTAATTGAAGACTAATTTCCATAGCCCTTCCTTCTATTTCTTCATCATCCCATCCCACAAGAAACTCCTCCCCCCCCCTCCCTTTTCTCTTTCCTTCTTAAATATTTCTTGCTAGCATTAGCTAGCACAACATCTTGCGGAGCTGGTTGTTGAAGATTGTCGGCGATCTTTGCAGCCGCAGCAAGGGATAGAGGAAGGCAGGATGAGGACGGAGGGGATGCAAGTGGGATATACTTACTTGTAACCACCCCTTGATCTGCAGCAGGATCATCCACAATCGCCATCTCCACCCTTCTCAGTAGGCAAAGGAGACATAACAGCTTCCATTCTGCTCCCTCCACCCTTCAGAAGAATCCGGACACCCCTCTTCCTCCTCTCCTTCCTCGCAGCACTGCGAACCACACGGACCAGTTCGTTCACCAGCAAAGAAAAAGCCAACCCCCAATTCATGTTCGCCTTAATACCCATATTGCCCCTTCCAGAATCTTCTCCCCACTCCTCCTGAGCATTAGTTCAAATGGCACTTCTGTCTTTTACCACTCCCTTTCAATCATCAGAACCAACCCGGTTCGCGTCTAACATCCAGTCCACCTTAAACAAATCAGCCAGTTCATCAAACCTGTCAACCGGTTCAACTCTAACTCCTGGTTCAATTGAAAGAAGCTGACTTTGTCGCCTTTTTGACTCAGTCCCTCCTGAGTCGACTCAACTTTGATATGAGCTGGGCTCAACTCGGTCGCCGTCCTCCTTTCGACAACTCCTTTCAAAACCCTAGCCTCCCTGCATTGCTTGTATGCCAAAGCAACTTCCTTGTACGTCCAATCATTTTTCTCCCCCTGCTTCTCTTCCATAGGTTCCACTTCTGCCCAGAAAAAGTCGTCTCCCCACCAAAGCCTCACCCATCTCGGGATATCTATCCCCTGTTCCACTGCAATAAGGACTCTAGCAAAATCCATAACAACCCAATCTGTAGTTCTCCTATCCACATGTTTAATCCTCCCAAAAGATTCAGTAAGTGCATTGGAAACCTCCACTTCCCATAAGTGCCATAGGATACCTCTCAGCCTGCACCATTTCAACAATGCTCTGGTCACCTTCTGAGCACCTGTTGTTGGTGACCAAGCCTTCCCCTGTTACACTGCAATAAGGACCCTAGCAAAATCCTTAACATCCAGGTCTGTAGTTCTCCTATCCACCTGTTTAATCCTCCCAAAAGATTCAGTGAGTGCATTGAAAACTTCCACTTCCCATAAGTGCCATGAGATACCTCTCAGCCTGCACCATTTCAATGATGCTCTGCTCACCTTCTGAGTACCTGCTGCCGGTGACCAAGCCTTCCAGTGGATCAAAGTATCCTTAGACTCCAAGCATCCCAAAGACAAGATCTCCTGATACAATGTATCAGATGGACACCAAAGAAGGATTTGATTATCTTCTACCAAAGAAACCAACAATTTCTTCATCTCTGGCCAGAACTTGGAAATGTTGTTGATGAAGTCTTCCTATTGAACAGAACCAGAAAAGGAACCCATAACACACTTTTTACAAGAATTCCAATTCTCGTTGAACGGGGGAAACCATGGGGCTTCTACATGGTCCTTTGAAGTCATCTCTCACCTCCACCTTAGATGCCTTTAAACTCTGCTATCTATTATCCTTCCACCCTCGTCAACGAATGCTCTTGCCTTTGATACATCCATATTTCTTGACCAGGTATATCTCCTATGACCCAAACCCCCACACCTCAAGCAGACGAGGGCATTGCGACTTCTCTTACACGATGCCCTTTTTCAAAGCATCGGAAACACCTTCCAGTAAAGATACCATCCTTCCTGATCTCCCTTTCACCTCGTAGCACTTCCTCCCTGATCCGCTCCACTCGACTCCTCTCCGCTCCATTATCCCCATTTTCTTTTAGGTCTATTTTAATCATTAGAAAGAAGTAGAAGGATATGTTCATAAAATTGACCAAATTTACATTACAAAGGAGAAATAGATGATCAAATGTCCACTTTGTGTGCGATTCTTCTGCCAGGGTTTCTTTTCCTTTATTTTCCTCCTCTAGAATTTAAAAGTCACTATGTTTAGAATGTTGTTTTGCTTATTGTTTATTTAAATATAACTTATTTGTCTTTCTTTCTTTATATGACATGATTACTTAACCACTAAATTTCAGGTTAGGTTGATTTTTAAATCTTGATTGACATACTCTAAGTTCTCATTGTTTTTTTGGGGGAAATTGGTTTTTCCTTATTCGTTTGTTAATATTTGTCATTTATTCTGTTTTTCTTTTAACACCATAAACATATGTTGAATATTGTGAATGACACCATTGTATACAAATAAAAATAGATTTTATACGGTGGAAAATGTAGATAATAATTCTCTTGAAATATACTAGGTTCTAACTTCTATAAACTAGGCTTCGCCTAGGTGCCTCGCCTTGGCACCTAAGCAGTGAGGCGTAGGCCACCGCCTTGATCGCCTTGGACACCTTGACAACCATGTTATGGAGATCACGATGACTATCTTCTTGCAGAAATACACGTCATATCTGAACAACATGGTGCCAAGTCCTAGACAAGGTGAACCTTTGATTGTTTAAAGAAGATGACTCTTAATAGACCAAACACCAGAAATGCATGAAGAAAAGAAAGTTATGGGAAAAAACAATAGATAGATAGATACATCCATCCATATTGAGACTTGCTAACACAATAAGGTAACAATCATTGTCAACCAAAAAATCGGGTTTAGATGAAAGTAATTGAAGTGCAATACAATGAAACAGCTAAATTGCAAAAGGAAAATTAGCTATCTTTTAACAGATTTGTACTCTAATACACCTGAATCCATACAGCTAATAAGCAAAGAATTTAGAACTAAATACTATGCATATCATGTACTTCTACTCATTCACATGGTTTGCAGGATAAGCCAATTCCAATCCAATTCAGCTGATTTGGATAGGGATCGACCATTGCTGATGTGATTTCAAGGGGAAATTCGACCCCTCTTCTAAATTAAATAAGAACAGGAAAAATAGAAATTGGCTTGAATCAGATAGAATCAGCCCGAAAATGGCTGATCCTATGCCAATTCTAAGCCGATTCCAATTATGATCCGGATCATATCAAGCCCAGGTGATCCCACATACCAATTCGATTCAGCAATCCTTGCTCATTAGATGTCCATTACAGCATCAAAAATCCTACAGGTTGCAGCATACTGGCACCAAAGAGAAAAGGCTCCACATGTCTAAATTGAAATCATTGGATTAGATATGAACCACATCATGGGGGCATGTTAGGGCTGCAAATTAACCAATATGCTTGATGACCAGCTCGTGAGACTGCTCGATAATAGCTCGGCTCGGCTCATTTATTAAGCTAAATAAAGAAGCTTGAACCAAAAATTGAGCTCAATTCACTAAACTAGCCAAGCTTCAACACAAGGGAGGTCAGCTCGATCATGTTTGTGAACAAGCTCGCACTTGTTTCAATATTCATTAGAGCTTGTCTACATATCATGGATGGCAGTATCGGCCGATACATATCGGTATCCACGGTGACCAATACCAATACGGTGGTAACTCGATACCAATCTTTACATGAAAAAAAATAATATGTTATGGCCGGTACTGGGCTAATACGCCCGATACCGATACCATTACGTATCGGTATCGGTACCCACTGGTATGGGTACTGAAACCGAGATTGCCATCCTTGCTACATATTAATTAAGAGCTCATTTAAGTACTCATTAAGACCTCTTTTAAGTATTCCTTTAACTATTCTATTCATAAATAAACTTACTTAATAAGATGTTTAACATCTTATACATCTTTTCAATCAAATAACTAGGGATGCAAACAATTTGATACTCACCATGGTTTGCTTAAGTTTATACATTTAAATTTAAAACATTTTGGACTAAATCTATTGAAGACTCGTTGAGCTAGCGAGCTACTTAATACTTGGCTCAAGCTTGTTCAATACCTAAACGAGTCAAGCATGAACAACCATCATAAATACTCGGCTCAAACTCGAAATCGATTAAAATTAGTCGAACCAAGCTTGAACAAGGCTAAACTCGGCTCAACTCGGCTCGTTTGCACCCCTAGACATTGTAATAATCTAACATTGCAATGGTGCAAACAATTTCTCTAACAGACTAAACTCCATTCCAATTAACACGAAAAAAATCACAAATGCATGAGCACCACCAAATCAAGCAACGGAATTACTTACCTTGATTCAAAAGCCTGCTGCAAAATGGCAAAACTTGAATAAAAGGTGCCAATTTCTGCCTCTCAGCCAATAGCTCAGCCAAGTATCTGCAACATAAGACAAACTAACCATCATAATCTGCCAATGACATATGAAAGGTAGACTCAATAAAGTGAGTATATATATAAGATAATTAACGGAAATTTCTCACCAATGACCTGTTATTGAAGTTATAAGCATGCCACTGCTCTAGCTATGCTCCTTCATATCAACTATAACTTAGAAACTTGTTATTTATCATAGTCCATTAAATCAGAATAAAGATGCAAGAACAAGAAGTACTTCTGATCCAAAAGGAAGATGGGAAAAAAAATCAGCTCCTGTGGATTTTGAGTCAGCTATAAGATTCTAGACAAAGTTGAATCATCAAGATACGGATATATGACCAATGTCAACCTGACATCAACCAAGTGAACATATATCTTGTAGGAAGACCTATTTTATAGTAATCCTTAGATGAACTTAAATCTGTCCATAAAATATGTTATGGAATAAAGCAAGATTTCAAAAACAAAGGATACAATACAATGCCAACCACCACTATCTAGTTCATGTCTCTCTCACTACAAATAAAAGCTTTAAAAGTGACATAGACAAAAGAAATAAAAAATCTAACTAAAAAAGAAAGTATACCACATTTTTACCACCTTCTTTGCCACATTCATTAGTAGTTGTTTCATCACTTGATCAGATAATTCTTATTAAAACTACTCTTGACACAACTTTCCTTTATACAACTAATGCATTCAAGGACAGCTCTCTGATCAAGTGATCAAATAGCCACATATGCATGTGACAAAGAGGACGGTAAAAAAGTGTGGAATAATAGCATTTCTCATAACTAAATAATTCCTAAATAGGCTGAAACAGCAATCAGAAGGTCAGTCCTCCCCATTCCCTCCCTCTAGGTCACAGCCTCACACACATACAGGAGCACAGAAGTGGCATAGATCTCTACAAAAAGAAGCTCAGTGCCTCAGATTATATAACCTAAAGCTATTTGTGGACTGAAAACACTTGGAATAATTCTGAATGGAACGGGCTGTCTTATTAGTTTCTCAATATTTTAATATTTTTTCTCAAATTCATCACAAGTGACCCAAAATTAGACAATTTTTTGGTTGGACCCACTTGAATTGGCTACCTTAATTATTTTCTTATTAACTCATCAATATTTGGATATTTGTGGTATAAACCACTTTCAAAAACTTATCGATATTTTGATATATTTCCAAAATCATAGACAAATGACCTGAAATCACAAAGGCTTTGATAGCACTCAGCTTTGATTTGGCTGATTAAATTATTCAAAAAAGAGACCACGAACAAAAATCAGATAGGTTTGCACCTTAAAAGTGGGAATCCCTCATGTTGCCATCGTTCCCACTCCCAGAGGAGTTTCGAATGGTAAACTAGAAGATCCCCTGCCTCCACTACCACTCCCATGTGCGCTCTGTGTCTAAGGTTGGACCTAGTTTGCATTAACTAGGTGATTTTTTTTAAGTGTTTTAGCTGATTCTCAAACAATGATCCTGTTATGCCTAGAGTCTAGTTAGACTGAAGCCTAAGATGTAGCTGAGTTTATTACAAAGAAATTGTTGAAGAAAGGTTATTTAGTCAAATATAGTCAAGAAGAATTGGTTTTAATAGGATACAGGAGTAGATAAATGCATCTGAATGCTGGAGAACTAAAATGTGAGGCCTTGACAAGAAGATCAACAAGGTTATTGCTTAGTCAAATATAGTCAGGAAGAATTAGTTTTAATAGGATACAGGAGTAGATAAATGCATCTGAATGCTGGAGAACTAAAATGTGAGCCCTTCACAAAAAGATCAACAAGATTACTAAGAAAATCAATCAAATCTAAAACCATAAGCATATTCATTTGCTAGGATCTTGGGAACATGTACATGCAAGCACAACGCAAGAGAAGAGAGAACTTAACAAGTAGAATATACAAAAAGACAACCATGAAGTGGTCATTGCTCACATGCTGGTTCACATAAAAGAGAAATTAGGCCTGTCAACTGGCCAGGCTCAGTGCAGGCTTAAAATCTTAGGTCCGAGCCCACCCAAGCCCAACTTCCTGTCCCTCTTGTCCAAGCCCATCTGAGCCCAAGTTTGGTTGGGTTTTCGGGCTCAGGCTGGGGCTCCCATTCTATATAAAACAACCTTCATCTGCCCATGTTTATAATGGAGTAAACAATGATCGTATGTACCTTCAACAGAAACAAAATCAGAATAAATCTATGGAGAATAAAAAAACAGGCACAAGCCCAAAAATATTGGGGTACAAAAAAAAAATGAAAGGAATCAAAAGAAGCATGCAAGTGATGAGGAACAACAAAACCATCAAGAGGATGGTGGCATGGGAACCTCTACCTGCCACCTTTCGAAAAGACACGGGAAGGAGGGAGAAGATGAATCCTACTCTGCATACCAGTGACTTGCTGCCTACCACCTGTCTGCTACAGGTGAGAGGAGAGGAAGAAAGAGAAGATCTACCACCTGAGAAGCCCATTCCACAATCCCGTAGCCGCTGCTGTAGTGCTTTAGGGTTGGTGAACCAGAGAAGGGAGATAGAATGGGAGCCGGAGGGCTTTAGGTCACAGGAATGATGGGATCGGGGGCGTTTGCGCTCAATGGACTGTGGTCAGCATCAAATTTTGATCTGACATCTTCGCATTAACCCTGTCCAAGCCATATTCTTATTAGGCTCATCGGGCTCTCAGGCTTGGGCTTAGCACTGTCCAACCCAGCCCAAAAAGTAGAATGGGCTTAATCTAAGTTTTCAAGCCCAGCCCTAATTTTTATGGACTTAATTTGTCTACCAAGCCCACACATTAAGAGTCGGGCCAGACCGGGCTCTCAGGCTTCAGGTGCCCATTAATAACCCTAAAATAAATGAATGGTTGACAGAGAAGAAATTGCTGACGAAGCTGTTTTAAGATTATTCATGGTTTTCCGTTATCGAAAGAAAAGAACATTCATGGTTTCTGCCAGCTAGCAAAAACATATGATACGTTACTTCTGTGTGGAATAAAAACCAAAATACTGCGTGCAAAGTTGACAAAGTTTATAACAAATATAATAGGAGTTTTCTTTCAAATAACCCCCCAAAATATTAGTATTTGCGGATAGACCCCCACATTATTCATATCTGCATATAACCACCTTAACTATTGCGTTTATTTTGACTTTTTCCTAGGTTAAAATATTGTTACCCACAGATTATGCGAAGGTTATTAAATAAGAATACAAATAATACCCTCAACTAAAATACAAATACCTTCCAAACAGCACATATCTGTAAATAGAAATATTTTTTATGCTAAACATAGTTGTAAAGTTCAATTACAGCACACTTATGGGTGGATGTCTGCAATTTTTCTTGTGAGACATGCGTATCATAGTGTTTGAGACCTAACCTAGCATGTCTCTCCTATTCAGATTATTTTAAAAATCCATATCATTTTTGTTTTTATTTGGAGAAATATAGGTCAGTTTTATTTATTTTATTTATTGGACTATGAGAGCTTGGGATTAGCCCTCAGGGAGTCCGGGACTTCGGATCAGGCGAAGATCCGAGTATATGACCTCTCTCCACTGACCTCAGTCAGTGTTAATTACGTCGAGCAAACACTCGACAACCCTTGATTAACCGTCTGTATGATGCCCTTATAACATGCAACACTACTACTACAGGCAGCACATGCATATGAAGATATGTTTTAGATTAAGCTCTTGGCCTCACCCAAGTTTAGGATGGGTTTATATGGTTTTGGATTGACTCCAAGTTATTTGGATTAATTCCAAGTATATTGGATTGACTCCAAGTATTCTGGATTGATTCCAAGCATTTTAGATCCATAAGGGTATTTTTGTAATTATGCCAAGTTGGAGGGTATAGAGGTATTATTGTCACTTTAAGTTTTTTAACATTTTAGGGAGACTTGAAAACCCTTAGGATGTATTTTAGGATCATTTTAGACATATTTAAGTTATAGGGGTATTTTGGTAATTTTACCTGAATTGGATTTATTAGACTTTGAGTCTATTTTTATATTTTTCTGAGATTTTTATTTATTTTTTTATCATATTGAGGGTATTTTGGTAATTTTATCCATTTTATTGAGGTTTGGAGGGTATTTTGGGCATAGGAGAGATTTTGATATTTTCAAGAATTTTCTGTGACTTTTACAGATTTTTATTATGTTTGAGGGTATTTTTGTAATTTGTATTAAGTTCTAGGGGCATTTTAGTTATTTCAAAATTTTTATATGTTTTCATATTTGATTCTCTGTTTTTTACTGGTTTTTTACTGAATTTTACTTATTTTTTATTAATTTTGCTGATTTTTATTAATTAATTAGATATATGAAGGATATTTAAGTCATATTTTTGAGTTTATGTAATTTCCGGATTTAGTTTTCTGATTTTTACTGAGTATTACTGGTTTTTACAGAATTTTTATGATTTTTATATCCATTTTACTGATTTTAAATAATTTTCGCATATTTTATTAATTAATTAAGCATGGAGGTATTTAAGTCATTTTTAACTTAAGTATATTATTTTATGAGTCTAAGTTTCATTATTGAGTTTTAATTATGAGTCTAGATTTAATTATGTATGGGATGAGGCCAAGGGTATTTTAGAATATTTAATTATACGTTTTATGTATTTTAATTAGTTATAAAACTAATTATTATACATGTGAAAATATAGTAACATAATGTTACTTAAATAGTAGATCCATGAACACACATGCACACACATATGCTCAAAGAACAACATGGGCATTTCATTCATTATTTCGGCATAATCCCGTCTTATAGAACGGTGATTTTACAACATAAATTTGGCAGAACTTCCCCTTAAGAATAAACCTTAGGAAGAGAGCCCTCCAAGAAAATATCTCCTCCAAACGCAGCAAACCCGGACAAGAGCACCGGATTTGGTCTTCAAATGGGCAGAGTTTCCCCTATGAATTTTTGGGCCAAATGGGCATGGGGCTTCTTCTTACCCCTTGGGGGGTATTTATAGGCTTCAAAGTCTTAACCGGTGGGGGTACCCACTGGAATGCTTGAGGTGGGGGGTACCCACCGGTTGGCTTGAGGTGGGGGGTACCCACCGGTTGGCTTCTCTCTCCTCCCTCTTCTTTTTTTTTATTTAATAAGGGTGAGAGGAGAGAGTGGGAGAGAGCATTAAAAAAAGGAGAGAGAGAAAGAGGGAGGGGGGGACCGGTTGGCACCCCCACCGGTTCCAACCGGTGGAGGGGGTGCCACCGGATGGACCCCCCCCCCCCCCCACCGGTTGGGAACCGGTGGGGGGTCTCCCCACCGGTTTTGGGAAACCGGTGGGGGGGGGGGGGGGGGTTCCCCTCCCCATTTCTTCCCTCTTTTTCTGCTTTTGGGGCTCATTAATGAGTCTTAGTTTTCAGATTTTGGGGGTTTAGCCAATGTGAAAAGGGTTTAGACCCATTAAATCCAGATTTGACTCCATGTGAAAGGGGGTTTTAGGATGAGTATTAAATGGGGTTCACATGGGATTCTTAACCCATGTGTGAATGGGGTTAAGACTCCCCATTAACTCCCTCCATCCTAATTAATCCCCCCCCCCTTTTCTTTGAATTTTAAAATGGGAGAGAAGGGAAGGATCCTCCTCCCCCCCCCCCACCGGTTTCCCTCTTGGAACCGGTGGGGGGGGGGGGGGGTTCCCCAACCGGTGGGGGGCTTCTCCCCCTCCCTTTTGCTTTTAAAAAAAATGGTTCCAACACATAGTTAGGGAGTTATATGTAAATACCTATCATAAAAGGGGTTGTCTGCAAATAAAGAATGTTTTAGGGTGTTATTTGCTAAAACTCTAAGGGGGTTATATGCAAATACATGTAATACAAGAGGTTATCTGCAAATATGGAAATCTTTTAGGAGCTTATTTACAAAAACGCAATATAATTTCCTCCCTAGAAATACAACGAATAACAATCATTCATGGCTTTTCCACTTCGTGTGCCCAAACTGAGATCCAGGCTCATGAAAATGGTGACATCTGAAGATCCATTCTCCATTATACCCTTTCTAATTATTATGCGCCAAAACTCCAAATAATTTCTGATTCAAAAGGGTATATAGGGCATCCCCCGAAAAAGAAAAGAACCCAAAAACAGACCATCACTAAAAAACAGGACTAGGAGTCTCCCAAGGCAACAAAAGGGGAGGACGTACAAGCGTCCACATTACACAAAATGCTCACACATTCCCTCACCTTATCACAAATAAAAGCAACAAGAATGTCCGGCATCTGAGCTTCTTTCAAGCAGTCCACTCTTTGCATTGGCCAAATAATCTAAATACCAAAATCTAATAACTGACTTGGATATAGAGCCTTGGGACTTGGCCCATGGAAAGTAATATGTTGAAGTTGTGGAAGGGAACACTTGCAAAGTTTCAAAAATTGGATGGACCAATTATACAATGACCAAGCCACAAAGAAGGAACTTTAGAAATTTTTGTGATCTAAAAATGCTATGGTAGATAAATCAAAATCACATGTGATCACATAGTTCGTCTTACGAAATATTTGACTATAATACTGCAAATGAGAAGTAACCGCAGTAGAGAAGGAAATGGTCATATCTAAATCACTCATGAGGATAAAGCAAAAGATATGCATGCGACACAAGTTTTTATTTTTTTATAGAAGGTGACTGAAAGTCACTATTCTATTGATGTAAGGAAGGGAATAATACAAAGACAACCCCACAACCGAAACACTCCCAGACATGGTGGGACATACCCCCAACCCAGTCTAAGCTAACAGAAATTTACAACAAAAACTGGTTTATCAAGAAGATAAAACAAGACACAGAAAAACTCATAAGAACAGTAATCTATCAACCATTAGTTTTATCCCGTCAATCTGAATAGGCTATTGAAGATCACAAATGACCAACTGCTAACCTGAAGCCACAATAGAAGCTCTTGCTAAAACATAAACTAACTAAAGAGTATGAGTCATCTGTTTCCTTAAAAAAGGTGTGAGTCATCTTAACATAGACAACCTAAGAATATCCCAATATCCCTGGCTAGCTGTGCTTAAACCCCAGGAAGGGCAGCACACCTGTAGTCCTCCGCTCCTCACCTCAGCCGCACAGGTTTTGTTCCCAACAACAGTTGGTTTGCTGGTAGACAAAAATCAACACAACAAGACATAACCAAGCAAAGAAAATTTGTACTTGAAAAACATATGAAAATTTCATGACATGAAGCACCACAATACACAAGTAGGCGCCAAAATGTAAGACAACCAGAAAGATGTATATAATTGAAGTAAAAGAACCAACCACGCTGATCATCATGTAACAGGCTTGTATGGTCCTGGAATATGGGTGTCCAACCCTCATGTACTAATTGGAAAAATACAACCTGCAAATAAAGTGTGGGCACAGAAGGTTCCGATCCTTTTATTCAAGAATGCATAGCTTCTCATCATATTCCAGTGGAGACATTAGGCATATCTTCCGCATATTTATCTTTTGTGCTACATCATTTTATAACAAGCTTAGTATTTTCTGTTAGCAGGATTATTTCAACCCAATTTTCATGCTCCAATGCTCTTAGGACCATCAATGTCTATGACATGCTTCTCATTGGAGGCATAGCCTGTCCTACATAGCAAATGCCCTAGATACCTTCATATGCCCTTAACCTACTCAGTGCAATTCCCTGGTTCTTCATCTTTAATTCAGTATCCAAGGATCTTCCAACTTATCCCACCTGATATTATCATTTACACAGCTTTTATCATACTCTAATGTGCTCCATTCTGGCCCAAGATTCCCACACACTCTACAAAATATTGCAGATCAAATGGCTACTTTATAAAACATAAATAATAATAAATGCCTTTGCACTATGCTCATAGTTGTCAAGGCGCCACCTAAGCGGGCGCCGGCACCAAGGCGCCTTTGGATGATCAAGGCGCTGGAGCGCCTTTCCCATACTAGAGATATGCGGGCCAGGCACCCACTGAGACAGCCCAAGTGGCCCGCTTAGCACGCTCAGGCACGTAACAGGCACCTGGGCCATTCCAATCGCTAATGGATCCCACGGATCCTTATAACTTAAACCTAATTCCCCCACCACCCCCAATTCCCCTGACGCCCCCAATTCCCTCCCCAATTGGCTGTAGCTAGGGTTCGTGACCTTTGCTGCACCTCGCCACCATTGTCGGTCATGGTCGACCGTCGCCATCGCCAGTCGCCGTCATTGTTGCTGGTCACCATTGCCCATTGCTGGTTCTGTCACTGGCACCACCTTCCACATCCACTGGCAGCCTGGCCCCCACTCACAGCACATGCAGCTTCTCCTTCTCCATTGACGGCGACACCCAACAGCCACCCCAACTCCAGCTGCCATCTTTTGCCTTTTGTTACAGGAGCACCTCCCTCCCTCACACTGTCCCTCACATTATCATACACATGGGGCTGAAGCCCTCTGTCTGACTTAGTCTCTCGCCAATCTTTCTCACCCTCTCTGTGTCTTATTGTCACAGACATGCATGGTTGTGCACAGTGCATGCACACGCACGCGCGTGCACACACACACAGTTCCCATTGTGGCCCAAGTCGCCATCTAGGCACCGGTTAAGCATCCGCCTTAGAGCCTAAGCGCTTACGCACCCCCAGAACACCTTGGGCCACTTGGCACCTTGACAGTTATGACTATGCTCAATGCAGGCCACTGTTTCAACCACCTTCCCTTGACAATACAACTGCAACCATCTAACTAACTTTCCCTAACCATGGACATTTACCATGGACACTAAATGTGTAGTAGCTTGGAAGAGGAGAAGGTGATTCATGATCGACAATCAATCTAGATATTCCTCAACTTATGGTTCCATAGACAAAAGATGCAAGTGATCAAGAATTTTATTGCAGTTGTAGGATTCCAAATAAGGTCAGAATTGATAAAAGAAAGTATTCAATTTAGATCTTCCCAGAATCTACTTTTCTTGTCTCTCTCAGCCAAGGATGGCAATCTCAATATCGGTATCGGTACCGGTGGGTACCGATGGGTACCGATACTGATACGTATCGGTATCAGTATCAGCCGGTATCGGTCAATAAAAAATTAATAAAAAACATTTTATTATTTTTTATAACTACAAAAACCAGTACACGGTACCCCCGTATTGGTATCGGTACCCACCGATATGTATCCCCCGTATTGGTATCGGTACCCGCCGATATGTATCTATATCGGCCGATACTGCCATCCATTCTCTCAGCTTACTCAAGTCCATATTAGATGAAGATACACAATTGGAATTGTATAGAGTTTGTTTAAACTTTATAGTGTTATAGATACATGTACAATACATTTTCATACACAAACATGCAGACCCATACACACATATACACATACATGCATACGTATATACAAATAGGAAAATGATACAGTCCACTGCAGGGTTTTAATCCACTTCTAGTGGACTGTGTTAAGAACCATCGGATCTGCATCTGACGGTTCCAAAAGCTTTTCATTAAAAAAAAGGAGAATACATAGGTGCGTGAGGCGGAAACTGCCGCCATGCGCTCCCGCCCCGTAGAGCGGCACCCATGCCATGATTGAGGCGGAGGTGTGCAGAGTACCTCGCACGCCCGCACTGGATGCGCACAGGTCACCCCACGTGCTGGGCCATTGGATCATGGTCCCATGCGTGATCCGACCGTTAGGTTTTCTTTTTTTTTTTTAAATCTCTTGTCAGACATAAACCTCCTGTGAATTTTAGGCACCGAAGGCGCCACAACGCTCCTACCCTCCTGAAAAGTATTATTTCTCTGCCAGCAGAATTAAATAGGGAAGCACACTGTAGCAGCTCCATATAGGGGGGTGTGTGCATGTGTGTGTGTGTGTGTGTGAGAGAGAGAGAGAGAGAGAGAGAGTATTCATGACTCAACCTTGAAGGATATTGTATATGTGATGAACATCATGTAAGATTTGTATATAAGACAACCCTACAAGATCATTGTGTGCGCTACAACCCCCTCAGTCAGTCAAAGCATACACTGAATCAGACAGACAAATTAAAAGGCAAAAATATTACATCAAATATACCTAATAGAAACAAAACATATACTTATGGGTTTCACTACATGGAGGACTAGATCGTGAGAGTCAATTGGTAAGTGATATTGCACAACAATGCTTAGCCACTGTTGTTCTTTCCCTAAATCTATTAAAACCCAGCAACATCTTCACCGTTATCTCTTAACTCAACTATGTTATTTTTTTTTCTTTTTCTTTTTCTTTTTTTTCTTCTTCTTTTTTTTTTTTTTTTTTTTTTTGGGAGGGGGGAGATTCCGGGTCGGATCGAGTCCCCGAATCGGGACCCACTGATCTCGATCTGAATCAGGATCGGATCGGCCGAGATCGGTCAAAATCGGCTAGGATCGACCGGAATCAGCTAAATCGGGACCTGCCGATCCCGATCCGTATCGGGATCGGCCGATTCTGCATTCCATGGAAGAGAGGGGAATGTCGGTATTTTTCCTAGAACGTAGGTAGTACACCACTTGTATTATAAAGAAGAAGTAACAGGGTGAATGTACAAGTAAGAAGGGAAAACAACAAAAGTCCCTCCTATACACAACACCAAGCTGGTGCATAGAAAACTCACCTATCCTCCCAAAGAAAAGCAAAAGCACCTTTCCAAGAGGGAACAACCAACAAAAGTCCCTCCTATAAAAGTCCCTGCTATACACAACATCAAGCTGGATAAAAGCAAACTCAGCTATCTCCAACATAGAAAACAAAGAGGAGCTATCCTTGTCCAATTTACATGAGAGTCCTTTGCCCACCTTAAGACCTGATCACAAACAAAAGAGAAAACCCATGAGGGGTCCCAGCCTCTCTTCTGAAGATTCTTCTATTCCGCTCAGAAAACAAGACCCAAATGGTGGCGTGTAGGATCAGCCACCACAGAACACAATCCTGCTACTGAGCCCAATGTCTTCCCCATTGAAAGAGAAGCTGCTCTACTGACTCAAACTGAGTGAAACTGGTCCGAACTTGAGCACACATCAGTTGCCACACGTCCACTGCAAATAAGCATGTTGTGAACAAGTGGTCAACAGACTCATCCTCCGTCCCACACAAACAGCACGTTGTAGGCAGATCATGGAGAAAACACACCAGCCTATCAGAAGTAGGCAGTCTATAAATAGAGGTTCTCCACAAAAGTAGTTACACCTTAGGGGGGCATTTGACCTTCCAAACTGCGGAGAAGAAAGGGTATCTAGTTCCTCCATCTGCAATTATATGGTATGCCGATTTTACTGAACGCTTCCCCTCCTTGTCCCATCTCCAAACCCACTGATCTTGGAATAAGAAAACCAGCTGATAGTCACGCGACCACTGGAACAAATAAAGCAGCTCCGTCTCTTCATCCTTCCTTAAGTCTCTCCTAAACAATGGGCACCAACAATTTTGAGAAAGATCTCCCTCCACCACTTGAAAGACGAATGTCGTTTGTTGGACAGGCATGCTAAATAACCCCGGGGATAGCTGGCGCAGAGTCTGCAACACATATTTCGCGTTTAAATAAAAAACACTATGCTAGTCAATTATTCTCAACTGCATTTTGTTATTTCCCCTTTTATGTATCTGTTAAACTCCTCCTTGCCTAATGAAGCTAGGATGGATGCAAAGTGAGAAGGACAGAAAAGAGAGAAAGTGCACTAGATAAACTTCTATGAGACTGTAAACCTATATGTCATCTAATTGTAACATAAAATTCACAGAGCTTCTATGCCAAACAGGTCGCTCAGTAAATATTGCTCATTCTGTTTGTAATTTATGTTTGAGCATATAAATATATGTATAGTAGTGCCTTGGCATCTTATCAATCATAAGACATTCATATTGAAACGTCAATGAGAAGATGAGAAGATAACAAATCAATTTCGGGAAGTCAGTGATGGCTGACTTGAAACAGATGTGAGAATAAACACAAAAAATTTAACAAAAAATGAAAACCAGACTACCGCAGAGATGACAAATGCTACTCAACACTGGACAGAAAAGCCCATATCAAGTCTTAAGCGCAAAAATTGCAGAGCAACAGATATTATTATGGCGCTAGTAAAATGTGAACACAATGTGTGCACTTCCATGGCCACATTTACAAGTTCCTAATATACATTTACGCCAAAACAGCCTTTCTACATGAAGATCTTTGGCGTCCATTCCCCCACTTCCCACTGAATTATGAAGGGAACATAGTTTGGCTGAACTCGTAAATGAGACAGAATAAACAACCATCCACTCCTGAAGCGGGCCTTGCAGATCATCCCATCATTTATTTGTTAACTTCAAACTGCATCTAAGCACTGCCTAGAAAACTCGTGCCACTGGAACAGGCGGCCATATAATAAGTTATCAAAAACGAGTCCGATGCAGTGTTCTTGTATCAGCCATTCCGATCACGAATCTGACTCCCTGAAGAGTAAATCCTCACCAAGCAGCTGCCTTTCAACTTCCACCGGTGCAGGGCAATCCATAAACACAAGCCAACACTCAAAAAACAAAATATAGAAATCGCAAGTACAACACCGATGATAGCAGACTCCATCCGCAGCAAGTGCCCATAATCTCCACACACGATTAAAATCCAAAGCCAAATAAAAACACAATAAACGAACAAAAAAAAGGAACAAGCCCACCAATCGAGGACAGCGAACCCAACCCACGGCAAGCACCGACAACCCCCGGACCCGAGGCCCCATAAATCACAAGAAACTCACAAACCCACCACCAAGACCACACCAGACCATACCTTTCTCTGTCGGAGGAGGCCGTGTAGGGCCGCATGGAGTTGTGGGGCGACGAGTGGATCCCGGAGGGCGAGTACTGGAAGTAAGTAGCCGGCGGGATCCTCTCATCCATGGCCCCCCGGTTCCCCTCCACTCCAGATGCAGAATTCGAGTAGAAAACTGCAGAATTCGACGGGATCAGAAGCAGCAGCAGCAGCTGAAGAAGAAGAACAGTTTGCCCTAGAGAGGCGCTAAGGGAGGTGCAAGCTGGGCTGGGGTTGGCAGCTTCCCCCTCTCCTCTCACACCCCCCTAATCAGTGGTAGAAGAGACGAGGAGAGAGAGAGAGAGGAAGAGGAGGGGGCCCAAAAGAGGACTTTGGATCGTAATCGTGCCTATTTATTTCAAAAAATCGCGTGTTTTAGGAACCGGGAATTGTTGTGGGCCCCGCAAGCATGAATCTCGGCCGTCCATGTTCGTGGATTCCCGTTGGGGCGCGGGGGAGAAATTTCCGGGTCCAACCTGGCGCCGCGCGAGGGGTGACGGCGTCGGTTTGGGCCGACCTCCCGTAACCGCAAGGAGACGCACCCCCCAGGTGGACACTGGCGGACCTGTCCAGTGCTAACGTTAGCTTGTTGAGATGACGTGTTCTTTGCCAATGGAGGTTGAGGTTGCACGACGGGGTCGTTTATGGAGTCAGGCTACGCTGGAGTGGGGCTGCTGATTTTTCTTTCCTTCCGCTCTTGGCGACGGGGGAAGGAGTTTTTTTTTTCGGGATAATGCTACTGTCACGGGAATATTTCCCCTTTTATTTACCCAGCTGACATGGCTTCACTTGATGGGTTCCTTTCTTAAACATTTCATTAATTACTTCTGTTAAATTTGTAAATAAGTTCTAAATCCTCTGGCTTTTTTTTGAAGAGGTAACAAAAACGGGGAAGAATTCCCGTCATCTTAGCATTGCTTCTTTTTTTTTAGGTCTCTACCGTAGTGGCAGAGCAAAGTTCACACAAAACTATCTAGTATCCCAACAGTTCGTCGGTTCAATTCTTGTCACCCTCACATAGTGTGAATTAAAAAGTTGTGTCCCACTTTCCGTACAGTAGCTTCCTCGAGGTTTATCGGGCAACTAGGTTTCTCTCGATATCTAAAAAAAAAAACCTATCTGGTACTATTGAGCGACGTGAAATATCTACAGGACTTACAAAGACACGTATTTTTCGTTAGAAAAGTGGTATATTGACACTATTTCTTTACACAACTTTTGACATAATTTAGATGACACACACACATTGGAGAAAAAATATAAGACTCTCACACCTTTAATATTGCACCTTCTAATATATGTATGTGTGCCATCTAAATTGTGTTAAAAGTTATATTAAAAAATAGTGCCACTACACTGCTTTCCTTTTGTAATTAAGTTTGCATTGGAGCTAAAAGGCTTCAAACAGTAGTGGTGATTTGTCGGCACTTTTGAAATGAGAAGGTGTGACATGTTTTAATGGTAAATTAATGTATATATATATATATAAGTAAATCATTGTTTTTTTGTTAAGGAAAATGTAAAACTAATAAGTCTCTGGTAAAAGCATTGTCTCGGCAAATTATAAGATACAATTTATTTTTGCAGTGTAGTAAGTCGCACCCTTAAATGTGAACCATCTGATTTTTAAGAATGGATGAATCCTAGTTCAGCGTCCAATCGACTGACAATTGACCGAATGTCTATTTGAAAAAAATATATACCTTACTTGCGCAATTTTTAATAAATAGAATCATCGGTGGGATATGTGTAGTATAATAAGCATTTCTCGTTATCTTTATGAGAAGGTTGAGACATTTTTAACTTTCTTCTCCTAATAGACAAAAAGAGAGAAGCACTTACTCTTTGATGTAGACTGGATCTATCACGACCGGATCCCGCAAACGGGGATCCGAAACAAGGAGGATCCGGAGCCGGTCCGGATCGAACGGTGACGAGGGGACCCGACGGGGATCCGCAACAGGGCGAAGCCGAGGTTATTTCGGAATGAAGAGGATCCGCCCGCGGGGGGCGCGATCTGCCGCCGGAGCTGCTCTTGGATAGTGAGCCGCTGCTCCTTCGGTCGGACGAAGGCGCGGCGCGAGCAAGAGCTCCTGTCGGCGGAGCGGTAGACGAGCGTCGGAGCAGAAGCCGGAAAGTCCGAGATCGGACGGGGGGACGGCTCGCTCTCCGACGAGGGGATCCGAAGGCACCTTCAGCGCGAGGCCGAGCCTCCTGGCGCGGGGCGACCGACGGGATTGCCCTCGGACGGCGAGTCCGAAGGCTACTTCAGCGTGAGACCGAGTCTCCTGGCGCGGTGCAGCCGGCGTTCGGCGTCGAGACCGGGGAGAGGAGTCCGAGGTCGGCGGCCGAGACCGACTCGGGGAGGTCGGCGATGATTCGAACCGAGCCCCTGCAGGAGGGAAAGAAGAAGAAGAACCAGTCAGCAGGAGTCCCGGGCGTCAGCCCTGGGGAACCCCCTCCGACGGTCAAGTTAGCTTCTGAAGAAGATTCGATTCAAGAAGCAAGAAGAAATAGCTAGAACACTATTCGGACAGTAGTCCTTTAAGGGGTTTCGGAAGCTTAGGGGGGCATCCGTTTTTCCCCCACCACCCCCTTGGCCACAAATAGCAGGATACTTATAGCGGAGGGTAGCGGATGGTTAACGGTGGCAGCCGATATAGGACTAAAAGGAGGCTTACTGACAAACCGCCATAGCGTCTGATCCGCCACCGGAGTGGGCCGGATTCGGCTACCGGGCCGAAGGGGGTTGGGCCGCTGACGGGCCGAAGCCTGCTGGGCCCTGGGCCGCCGTGCTGTTCCCGGGCCGTAGGCTGATGGGCCGCTGACGGGCTGAAGCCTGCTGGGCCGGGAGCGACGGGGCCGCTTATGGGCCGAGGGCTGCTGGGCCGCTAACGGGCCGAAGGCCGCCGGAGGGCCTAATACTGCTACTGTTGGGCTGAATGGGGTTTGGGCCTGCTTCAATGGGCCGAATCGGATTCTGCCGCATCACATAGCCCCCCACTCTTGTCTTCCTCAGTTCTGAGATGGCAAGAGTATAGCCTGAAACTGCCAGAAAAGAAAGAAAATCACAGCAGGCGTCTTCCTGGGAGTTGTATTCCCCCTTCTTCTGGAAGAGGAGGCCCTCGGTCGGCCGAGGGCCGTGCGGTCGCTTTGTCCTTGCTCAGAGGGTCGGCGAAGGCTGAGGGCTGAGAAGCCGAAGGGTCGGTACCTCTGACCCGCGTCAGGCCTCATTAAATGGACGGGACGGCGCGTCGCCTCGCGAGGAAGCACGGGACACGCGTCGCGCATCCAGCCGCTCTGGAGAAAACAGAAACGGATCCCGACCGCCCGTGGGTCGCGGATCGCCCCGGCTCTCTGCCCGAGGCTCCGCTCGGATTGCCGCCGCTCCCTTTGTCGCCTGCGGATCGGGACGCGTGGCGGGCATCCGAGTGGTTAGCCGAAGGGTCGGAGTGCTGTCAGCCGCTGATCGCTCTTGCCTCAAGTCCCGGAGCCGGTCCGCCATCATTGCCGAAGGATGGCACACGTGGCGGGCATCCGGAAGGAGCGACGGGACGAGCGGGACGATCTCGGCCGCAGGCTTCGGCGGGAGGCGTATCGACCGGGCTCTATAAATACAGGCCCTCTGCGGGGCACTGTTCCTCTTCTTGCTGCCGCGCTTACGTTCCCCCCGCAACTGCCCGAGCTCTTCTTCCTTCTCCTGCGAGAGGCCAGTTTCCTGAAGGCTTCATCCGAGCTTCGTCGGCTACCGGGGGAGGCTCTTCGTCCCTCAGAGTGCATTGCCTGTGGAGTCTGGAGGCTTGAGGCGACGCCTGGTTCAGGAGAGATCCTCTACTTCTTTCTGCGAGTAAGCCTCAGTCTTCTTCCCTCTCTCCGCGGCTTTATGGTCCGGAGCTCTTCTAGTGAGATTACCCCTTCGGACGAGGAGTACACTCCCCCCCCCCTGTCGGACCCTCTTGCCTCGGGATCTCTTACTTCCGCGATGTCCGGGGAGTCCGAAAGCTCCGGGTCCGAAACTTCCGGGACTGAGGTTTCTGGAGCCGAGGCTTCTGGGACCGAGGCTTCTGGGACCGAGGCTTCTGAGACCGAGGCTCCCGAGGCCGAGGCTTTCGGGGCCGAGGCTTTCCAAGAAGTTCGGGACTCGGGCCAGGCTTCCACCTCGGAACGCCGCCTCCCGGATGTTGCTTTGGGGGCAAGCTGTGCCCTTTCGGATGTAGAGGTGAGGAACTTAGTTTCTTACTTTCAGCTTCCCTCTTGGACGACCCCCCATCGGCCCGATTCCGCCACTAGGGCAAATACCGTTCGCCCGGGGTCTTTTTCTATTTACGTCGATAGCTTTGAGGCGGGATTCCGTCTCCCTCTCCCCACCTTCGTCGTCAATCTTCTTAGCTTCTACGGGCTGGCCCCTTCTCAGCTCTTCCCCAACTCTTGGCGCACTGTGTACGGATTCCTGAGCGTCTTCGCTCACGTGAAAATCCGCCCCTCCCTCAATGTCTTTCGCTATCTCTTCAAGATCCAGACGCAGGGGAAGTCGGAATGGTACTGCTTTGTCCCCCGGGTTGGCCGGAGGATTTTCTCTGGGAAGCCTTCGTCTATCCATGGCTGGAAGAGGAAGTTTATCTTCGTCTCTCTGCCGGAGAAGGAGAAGGGTGTGTGGCCCTTCCCCACCGAATGGGTGCCGCTGGCCGAAGGACTCTCGGGACCTCCTGTTCTGTCTCCCGTTCAGAGTACTATCGTGGGTCACGTTCAGGCGAAGGCCCCTTACGACGTCTCGGTGCTTCTTTCCGACGCGGAGCGGTTGATAGGTGCCGGGGTTTGGCCGGACCCTAAGCGTGATCCGGAGCGGGTCTTTCCGTACCTACCTCCCGGGGAGACTCCGCGGGACCGCGGGGGAAGGACTGCCGCTCCTCCGGCCGAAGCTCTTCCGGCTTTGGAGGCTGACGAAGTTTCGGCCGAGGGTAAGTCGGCTCTGAGTCTATTACTCGATCGTTGTTTTTGGCTTCTGATATCCCTTTCTTGCTTTGCAGCAATGGCCCAGCTCGATGCCCTCCTCGATCAGCTATCGGATCAGCGCGTTTCGCGCCGGGCGCCGGCCCCGCAGGCGGTGAGCAGGCCTGTCCGAGGCACCGGGGGTCCGAGGACAAGAGGCGGGGGCCTCGGGACTGCGGCCTCCGCCGAGGGTCGTGCAGTCGCCGCTGCTCTTGAGAGGGAGCAGAAGACTAAGTTTGCCTCTCGGGGAGGCGGCCGAGCGTCGAAGCGCCCCCGGGTAGAGGAGGCCGAGGGAGAGGTGGAAGCTCAGCTAATCAGGAGGAGCGCCGGGGCCCGAAGGGCTGCAAGGTTGGCGTCCCCTGAGATGCCGAGGGGTGACTCCCCTCCGGCCGTATCGGCAGGAGCCGATGGAGGAGATGCCGAACCGCGGGCGCAGCTCGAGCGGCGGCACCCCGCATCGGGGGAGAGCATGGAGGACCCGCAGACGTGCCTTCGTCTGCTCAACAGCCTCACTCTCCCTTCAATCTTCGAGGAGCTGAAGGCCCACTCCATCACCGATCTGACGGAGATGAGTGCCCGTCTGTCGGTTCAGGTGAGCACCCCGAAAGTGTTTCAGCTCATCTTCAGCTACTTCTTCTGATTCTACTGGCCCTCATCTGCCCTCGATCCGCAGGCTTCGATGACGAGCCGTGTCCTGATGCATCGTCAGGAGCTGCTCCAGCGTAAGCTTCTGGAAGCCGAGGTGGATCCGGTTGGTTCGGGGGAAGGCACTTCGGCGGCTCCTCGCATCGAGCCCCTAGTTGAGGAGCTCGTGACTGCGAGTGCCCGAGCGCGGAAGCAGCTGGAGAAGAGGGCAGCAGAGGCCCGTGCCGCCGCCGAGGCCAAGAAGAAGGCCGAGAGCGATCTTGCGGCGGTCGAGTCCGAATTCCGGACTTTCAAAGCCCAGACCCAGGACAGGGAGGCTCGGCGAGCTTCGGAGAAGCGCCGCCTCATCGAGGAGGTGTCGACCTTGAAGCGGGAACTGGGAAAGGTAGCGGAGTCGGCCGTGGCCAACTACAAGGCCGGGAACGACTATGCCCAGGAGATCCTCCAAGCCCAGCTGCAGGCTTCTTCCGCGGTTTTTGACCTCGGACTAGCAGTCGCCCAGAGGGCCTGCCCGAGCGTCGATCTGACCGGGGAAGCCATGCCAAAGGGCGAGGAAGCCCGGGAGCTTTTATCCTGGTGGGAGGAGCTCGTGGCGGAGAGGGCCCCGCCTCCAGCTGATGCCGAGGAGGCCGGTGCCGAGGAGGCCGAGACCGAAGAGGCCGATGCCGAAGAGGCCGATGCTGAAGAGGCCAATGCTGAAGAGGCTGCTGCTGAAGATGCCCTTGCTGAAGGCGCCGCTTCTGAAGCGGTGCAGGTCGTCGACTCTCCCTCTCCTTCTCCTGACCGAAACGTCGTCGAGGTGGAGGAGGAGGGGGTTGTCGAGGACTGATACGAGGGTTCCCCTCGGTTTTCTTTTTGCTTTACTTTTGTAAGCTCTTGGCCAGGCGTACGGCTGAGCTTTGTATCTCCTTTTGCTTTAGAAAATGGAAGGAAGGTTTTTGGCTTTACCTGGCTGTCCCCTGTTTGACTTGGGTAGATCTGTCTCCTGTTTTTGGCCATATTCCGCGAAGCCGAGATCCGTCGTAGGTTTGGACAGGCCGTTGGTAGAATATCGCCTGGAGAATAATATGCTGCGCCTTGATCCGGATTGCATGGCCGAAGCCATTCGTCGGATCAAAAAGGGCTTACGGGCTTCAAGAGAATCATGCCGCTCCCGGTACGGTTTGCATGGACTTAGAGAGAATACCATGCCGCTCCCGACACGGTTTGCATGGCCGAAGCCACTCCCGGTACGGTTTACACGGACTTATAGAGAATACCATGCCGCTCCCGATACGGTTTGCATGGCCGAAGCCACTCCCGGTACGGTTTACACGGACTTAGAGAGAATACCATGCCGCTCCCGATACGGTTTGCATGGCCGAAGCCACTCCCGGTACGGTTTACACGGACTTAGAGAAAACCATGCCGCTCCCGATACGGTTTGCATGGCCGAAGCCACTCCCGGTACGGTTTACACGGACTTAGAGAAAACCATACCGCTCCCGATACGGTTTGCATGGCCGAAGCCACTCCCGGTACGGTTTACACGGACTTAGAGAGAATACCATGCCGCTCCCGATACGGTTTGCATGGCCGAAGCCACTCCCGGTACGGTTTACACGGACTTAGAGAAAACCATGCCGCTCCCGATACGGTTTGCATGGCCGAAGCCACTCCCGGTACGGTTTGCATGGCCGAAGCCACTCCCGGTACGGTTTACACGGACTTAGAGAGAATACCATGCCGCTCCCGATACGGTTTGCATGGCCGAAGCCACTCCCGGTACGGTTTACACGGACTTAGAGAAAACCATGCCGCTCCCGATACGGTTTGCATGGCCGAAGCCACTCCCGGTACGGTTTACACGGACTTATAGAGAATACCATGCCGCTCCCGATACGGTTTGCATGGCCGAAGCCACTCCCGGTACGGTTTACACGGACTTAGAGAGAATACCATGCCGCTCCCGATACGGTTTGCATGGCCGAAGCCACTCCCGGTACGGTTTACACGGACTTAGAGAAAACCATGCCGTGTCCTGATCCGGATTACATGGCCGAAGCCATTCGTCGGATCGAAGGATCCACGGACTTTTAAGAGAACCACGCCGCTCCCGGTACGGTTTGCATGGCCGAAGCCACTCCCGGTACGGTTTACACGGACTTAGAGAGAATACCATAACAAGTTTTTCTGAAAGAAAGCGAGTTCCTTTATTTATAGCCTCCGGCTAAAAGCCTGGGGAGAGTTGACTTACATGTAATAACGCCGAAGGCGCTCCACATTCCATGTGCGAGGAAGGGGTTGGCCCGAAAGGGTTTCCAACCGGTAAGCTCCTCGTCTGATTACCTCCCTGACCCGGTAGGGCCCCTCCCAGTTGGGGGCAAGCTTCCCCGAGGCTTCGGCTGGCTTGGAAGCATGGGCATTCCTTAACACGAGATTCCCCACTTCAAAGCTCCGGGGCTTTACTCGAGTGTTATGGTACTTGGCCATTCGTTGCTGATAAGCCGCCAGTCGGATACGAGCTTTATCTCGGACCTCCTCTATGAGGTCTAAGTGGTCTTTCAGACTTTCCTCATTGGCTTCCGTATTATAGGCAATGACTCTGGGAGAAGGGAGGCCGATCTCTATGGGAATGACGGCCTCTACCCCATAGGCCATGCGGAAGGGAGTTTCGCCGGTGGGGGTTCGACTCGTCGTCCGATAGGCCCACAGGACACTCGGCAGTTCTTCCACCCATCGGCCCTTAGCTTCGCCGAGTCGGGTTTTCAATCCCTGTAAAAGGCTTCGGTTAGTGACTTCGGCTTGGCCGTTCGCTTGAGGATGCGCTACCGAAGTAAACTTGTGGAGTATGCCGAAGCTGGCGCAGTTATCACCGAACCGTCGGCTATCGAACTGCTTTCCGTTGTCTGAGATGATGGCTCGAGGGACGCCGAACCGGCAAATGATGGACTTCCACACGAAGTTCCAAGCATTGTTGTCGGTTATTGAGGCGAGGGGTTCGGCCTCGACCCATTTGGTGAAGTAGTCGACTGCCACGATGAGGAATTTCCTTTGGCCGGTGGCGACGGGAAAAGGTCCCAGGATGTCGACTTCCCATTGGGCGAAAGGCCAGGGATCAGATAACGGGGTCAGAAGGGTGGCTGCCTGATGAGTGAGGGAGCTAAACCTCTGGCACTGGTCGCAGCGCCGTACGAGGGCTAAAGCGTCCTCTCGAAGCGTGGGCCACCAATAGCCTTGCCTTAGGAGCTTGTGAGCCAGGGCCCTTCCTCCCGCATGCGCCCCGCACACCCCTTCGTGGACTTCCCTTATGGCGTAGTTGGCCTCGGCCGGGCCGAGGCACCGCAGCAAAGGTCGGCCAAATGATTTCTTGTACAACACCCCGTCCAAAAGGAGAAAGTGGGATGAGCGCTGCCGGATGCGCTTCGCCTCCCTAGGATCTGGAGGGACTTCTCCTTGGAGAAGGAAAGCGATGAGGGGAGTCATCCATGTCTCGGCTTCTGCTTCAGCAATCTGCATGGCTTCGGTTTCGCCGAGGCTAGGTTCGGCGAGCTCCTCGACGAGGATCATCCGGCCTCCGCCCCCGTCTTGGGTTGACGCCAGCCGGGAAAGGACATCGGCCCGGGTATTCTCGGCTCTCGGGATCCTCACGATTTCACAAGAATCGAATTGAGCGAGGATCTTGCGAGTTACCTGGAGATAAGACGCCATCACTGCGTCCCGAGCTTCATACTCCCCGGAGACGTGGCCGGCGATTAACTGGGAATCGCTGAAGGCTTTTAAGTTCCGGGCGCCGAGTTTCTTCGCGGCTTGGAGGCCGGAAATGAGGGCTTCATACTCGGCGGCGTTGTTAGTTGCAGGAAAGGAGAAACGCAGGGCGTACTCCGTCACGACTCCTTCGGGTGATGCCAGGATCCATCCGGCGCCACTGCCCGTGGAGCACGCGGAGCCGTCCACGAAGAGTCGCCATTCGTCCGGTGGTGCCGGTGCTGAAAGAGCCTCGGCTTCGGCCACCTCGGGTTCTGGCTGCGGCGTCGCGCAAGCGCCGGGGGTAAGTTCGGCGATGAAGTCTGCCAATGCTTGGGCTTTTATTGCTACTCGAGGGGCGTAGGAGATGTCGAACTCTCCTAGCTCAATTGCCCACTTCGCCAGCCTGCCGGACACCTCTGGTCGGGAGAGAACCTGCCTCAAGGGCTGGTTGGTGAGGACTTTCACAGAATGGGCCAGGAAGTACGGCCGAAGCCTTCTTGCAGAAGTGACGAGGGCCAGAGCCAACTTTTCCAGGGCTTGGTACCGGAGTTCCGCTCCCTGAAGGGCTCGGCTGGTGTAATAAACGGGCTTCTGAATGCCTTCTTGTTCTCGGACGAGGACGGTGCTGAGGGCCGTCTGGGAGACTGCGAGGTATAGGCTCAGAGGCTCCCCGGAAATCGGTTTTGACAGGATGGGGACTTTGGAGAGGTAGGCCTTCAACTGATTGAAGGTTGTCTGACACTCTTCCGTCCAGTCGAAGTTGTTGGCCTTCTTCAGCAGCTTGAAGAAGGGAAAACAGTAGTCGGCCGCCCTGGACATGAAGCGGCTGAGAGCTGCGATCCTCCCGTTCAGCTTCTGTACCTCTCGGAGGTTAGCCGGGGGGCACATCTTTATGATGGCCGAAACCTTCTCGGGATTAGCCTCCACCCCTCGGTGCGTGACCATGTAGCCGAGGAACTTGCCGGAGGCTACCCCGAAGGCGCACTTGGCCGGGTTCAGCTTCATCTTGTACCGCCTAAGGGCGGAGAAAGTCTCGGCCAGGTCGGCCAGGTGCTCCGCAGCGACGCGGCTCTTCACCAACATGTCGTCTATATAGACCTCCATGTTTCGGCCGAGCTGCGCGGCGAATACCTTGTTGACCAGTCGCTGATATGTCGCGCCGGCGTTCTTCAGACCGAAGGGCATTCGGGTGTAGCAGTATAGACCCAAATCGGTGGTGAAGCTGGTCTTGCTCTCGTCGTCCGGATGCATCCGGATCTGGTGGTAGCCTGAATAGGCGTCGAGGAAGCTTAAGAGCTCGTGGCCAGAAGTGGCGTCCACCACCTGGTCTATCCGAGGCAGTGGAAAGCTGTCCATTGGACAGGCCTTGTTGAGGTTGGTGAAGTCCACGCACATGCGCCATTTGCCATCTTTCTTTGGCACCATGACCACATTGGCTATCCAGTCTGGATGATGTACCTCTCGGAGATGTCCGGCGTCCAGTCCCTTTCGTACTTCAGCCTGGATGGCGGCTCTCCTTTCCTGGTTGAAGGTGCGCCGCTTCTGCTTCACCGGAGGCTGATCGGGATCGGTATGGAGTCGGTGCTCTGCTACCTCCGGGTCCACCCCGGGCATGTCTGCCGGAGACCAGGCGAAGATGTCGAGGTTCTTTTTCAAGAACTCGGTAAGCTTCTCTGCTTCACCTTTCTCCAGGCCGGAGCCTATCATCAGGACTCGTCCTTCGCCTCCTGGAACAGGGACGGCGAGGAGTGCTTCTCCCGGAGATGCTTCGGCTGATGACTCGATCGCTAGGGTTTCAGCTGCGTTCTTCCCTTTGACCGAAATCATGTAGCATTGCCGAGCGGCTTCTTGGTTTCCTTTGGCCTCGCCGATCCCGTGGTCAGTATGAAATTTCAGCTTCTGATGGAAGGATGAGGGCACGGCTCCGACCCCGCCGATGAGCCTTCGGCCGAATATGGCGTTGTAGGCTGACTCGATCTTTACAACGGCAAAGTCCGTTTCAACGGTCAATTGCCGGGGGGCGGAGCCCAAGGTCACAGGAAGCCGAACAATACCTTCTACTCGGCAGGGCGAGCCGTTAAAACCGAAGAGAGGGCTCCGATGAGGCTTCATACTAGCCTCACTCAATCCCATTTTCTCGAAACAATCGTAAAACAAGATGTTTGGGGCGCTTCCATTATCCACAAAGATCCTATGTACATCATAGTTATGGATTACAGCATTGACGACGAGAGCGTCGTCATGAGGGACCTGAACATCCGTCAGGTCCTCGGCGCCGAAGGTGATGTCTTCCAGACGAGGCTTCTTCGGCTCGCCCTCAACTGCTGCTACTGTGCTACGCTGCCGCGGCCTGGACCCTTCCCCCGGTCCTCCGGATATCATCATGATAGACCCAGAACTGGGTCTTTGATGGGATGATTCAACCGGGGCCGAGGTGGCTTTGGGCGGAGGAGCGGCTTCTGTTGCTGAGGGCTGCTGTTGTTTGGGCGCTGCAGGGGCGTCCCGGTTCTGTTGCGGTGGCTGCTCCCGGCGGTACTGCGGCAGTCTCCCCTCCCGGATGATGCGGTCAATCTCTTCCCGGAGCTGCCGACACTCATCCGTCGTGTGGCCGATCTCCCGGTGGTATTCACAATACCTGCCGGGATCCCTTCGGCGGGGATCGGTCTTGATGCGATCGGGCCGTCGGAGCATGCCTTTCACCTCCATCAGCATTTGGGAAGGGGGAGCAGGTAAGGGTAGGTACCGCGGCTGCGCGTCCCGTCGCCTCTCCCTGTCCCATTCCTCCCTGCGATAGCGCTTTCGCGAGGACTCCTGGTCCTCCGGCCGAGGTCGGACCACCTGGGGAGCAGGTGCCGAGATGGCTTCGGTGGCGCCTCTTCCTCTGGACAGCATCAGGGCCTCCCGGTTGATGTATTTGTGGGCCCGTGCCACGAGGTCCTGGAAGGTCGGGGGATGGCGC
Organism: Zantedeschia hybrid cultivar; assembly: GCA_030544215.1. NCBI lineage: Eukaryota > Viridiplantae > Streptophyta > Magnoliopsida > Alismatales > Araceae > Zantedeschia > Zantedeschia hybrid cultivar. The sequence continues at coordinate 75,992,267 of JARZZO010000014.1, forward strand.
TTCCCAATGGAACCGAGGAGCCCCTCGTCCCGACACCCGCTGATCACGGCCGAAACCGCGATTGAGCTGTCGAGGTTCGGGATCTGGGCGGCCTCGGTCCGGAACCTGGTGAAGTAGTCCTGGAGAGTCTCGGCAGGACCTTGCCGAATAGCCAGCAGACTAGCGGAGGTCTTGCTCTGCCGGGTGGCATCATAGAACTGGTCGATGAACAACTGGCCCAACTGTGCTAAGGAGTGGATGGAGTTGGGGGCCAGCGTCTCGAACCAGGTGAGGGCGATCTTTTCAAGGGTGAGGGGGAAGAGACGGCAGCGGACTGCCTCGGAGATCCCCCGGACCCGGAGGTAGGAGTTGAACTTCCGGAAATGACAGACCGGATCTGTCATCCCATCATAGGGAGGGCCCTTCGGCAGCTTGAAGTCGGGGGGCACCTCAGTGGCCAGGAGCTCCGCCGTGAACGGGGTCTGCTCCAGGATGCTGCTGGCGAGGGGCGCCCCGTGAGGCCAGGACACCATCTGCTGCATCTCCTTGCGCATCGCCGTCAGCCGCTGGTCCAGGTCCGGGGCGGCCGAGGTGGCGACGGATGGCCCTCCGGTGCGGGCCGGATGGTACTCCGACGAAGCATAATCCTGCTCCGTCGGGCGATCGACGCGGGGAGCTCGGGCAGGCAATGCCGAGGGCTCGCTGCGCGCCGCCGCAGCTTCGTAGAGAGAGGCTGGCGCAGGCACCGGTCGGAACCGGGCGTCTTGTACTGAGTAGAGTGGGGGGAGCGGCGCCTGCTGGGGAGGCTGCCCCGTCAGTCCCATGCGCTGGGCGATGGCAGATACCATCTCCTGAAAAGGCGCTAGGGACGTGACGGCAGCGGCCAGCGTGGCCACCTGCTGCTGGAGTACCCCCACTCGGTCTTCCGAGCCGAAGGACTCCGGGATGGTCGGCAGAGGCGGGTTCGGCGGGACAGATGGCGCGCCTTCGGAAAGCGGCATCTGTGCCGAAGCCTCCCGCGCTTCCGCTTCGCTCTGCCCGGATCGTCGGGTCACAGGTCGGTGAGACATGACTTGTTTTGTTGGTTTCCCACAGACGGCGCCACGTGATGTAGACTGGATCTATCACGACCGGATCCCGCAAACGGGGATCCGAAACAAGGAGGATCCGGAGCCGGTCCGGATCGAACGGTGACGAGGGGACCCGACGGGGATCCGCAACAGGGCGAAGCCGAGGTTATTTCGGAATGAAGAGGATCCGCCCGCGGGGGGCGCGATCTGCCGCCGGAGCTGCTCTTGGATAGTGAGCCGCTGCTCCTTCGGTCGGACGAAGGCGCGGCGCGAGCAGGAGCTCATGTCGGCGGAGCGGTAGACGAGCGTCGGAGCAGAAGCCGGAAAGTCCGAGATCGGACGGGGGGACGGCTCGCTCTCCGACGAGGGGATCCGAAGGCACCTTCAGCGCGAGGCCGAGCCTCCTGGCGCCGGGCGACCGACGGGATTGCCCTCGGACGGCGAGTCCGAAGGCTACTTCAGCGTGAGACCGAGTCTCCTGGCGTGGTGCAGCCGGCGTTCGGCGTCGAGACCGGGGAGAGGAGTCCGAGGTCGGCGGCCGAGACCGACTCGGGGAGGTCGGCGATGATTCGAACCGAGCCCCTGCAGGAGGGAAAGAAGAAGAAGAACCAGTCAGCAGGAGTCCCGGGCGTCAGCCCTGGGGAACCCCCTCCGACGGTCAAGTTAGCTTCTGAAGAAGATTCGATTCAGGAAGCAAGAAGAAATAGCTAGAACACTATTCGGACAGTAGTCCTTTAAGGGGTTTCGGAAGCTTAGGGGGGCATCCGTTTTTCCCCCACCACCCCCTTGGCCACAAATAGCAGGATACTTATAGCGGAGGGTAGCGGATGGTTAACGGTGGCAGCCGATATAGGACTAAAAGGAGGCTTACTGACAAACCGCCATAGCGTCTGATCCGCCACCGGAGTGGGCCGGATTCGGCTACCGGGCCGAAGCCGGCTGGGCCCTGGGCCGCCGTGCTGTTCCCGGGCCGTAGGCTGATGGGCCGCTGACGGGCTGAAGCCTGCTGGGCCGGGAGCGACGGGGCCGCTTATGGGCCGAGGGCTGCTGGGCCGCTAACGGGCCGAAGGCCGCCGGAGGGCCTAATACTGCTACTGTTGGGCTGAATGGGGTTTGGGCCTGCTTCAATGGGCCGAATCGGATTCTGCCGCATCACTCTTCATCCCTAACTGTTCTCTTATCTTCAAGTGCTTGAAATATTAGTCAAAAGTTTAGAGAGAGGCTAGACCTTTCTTCTCAAAAACTGGTCATTCTTCAAGCAAAGAGTTCTGAATGGGGAATGAATCAATAGATATAGAAGATTAAGTTTATAAATCATAAGTAACTGTGGATGAAAAATTTTCGTTTATATGGGCATGCCGTGCTAGTGCCAGGGTCAGGACAACTAGACAGTGTAGGCTAACATATTGTGAATGCTTGTACGTCTAGCCGACCTTGGTATGATGTATTATTTATGTTGTCTCCAGAATAACTTGTTGTACCGTCAGGAATAGTTACGTTTGCGAGGCGATGCAGCAAGGATAAAAAGAAAAAAAAAATTGCAATTTCTCGTGGTATCCGACTCGGCCGTACAATATGATTTTGGACTGACTGAGTTTTAAAAAAATGAAAAATAAAAAATTGATCTCAAATAAACAGTAAAAAATAGAAAATCAATCTCAAATAAACAGTAAAAAAACACTTTTTATTGTTTATTTGAAGTCGATTTTCAATTTTTCATTTTTTTGACTCCTCCGATCCAAAATTGGATCGTACACTCAAGTCAAGTCGGTTAGGGTTTAAAAAAATAAAAATAAATAAATAAATCTTGCTACACTGCCAGCGATGTAGCTACTCCTGGCGGTGCAGCAAGTTATTCTCACATTGTCTGATCCTTAGGTCAGATGATGAAAAACATCAAATTTAAGTTTAGCATGTTCAACTTTATAAAATGCAAAATTTTAGTTCAATATTCCTCAGCTCTATGTTGTATGATCTTTGCCTTTGAAAAACATCCAACTTAAGTTCAATACTTTTGTCCTCTCTGCTATCCAATCTGAAGGCCGGATACTGGAGGGGATCATGTCATGTTACACCAATTGCTATAATTCTTTTTGAAAATATTTATATAAAAAGTTTAAAACAGAATAATATGTAACAAGTAAACATGTTTTGTTTTTCGAACCCAGTGTAAGTTTAAACTTTTGCATGTGTGGCTTAAAAAGCAAGTATGTGAATAAAAGAAAGGCATATAAAATACTTACAACCCTTACAAGGTATTTTAATAATTAGATGTAGGGAGCAAATATACAATAGTAACTCTTGAAATTTTCACTGGTCACAGCTTACTGATGCAATAATAATGTTCAAGTTGATTAGGGGACGGGGACACTTTACCTAAATTGCATGTACTTAGTGTGGGGTGGGGCCTTGGGGGAGAGGCACTTGTCATATGCAAGACGGACATCCATTGCTTTATGCCCCCTTTTTGGCATGCAATTATCTTCTTCCCTCGTGCATCTCTATGTATATTAGCCTTTTTTTAATTTAAATCTTATCGGACTTTAATAGTGTGATAACTAAATTCCTTCGCAAGCTTCTTAACCCCAATATTAGCTTCTTTGATAAAGTCCTTGCCGACAAGATCGAATCCTCTTAAACTTTTAATTGATATTCATACCTCTAAAGCTGATTAACAGAACAATGTAACATTGGACTTGGGTGTTTTCACTAGTGATCTTGAGATTCAATAAATAAAATAATAGCTTGTACTATGAGGGTGATGTGGAAGGCTGTCCTACTGACACAAGGTGTCAACAGGCCAAATCCAAGATTTAACTTCGAAGGCCAAGTTAGGGACCCATTGGTTTCCAATACAATCCTGCAAGTCCCACATCGACGGTTTCGGATTCCTTGAAAGAGTGATTTCATTTTCTTGGTTTTTTCGATCATCTGATTAAATATCTTAAAAATAAAATTTTTATGTGTCACTATATTATCATCTAATCACTTATATCTTAAAAATAAAAATTTTATATGTCATTATATTATCATCTAATCAAAGTGATTAGACAGCAGCACCTCAGACATTGCAATCCACATGGTGGCCATTGCAGCAAGTGCTTATTACTATTTCCGAAAACACGAAGGCCTAACTTTGGGTCGAATCCGGCATCATGATGAAACATGGGTTAAATTTTACTGGACCATAGAATCCACAAGCTGAAGTTCATTGTTTTTCCCAATGTTAAGATATTTATGGGCATTATATTTTTTTACTTTTAATTAAAAACCATTAGGAACTTTGCATTTTATAATGTTGAACATTAATAATAATCATGAAGGTGCGGTGTGAAGCAGAAAGTATTCTTTTTGTTTTTTTCTTAAAAATCAGGTTAAGGAAACAACTCTAGGACCTCAGATACACCGTCCGATCAAAAATCAGACCATTAAAAAAGCTAAAAATTGATGGTATAAATGGACCTATTTTTATCTTCTTGAAAATTTTAAACATTAAATTGGACAGTACATATTAACTTATAGGACTCTAGGGTTGTTTCCTTCCTCTAAGATATTATGAATAAAAAAACTTGCTGCTTCAGCCGGCCAATCAACCCAATTGGACAACTGCACGCACGTGGTGCAGTAAGTATGAGAAATACTTGCTGCAATGCTCCAAGAAGCCGTCCGAACGAAGTAATCAAATAGCTATCCTGTTTCCATTTGATTGCATTAAGTATGAGAAATATTTGCTGCAATGCCCCAGGGCAGCCATCCTATCAGAGCATCAAACAGCTGCCCTACTTTCTGACTGGGTGTGTATGGGCAAGGAGCAGGCTGTTTTTTTTTTTTCTTGACTTTTGTGTTAGATTTTTTTAAAAGTTTCTAGAGTGGCCGATCAAAAATACAACTAACGAGCTTGGGCCAAGTTTGTTGTATAATTTTTTCAAAAAAACCCATTTTTTCACACAAATTAAGACATGCAATTTTTTTTAAAAAAAATTTATATAGCGAGCTCGGAGCCAACTCAAACTCGTAAACAGTATTGTCTGATTCTTAATCGGTTGCTGAAAAAAGACAATTTCAAAAATCTAAGAAGAATATAAAAAAAATCCGGCGCCCAGTCCTGCCTGATCACTCCAATTGGATGGCTGCCCATGGACTGCAATGCCCTAGGCTTTGCAGCAAGTTTTTCTAATTAACTATTAAAGATCCAAAATGCCTGTTAGGTTATGGGCCTAGAGCCCAGGCATAACCGCAGATCAAGTCAACCCAAGCTTTGAGCAAACTCTTTGACCCATGGGCCAAAAGTTCCAGCCCAGCCCGAAAGTCAGGAAACTTCAAACGCTCATGCGCCAACCCCGCCCATTGTCAATCTTCCCATGTTACAACTTTCACCCAATAATGAGCTTTACCATTTCAAGTTTTGACTGTTGTATTCAATCATCAAAATCTTGAAAGATTTCATCCTATTAGAAAAAGAGATTATAACACTTCTTTTAGGTCCTTAAAAATTTAAGTCGTTTTATGATCCTACAAAAGGGGCTTTGCAAATTTTAAGTTAGAGTGTGATTAAAAAAAAAACTTACGGCTTTACACATACCCGCTTTAAGAATATCATATGAATGAAAAGCCCTTGTATAATCTGTACAAGTAAATTGTCCCTGGATAGTCACTATATATCACGACTGGTTAAATGGCATCGGAATGTCGAACTTAAGTTTAATATGTACGATCTTTTCGCCGTCTGATCTCACAAGAGCACACTCTACTCGTGTTTGATGGTGGAGTGCGGTTCCTCTTAATATGGATTCGGATTAAACTCAGTTAGTACATAAAAAGAGGAGGAAGATATCTTTCATAAAAATTCTTCCTCGAAAATGAGAAAAACATCATATGAAAGAGTTTTTTGAATCTTTCTCTTCTCTTTGTTGACTGAGTTCGTCTAAATCTAGACCTAGAGGATCTCTATGCTTGATGGTGTGATGAAAGTCTGTAGAACATGCCCTCCAATTCGCTTCTTGAAGTTGGAGGAGAGAGAAAGAGTATCCAGAAGCTTCTCCCTTTCTCTCTCTACTTTGCAAGTTTGCAACCTGCTGGATTTCAGAAAAAAACAGTGGCTGCCATGCGCATATGCTATGCTGCAGGCGCCTCCTTCACATGTCTCCCACGGGGGCCAATTCAATGATTGGAGTGGGTCCTTTGCCACAGCTCCAAACGAGCTCTAAAACATCATAACCCACAAGGTTTGTACAAATGGCCGGTTCTTCAGGAAAATTTTACACCAACAATCACAAATCTTTCTTATAGAATGGCTCTGCAAACTTTGTCCCCTCCCCCACGCGCCCCCCTACAGTTGTTACCATGTGGCTGATTGGAGAAACAAAAGAGGTTGCTCTCATGTGGCGATCATGCACCGTCCTCAATCCTTGCATGCATGCTTCGATTGATCATTCATTTCAATGGAAGTACTCTAACATATGAATAAACGTACAGTTCGTGTGCACATGGCGGAGGTTTAAACAAGCCTTGAAGGGAAGCACCTCATTAAAATTTACAGTGCATGGGAGGGGCAGTGATGGGTCAGGAGCCAGGTCGACGAGCAAAGAAAGTTACAGGGTGGGGACTCTCTCAGCGGTCCCTGATATCACGGTCAGTAAGTTGTTCCCAAAGGGGTCGCTGAGGTGCTTGGCGAGGTTCTCCACTGGCCCCTCCCCCGTCACGTAAGCCTGGATGAAGAAGCCCAGCATGGCGAACATGGCCAGCCTCCCGTTCTTGATCTCCTTCACCTTGAGCAGCGCAGCCTGGTCCGGGTCGTTCGCCAGCCCCAACGGGTCGAATGGACCGCCTGGGTGCAGCTTGTCCTCCAAGTCCTGAACAAAGGAAATAGAAAGAGCTCTCAGTTAATTAAGGTTGCACCCAGCTAGCCAAATGCTCACAGCACTGTTGTAACTCGCAGTGACTTCTACTAGGACTTTAATGGGCACCCTCTTACCAGTCCGTTGATGATTCTGTAGTACTCGGCCCCTCCAAGTAGAATGACCTCGGCGATGACCGCAACCACGAGGTTGATGGGGATGTTCTTTCCAAAGTAGTTCAGTGTGTTGCCGTCGAGCAGGAGAGCACCGGTCTATAGATCAAAAGGCACAAAGGTATGAGCAAATCAAACGAAGGTAATTCTGTAAAACTTGAGTGTTTGGAAGAAGTGAAGATCTCAAAGACGATGACACCACTCAATTTGGGATGTGTTTGGGTCGGATTAGGCTAGCTAGATCACCTTGAACCACACAGCTTCGGGGCCGCAGTTGGCACCAAATTTGTTGAAGGCCTCGGGGATGATGAAACCCGCGGCGCCGAGCATCGCCCACCGTCCATGGATAAGCTCATATGCTTGGTACCTGAAGATATATATATATATATCCATGCACAAGAGTCAGAATGATCAGATATAAAAATTAATGACGTAGTAGTCCCTTAAAATTTGATATCAGCTAGCAAGCAACAATGTGCATATATATGTATATGTATGTGAACTTTGTGTGTATCTTGCGGCCGGAGATGATGGCCTTACTTGCTGAAGTCCTCCGGTCTCTTGCTAAGGCCGAACGGGTCGTATCCATAACTGCACATGCAAAGCAACATAACACCACCATGTTATCCACAACCATCGGATATGGCAATTCTCCCAAGGCTAGCTATACATGTCACAAGGGCTTACTCTCCAGGAACCTCTCCGTTAAGGTAGGACGGCACCTCCGACCGGTCGAGCAGGCCGTCCGGCAGGAAGATCCTCCGGTCGGGGCCGTACCACTTGGCAAGCTCATCGTCGATTGTTGAAGCCGGCGCAGGCTTCGACGGCTTGGCGGGCGCGGCCTTCTTCTTGCCGAAGAGGCAAACGATCTTGGAGTACGCCGCGCCGGCGGAGGCGGGAGCCGAGCGGGAGGCGCCAGCGAATTTGAGGGGGTTACCTAGCATCTCTGACACACCGAGGGAGGCCGTGGCCGCCGCCGCCGCAAGGGAAGCCATGGCAGTGGGCAGTAGCAAGCCCTCCCCACCACCTGGTAAGGAGAGCTGAGAAGGGTCTCTGTGGAGAGTTGGAGTAGTGGTGACTGGTGCGAGGGGGGCTAAATGGTGGAGCGGGTGGATGCGGAGGGCTCAAGGGGTGCTGGGGCTGAAGGGCTGTGATTGGCTGGGAAATCTGTTGTAATCTGATCGGAGGATTCTGTTGGGTGGCTCGCCATGACTGGGCAGATTGCGTTGGTGACGTGGCGGTCAGCCGGCCTCAGGTTGTTCTCGCCCTTTGGATATTGGGCCTGCGTGGGGGCCTCGGCGGGTGGGTGTGTTTCCCCTCTCGTCAGTGAAATCTCTTCAGATTTAATCCATTACCCACGGCATTGCATTTTCCATCCAATTTGTGTAAAACAGAAGGCAGAGCTGCATAGTAAACTTGCCATCCCCCCAAATTAGGAATGCAAATAGCAACCGATAATCTAATTATCGAATTGATTATTTGTTTGTAAGATGATTATAAATATTCTTTTAAAACCGATATACATAGTAGACAAGAGTAACAAGTACATTTTTTTTATATACCGAATGTATGTACACTGGTGTGATCCGATTATTCGACCAATTATCAATTTATAGGTCTATTATTAAAGAGGCCTTTTAAACCGATAATATAGCAGATAGGGTCATCGATCCACCGTGAATCCAGCATCGAATTTGATTCATTTGCATCCTGATGCGGCAGAATCCGATTCGGCCCATTGCAGCAGGCCCAAACCCCATTCAGCCCAACGGTAGCAGTATTAGGCCTTCCGGCGGCCTTCGGCCCGTTAGCGGCCTAGCAGCCCTCGGCCCATAAGCGGCCCCGTCGCTCCCGGCCCAGTTGGCTTCAGCCCGTCAGCGGCCCGCCAGCCTACGGCCCGGGAACAGCACGGCGGCCCAGGGCCCAGCAGGCTTCGGCCCGTCAGCGGCCCAACCCCCTTCGGCCCGGTAGCCGAATCCGGCCCACTCCGGTGGCGGATCAGACACTATGGCGGTTTATCAGTAAGCCTCCTTTTAGTCCTATATCGGCTGCCACCGTTAACCATCCGCTACCCTCCGTTATAAGTATCCTGCTACTTGTGGCCAAGGGGGTGGTGGGGAAAAACGGATGCCCCCCTAAGCTTCCGAAACCCCTTAAAGGACTACTGTCCGAATAGTGTCCTAGCTATTTCTTCTTGCTTCCTGAATCGAATCTTCTTCAGAAGCTAACTTGACCGTCGGAGGGGGTTCCCCAGGGCTGACGCCCGGGACTCCTGCTGACTGGTTCTTCTTCTTCTTTCCCTCCTGCAGGGGCTCGGTTCGAATCATCGCCGACCTCCCCGAGTCGGTCTCGGCCGCCGACCTCGGACTCCTCTCCTTGGTCTCGACGCCGTCCGACGGCTGCCCCGCAACGGGAGGCTCGCTGCCCCGCAACGGGAGGCTTGGCCCCGCGCCATCCCTTCGTCCGGCTTCATCGCCTGTCGGCCGTATTGCCAAGAAAGAGCTTCATCCGCGCCGCCCCTTCGCCCGCCGAAGGAGCCTCGGCCTCGCCTTCCCGGAGGACGAGTCCGCACCGACCGAGGCGCCCCTCGGCCTTCGGACCCTCGTCTCCGCCTCCGCCTCCTCGGCCTTCCGGATCCCCGTCGGGCCTCAGCAACACCGATCCGAACCGGCTTCGGATCCTCTTTTTCGGATTCCGGCCTCGGAGTCCGGTCGTGATAGATCCAGTCTACATCACGTGGCGCCGTCTGTGGGAAGAGTGGCGCCGTTTTTTTTTCAAACGAAGCATATACCGTATCACTCTTCCGAGGAGGTCTCAGATTTTACTCTTGCCATCTCAGAACTGAGGAAGACAAGAGTGGGGGGCTATGTGATGCGGCAGAATCCGATTCGGCCCATTGCAGCAGGCCCAAACCCCATTCAGCCCAACGGTAGCAGTATTAGGCCCTCCGGCGGCCTTCGGCCCGTTAGCGGCCCAGCAGCCCTCGGCCCATAAGCGGCCCCGTCGCTCCCGGCCCAGTAGGCTTCAGCCCGTCAGCGGCCCGCCAGCCTACGGCCCGGGAACAGCACGGCGGCCCAGGGCCCAGCAGGCTTCGGCCCGTCAGCGGCCCAACCCCCTTCGGCCCGGTAGCCGAATCCGGCCCACTCCGGTGGCGGAGCGGTTTATCAGTAAGCCTCCTTTTAGTCCTATATCGGCTGCTACCGTTAACCATCCGCTACCCTCCGCTATAAGTATCCTGCTACTTGTGGCCAAGGGGGTGGTGGGGAAAAACGGATGCCCCCCTAAGCTTCCGAAACCCCTTAAAGGACTACTGTCCGAATAGTGTCCTAGCTATTTCTTCTTGCTTCCTGAATCGAATCTTCTTCAGAAGCTAACTTGACCGTCGGAGGGGGTTCCCCAGGGCTGACGCCCGGGACTCCTGCTGACTGGTTCTTCTTCTTCTTTCCCTCCTGCAGGGGCTCGGTTCGAATCATCGCCGACCTCCCCGAGTCGGTCTCGGCCGCCGACCTCGGACTCCTCTCCTTGGTCTCGACGCCGTCCGACGGCTGCCCCGCAACGGGAGGCTCGCTGCCCCGCAACGGGAGGCTCGGCCCCGCGCCATCCCTTCGTCCGGCTTCATCGCCTGTCGGCCGTATTGCCAAGAAAGAGCTTCATCCGCGCCGCCCCTTCGCCCGCCGAAGGAGCCTCGGCCTCGCCTTCCCGGAGGACGAGTCCGCACTGACCGAGGCGCCCCTCGGCCTTCGGACCCTCGTCTCCGCCTCCGCCTCCTCGGCCTTTCGGATCCCCGTCGGGCCTCAGCAACACCGATCCGAACCGGCTTCGGATCCTCTTTTTCGGATTCCGGCCTCGGAGTCCGGTCGTGATAGATCCAGTCTACATCACATCCCTATCCCAATGGTTTGAGCATGGGTTTTAGACATGATCTGGAAGCCCACTTGACAAAATTCTACATATAAAAATGTATTAGACAGGAGTAAATTGAATTGATTTGAATGCTCATGTGGATTAATTTCTCTTTCTCCTATTTTAAATTCTTTTCTCATGTAAAAAAAGTAAAATTTATCGTAGGAAAATAAGCGCGCTCTTCACTCGAATTTTTTTCCAACAGTTGGACTTGCCATCGGATATGAAGAGTCCACTGGGAGAGGCTACTATTTATGTAATTTATTATTATTTTTTAAATTTCAACTAAAAGTCTGTACAAATTAAACTCTTTTAGATCAAGATAAGATCAAAATTATTAAGAAGTTTAACACATAACTACTAAAAATAAATTATAACCGTTCTTACCTAATATTCTTATTTTTAAATAAAATTTAAAAATATCTTTCAAGTAAAAAGTTGGCCAAATATGTTCCTAACATCAGCGAATAGTATCTTCACAAATTGTAGAGAAATTCAGGCACCGCTGTGACAAGTCTTTCTCCTTTTTGGAAAAAAAAACTATGACCCAGCATGCACCCATTGATCTAAGAGTTATACTTGATGCGCCACTGCTGGAGTGAAGCACAAAAAATGAGAAATTTTTTTAAATTTTTTAGGTCGGCGCCACCATGCCATACACATTCTTACAACTTGATCTCCGATTAGATGACCTAAAAAAAATCGTTCACCATTCATTAACACACAATTTTTTATTTTTTAGATTTTTTAAGTCATCCATTTGTAATTGATTTATACAAATATGTCGGGCATAATAGATTGTACCCTAATTTTTCTAAAAAAAATAAAAAAATAAACTTGCTACTACAATTGATCTAAGCACATCGGATGGCTGCCTGCTTGAGAGCGGCAGGCACCACACCGTAAGCGGTGAAGAAGCGATTATAACTCTTGGTCTAATCCACCGGGTGTTTTGAATAATATTGTCGTCGAACATAATAAGCCTCTAAAACTCCAAGACAACGAAACCGCCTCATTTGTCGCATGCAGCCATATACAATTAGTGTAATGAAGCAATATATGCTATTATCTGAATAAATATATGCCATGCAAAAGGTAATGCAGCCTCTTCTTAGCCTACAGTTGGTTAAATAATCGGTCACACACGTTTGCTAAAGAAATGAAAACCTATAGAAAGTATATAAAAGACTTCATGAGCGGGATACCTGTAGAAAGTATGTAAGACTTCATGAACACACATTTCTGTAAAAAATGTTTAGGACAAGTCTGTCTATGAGCATCAGCAACGTGCTTCTGGCTGAGAACACGAATGTCTCGATTCACATCATCACTTCCACTTCTCAATACTCTTGGAAGTAGCTTTCACCATCTTCTCAAACTCATCGAGTGCAGTGATAATCTGGTCCCTGGGAGAGAAAGGAAAAGAAGGATTAAAAACTAACAGGGTAATTTTTAACTTGCACAGCCACATTCAAGGGGATAGAAAGCAGTATCAACATGGTAGTATCTAATTCCCCCCCCCCCCCCCCCCCACACACACACACACCCAAAAAAAAAAAAAAAAAAAGGGAAGCAGTGTCAACATGGTAGCAACGAGTTGTAAATTGCTAAGAATTAAAAGAGAGCAAATGAATAAACCACTGTCATAATCATCTCTCAACTAATTAAAATAGTGCATTTCATACTTGGGTCCCTGACTCCCTTCTAATGCCGTTAAAAAAGCCAGATTACGAATTTATGTCAGTGACGGAATGATAAGAAAACTGACTTACGAGTATAAATCATTTTCATGATTAGTTCTACACAAAGGCATCACTTGACCGTATGCTCATGTTCATCTTCTGAAACTGACCTTTGTCATAAAACTAAACAATGAGACACAAGAAAAATGTGTGAGAAAGGGACCTAGACTAATTGTGACAAGAAAAATGTGTGAGAAAGGGACCTAGATTAATTGTCAGATGATGATTCAGATAGTATGGAAATTCACAGGACAGCACAAGATAAAAAGACAAACAGATTTTGGACCCTTTGCCATTTGCCCAAAGGCACGCACTTTTCTTCTACGGTGATTGGCAGATTCAACCTGCATTCATTGGGCGTCAAACACCTACGAAGGTTGCTAAACCACATTAGTGGCTTTACGCGTTTGACCATTGCCAAGCACACTAAGCGTCCCAGAAGGCCATGAGCAGGCACATATATTTGGGAGTAGAGTAGATGATGCTTTGGTGGACACCAGGGTGCCGCCGCTTCCTCTGTATCCACATCACTTGAGGTGGGGAGAGAGGGGGAAGATAGGTAAAGAAGGGAGTGTAGAATCGAGGAGGCATCCTAAGGCATCCTCTAATCTGCTCCTGGAGATTTGAATCATCAAGTTGTAAAACACGCAGAATATATCAGATGTTCAAACGACAAACCAATTGCTTGAACTGGGTAAACTGGAATATCATATGATAAGGAATATCCATGTTTGACATATCTGAATAAATATGGTACAAATACGCACCACCTGCAGGCATTGTGCTGTCCAAACCAACTAGTTGTGGGCATTAAATTGATGAATCAGATAAAAAAATTTAACCACAAAAAACTAAGGAGATGAAGGAAATCATTTCAATGAATTCCCCATTGAAAAAAAAGCAGCAGCCCGTGACAATTGAAAGGAGAACCAAAGAAGCGGGAACATTAAGGGAAATAAGGTGAGACAACATCACTACCAAGAGTAAGAAGAAAACATCAATAGGAAGAGCCACAAGATTTCTTTTTTTTTTTTTTTAAAAAAAAGCAGGTTCTTCAACCATTGAAGTAATTAGAGCTTTAAAACCTGCTTTCAGAGCAGTCAGTATACTTGTGAAGAAAAGCAGCAAACAAAATCCTACACTGGGTACTGTAGTTTCTATCCCTCAAGGAAGAGAACAGGAGATGACTTTTGGCTTTGAGCAGCACCAGCTCCTCTAAAATCAGTTGTTCTTAATAACTGTCCAATAATGTACTAATGAATAGCAATGGTATTTAGGAGAAAACTTAAAGTATATGCCCATCAAAATATCACAATTTTCATGGGAAAAACAAGAAGACAGAATGACCGGAAAAACATCATGTTTATTTAAATAGAGTAATCAGTTTTGATGTCTGTTAGAAGGAAATGGAACCTTTTACCCAGTTAACGTTTGCACGCATATTTTCCTAAGAAGTACAAAGGCCCCAGAATCAGGTTTTCCTTCACAAAAAGGGAAGGAAAACAAAGGTCCATTTCTTGAAAGCCATGGACTTGCAAAATTGTTCCTGAATAACATAACATGGTACTTCCAAACTGGACAGAGGAATCAGTTCACATGACATGATGGATTCCTGGAAGCACATAAAATATTATTTATACGGAAGAAAAAAAAAAGAGATCAAGGGATAATTGATAAAGTATTCTAGTTGGTTTAAGAAATGACAGCGAGGGTGATGCATCAACCATTCATGCTTCCTTTTCATACCATGAGTCATGAATTTTGAGTTAAGGTGGGCCTTGTTCAGCTTTCTGTACAAGTGGGTAGACTCCCACAGCTTGAATACTGTTCTAATGTCTATGTAATTTCCACTTACAATTTATCTTTCCTATTTTTACCGGGCTGCATTTCTCAACAGCATCACTGAGGGATTGGGTTCCATTTCCTTTCAAAGAGCCATCTACCATTTCTATAGCTCGAGAATAGAGGAGCAATGTCACTCTATTGTATTCACTCTGCTAGTTAATAGTACAAAATGTCACAAGCTTCTTAGTCCCCGCCAAAGGAAACAAAAGAAGGGATCATGGGATAACAAAGATAAAAGATCCCGATGCATGGTTGATCACAAAGAATATTTCAACAATGTTGACATGGAATTGCAATTAAGGTCAATTCACCATTTTCACCACCAACCCTCATCTATGTTTTACAGCTACAAAGGCAAATCAGCCACTTTAATCTAAAGTGATTTTTTTTTTATGAATGTTTTTTATTCGGGCCTTAATTACTTGTCATATCTTCTTTCTCAAAGTTATCCACGAGCCAAAGCTTTCTTTGATAATCCGGCATAATTTTTACTTTATTTTATCATACCTAGGAGATTTACCAAGGACCTTCTCAAAACTCTGCTTCTAAGCATCATCATTTTATACCTTCAGCTCTCACTATGCATGCTAATGAAATAATGCCTCCTCCATGCTTCTTCAAAACGTTGACTAGGGCAGCAGAATCAATCTAGATTCTTACTCTTCTTACTATTTGATGTAGACTGGATCTATCACGACCGGACTCCGAGGTCGGAATCCGAAGAAGAGGATCCGAAGCCGGTTAGGATCGGTGTTTCAGAGGCCCGACGGGGATCCGGAAGGCCGATGAGGCGGAGGCGAAGACGAGGGTCCGAAGGCCGAAGGGCGTTTCGGTCGGTGCAGGCTCGTCTCCGGGAAGTCGGGGCCGAGGCTCCTTCGGCGGGCGAAGGGGCGGCGCGGATGAAGCTCCTTCTGGCTGTATTGCCGACAGGCGATGAAGCCGAAACCGACGGTCTGAGGCCGGAAGGGTCTCGGACTCGGCTTGCTCTTGGATAGTGAGCCCAAAAGCCCTTTTGTCGGACGAGGGGACAGCGCGGGGCCAAATCTCCTGTCGCGGGGCAGCCGTCGCACGGCGTCGAGACCAGGGAGAGGAGTCCGAGGTCGGCGGCCGAGACCGACTCAGGAAGGTCGGCGATGATTCGAACCGAACCCCTGCGGGAGGGAAAGAAGAAGAAAGACCGGTCAGCAGGAGTCCCGAGCTCCGGCCCTAAGGAACCCCCTCCGACGGTCAAGTTAGCTCCTGAAGATGATTCGATTCAGAAGGCAAAGAAAGCAGCTTTTACGCTGTTTGAACCGTAGTCCTTAAGGGTCTCGGAGGCAAAGAATTGCATACCTTTGGCAATAAATAGCGGTGTATTTATAGCAGAGGATAGAGGTTGGTTAACGGTGGTAGCCGATATAGGACTATGTTTGGGCTTACTGGTAAACCGCCATAGTGCCTGATCCGCCACCGGAGTGGGCCGGACTCGGCTATCGGGCCGAAGGGGGTTGGGCCGCTGATGGGCCGAAGCCTGTTGGGCCCTGGGCTGCCGCGTTGTTCCCGGGCCGTAGGCTGGTGGGCCGCTGACGGGCTGAAGTCTGTTGGGCCGGGAGCGACGGTGCCGCTTATGGGCCGAGGGCTATTGGGCCGCTGATGGGCCAAAGGCTCCCTGAGGGCCTTGCATTGCTGCTGCTGAGCTGAGCGGGGTTTGGGCTTGTTTAAATGGGCCGAATCGGATTCTGCCTCATCACATAGCCCCCCACTCTCGTCTTCCTCAGTTCTGAGATGGCGAGAGTAAAATCCGAAGCTTTCTCGAAGAAGTAATACGGTATATGCTTCGTTTGAAGAACCATGCCGCTCCCCGATCGAGTATATGTGGCCGAAGCCACCCTCAGATCAGGTTACCTGCGGGTTTAGAAGAACCATGCTGCGTCCTGATCCGGATTACATGGCCGAGAGCCATTCGTCGGATCGAAGGAAGCGCGGACTTTAGAGCCATGCCGCGTCCTGATCCGGATTACATGGCCGAGAGCCATTCGTCGGATCGAAGGACCTGCGGACTTAAGAAAACCATGCCGCGTCCTGATCCGGATTACATGGCCGAGAGCCATTCGTCGGATCGAAGGACCTGCGGACTTAAGAAAACCATGCCGCGTCATGATCCGGATTACATGGCCGAGAGCCATTCGTCGGATCGAAGGACCCGCGGACTTAAGAAAATCATGCCGCGTCCTGATCCGGATTACATGGCCGAGAGCCATTCGTCGGATCGAAGGACCTGCGGACTTAAGAAAACCATGCCGCGTCATGATCCGGATTACATGGCCGAGAGCCATTCGTCGGATCGAAGGACCCGCGGACTTAAGAAAATCATGCCGCGTCCTGATCCGGATTACATGGCCGAGAGCCATTCGTCGGATCGAAGGACCCGCGGACTTAAGAAAACCATGCCGCGTCCTGATCCGGATTACATGGCCGAGAGCCATTCGTCGGATCGAAAGACCCGCGGACTTAAGAAAACCATGCCGCGTCCTGATCCGGATTACATGGCCGAGAGCCATTCGTCGGATCGAAGGACCCGCGGACTTAAGAAAACCATGCCGCGTCCTGATCCGGATTACATGGCCGAGAGCCATTCGTCGGATCGAAGGACCCGCGGACTTTAGAACCATGCCGCGTCCTGATCCGGATTACATGGCCGAGAGCCATTCGTCGGATCGAAGGATCCGCGGACTTAAGAAAACCATGCCGCGTCCTGATCCGGATTACATGGCCGAGAGCCATTCGTCGGATCGAAGGACCCGCGGACTTTAGAACCATGCCGGGTCCTGATCCGGATTACATGGCCGAGAGCCATTCGTCGGATCGAAGGACCCGCGGACTTTAGAACCATGCTGCGTCCTGATCCGGATTACATGGCCGAGAGCCATTCGTCGGATCGAAGGACCCGCGGACTTTAGAACCATGCCGCGTCCTGATCCGGATTACATGGCCGAGAGCCATTCGTCGGATCGAAGGACCCGCGGACTTAAGAAAACCATGTCGCGTCCTGATCCGGATTACATAGCCGAGAGCCATTCGTCGGATCGAAGGACCCGCGGACTTTAGAACCATGCTGCGTCCTGATCCGGATTACATGGCCGAGAGCCATTCGTCGGATCGAAGGACCCGCGGACTTTAGAACCATGCCGCGTCCTGATCCGGATTACATGGCCGAGAGCCATTCGTCGGATCGAAGGACCCGCGGACTTAAGAAAACCATGCCGCGTCCTGATCCGGATTACATGGCCGAGAGCCATTCGTCGGATCGAAGGACCCGCGGACTTAAGAAAACCATGCCGCGTCCTGATCCGGATTACATGGCCGAGAGTCATTCGTCGGATCGAAGGACCCGCGGACTTCAGAAAAAATATCATGCCGATCCGATATTAATGGCCGGAGCCGCCCTCGGATCGGGTTGACGCTGCCCTTGAATAATGTCGCTCTGGTTGGTGGATCAAGTCCTTCATCTCCATGAGCATTTGGGAAGGGGAAGCAGGCAAGGGCAGATGCCGCTGTTGCGGGTCCCGTTGCCTCTCTCAGTCCCATTCCTCCCTGCGATACCGCTTTCGGGAGGACTGCTGGTCTTCGGGCCGAGGGCGGACCACCTGGGGGGCAGGTGCCGAAGCTGCGTCAGCTACGCCTTTACCTTTAGATATCATCAGGACCTCCCGGTTGACATACTTGTGTGCCCGGGCTATGAGATCCTGGAAGGTAGGGGGATGGCGTTTCCCAATGGAGCCGAGGAGCCCCTCGTCCCGGCATCCGCTGATCACGGCCGAGACCGCGATCGAGCTGTCAAGATTCGGGATTTGGGCGGCCTCGGTCCGGAACTTGGTGAAGTACTCTTGGAGAGTTTCGGAGGGGCCTTGCCAGATGGCCAGCAAACTGGCGGAGGTTTTGCACTGCCGGGTGGCATCATAAAACTGGTCGATGAACAACTGGCCCAACTGAACTAAGGAATGGATGGAGTTGGGGGCCAGTGTCTCGAACCAGGTGAGGGCGATTTTTTCAAAGGTGAGGGGGAAAAGACGGCAGCGGACTGTCTCGGAGATCCCTCGGACCCGGAGGTAAGCGTTGAATCTCTGAAAATGACAGACCGGATCTGTCATTCCGTCGTAGAGAGGGCCCTTCGGCAGCTTGAAGTTGGGGGGCACCTCGGTGGCTAGGAGCTCCGCCGTGAATGGGGTCTGCTCCAGGATGCTGCTGGCGAGGGGCGCCCCGTGAGGCCGAGACACCATCTTCTGCATTTCCTTCCTCATTGCCATTAGCCGCCGGTCCAGGTCCGGGACGGTTGAGGTGGCGACTGACTGTCCACCGGTTCTGACCGGGCGGGATTCGGACGAAGCAAAGCCTTGCTTTGTCAGGCGATTGACGCGAGGGGCTCGGGCAGGTAGCGTCGAGGGCTTGCTGTGCGCTAATGCGGTTTCGTCAGGGGAAACCGGTGCAGGCGCTGGACGGAGCCTCGCATCTCGAACTGGGTAAAGTGGAGGGAGCAGTGCTTGTTGAGGAAGCTGTCCTATCAATCCCATGTGCTGGGCGATGGCGGATACCATCTCCTGAAGAGACGCTAGGGATTTGACGGCAGCCGCCAGCGTTGTCACTTGCTGCTGGAGCACTCCCACTCGGTCTTCCGAGCCGAGAGACTCCGGTATGGTTGGCAGAGGCAGGTTCGGCGGGGCAGAAGGAACTCCTTCGGAAGGCAGCATCTGCGCCGAGGCCTCCCGTGCCTCTGCTTCGCTCTGTCCGGACCGTCGGGTGACAGGTCGTTGAGACATGACTTGTTTTGTTGGTTCCCACAGACGGCGCCACGTGATGTAGACTGGATCTATCACGACCGGACTCCGAGGTCGGAATCCGGAGAAGAGGATCCGAAGCCGGTTCGGATCGGTGTTTCAGAGGCCCGACGGGGATCCAGAAGGCCGAGGAGACGGAGGCGAAGACGAGGGTCCGAAGGCCGAAGGGCGCTTCGGTCGGTGCAGGCTCGTCTCCGGGAAGTCGGGGCCGAGGCTCCTTCGGCGGGCGAAGGGGCGGCGCGGATGAAGCTCCTTCTGGCTGTATTGCCGACAGGCGATGAAGCCGAAGCCGACGGTCTGAGGCCGGAAGGGTCTCGGACTCGGCTTGCTCTTGGATAGTGAGCCCAAAAGTCCTTTTGTCGGACGAGGGGACAGCGCGGGGCCGAGTCTCCTGTCGCGGGGCAGCCGTCGCACGGCGTCGAGACCAGGGAGAGGAGTCCGAGGTCGGCGGCCGAGACCGACTCGGGAAGGTCGGCGATGATTCGAACCGAACCCTTGCGGGAGGGAAAGAAGAAGAAAGACCGGTCAGCAGGAGTCCCGGGCTCCGGCCCTAAGAAACCCCTTCCGACGGTCAAGTTAGCTCCTGAAGATGATTCGATTCAGAAGGCAAAGAAAGCAGCTTTTACGCTGTTTGGACCGTAGTCCTTAAGGGTTTCGGAGGCAAAGAATTGCATACCTTTGGTAATAAATAGCGGTGTATTTATAGCAGAGGATAGAGGTTGGTTAACGGTGATAGCCGATATAAGACTATGTTTGGGCTTACTGGTAAACCGTCATAGTGCCTGATCCGCCACCGGAGTGGGCCGGACTCGGCTATCGGGCCGAAGGGGGTTGGGCCGCTGATGGGCCGAAGCCTGTTGGGCCCTGGGCTGCCGCGCTGTTCCCGGGCCGTAGGCTGGTGGGCCGCTGACGGGCTGAAGCCTGTTGGGTCGGGAGCGACGGTGCCGCTTATGGGCCGAGGGCTATTGGGCCGCTGATGGGCCAAAGGCTCCCTGAGGGCCTTGCATTGCTGTTGCTGAGCTGAGCGGGGTTTGGGCTTGTTTAAATGGGCCGAATCGGATTCTGCCTCATCACTATTGTACTTCTGTCTTCTAATATTCAACTGTTAACGTATTTCCTATTACATCCTTTGCATTGATATCCTGATCCATTACACACCTTGTGACTGAAAAAATCTTACGATGAGAAACATGAATGTTTCTTATCAGCCACAACCACTGACACAGATGGATGGCACTAATTTACCCCATTGAATTTTGGATCTTTGTTTCCATTAATTTTTTTTAAAAACTTTTCCCTCTCTTGTGGAAGTAGAACCCCAACAGTCAACTTTATAACCAAGAGTTCTTCCCTTTCCTTATTTCTTTCTTTAATCATCTACCTATCAAATCCTTGACCTGATTGAGGTTTCCCTCTTCTGCGCCCTACCTGGCCCTCGCTGTGTTTCTGCTTCCCCTAAATCATGCTTTGCCTTTTAAAGAGTGGCTCAATTGGCCGGATATGTACGTATACATACAGGAGATCAGGGTTTAAATTTAGACAAAGCCCAACATTTTCCTCCCAATAGGAAGATGATTCTGCAAAACCACTATTTCCACCTAAGTAAGCAATAATTTCAGGCCCAAGCCGATTTTTTTGGGAAGTAATCCTGCAGATCATGGGACACAATCTCACGACACCTTTGGCTGATCAACTGGGACAGTTTTTAGGCTCCCAACCCACTCGAACATGTGACCTCGCAAAGGGAGGCCAAGTGCATTAGTGCATGTTAAAAAGCGAACGATGATAATTTACAGGGCCATGGGAGTTCTGAAGTCACCCATAACTTGTGTTACCATCCTATCTCTTCTTGTAATCCTCCTTCCCTTTATGCAACCTTCATATTTATCAATCGATCTTCTGAAAATCAGGCCCTAACTTCAAAGAGGATATGCAAGCAACGTGAAGCATAGCCTATAGCCTGCCCATTCTGTTAGTTAATGGGTTGTTTGATCATCGTATTTAATACATGTACTGGTAGAAAGTCTGATATTACTATAGTAATTAATAGTATGTACTTAGTTATGGTCTATCAATTTTGACATTTATTTATTAGAAAAATCTATTGTTTAACATATTTGATACAGGCCTAAACCCATACCAAAAAAATTAAACATACAGGCTTGGGAGACTTGAGGCTCCCCGTTCTCTCCCTCGACCCCTAACTTTTTGCTTCCCTTAGATTGCTTCATTCACATTCTTCCTATATCAAAATTATAATATTGATATTTTAGACTATAAAAATATTAATATAAATAATACCACATCAAAACTTATACTCCAACCAATTTGAACATAAGTAATCTAAAAAATGACTGCCCATGGAATAACTTCGCTCCGCACTAAAGTTCACGCAGTTCATGTGCGTAGTCACATGTCAAATCTGCCAATGAACATACCTAAATGATTATTTGATTCGACATAAAAATATTATAAATATCATAGAACATAATAGTTTATAAGTCCAATCACAATGCCCCCTTTCCCCTTAAAATACTTCCACGCCCGGGCACAAAGCCGTCGACTTGAAAAGGACGAAAGAACATATTTTTTTTCTTTTTAATCTTAGGATCCTTGTTTATACAACAGCAGATCGAATCGGCGCCATGTACTACTCACCGGAAAGGGAGACGCCCCACGACGTGCCCCACATTGGATTGTAACCCGTGCTCCTCCACCGCAACACCTTTGCCGAGGCCGTAGCCGAAGCCCAGACCGATGCCGCAGCCCGCGCCGGCGCCAAACCCGAACTGCACGCGGGGGATCCCAAGCCCGAAGCCAGTACCTTCTCATATTAGCACAAGACGACTCTGTCACATGAAGCCAGAGCGAGCCACTCGGAACCCTAACAACGTGGAGAAGGACACGCAAATAGTGGGGCTTATGGTTTAGAAGGGTGACCCCCGAATAGGCCGAAGCCGAAGCCGACGCCGCAGCCGGCACCCAGGCCCAGCCCGGGGCCGAGCTTGCCGAGCTCCGTGGACTTCACGACGGGGAGCTTCCAGAGCAGAGACCTCTCGCCGCTTCCCGTGTCGTCGTCGTCGTCCCGGCGGTCGCCGCTGTTCGCCATCTGTTCGCCTTCTCGCGAATGCCCTCGCGCGGCTGCCCGGCAGGGAAACTTTTCAAACCGAGGAAGTCGAACGCAGGAGGATTCTTGCGTTTTGTGCTGGCTTGACAAGGAAAACGAAGACGGGCCGAGTACAGGAGGGCTTCCTAATTGGGCTTTATCGCTTGTAGGGTAGCTTTTTCTGGGCCCAAAGCACTTGGGGTGGCAAAACCGCAAAAGGCAGGCCTTTGAAGCTGGTAATCTTTGTTCTTATATTTTTGGGGTTTTTATGAATAACCCCATAAATGATTACATATTTGTAGATAACTACCCATATAATTCATATTTACATAAATCCTGTCAACTGTAGTGATATCTGCATATAATCCTCTTAATTATATACTTTGTTTTGAATTTCACTTGAGTTAAAATATTTTTATTGTATGTACAAATAGAAACAATTTTTTCGATGCTTAATATACACAACAAGCTTACCCGTGGATGTTTATACGATTTTTCTTATGAGTTGTTTGTATTTTAACTGAAATTGTTATTAGTATTTTTATTTAATAGTTTTCACATATTTTATGTAAGATAACGATATTATAATTCAGGTGAAATTCAAAGAAAACTCACATACTTAAAGGGGTTATATGCAAATGACCTCATAGTTGAGAGGATTATATGCAAATATAGCTCATATGGGAGGTTTATCTACAAATATGAAATTTTTTATGAGGTTATTTGCCAAAACTACTATATATTTTTAAATTTGTTTTTATTTTTCAGTCTCTATAATCTATCAATATTTCTTGTAATCTCCTATAATCTTTATATTCTTCATTGGTCTTTACATTCATTTAAAGTGTGTGTGTCCGTAAAAATATCCTTAAAGGCCCCTCTGGAGGATGTCAATTGGGTCAGGCCAGCCCGAAGACCTAGTCGGCCTGGCCCAAGTTTGAACATGGCCTAGGCCGATGTAATTGGCCGAGCACTAAAATCTGGCTCGGCCCTGCTCAGGATAAAAAGGCTGAGCTTGCGCTTTGCAAGCCCGGGTATAAAGCAATCCTTTCAAACTTGTGGAATTTCGATCAACCCGTATTCTTGGGAATGCATCATTATGGTCAAACTTCTCTTCCTCTAGGCGTTTTCGAAAAAGTTGCTCAGGAGGGATCAGGAATCAGAAGTTAAAAACTTCGGACTGGGCTGGGCCTTACGGAGCCAGATATGAATCTCCAATTTGCATCAGGGGGAAAACTAAAATCAAGTTAAAAACTTCAAAACTAAGCCCGGCCAAGACTTAGCGGGCCAGGTAACAATCCCTCGGGTTGGGCCAAGCCTATAGAAACCGGGCATTTCATTGGGCTTCGGCCAGGCCCGGGCTAAGTTTCTAACGACCGGGCCAGGTTTGGGCCTGTTCACCTGCTCCTCGTTAATTATCTGACTGCTCATTGGGTCCACCACACTTACCCAATCTGTGTGACTAGCATATGAAAGGTAGTATACTTCTCCATTTTAAGATTTAATTATCCATTTTTAGACTTGCAACCTTTTATGAGTAGTGACCATGCGAACAGCTTTCATTTTGGCTTCATCTGTGACATATGCCTGTTCTTAAGCAAAGGAAAAGTTGCTACAGGGACCAATTGTCATTTCATAAAATGGAATGCATCTTACTGTCACAATGGTGATGCTAATAAGAAAAGTTTTACTTACAGGCTATAGCTCCCTGTGTATGCTGAGTGATGAAATGGGCTTGACTTTGTAGTGGACAACCCTATATTCATCTTCTGTGAAAGAAAACAGAGATTCGATCTTAGTATAAAGGATAACGCAGTATTTCAAGTTGTAATTATCATTGAGTTATACTTGCCAATGTCATGTGGATTGCAATGGATCTTTGTTATAAACCAAAACAAAACAAAGGAATTTAGCGGTCAAATGAGCAGACAAGATCTAGATAAGATTTAATTTTGTATTATTTTATATCATTTAAAACAACTGAAAATTTCTTAAATAAAATAATTATTTTAAATTATGCTATTTTACGTTAAAATAAAATATCATAAAATAAAATAATTATTTTAAATTATACTATTTTACATTAAAACAAACAACCCCGATATAGTCTTACAGGACCTTCAACCTCTTTGCTTCCAATCAGCTCATGGAGTGGCTTTCGCTGCAATGGAGTGCCAGTCAACTAATCTACTTCCATCTCTTTGCATCACTCTCACCTCCCTCATTCTTTGTCTACATTATTGCCCATGGCACGTTCCCTTACCTTCCCCCCAAACCCAACAACAGGAAGAGACAAAAGGTATGAATAATCTACGTTAGGAGAGGAGGAAGAGAAAAGATGAGAGCAACACTCCTTCCTTTGAGATCACCATAACCCACCTTTCCCAGTATGACACATTCTCGGACTGACCCATAGCTCATCTCCATGCCTCTTCCTTCTAGTAATAACTCAGTGAT
Source organism: Zantedeschia hybrid cultivar (assembly GCA_030544215.1). Taxonomy (NCBI): domain Eukaryota; kingdom Viridiplantae; phylum Streptophyta; class Magnoliopsida; order Alismatales; family Araceae; genus Zantedeschia; species Zantedeschia hybrid cultivar. Next base: position 76,017,193 of record JARZZO010000014.1, read on the forward strand.
TGATGCCTTCTCGCATGGCAGGCACGCTCTCTCTGAGAAGAAATGGCATCTCCTTTGTGGACCTGTGAAAAAGGAACCAAGGTCCCAATTTGCTAGAAGGTAAGACAACACTTTTGGATTTGTAGAAAGAATCCTATATGTATAATAAAACTGAAATATCGAGTGAATCATCCAAAATGTGTTTAAAAAAAATCTCATTTTTAATGGACCTATTTTTTCACTTTTCTTTTTATAACCTACAGTAAGTAGACAAAGATTGGAACGAGGAGTACAAACGAATCGAGCTGCACACTGAGTTATTCGAACTCGACTTAAACTTGATTCCAATTCAACTCATTTCATTAAATGAGTCGAATTCTAATTTAATTAGAAGTTCGTTTGATCAAACGATTCAAACTAGAGTATCACTAAGTTCAGCTCGATCGGCTTGCGAACAAGTTTGAAATGATATACATGTATATATATATATATATATTGATTTTATCTTTACTAATTTCTAAATAAAATACTAATAAAACTCAACCTAATTGATCAGCCCGGCCTATATTCCAGCTAAACTCTAGAACTGAGGCCGAGCTCGAGTCGAGCTTTGAGCTCACGAATATTTTTTTCAGTCGAATTCAAGCATATAAAACGAGTTCAAGATGAGTTCGAACTTGAGCATGAGCTCGAGTACATATGATCAAGTTGAACTCGAACAGGGAAAAAGCTCAACTCGGCTCAATTCGTTTGCACCCCTAATTGGAACAGAAAGTTAAGTTAGCCTGGTGTCCTTGCTTTTATAAGAAGTCAAAGTTAAACTGTACTCACTCGGGACCACCTGCTATGAAATTTTACTTTTGCTTCAAACTAAAGCCAAAAAACTCATGTCAGGCTAGGTTTACTCGAATTCAAGGCAAATGATACTATACTTGCTAGAACATCTTAACTGGTGGGAAAGGAAATTTTGACGGAAGAAACCACCCTAGCAGACATGTAATAGCACTTTTGAATGGGAGTTAGGGTTAACGTCATATAATTCAAAAGGATATAATAGTCGACAAGAATGAATTCTCTTTGAAAACTGATAGATTAACCTAACAGGTTAACTTGGATTAAAAAACTTTGGCGTAAATATGAAATACTAGATAGTTTATCATAGATGCCCATAAATGTGCTTTTGGAAGTGAGAAATATATACATTTTCTTGGGATGTGGGGTAAAAGTAAAAATAATTCTATGTTTACTATATTTTAGCCTGGAATACAAAACTCCAGACTAACTCTACTTACTCTTATTTAACTCTATTTTTCAAGTTAATTAATCTATCTAATCAAACTATTTTGTAAATTAGGTTTATCCCTCAATCAAATAGCTAGGAACGTATAGTTTGCTTTGCATGAAATTAAAGTGCATGTGAGACAACAAGATCATAGAAAGCCAAGTGGGTCGCTTAATTCTTCATACAAACACAACATTAATGCTTGGTTCCTCTGGGTGTATATATATAGAGCATATTCCTAACTCTATCCAATTTGGATGGCAGGACTTAAATAAAATTAGAAACACCCATGAACAACCAATTTATATGGCTTGGATTGGCCTCTTCTGCGACTACAGATGTGGGACTAACATTGGAATTTTGAACGAAACGATCCGAAGAAGCCCTCCTCCTCTTTTCCCTTTCTTTTCCTTTGTTTTTGTTCTGCAGTGGGTTGCACCTCTACCGCACTCTACGCAACAATGGAAGCCAATGAGAAGAGCAACTTTTGTGGCAGTGGAAGCACTCGGCGTGGGTGGGGCGGGCGACTGTGGTAATGTGCTGACAACAAGATAATCCACTCAAACCGGTTCTCCCAGTGGAAGGAGTGTTAGAATAGTCTTGTATTGGAAAAAAAACAAAATCAACAAGTGTTTTGAAGATGGTGCCTACTCCACTCATTGTCTTAAGGTTTTGAGTTGGATGGCCCAATAACTTCAACATGGTATCAGAGCCCATGGTTACGAATTGGACCATGCACCTCGTATTTGTGGTCCACGTGACAAAACTTAAAATTGGTCTGCACGTGAGAGGGCATGTTAGAATAGTCTTGTATTGAAAAAAGTTTTGTATTGGAAAAAGAACAAAATCAACAAGTGTTTAGAAGATGGTGCCTACTCCACTCATTGCCTTAGGGTTTTGAGTTGGATGGCCCAATAACTTCAACAGTTGGAGGGCGGCAAAATCTACTCATGATGGTCCCGAATCTTCACGGGCTGCACTGCCCGGGATCTTCCATCACCCTCTTGCCTCTTCTCCACAGTTCCTGCAATCACACCCCCTATGGCTAAGTTTTGAAGGAGAAGGACAAGGAAAGTGAGTTCATGAGCAGCTTAATGGAGTTGCTCTTCTTGCCTTCACAGTCCATGTCGGCCATGAGACGTCATCTCTATAGTCTATATACACCCCCCCCCCCTCCAATCTAGCCATTAGATATCCAGATGGCCACGGCCCACCCTCTTGCGTAAGCGAGCTGCAGACACAAGCCTTTCCCACACCAAGAAGGTCCCCGTTTTGGAGAAAGATGGACAGCAACGTGGAGAGGATACAAGGGAGCATGCGAATATGGAAACCAGCTGGGACACATCTCTCTCCACTCCACAACCCAGAGGATTCTTAAAGCTGACACAACCTGCATTAAACCCCATGGTTTCCTCAATGGATTCTTAAGTAGGGGTCTGACGTGGCAACCCCGATTAAGGAGGTCATAGTGCCCTTTAATTTCCAGTCTCCTAAAATATCTCCTGCTATATGCAACATGCATGTTTACAGGCCGTGACAAATGTATAGAAGCAAATGGGCAGTTAAAGATGATGGAAGAGGTCACAATTAGGTAATAAGATGAGATGTTGGAGCACCAGGGAAACCTTTTTGACCTTTTGCTTTCAGAAAAGCAATTAATATTCTGATTGCCCTTTACTCTCCAGTGGGCTTTGTCCAGCTTTCATTAGAGAGGATGAGAACATTCTAAGCCAATTGCAATCGAAGTACAAGTATATATACTGAAGTTCTTCTTATCCTTCACCGAACTAGCTGCATCCACCCTTTCACTTCATAACTTGTTCCTCTTGTTATCTGTCTCTTTCACTGGTCACATGCTCTTCAGATTTCGGCAGACTCAGCTCCTGTTAGGCTTGACCAGTTTGCACTACATCTTCCTCTAGCTTGGTATATATTTTGTAAGTTTGGGTTGCTTGTGGAAGCACCACCTGAATAAGAAAGATGGCTGCTTTACGCCTTCTGACAATTGTCTTGTTTATTGAGATGTTAATTAGTGGGTCTAGATTAGATGTGGATGCTCTTGGAATGGATTATTATGCCTTCACTTGCCCTTTTGTGGAGTTCATATCGAGGAATATTGTGAATCGGGAACTCCAGAGGGATCCTACTCTCTCTGCAGGGCTTCTGAGAATGCACTTCCACGACTGCTTTATTCAGGTAGGTGAAACTGAGAGAATGCTATATCTGGGCGCAACTGCCCTTCACACTTTGCCTTCCCCCATGGTTTCCACTGTTATTTATAAAGAAAAAGAACACTCGAACTGTAGTTTCTCCTGGTTCTCCTTTTTCTTCTTCTTATTAGTATTATTGTTCATGTTCTTGTCAACACTGTCATTGCTGCTGCTGCTATTATTATTTGCTGTTATTATTGTTGCTGTTGTTGTTGTTGTTATATATTATTAGTACCAGTATTATTATTTTTTTATTCTATATCGTTATTAATAGACAAATGCAATAGTGTCATCTCTTTTGTTGCCCTTTTTGTCAATGTCATCTCAGTCATCTAATTTTGAGATTAAATAGTTACGATAAGAGTGCTGAAGTTAAGTTCAAAGATCTCATCTTCAATTCTCGAAGCCTTAAACATAAAGAGAGTGAGAAAACGGTGGCAGTACTGTACCATTCCACTGCTAATTATATTACTTCTAATAATATTATTGTTGTTGCTGCTGTGGTTATTATTATTATTAGAGCTTAAGTTCATTGATCACTTGCTTGAAGGGTATGGTAATTCACTGCTTACAAGTTACAACGTACGCTTTGCTGGTTCTCCAGTTCTATTTCCCCATGCTCATGTCTCCTGCATGTCCAAAATTATGCCCTGCCTCTGCCCTGAGAATGTTGTGGTCTTTGTCTCATGCAGGGATGTGATGGATCCATTCTAATCGACAGTACAAAGGAAAACACAGCGGAGAAGGACTCTCCTGCAAATCTAAGCTTGAGGGGTTATGAGATCATCGACCAGATTAAGGAGGAGGTGGAAGCGCGGTGCCCAGGAGTTGTCACCTGTGCAGACATCCTTGCAATGGCAGCAAGGGATGCCGTTCTTTGGGTAGGAAACGCACCAAATCTCCATTTTTTCTTAAGCCACATCTGATAGTTTACACTGTTATTATAGAAGAAACATAGTTTTCAAGTCAAGAACCATCTTCCTCCGGACAACATCCCTTCTGCACACGCCTGCTAGCTACCTACCTGGGCTTGACACTGTTCATGAATTTAATTATAATTTCTTTAATTTTCCTCTTGTACCGTATATCTTAATGCCCTCACACACATGCTTTGTCGCATGAAGAAATTTTTTAGTTTGCCAATTGTGCAACTTTCATTTCCCGGAAGGAAGTATTACTCTTTGCTCATTACGGATTGATATTTGCCCATTAAGAGAAATCTTGATATATATATGTAAGAGTGTTACTGTGTGAACGGCACCCCAGGGTGCGGTCTAACTGCACGGTCCTAATCCTCCCTTCCACAGGTTGAAAATTAAAAATTACCATAAATTTTTATTATTCAACCTTCCCTCTACAATAAATTTTTGGATAAAGTTTCAGATCATATTGAAATTTATTGTAGCCGTCAAATCTTACGCAAGTAAGTTGACGATGAATATTAAAGTCTCAGGAGATGGAAACAACTCCAAGAATAATTTGACTAATTTTTTTTATTTTTTTATTTTTTTATTTTTTTATTTTTTAAAATCAAGATTTAAATATATCTAATAGACGGCTAAGATCGAATTTCAAGATCGAACCATGATCGGACGGTGAAAATAAAATCTCAAAAGATAGAAATAATCTTAAAAGAGATAATTGAATATTTAAAAACTGTGATAAATTTTATTTTATTTTTTTCAATGTGGACATGGGTCAAAAAGAGTGCGTCATGCACTGTACTCCTCCATCAAACTAACGTAAATTTCAATGCAATATGGCAAAAAGATTTCATAAATGATAACATTAGGGTGTCCGGGGTATATATGTAAAATTTTGGTGAATTGATATATATATATATATATATATATATATATATATATATATATATATATATATATATATATATATATATATATATATGTAAAATATTAGTGAATTTAAAGATATCTATATAAAATCACTAGATGGAAGAGTATAAGTGCAACTTTTCTAAAGATTTTAAGAGTATTGACGACAATATGTAAGAGTAAGCCAAAAAAATAAAATTCATGATAAATTTCTAAATATAAACTCTTCCCAAAATAATTTCATCTCTTTTGATTTAATTTTCACCGTTGGATCGTAAGACATTCAACCTAAGCCGTCCAATTTTACATGCATAAATTGATGATGAATATTAAATCTTCAAAGGATGGCAACAATCCTAAGGACTAATTTGACAATTTTTTTTTTTTTTTTTAATCTTTTCATGACTTTTAGAAATCGAGAATTACATATGTCCGATGGATAGTTAAGATTGAGTTTCGAGATCGAACTATGATTGGACAGTCGAAATAAAGTTTCATGAGATGAAAACAATCTTAAAGGAGTTGTTGAATATTTAAAATTTTAAAAAAATATATATTTTTTTAATATGAGGATGTAGTTCAACATCGTACGCACTATAATAAATCTCATTTTAGCATTTCTTTCTCTCTCTTTATATATATATATATATATATATATATATATACCTTTTAGATCAATTTGCTGAATTCTGATCATATGATGGTTGCTTTTTTCAGGCGGGAGGTCCTATATATGACATACCCAAAGGCAGAAAGGATGGAAGGAGGTCTAGAATAGAGGACACAATTAACCTGCCTCCACCATTTTTCAACAGCACGGGCCTCATCAGGATGTTCGGTCAGCATGGCTTCACTGTTCAGGAGCTGGTGGTTTTGAGTGGTAATAATTAATTAGCACTACTCTACACAAATCAGCTTCAAATGAAGTCTTTAAAAAAATTCATATTTCTCATTTGTGGACAACGAAACAGATCTTTTTTTTCTCCAAAAAGATAAATAATCAATATTCCGACTCCGTCTACCTCCCTCTTAACTTCGGGGTCTAGCCAAGGCATATCCCACTTTTATTTTGTTCTTTATAAGGGTACTCCATAGCCATTAGGTCCTAATAATGTGACCAGCAAGAGTGATCGACTTTTGATATATCCCATCAGCGACAAACCAACCAAGTGGCTCATCTAATCTTACATCGATCTCTCTCTCATGTGAATGCAAACATGTGTATGAAGGTATACATGTCAACGCATGTATGCCTGTGCCTGTGTGCATGCACATATGATGCGTGTATCTTTAATTTGGAATCAGATCACTTGGACCTTTCTCTTGACCATCTTTGTGTCTGGACCCGAACTTTATCAGTTAGAATTTACTATTTCTATGAGACCCATTACACTGATAATTAATGATTTGAAAAATAAGTGCCGATCAATAAAGTTTAAGATTTTGTCAAGGATCCAAGAGAAAAGATCCAATTCCAAGTAATCTAATTTAAAAATGAGATATTATGAACTTCTTCTCCGTATACCTTTAGACATACGGGGAAGGAGGTGAGGGAATGTGATCGTCTGAATCTATTTTCTGGACCTTTCTTTGAGCCCTAAAGATTATTGGTTGGAATTTACACTGTAGGTCCTGCTGCATCCGAATGAGTAAAAAACAAATTTCAACCAATAGTTTTTCAAGGCTCAAAAAAGGGTCCATGGAAAGGACACGAAGATCCCATTCTCGAGGTGATGGTGTACAACCCCACTATTATAGGATCAAATGACCCATTCAATCTCTCCCCATTCAAGGTATGTATACTAATAAAGGTATAAGAGAAGAGATCCGGAGGATCCCATTTCTCCGATTCCCTTAATTGGTTCATCATCTATATGTAGCAGACTTGTTTGATCTTTTCTTCTTTTTGGGGCCTCACAGGAGCACATACTCTTGGAGCGGCGAGGTGCGGATCGTTCAAGAACCGGCTGAGCAAGTTCGACGCCACCCACGACGTCGACCCCTCCCTCGACTCCAACTTCGCCAAGACCTTGTCCAGAACTTGCAGCGCCGGCGACACGGCGGAGGTGGCGTTCGACTGGACCAGGACCTCCTTCGACAACGCCTACTTCAACTCCCTGCAGATGGGCGGGGGCGTTCTCACCTCCGACCAGACCCTCTTCACGTCCCCGCAGACCAGGTACCTGGTGGACGCCTACGCCATGAACCAGGCCAGGTTCTTCTTCGACTTCTCTCAGGCCATGGTGAAGATGGGCCTCCTCGACGTCAAGGAGGACAGGCAGGGGGAAGTGAGAAGAGACTGCCGTAGATTTAACTACTGAGGATGCATGATCATGCATGAAAAGGATCACCTTCTATGGAATTGCAAGAAGAGGGTTTTAATGATAAATGTCATACATAAGTGTAATTCCAACTTTGTATTGGTCCTGATATGTCATTGTACATCAACTTGTGTATTAGAGAAACGGTAGAACTTTGGTGAGTTTTCCGTTCCCATTTCCTTTTCCTTCTTAATTTCTTGCTACTGCATTGTTAAAATTTCGGCGTAAATGGTATGGCTACATTTCCGTTCCCATTTTTTATTTTATCAATACTATAAAGCATGAATAAGGGAATATTCCTTTAGATTTCATTTGTTGAGAGAGAATTCCAACTGTTAGATTTATTTTTTTAATCTCAACCATTCAATTCCCCGTGTTGATTTTACTATCATTTATTATTGCCTTCTTTAACCTATAATATAGCATTGGTCTTGTTGGGTTGGAGATTCGTCCGCTCCAAATTAGACGGCCTGAGCTCTCCTGATCGCTATGCTCACCCCTGCAAGATGGACACCAGGTCAGAGGAGACCTCCGGTTGTGATCCGGAGGAGCCCCTTCTAATGCCTAAGTCAAAAGGCGTAGAAGTAACCGAAGGGTAGAAGGTCGAGTGCAGAACATACCTTCTTGAGGTCTTAGGGACCATTTTTATAAAGACAGATATGAGGCAGTGACTAAATCCGATTGGGGAACGTATTGTGAGAAGTTAGACCCGATCCCGGTGCGGGACGGGACTCTGGCTTTCATTTCGGAGTTGATTCGAAGACAGGTTCTTACGGAAAGAAAGCCTCCTGGCGTCCCCAGGACATCGGGGCCCACCTCGGACTAGGGCACTCCATGTTGGAGTCTGGGGTTCATGGGCCCGTTGGTCTAGAGTCCCACTACACTGGGTAGCGGCCACAAATTATTATTAGTGGGCCGGCTCATCCAGCAAATGGGCTTGTGAAATCGGGCCCTCTCACTAACCCCCTGCTCCAAGAGGCGGAGGCGCGGCCCTCGGAGCAATCGAGCCAAGAGTGGGCCGGCACGTCAATGTCGACAGAGAACACTCGTCCTTTTGCCTCCCCAGACAGGACGGGAGATTATCATTTGAAAGATGTACGTGGTGCATCCGAGCAAGAGCACTCGTTCGGTGGTCGTCCCTGCCCGAGGCGAGGTGTCTTTTCGCACGTCAAGGTAGGCGGAACGTTGTTGCCGAACGAACATCTCTTGCAGAGTACACGAGAGTATATAAACCCTTCAGGAAAGGAACATGGACCTATCTCATCCCGAGTCCCTTGTTGGAATCTTCTGCTTGAGTCCTTCTCTTTCGAACCCCCCGAACCCGTCTTCTTCCTAGCTTCCACTGTTCCGAATGGCTCGCTGCGCCGCACAAGCAACGAGGGATATGCCATATGCAAGGGGGGTCGAAGCCGACCGCCAGGCGATGCAACCATCGTCTTGTTCAGAAAAGCACCCTGGCGGAGATATGAACAAGATTAAGCATTCCGTCAAAGTGCCAACTAAGCGTGCCCCGCGGTGATGAGCGGTCTTCGATAGGAGAAGATGCTTGTTCATGGCTTATGAGACCATGTTCCAGGTAGGCTTCCGACTACTGCTACGGCTGTGCGTGGAGTGGCTTTTGAACACCTCAACTCGGCGCCGGGCAAATAATGCCAAACTCCTGGCACCTAATTTTCAGATTCTCAGAGTGTTTGGAGCCTTCACCACATATGCTCCACCTCGCCTTCTAGCCAAAGAGGGGTGTTAAGGCGGGCAACCGCAGATTTGTCCAATTTGAGGCCCTTGACAAGGCCTTGTTTCATTTGACCGGCTTCAACAAAATTCCGCACTGGAAGGACTGCTTCTTCTCGGTAATGGAACGGGAAGGGAAGCGATGGCCGTTCCTCGATACCTTCCATAATCTCTCCGTCGGAGATTGCTAGATCCGCCACTGGCCCTGGTGCTGGCAGACGATGCCCGTGTGGTTGTAGATATCTAGCAAGGGCCTCCCCTAGATATTGCCGATGTGGTGACCGAGGAAAAGTTGCGAGCGGCAGTTCTCAGCGGCTTGCCGGTCTTCGGTAAGTACTTTTCCTTGGGCATGTGTTGATCTTCTTTTTTCTTCACTCATTACTGATTGGTTATCATCTATGTCTCCAAAAGTCGAAGCCCATCTTTCGCAGTCTGGGAAGAGAAACGTCTCGGCTACAGTGTGTTAGGAATCGCCAAGAACGCAGCGGAGAATAAAATCGATTCCTATGTATCGGTCGCTGGGATCGTAAAACGGACAATAAAACTAAACGCGGGAAGAACGGTTCTTCACCTTTGCGGGGTTTCGAATCTCCCGTGGATGATTCCGACTCGGTAATCGCGCACGCGCACGATCTCTAGAGGTATCTACACGAGCTCCCGCTGCAAACGCATTTTCCTCCTCGACTTGAGTGCTCCGACCAGATCTCAAATCCACCATGCGCGGAGAGAGACAAATCTACTCCAAGAGAGAGAGAAGGAGAGAGAGAGAGAGGAGATAGAGAATCTGGGGTGAGTAATTTGTCCAACCAACTTTTACCCCTCCCCTTGGCCTCCTTATATAAGAAATAAGGATAAGCACAAGGATTAATTCTCATGATTATCCAAGAGTTTGGCCTTGGATAAATTTCCATTAAATCTTCATGTTTATCCTGCGACTTTTCATAAAAACCCAGATAAGTATGAAATTTAACGTCTCTCACCGTCTGACGAGAACTCTTATGTGTGTGACCCTCTAGGCCCATATATCAGTCCGGTTTTAGGCCCATTAAACTTAGAACTGATTTTAGAGTTTAATATTTATTAATTAACATTTAAACATCATATGTTAAATGATTAATTTAATAAACAAGTGGATTATCATCTGATGATTAATTCACTTGGCCTTCTGATCATGAACAGCACCAAACACTACCTCATGATCCCAGAAGATATAAGGGATATTGTTCCCTTCAATTGAACCTTTCCGTCTGCAGATACCGCACAGATAAAATCCTTCACTCATGCAATGTTCCAATAACGCAAGGGTATGGTTTTATAGTCAAACCCTCTATCGCATTATTTAGGTGGATTCCAGTACTCAGTTAATTTCTAGAAAGACATCTCTTTCATTTGACCATGGCCAGGGATTTATGTGTACACATCCATAGGACATTCTCTCTCCAGTCTTATACCAAGAGTGAGTGATTCCTTGTTGTTCACTCAATTACCTTCGCAAGCTTTCCACTGTATCTGAGAGACCGACTATCGTGGGCTTAATGGTTAAAGTTCACAAGTCAGAGAATCAAGATACAATGGTCCACAAACAAGGTATCATTGGTGACTCAAGTCAAAAGACCAACTGTGCTACTGCAACGAATGAATTCCCTAGTTGACTGATAGGTATAATTACCATCCAGGAATTCTTATTTGGGTCTGTTCAGTGAACTCATTCTCTAATGAGCACCCACAAGTTTGTCTTAGTGTCACCACACGAGTGAATGTGAGATCATTCACCCTCATCACATGAGCAGACATAACTTGTGTCGATCTTATCGGATATTTAATATCCATCTCAAATATCCTATGATCGAGAACTGTTTAAGACAAGTGACTGAGGATATTGATCTCACTATCATGATCTCATCATGATTCAATATCCCATACATTTGTCTACGGACCTTCATTACGATAGTTAATTTGCAAGAACTATAAATGAAGAAATAATTGCCTTTATTAATAATCTGAACTAGAATGTACAATGATTGGCTTTGAGGCCACCCAATTCTATCACAGTGCCCCTTTGGGACTCGAGAGGGGCCACAGCGATAACAGTGGCCTCGCCAGGGAAAATACGGGGGTACATCCGCCTTGACATCGAAAGGTAGAGCAAGTGACGGGGAGATAAGGTGGCCGCAAATACATCCAATCCTTTCCTGGTTCCCCCATGCCCTGGGCCGGAGTATGAACATGTATTAATCTCGAACCATGGTCCAGATGAGCCCCAATGGCGATGGCAGGAGAGGGGCCAAGATGTTGTAGCCATGTTGGTAGCATCTCGGGCGACCCCATTGGTGGAAGAGGGCAAGGAGTCGACCGGATCTCATATTCTCACCCGACTAATGTGGAAGAGGCTCCTGCCTGAGGACCCCGAGGCGGGCAGCTCGAGAGGCAAGCTCTCTCGCCTTGCGCGATCAGGCGTCAGCCTCCGTGGTGACGTCAAATAATGAGCCAGAAAGTGAAGGGGAAAGCGCGGTCGGGGGGGGGGGGGGGGGGGGGGCGCCACAGTTGTGGAGGTCTAGTTATCCTCTTCAGAGAGTCAGGGGGCGGAAGGGGAAGGATTGGCAGCATCCCCCTCAGAGGCAATCACGCACTCTCCCACGATGGGCGATGTACCGTCTCTGAGCCCCCGACCGTTGAAAAGACTTCGTCGGGGTGGTCGGCGAACATGTGCGTCCCCGTCCCTTCTAGAGTAGGTGCAGTTAACAAGTCAGTCAATCCTGTCATTGAGTACAAATCTCTTGCAAGTGAAGCAATCGGTGATCAACCAGGAACCGGAGCGGACGAGCCCCTAACCACAGCACCTGAGGGACTGACGGTCATCAAGGGTAGAGCGGGTGCTCTGCCGAGCCCCCGATCAATGATGGGATCACTACTCAAGGAAGGGGGTGACGCGAGCATCCACCATTCGGTGCCTCTTGCCAGGTTGGAGAGCGAGGATGTGCTGGCCGTAATGGTTGTGGAGATGGAGGCTTGTGCCGAGGTGTTTCATCTAGCATGGCTCAGAAGCTTGAAGATCCCCGTGCGCTTTTTGCGGCTGGGCTCTCCACCTAGCAAGAAGTAGGGGACTTCTCTTGGATGCCTTGTCGCTCAGGGCGAAGTGCTCGCAGGAGAGGTCCCGGCCTCGATTGCCAAGTAGGAACAAGCTACAGTTGTGCAGTAGGACGTTGGCCTGCACTCTTTCTCTGCCGAACCGCCAGCAGATTGTCAATCCCGGAGCTCATCTGGTGATGTGTTGACTGCAAAGCTCTCCTTGTTGGCATCCCAAGTCATCTTCCATGCGGCAACCTTGAGCGAACGTTGGTGGAAGGAAGTCCGCCGGGCCGACCTTATGAAAGGAGCTATCATATTCTTTGGTGGAAGTCCTTCGGCTCTAGGAGCAGCTATCGGAGGTTAAGATTACATTGAGGTGATCAGAAGAGGAGTTGGCCGAACTCTAACGGAGACAGATGCCTTGCACCAGGAAATTGACGCTCGCGTTGCTGCTGCTCGCGAAGAAGGCCTTGTAGAGAAGGCCGCTGCATACAAATCTTCTGAAGAGTTCCAGTGGGAGCTAGACGAATATGCAAAGAAAGTAGGCACTGAAAGCACGACCCTTGCCTACCAAACAAGGTACAACAAAGGTCTGGCCAATGCAGAAGCAGCCTGGAGCGAATAGGTGATAGCTCCCGATGAAGGCTCCAAGGAGGATGATGATGTGGGCCAACAGATAGCTTTATTCTTTCGCTCTCTAGAGCTTCCCTTTGTATTTGTTTTGGTGTTCGGCCGGTCTTCCTATCAAAAGAATGTAATATAACTTTTGAACTTGTGCGTACCCCTTTTGCAGTTTCCAGCTTTACTTTTTATTTTTTCCTTGATAGTTTTCTTTTGACCTAGTAAAAAATGGTTGCTATTTTCCCACACTTTTGTTAGTCAATATGAGCACGCAATGCTCAATCTTGGGCTTATAACAGAGGGGACGTAGGGGGAGGTCGACATGTAGTTGTTTATACGGCATACTCCCTCGTAGGTATCTCTTGGCTAGGATGGCCTCGGATTACGCCTATGGGGTAGCAGCGGACCAGGCCAATCTCGGGGCTTCTGTGGTTACCGCCGACTCCCTTAGGATGCTAAGGGATCAGTACCAAATTCCGGCTGAGTTCAAGCTCCATATGCCTTCGGCTCAGGATCGCCTTTATTTCGGCAGTCTCCGATTCTTCAGCATCGCACTCGAGGTCGAAATTGTAGAAGGAATCTGTTGTCGCTGTCTCTCAAAGGGAAAGGAGTGATGCTGACTTCTTTTGAGAAAGATTTTAGCTGATGATGGGACCACTAAGGCTATGTTTGAGGCGGACTTCTAGCTCCCTATATTTTGCTTTATCGTGGAGCTACTACAATTCTTCGTCGTGGCTCTCGCCTAGATCCTGCCAAACTCTTGGTGCTTGGTCGTGGCATTCAACGTCCTGGTACGTTGCTATGGCCATGTTGGAGGATTGATGTATTCTGTCATGTTTTCAGCTTTCGCCAATGTGAGACCTCTGGTGCGTGCAGCTTCCTTCAATTCCTTAGCCAAAGGAACCAAGGACCCTTCACCATCCCCATGGATTTTCCCCTTCAAGGATGGAAAGAGGCCTACTTTTGGGTCGATTTCCCGACAGATGGAGAGTGGTTGTTCTCCATGACTTGGCCGGACTTTGTGTGAGTGCTTAAAATGAGTGTGTGATTATCATGAAAGATCTATGTTGTTTAAGTGCAAAATAAAGCCTATTAAAAGGAAACTACGTGAAGTGATCGCCAGAAACTTTTGACTTAAAAGTTCCAAAAGAAAGAATTTGATCGCCTACCTGTTTAAACGTGGGGGATGTTGAGCTCTTGATTCCCCTCCTTCAACCGGCTGAAGAAAGAGAGCCCTTCCTTTTCCTTTGTTCTTGCTGTTGAGTTTGAGTTTGAGGATCGTCCAGAGTTCTTGTGATTTGCTTGTTGATTTCCTCCCCTTTTTGACTCTCCTTTGCAAGAAAAAGAGAAATAGAAATGAAGAAACAATGAGAATTTAAGCAAAAGTAGTATCAATTCTAATCAGAGTTTTAAACATGCAACTAAGCATAGAACTCACTTGTTGGGATGGTCTTTGAAACCCCTTTAAATTAGTTTTGAAAATGATGCTAGTGTAGTGTGTGTTGCATGGGGTGATGTGATGAAGAATATAGAATTAATGGAGATGTGAATATGCAGAAATGAATTGAAAAACTTATGCCGAATGGATGAAACCTTGAATTGAATGAAGAATAGATGAAGAACGGACGCCGTCTTCTGGAAACTGCAACACTTCGACATTTGGACGTCGTTGCTTCGATCTTCAATTCGATATCGCCTCAATTCTAACTCTAATTCAACTCTGATTCTAATTTTTTTTCACCCATTCAAGATGCAAGGTATTTATAGACTTCTTCTGCGTCCGCGGATTTACATGGAAAAATTTGGGATTTATCCATCTTAACCAACAGATAAATACAGATTAATTCATCTTTATCTGTAATTATGTAAAACGCGTCTACCATGAAAGACGTCTTTCAGATTGAGTAAGATAAAGATAAACATCCAGGAAAAACTTATCTTTATCTGTATTAGCTAAAACGTGTCTATATGTATAGACGTCTTTTACACTAATTAAGATAAGGATAAACATCCGGAAGAGAAGTAGAAATAGCTTAGGAAACCTAAAACGCGTCATGTCCCACAGACGCCTTTCAGCTAATTAATCAATTGATTAAAATTCAAATTTAAACGTTAAAATAAGAATAAACTCTAAATGGCGTCCACATAGGTAGACGTCTTTTACACTTCTTCATATTTTGACTGAAATTTGAGTTAAAATCAATTTAATTGATTAACTTAAATATGTCTGTTAAACCCGACACTTAAAAATTAATCAATAAAAATTAATCAATAGTTAAATATAAGACCATTCTGAGGCATTATTATATGATATGAAATTTACTCGAAATGACGTCAAAATTAGCGTGTCTACAACTGCCTCACTTTGGCATCGTCTTTGTAAGGGAATGAAATAAAATGGAATGTACTGAAAAGGTGATGCCAAGGTGTGATGAGACACGCTCTTAACATCACATGATTGGAATTTTTCTCAAAATCATCAATGAAGATAGTTCAAGGAGATCAATGGAATCAATCATGTCTGGATGAGATAGACAAGGAAATAAAATAAGGTCGATCAACCTCCTCGGAGTGGGAAGTATCCCATGTCGTAGACACTGTAAGTTTCATCATGGGGAGCGTTTGCCAGCCAATGTGGACGTGCTACAGCCATGATGGATCTTAAAAGAAAACAAGAAATATTGGATAAAGAGTCCAAGAAATGATATAATTCCAAGGATATCTTTAAGCGAACCTCAAAGATAATCAAGATACTCAATTCAGAATGGAATATTTCATATCATGTTGAAGTTATTTGATTAATAGTCTGAAACTTAATCAGTAATTAATCCTTATCAAAATGATTTCAAAGTCCTATATGATGTATGCTGGACTAAAAGAAAAATATAAAGTCAAATAAAATATAAATTAATCAAGTATAATATTGTTAAATTGTCATTAATGAGTCAAGACACCAATTCTTGTAATCCAGTGCTAAGCCGAAGCTCGTTTATCCACGCACCGTTTCACAAAAGTGGAACCATCGTCCCCATTAATTAACAATCCAACGGCCTATCCGTGCGATTAAGAATCCTTTGGAATTATCACTGTTTTTGTTGTAGGGGAACTCAAATTTCAGTTTCATCAAAATCACAAGGTCCTTGACATGCTCTAGTAAATATTTAACATATAGTA
Source organism: Zantedeschia hybrid cultivar (assembly GCA_030544215.1). NCBI lineage: Eukaryota > Viridiplantae > Streptophyta > Magnoliopsida > Alismatales > Araceae > Zantedeschia > Zantedeschia hybrid cultivar. The sequence continues at coordinate 76,033,412 of JARZZO010000014.1, forward strand.
ATGATAATGCATATTAAATACATGAAATAATACAAGGGTAGAGATAACTGTCTTTTTAGCCACGGTCAGGACTTCATAAATTCCCACAGTGGGATCTTTTTGATATTTCCAGCTTCATTTGGGTTTTCTTTAATTTTCCTGAAATGCGTCGCTGTTCAATGACGCCTTTTCAGTCGCAGAAACAAGTTCTGACTGTCTTTAATCTAGATTCCAACTATCTTCATGCCTTGTGTCCTGTATATGACTTGAACAAACAGGTTAAGCATCTATTCAGGCTTAGCCCCTTGCCTGGTTAAGTAACCGACTACTTGATCATATCCTTGGTAGAAGGGTCAAGGGGCATAGCCTTTATTAACAAAGGTAATATGAATAATCAAACTGTAAGCGAAGATGCAACATATAAGCAGACGGATGCTCACTGAAAATGAAAGGAATGAAACATACTAGATACAATAAGCAAATGCTAATTGAAATTTTTTGTTGTTTTGAAATATCTTTTTTTTTTTTTTACATATGTATATTTTTTGGCTTTTGAAATATATATTTTTTTTATTTTTGACATATGTATACTTTTTTGGATTTTGACATATGTATTTTTTTGGATTTTTGAAATATGTATTTTTTTTTTATTTTGAAATATGTATTTTTTTGGATTTTTGAAATATGTATTTTTTTTGGATTTTGAAATATGATGTGAACTAAAAGACCAACATGGTACTCAGATCAAAAGATCATATTCATTTATGAACTTAATTCCCAAATTGTTCTTCAACAATTTAACTTAAACCCATCGTGTTTGAACTTGTGTTTCCATTCGTGATCCCATTTGATGATTTGACCCTTAGTCAATCTAAGCCATTCATTAAGTTTGGAGTACGCCTCTTTAGAAGGAAAGGAAGAATAAGTTTAGAAAGCCCATGAGAAGGTTCCGGAGACCTAAAATGATGTTTCTTTCATACCCTAATATCCGTTGGGGTTCGGTCATTTTCTTTCCGAGGTATTTATCGACCTTGCGTTCCCTTTTATTTCATTTCATGGCCTTGATGTAATGTTTGTAATGTAGTGGCCTTTTGATTTGACATTTGGATTTTGCCTTTTTTTTTTTTTTTTTTTTTTTTTTTTTTTTTTTTTTTGGGACTGATCTCCCCCATTTTTTTATGACGGCCTCCTACTAAGATGGCGGGTATTCTTGGTAGTCTATTTTAAGCCTTGTTCTGACATCATGGGCCGAGTGTAAAACATAATTTTGTTTTAAAAGGAATGATTTGTACTTTGCACTTTTAGTCAAGCTTTCAGTATTCCTTAGGACTTGGCATCTCTTGTTACTCACGAATCAAACGTGTCAGTGTGTGTAGTAATGGGTTTGAAGTTAAAATATTCAGACTAATAAGGGAATTTGAGTTTATAAATTTTCTGATTCCACTGGTCTTTATACCATGCTGATCGACTCTTTAACCTAAGGGTAGTATTTCTTAAGATGTAAACCATTCCATGGGTGAGTTAGCTCTTCTCCTTCTGCATTGACAAGACGGTAAGCATTACCAGGAAAAGCGTGCGATACAACATAAGGTCCTTCCCAGTTGGGTTGGAGCTTAGAACGCGGACCACCAGGTTTTACAAAAATCCTTTTGACGACGATTTCACCGACTTTGAACTTACGCTCAATTACTTTCTTTTAATAAAAACGTGTGAGTCTATTTTGATAAACTTTTGCATGATTAGCAGCTGACCATCTTTTCTCGTTTAAGAGTTCCAATTGAGCAAGGAGTGTTGAACGGTGTTCATCAATGGAAAATTTCTTGTTTAACTGTACTCTTAATGACAGTATGATGATCTCGTATGGAACTACCGCCTCCATTCCAAATGTTAAGGAATAAGGAGTTTCCCAGTGGGCGTGCGGATTGAAGTTCGGTAGGCCCATAGAGCCTCAACTAATTTTACTGGGCAGTCTGTGAATTTGTTAGATTTGCACGTCTTTTTGATGATTTTTATCAAAGTCTTATTAGTTGCCTCTGCTTGGCCATTGCCTTGCGGGTAATAAGGAGACGAATGATGCAATGCAATTCTATACCTGTTGCAGAGGTCCTTCAATTCTTGTGACACGAACTGCGGTCCGTTGTCGGTGACGATAGTACTTGGAATTCCAAATCGGGTGATGATGTTCTTCATGATGAACTTGCAGACGGTTGATGCTTTGACTTCCACGTATGCTTCAGCTTCCGCCCACTTGGTGAAGTATTCCGTTGCCGTGAGAATGAAAGACTTTTGCTTGATGCCGGAATCTGGATTACCAAGGGGTCCAATGATGTCGAAAGCCCATATGGAGAAAGGCCATGGGGAAGAAACATGATGGAGTGAAGATGCAGGAGAATGAATTTCGTCGGCGTGAAGTTGGCACTTAGCACACCTACGGACATATCCTATACAGTCTTCTTCCATGGTTGGCCAGTAAAATCCTTGTCTGAGGATCTTCTTTGTTAGCATTTGTCCATTAACATGACCACCACAAACTCTATTATGAGCTCCCTCCATAACCTTCCAAAGCTCATCTTCGTCTAGACATCTCAGAAGAACTCCATCAAAACCTCTCTTGTACAGTGTTCCCCCAACTAGAGTGTATCGCTGAGCAACTCTCCTGATAGCTCTCTTCTCCTCAGTTGTAGCTTGCTCAGGATATGATTGATCTTCACAATATTTGGTAATTTCATAATACCATGGCTTTTATTCATCATCCATCTCTTCTAACAGCTCTATCAACATGATTTCTCTTTTTTCCACGATATCTCCGTCTCTGACTTTCTTCAGCAACTTCTCCTTAGTTCTAAGAAATAAAGGGTCTTTCACGGCGGGTGAGAGACGCCTATGAACTATGATTGATTCGGATTGCTTGTTGATTGGAAAATTAAGAGAAGATGCCAATGAAGCTAGAGCGTCAGCTAAGATGTTTTGATTCCTAGGAACATGGACAAAGATCAATTTCGTGAAAAGCTTTGAATAGGCAGAAGTAAGTTCTTGATAAGGCTTGAGCTTGGGATCAAGTGTTCGATACTTGGTCAGTACTTGGCGAAGAATCAGTTGACTATCACCCACAATCCTAAGTTTAGTGACACCATGAAAATGAGCAGCCTCGAGGCCAGCAAGGAGTGCCTTATATTCAACTATATTGTTGGTGACTGGAAAGTCAAGCTGAAAGACTTGTGGAATGGTGACACCTTCAGGTGATAATAGAACGATACCGATCCCCTTTCCATGAGAATTCAGAGCTCTGTCAAAATGCAGAGTCCACATATCATCTATGATTTGATTTACGGACATCAGTTCCTCATCCGGAAACTCTGATCGCACTGGATCAAATCGAGGAAGGGGATGATGAGCGAGATGTTCTGCTATGGCATAGCCCTTGATCGCTTTCTGCTGAATGTAAATGATATCGAATTGAGATAGAAAGCTTTGCCATCGCGCTAACCTATCAGTAAGGACAGATTTCTCCAGAAGGAATTTGATCGGATTCAGCCTAGCGATGAGATGGACTTCATGGGCCAGAAAATAATGTTTCAATTTCTGAACAACCCAGACCAATGTTGCACATGTTTTCTCCATCGCTGTGTATCTCTGTTCAGCGGGGTTGAGAAGTTTAGAGAGATAGTAGGCTGCCCTCTCCTTTCCTTCTTCATCCTCTTGTGTTAGGACAACCCCCACTGCATCATCTAGGACTGAAATGTAAAGTATCAATAGTTTGTCTGGAGATGGTGGTCTCAAAACAGGAGGACTTGCTAGATAGTTCTTTAATCCATCGAATGCCTCCTGACACTTATTGTCCCAATCGAATTTGACTCCTGGCTTGATAAGCTCGTAGAACGGCTTACACCTTTGTGAGTGCTGAGAGACAAAACGGCGAATAAATTGCAACCTCCCGATTAATCCTCTCAACTCTTTCAAGTTTTTGGGAGGTGACATTTCTCTGATAGCCTTCGCCTTGTTGGGATCGATCTCAATTTCCCGTTTGCTGACAATGAATGCAAGTAATTTTCTTGAAGATACCCCGAATACACATTTCTTGGGGTTCATCTTTAACTGATACTCTCTCGATCTCTCTAATACCCTTGCCAAAACTTTGGCATGCTCAGCTTTTGTCTTAGATTTAACCAATAAATCATCCACATACACTTCCAGATCTATGTGCATCATGTCATGAAATATTGCCATCATAGCCCTCTGATAAGTGGCTCAAGCATTCTTCAATCCAAATGGCATGACGACATAGCAGTATGTTCCCCAAGGTGTAGTGAATGACGTCTTCTCTTGATCTTCTTCTGCTAGCTTAATTTGATTGTATCTTGAAAATCCGTCTATAAATGATAAAGTTTCATAGCCAGCGGTGTTGTCAATGAGTACGTCAATATGAGGCAATGGAAAATCATCTTTAGGACACGCCCGGTTCAGATCGCGGAAGTCAATGCAAATTCTGACCTTCCCATCTTTCTTCATAACCGGGACTATGTTGGCCACCCATTGTGGATAGAGGACAACTCTAATAAATTTGGCTTTATGTAATTTGTCGACCTCTTCCTTCATCTTTAGAGCCATTTGTGGGTGGAATCGCCTTAATTTCTGCTTGACCGAGCTAGCTCCATCCTTTAATGTCAACCTGTGTTCAACTAAAGACGAGTCTAACCCCGGCATATCTTCATAACTCCAGGCGAAAGTGTCCTTATAGTCCTTAAGTACTTGAACCATTGCTTTCTCATCCTCTGTAGAAATATTTTTACTGACGAGGACAACCTTAGGTTCGTCTTCAGTCCCTAAATTGATTTCTTTGGTGGGTTCTTCTACGGCAGCTGAGGGTTCATCGAATCTTTTCACTCCACTGGCATATGCCTCAGCCGCATCCTCGTCATCTTCCTCATTTTCAATAATGGGGTCTTTCTCATGTACTAACTCATACACCCCATACCCATCATTGATTGACTCATCGTTCATACAATCTTCTGGCATCTGAATCGGATTTTCTAAAAACTGAGGGATTAAGGAGCAAGAAAAGCATCTATCAGCTAAGTCCTGGAGGTATATATCTGGAATTCGCCTACCCTTAGACTTCCTAGACTTCCTAACTTGACTAACCTGCCTAGATCTAGACTGCCTAACTTCACTAAACTCCCTATTATAACCTAATGAAGATGAAGCAGGATGGAAATCCTGGGATACAAGTGGAAATACAGGAGAATCCTCCCGAGGGGAGGGGCAGAGTAGATCTAGGAGAGAATCTTGACCGAAGGACCCGCGCAATGGGGTGTAATCGGACAAGTAAGAAGTTTCCTCAATGAGGATATGGGAAGAATTTGTTGCCAAATTGGCATTTTTTTTTGGACAGTGGAGGAGTTAAGCATAAAACAGGAATGAATACAAATAGAAGGAGAATTAGATGGAGGAAGTGGCACCAAGGCCAAAGGGTTAGGGGGATCATACAGCAGTATGTCCCAGATTAAATCATACATCCTCTCTAGATCGAGAGGAGGTGGTGGAATGAGGTCCCTAGGGGACAGAGTAATCATAACGGGCGGGGCCCGTGGAATATCTTCAATAATGACCCGCGACCAAGTCAGGGTCAAGAGCAATGTGCGAAACAAAGTATGGAGCATGGAAACATGAGAAGGATATGTCCCCCTTCAGAGCAGATCTGTGGTGTAGCCAGCTTCATAGGGGTTATCTGGCTCCCCTTCGTCGGTCTCTTCTGACAGCAATATCCGTTTGTCAAAGATAGCACCGGGACTTTCGATCAGCTCATCAATCTGCGGCGGCCACTTGGCTTCTGCAGGATCTAGAAACAGTCTGTTCAGTGCAATGTAGAGGTCTCTTAGATCTAACCACCTGTACCATTCACATTCGGGATCTTGGAATTTTCTCCTCTTCATAGGCCGCAGAGCCTCCAAGGACTGGTACGTGAGTAGTTCTGAGCAATGCCTAGCCAGGTCTCTCTCATATATATCATGGAAGTCAAAACACGAAGTAATGACCACCGTGTTATCATGGCTAATTATGGGCCCCTTTACAAAATGTGTATACAAGGTCCATGTTAGGGGATCTCGACCTTCCTTGGGCGGTGTAGACATTGTCTCCTAAACTCTCTGGCCATCTTTATTCTCTGCCTGCTGAACAATGTCTTGTTTCAGTTTTCTTGGCCTATAGCCCAGGCCGCTTCCAAGTGCCCCTCGGTGATCTTTGACAGGAGTGGTCCTGCCTTGTAATTGTGTGTCCAGACCTCTTCCAAGCTGATAACCGCTCTTCATCATAATTCTCCATCCTGGAATACTCATGCACTTCCCCCTTATTATGGCATTTAACGGGTAAGGAGAAATAGTGGCAGTTTTCAGAGGATCAGCCACTGGATGGTACACCTGTAATACCGACAGAAAAGGTTGTCGGCCAGGTAAAGAAGCAGGTTTGATATTCAGAGTATGAGCAGCAGCAAGGATCGGCATGCTCGTAACTTTAATGATTCGTCCTTTAAAGGGAAATTTGAGGCATTGGTGATTTGTGGAAGGAATCGCCTCGAGAGTTTTTATATAAGGACGACCCAAAATGGCATTCAAAGAAGGGTCGATTTCCAGAATGTGAAATTCGACCTCTGCATGACTTACAGGGCCTAGCTCCACTTTCAAATAAACCATTCCCAGAGGGGAACGGGTGGAGTTATCATATGCTGTCACAGAGATGGGGCTAGGCAGCCATTTTTCTTTGGGCACACCGCACAGCTCCAGGGTCTTCGAAGGTAAGACATTGATCGAAGCCCCTGTGTCAACTAGGCACGCATCCACGGCCTTCTTGCAGATGTTGACCGTAATGCTCAAGGCCATGCTTCTGGCTGTTGGCGGTGCTAGTTCCGATGTATGAAATGTAATGGAGGGCTGATCCTCCTGAGGAACTAACAGTGCTGCAATCTTTTCCACCGGCACGTCCTCGTTGACCATCACCTTCTGCAAATATTCCATCAAAGCTTCTTGGTGACTCTTCAATCTTTTGATCAGTTCAAGCACGGAAATTCGTGCCGGTATTCGGTCCAGATGTTTCAACAAATCATACTGAGTGTCTGGTGCACTCTCTTTATTGTATGCTTCCTCCGGCGGCTGTGATGGGCCGTCTCTAACTGTTGACTGAGGAAAAACTTTGTTGAAAATTCTTCCACTCCGGAGCGCATGTTCCTCAACCGTGGAAGATCCGGGTGACACTTTGAGTACCGCAGAGTTGGGTGGTGTAGGTGATGCGGGGTGTTGGTATGTAGGTGATGGCGTGGGGTTAGGTGGTGGTGGTGTGGTGCGGATTAAAGGTCTAGATGGTTGGATGGTGGATGGGTAAGTGATTGGGGTAGATGAAGTGGGAAATGGTACGCGTAGTAGCGGTTTGGATGGTTGGATGGTGTCTGGGTAGGCGGTAGTGGTAGCGGGTGAAGTAGGGAATGGTATGCGTAGTAGTGGTCTGGATGGTAGGAGGGGCGCGTAATTGGTTTGCGGTGGGTTATATAGTGGAGGTGTAGGGGTGTGGGGCGTAATGGGCTTGAGGAAAGCGGGTGGTGGTAGTGGGTTATTGGGTGCGGGTGAGTGATACGCGGGTGTCGGTAGAGGGGTGATGGTAATGGGCTGTGGTCTGGGTATGTGGATGATGCGGCGTGGTGGTTGTTCTGCGGTACTCGGAATATGACCCGTTGAATAAAGAGAGGAAGAGTCCTCTATTCTCCACTGTTGCCCACGGTCAGCCTTAGACTAGCTGTTTGTCAGAATAGGGGCAACTTGGTTTTGATTTTGGTGCTCCGGGAGCGGGTTCTGCACTATGCCCATGTTTGGTGGTGGTGGTGCTTGTGCTGGTGGTCTTGCTTGTTGCTGCTGCTGCTGTGGTCTTCTTGCCTTCAGGGCTGATATGTACTTTTTCATCTCCTCCCAGTCTATGCCGCCCTGCTCGTTGAGATCATGAATATAATCTCTAAATTGGAAGCCGGTGTCAATAGTATACCCAGGTTGCCTATGGAAATAGCAATACCTAGACGTGTCAGCATTCTAAGGCCAAACTGCCTTTTCCCTTGGCAGGACTAAGGCATTAGCTGCCATTAGGGCACTAAAAATGTCTGCCAAAGATTCTGGGAGGACTGGGTATTCTGCCCTCTTTGGGCCTGGAGGTCTTTTCTGCTGGCTGTAGTCAGCAGGAGGAGGGACATTATGATATGCCGGCGGTGCGCGCGGCTAATACTGCTGTTGTTGCTGGTACTGCTGTTGTTATGGCTGCTGGTACTGCAATTGCCGTTGCGGTGGCTGCTGTGGCTGTTGCTGTTGCTGGTTCGGCTGCTGGGGCCGCTAATATTGGGGCTGTTGGTACTGAGGGTTCGGCTGCTGCCTGTATCCCTACTGGTTCGGCTGCGGTGGCCTCTGGTACTGCTGCTGACTCCTCACAAACTGAGGTGAGTTGTTGTTCATGCTGCTGACTTGCTCATGAGAGAGCGTGCCCTCAGTAGTTGGACCTGTGCTGGGAGCATTTGGCACTGCAGGCTTCCGAGGTGGAGGCCTGCTAGGTCTGTGAGGATCAAAGACGCTAGAAAACGTAGCGTCCTTGAAGGCGTTCTGACAGTACCGTGCTCTTTCATAGAGCTCTGCCATGCTGGTCAGATTGTTAAGGGAGAGGACTAGTTTGAACTGGGGCGTGGCATTGGAAATCAACATCTTCACTTGCTCTGACTCGGACAAGTGATCTTTTACTTTCTTGGCCAAGCCTCGCCATCTGTCAGCAAAACTGACGAACTCCTCATCAGGTTTCATCTTCTCTGCTATGAGGTCAGTGATGGACAAGGAGGGGGCAACTCTGTCTTGGTATCGTTGAATAAATTTTCGAGAAACGATACCATAGTCCTCTACTTCGGAGGGTTCCAAAGAAAAGAACCACTCGAGGGCTGGTCCCTCTAAAGATCTCCTGAACAAAAAGGCCAACGACCTCTTGTCGTTTTGCCAAAAAGATGATTCGTACATGAACTCCTTCAAGTGGGTGAAGGGGTTACCAGTACCGTTGTACTTCCGGTACACTGGCATCTCGGAGGGTGGTAGGTGGAACACTGGCAGGCTCGGTAAGTTGATTTCCGGTGCAGCCTTGACCCCCATCATCTTCTGGAGGTTGTTGAATTGTTCGTCCATGCGCTCCATCTTGGCCAGCAACGCTTGCGTGGTCAGATCAGCCTGGGGAGGAGGAGGAGGTGGAGGTACTTGATAGGCCTGTTGCCTAGAGTACGTCGGACATGGAGGACAATAAAGAGGAGGTCCGTCAGAGCTTCCGCCATACCCGAGGGCATTTTGATAAGCGGGCGTTAGTGGTCTAGCCGGTTGCCTAGAAGATGAAAGTTGCGGCCCAGCTGGCCGAGAAGTGATATGGAGGCCTTCCATGGCCTGATGAATGTAGGGAGGATGAAGAGGAGGTTGTTGAGGGATGGCAGGGGGAGCCGCAGGGTTCGGCTCGGCAGGCTGCATGGGTGCCTTCCCCTTCAGAATGGACTGGATCGCCTCGAACTGCTGAGGGTCCAGGCGGGAGGCAAGAACTCCCAAAGCATTGACGAGATCCGAAGGATCAGAGGACGAGGGATCATTCTGATTCATGTCTCCCTCGAGAATGGGATTAAGAATCGCATACTCATGCGGGGGAGGATCATGATATTGCTCATGGGGGTGAAAAAGAGGGGTCCGGACATTCCCATCATGTTGAAACAGAATGGGGATAGAATTACGGGAGGCATCAGCATCTCTCCCGCTCTCATAATTGTAATCAGAATCGCGAGGGGCATTAGCATCTCCCTCGTAGTTGACAATGGCATCTGGAGCCATACTCAAGTCCCTGCCCGATCGGAGCAGCATGATGTTAGATTCTTTTTTCAAGGATTGGCAAACAAGTTGTATAGAGATTTAAACAAACAGGTGGATGTTTAGTGTGATTTTAAGATTCCTTGTTGAGTTATTTGGATTTAATTAAACCACAAATTCGCTCAAGGGATGGGATCCTAGTTTCAATTCAATATCCACCGTTATTCTCTATGGCTTTCTCTTACAACGTTTATGGAATCTAACCGAGACTTCAACTGGTACAACCAGCCCGATGATCAAGGAGGAGTACCTTAATTTTGGAGACTTACGGAGGCCTCAACGCCAACTTCTCTAGTCTGATCAAGGGACCGACCCAATCAGAGAGAATTGATGACGTTAAGTAGAGTGTTCCTAAGAAAAGGAGGATATTAGCCTCAATGCATATGACCTGCAGCCTGGATGGCCTCTAATGCTTAATACATAATGGGTAATTAGCACACATATCACAAAAATCTGACAACTGGAGAAGAAATAAGAAACTGCCTGAATCGCGTCGAGAGCAGTCGACGCTATTCAAACAAAATCCTAATTTTTCGCAGAAGTTCAGATTGCAGACAGCAGAGAAATAAGACTGAAAGGCGTCTGGGTGTAACGACGCAGTTTGAAATGCGTCGTTGTTCCTAGACGCTTTTCAAGTCGCAAAAGTAGTTTTCCAGGAGGAATTTCTGAGTTGATTCCTCCTCAAACAGGATAAAAACAATAAATAATTAGCTCATGCAAGATTTTTTTTAGTTTCAGATTTTGACAGGATGATTTTACAAACTAAACAACTAAGATATCAATCAATCACACATCATTTCATCACAAAAAACAGCTTTTCAACTAATCAACGGGGAGGGCAAGATCTTGCCACTGGAGTGTGCACGTGGTGCACGTGGGAAATTAACTAAATTAAAAACACTTACCAATTGGTGAGGACATGTCGAGAGACACAAGTGGTGCACCGTGGGTGCCCGATTGATAATAGCAAGAACAAAAGAACTAAAAGATGGCGAGACCAAGTCCCACCGTGATCGCCAAAAAAGCTGTGAGTGCTTAAAATGAGTGTGTGATTATCATGAAAGATCTATGTTGTTTAAGTGCAAAATAAAGCCTATTAAAAGGAAACTACGTGAAGTGATCGCCAGAAACTTTTGACTTAAAAGTTCCAAAAGAAAGAGTTTGATCGCCTACCTGTTTAAACGTGGGAGATGTTGAGCTCTTGATTCCCCTCCTTCAGCCGGCTGAAGAAAGAGAGCCCTTCCTTTTCCTTTGTTCTTGCTGTTGAGTTTGAGTTTGAGGATCGTCTAGAGTTCTTGTGATTTGCTTGTTGATTTCCTCCCCTTTTTGACTCTCCTTTGCAAGAAAAAGAGAAATAGAAATGAAGAAACAATGAGAATTTAAGCAAAAGTAGTATCCATTCTAATCAGAGTTTTAAACATGCAACTAAGCATAGAACTCACTTGTTGGGATGGTTTTTGAAACCCCTTTAAATTGATTTTGAAAATGATGCTAGTGTAGTGTGTGTTGCATGGGGTGATGTGATGAAGAATGTAGAATTAATGGAGATGTGAATATGCAGAAATGAATTGAAAAACTTATGCCGAATGGATGAAGCCTTGAATTGAATGAAGAATAGATGAAGAACGGACGCCGTCTTCTGGAAACAGCAGCACTTCGGCGTTTGGACGTCGTTGCTTCGATCTTCAATTCGATATCGCCTCAATTCTAACTCTAATTCAACTCTGATTCTAATTTTTTTTCACCCATTCAAGATGCAAGGTATTTATAGACTTCTTCTGCGTCCGCGGATTTACATGGAAAAATTTGAGATTTATCCATCTTAACCAACAGATAAATACAGATTAATTCATCTTTATCTGTAATTATCTAAAACGCGTCTACCATGAAAGACGCCTTTCAGATTGAGTAAGATAAAGATAAACATCCAGGAAAAACTTATCTTTATCTGTATTAGCTAAAACGCGTCTACATGTATAGACGTACTTTACACTAATTAAGATAAGGATAAACATCCGGAAGAGAAATAGAAATAGCTTAGGAAACCTAAAACGCGTCATGTCCCACAGACGCCTTTCAGCTAATTAATCAATTGATTAAAATTCAAATTTAAACGTTAAAATAAGAATAAACTCTAAATAGCGTCTACATAGGTAGACGTCTTTTAGACTTCTTCATATTTTGACTGAAATTTGAGTTAAAATCAATTTAATTGATTAACTTAAACATGTCTGTTAAATCCGATACTTAAAAATTAATCAATAATTAAATATCAGACTATTATGAGGCATTATTATATGATATGAAATTTACTCGAAATGACGTCAAAATTAGCGTGTCTACACTTTGTTTCCGATCCCATTCCTTGTGACAGGGGCTTTCCGACGATGATGCCTACCTAGTGGCAGGACTATGAGAGGACAATCCCGCTGACGTCAACCTTTTCCCCGACGACATCATCTTGCAATCGACTAGCCTTGCTCTGCCATCGAACCTTCATGTCGAGGTACAACTTCCTGTCAGGGGAAGAGGTCATCATGGTCAGCGAGGAGGCCGACATGGTGGTCAACACGTCTATTAAGGGGGTTTTGCTGGGAGAGAAAAAAAAGACTACTATTTATTGTAATCATTTTTGCTTTAATGAATCATCTTTTACCTGTTATCTCCCCTTCTTCCCCCAACCGCATAAGCTAAATCGACCTTCGTTGGTTTAGGCTTTGGTGATAGTGTGTTTGTTGTTAGATGTTTTGACGAGTTTCATCCCATCTTTGGGCGGGGACTCCCTTCCCTGTGGTGGTGACCGCTAGGGGGACCCGACGAGTTTTATCCCATCTTCGAATGGGGAGATCCTTCTCTGTGGTTGTGACCACCAGAGAGATCGGACGAGTTTATCCCATCTTCAAGTGGGGAGCACCTTTCCTGTGGTTGTGACCGCTAGGGGGATCAGATGAGTTTATCCCATCTTCGGGTAGAGAGCCCGTTCACTATGGTTATGACTGCCAGGGGGATTGGACGAATTTTTCCCCATCTTCAGGTGGGGATCTCCTTCCTTATAGTTGTGACTACCAGGGGGATCGAACATCCTCGATGAATGCCGCCTCTTTGTGTACAATCAACTAGTGCTGAACAAGTCAAGACATAAGGTTGCATTTTATTAATAATAGTGGAAGGAAAAAAAAGACATCCATTAATTCAAGGAAAAATTTAATTATAAAAGAGATGAAAGGTTTCAAGTTAAACCATCCGCCTCCAACTACATCATATGTTTGCAAATGATATCATTATTTTTGGGCAGGCAAATAAGGAAAAAAATAGTTGCTACATAAATTACTTTGAACTGTATGGGAAGTGGTCGGGGGCATTGTATCAATGGAAGCAAATCAAGAATTATGTAGAGCCCAAATATTCCCCAATGCTACAAAACAATGTCCATAGATTTGATATATCTTCACTTACAAGAGGAAATTATCTAGGAGTGTCCCTGTGCTCGGGAAGAGGTAAAATTTCTCTTTTTTGGAAGAAAAATTTAAGTCCCACTTAATCAATGGAAGGCACATCTTATGGCAGGAAAAATTGTCTTGATTAACTTTTTCTCTTAAATGTAATCCCTTCCTACATTATGAGTACATTGTTACTTCTAGTCAGCAATATACATAAACTCAACCAAGTCTAGTGTGCTTTCCTTTGGGTAGACATGCATGAACATAGGAAGATACATCTCTATAAATGGTTAAATCTAAAGAAACATAAAGTAGAGGTGAACTAGGTAGATGGGATTTTGAAACCCTTAATTAAGTTGTAGTCTTGAGAATCATATGAAAATTCACGCAAGATGGAAACTTTAGTTTGGGATAAATTATTGTAGGCAAAATATCTTAAATTTAATGCTTTCTAGAATGTGGCCAATAGGAAGAACTTAGGAATGTAAACGGATAGGATATAGAGGTGTTTTCATTTTTGTTTTCTCATAATAATTATAAAAAATTATTAGGTTCGTATATAATCCATTTATATTCTAGCATGTTAGTTTCTTACGTATCTAATTGTTTATATATAGAACAACTCAAATGATGTCTCGAATTTAACTGAAATAAGTTTTTAATCTTTGGACAGATATCCAAACCACGACAGAAGGGGATCATAAACACTTCAGCACATAGACAAATAAGTGTCTTAGTCTTGATACAACTAGCTGGGATCGAAGGTTTTTACCACATTGTTCACCAAACCAAAGTTCAGCTTCGGGATTTTAGTCCATGTTGTCTTTGGATCGTAAATTGAGTACTGTCACGTTAGATATTTACGGTGGATTCTTCCACATATACCTCCTTAAGATGGTGATGTCCAAGCATTCTTAAAATTTTACATGGTTTAGTTATACACAATTATGCACAGTTCAAAATAGAGTTCTATACAATTTTTTAACTTTATACAATTCAAATTCAATAAATAATATTTAATAAACATTTTGTACCACAATTAAAGTCATAATCATGATAGTATTAGTGGTAAATCATACATACAGTTGAAACATTTTCTCGTAGCAATTACCAATTTATTTAATGCTCATAAATGTCCAAACGTGAATTTCAAATATCAAAAGAAAACTTAAAACAATCTAGTTAATAAATAACATGCAATTAGTTCATCATATACTTGCGTGGAATGAAGAATTCTAACCAAATTTATCAAGTTTCAATATTTCAGAATTATTTCAGCACCACATGCACCCTTCTTCTTCTATTTCTCTCTTTATTTCCTATTTTTCTAAATTTTCTGTGGAAAGAATGAAATATTTTTCACTTAAATTCAGCTAAAATCCATTATAGAACTGTCCAAATCCTAACACAGTTATAAACTACTCACTAGAAGTTCAGACCTTAAGATAGTAGAAACAAGTAAGTTACAAATATTCACGTAATGTTACAGTAACACTAATTGATTTGTTATTGTATAATCAATTATAGCTTCGATTATAGTTATCACTATAGTAATCTAATGTATATCTTGATTTGTAATTAATATATTTGTTCTATAATCGATTATAACTTTGATTAATGCTATCGCTACAATAGCCTAATTATTATCTTGTTCTATAATTGATATGTTTATTCTATAATCCATTATAATTTCGATTAACGCTATCACTATAGTACCCTAATTGATATGTTGTTCTATAATCAATTATAGCCTTAATTATAGTTATCACTATAGTAATGTAATTGATATCTTATTATGTAATTAATATGTTTGTTATAATCAATTATAACTTCGATTACAGTTATTGCTATAGTAACCTAATTGATATCTTGTTTTGTAGATATGATGTTCTATAATCGATTATAACTTCCATTATAGTTATCGGTATAGTAACCTGATGAGGCAGAATCCGATTCGGCCCATTAAAACAAGCCCAAATCCAGTTCAGCCCAGCAGCAGCAGTGCAAGGCCCTCAGGGAGCCTTCGGCCCATCTTCGGCCCAACAGCCCTCGGCCCGTAAGCGGCACAGTTGCTCCCGGCCCAACAGGCTTCGGCCCGTCAGCGGCCCATCAGCCTACGGCCCGGGAGCAGCCCGGCAGCCCCAGGCCCAGCAGGCTTCGGCCCATCAGCGGCCCAACCCCCTTCGGCCCGATAGCCGAGTCCGGCCCACTCCGGTGGAGGACTAGGCACTATGGCGGTTTACCAGTAAGCCCGGACATAGTCCTATATCGGCTGTCACCGTTAACCATCTTCTATCCTCTGCTATAAATACACCGCTATTTATTGCCAAAGGTATGCAATTTCTATGCCTCCGAGACCTTCAAGGACTATAGTCCAAATAGCATTAAAGCTACTCTTTGCCTTCTGAATCGAATCTTCTTCAGAAGCTAACTTGACCGTCGGAGGGGGTTCCTAAGGGCCGAAGCCCGGGACTCCTGCTGACCGGTTTCTTCTTCTTTCCCTCCTGCAGGGGTTCGGTTCGAATCATCGCTGACCTCCCCAAGTCGGTATTGGCCGCCGACCTCGAACTCCTCCCACCGGTCTCGACGCCGTGCGCCGGCTGCATCCCCGACCGAAGGAGCCTCGGCCCCGTCTTCCGAAGACAAGCCAGCATCTGACCGAGCCACCTTCGGCCTCGGACCTTCGGCTTCGTCTCTGCCTCCATCGCCTTCCGGATCCCCGTCGGGCCTCTTGCACCGATCCGACCCAGCTCCGAATCCATAACTTCAGATTCCAGCCTCGGAATCCGGTCGTGATAGCTTCGGCTACATCACGTGGCGCCGTATGTGGGAAACCAACAAAACAAGTCATGTCTCAACGACCTGTCACCCGACGATCCGGACAAAGCGAAGCAGAGACGCGGGAAGCCTCCGCGCGGTTACAACACTCTGAAGGCGCCCCGTCCGCCCCGCCAGGCGCGACTCTGCCAGTCATACCAGAGTCGCACGCCGCGGGAGACGACCGGGTGGGATTGCTCCAGCAGCAAGTAGCTACGCTGGCCGCAGCCGTCACCTCCCTAGCACCTCTTCAGGAGATGGTGTCCGCCATCGCCCAGCGCATGGGACTACTGGGCCAGCTTCCTCAACAGGTACCACTCCCTCCACCCTGTCCGGTCCAAGATGCGAGGTTTCAGCCAACTTCTGCGCCTGTTTCCCCTGCCAAAACCGCTACGACACGTAGCGAGCCCTCAGCACTGCCTGCCCGAGCTCCTCGCGCTGACCGCCTGACGGAGCAGGGCTATGCTTCGTCGGAATTCCGTCCAGACCGGACTGGAGGACAATCAGTCGCTACCTCGACCGCCCCGGACCTGGACCGGCGGCTGACGGCAATGCGCAAGGAAATGCAGCAGATGGTGTCCCGGCCATACGGGGCACCTCTTGCCAGCAACATCCTGGAGCAGACCCCGTTCACGGCGGAGCTCCTGGCTACCGAGGTGCCTACCAATTTCAAGCTGCCGAAGGGCCCTCTCTACGACGGAATGACAGATCCGGTCTGTCATTTCCAGAGATTCAACGCATACCTCACGGTCCGAGGGGCCCCCGAGGCAGTCCGCTGCCGACTTTTCCCTCTCACCCTTGAGAAAACCGCCCTCACCTGGTTCGAGACACTGGCCCCCAACTCCATCCACTCCTTAGTCCAGTTGGGCAAGTTATTCATCGACCAGTTTTATGATGCCACCCGGCAATGCAAAACCTCCGCCAGCCTGTTAGCCATTCGACAAGGCTCCACCGAAACTCTTCAAGAATACTTCACCAAGTTCCGGACCGAGGCCGCCCAAATCCTGAACCTCGACAGCTCGATCGCGGTCTCGGCCGTGATCAGCGGGTGTCGGGACGAAGGGCTCCTCGGCTCCATCGGGAAACGCCATCCCCCTACCGTCCAGGACCTCGTGGCCCGAGCCCATAAATACATCAACCGCGAGGCCCTGATGATGTCCAGAGGTAAAGGCGCGGCCGAAGCAGCCTCGGCGCCTGCCCCCCAGGTAGCCCGACCTCGGCCAGAAGACCAAGAGCCCTCCCGAAAGCGATACCGCCGGGAGGATTGGGACAGGGAAAGGCGACGGGACTCGCAACCGCGATACCTACCCTTACCTGCTCCCCCTTCCCGAATGCTCATGGAGGTAAAAGGCATGATCCGGCGACCAAACCGCATCAAGACGGATCCTCGCCGAAGGGACCCCGGCAAATACTGTGAGTATCACCGGGAGATCGGCCACACGACGGATGAGTGCCGGCAGCTCCGAGAGGAAATCGACCGCCTCATCCGAGAGGGAAGACTGCCGCAGTACCGACGAGAGCAGCCCCCGCCGCAGCGGAACCGGGACGTCCCTGAAACGCCCAGGCCGCAGCAGCACCCGCCGATAGAAGCCGCTCTTCCGCCGAAGGTCACCTCGGCCCCGGCAGAAGCGCCCCATCAAAGACCTAGCTCTGGGTCTATTATGATGATATCCGGAGGGCCAGGGGAAGGATCGAGGCCACGGCAGTGCAGCTCTGCCACTATAGCGACGATCGACGTCGAGCCGAAGCGACCTCGCCAAGAAGATATCACCTTCGGCTCAGAGGACCTGACTGATATTCAGGTCCCTCACGACGACGCCCTCGTCATAAACGCTGTAATAAATAGCTACGATGTACATAGAGTATTTGTTGATAATGGAAGCGCCCAAAACATCTTATTTTATGATTGTTTTGAAAAGATGGGATTGAGTGAGGCTAATATGAAGCCTCACCGGGGCCCCCTCTTCGGTTTTAACGGCTCGCCCTGCCGAGTAGAGGGCATTATTCGACTCCCTGTAACCTTAGGCTCCGCCCCCCGGCAACTAACCGTTGAAACGGACTTTGCCGTTGTAAAAATCGATTCGGCCTACAACGCCATCTTCGGCCGAAGGCTAATCGGCGGGGTCGGAGCCGTGCCTTCGTCTTTCCATCAGAAGCTGAAGTTTCATACCAGCCATGCAATAGGCGAGGCCAGAGGGAATCAAGAAGCAGCCCGGCGATGCTACATGATCTCGGTCAAAGGGAAGGCTGCAGCCGAAACCTTAGCAATCGAATCATCAGCCGAGGCATCCCCGGGAGAAGCACTCCTCGCCATTCCGGTTTCGGGAGGCGAAGGACGAACCCTAATGATAGGCTCCGGCCTGGAGAAGACCGAAGCAGAGAAGCTTACCGAGTTCTTGAAAAAGAACCTCGATGTTTTTGCCTGGTCTCCGACGGACATGCCCGGTGTTGACCCGGAGATAGCTGAGCACCGACTCCATACCGATCCCGACCAGCCCCCGGTAAAGCAGAAGCGGCGCACCTTCAATCAGGAAAGGAGAGCCGCCATCCAAGCCGAAGTACAGAAGGGGCTGGACGCCGGACACCTCCGAGAGGTGCATCATCCGGACTGGATCGCCAACGTGGTAATGGTGCCAAAGAAGGATGGCAAGTGGAGAATGTGCGTGGATTTCACCAACCTCAACAAGGCCTGTCCGATGGATAGCTTCCCGCTGCCTCAGATAGACCAGGTGGTGGACGCAACCTCCGGCCACGAGCTCTTGAGCTTCCTCGACGCCTATTCAGGCTATCACAAGATCCGGATGCATCCGGATGATGAGAGCAAAACCAGCTTCACAACCGATCTGGGCCTATATTGCTATACCCGGATGCCCTTCGGTTTGAAGAACGCCGGCGCGACATATCAGCGCCTGGTCAACAAAGTGTTCGCTCCACAGCTCAGCCGCAACATGGAAGTCTACATAGACGACATGTTGGTCAAAAGCCGCGTCGCCGCAGAACACTTGGCCGAGACATTCTCCGCCCTACGGCGGTACAAGATGAAGCTGAATCCGGCCAAATGCGCCTTCGGGGTAGCCTCCGGGAAGTTCCTCGGCTACATGGTCACTCGCCGAGGGGTAGAGGCTAATCCCAAGAAGGTTTCGGCCATCATCCAAATGCGCCCCCCGGCAAACCTCCGAGAGGTGCAGAAGCTGAACGGGAGGATCGCAGCCCTAAGCCGCTTCATGTCGAGGACGGTAGACTACTGTTTCCCCTTCTTCAAGCTGCTGAAGAAGGCCAATTGTTTCGACTGGACGGATGAGTGCCAAGCAGCCTTCGACCAGCTGAAGGCCTACCTCTCCAAAGTCCCCGTTCTGTCCAAGCCGGTTCCCGGGGAACCTCTGAGCCTGTACCTCGCAGTCTCCGAAACGGCTCTCAGCGCCGTCCTCGTCCGAGAGCAAGATGGCGTTCAGAAGCCGGTTTACTATACCAGCCGAGCCCTTCAAGGAGCAGAACTCCGGTATCTTGCCCTGGAGAAGTTGGCTCTGGCCCTCGTCTCGTCCGCAAGGAGGCTCCGGCCTTATTTTTTGGCTCATTCAGTAAGGGTTCTCACCGACCAGCCCCTGAGGCAGGTTCTCTCCCGGCCGGAGGTGTCCGGCAGACTGGCGAAATGGGCGATTGAGCTAGGAGAGTTCGACATCTCCTACGAACCTCGGGTAGCAATAAAAGCTCAGGCGTTGGCAGACTTCATCGCCGAACTCACCCCCGGCGCTTCCTCGACACTTCAGCCGAAACCCGATGTGCCCGAAGCCGAGGCCACTTCGGCTCCTGCGCCAGCAGAAGAATGGCAACTCTTTGTAGACGGCTCTGCGTGCTCCACGGGCAGCGGCGCCGGGTGGATCCTAGCATCGCCCCAAGGAGTCGTCACGGAGTACGCCTTGCGTTTCTCCTTTCCAGCAACTAACAACGCCGCCGAGTACGAAGTTCTCATTTCTGGCCTCCGGGCCGCGAAGAAGCTCGGCGCCCAGAACCTGAAAGCCTTCAGCGATTCTCAGCTGATCGCCAACCATATTTCCGGAGAATATGAGGCTCGGGACGCGATCATGGCATCTTATCTCCAGGTGACTCGCAAGATCCTCGCTCAATTCGATTCTTATGAAATCGTGAGGATCCCGAGAGCCGAGAATGCCCGAGCCGATGCACTTTCCCGGCTGGCGTCGACTCAAGACGGGGGAGGAAGCCGAATGATCCTAGTGGAGGAACTCGCCGAACCAAGCCTCGGCGAGCCTGAAGCCATGCAGGTCACTGAGGCCGAAGCCGAGACGTGGATGACTCCCCTCGTCGTTTTTTTCCTCCGAGGAGAAGTCCCGCCAGACTCAAGGGAGGCGAAGCGCATTCGGCAACGCTCATCCCATTTCCTCCTCCTGGATGGGGTGTTATACAAGAAGTCCTTCGGCCGACCGCTGCTGCGGTGCCTCGGCCCAACTGAAGCCGACTACGCCATGAGAGAAGTACATGAAGGGGTATGCGGAGCGCATGCGGGAGGAAGGGCCCTGGCTCACAAGCTTCTAAGGCAAGGCTACTGGTGGCCGACGCTCCGAGAGGACGCTTTAGCCCTCGTACGGCGCTGTGACCAGTGCCAGAGGTTTAGCTCCCTCATCCACCAGGCAGCCACCCTTCTGACCCCCTTATCCGACCCCTGGCCTTTCGCTCAATGGGGAATCGACCTCCTGGGGCCTTGTCCCGTCGCCACCGGCCAAAGAAAATTCCTCATCGTGGTGGTAGATTATTTTACTAAGTGGGTAGAAGCCGAACCCCTCGCGTCAATAACCGATAGCAATGCTTGGAACTTCGTATGGAAGTCCATCATCTGCCGGTTCGGCATCCCCCGGGCCATCATCTCGGATAATGGAAAGCAGTTCGACAGCCGACGATTCAGCGACAACTGCGCCAGCTTCGGCATACTCCACAAATTCACTTCGGTAGCTCACCCTCGGGCAAATTGCCAGGTCGAAGTCACTAACCGAAGCCTGCTGCAGGGACTGAAAACCCGCCTCGGCGAAGCCAAAGGCCGATGGGTAGAGGAGCTGCCGAGTGTTCTGTGGGCCTATCGGACGACGAGCCGAACTCCTACCGGCGAAACTCCATTTCGCATGGCTTATGGGATAGAGGCCGTCATTCCAGTAGAAATCGGCCTCCCCTCTCCCAGAGTCATTGCCTACAATCCGGAGGCCAACGAAGAAGGCTTGAAAGATCATCTGGACCTCATTGAAGAGACCCGAGATAAGGCTCGTATCCGGCTAGCAGCTTATCAGCAGCGCATGGCCAAGTACCACAACACTCGAGTGAAGCCCCGAAGCTTTGAAATCGGGAGCCTCGTGTTGAGGAACGCTCATGCTTCCAAACCGGCCGAAGCCTCAGGAAAGCTTGCCCCCAACTGGGAGGGGCCTTATCGGGTCAAAGAAGTAATCAGACGAGGGGCTTATCGGTTGGAAACCCTTTCGGGCCAGCCTCTCCCTCGCACCTGGAATGTAGAGCGCCTTCGGCGTTATTTTATGTGAATCACTTTTTCCCGGACTTTCAGCCGGAAGGTATGAATAAAAATCTTTCAGAAAACCTGATGATATTCTTTCAAGTCCGCGGCAACCCGATTCGAGAGTGGCCCCGGCCATGAGTACCGATCGGGAAGCGGCATGGTTTTCCAAAGTCCGCGGGTCCTTCGATCCGACGAATGGTTTCGGCCATGTACTTCCGGATCAGGACGCGGCATGGTTTTTCTAAGTCCGCGGGTCCTTCGATCCGACGAATGGTTTCGGCCATGTACTTCCGGATCAGGACGCGGCATGGTTCTTCTAAGTCCGCGGGTCCTTCGATCCGACGAATGGTTTCGGCCATGTACTTCCGGATCAGGACGCGGCATGGTTCTTCTAAAGTCCGTGGCTCCTTCGATCCGACGAATGGTTTCGGCCATGTACTTCCGGATCAGGACGCGGCATAGTTCTTCTAAGTCTGCGGGTCCTTCGATCCGACGAATGGTTTCGGCCATGTACTTCCGGATCAGGACGCGGCATGGTTTTTCTAAGTTCGCGGGTCCTTCGATCCGACGAATGGTTTCGGCCATGTACTTCCGGATCAGGACGCGGCATGGTTCTTCTAAGTCCGCGGGTCCTTCGATCCGACGAATGGTTTCGGCCATGTACTTCCGGATCAGGACGCGGCATGGTTCTTCTAAGTCCGCGGGTCCTTCGATCCGACGAATAGTTTCGGCCATGTACTTCCGGATCAGGACGCGGCATGGCTCTTCAAAGTCCACGGGTCCTTCGATCCGACGAATGGTTTCGGCCATGTACTTCCGGATCAGGACGCGGCATAGTTCTTCTAAGTCCGCAGGTCCTTCGATCCGACGAATGGCTTCGGCCATGTACTTCCGGATCAGGACGCGGCATGGTTCTTCTAAAGTCCGCGGCTCCTTCGATCTGACGAATGGTTTCGGCCATGTACTTCCGGATCAAGACGCGGCATAGTTCTTCTAAGTCCGCGGGTCCTTCGATCCGACGAATGGTTTCGGCCATGTACTTCCGGATCAGGATGCGGCATGGTTTTTCTAAGTCCGCGGGTCCTTCGATCCGACGAATGGTTTCGGCCATGTACTTCCGGATCAGGACGCGGCATGATTCTTCTAAGTCCGCGGGTCCTTCGATCCGACGAATGGTTTCGGCCATGTACTTCCGGATCAGGACGCGGCATGGCTCTTCAAAGTCCGCGGGTCCTTCGATCCGACGAATGGTTTCGGCCATGTACTTCCGGATCAGGACGCGGCATAGTTCTTCTAAGTCCGCGGGTCCTTCGATCCGACGAATGGCTTCGGCCATGTACTTCCGGATCAGGACGCGGCATGGTTTTTCTAAGTTCGCGGGTCCTTCAATCCGACGAATGGTTTCGGCCATGTACTTCCGGATCAGGACGCGGCATGGTTCTTCTAAGTCCGCGGGTCCTTCGATCCGACGAATGGTTTCGGCCATGTATTTCCGGATCAGGACGCGGCATGGTTCTTCTAAGTCTGCGGGTCCTTCGATCCGACGAATGGTTTCGGCCACGTACTTCCGGATCAGGACGCGGCATGGCTCTTCTAAGTCCGCGGGTCCTTCGATCCGACGAATGGTTTCGGCCATGTACTTCCGGATCAAGACGCGGCATGGTTCTTCTAAGTCCGCAGGTACCTCGGTCCGGCGAATGGCTTCGGCCGTATAATCCCGATCGGGAAGCAGCATGGTATTCTCTAAGTCCGTATAAACCGTACCGGGAGTGGCTTCGGCCATGCGAACCGTATCGGAAGCGGCATGGATTTCTAAGTCTGTATGAGACCAAGCCGGGAGTGGCTTCGGCCACGCAAATCGCGTCAGGAGCAGCAGGATGTCCCTTCGGATCATATGAACCACGTTAGTGAAGGCCCCGGCCGTATATACTATCTGTGGCGATATTTTGTTAACTTTCTATCCGAACCTACAACGGGTCTCGGCCTAACGAGCTGTAGCGAGCAGACGACAGGATCTCGGATTTCTGAAAAACCAGATTCGGTCGATCATACACAAGACATCAAGGTAAAGCCATAAACACTTCCTGTATTCACAAAAAGGGGAAGTACAAAACCGGCCATCCACTTGGCCGTAGGCTTAAAAAAGAAGAAAAACAAAAATCGGGGCAAGCCCCCATATCAGTTCTCGGCAACCCCCTCCACTTCAACTGGGTTTCGGCCAGGAGAGGGAGAGGGGGAATCGACGATCTGCACGTCCTCAGGCGGGGCGGCTTCGACAGGGGCCTCCTCGACCGGGGCGACCTCGTCACCTTCCGCCGAGGCCGGGGCCCTCTCGGCCGTAAGCCCCTTCCACCAGGACAGGAGCTCCGCGCCTTCCTCGTCCGTCGGTAGCATGATCCCGGTCAGGTCCACGTTCGGACAGACCTTCTGGGCGGCAGCCAGCCCGATGTCGAAGACCGAGGAGGCCGCTAGAAGCTGGGCCTGGATTATCTCCTCGGCATAATCCGGGCCGGCCTTATAATCGGCCACGGCCGAATCCACCGCCTCTTCCAGCTCCTGCCGCAAGGCCGACATCTCCTCAGCATGACGGCGATTCTCTGAAGCCCGAGGGCGTCCTTGTCCTGAATCTGGGCCTTAAGGGCCCGGTTCTCAGCCTGGGCCGCGGCAAGCTCCCGCTCGGCCTTCTCCTTCTCCCGCTCGGCCTTCGTCTTGGCCTCGGCAGAAGCGCGGGCCTCTGCGGCCCTCTCCCCCAGCTGTGCCCACATTCGGGCGTTCGTGGCTACAAGCCCGTCAATCATGGGCTCGATGCTAGGCGCCACCGAAGGGCCCTCGCCCGAACCTGCCGAGGCTGACGCCCTCTCGGCTTCCAGGAGCTTGTTCCGAAGCAGCTCCTAATGGTGAATCAGAACGCTGCCCGTAACCGCAGCCTGCAGACCGAAAGCAGGCAAGGATCAGCAAAAATTGAAGTAAGCTAAGGAAAGCTAGATTGAAGCGCGCTCAGAAGCTTCTTACCTGAACCGCCAATCGGGCGCTGATTGCGGCCAGATCGGTGACCGAGTGTTCCTTCAGCTCCACGAAGGCCGAAGGGAGAGTGAGGCTGCGGAGCAGACGGAGGCACGTCTGCGAATCCTCCATGCTCTCATCTTTGTAGATCCCCGGCTCGGGGACCCACAATTCGCGCTCCTGCGCGCGAGGCGCCTGCGACCCAACGCCTTCATACTCTGCCCCCGCCATCGCGGCCGGAGGAGAATCGCCCCTCGGCGCCTCGGGGGACGCCAGCCTCGCGGCCCTTCGGGCCCCGGCGGTTCTCCTAACCAACGGGGCGGGCTCTGCCTCTTCGGGCTCCTCCGCTCGGGGCCGCTTCGACAATCGGCCGCCCCTTCGGGTGGCAGACTTGGTCTTTCGCTCCCTCTCGAGAGCGGCGGCGGCAGCACGGCCCTCAGAGGAGGCCGCAGTCATCGGAGCCCCGGCTCGAGCCCTCGGAGCCACTGTGCCTCGACCAGACCCGCTTGCCGCCTGCGGGGGTGGAGGCTGACCTCGGCCGCGTTGTTGGGCAATCCGGTTCAGGAGGCCCTCGATCCCAGACATCGCTGCGAACAAGAGAAGAAGTGTTAGAAACGAGTAACGCAACAGCTGCAAGCTCAAAACCGACTTACCCTCGGCCGAAGCTTCAGCAACCTCGTCAGCCGGAGGAGCTTCGGCCGGAGGAGCGGCCCCAGCGCTTCCTTCGCTGTCCTGCGAAGCCTCCCCGGGAGGGAGGTAGGGGAAGGCCCGCTCCGGATCGAACCGAGGATCCGGCCATACCCCGGCATCCACAAATAACTCCGCCTTACTAAGGAGCCCCCAGATGTCGTACGGAGCCATGGCCTCGATGTGGCCCACTAGGGTGCTCTGGGTGGAAGTCAGAGCGGGAGGATCGGAAAGGCCCGCGGCCAGCGGCGCCCATTCGGTAGGGAAGGGCCACACGCTCTTCTCGTTCTCCGGCAAATAAATGAGGATAAATTTCCTCTTCCAGCCATGGATGGACGAGGGCTTCCCAGAAAAGATGCTTCGGCCGATACGAGGGACGAAGCAGTACCATTCGGATCTCCCCTGCCTTTGGATTTTGAAAAGGTAGCAGAAGACGTTGATGGAAGGGACAGTCTGTATACGGGCAAGCACAGCCAAAAAGCCATAGACTGTGCGCCAAGAATTGGGAAAGAATTGAGACGGGGCCAGCCCGTAGAAACAAAGGAGGTTAATGACGAAGGTGGGGAGAGGAAGACGAAAGCCCGCCTGGAAGCTCCCTTCGTAGATAGAAAAGGTACCCGGGCGGGGAGTATTGGCCCTAGTGTTGGAACCAGGCCGATAGGGGATCATCCATGAAGGAAACTGAAAGTAAGAAGCGATGTACCTAACCGCTTCATCCGAGAGGGCGCAGGCTGCCTCCGAAGCAGTCTCGGGACGACGACGTCCCGAGGTGGAAGCCTGGCCCGGGGTTTGAACCTCCTCGGACCCCTCGGCCTCGGAGGCCTCGACCCCGGAGACCTCGGGCTCTCCGGACATTGCAGAGGCGAGGGAGTCCAGAGCAAGGGGAGATGACATAGAAGACTTGGGGAAATGAGACGGAGTATACTCCTCGTCCGAAGGGGTAATCTCGCTCGAAGAAGAGCTGCGGACCATAGGGTCGCGAAGATGGAGAAAGGAGATCGAGGCTTACTCTCAAAACGGGGAAGATCTCCCCTGGGTCAAGCACAGCCTCTCAAGCCACCCAACTCCACCAGCAAGCGCTCCGAGAGATGGAGATCTTCCCGCAATGGCCAGCAGGCTCGGACGACGCCTTTAGAGAGCTAGCCTTTCGCCGGAGAGGAGGAAGAACTCGGGGGATCGCAGAGCAACGCAGGCACAGGAGCAAGAAGACGAACAGTGCTCTGCGAGGGGCTCCTATTTATAGGCTCCGTTCGAAACCCCGCCCGCCGAGGCCGACGGCCGAGATCGTCCCCATCGTCTCGTCGCTTCTCTCGGATGCCTGCCACGTGTACCGTCCTTCGGCAATGATAACGGACGGACTCCGGGACTTGAACCAGAACGATCAACGGCCGAAAGCGCTCCGACCCTTCGGCTGGCTACTCGGATGACCGCCACGTGTCCCGATCCGCGTGCCGGAGAAGGGAGTGGCGGCAATCCGAGCAGGACCTCGGGCAGAGGGCCGAGGTGATCCGCGACCCACGAGCGGTCAGGATCTTTTTGTGTTTTCTATGGAGCGGCCGGATGCGTGACGCGTGTCCTATGCTTCCTCGCGAAGCGACGCCCGTCCCGTCCATTTAATGAAGTTTGACGCGAGTCAGAGGGCTCGGCCCTTCGCTCTCAGAGGCAAAGGCCTTCGTCGCCATCCTGAATGAAGACGAAGCAGGTACTTAACCCTCGGCCGACCGAGGGCACCCTCTTTTCAAGAAGAATAGAAAGCTTCGGGTAAAGCACCTGTTACGCTATTCCCCAACCAGCTTCGGGCTATACTCTCGCCATCTCAGAACTGAGGAAGACAAGAGTGGGGGGCTATGTGATGAGGCAGAATCCGATTCGACCCATTAAAACAAGCCCAAACCCAGTTCAGCCCAGCAGCAGCAGTGCAAGGCCCTCAGGGAGCCTTCGGCCCATCTTTGGCCCAACAGCCCTCGGCCCGTAAGCGGCACCGTTGCTCCCGGCCCAACAGGCTTCGGCCCGTCAGCGGCCCATCAGCCTACGGCCCGGGAGCAGCCCGGCAGCCCCAGGCCCAGCAGGCTTCAGCCCATCAGCGGCCCAACCCCCTTCGGCCCGATAGCCGAGTCCGGCCCACTCCGGTGGAGGACTAGGCACTATGGCGGTTTACCAGTAAGCCCGGACATAGTCCTATATCGGCTGTCACCGTTAACCATCCTCTATCCTCTACTATAAATACACCGCTATTTATTGCCAAAGGTATGCAATTTCTATGCCTCCGAGACCCTCAAGGACTATAGTCCAAATAGCATTAAAGCTACTCTTTGCCTTCTGAATCGAATCTTCTTCAGAAGCTAACTTGACCGTCGGAGGGGGTTCCTAAGGGCCGAAGCCCGGGACTCCTGCTGACCGGTTTCTTCTTCTTTCCCTCCTGCAGGGGTTCGGTTTGAATCATCGCCGACCTCCCCGAGTCGATATCGGCCGCCGACCTCGGACTCCTCCCACCGGTCTCGACGCCGTGCGCCGGCTGCATCCCCGACCGAAGGAGCCTCGGCCCCGCCTTCCGAAGACAAGCCAGCATCTGACCGAGCCACCTTCGGCCTCGGACCTTCGGCTTCGTCTCTGCCTCCATCGCCTTCCGAATCCCCGTCGGGCCTCTTGCACCGATCCGACCCAGCTCCGGATCCATAACTTCGGATTCCAGCCTCGAAATCCGGTCGTGATAGCTTCGGCTACATCATAACCTAATTGATATCGTGTTCTATAATTGATAAGTTGTTTTATATTTGATAACTTACTGTTACAGTAGCATAATCAATTTTGTCTGTGATTATAGTTATGGCTATAGTAACTGTAATTAATATTTCAATTACAAATATTTTATTAATCGATTAATTGATATTTCTATCAATTAACTAATTAACTAAATGACTTATATCAATTAATTAAGTTCTCTTTAACTTACTTAATTGATTACTCGATGTTTATTATTATTATTATTATTATTGTTATTCTTTATTATTATTTATGTTAATTTATTATTAATATCTTCTTCTTCTTCTGCTCCTCAACTATACTTTACTTAATCATCAATACTTATTAAAACTTAAAAGATTTTCTAAGATTTGAAATGTTACAATAATACCACAATCTCCATAATTTTGAATATAATATGTAATAAAGGAAAAATCATGATAAACATTTATGTACGATGAATAATAATATCATATGTATACGTTCATGTTCCTAAAATATGTTTTTTACCATCATTTAAGTCATACTATGTGCAAATTAGTCTTTCATAATTCATGATTCATAATGCATACTTGCATAGGACATGATTCATAACATAAATTATCATAGCATGGTTCATTATCATACTCATAATATGTATAACATCATCTTATCACTTATTCATCGGACATATATCCAAACCACACTATAAGGAGTTCATATTCATGTTCTTCTTCTTCTTTTTACCTAATGGTAAGATAATTCTAACTAAGTCTTTGATTGCGTAGTTGACAGATCACATATATCCTTCCCAGAGTCGGTGTGTCCACAAACAGGCACACTTCCAGGATTATAGCCAGTTGCCGTCAGACTTTATACATCATTTTTATTCATGGTCTTTCCACATAAAGATACTTTTGTGGGTTGGACAATTCTTATACTTCGAAAGTAGTATGTCCATCATTAAGAAGGTGTTTGCATTTGTTAAAATTTTCCTAGCAAACATTTTTTCAACTAATGTTCACATGTTTAGCAAACACGAGTAAAAGTTAGTTGGAAAAATATTTTTCATATTCTCATAATATTTTTTTTTTCTTGAGATCTATCTCCCCACCCCTCCTCACGGGAAAGTATTTTCTACGAAAAATATTTACCGTTCTTTCTCTCTCCTTATCAGATCCTTATATTGCACTCTCTCCATATCTTCCTCTCATCGTATGGAAAGTCCAATCTCTCCATGAGAATTAGCAAACACATGTTTTTATTTTACAGGAAAATAGTTCACGTAATTTTTTTACTTCTCTAAAAACATTTCCCATGATTCTTTACTTTCCGTAGAAATATTAAGAACACAAATGGCCCTTAAATCATTCATTACATGCATGCGGATCATCTGTAGTAGTGCCATTTATAACAATGCAATAATCAAGTAATGAAGATGAAATATAACAGGCTCTGTTTGGGTCTATCAGAAGAACTTGAAATGCGTCCAGGAAACTCGACGTGCCCCAAAAAAAGTAAAAGACATCGAACTATCCATATGTCTTTTAGATTATTCCGTTAGACTTAAATTTCAAAAAACATAATCAAATAAGAAGATAAGCTCATAATTGATATTAAAGAACTTAGTCAATTCCACATATAATCGATTATCACGGTCAGAAAATCAATATTAGAATAAGGCTTTAATCGAAGTCAATAACGCATATAATCGAATACAGAATAATGGCATAACTAATTATTAGAAGCAAAAGTAATCGAAGTTAAAATAAGAGCCTGATCGATTACAGAACGAGAGCATAATCAATTATGAGAACAATCGATAATCGATTACAAGAACAATAGATAATCGAAGGTATAGACATAATCGACTACACAGAACAATACATAATCGATTACAAAAATAACAGAAAATCAATTAAAAGACACAAGGGATAATCGATTAACATAAACAAAGGAGTGATTAATTAGCAGAACTGAATGTAATCGATTACAAGAACAAAGAAGTGATTGATTACAAGAACAACAACTAATCAATATTGAAGACATGTAATCAATACTTAACTGATGACTAATCGATATACTATTCATGTAATCAATAGGTGAATATAGACATAATTGATAAATTGAGCATATAATTGACACTAAAGAATTTCCAAACTAAATACTTTAATCAAGAATAAATCTAAAAGGCGTCAGATTGTATGGACGTGGATAAAGCTAAAAATCAAAAGTTAATCAAGAAAATTAATAAGAATTAAAAAAGTATGAATTATAGTTATCAGGCTCGAAACACGTCTAAACCAAAAGATGCCCATCAACACAGATATCAAATTTTACAAAATTCGCAAGATATTCACATGATCTTATCATAACTACGATCTATACATGTTATAATGCATCCAAAGCATCTTTTACAACTGCTTTCTAAAATAAATAGTAAAGTACTTGAAAATAAGTTTTATACATAAAAAATAACTATGGAGAAGAGATTAGCCATCACTTGTCTCAACTTCACGACCAAAAACCCAAAGAAGCCCGCCTAGGCAGGGTGGAGAAGTCCTCCAAGCATGCACATCACCTCCCCATGTAGCCTTGTGAGAGCCACACCAAGAACTCTAATTCTCTCTCAATCTCTCTCTAGACCAAAAAGATGTGCTACAAGGATCTCAGGGCGAAGAGATCAGTATATGGGCTACTAAGGTCAAGTTCTAAACAAAGAAGAACCCCTAAATGAAGGAAACACCTGTGTTACTGTTCTAAATCATGTCAGCTCGACTAGACACCTACTCGAGTACTAATGGGCGTTCAATAGAGTACTGTTCTAAAAATTACAATTATATTCCTTCAGTCAAAGTATTGTGGACTCCAACAATATTCTGATTTTTCTATACATATTCTTGACTTCAATAGAGTTAACAGAAATTTTTTCAACATATTCGACATTTTGATATCCGAATCTTTTTCAATGATGTTTAAGTATTTATAATGATATACAAAAATTAAACGTTCACTTACGAATATAATAATTTATGAAAATATACTTTCAAAAATTCCCAAAAATAAGATTTTTGCATATATATTTCTCAACTGTATTTACATATATATCCTCAACTCTCACATATTAGCATCATCTTATCACTTATTCATCGGACATATATCCAAACCACACTATAAGGAGTTCATATTCATGTTCTTCTTCTTCTTTTTACCTAATGGTAAGATAATTCTAACTAAGTCTTTGATTGCGTAGTTGACAGATCACATATATCCTTCCCAGAGTCGGTGTGTCCACAAACAGGCACACTTCCAGGATTATAGCCAGTTGCCGTCAGACTTTATACATCATTTTTATTCATGGTCTTTCCACATAAAGATACTTTTGTGGGTTGGACAATTCTTATACTTCGAAAGTAGTATGTCCATCATTAAGAAGGTGTTTGCATTTGTTAAAATTTTCCTAGCAAACATTTTTTCAACTAATGTTCACATGTTTAGCAAACACGAGTAAAAGTTAGTTGGAAAAATATTTTTCATATTCTCATAATATTTTTTTTTTCTTGAGATCTATCTCCCCACCCCTCCTCACGGGAAAGTATTTTCTACGAAAAATATTTACCGTTCTTTCTCTCTCCTTATCAGATCCTTATATTGCACTCTCTCCATATCTTCCTCTCATCGTATGGAAAGTCCAATCTCTCCATGAGAATTAGCAAACACATGTTTTTATTTTACAGGAAAATAGTTCACGTAATTTTTTTACTTCTCTAAAAACATTTCCCATGATTCTTTACTTTCCGTAGAAATATTAAGAACACAAATGGCCCTTAAATCATTCATTACATGCATGCGGATCATCTGTAGTAGTGCCATTTATAACAATGCAATAATCAAGTAATGAAGATGAAATATAACAGGCTCTGTTTGGGTCTATCAGAAGAACTTGAAATGCGTCCAGGAAACTCGACGTGCCCCAAAAAAAGTAAAAGACATCGAACTATCCATATGTCTTTTAGATTATTCCGTTAGACTTAAATTTCAAAAAACATAATCAAATAAGAAGATAAGCTCATAATTGATATTAAAGAACTTAGTCAATTCCACATATAATCGATTATCACGGTCAGAAAATCAATATTAGAATAAGGCTTTAATCGAAGTCAATAACGCATATAATCGAATACAGAATAATGGCATAACTAATTATTAGAAGCAAAAGTAATCGAAGTTAAAATAAGAGCCTGATCGATTACAGAACGAGAGCATAATCAATTATGAGAACAATCGATAATCGATTACAAGAACAATAGATAATCGAAGGTATAGACATAATCGACTACACAGAACAATACATAATCGATTACAAAAATAACAGAAAATCAATTAAAAGACACAAGGGATAATCGATTAACATAAACAAAGGAGTGATTAATTAGCAGAACTGAATGTAATCGATTACAAGAACAAAGAAGTGATTGATTACAAGAACAACAACTAATCAATATTGAAGACATGTAATCAATACTTAACTGATGACTAATCGATATACTATTCATGTAATCAATAGGTGAATATAGACATAATTGATAAATTGAGCATATAATTGACACTAAAGAATTTCCAAACTAAATACTTTAATCAAGAATAAATCTAAAAGGCGTCAGATTGTATGGACGTGGATAAAGCTAAAAATCAAAAGTTAATCAAGAAAATTAATAAGAATTAAAAAAGTATGAATTATAGTTATCAGGCTCGAAACACGTCTAAACCAAAAGATGCCCATCAACACAGATATCAAATTTTACAAAATTCGCAAGATATTCACATGATCTTATCATAACTACGATCTATACATGTTATAATGCATCCAAAGCATCTTTTACAACTGCTTTCTAAAATAAATAGTAAAGTACTTGAAAATAAGTTTTATACATAAAAAATAACTATGGAGAAGAGATTAGCCATCACTTGTCTCAACTTCACGACCAAAAACCCAAAGAAGCCCGCCTAGGCAGGGTGGAGAAGTCCTCCAAGCATGCACATCACCTCCCCATGTAGCCTTGTGAGAGCCACACCAAGAACTCTAATTCTCTTTCAATCTCTCTCTAGACCAAAAAGATGTGCTACAAGGATCTCAGGGCGAAGAGATCAGTATATGGGCTACTAAGGTCAAGTTCTAAACAAAGAAGAACCCCTAAATGAAGGAAACACCTGTGTTACTGTTCTAAATCATGTCAGCTCGACTAGACACCTACTCGAGTACTAATGGGCGTTCAATAGAGTACTGTTCTAAAAATTACAATTATATTCCTTCAGTCAAAGTATTGTGGACTCCAACAATATTCTGATTTTTCTATACATATTCTTGACTTCAATAGAGTTAACAGAAATTTTTTCAACATATTCGACATTTTGATATCCGAATCTTTTTCAATGATGTTTAAGTATTTATAATGATATACAAAAATTAAACGTTCACTTACGAATATAATAATTTATGAAAATATACTTTCAAAAATTCCCAAAAATAAGATTTTTGCATATATA
The DNA here is from genome assembly GCA_030544215.1 of Zantedeschia hybrid cultivar. Taxonomy (NCBI): domain Eukaryota; kingdom Viridiplantae; phylum Streptophyta; class Magnoliopsida; order Alismatales; family Araceae; genus Zantedeschia; species Zantedeschia hybrid cultivar. Next base: position 76,067,029 of record JARZZO010000014.1, read on the forward strand.
TTTCTCAACTGTATTTACATATATATCCTCAACTCTCACATATTAGCATCATCTTATCACTTATTCATCGGACATATATCCAAACCACACTATAAGGAGTTCATATTCATGTTCTTCTTCTTCTTTTTACCTAATGGTAAGATAATTCTAACTAAGTCTTTGATTGCGTAGTTGACAGATCACATATATCCTTCCCAGAGTCGGTGTGTCCACAAACAGGCACACTTCCAGGATTATAGCCAGTTGCCGTCAGACTTTATACATCATTTTTATTCATGGTCTTTCCACATAAAGATACTTTTGTGGGTTGGACAATTCTTATACTTCGAAAGTAGTATGTCCATCATTAAGAAGGTGTTTGCATTTGTTAAAATTTTCCTAGCAAACATTTTTTCAACTAATGTTCACATGTTTAGCAAACACGAGTAAAAGTTAGTTGGAAAAATATTTTTCATATTCTCATAATATTTTTTTTTTCTTGAGATCTATCTCCCCACCCCTCCTCACGGGAAAGTATTTTCTACGAAAAATATTTACCGTTCTTTCTCTCTCCTTATCAGATCCTTATATTGCACTCTCTCCATATCTTCCTCTCATCGTATGGAAAGTCCAATCTCTCCATGAGAATTAGCAAACACATGTTTTTATTTTACAGGAAAATAGTTCACGTAATTTTTTTACTTCTCTAAAAACATTTCCCATGATTCTTTACTTTCCGTAGAAATATTAAGAACACAAATGGCCCTTAAATCATTCATTACATGCATGCGGATCATCTGTAGTAGTGCCATTTATAACAATGCAATAATCAAGTAATGAAGATGAAATATAACAGGCTCTGTTTGGGTCTATCAGAAGAACTTGAAATGCGTCCAGGAAACTCGACGTGCCCCAAAAAAAGTAAAAGACATCGAACTATCCATATGTCTTTTAGATTATTCCGTTAGACTTAAATTTCAAAAAACATAATCAAATAAGAAGATAAGCTCATAATTGATATTAAAGAACTTAGTCAATTCCACATATAATCGATTATCACGGTCAGAAAATCAATATTAGAATAAGGCTTTAATCGAAGTCAATAACGCATATAATCGAATACAGAATAATGGCATAACTAATTATTAGAAGCAAAAGTAATCGAAGTTAAAATAAGAGCCTGATCGATTACAGAACGAGAGCATAATCAATTATGAGAACAATCGATAATCGATTACAAGAACAATAGATAATCGAAGGTATAGACATAATCGACTACACAGAACAATACATAATCGATTACAAAAATAACAGAAAATCAATTAAAAGACACAAGGGATAATCGATTAACATAAACAAAGGAGTGATTAATTAGCAGAACTGAATGTAATCGATTACAAGAACAAAGAAGTGATTGATTACAAGAACAACAACTAATCAATATTGAAGACATGTAATCAATACTTAACTGATGACTAATCGATATACTATTCATGTAATCAATAGGTGAATATAGACATAATTGATAAATTGAGCATATAATTGACACTAAAGAATTTCCAAACTAAATACTTTAATCAAGAATAAATCTAAAAGGCGTCAGATTGTATGGACGTGGATAAAGCTAAAAATCAAAAGTTAATCAAGAAAATTAATAAGAATTAAAAAAGTATGAATTATAGTTATCAGGCTCGAAACACGTCTAAACCAAAAGATGCCCATCAACACAGATATCAAATTTTACAAAATTCGCAAGATATTCACATGATCTTATCATAACTACGATCTATACATGTTATAATGCATCCAAAGCATCTTTTACAACTGCTTTCTAAAATAAATAGTAAAGTACTTGAAAATAAGTTTTATACATAAAAAATAACTATGGAGAAGAGATTAGCCATCACTTGTCTCAACTTCACGACCAAAAACCCAAAGAAGCCCGCCTAGGCAGGGTGGAGAAGTCCTCCAAGCATGCACATCACCTCCCCATGTAGCCTTGTGAGAGCCACACCAAGAACTCTAATTCTCTTTCAATCTCTCTCTAGACCAAAAAGATGTGCTACAAGGATCTCAGGGCGAAGAGATCAGTATATGGGCTACTAAGGTCAAGTTCTAAACAAAGAAGAACCCCTAAATGAAGGAAACACCTGTGTTACTGTTCTAAATCATGTCAGCTCGACTAGACACCTACTCGAGTACTAATGGGCGTTCAATAGAGTACTGTTCTAAAAATTACAATTATATTCCTTCAGTCAAAGTATTGTGGACTCCAACAATATTCTGATTTTTCTATACATATTCTTGACTTCAATAGAGTTAACAGAAATTTTTTCAACATATTCGACATTTTGATATCCGAATCTTTTTCAATGATGTTTAAGTATTTATAATGATATACAAAAATTAAACGTTCACTTACGAATATAATAATTTATGAAAATATACTTTCAAAAATTCCCAAAAATAAGATTTTTGCATATATATTTCTCAACTGTATTTACATATATATCCTCAACTCTCACATATTAGCATCATCTTATCACTTATTCATCGGACATATATCCAAACCACACTATAAGGAGTTCATATTCATGTTCTTCTTCTTCTTTTTACCTAATGGTAAGATAATTCTAACTAAGTCTTTGATTGCGTAGTTGACAGATCACATATATCCTTCCCAGAGTCGGTGTGTCCACAAACAGGCACACTTCCAGGATTATAGCCAGTTGCCGTCAGACTTTATACATCATTTTTATTCATGGTCTTTCCACATAAAGATACTTTTGTGGGTTGGACAATTCTTATACTTCGAAAGTAGTATGTCCATCATTAAGAAGGTGTTTGCATTTGTTAAAATTTTCCTAGCAAACATTTTTTCAACTAATGTTCACATGTTTAGCAAACACGAGTAAAAGTTAGTTGGAAAAATATTTTTCATATTCTCATAATATTTTTTTTTTCTTGAGATCTATCTCCCCACCCCTCCTCACGGGAAAGTATTTTCTACGAAAAATATTTACCGTTCTTTCTCTCTCCTTATCAGATCCTTATATTGCACTCTCTCCATATCTTCCTCTCATCGTATGGAAAGTCCAATCTCTCCATGAGAATTAGCAAACACATGTTTTTATTTTACAGGAAAATAGTTCACGTAATTTTTTTACTTCTCTAAAAACATTTCCCATGATTCTTTACTTTCCGTAGAAATATTAAGAACACAAATGGCCCTTAAATCATTCATTACATGCATGCGGATCATCTGTAGTAGTGCCATTTATAACAATGCAATAATCAAGTAATGAAGATGAAATATAACAGGCTCTGTTTGGGTCTATCAGAAGAACTTGAAATGCGTCCAGGAAACTCGACGTGCCCCAAAAAAAGTAAAAGACATCGAACTATCCATATGTCTTTTAGATTATTCCGTTAGACTTAAATTTCAAAAAACATAATCAAATAAGAAGATAAGCTCATAATTGATATTAAAGAACTTAGTCAATTCCACATATAATCGATTATCACGGTCAGAAAATCAATATTAGAATAAGGCTTTAATCGAAGTCAATAACGCATATAATCGAATACAGAATAATGGCATAACTAATTATTAGAAGCAAAAGTAATCGAAGTTAAAATAAGAGCCTGATCGATTACAGAACGAGAGCATAATCAATTATGAGAACAATCGATAATCGATTACAAGAACAATAGATAATCGAAGGTATAGACATAATCGACTACACAGAACAATACATAATCGATTACAAAAATAACAGAAAATCAATTAAAAGACACAAGGGATAATCGATTAACATAAACAAAGGAGTGATTAATTAGCAGAACTGAATGTAATCGATTACAAGAACAAAGAAGTGATTGATTACAAGAACAACAACTAATCAATATTGAAGACATGTAATCAATACTTAACTGATGACTAATCGATATACTATTCATGTAATCAATAGGTGAATATAGACATAATTGATAAATTGAGCATATAATTGACACTAAAGAATTTCCAAACTAAATACTTTAATCAAGAATAAATCTAAAAGGCGTCAGATTGTATGGACGTGGATAAAGCTAAAAATCAAAAGTTAATCAAGAAAATTAATAAGAATTAAAAAAGTATGAATTATAGTTATCAGGCTCGAAACACGTCTAAACCAAAAGATGCCCATCAACACAGATATCAAATTTTACAAAATTCGCAAGATATTCACATGATCTTATCATAACTACGATCTATACATGTTATAATGCATCCAAAGCATCTTTTACAACTGCTTTCTAAAATAAATAGTAAAGTACTTGAAAATAAGTTTTATACATAAAAAATAACTATGGAGAAGAGATTAGCCATCACTTGTCTCAACTTCACGACCAAAAACCCAAAGAAGCCCGCCTAGGCAGGGTGGAGAAGTCCTCCAAGCATGCACATCACCTCCCCATGTAGCCTTGTGAGAGCCACACCAAGAACTCTAATTCTCTCTCAATCTCTCTCTAGACCAAAAAGATGTGCTACAAGGATCTCAGGGCGAAGAGATCAGTATATGGGCTACTAAGGTCAAGTTCTAAACAAAGAAGAACCCCTAAATGAAGGAAACACCTGTGTTACTGTTCTAAATCATGTCAGCTCGACTAGACACCTACTCGAGTACTAATGGGCGTTCAATAGAGTACTGTTCTAAAAATTACAATTATATTCCTTCAGTCAAAGTATTGTGGACTCCAACAATATTCTGATTTTTCTATACATATTCTTGACTTCAATAGAGTTAACAGAAATTTTTTCAACATATTCGACATTTTGATATCCGAATCTTTTTCAATGATGTTTAAGTATTTATAATGATATACAAAAATTAAACGTTCACTTACGAATATAATAATTTATGAAAATATACTTTCAAAAATTCCCAAAAATAAGATTTTTGCATATATATTTCTCAACTGTATTTACATATATATCCTCAACTCTCACATATTAGCATCATCTTATCACTTATTCATCGGACATATATCCAAACCACACTATAAGGAGTTCATATTCATGTTCTTCTTCTTCTTTTTACCTAATGGTAAGATAATTCTAACTAAGTCTTTGATTGCGTAGTTGACAGATCACATATATCCTTCCCAGAGTCGGTGTGTCCACAAACAGGCACACTTCCAGGATTATAGCCAGTTGCCGTCAGACTTTATACATCATTTTTATTCATGGTCTTTCCACATAAAGATACTTTTGTGGGTTGGACAATTCTTATACTTCGAAAGTAGTATGTCCATCATTAAGAAGGTGTTTGCATTTGTTAAAATTTTCCTAGCAAACATTTTTTCAACTAATGTTCACATGTTTAGCAAACACGAGTAAAAGTTAGTTGGAAAAATATTTTTCATATTCTCATAATATTTTTTTTTTCTTGAGATCTATCTCCCCACCCCTCCTCACGGGAAAGTATTTTCTACGAAAAATATTTACCGTTCTTTCTCTCTCCTTATCAGATCCTTATATTGCACTCTCTCCATATCTTCCTCTCATCGTATGGAAAGTCCAATCTCTCCATGAGAATTAGCAAACACATGTTTTTATTTTACAGGAAAATAGTTCACGTAATTTTTTTACTTCTCTAAAAACATTTCCCATGATTCTTTACTTTCCGTAGAAATATTAAGAACACAAATGGCCCTTAAATCATTCATTACATGCATGCGGATCATCTGTAGTAGTGCCATTTATAACAATGCAATAATCAAGTAATGAAGATGAAATATAACAGGCTCTGTTTGGGTCTATCAGAAGAACTTGAAATGCGTCCAGGAAACTCGACGTGCCCCAAAAAAAGTAAAAGACATCGAACTATCCATATGTCTTTCAGATTATTCCGTTAGACTTAAATTTCAAAAAACATAATCAAATAAGAAGATAAGCTCATAATTGATATTAAAGAACTTAGTCAATTCCACATATAATCGATAATCACGGTCAGAAAATCAATATTAGAATAAGGCTTTAATCGAAGTCAATAACGCATATAATCGAATACAGAATAATGGCATAACTAATTATTAGAAGCAAAAGTAATCGAAGTTAAAATAAGAGCCTGATCGATTACAGAACGAGAGCATAATCAATTATGAGAACAATCGATAATCGATTACAAGAACAATAGATAATCGAAGGTATAGACATAATCGACTACACAGAACAATACATAATCGATTACAAAAATAACAGAAAATCAATTAAAAGACACAAGGGATAATCGATTAACATAAACAAAGGAGTGATTAATTAGCAGAACTGAATGTAATCGATTACAAGAACAAAGAAGTGATTGATTACAAGAACAACAACTAATCAATATTGAAGACATGTAATCAATACTTAACTGATGACTAATCGATATACTATTCATGTAATCAATAGGTGAATATAGACATAATTGATAAATTGAGCATATAATTGACACTAAAGAATTTCCAAACTAAATACTTTAATCAAGAATAAATCTAAAAGGCGTCAGATTGTATGGACGTGGATAAAGCTAAAAATCAAAAGTTAATCAAGAAAATTAATAAGAATTAAAAAAGTATGAATTATAGTTATCAGGCTCGAAACACGTCTAAACCAAAAGATGCCCATCAACACAGATATCAAATTTTACAAAATTCGCAAGATATTCACATGATCTTATCATAACTACGATCTATACATGTTATAATGCATCCAAAGCATCTTTTACAACTGCTTTCTAAAATAAATAGTAAAGTACTTGAAAATAAGTTTTATACATAAAAAATAACTATGGAGAAGAGATTAGCCATCACTTGTCTCAACTTCACGACCAAAAACCCAAAGAAGCCCGCCTAGGCAGGGTGGAGAAGTCCTCCAAGCATGCACATCACCTCCCCATGTAGCCTTGTGAGAGCCACACCAAGAACTCTAATTCTCTCTCAATCTCTCTCTAGACCAAAAAGATGTGCTACAAGGATCTCAGGGCGAAGAGATCAGTATATGGGCTACTAAGGTCAAGTTCTAAACAAAGAAGAACCCCTAAATGAAGGAAACACCTGTGTTACTGTTCTAAATCATGTCAGCTCGACTAGACACCTACTCGAGTACTAATGGGCGTTCAATAGAGTACTGTTCTAAAAATTACAATTATATTCCTTCAGTCAAAGTATTGTGGACTCCAACAATATTCTGATTTTTCTATACATATTCTTGACTTCAATAGAGTTAACAGAAATTTTTTCAACATATTCGACATTTTGATATCCGAATCTTTTTCAATGATGTTTAAGTATTTATAATGATATACAAAAATTAAACGTTCACTTACGAATATAATAATTTATGAAAATATACTTTCAAAAATTCCCAAAAATAAGATTTTTGCATATATATTTCTCAACTGTATTTACATATATATCCTCAACTCTCACATATTAGCATCAATATCCTTAAAATTTTTTAAAAGTTGCACTTATATCCTTCAATTTAATATTTTTTACATAAATATTCCTAAATTTACTAATATTTTGTATATATACTCCTCAATTCACTAAAATATTATATTATATATCCGATACCTCCGATGATATCATGATTTATGCAATATTTTGGACATAATTTTGTTGAAATACACCTAAGTTTCACGGGAAGGTAAAAATACAATATTTTGAAGAATTCAGGAGTATATATGATAATATGTGAAAGTTAAAGGTACATATATAAATATGGTATATTTTGAGTAGTAGATATGTAAAAAGACAAAACAAAGTCAAAAAGGAAAGCATGCATCTGGCTCTCGTACGATCGTATCACCGTCGCGGAGGAATACAAACAAACGCAGATTGCCCGTCCCCCTTCGGACAAGTCTAGTCAAATCCGAATTTACCGTTGGTTATAACCGCAGTTCAGAATTTACCGTTGGTCGTCTCCATGCTCCTGCGCCTCTTCTTCCTCTTCCCCTCTCGACCTCCCTTTTCTCTCCTCTCTTCTCTTCTTTCATCTCTCCTTCCTCCTTGCTCATTTGTTGTCCCCCAAACCTGTTATGTCCGGGATCCTCCGATGGCACAAGCTGGGGGAGACCGCGACGCGAGCTGCCCGGGGCGCCGTCCTCTCCGCCACCCACTGCCACAGCACCATCCACGACTCCGGGGGTCACCGCCACCAGCAGGAGCGCGGCAGGTGGGGCGGCAGCGACGGCGGCTCCGATGAGGTCCAGATCCGGAGGATTAGGGTTGAGGCCCACTGCCCCCGCTGCTCCAAGCACATGCGGATCCTCTTCCGCAACCGTCTGCCCGAATCCGTCGCTGGAGCGGGCGACCGTGCGGGGGGCCACCAGGCCGTCAACTTGTGCCCCAATTGCAAGAGCGCGTACTACTTCCGGTCGCATGGGCTGGTGCCGCTGCAGGGGAGCTTCGTGGAGATCGGGCGGGAGAATGCTGGTGGCAAGGGAGGCGGGGCAGATGAGAATTTCGGGGACAGGGTGAGGGTCTCGTTCTGGGGGTCGGTCAGGTCGTCGTTCGCCGGTGACCCCTCGGAGAATTGGCCACCTGCGCCCGGGAGGGAGGCTTCTGAGGGGAATGGCGGGTTGGCAGTGAAGACCCCTCCTGGGCCTCCGTTCTTTCCGGACCTGAACGTTGTTAGGTTTTCTGGACCCGGTGGGAGTGGGGGTTCCGGCGGCGATGGTGGTGTGGAGGGAGGGGGGTGTGGGTTTGGGGAGGATCGTTGGAACGGGCCCAATTTGTGGAAGGATTTGCCCACACCCAAGGAAATCTGCAAGGAACTTGACAAGTACGTGATCGGGCAGGAGCATGCTAAAAAGGTGAGATTTTTATTAGCTTTTATTGAAACGTGGTTACACACCATAGGCATATTCCATTGAATCAGTCGCTGTGGTTTTCTTTGTATTTCTTTCTTTTCCAGCTCTTCGTCTGGTGTTTTGTCTGTAGTTTAAATTGTGAAAATTTAGCAAACAAAAGTCCCTGTTTGGATGCAACTTACAAAAACGCGAATAGGTTTGTTTTTCTAAACTCACATTTGGTTGTTTTGCATAAACTTAAGTGAGTTTATGATAAACTTGAGAGGGATTCCAGCATAAACCAACTTCTAGTAGGTTTATGGAAAATGCATTTATGGGGCTGTTTTGAGTTTATGGTAAACTGAAGTGAGTTTATGGTAAACCTGTTTTGTACCATCCAAATTAAGGTTATGATAGAAAATGCATTTATCATAAACGTAAACGCGTTTATGCTGGCATTTCGTTAAAAAATACCAGCTTGGAAAAGTAAGGCAAGTTGGCTAGACACCTAGATGGTATTATCACTAAGAGGCTCGCTGCCTCAATTGTCCCGGGTCTTTTCAAAACATCAATCTTGTTCTTCTCATGTTGTTAGCCAGTTTCCAGAACTAATTCAATGATCAAATTGGCAAATCATGCTAGAGTAGTGACTTCTTTAACCTATTGCCAGTAAGATGGTGGGGCTGCTCAATTGTGAGAATGATGCAGTCAATAATGACATAAATACTGCAGGTGCTTTCTGTAGCCGTTTACAACCACTATAAGAGGATCTATCATGCATCCTTAAAGAAAAGGTTAGTTATTCAATCTTCTATGATTCCATCATCATGCTTGTGTAAATATACAATGTGTACTTACATTAAAAGCTTAGAAGTAACAAGCTGACCGATAGCAATGACATGGCATCTGTGGATCTTGCCTGCAGGTTGGGGGTAGATTCTAGTGTGGAGTCAGAAACTGATGATGACGATACAGTTGAACTAGAAAAAAGTAATGTTCTTTTGATGGGTCCAACTGGCTCAGGTGCATCCACTTTTTATCTCAACATTATTTCACATTACGAAGTGTGGAAATTTATGTCATATTGTTATACAGTTCATGGCGCACTGTAAACTAAGTTCCAAGGATCTTGTTGACTTGATGTTATCTCTAAATTAGTGGTATAAGATGTGCTGTCTTTCTTTGCTTTGTGTAATTCCAGTTTGTCTTTAATGGTATCAAACAAGCTTACTGATGTATTCTAACATTGTCCGTAAGCACAGGGAAGACATTACTTGCCAAAACATTAGCTCGCTTTGTGAATGTTCCATTTGTTATTGCAGATGCAACAACATTGACGCAGGTGAGCCTGTGTCGCTCTTTGTTTCTTCTTGTATCGTAAATATGACATGTTTCTCCAGCAGTCATCGATCATTGTTTATGAGAGCTATATCTGTTGTTGGACATGATATTACCCAGGAGTTTTGGTCTTTATTTTTCAACTCCACCTTTTCTTTCACAGCATTATTTGGATTACTCGCTGAAATGTCCTACAATAGCTTCTAGATGCACTTTGTTCTGGGGAAACCATACTATGCTACCGTAAGGACTTTATGGTATGTTTGATAAAGCATAATACTGCCTTCTCTCATATCCTTGTAGTACACCTAATATGAATAAAATTAGTTTTCACAATTCTGTATAATTGAGTTTGAAGCAGCAAATGTGGAGCCATATATTGTTCATATAATGTGCATTATTTTCTTCAGCACACATACTACTGTTCAAAATGGTTTGCTAAAAATATATTTGGAAGTTGCATTAGTTACGTTTTTGACCAGTTTTTTTAAAAACATTTGTTAGCATATATGATGCTAGTGTCCTTATCAGCCATGTCTTAGCCTTGAACTCACTCATAACAGCCAATACTTATCCGATCAATATGCGTTAAACAGTTTGTAGAGCCTTCTAGGTTACAACATGTTGGCAAAAGCCATTTGGTCAATACCGAGTAACACAAGCCACTCCATGCCTATAGTAGTTCTGGATCTCTTTGTCCACTAATTTGACGGTGGTTTGGTTTGATGACATGGTATTATGGCTGCTTGGCTCATTAGGCCCCCTTGGTAGGCTATGTGGTTTTGGGGAGCATTGCTTGCTAGTGATTTAAAAGTTGGCTGTCTAGGCAATTAGGCAGGCCACCTAGGCAACTTGCAGCCCATTCCCTGCCTCTGTGAGATTTTAGTTGGACACGTGGACATCTTCTCCTCCTACTTTAAAGACCTTAATACACCTACCAGTAAGGCAACAACACATTCTTGGACTCGTAAGTTGCCATATCATCCATGTGGCACATAGATTGCAAATCGGCCGATTCTACTCGGGATCACTGGGGGGCGATCCGATTATGGGGGGGAAGTGGATAGGATATGCCAATCCTGGGCATTTTCCTTTTTTTAAAAAAATGACCGGATTGGCCCGTATCGGACATGTGTCAGCCAATCCGGACCCGATACAGGCCAATCTGGATTCCCTCTTAAGGAGGGATCGGGGCTTTTCGGCTAGGAGGTATTTTTTTATTTATTTCATGTTAAAAACTTCATAACTTGTATTTTTTATTTATTAGCGAGTTAATCATCTTTAATGTTCTTTTTTGATGGATGTGCATGATTTGTATTCATTTTCATTGTGCATTCATTGAATAACATGTTTACATTTTTCATAATTTTTAAGATTTTTTTTCTGATTTTTCTAAAATTTTCAAATTTTAAATATTTTTTTAATCGGGCTGATCCAGGATCAGCCGATTTGGCTGATCAGATCTGGATCGGATTGGGATTGTTGGGGTCCGATCCGGACCCCCGACCCGAATCCGGAATTCCATGATGTGGCATGCCCACAGGGGGCATGACATAAGGTTTGTTTCATCTCTGTCTACAACACAGCTTTTCGGGTTCTTGTCTTCCCTACTGCAACACCCGTCAGGGACTGCAGCTATTCATGGAGCTCTAGAGATGATCCTCTCTTGTTTTGATGGTAGCACAATAGCTTCTTTGTTTGATATTACATTAAGCATAGCTACTGGCCTACAACAAATTAAGATTTATAATTGAGTTGGGTTTTCTATGATGCTTATATAAGTAAATTTGAGACTTTCAAAAGAATAGCATTGTTAATTAGCAGAGGGCATACATAAGAAATTCAAGAAATGGTCTAAAAAAATAAAATTGAGGCGCCTGCCTCACCGCCTGAGCAGTAAGGGGGTTGGCCGAGTTGCTCTACCTAGGCATTATTAAAACATTCTTGCTTGCCATATGACTAAGTAAGGGGGTTGGCTGGCTTGCTCTACCTAGGCATGTTTGAAACATTGTTGCCTGCTATATGACTCCATCTATGTTTGTCATGGCTTGTTTGGGGGTTGGGGGGGGGGGGGGGGGGGGGGGTGACGAAAGCCATGTGGTCCCATTCAAGGTACATGCTAGCCACCTGTGCCTACATTAATTCTTGGCCTCTCAACCCACTAGCTTGAGTTTTGGGTCAGTGGTTCAATTCAGTTATGTGAAGTTCTTGGGACAAACATTTTTATGACTAATTGTCAGTTGACATCACTCATTTGTTAATCAGTGTCTAAGCTACCTAGGCACAAGAGATGGACCTGTAGCAAGTTGTCAAGGAGTTTCTGTTCTCCCAAACATGGCCAGTGGTGCAAACTAAATTGGTCTTTAATATGTGTACCATTACATTGCACGAGATTATGCCAAATTGTTCTTGAAATTTTCAGTGAATGCAACCACTGAGCAAATATATATTGTAAATGGTCTGTGTTTAAACTTTTGTGATTTGTATATATTTTCCAATATTGCATGGTTTGTAATCTATATCCGTTTTCTTAATATTGAGTGCTGACATTGACTGATAACATGCAGGCTGGATATGTTGGTGAGGATGTTGAGTCAATATTGCTCAAGCTACTTATGGTATACCTTGCAACCTTTTGTTGACATTTTTCTGATTCTCTCAAGAGAGACTTTACAGTCCATTACAGATGACTTGAATTATCTGATCTTTGTCCATTTTCCTGCAACTATCATTGACGGCCATGTCATTTTAATTTGACTACTACATTCTTTTTTTGCCTGCTTGCTGTATAACACTATAACTACCATTATTCTGGTATCACTATTTTTCCGTTCTTTCCCACTGTTTCATGTGTATCTTTGGATCTTTTATTAGCAAGTGTACCATTTAAGATTCACTTTTTCCTTGTTATGGGAAGGGTGTCATAAAAAATTATGAGAGGTGGTGCACCCTGATTATGTGTTTCATAGTACACCTTGTTGTGGAAGGGGAGACAAACAATTATGAACATTGGTGCATCCATATGTTCCTGGGAAAGGTGTGCACAATATGTTACCTGTGGCATCCCTTCATGGGAGCACTGTGAGGTACCATGGCCGTCCCTGTCCTTCAAAGGGGGACTGTGAGGTACCTAATGTGGCCCCCTCAAGGGGACCAGCAAATCTCTAATGGCGGGCTTGTGGGCACTGTGGGTTTCGAGCGGCAGTTACATTTTGCTGGGATTATTTATGCCTTTTGAATTTTCTACTTTTACATGCACTTACATCAACTTTCAAAAGCAAAAAAAAAACACTTACGTTAAGATTTCTTACTTAATTTTTTTTGTCATTGTTTTGCCTCCCTTAAAAAAGATGTCACTGTTTTCAGGTTGCTGACTTCAATGTGCAAGCCGCTCAACAAGGGATGATCTACATTGATGAAGTGGATAAGATAACCAAAAAGGTGCTAATTCAGTTGGCTTGTGTCATTTGAGGCTTAATTATGTCCTTGTGTTCATTTTCAACAAATGCTTTCTTGGTGCAGGCTGATAACCTGAACATTGGTAGGGATGTATCTGGTGAAGGTGTTCAGCAGGCATTGTTGAAGATTCTGGAAGGAACTGTAAGTCGTATCTGTTATGCATTTTGTTTGTGATATATGTTGTATGACAATCTAATTCACTTTAATTTTATATGCTGCCAATTTAGCAAATGAACCTTGTACCTCTTTGTACTGGTTCTGCTTGCTGTTAATACATTTCTGTCGTTGATTATGGTACTTTGCGTGTACTTTAAGCACCTTTCTTTTCGCTTAATGCTTCCAATATTGTCCATCTTAGAAAAGATCATTTGCACGTCACTTTTTAGTCTTCACAATAACTTGTGTGCCTGTTGTACCTGGTCTTAACTTTCCCCAGATGATATGTGATTAACAATGATTTATAGTTTAGCTGGATGTGTTTTGCATGTGTCATGTCTATCCACACAATGGTTTAAACGAATATGATGCAAGCCATTCTTTGAGCAAACCGCAATAAGGACATAAAACTGTCTGTAAAACATGTATATGGAAGTTGGAATCTATTTGACATACTTTCTTGTGACTTTGAGAGGCAAGCAACAGAGATTAAACATCTTATCTTGTGTGGACGTTTTTCTTCTGTGGTCTGGCTAGATATGGATTCTGAAAGTGTTCGTTATCGACTTCATTATGCATTATTTTGGCCATTATGTGAAACTTAAATATCCACCTTGCCAGATAGTGAATGTTCCTGAGAAGGGGGCTCGAAAGCATCCTCGCAGCGAGAACATACAGGTATTGTAAATGGAACATTGTTTTCTTTTCCTGAGTTGATTCTTCTGTTTGCGGTTGCTATTGCTATTATGCTTGACCCTTTTTTTTTTTTAATACCTATTTTTGTATCTAGATTATTTAGTTTGTTTTCACTTAAGGTGGCTTTCTGTGTAGTGAACACAGATGCTTATACAATGTTGTCTTGGTAAATATTTAATCTTAATGGGGTTTCAGGATACATTTTTAGAGCTCTTTTTCTTTCAAAATAAAAAATAGAAATAAAACGACCTTGTTCACCCATTTGGTAGGACTCTTCCTAATTTTTAGGGAGTCCATCCTTTGGTTAACTTTCCTCAAAAACAAAACACCTCTTGCCTTGCTTTTTTCCCAAGAAACCATCATGCACATCTCCATCTCGCACCCTCCACGCACGTCTTCTTCCTCACCTCCTCCCTTCTCTGCACAGCGGTGGCAATGGTGTCACCGCCTCTTCTTCCTTCTCAGCCTCTACCCCCTTGTCCTGTGAAAATAGCCACACACGCAGTAAATGGGGTATGTGCCTCAATGACTTGGCTGCCCATGGCTATGATGTCTCACAGCCTCCTCCTCTTCCCTTCTCATAGCCGGATGCACAGCAGGAGGGATGCCCTGCCTGCTCCCCTGGACGGTTTGCTTGCACCTGTTTGTGCTGTTGAGCGCCTTTCTCTCCCTACATAGCAGTGCATGGCAGCGCCAGCAATTCTTGCTTGTGCCATCTGAACAAGACAGATTATTCCACACACACAATTTTGAAATATAGTTCAATCTACCATCATTAATAGAAGTTTTCTCTCCAAAGAATAAAGAGCATCACGAGAACATAATAATAATTGCATACCAAACAAGTCGAATTAAATTTAAAAATTATGATAATCTTGCCAAACAGGTCAATAAGTGCTCTATATCATTTTTAAAAATTGAACTAAAATTTGACATTAATTAAATTTTTTTGGAAGGTGACATCAGTTAAAATTTAGCAGTGGAGTAGCTTCGAACAAAAAAGGTGCTCCCAAACAGCCTATAATCCTAAGACCTTGAATGTAGTGTGATCATTAAGGCCTTGAGTATATCTTATAGCTGAGACTGATTAAAAAAAGGGTGGAAGAAAGCCGATATGATGTATTTAAACCATGTAAGCAAATGCACTCGAGAGGGCAGTTTTCCTGAAGGACGACATGATTCTTTTGTCTCCTTGAATTAGCTCTGTGGTTTAACCCTTAACTATGCTGATGGGCTTGAGGAAGGAACGATGAGTTCTGTATGGAGAGTAGTCAGGTTCCATTGATGACCTGCTTAGCTAGTCATGGTACCAACAGACTTGTAGCCAGGTGGCTAAAATTGGGGGCACCTTCAAGTATTCATTTTTTTATGGAAAGGCTACGAACCAACTGCCTACAGCAATCTTGGGAAATCACGTGCGATCTTGGACATTGCCATATATATATATATATATATATATATATATATATATATATATATATATATATATATATATATATATATATATATATATATATATATATCATAGTTGTCAAGGCTTACGCCTAGGCACCGCTTAGGCGACAAGGCTTATTTTCAAGGCCTAGGCAGTTAGACGCCTTATTTGACCTTAAAAAATGCACGCCTAGGCACCGCTTAGGCGTGCTTAGGAGCACCTAACATGCCTAGGCTAGTTCATAGGCTAATCAAATCGGGTTCATTGGGATCAAATTCTAAGATAAATAAGGTTGCATGGATGATTGGGCCCTAGTTTTTGATGCCCCTCTATCTCGTCTTCCTCATTATGTCATCTTCCTCATTATTTGGCCATCGTCCATCTTCGGTGAACAAATCTCGATGTTAATTTTGAGGCATTCCGATATTTTTCTTCTCACTACGAGGCCACACGGAGGCAATAAGGCCTACTCGCCCATATCCACAAATTTGGAATCCTTTGTAGCCATTATTATCATCCTCTAATCTTTCACTAGTTTTCCATATGCATATTCTTTCTTCTCCCTTCTCTTGAAATGTTTGCCTCCTTATTTGTGAGTATTTCTCCCTACCCCTTCCCCCCCACCACTTGATTGTGAAGGCACTGCCTAGGCACCGCTTAGGCAAATGCCTAACCTCTTAGGCACTCAAGGCCCCAAGTACGCCTTGGCTCGCCTTACCGCCTTGACAACTATGCTATATATATATATATATATATATATATATATATATATATATATATATATATATATATATATATATATATATATATATGTATAGAGAGAGAGAGAGAGAGAGAGAGAGGGGGGGGGGAGGAGTGCTACTATGCGGCTGTGTGGTCCGACCGCATGGGTTTAAACTCCTTAATTGTTGTTCAAAATTAAAACCTCAAGGGACCGGAACAACCCTAAGGGTAATTGGTGTAATTTCGTATTTTTATTATTTTTCAAAATTTTTAGACCATCTGATCATGAGATCAAAGATGGCATCCGCTTAAATGGCTATGGTTAAATTTCATGATCGGCTGATGAATAGTAAGTCCCAAGAGATGGAAACAATCTTAAGGGGGTAATTGAATATTTAAAATTTTATAATGATTTGTAATTTTTTAAAACATGAGGTTGGGGTCGAAAATGGCCATGACCCCCCAGATGAAGCCAGGATCTGAGATAGAAAACCTTGGGGGTAGATGCTGGTGGAGGCTTGGTTGATTTGGTTGTTTTATCCACCTAGTGCTGGTAGTGATTCCCTCTTTTCTCTCTCCTGGTAGAATGGCTGTTTTGGAGCTTTTTTTTCCCCTTCGCAGGAAGTTAATCGAGCCCTCCTCCAAGATGATTGTTTGGAGCCTTGTATCTCCCAGAACTGTGTAGGGAGCTTACCATCTTGATGACAGTTTGACCTTGTGATGTCATCTCTTTGAATTTAATTGTATTCCCATGGTATCATGAGCTTGCTCATCACTACAAAGATGAATTAGAATTTTGTTGCCCTCCATAAAATAAGAACTCCCCCCTTCTCAGTTGTGTCTCAGTGGGAGATGGCCTCATAACCATCTATATGCATAGGATAGAACATTGGGTGGTAAAGAGATCACACAAAAACATGTTGCAGAAAAGATGAAAATGTTAATGTGGTGTGGGAAATAAACATGTCAAACTTGCTTACGTTGCATGCATGTGGTTGTACAACTACATCATTTTAACTCGCACAATATTAAAAGAGACAATTCTTACTGTAGCATCAGATTTTAAGACCTTAAACATGATGATTTATTCCACACTATTTACTCCAGTATGAAACTTAATCAAAATTAGAAACTTCTAAGGCTTGCTTACGAAGAAGATGAACTGTTAACTTCATATTCTCGTTTCAAGAAAATCGTTGAGAACTTGAGCAGAACTTCCCGAGAAAGATTTATCAATTTCTAACCCCAACCCCAGTGCCTTAAGAAAGCCCAAAACAACCTACCTCAAGCACCCAAAATGGTCTTTGGTGCAGTCATTACAAAGAACCCTTGCTTTACCACTGCCAAGCTGAAGATGCCAGCCCCGCCTTCTTCTTTATTGGGCTGCGGGTAGAAGATCCCCCTTTCTTTATAGAACTTCTTGCCAAAGCTTTCTCAAAGCACATGCTTAGAAAGGACAAGTTAGATGTCTATTTATAAAGGTGGGAACTATCCCCTTTTTTTAGATATCCAATTTGGGATAAGTCTTGGCATTTTCTCCAAGCAATGTGCCAGTGTCATCCAATGATGTGTCAATCATGCCCCAGTCATTTATCAATATGTGTCATTACCCACCCAATCACTTGCCAATGTGTGTCATTCTGCTTTCAATCATTCCTGGACATGTATGATTACTGTTGCTTGACGAATGTTGACACCATAAAGGCATTATTTAACCCTGCTTCTTTGGACAAGTGTCCATATATTCTTTTGAGAAGTATCATGCAAAAATTTTGACAAGTGCCTTTTAGCTATTGTTGTAACTATCTGTTTCATTTTTTAGCCTTTGTAAGATTCACCATTTGACTTATTGCCTTAAAGTTCTAAAAAGTGCCTTTTCATTTACTAGCTTTAGGTCCCAAAATTCCAGGATATTACATAAACATTTTGTTAATCCGGCAGAATGCTATTAAAATGACCGGTCAGAGGAATTAAGTAAAGACATGAAATAAGGCAGAAAACAAAGGGAGAATAAAGAGAAAACAACACAGGGACAGATATGGCCCTGTACTGCATACTACTTCCCACAGACACCTTCACCAACATGCATCAACTGTGGCAAAATTTTGGACAGTACATTTGCATCTGAATATGTGGCATAGTTGTTAAGGCGGTAAGACAACCTAACGTGTACTTGTGTTCCCCGAGTGCCTAAGCGCTCAGGCACCTGCTTAGGCATTGCCTAGGCACCTAGTTGATAATAATATAGTTAATGTTACACTAATGTGACATTAATATAAAAAATACAAGAATATAAGACTAATATTACATGAATATGAAAAATAATAGGTAGTTTATTGGATTGATTGTATCAAACTAAATATGTGACTGAAAAACAACTATGAAAATGATATTTCATAATAAAAAATACTAACCCAGATGCATATTCTTCCAAAATCTGCAACTTAAATGCTTATAATAACAATATATATGATATAATAATGTAAAACACGCAATAAAAAAAAAATTATCACCAACAAAAAAAATAAGTTTTATAATAAAACAATGCTAGTTGGATGACATATACAATGAAAGAGCGAGAGCCTCAAAATGGGTCAGCAGCTGTAATACGGGCGCCTTGGACGGCTTTTGGGCCTGTTGAAAGGCAGACCAGCACCTAGCAGCTGGAACTCCACCCAGGTGCCTGGGCGACTCCTAGGCGGCGCTAGGCGGGTGCCTTGACAACAGTGATACATGGTTATCTAATTGTGCCTCTCAAGAAATTCTGTTTAAGTAGAATCAAATAAATTTTGTTTATATGAAAATAAATCCTATTTAGAAGCAATGTCTTACAATCAAGTAATCTATACAAAAGTGACAACTTGAAACCCCAGAATGAAGTGTTACCAACCCTGTGCATAATTCATTTGGTCCACTCCCCTTCCACCTTCTTGTTAGGTCCACTTGTTGACAAGTACACTTGTCTGACATGCTGCCATGTATACATTGAAGATCATGGTAAATTACAAGAATGCCCAGGTTCATCCAAATTAGATCCTTTTTGCTCAAATTTGGTGGATTGCGGATCCTTGAGCTTAGTATAATGTTTGCCCTCATTTCATGCTAGGTGAATGAATTTAGTATTTTGGATATACCTGAGACAATGTTTTAATTTCAGGACAAACATGTTCCTCAGACTATGACTAATCTATTGTTTCTGTATGGCTAACTTTATGGTTGATCAGAGTTTGTAATATATGGTGCCTTCTGAATCAGTGTCATCTGATTTGTTTGTTTTTATGTGATAGTTACATGACATTCTATTGGCTTTTCGAAGATAAATTTCACCCTATCAATTCTGTGATCAGTTTTCACTTCTCTTTAATCAGTCATTTGGATAATTTGCAGATAGACACAAAAGATATTCTTTTTATTTGTGGTGGTGCATTTGTTGATTTGGAAAAAACTATTTCAGAAAGGTAATACAGTCACTTCTACTAGGTGTTCGAGCAGCTTATATGAATATCCTTGA
Source organism: Zantedeschia hybrid cultivar (assembly GCA_030544215.1). NCBI lineage: Eukaryota > Viridiplantae > Streptophyta > Magnoliopsida > Alismatales > Araceae > Zantedeschia > Zantedeschia hybrid cultivar. The sequence goes on from JARZZO010000014.1 coordinate 76,087,145, forward strand.
ACTGGAGTCTGTGGGAGTCATTTCATTTATTTCACAGCAGGCGCCAAGACTCTTCCATAGGTTTTGGTGCACCAGTCCGAGCAAACATGAGAACTAGTGGAGTGATGAATGCTTCAGTGACATCATCTCTTTTGGAATCAGTAAGCATCTAACAATGCCTGGCTTGTTGATATGTTCTCCTTTTTAAACCTTTTTTCTTGTTAAAGAGTGTGTTTTTAAGAAGGCATTTATTTCATTTCCTGTCCATTATAAGGAAATTTTGCTATCATTTTCAGGTTGAAAGTGCTGATCTTATAGCATATGGCCTAATACCTGAATTTATTGGACGTTTTCCAATCCTAGTTAGTTTGTCTGCTTTAAGTGAGGATCAGCTAGTTCAGGTAATTCTGGCTCTTTTAGCTGGGTTGGATTTCAAAGCTGATGTCATAAGTTTGGCTGCTTGTTTCAAGTCAACTGCTATAAATTGGCCCATGAAGTTGAGTGTAATGATGTGAAAAGTTGAAAGAAGCATGTCCCTTAAGTTCTAAGGTTTTAAACATCAGATTCTTCTGTGACATATTCCTATGCTTGATTCCTGCTCAGGTTCTGACAGGACCAAAGAATGCGCTTGGTAAACAATATAAGAAAATGTTTAGTATGAATAATGTAAGTTGTCTGCTCGCCGGAAATTTCATTGGGTGTTTTACATCATTTTCGGTTATGGTTTACCTTTTGTCACGCTACCTCGCAGGTCAAGTTATATTTTACTGAGACAGCACTTCGGTTGATTTCCAGAAAGGCATTGGCCAAAAATACTGGTGCTAGGGGTTTAAGAACCATATTGGAAAACCTCCTTACTGAAGCCATGTATGAGGTCTGTTTTGGCTGAATGATGAACAGTTGGTTTACTTTCTTCTCATTATTATTATTCTTTTCTTTAAGATCTGTGCACGTTGAACTAAAATTACGGACAAAGCAAATTCATTAGGTTGCATCTTTGCAATTTTCTTAATGCTTTTCTTTTTATTATTGTTTTCCCTTTTTAGATTCCAGATGAAAAAACTGGAAATGAAAGAGTAGATGCGGTAGTTGTGGATGAAGAAGCTGTTGGTCCTGAGGAGCAACCCGGATGTGGAGCTAAGATTCTTTGTGGAGATGGGGCATTGGAGCACTACCTTTCTGTAATTAGGAGAAAGGATGATGTGGTATGACATTGCCTATGACCTCTTTGTCAATAAAAGTTGTGGGTAAATCAACAGTTTAAATTTTAAACTGTACAAAAACGACCTATGGCAACCCTTTTGTGTGGAAAGGAACAGATGTAGACTTGTAGTCCCCATCATCTGCAAAATTGATGTGATGCCATAGGTTTTAAGCCTACATTTTATCAACAGCCACAGACCTGATATCATAGCTTTGATCAATAAGCAGGCACTTCATGAACTATTATCAAATAAATTAGGATGAGGCATAGATGAGAATCCAGACCATGCTAGCTTATGTAGGACTGCTGATTCTGCAGGTTGATGCTGATGGATCTGAGATTGAATTGGAAGGAGACTCTCAGTACTCTTCTAGAGCCATGAGCGTGTAAATGTTGAGCAGTATGTAAAGTTATCAGCATGGTCATTCAATTGATGTAATTATCACCATCGTAAACATGGTGCATGTTCAATGGAATGCATTGTGCTAATTTGAGCGCCAGAGTTTTTTTTTTAACAAATTCTTGTACTCCTCACAGTTATAAAGGGCGTGTAAAGCCTCTTGATGGTCCTGCCATGTTTTTGCAGATGATTGGTTCTTACTGCTTGGAGCTGTTACCAAGCCTGTCTCTGACAAGCAAGTATAGGGCATTAGCCCAGTGCTCAGTGATCAATCTAATGAGCATTCAACACGAGAAGTCCAGAGGCACTCAGAATAATTAACCAATAGATTTGGTAAGGCAGTAAATTTTACTACTTTATGTGCTACCTATAGCATGAGGATAAGCATGGAGCTGATGGTCATGGCGAGATGCTAGACATGCAAAAGACCATGGCATTCAGGCTTCAACATATTCAGGATGGGTTGTTTGGCTATTTCCTTCCCTATTTTATACAAGATGTCGAAGTCCATTCAGCAAGACTCCATGTGAGGTAATATTTGTACATAAAACCAGGACCTGCGCTGATTAAATCAAGTTTTGCATGACACTTCAGAAATTAAAAGGAACTTATTTACCTCCTATTAATGCAAAATACTACTTGTATTCTTCAAGGTATTCAATATCACATCTGACTGATGTGAATTGATGGGAAATGGTTCGGACTTCTACTACTACAGCATGATGTGAATGACTATCTTAATAGTTATCTTAGGAATAAGGATAATACTATCCTTACTGATGGCATAAGTTCTGAGTTCTTTAATCAAATATGTGATGTTTTTTTATCAATTCTATGTCCTTGGGAGTCTTACGTTTTTTGCAGAAGCCGTCAAATATCTGTGAAGCTTTTCCGAGGAAAATGATGTTTCCAGGGAAAATTCCACTCGGGTCCACCTCGTGATAGCCAGTCCAGTGGGAATCTTGGTCTCCAGCAACACAGGCTTTGGTTAATGTTGTTGGGGATCACATTAGCTGAAGCTGGGAGTCGGTTTAGAACTGACAACTGGGCTCCAATTGGTGGAAACCTTGTCAGCTCATGGTTTGCCGTCATGACCTACCATTGGGAGGTTCGGGCATTGGCTAATCTGACCTTGTTATTATGGTATGCTGCCTTTTGTAAGAGTGCTCCTTAGGTACTGCAATTGAGTTTTCGGGAGTGAGTTTTGTAGTAACAGCACTTATCTAACTACGAAAGAATGGTTACTTTTTGAACAATTCCTGGCACCCTTCAGAGGAGATCCTGTGGATCAGATTTCTTTGCGATATCCTTTGCTGCCGAGCCAACAAAAGCGTATCAGTTATTACAAAGATGCCAGAGCAAGATATGCAGGCTTACACTATTTCCGAGCTCGCCCTAGATTTTCAAATAGCTTTGTATTGTACTTTGCATGCTCTTGGTTTGATCCAAAACCATTTGGTAGGTTAGCTGGTACCAGCTGTGTGGGTCGTGATGATAGGAGAGCACTATTATTTGCAAGTTGTTTGCACGTTAAAGCCTAAGGTGCTGAAGAAGCAGACGTCCCAATGTGAGAGACCCCGGCTGGACCGCCCTAATGAAGTTAGTTCTCTTGCCGTAAGAGAAGAAACATTTACAAAGCTTACATGCATTTTTTGGGTAAGTATCTACAATCTACATGGTCATAACTAGTAGTTAGCATTCTCATTCATACGCATCAGTTAAGAAGCGGTTTGCCTTTTTCCTCAAACCGCTAATGACATCCAGGTCCCGTTGATTCTGGAAGGCCCTTGTTCATAAACAGATTATTCACATCAAGATTTACTTATATCAGAATCAAGTGGTTTTTTGCGTTGATAACCTTGTTGATATCCTATTTAGGACAAAGATAATGAATTAATATGAAAGAGATGAATTTTGCCTGGCCCAAAAAGTCAGTGGGCCGGCCTAATAACCCTACTCGCAAATTATCAGACTGTATCTCTGTTTGGGCCCACACCCTCTAAGACAAGCTAAAGTCATCTTGCCCGGGACTTGGCCCAGATCCAATTCGAAGACAGACCCAAAAGTTGGGCCCTTGACAGTCTTAACAGTGAGCATGGGGGCCACAGGATCCGAATCCACCCCCTAACCATATATATCTAGACTTACTCGACCTGATCAAAAGTCTTACCGCACTCAAAAGATGACCCAGGCTATAAGACCTCGCTTCTCTTAGCCCAGTTTGACTGCGATTCAGAGCGAGTTAAGGCAGATTTGAAGATCCGACCCAGGTTCGGTCTCCCAAAATGGTCCTTTTTGACTCGGATTGCTCCCATAATCCCGCTTTCTTGAACGGGGATAGTTTCTTACAGGGCTTCACACCACTATATAAGGGCCCCCCCAATCCAACAAGCCAAGGTATGCTCAAACCAGCCCGATCCCTCTTTGCTCTCCTTCTAGACCCCTAGCTTTCTAACTTAAGCATCGGAGGAGGATCCCTCGGATCACCTTCGGAGGCCCTTAATGATGTTCTCTTTGTACAAACAGTTGAATTCTGACCCTCTAATCACATGTAGAGGATTCTAATCGTGGTGGACGAGATTTTAACCCATCATCTTTTAGTGTCGCCTGTGAAAAATTGATCTAAAAAAATAGTGGCCAAAAAACATCATAGGCGGCAAGACACTAGCTGTAGCGGCTGCAACCGATTTGCTTCGACTAGACAAACTGCCTGCATAATTTAGGAAGACGATCACAAAAGGAAATGAGCTCATACTCCTGGGGCTTAAGATACCGATCAGAAAGCTCTGTCAATGATCAATTGCCACTCACTGAGAAGCTGACCACTTTCAACGACAAGGATCTGCGAGGTATCATAATTCCCCATAATGACATCCTGATAATCGAGCTGATATCGCAGGGCAATGCATTGAAAGGGTCTTCATTGAAAATGGATGTCCCCTGGACATTCTCTTCCGAGATAGCCTTCAACAACTCAACTTCATCCACATAAACATGAGAAAAGAGAAATCATATGCATACGGGTTCAGCGGTCCGTCGATAGCTATCGAAAGCCAAGTAACCTTCTCGGTAACCCTAGGGACTCCTCCCTTGTCAATAACCCAGGAAGTCGAGTTTTTTGTAATCAACATGCGTTCGCCTTATAACATGATCTTGGGGAGGGAATCTTTAGGTCCGTTTCGGGTTGTCCCGTCTGGCCTTCATCAAAAACTCCAATTCCCGACCATTGGAGGGATCAGAGAAGCTTGTGGAGATCAGAACACCTCTCAATGAATATACCTAGTGTTAACTGATGTCCAAACAAAGAAATCTGTAGAATCAGCCCATGAAGTTTTAGAGGGTCCCAAAGTTGGTCACCGTTAAGGTTGGCCCCCCTCCCGACCATAAATTAAAGGTAGGAGCTCTTCTATCCGAGCAAAGGCAAAAGGAGTATCAAGAATTCCTCTCCGCCCACTTGGACATGTTCGTCTGGGCCAATGCCCTACTCTTAGGAGTACTAAAACATATAGCAACACACTCTCTCAACCTTGATCCAATTCCCCCCCCCCCCCCCCCCCCCCCCAGTCTAGTAACGGAAGCGGCGGTTTGCCATGGAACGGCAGGATGCCATTAGGGAGCAGTAACTTCCTTGTTAAATGCAAGCATGATATGAGACGCTCAATACTTTGTGCGGGTAGCCAATGTCGTTCTAGTAAAGAGGACCTCTGAGAAGTGGCATATGTGTGTTGACTTTACGGATCTCAACAAGGCCACTCCCAAAGATTGTTTTCCTTTATTCAACGTCGACTAGCTGATTGACAACGATGGGACACAAGCAATTCAGTTTCCTTGATCTCTTCTCAGGCTACCACCATATATAAATGTACCCAGCATACGAGGAACACACCGCCTTCATCAACCATATGGAGTTGTATTGCTACACTTAGATGCCTTTTAGATTGAAAAATTCAAGGCGACTTATCAAAGGCTTGTCAACAATATGTTTGATCGACAGAATGGACGAAATATGGAAGTATACGTCGATGACATGTTGGTTAAATCTAAGCATGCCGCCGATCATTTTGAAGACCTCCTAGAGATGTTCGACACGTTGAGGCAGCACGGGATGAAGTTGAACTCGGCCAATGTGCCTTTGGGGTCACGGCTGGGAAGTTTTTAGGCTTCCTTGTTACGCACCGAGGGATCGAGGGCAACCCAGATAAGATCAAGTCCATATTGACAATGAAGCCGCCAACATGCCTTAATGACGTCCAAAGGCTAATTGGACGCCTTGTGCTGCACTCAATTGGTTCCTATCAAAGGTCGTTGAATGATGCCTTCCTTTCTTCCAGCTACTATAGGTGAAAGATGACCCACCCAATGCTCAAGGACATGTCAACTAGACACAAGAATGCCAACAGGCATTCGAAGAGTTAAAGTAGTACATGTTGCCCCGTCGTTCCTTTTTAGATTGCGCCCAGGTGAGTCTCTCTTCCTCTACCTATCTGTATCCCTTCACACTTTGAGTTCAGTGTTGGTCAGGGAGGAAGGGAACATTCAAAAACTAGTCTACTAAGTGAGCCGAGTCCTTTAGGGGGCTGGACTTCACTACTCGGTCGCAGAGAAATTTGGCCTAGTCCTAGTCATGGCCGCATGGAAATTACGACCTTATTTTCAAGCGCACTTGATCGAGGTAGTCACTAACCGCCCCCTGCGATAGCTCCTATAGCGCCCAGACGACTTAGGACGAGTGGTAAAGTGAGCCATTGAATTATCAGAATTCGACATTTCTTACCAACCAAGAAGCGCCATAAAAGCACAAGCCCTACTAGAGTTCGTAGCAGAATGGACCCTTCCTCTACAAGAGCAAACAACTGGGATCGGACCCAGAGCAATGTGGCTGATCTACACCTATGGATCGTCACGAACCACTGGTTGCAGGGCTAGGCTCATCCTAATACCCCCAGAAGTATTAGAAAGCGAGGGGTTGGAGTTCTCCTTAAGATTCTAATTTCGAGCAACAAACAACATAGCCGAGTATGAGGTGCTCCTCACTGGGATTCGGGTGGCCCGCCACTTGGGGGTGACCCAAATTCGGGCCTTCTTCGACTCTCAACTCATCATCCGACAACTGAGAGGTGAGTATGAGGCCAAAGATCTTACTATGAGACAATATAATGAATTGGCCATACGAATGACCACTACCTTAGAGGGATTTGAAATCTTGCACATTCCGAGGGAATAGAATCAAAAGGCAAATGAGCTAGCCAAGCTTGCCTCTTTGGCACTACCAACCTCATGGATAGCATTTGTAGAAGACGTGTTGGCACCCGTCATCCAACAAACAGAAGTGGCCTAGCTAGACATCGAACCGACATGGATGGACCCGATCATTATTTTCCTGCGGGACAAGCAGATGTCGCATGATAAGACTGAAGTCATGTGAATCAAATACCAGGCAACTAAGTTCATCTTGGTCGGCAACAAATTATATTTCCGGTCTTTGACCCTTTCCCTGCTAAAATGTCTTACTCCAAGAGAAATGGTTGATGTCATTGCAGAAATCCATGAAGGGGTCTGTGGGAGCCACGCAGGGCCGCGGGCCCTAGCTAGGACCTAATTGTACCACAGGAGCACAGAAAAATCCACAAAACTGGCCCCGAAAGATCTCACTTTCCAATGACTAGGATGGATCTCCTATAAAAAATGACGTGTACAGTTCTACCACCCTTCTTCAGCTCACAAAGGTTGGCAATCTTCTTTAGCAAGCAGTTTCAATGTTCACGTAAAACGGGGAGATGTTTGAAATAACTAAAATGAAAAATATCACTTAAACTATTCATAAAAAATAATTAAAGAAATTGGCTACCGATGGGGTGTTAGGTGACACATTCAATTTTTAGGTGCATACCACCTAGTTTCTAGAACCATGGCAATTGCCTGTGCGGAAGTAGAGAGGGGAGGGAGCTCGAGGGGTTTTTCGAGGTCGTCTCCGTTATCAATATCAACTTTTCTTCAAAAAAGAATGACCGGAAATGCCCACGTGTTAACATGCAAACCTAGCAACCTCAAATTTGTAATACGTGACCATTTTTGTGAACATTTTTACATATAATTATTTTCTTTATTTTCGTTATTTTAATAAGATTCCCTAAAACATATTTGACCCCCGACCACGATCCGATATCGTGTTGATAGGTAGCGGGCCTGGAGGCTACTTCCCTTCATCAGGAACCTAGCACAGATCTTTAGGCTCCTAGCATAACCGTACAAGCCACACAAGGCATCCATGGATCAATTGTGTCATAGCCTCTAATAATGAACACTCACATTCCACATGAAAAAAAAAAAAAATCTAACATGATTCACACACCATCCCATTATATCCCATTATTCCCCTTTCTTAAACTACCTCCAACATGCACAATTTTCCCCTTCAGTCCAAACTACATAACATTCAAAAACGTATCGTACCGATTTAGTGACATGTTGACTGATATAAAATACATGCCTATACAACGTTGTAGCTCTTCCCCAACCCTTTCCCCACTTCCGGCAGCGAATCGTTCTGGATCATTCCCAGGCAATATGTTCCACAGATGCAGCCGCAATGACCGACCTAGGACCTCAGAACTCGGTGTCAAAGCAAGCTACCATGACTTTAGTGACCATAGCTCGTGCAAAAGGAATGTAGCTGAGACCATACCTGAAATAAAAAGAAAGGAAACATAAATTTAAAAAAAAAATCTCTCTTGCAGAGGAGGCATTCTTTGCAAAAAGCAGGCAAAAGCCTAAAAGGCACCACGGAGTGTTTGGTGGACAACATGCATAGGTGGCGGATTCATGAAAGGTCGAACAAAAGACAAAAAGGAAGAACTGTCAAAAAATTGACATGCCCAAAAACTCATTTATACGGTTGCATTATATGTCAAAGTATGATGGAAGACCGGTTCTGAAGAGAGCAGAACCATTTTCGGTTAAGGAGAAAACAAAATAACGCAATCCACAGATGATCATCTAAGGTCTAGGCCACTGCAATACATTGACTTCAAAAAGTAAGAAGATGAAACCTGGATATCAACCAGAGGATATATAAAGAAATATGGTTAACCCAAATTCAATTCCTTTAAACATCTAACCAGAATGTGCTGATTTCGGACTGTGAGCTGGCTTAAACCATCCATCTGCATTATTAGAAACATATGGTTTTAATATTACTGTTAGGCATGTAAACAGTACCCAACTATCTATTTATCCGTCTATTTAAAATTTAAAGGTGACACAAGGATACAAATAAAAGGATAAGGATGAAGAAACTATCCATATTTAAAGGATAAGGATACATATTAAATACAAATTAAATAATAAGGATACAACTCAAAGGACACGAATGCAAATTCAAGGATGAGGATAAGGATAGGATACGGATATGATACCAAAGGATAAGCATAAGCCTTGCTTTGTTTGCGGAATAGACCCGGAATAGGCCTCTTTATTCTCCTAAACCCATTTAACCTACTTTGTTGCAGGGTATTACTTAACCTAGGTACTACACTGTTATACCCGAGTTTAAGGGGAATAGGCCCGGAATAAGCCTGGAATAACCCCACGCTCCCACCGAGTCACGGGCTTCCAAACTGTCCGTACACTCGTCGCCCAACTCCCAACGTTCCTTCTCTGCGTTCTCCTCCCCACGCTCCGACCAACTCACGGGCGCTTCCAAGGTCTCCGCCATCGTCGCCCAACTCCCAATCTTCTTGTTCGTTCTCCTCCCCTCCGTCCGATCGTTGCCTGCTGCAGCGGAAGCTTTCTTCTCACCGGGTCAAAGAAGGCACGGCTACGGCATCGAGGCTCCTGTCTGTGAGCTCTTCCCAACGGCGATAGCTCCAGCTTTTGCACTGTGTGGGCGCATCAACATCGCATCATCTTCCTCTGTCGTCTCGCCTTGTTAAAGAGAGGTTTCCCCTCCCCTTCCAAGCCTACAATGCAACGTACACGACCTCTTCTAACATCAGGCGTTGGTGGTTCCCGCCGTGGATCCTTCTCCAACCACCGTCTTCCTGCCGATCTTCCTTCCCCTGCGGTGACCGTGTCTTCGTCATCCTCCAACGCGGAGCCCAGCCGTGCCGAGAACCTACGGTTAGAGCATTTTACCCAATTTTCAGGTGTTGTAGCTTATATGGAGGTTTAGAAATGGATGGTTTGGCTAGATTAGAGCTTGTATTACCTCTGGCATATTTGCTTTGCTGATCAATAGGGAGCTTTCCTTTGTAGTTAGAGGCATGAGGCAACTGAGGGGTTGCCTTAGCTTCAGACATCTAGTCGATGGCCTAGGTGTCCTAGGTGTTCTAGCTTCCCTCTCTGCCTCTCTGAGAGAGAAGTCCAGAAAGGCATGTATATCTGTCATAGTGTTCACCATGATGATATCCGTGGTAGATTGTTACCAATAAAGTGTGAGATGTATCATGTGTATTTGGGGCAACCAGCTCTTTCTGCTGGGAGTCCATGGACTTCGAACTCTTGCAATCAGCATGGTCGTCAAAAGTGAAAGCTTACTTCATAGAAGCATTCAATGGTAGTACGATAAGTTGCTCAGAACTTTTGAGCTGCATGGAAGAAGTCCATAAAATAAATTTTGAAGTCCATAGTGGCACTAAAAAATAAGTGTGGAAACATTTTGAGAGAGGACTTGACCAAAGTCCTTATTAGAAGTCTGTTCTCAATGACAAGCTTTTGGCAAGGGTGAAAGAGACACTTAAACTGTGTATCAAAAATCTCTGATTATACCAACTCAGGTGATGTTGCTGTGCAGACATTTTTCCTCTATGTTCTAATGAGTACAGGACTGTGGTAGTTTGAAATTCTGGCTGGAGTAAAGCAAAGGGTTTATTCAGTGTGTCACAGATTATGAGAGGTCCTGACAATGGCAGTGAGTCAGTAATAATCAGATTTCCATGTCCCAAGTACCTCATTTTTTGTTGAATAGCAGCTGTTCTCTAGAGTTCATGCTCTGTTATGTTTTTTTGTTTTTCTGTTTTTGGTTATGTATCATATAGACAATATGCTTCTGTTTATTCAATTTTTTCTGATTTATGTGATATCAGGCCTAGTTAATCTGATGTTGTATGCTTGGCCCTTAGTTTACCTGTCAGGGTCTGGCCTGTTTCTTTCCTTTTTCCCTCTTCCCATGCTCTGGTATGTATCTCTTCTTGTCTTTACATTCATGCTTGTTGAGAAGTTGTAATCATTTGTAAACCATATAGCTGAAGGTGTATACCTTGTCATCCGAAGTTGTCTGTTTGACATTTTATTATGTGCATCAAAACATATCTCACTCATGTGCCTACAAATATTTGACTTGTGCCAGTGTTTTGTGGGCTGATTAGCCTGTCTTTTGCACCAAATCTCCCAAAACCCACTGTCTGTCATGATCACCCTACAACACTCCGCAAACCCACTGTATACCTTGTCATCCGAAGCTGTGTATTTCAGATTTTGGGAAGCTTTTGGCTGTTGTGACAAATTTTTTTTGCTTTATTAAGTCATCCCTTTGTCTTTTGTACCTATTTGGATACATCGTATCATTCCATATGCATTACTTTTGATTCTTTTGTTAGTAGAGATATCTGGTTTTATGTATGTTGATATGTATATTTTTTCCACCCTGCATTTATTCATTCCCAGACCTATAGAAACAATTTTTTTTTTCCCATGCCTCTTTGTTTCTTCATGTCCTGCTTCTAGCCCTTCTTGAAAGGTTTTCAGTTTTTTTCATGGCAAAAGTGTTAACCACTCTTATATGTTAAACTTATAAATGCCATGCTTATTTTCATGTCATCCTTTATCCAGTCAGAAATTATGTCTTCATTCTTTCCTTTTGTTGGTCATTGCCTGAGAACTTTTTTTTGTTTTGGAAGGGGATGCTTGAGGTTTTGAGTTTAGCTCATCTTAATTAGGAGTCGTCACGATGACAAAAGAAAAGAAAGAGAGGTTAGATCACTCATCAGAAATTTCGTTAGCTAGCTGAATAATATATTGAGAGAGCTGACATGCCTCCGCACCCATCAGTAGGTCCAGTCCAGAGACCTGGGAACTGAAAGAAAGAGGTAGGCATGATTTTAGGTAGACATGATTCTCCTTAACAACAAAAGGGGTATATATCTAAAAGGTGGAAAAAATTGAAGAAATGAAGAAATTTCTGCTGGGAGTCTGGTTAAACATGTTGAATTCCAGGCCTTAACATTTTGGCAACAACACACACCCCAAATTTCTGCTGGGAGTCTGGTTAAACATGTTGATTTTCTCCTTAATATTATCCATGGCTTTGCCACCTTCCAAAAAAATGCACATGTAGAATTTGAAGCCAAGTCTAATAATAATTTAAATTTACATAGAACTTTTAATATTGTTCAATCAAAGATCAAGTTGTATAGACATATAGGACATGCTCTGGTATGTTTTTTTTTTTTTTTCTGTTTTTGGTTATTTATCATATGGACAATCTGCTTCTGTTTATTCATTTTTTTCTGATTTATGTGATATCAGGCCTGGTTAATGTGATGTTGTATGCTTGGCCCTTACTTTACCTGTGAAATTATGGTCTGGCCTGTTTCTTTCCTTTTTCCCTCTTCCCATGGTCTGGTATGTATCTCTTCTTGCCTTTACATTCATGCTTGTTGAGAAGTTGTAAGCATCTGTAAACCATATAGCTGAAGGTGTATACCTTGTCATCCGAAGTTGTCTGTTTGACATTTTATTATGTGCATCAAAACATATCTCACTCATGTGCATACAAATATTTGACTTGTGCCAGTGTTTTGTGGGCTGATTAGCCTGTCTTTTGCACCAAATCTCCCAAAACCCACTGTCTGTCATGAGCACCCTACAACACTCCGCAAACCCACTGTATACCTTGTCATCCGAACCTGTGTATTTCAGATTTTGGGGAGCTTTTGACTGCTGTGACAAAAATTTTTATGTGTGGGAAAACCCTGTGTGCCTCCCTAGGTTTGAATTGGACAGAGCCACAATCTCTGATTTCTCTCCTTTCTACTTGGGATGACCTATATAATTCCAGAACAGAGAAATAAATTTGGACCATGCTTCTAGGAGCTTTTCTTTGAAAATTTGGAAGGAGAGGAAGTCTCATTCTCATCTCCTTTCCTCATCATTAGACACTCCATTAGTCTGATCAACAATTGGAGAATTGATTTTCATAATGCCCCATCTGTGGAGTCTGAAATTATGTCTGCCATACTTTCATGGAGATCCTTTATCATGTAATGGGATTTTCATGGGTTTTGGTATTTTTCTTTCTGTTTTACTGCTGACCTCCCTGGTAACCAGATTTTCATTTTTGTACCCTGGATGTGATTTTCTCCTTAATATTATCCATGGCTTTGCCACCTTCCAAAAAAATGGACATGTAGAATTTGAAGCCAAGTCTAATAATAATTTAAACTTATTTTGAATTTTAAATATTGTTCAATCAAAGATCAAGTTGTATAGACATATAGGACATGCTCTGGTATGTTTTTTTTTTTTTCTGTTTTTGGTTATTTATCATATAGACAATTTGCTTCTGATCCATATCAATTTTTTCTGATTTCTGTGATATCAGCCCTGGTTAATGTGATGTTGCATGCTTGGCCCTTAGTTTACCTGTCAAATTATGGTCTGGCCTGTTTTTAACCTTTACCCCTCTTCCCATGGTCTGGTATGTATCTCTTCTTGCCTTTACATCCATGCTTGTTGAGAAGTTGTAATAATTTCACATTTTATTATGTGCATCAAAACATATCTCACCCATGTGCATACAAATATTTGACTTGTGCCAGTGTTTTGTGGGCTGATTAGCCTGTCTTTTGCACCAAATCTCCCAAAACCCACTGTCTGTCATGAGCACCCTACAACACTCCGCAAACCCACTGTATACCTTGTCATCCGAACCTGTGTATTTCAGATTTTGGGGAGCTTTTGACTGCTGTGACAAAAATTTTTATGTGTGGGAAAACCCTGTGTGCCTGCCTAGGTTTGAATTGGACACAGCCACAATCTCTGATTTCTCTCCTTTCTACTTGGGATGACCTATATAATTCCAGAACAGAGAAATAAATTTGGACCATGCTTCTAGGAGCTTTTCTTTGAAAATTTGGAAGGAGAGGAAGTCTCATTCTCATCTCCTTTCCTCATCATTAGACACTCCATTAGTCTGATCAACAATTGGAGAATTGATTTTCATAATGCCCCATCTGTGGAGTCTGAAATTATGTCTGCCATACTTTCATGGAGATCCTTTATCATGTAATGGGATTTTCATGGGTTTTGGTATTTTTCTTTCTGTTTTACTGCTGACCTCCCTGGTAACCAGATTTTCATTTTTGTATCCTGGATGTGATTTTCTCCTTAATATTATCCATGGCTTTGCCACCTTCCAAAAAAATGGACATGTAGAATTTGAAGCCAAGTCTAATAATAATTTAAACTTATTTTGAATTTTAAATATTGTTCAATCAAAGATCAAGTTGTATAGACATATAGGACATGCTCTGGTATGTTTTTTTTTTTTTTTTCTGTTTTTGGTTATTTATCATATAGACAATTTGCTTCTGATCCATATCAATTTTTTCTGATTTCTGTGATATCAGCCCTGGTTAATGTGATGTTGCATGCTTGGCCCTTAGTTTACCTGTCAAATTATGGTCTGGCCTGTTTTTAACCTTTACCCCTCTTCCCATGGTCTGGTATGTATCTCTTCTTGCCTTTACATCCATGCTTGTTGAGAAGTTGTAATAATTTCACATTTTATTATGTGCATCAAAACATATCTCACCCATGTGCATACAAATATTTGACTTGTGCCAGTGTTTTGTGGGCTGATTAGCCTGTCTTTTGCACCAAATCTCCCAAAACCCACTGTCTGTCATGAGCACCCTACAACACTCCGCAAACCCACTGTATACCTTGTCATCCGAACCTGTGTATTTCAGATTTTGGGGAGCTTTTGACTGCTGTGACAAAAATTTTTATGTGTGGGAAAACCCTGTGTGCCTGCCTAGGTTTGAATTGGACACAGCCACAATCTCTGATTTCTCTCCTTTCTACTTGGGATGACCTATATAATTCCAGAACAGAGAAATAAATTTGGACCATGCTTCTAGGAGCTTTTCTTTGAAAATTTGGAAGGAGAGGAAGTCTCATTCTCATCTCCTTTCCTCATCATTAGACACTCCATTAGTCTGATCAACAATTGGAGAATTGGTTTTCATAATGCCCCATCTGTGGAGTCTGAAATTATGTCTGCCATACTTTCATGGAGATCCTCTATCATGTAATGGGATTTTCATGGGTTTTGGTATTTTTCTTTCTGTTTTACTGCTGACCTCCCTGGTAACCAGATTTTCATGTTTGTACCCTTGATGTGATTTTCTCATTTAGGAGGGCGAGAAAGCGGGCAAGGACGATGTCTAACAGTGGTATGTTCTCTTGCCCCTCATTTTCGACTTCTTCTCGCACACTGAACTTATTACTTGTATTACTTTCGTTTTAAATACATCATTGTCCTTCCTTTAAAATGAGATACTTTGATTACAACAATTTTTTGCTTTTTTTGGATTGTTGTTTGTCCTAATATTAAAGGTAGCGGAACAAAACGTATGTCCTCCGGAGAGGAGAAGACGACTCGGGGCATTCGAGCTGCCAACTTCACTGAGGCCCAAGATCGGGTCCTCATAGGTCTCCTTACGGAGCAGTTTGATAAACATAACTACATCGAAGGAACCTTCAAGCCAGGGGTTTGGCGTGAAATCGTTGGAGCGTTTAATCGCTCTACGCACCTGGACTACAAAGATTCCACCTTGAAAAATCGATATAAAACGCTTAAGAAAAATTACAACTTTTTGCGTGTACTTCTTGAGCAAAGGACTGGGTGGGGCTGGGATGATATAAACAAGATGCCCTTCCCTGGACATCAGGACTCTTGGGACGACGTCCTAGCGGTAAGCATCTCCCATTATCAACTTCACTTTTTTACACACAACTTTATATTATCCATACGTTCACACACCATATTTTTCTTCATTTTTAATCACGTCAACAATATAGCTCCCTCAGAGGCAAGCCGTTCCCATTTAAGGCCGAGATGGAATATCTAGCCAGCAACAGTACAGCGTTTGGTCCAGATGCTGAGGGAACCCGCCGTACATGCGGTGTGCCTGATTACCTTCCCGATCAACCTAACACTGAGTACAATATGCGTACTCAGTCGCAGCGCACACCCGTCAATGACTTTCTTGCCGCACTTCAGGGAGAGCAAGATGATGACGACTTTGTCATAGGTGCCTCCGCCGGCCAAATGGCTTCTCCTCCTACACTCCAAAGTAGAACCATGGCCTCGAATAGTGAGGTCAACTCTCCGCGGAAGAAACGTGTCTCCTCGAACATGAAGGGAAAGGGAATTCAGGACCCCACTATGATCAGGGATTTTATTGATGTTGTTCGAAAGCGGACTGACCTTGTCATAGGTTTACGTGCGGAAAGGACTTCTATGGTATCCGTCCCTACACCCTCCATCCAGACACCCACCACAGCCCAGGACCCAGATCGTATTCCTTCTATGAAGGAGTGCATAGACGCATTGCGAGAGGTTCCTGGCCTACATCCAGACTTGTTCGTGAGTTCCTTGGCTCTCTTTAAGGATGCGGGGAATCGCGCAATATTTATGAACCTAAATAATGAGGAGAAGATCCGATGGATGTTACACCACGTGGGGTAGTTGACATGTAATTTTTTGGATGTTCACTTGGATGATGTATTCGGCTAATATCTACTTTCAGTTGTGTAATACGTACGTTCTTCTTAAGACTTGTTGTCAGTAATTTATTATGTTTACTTGGATTATGTGTTAACTTGTAACTCCTATTCGGATTTCTTATATTTTTATTCGTAGTTGTTGCGTGCTCATTATGTTTTAGTTCTATGGGTACTCATCCAAGTAAATGCAGGTATTTGATAAATTTGTAGGTATGGGACGGTACAAATGTTATGTCGTTTGGGTTGGGCGTGAGCCAGGACTTTATTTTAGTTGGCCTGAATGTTTTGCCCAAGTTAATGGGTACCCAGGGGCTCGTTATAAGGGCTTCCATTCAATTGAGGAGGCCGAGTCTGCTTTCTCTAGTATTGTCCAACAACGTCCAAAGAGGCGAACAGAAGTTCCTCGGTATTACGATGTGCCCCGCACATCTGAGCAACTACTTGCAAGGGCACCTGCTTCGTTTACTCGCGATGCTCAATTTCACTGGCAACCGTTTGTTGTAATCATACTGTTGTGTGTCATTGTAGTCATCCTTCTCATCATTTTAGTTACCATTCTACTTAAGTCTATCTGAACTTTCTAATTTGTATTGTACTTTCTTATGTATGTATTTTGGTCTGAGTAAAGTTTATGTAACATTCTGTCCCACTTATTACAATGTCTTCTATGTAGAATTTATTGATGCTGTATTTGAATTCCTGGAAGAGGACGAACAACTGTTGAATGTGATTGAGGAGACAATTATTGAGGACATTGAACATGAATATGTTCCACGGGTACGCCGACGTATGCATAACTCTGCTCTATCCGGTCACACATGGATCCATGAGATATTAGACGGGCATGACGAGAGGTCTTACCACATGTTTCGAGTGCATCCTTCTATGTTTTTTCGACTCCGTGATCTACTTGTGAGTCGTGGCCTTTTGAGGGACTCGCGGCATGTGACAGCGACAGAGCAACTTGGCATGTTCCTATATGCTGCCGGCCACGGCGTTGCAACGGGAGCCATGTGCGAGCGGTTTCAACACTCTTCTCATACTATTAGTCGGTATGTCAACTTGGTCACAAAGCAGATAGCTGAGTTAAAGTACGACTTTATTCAGCTGCCTACACACGCTCAGGTTCGTGAGTGTCATCCGCACATCCGGGGAAAGCAAACGTTCTACCCGTACTTCAAGGTTACTACCCTTAATGTGCATTTTTTACGTTAGTCGTGATGTACATGTACACATTCACTGAAAAATGTTCTTCCACACATTTTCTTTTTACAACCATGTAGGATGCGATTGGAGCCATCGACGGGACCCATGTGTTGGCAAATGTGCCACGGACACTGCACGGACGATTCCGAAATCGCAAAGGTTTCATCAGCCAAAATGTCATGGGGGTCGTGTCGTTCGACCTCACCTTCCAATACGTTGCAGTTGGTTGGGAAGGATCGGCTGCCGACATGCGGGTGCTTAGATGGGCTTTGGAGGAAGGCGCATTCACTGTCCCTCGTGGAAAGTATTATCTGGTTGATTCTGGGTATGCAAACTCAAGTGGTTTCTTGGCTCCATATCGTGGCCAAAGATATCACTTGGCATCATTTCGCGGGGAACATAATGGGGCATATGCGAATAAAGAAGAGAAGTACAACCACCGTCATGCTCAGTTAAGGAATGTTGTTGAGAGAGCATTCGGCGTCTTGAAGAATCGATTTCAGACGCTAAAGGAGGGAAACATGTACCCCTGGGCGACACAGAGGAAGATGGTCATTGCATGCGTTGTTATTCATAACTTTATTCGTCGATCTCAGGGACATGACTATTACCTCAACTGCGAGAACAATGAAGAAGCAGTTGGTGAGGATGGTGGTGATGACGATGTTCCCATTGACATCCCTCTTAGCCGGGCTGAGGTTACACTAGGAGGGCAGATTAGGGATTCGATTGCTAACGCACTATGGACATGAGTTGTCTTCGTCATGCCTCCTCTTTGGTGCTTTGTTCCGCATGTCTCTTCGCATTTTACTTTATTGTCTGTTTGCGTATGTGATGTTTGATTTTTCATATGCTTTATGTACGGATATTAGTTATTGCGTATGTTGAACATTTGATTTTTAGCACTTTACCTTATTCAACTGCAGTATTTTATTTTTGTGAAGCATTATTCCAAATTAATTTATCTACTTTTTCGTTGACTTAAACATTGTACTGAGTACCTTTTTTAATTTTTTCTGCAGAAGGAATTAATATAAATGAGTCTATTGGATGGATGGTTCCACTGGTTGGAGCAACCCCACTGGACAATGATTTTATCGAACCATCCTCCTGTTTTCGAGCCTGCGAACGGTTCATGGAATTTTGCAACCCTATCCATTGCGACACTGGGATGATCGGATGGCATCAGTGCAACCATATCTCAATTGGTTATTTGGATAGCAGGAGGGCAAAATTACATGCTCCTCATTCGCTTATAATGGGCAATGATGAAATAATAGAAATGAGTCTAGTGGTCGGATGCTTCCACTGGTTGGAGCAACCCCACTAGATAATGATTTTAGTGAACGTTAAGTTTCTATTTCTGAGCCTGCAAAGGACGCATGTCCATTGAGGATAGTTGGATACCAGGAGGGCAAAATTGTACGTTCCTAATTCGGTCATTATGGGCGATGATGAAAAAATATAATTGAGTCTATTGGTAGGATGGCTCCATTGTTTGGAGCAACCCCAGTGGACAATGATAAGTTCCTATTTCTGAGCCTGCAAAGGACGCATGTCCATTGAGGATAGTTGGATACCAGGAGGGCAAAATTGTACGTTCCTAATTCGGTCATTATGGGCGATGATGAAAAAATATAATTGAGTCTATTGGTAGGATGGCTCTATTGTTTGGAGCAACCCCAATGGACAATGATAAGTTCCTAATTCTGAGCCTGCAAAGGACGCATGTCTATTGAGGATAGTTGAATACCAGGACGACAGAATTGCACGTTCCTAATTCGGTCATTATGGGCGATGATGAAAAATTTTAATTGAGTCTATTGATAGGATGGCTCCACTGCTTGGAGCAACCACAGTAGACAATGATATTATGTCTATTACGTACATGTTTCTGAGCCTTGAAATGATTAATATTTCACAGTGTACTGATGGATGGTGAGGTTATGGCAATGGTAGGTATTGTAATTTTAATGTTCTCATTTTTAACTTTAATTTCATATTTGTTGCATAGAATCTACTAAATTTTCTTAACAGAGGTACAATGAATGCGTACGTACTTCCAGGAGCCATTTTGCGTGTGGATTTAGTTACAAAGGAAGCTCATGAATGATGCATTGTAATTTTTTTCAGTTATAACAGATATTGTAAAATTAAAATTTTATTTATTGAATTTCATGATTTTTGCAACTGACTGTTATGGTGACTGTTTTTGTGTATGTAATTTTTAGCGTAATTGAATGTACGATCACAGAGTGTTATACAGATTGAGAAAAACATAATTTTAATCACCATATATTATAAATTAACATATTTTATTATAAATTTATTTTTAACAAGATATTCTGTTAAATCGTCAAAGTTGAAAGATGTTTGAAAAAATAAAATAATTTTGCTTTAAAAGTAATTTATACATTACTATTGTAACGTGTGTTACTAACATGAAATAAAAAAAAAAATAGTTGAATATGATTTAATCTTAATAATTAAATATCATTAATGTTAATTAATATTAGTTAATCAAAATGATATTAAATAATATTTAGTAATTAGTATATTACTATTTAAATGAATAATAAACTATGATTAACGTTAATTGTTATTCAAATTTCTTATCAATAAATGGAGCATAATAAATTTATCTTAATAATTAACTATGATTAATGTTAATTAATATTAGTTAATCAAAACAATATTAAATAATATTTAGTAATCATACTAATATTTATTAATATTAATATCTATGAATTAATATTTATTATTAATATGAATTAATGGTGATTAATAATATTTATTAACATTGTTAATAATAATTAACATTTATTACTTAACATTTTTAATATTTAATACTATTTAAATGGAGCATAATAAAATTTATATTAATAATTAACTATGATTAATGTTTGCTAGTATTTATTAATCAAAATAATAATAGTTAATATTTATTAATCATAATAATCTATATTGATATTGTTTAGTATGTATTAATCACAATAATATTTATTAATATTATCAATATTAATTAACATTTATTAATATTAATTAATATTTATGAATATATATTAATCAATATAATATTTTATTAATATTATTAATAATAGTTAACATCTATTACTTAACATTTATTGATATTAAAATATTAAATAATTTTTAGTAATTAGTATATTACTATTTAAATGAATAATAAACTATGATTAACGTTAATTGTTATTCAAATTTCTTATCAATAAATGGAGCATAATAAATTTATCTTAATAATTAACTATGATTAATGTTAATTAATATTAGTTAATCAAAACAATATTAAATAATATTTAGTAATCATACTAATATTTATTAATATTAATATCTATGAATTAATATTTATTATTAATATGAATTAATGGTGATTAATAATATTTATTAACATTGTTAATAATAATTAACATTTATTACTTAACATTTTTAATATTTAATACTATTTAAATAGAGCATAATAAAATTTATATTAATAATTAACTATGATTAATGTTTGCTAGTATTTATTAATCAAAATAATAATAGTTAATATTTATTAATCATAATAATCTATATTGATATTGTTTAGTATGTATTAATCACAATAATATTTATTAATATTATCAATATTAATTAACATTTATTAATATTAATTAATATTTATGAATATATATTAATCAATATAATATTTTATTAATATTATTAATAATAGTTAACATCTATTACTTAACATTTATTGATATTAAAATATTAAATAATTTTTAGTAATTAGTATATTACTATTTAAATTAATAATAAACTATGATTAACGTTAATTGTTATTCAAATTTCTTATCAATAAATGGAGCATAATAAATTTATCTTAATAATTAACTATGATTAATGTTAATTAATATTAGTTAATCAAAAAAATATTAAATAATATTTAGTAATCATACTAATATTTATTAATATTAATATTTATGAATTAATATTTATTATTAATATGAATTAATGGTGATTAATAATATTTATTAACATTGTTAATAATAATTAACATTTATTACTTAACATTTTTAATATTTAATACTATTTAAATGGAACATAATAAAATTTATATTAATAATTAACTATGATTAATGTTTGCTAGTATTTATTAATCAAAATAATAATAGTTAATATTTATTAATCATAATAATCTATATTAATATTGTTTAGTATGTATTAATCACAATAATATTTATTAATATTATCAATATTAATTAACATTTATTAATATTAATTAATATTTATGAATATATATTAATCAATATAATATTTTATTAATATTATTAATAATAGTTAACATCTATTACTTAACATTTATTGATATTTAAATATTAAATAATATTTAGTAATTAGTATATTACTATTTAAATTAATAATAAACTATGATTAACGTTAATTGTTATTCAAATTTCTTATCAATAAATGGAGCATAATAAATTTATCTTAATAATTAACTATGATTAATGTTCATTAATATTAGTTAATCAGAACAATATTAAATAATATTTAGTAATCATACTAATATTTATTAATATTAATATTTATTATTAATATGAATTAATGGTGATTAATAATATTTATTAACATTGTTAATAATAATTAACATTTATTACTTAACATTTTTAATATTTAATACTATTTAAATGGAGCATAATAAAATTTATATTAATAATTAACTATGATTAATGTTTGCTAGTATTTATTAATCAAAGTAATAATAGTTAATATTTATTAATCATAATAATCTATATTAATATTGTTTAGTATGTATTAATCACAATAATATTTATTAATATTATCAATATTAATTAACATTTATTAATATTAATTAATATTTATGAATATATATTAATCAATATAATATTTTGAACTCTTTATTCCACTCTTTATTCTCTTCTTTATTCTACTTATTCCTACCAAATCACTTGGAATAGCGCAGTGCAATTCTACTTATTCTGGGTGGAATACCAACTACTTACCAAACTAAAATACCTCTTATTCTGGGTTAAGAAATCCCTTCCTCCTTATTCTGGGTTAAGCTATTCTGCAAACAAACTGATACTAAGGGTACAAATTAAAGGATAATGGTACCTAAAGGATAAGTTAAGGGATGCTTAAATGACAAGTTAAAGGATAAGGATATTTAACGGATACCTAAATGAAAAGCTAAAGGATACTTAAGTCTTAAAGGATAAGTTAAAGGATGCCTAAAGGATAAGCTAAAGAATACTTAATGGATAAGCTAAAAGACAAGGATATACTTGAAGAATAATTAAAGACCAAGTTAAACTAAAGGATAAATTAAAGGATAAGGATAAAAGTACTTAACTGATAAGGGTACTTAAAAGGATTTGTTAAAGGTTAGGGATAAGGATAGTTAAAGGATAAGGATACTTAAAAGACAAATTGAAGGATAGGGATAAGGATACTTAAAGGGTAAGTTAGAGGATGCAAATAAGGGTACTCAAAGGACAAGTTAGAGGATGCAAATAAGGGTACTTAAAGGATAAGTTAGAGGATGCAAATAAGGATACTTAAAGGACAGGGAAAATGATACTTAGAGGTTAATTCAAAGGATAAGGATACTTAAAGCATAGGAATAAGTTAAAGGATAAAGATACTTAAAGGATAAGATAAGGATACTTAAAGCATAGGGATAAGTTAAAGGATAAAGATACTTAAAGGATAAGATAAAGATACTTAAAGGATAAGATAAGGATACTTAAGCATAAGGGACAATGTCCATGCATGACACAAAATCAACACGTGAAGAAAATAAAATCTAGAGGGAGAAAGCAGTTGTCTCTTGCACATCTCTATTTAAGTTGATATAGCATCACGATAAAAAAGCCAACTGCTCATGCTTACATTTAAAGCAGGAACCACATGGGACTAGATTTTTTTTCATTAGTTCATTTAACAGAAAATAAAAGCTCTGAGTATAAATAATCCAAGAGGAAACAACAGATTGGACGATGTTGATGGTGGTGGTAAATTCTGTGGGATACCGTAACCCCATCTACTAATTTTGGCATTCAGGCAAAGCAAATGTGCCTACACACCAGGTCTCACTTTCGTTGTGGATTTATGTGCCATCATACTTCCTTGCTGTTGCAGGGTCACTAGAAGGGAAAAGCTATTGATATTCGTTTGCAGCATGTTCTTTGCTATTCATTGTTCTTTGCTATTCATTGGTCTCGCATAACCTCCTCCAGCATGCATTTTTATGCTAATATAGCTTGGATGTTTATGCCCAGATTTTGTTTCCGCCAACTATCCTTGGGGGTTGCCAGAAGAGTCCCAAAATCCAGCAAGTGCTTTACTGCACTGTGACTATTTACCAGGCAGTTGATCACATGGTTAGCTTGTCGCACAGTCCAATCCTACTCTATGTCAACAGTACACACATGCAGCTCCTCACCTAAAAAAGGAAATAGAGAAAATATGAGGTGCATGGCAAGTTACAACTCTAATGATAAAACTCCAAGATTCCCACATGCTACATCACTGATGGATGTCTCGCTGCATCGTTACTTCATCCTTCTAAGCCTGTTGGTCCTCTGTGGTGTTGTCTTTCTTGGTCAATGTCATAATTCTTTCATGTTTTCTTAACCAAGGAATACAAGGATCATAACAGATTCAGCTTTGGGTCATGCCTAAATTATGTCTAAACTATGTTTAACATAAGCTTTTCTTAAACCAACAACCTCATACCTCTCCATGACAATTATCATAAAAGCAGGTTTTGTTGTAAAATTTCAAGAAGAATACCAAATAGGGGAATAGATAAGGCAATGCGGACGTGAAACAACATAAAACGATAAGTGTAGTTTGTCTCCAGAGTTTGTACCAAAAAAAGGCAAAAAGAAAAAGATCACATCTAGTTTGGTGAAAGGTGCAACTAGCCATCACAAAAGAATTGCAAAATGATGCGTGTCAGTGTATGTTTACCAGACAAGAGCACCAAACTCTAAAATGACAGCCAGAAGCGTTAAGAGTTTATTACGGACCTGTTCAATAAAACCATCTGAACATCAATGGCTGAACTATTATAAATATTCTACAGTTTACAATAGAGGAAAATACCAGAAAACAAACTCTATACTTACATAAAAGGCAGAAAACAAAGCAATGATGAGACTTGCAAGGTAAATTGCTGTCGCATAAATTCGCACCGGATCAAGCATCATGACAACTTGTCGCTTAGGCCCAATGAGGAAGGCTGTGCTGTCATACAAAAGACTCCAATTTTAGCATCTGAAAAGAGAAACATACCCCAAGTTATAGGAAGTAGGGATGGAAGAGATGGTACAGACCATGCAAATAAAATCACAGGGAAGGTAGCAGGTATGAAAAAGCAGAAATATCACTATCTTTGAACAAAATGGATTTTTCCTTAAAAGATCAATGTTGTGAGGAAAAGATTTACGGACAATATATATAGATGAATGCTACTATGCAGCCGTGTGGTCTGACCGCTTAGGGTTTAAATCCCTTAATTGGTGTTCAAATTTAAAACCCCAAAGGGATGGGAACAACCCTTTTATTCTTCCCAAGTACCATTATTATTCACTCACAAGGATTTCTAACAATGCTTTTTGATGCACACTCAAGCGGACGGCTACGATTGACTTTCACAATCAGATGGTGAAAATTAAAGCCTCAAGGAACTCGTCCCAAATGTTTATACAAGCATTCTCATTTTTAGCTACTTCCACCTTATCAAATATCAATGTGGCCTTTCTTCATTGCCAAACACTTTGCCCCAAAAAACTTGGGCAATATGATTAGTGCCCAATCCATGTGTGTATTAATGGTAATAATGGTACGAGTTTTACAACTGGATACAAGTCCTGATCAAAACTTTCTTTTAACCAGGCCTGGGACTGGCAGTATGAATGGTGAGACTGCATTAGCAGAGTTAAACACCCCTTATACATTTCTACAAGGGCGGGCCAAGCTTACCAGAGCTTAATTGGCCAATCAAGAGTCGCAACTTGTCATAAATCCCTATCAAAACTCTCTAGATACTTATTATAGACACGACTGTAGGATGTTGTAGGATTTTTAGACTCACACAAACATGGAGGAAGTAAGAAAAAATGTACTGAGACGAGAAAAGAAAGACCTTTCAGTTAAGCATGCTCTCTGTAACCAACTTAAAAACCTGATTAATCCAATGCAACATTTGCCATGTCGCTTCTTGGCAGTTCCTTATAAGGACAAAGGAGAAGAGATCTTGGAGAGATTGACCAAGTTTCTTACATGGCTTACCATCTCAGAGAGAAGAGAAACCATCTAGAGAACCTGGAAGAAAAAATCTTGAGAGTAGACATTCCATGATCGATGTAAAGAAACATTGGATGTACAAGGAGAAAACACAGTCAAATTGACAACTCTATCTATTGCTGCCTTTGTAAATCCTGTTTTGCTACAGAGAACCTATATTCTATCATGAAATATATATTAAAGTCAGTTGTGCAGAGGACATCCAAATTTTCCAATGCCAATGGTCAACACTACACTTGCATAGGATCATCAGGACAAGGCGTAAGTAAACCAACCTCATATTCTGTTCTTCCTACCTCATACACTGCTGTTCTTATCTAACAAGTTTGCGGAAGTAATCAAAGTAATGCAGAGGCCAGAAGAAGTGCTGAAAATCCAAAGCAACCTACATACTATAAACTTATAGATATTTTCCAGGAATAGACACAAACCTTCCAATTGCAAACAGATTGCCAAAGGTGAACGTTATCCCAAATTTGACTGGATTGAAGAAAACAAGAAACGACTGCAATTCGAAAGGGAAGACAGTAAATTTCTGTGGAAAACGAATGATACAGGGCCAGACATGAGATAGTAATATTTGATGAATCATTTGCACAAAGCCTCGCATCAGATCAGCAATACAATGCAGTTCTATGGTGTGAAAGGGAAGTTGATCTTGTCATACAGATGAATGCCAAGATAAATGCAAGCATTCTGTATCACCATTTTAGAATCATTAAATTCTCCTAGAAGATTTCTATTTATAACACAATAAGACATCCTTGACCACAAAGCAACCTTACTGATGCTCTGAAGGCAAAATGAAAGGTTCACTTATATTAGCATTCACAATTTGATGGGACCACTGATTGTAATCACCTTCTTGGTTTTTTCCCCCATTGGGGGGGGGGGAGGAGTGGATGGTGCTGCAAATGTATTAATGAAGTAAAATAGATGGGGATGTACAACTCCATGTGAAAACAATTAGGCCAAGTTATTGATAAAAAATGGAGAACATGATCTGAAAAAGGAGGTAAATAAGACTTCCATGCATGGAATTAGGGATAATGCCCTCTTGTCATCAGATTAGTGTCACCTATACAATGAACGTCCAGTTATAAGAAGACTTGTATGCAATCAAAGAAAATCTTGTTTTGGTAGGCTGCACAGTAAAATAAAATTGAAACATGAATACTGATTAAGTCGGAAAAAAAAAAACTAAAAAACCACAAGCATGTAAAGCACATGGTTTATTTTATCTCGTCAGTGTCCATTTATGCTGTCCCCCCCCCCCCCCCCAATCCCTTGGTGCGATTATGCCATGCACGAGAAATGGCAACAAGAAAGGAGCATTGCACAAGATGGTTATGGCTTACCAAGAGAGTACAAGCTAAGCCAGCAGCCAAGCATATAGCAAAACCATACAACCTCTGATCAAAGAATGAAAATAGGAATTAGATTAAATCCATAACAAGCATCAACAAAATCAACATTAAAATAAAGAAAACTTACCGAAAAGCAATCATATCTTATGTTTTATTATATCAGAACTGTATGATTATTTTAGAGCGAAGTTGAACCAGTAAATAATGGCACAACAGCAAATAAGGGAATATGCGTTCAAAAAGATGCACGCAGTAGGCACCATATACACTTATCAAAAAATAGCTTCCCAGAAACTGAGCTTCCTTTTATCCCAATCTTTATGTTTGTTTTGTTGCAAAAACTGCACTCAGCTTTTTCAGAAGCCCACTGGTATGCTCGCTAGAATTTCATGTCACTCACCCAAAGGAAATATTCAACTCGTAGGATTCTGTTGGAACCGACTGTTAAAAAAGATGATCTTATGAAGTATTCAATTTTAATTATCAGCTGATAATGGCAACTTAGGCTCAGGGTAACTTTTGTTTAACCATGAAAGACTCACTTGCGGAGCATCAATTAACTATTACCTGGGAAAATTGTCCAATCCAATAATAATTTTGGCCTTATAAATATACTGTTAGCAACTCTACCAGATACAGCCAAGGATGGTAGTATCGGTATCGGAGGGTACCGGTACCGATAAGTACCGGTATCGGTATCGGCCGTATCGGCCAGTATCGGCCAGTACTGGGTCCCTTTTGGCCCAGTACTGGGCCAGTATCGTCCGGTATCGGTCCACTTAGTATGGTATCGGTACCCACCGATACCGATACGTATCGGTATCGGCCGATACTGCCAACCATGGATACAGCACAGTGACTATGCATCGTCAGATCCCAAAGCAGATTTCCTTATTTGACTGCAATAATGTGTCTTTCCATGATCAGAATTATGAAACATTATTGTCGTGTGTCAACAACGACAAAAAGAAATGGCAATCAATTTGATGACCAATATACATGGATTATAAAACAGAAAGCTGTGCCCAAGAGAAACTCTGGAGAACAGAATCACAGAAACAAATGAAGAATGATATGGTGAGCTCAGCCCCACAAAAATTGCATGCAGTCAAACTGTCAGCTGTTAGATCGGCTTGGTCAAGGAAGGAAAGTGTACGACTCCCAAATGCAAAAAAAAATCACAAGGGAGTGAACTGGATCACCATTCTGGGGATAGAGTTTGGGCATGCAATCCAATGGTTGAGAGGTCGACCGCACAAAGTTTGCATGAGCTCGGGGTCATCCTATCATTCTTCTATAGAAATTGGCTGCAATCTGGAACCAGAAAGGAGAGATATAGGGTTGTTTGGATGCAAGCCATAAATGCATTTAGGTTTACTGTAGTCTCATTTTTCATGATAATCTTAGTTTGGATGGTGAAAAACAGATTTATTGTAAACTCACTCAAGTTTATCATAGACTCAAAACCTTCCCACAAATGTGTTTTCGAACTTACTTGGAATGGATTAAGGTTTTTTTTTTTCTTCTTAGAAGGTGACTGAAAGTCACAATTCTATCGATAAAGAGAATGTGAGATACAAAGGAGACCCCAAAACATCCAATGAGCTTGGCGGGACGTACTCCCAACCAAGTCGAACTCTAAACAGAACAGAAATTACAAAAAAACTGTTTTATCAAGATAATAAAACAGAAATACAAAGTGATAAGCATTAGTTGAAGTGACCCCTCCATAACTCAGCCTTCTGCAGAATAACAGACTCCCCATCTTTCAAGATTAGTGCAGCATATCCCCACTCTTTCACCCATTTAAAAGTGTTCTTCAATAACTCAGTAGCACTGCTGAACTCATTATTGAATTTTCTCTTATTTCTCTCACACCAAATAGTCCACAACAAGGTTGAACAGATGATGAACCACAGAGATTTCTGGTCTGGAAAAGGACAGACTCCGGACCACCAATTTAATAGGTCCAGAACAGAGGAAGGATCCACCCACACAATTCCAAATAATTTGCACAAGATCTTCCATAGAATAATAATAACTCCACAGCCCAAAAATAGATGTTCCTGATCTTCAAACAAGGCACAAAAGACACATGAATATTTCCCTGGGATATGAAGTAATTTGGCCCTCCTGCCTGTAAGAAGTCTAGACCAAGCAATCTTCCAAAGAAAAACCTTAATTTTATTAGACAGGTAGTTGGACCAAACTAGACCCTTCCACCAAACCCTACAACCACCATCGTTTAGAATGTGGACAACAGATTTAACTGAAAACTTCCCATTAGTACTCCATTTCCAACCTCTGATATCAAGAATCTCATCACATAACCTGACATTGGTGATAAGATTTAGCATTCTCAAGAACTCCTCTATTTCCACTTCAATGAGATCCCTTCTCAGATACAGATTTATGATACCTGAATCATTTTCAGCCAAAACTTCTGCCACCGAAGCCTCTTGATACTGGGTAATGTTAAAAAGATTGCTGAAAAGAGAGGAGAAAGTCAGCCCAGAACACCATTTATCCTTCCAAAAACGTAAGTCACAGCCATTACCAATCTTGAATTCACAAGATAAAGCCATAAATTCAGCATTCTTCACAATGTTCCTCCAAATAGGTGACAGATTATACGCAGTAGACGGAGCAAGACACCATTTGTTAGCAGCTGAATAATATAAATCCTTGATAATAACAGCCCAAAGTGCTTCTGTACACTCACCCCTTCTCCATAACCATTTCATTAACAAAGCTTTGTTGAAAGTAGCTACACCACATAGTCCAATACCTCCTTGTTCCTTACTTTTGCACACATTATTCCAATTGATTAGATGAAGTCCTCGCTTACCCCTTTTACCTCATGACCAAAAAAAAGAACTCCTAGTAGATTCAATAATCTTCTCTACAGTTCTTGGGACTTTGAAGATAGAAATATAGTAAATGGCCAATGAAAGAGAGAACCGTTTTGGACAAAATCAACCTCCCTCCATCAGAAAGAAATCTGCTCTTCCATCCTTCCAGCCTATCTTCAAACTTCTTGATCAAATCATTCCAATCCATGACCCTAATGACTCCATCTGATAATGGTAGTCCGAGATATTTAATTGGAAAAGAGTTAACTCTGCACTGCAATGAATAAGCCATATCCTGTAAACTGTTTTGATCCACATTTACACCAACAATTTCAGACTTCTCATAGTTGATTCTCAAGCCAATTATAACCTCCACCAGGACCAGTAACCTCTTAATGTTCAGGATATCCTTATTGCTTCCTGGTGTAAACAGAAGGGTATCATCTGCAAACTAGAGGTGCAATAATAGGATGTTACTTCTACCAATAGAAAAACCTTCAATCAACCCTTGTTGGACTGTCCTGTCCCAAAGTGTACTAAAAATCTGACCAATTAGCAGAAAAAGAAGTGGCGACATAGGATCCCCCTGTCTTAAACCTCTGGAGCTCTTAAAATATCCGCATGGTTCTCCATTCACCAAAACAGAAAAGGTAGCTGAGGAAATGCAACTCATCACCCACCTTATCTATCTATCATTAAAGCCCATAAACTTCATGGTTTTATGAAGACAACTTCAACTAATTCTGTCATAAGCCTTCTCAAAATCAAGCTTAAGAATAACACCTTTCTTTCTCCTGTTCTTGTAATGATGAATAGCTTCATATACTGCCATATAATTATTCAAAATGAATCTCCCCTGTAAAAAGGCTGATTGGTTAAATCCCACAATTTTAGCTATAACTCTCTTTAGCCGGGTAGCCAGAATCTTAGTAATAATTTTGTAACACCCATTCAGTAAACTAATTGGACGGAAATCAGTCAATCTTTCAGCACCTCCAATCTTGGGAATGAGGACAATAAGAGTTGAATTGAACACTTTAATCATATCTGGGTTATGATAGAATTCTTGGATGAAATTGACCAAATCTTCTTTAATGATCTCCCAAGAGAATTGATAAAAGCCCAAAGACATCCCATCGGGACCCAGAGCCTTATTTGAATCCATACTAAAAACTGCTTCTTTGATTTCATTTTCTATAAAGGGCTCAGACAACTCTTCAGCATCACAGGCATCCAACTTAGGAAGCAGTCCATCCTCCAAATAAGGTCTCAATGGAAAATCTTCTAAGAAAAGATTCTGAAAAAAATCAACAAACCTTTTTTTGATTTCATTAGGTTCTTCAAACACACCCTCATGATCCTTAATATGATCAATGGATAAAAATCTCTTCTTAGCACTAGCCACCGCATGAAAAAAGGAAGTATTTTTGTCGCCTTCCTTAAGCCAATGTTCCTTGGCTCTCTGTTTCCATCTAATTTCCTCCTTCAGCAGCTCATCATTCAACATCTTCTTTAGTTCTTTGAGTGACTGCATTTCAATAAAGGAAAGATCCATACTCTCACTTTTTAGTTCCAAAGCTTCAATCTTATCCTTCAAAGACTGTCTCTCCTTAGTTGCCCTTCCATATTTCTGCTTTGCCCATTGCTTCAAACCTATTCTGATCCTTTTCATTTTACACTGAAAGTTGAGTATAGCTGAATCAGTCCCAGTATTTTCCAGCCACCAATCATTAATCATTTCTTTGAAGCCTTCTTCCCTCTGCCATTTCAACTCATATCTGAAGATTCTGGACTTCTTTTTCTTGTCCTCCATCAAAAGATGCAATGGAATATGGTCCGAAACAGCTCTGCTCAACCCTTTAATATGTGACAATGGAAAATTGTTAAACCAACCTATAGAAATCAGCACTCTGTCAATCCTCGACTGAATACTATCTTGTTGAAGATTAGACCAAGTAAATTTCCTATTAGGAATGGCCAAATCCATAAGATTAGCCTCCCTAATCCATTGATTAAGGATGACCATCTCTTTACTCCATCTCTGAGCACCATACCTTTCCCATGGGAATCTAACACAGTTAAAATCCCCCACAATACACCATGCCTCCGGAAAAAAGAAAATGCAACCTATAGAGCTCTTGAAAGAACAAGTCTCTCTGTTGATCATTATGCGGCCCATACACTGATGAGATGACTCAATTGATGCTGGTAGATCTTTTGCACTTCCATTTGAAAGCAACCGATATACTGAATCTGCCCACATCACACACATCTCCATCAAACTTATTACCATTCCACATAATCAGTTATCCACCTTTGAAGCCATCAGCCGGAAAAACTGCAATTTTATCTAGCAAATTCCCACCCAATCTTTGTAAGGAAAAATTATCAAAGCTGGACATCTTAGTCTCTTAAAGGCATATGCAGCCAAGATGAAGGGAAGTAACAAGATCTTTCACCGCTCTTACTTTAACAGTACCATTAAGTCCCCTAATATTCCATGACAGCAGATTCATTAAGAGATGATCTGAATCCCCCCCTCCTTAATCTTCTTTCCTCTCAGACTGTCAAGAAGGATATTGTTTTTGACAAAGTCTGCTTCTCTCTTTCCTATTTTGATACCTCCTCCAGTACCCTTTCTTTTAGCTGATTGCTACAGGGCATCATGCCTTTTCAGCTTCTTGAGAAATTTCAACACCATATCCTCTGCCTAGAAAAGAGACACCTATCCGTTGGCCAAACTGTAGAATCTCCTCTGTCCACGTCTGTTCATCAGATACAATATTCACAGCCAAAGGCTCAAAATCACTATCAAAGGGAATAATCTGAGTATCTGGATTTCCACTGTGATCAGGTACCAAATCCACTGCCTTAGAAAAGTTACATTCCCTCCTGTCAACAGAATCCATACCATCCACAGAACCGTCGAGACTGAGTAATCTCTGGCCTTTGAACTTCCCCGGAGAACCATCCTCAGATCTTGATTGAGGATTACGGGAGGAGGAAGAACTTACATTGATATCCGAGAGGCTCCTAGCTGAGAACTTCTTACCGTAGCAGACGCCCGAACCAGTTCCTCGAGAAAGACGACGACGATTTGCGAGTGGTCCACTATCGGACAACTGAACCGGAGGAGGGGAAGTCAAAAACAACTGAACCGGCTCAGCAGAACTCCAGTTCAGGTTTAAGTCAAGATCCGAGACCACCGGATCCCACCTCATCGGGTCCCTACCCAGATCGGATCCTCCACCTCCCAAACCCGGCACTATTCGTCTCTCCCGCCTGATAGCTCTTCCCCATCCTTCGCCTTTACACATTCTGCCGAATCCACCTTAGGAACCACCAGTACAGTCTCCAGAGTTCCTCGGATAGAACACTTACTCATCCCACTCCCTAAAGCGATCTTCTGCTTGCCCTTCAAGGCCTTTGGATACTCCCCAAGTAGTCCTTTCCCACTATTCGACCTCGTAAAGACAAGGTCATTAGTGCATTTGCCCGCAGAAAAACCATCCTACCCTTTCATTTCCCCCTGACTCAGTCCTTCCGAATTTACAGACCTGTGGCCCTGGCTTGACTCAAAACCAGACTCACCCTACACAGATATAATGGAGTCTTCCGGCACCCCTGTTTCAAGGCTCTTTGCTCTGTATTCCTTGAGCTTCTTGTACTCAACGGCAACTTCAGCCCACGACCAATCCTGCCGAGAAGGAACCTTCTTAACAGCTTCTTCCACAATGATTGAGACCTAGAAAACACCCCCTCTCGTAGAAATTTTCAACTTGTCCGGAATATCTTCCACATTATCAATGGCTATTTTAACACGGGCAGAAGAGATGTCAAATCCTCTGATTCCTTTGCCATCCACCTCTCCGAGTCTCCCAAACCTAGAACAAATGGCTTGAAAGACTGTCACATTCCATAGGTGGAGAGGGATCCCCCTCAGGGAACACCAAACTATAGTCTCATCCTTTACCGGATTAGTTCCAACCTCAATCCTCCATAGTGAAAAATGAATAACAGCATCCTCCTTAATCACTGCACTGCCCCTAGAGCAAGCCAGGTTCCTCCACGAATCTAAGTCGGTATGAACAAGGAAGCACAACTGACTCAATCTGCTGATACACCAGCTAAAAACCTCCGGCCAGAGAACCTGCAAACAACCCTTCAACGCCTCATAGTCCACTTCATGCCTAAGGGTATTCTCTTGGAACGAGACCACAACACCTTGTTCCAAATAAGCTTTTGCAGCACCAACCTCTGGTGACCAAGGAACCTCCAGCACTCCAGAAAGAATCTTAGAGTTGGGCCGAACAACAGGATTAGCAACCTTGCCATCAAACACCTGGCTACCAGCCTGCAAAGGATACGAGATAGAGAACCAGGATGCTGGACAGTTGAAACGTCTATGCCCAACACCTCTGCAGTTGAGACATCTCACCGGTTCTTTGCAACTCACTGCATAATGCCTCTTGCCTAGACAACGAATGCAGACATCCCTGTCCACTGGCAATCCAACCGATGCCTTCTTATGAGGGACAGAGCGTGCATCCTTCTCCCGGGCCGGCAACCATCCCCCCCCCCACCACCTGATCCAGAGCTAAAACTCACAAGCCCACTCCTCTCACCTATCTCACCCTCTCCTCTCCGAGCTCCAGACATGCCTCTTTGGCTTTACATTCAAGAGGAATGGATTAAGGTTTACACCAGAGAATAAGACTCTCTCAGCTTAATCATATATTCAATCATATTTACGCAGAACAACCAAACGTGAGTTTACAGAAAAAACATTCATGATGAACAGGTTTACGATAAATGTGTTTATGATATCTCCATTCGCATGTCCCTAAATTGCATCCAAACAGTGCCATAGGATTTCGTACAGAAGACCAGCAAATCAATCCGGCATGTTAGATGCTCGTGCGTCATTCCTGAAGCGCCTTAATCATCCATCTAAACATAGAGAGGAACACGCACTAATTAAGTTCCACACAATCTACTCACACCATTCCCCTTTAGGGAAAAAAAAAAACCCTCGCCGCATCAGAAAAGCTACAAAATGTAATCCGAGTAGAGAAAATAAGCAGGAATCCTCATTAAAGACAACAAATCACTTAGAGAAGTCAATTTGAAGGAAAACCAGCAACAACCATTAGATGGGAGAAAAAAAAACACACGCACACAAGATCTAAACAAAGCTATGGGAACAGAGGGTCCGATTCAAACACATAAGCCCTACATTCCAACGCGAAAGAAGAATAAACCAAATCCCACCAGGGTAAGACACCCCGAGGAGTGGTCACAGATCTGGACTGTCAATAAACCCCTCAAACTAAGAACACAAGAAAGGGGTTCGCCATGGCCATCCAAAAGGGGGGAACCGGGGATGGGGGGAATTGGGGGCAAAGTTAGCGAAGAACCTGCTTGGTGGACAAGGTGCACTGGCGGTTGAAGTCATCGAAGAAGGATCCCTCGGCGTCGGCGTCGCCGGGGGCTTCCTCGTCGACCTCCATGCCCACCAGCATCTTCGCCTTCTCCAGCGCCCTGCTCATCTTCTCCATTCTTCCCCCCCTTCACCTCTCTCCCCCTCCCGAAGTAAGAGCAGGGCGTAGCTCGGAAGAGACCACTACTACTGCGGGTGCTGCCGCGCTGGTGCGGTAGAGAGTAGGGGACGATCCTGGGAACGGGAAAATTGGGAATCATCGTAAATGCCCTTTTCTCCACGGGCCATAGTTACATGACATATGTGGGACTTTTGTACACGTACTTCTGTAAATCACTATATTTGTATGTACATTTTTAACTTTTACATATTATTATAAATATTTTTGATATCTTCAAAAAGATTGTGGTTATACCCTTCTAGTCAAAATGCCATTAGTTCTAACTAGGGCTACTAATAGTTCAAAGCCGATTGAGAAATAACCCCATCCACATACGACCGGTTTGCGGATCGGGAGATGAATTGATGATTAATCCTTTTGCGGATCGGACCTAATTATATTTTTTTCTCATCCACAAGTTCCACCGGTTGGATCCAGAGTTATTGTGATTCACATGCGATTCACTTTGCAGATGCAGCTTAGAGTGGGTTCTACCGTGAGTTTTAGAATATTAGAAATGGATATTTTGATGACTAAAATTTATATGCAATAAGATATATATATATATATATATATATATATATATATATATATATATATATATATTATCCAACTAATTTATATATTTTTAAAGAAAGAACTTTATTACACATACATATTAAAATCTTAGGTCTTTAATTAACCAATGCGAAAATAACCTCTTTTAATTGGAAAGTTACAATAAGTCTAAATTCATTTTAAATTTATAACCGATTCACATTCATCCCCAATAAGTAATTTGGTGCATCGAGGGCATATGGATCAAGTGGCGCCCATGATTTTGAACATAATACTAAATAATTTAAATCTGATTTATTTATGACATGTGGATCTGACCGAACACCCGCGGGACTGGACACCTGCGGATATTTGCGGTTTTATAATTAGAAGATCTAATCTAATATGTAAGGACTTGCGAATCGGAACAGATCAAGGTAGATTAATTTGAACTTAATCCATAACCCAATACATAGAAGGTGAGGATGAAGACTTTTAACCCACGTAGTAATTCAATCCGTAATTTTGTGGATTAGATCGGGTCTCACATATCAAAGATGGATTGGATTACTGATTAACCAGATCTATTTGCATCCTAGCTCTAACAAAAGTGGCCATAAAGATTCAAATACTTTTACATGCATATGCCTGCCTTCCATTTGAATTGACCACATTTTAACGAGAAAGGTACAAATTCAACCCTTTTGAAAGTCAGACTGACAACATTGTGTGACAACGAAGGGTATACATACAAATATAATGATTTACAAGAGTCTATATACCACAATTATCAGCATCTATTTATTCTTATTAATATTTTTTAGTATGTTCAATTTTAATTCAGAGTACATTAAATTTTTTTTAATCATAACATGAGAATCTATGAGAAGGATTACGTCTTCATCATTGGTCGGTGACCTTACCAAGTCAGTTGGAAAGGGAAAAAAATGAAAACTTGTAAAAAAAATATATAGATAAAATATGATCTTTTAATATTCAAAATTTCATATTAAATATAATATAAAGTTAGAAATATGTTATGTAAAAATAAAAAATTTGAAAACCTACAAAAATTATAATTCATTTAGAAAAAAATATGTTAACATGGACAAATGTGATTATCCAAGAAATAAGAAAGTCATGTTATAAGATTGTGAGAAAGACTCGCTGCACACTAAGGTGGTGTCTTTAAAAAGAAAGTTGATTTTTTTTTAATGGCCCTTATTATGTCCTACATGACTATACAGTCGATCTTTGTTTTTTATTGATCATTTGGGATTCATTTTTAACTTTTCAAATTTCTTTGGGTCATTTGATTAGAGATGAATTGTATGATCATATAGGTCGGATTGAAGCTTACCTAAAAAAAATAATTTTTTTAAGTAAAAACATTACTAGGCAGTGTAGAAAGACGGTGCAACATGTCTTTCTCATTGTTAAGGATGCATTTGGTAAAACAGTTTTCTACCTTGGAAGTTTAATGCCCGCCAACTATTAGAGACTATCATCCCAAAAACCTCATCGCTGCATCCTAGTATAGTCCAAAAGTGGGCAAAGGCATTTGTTAACCTATAAAGAGTACAAAGCATAAAGAAAAATATTTGTTGCAACACCCCAGGACATTATAACATGGATTGCAATGCCTCAAGAATGGAAGACGGCCAAATGCCCCATTTGCGTGTACGGACAGGGCACAATCCTTTTTTAGATATGTCCGATAAAAAATCAGATGGTATAACTAGTGAGCTCCAGTTGGCTTTGGGTTCTCTGTATTTTTTTCTTTGAAAAAAATTTTACACATAGAAACCGAAGTATGTGCAATTTATTTTTAAAAAAATATAGCGAGCTCAAGGCCAACTAGAACTCACTAGTTATACTATTCTAATTTTTGATTGCATGTTCCAAAAAATTTTAAAAAATGACAAAGAAAATAAAAAATGTAAAGGGATGTTCACACCTAGACAAGTATAAGCACCCTATTGTCCTTTGGCGCATTGCAATCCACGTAGATTTTAGTGTGTCAGAATATTTTAACAAGTATTTTTAAAGCACAAATGATGAGGAGGCCCGTAATGTCATTGAAGAATTTATAAGTAGGACCGCAAATGAACCAATACGCTCGAACAACTCGTAAGACTACTCGATAAGAACTCAACTCGACTCTTTTATTAAGCTAAATAAATAAGTTTAAACAAAATTTTGAGCTCAGTTCATTAAACGAGCCAAGTTCGAACACAAGCGAATTTGGCTTGATTACACTCGTGATCAAGCTCGTTTAAGTACTCGTTAAGAATTCATTTTAATACTCATTAAGAACTCGTTTAAGTACTCATTAAGATTTTTTTTGCGCATTCATTTAGTTATTCTTATCATGAATAATCTTAATTAATAAAATATTCTAATATCTTGTAGAATTTTCTATCAAATAGCTAAGAGCACAAATAACTTGCTACTCACCATAATTTAACTTGAGCTTATATATTTAAAATAAAAAATTAAATTAAATATATCACAGATTCATTGAACTCGCGAGTTATTCGATATTTGGCTCGTGCTTGTTTAATATTTAAATGAATCAAGTTTGAATAACCATTATAAAAATTCGGCTCAACTTCGAATTCAATTAAAATTAATCAAAACAAGTTTGAATATAGTAGAACTCGACTTGACTCAATTCGTTTGCAGTCCGGTTTATAATATCTTTGTGTTTATCCAAAAGTATATCATTTTCTCTAGGCCATCGATTCTTTTTAATTCTTTGTGGAGGAGCTACTGTAACAACTTTATATACAACGGACTTTCCTAAGAAGTCTTATATATTTTAACATTAAAAAAGAGTGCCGTCATAATATCTTACAATTGTCAATCTAGAATTTCTTAGGAACGAGTAGCTGTAAGCTAAATAGGGGCCGGATGACTAATTAGCTTTTAAGGATCAAGTGCTTATTGTCTTTTAAAAACATTTAAATGATGATTGGTTTCAAATCATCCAGTTTTTTCTCAATGATGGTGGCCCACAGTTTCCTTGATAGGATGGAAACTTGAAAAAGAAAAAGAAAAATTGTCATGCCAAAATAATGCGCTGAAATCTGTTTCTTTATTTTATGTTAAGGCGAAGATGAAGATAGACACTCCTTTTCCGCGTGTCAAAAGAGAATTAGTTTATTATAAATAATATGATATGTACATGTGAGGCGACTGGCTGCGTACAAATCGATTGATATGAGGGGGGGTTTTCATGTTTGGAGGGAAGCCCCCTTTCCAAAAAAAAAGAAAAAAAGGAAAAAAAAGGAGGGAAAACCAGGTCTTGAACTTGAGTGGGGTGCATTGTCTTCGATTTAGGAGAGTTGTCAAAAAAAATGTAAGGTGATGATATAAAGACTTAGACGAGGGAACTAAGAACAGTCATGATTTGTTGGAGTATATGTGAATAATTTTCTTCAGAATCAAGAAGTTAAGATATGCAAAAGTATGTCTTTTGACATAATTCATGTTTTATCTTAATATTTATACGGTTATCTAATCCAATAGAAACCTCTTCTATTGCAACAGAAGATGAAATTTGATCATGTAGAACTAGGCTGCAGTGCTCCAAGGGCATTGCAGCTGCAGTCCCACCTGATTGCATGACGACAGCAGTTGCTAGTTGCTACACTGTCTCATAGGTTCAGTGAAATTCAAAAATTGCATGTCATACGATCTCATAATGGAATGCCTCCAGGACATTGCAGCATATATTACTCAATTTGATGAAGCACAGTTTCAGTTTCCCTGTGAAGTGGGCCACGCTGAATTCAGAGAATTGGAAAAGGCCCACAGATTGGGGTGGCCCGTAGACTCATACTTGCTGCAATGGGGCATTGCACGCGCCCAACAGTCATCTGATAGGCTTTGATCGAATGGCTATTGTAACAAGTAATTTTTTTTAAAAAAAAATATTTAAAAAAAAAACTCAAGAAGGAGGATTCAGCTCTAAGGGATTGATTCTCAAAAAATTCAAAATAAATAAAAAAAGACAAAAATGATGATATTTATTAATTTTTTTAATTGACTGATTAAAGATTGGACAATTTATGTGAACCCCCCCCCCCCCCCCCCCCCCTTAAAGCTGCACCTCCCCTAAAGTTTTTAATTGATTTTTTTGGAACTCTCATCAAAATTGATTAGGCGGCTGCTATTACTCCTTGGAGAATGGCACGATCATTCTTAGATTGGATACATTTATTGGGTCAACACCTAGGCCTAGATTGTATCTGATGGATGAAAGTCTCACCCAGTCCAAACAGCTCATGGGCTAGGCCAATAACATGGGCTCAAGGTAAGACTCATAGAATAGCCTCGTCCTCTATGAGCGCCCGGCCCGTGGATTTCAGCCGCTCGGGGGGGCATGGGAGTCCCCACTCCAGTAGACCCTCCAATGTGGATCTAACAGGGGCCCGTCCTCTCGGGTGAAACCCGATCTCATCGGCCCAATCTGATCATGAGGAGAGGCAGACCAAGGCAAACTTGGAAACCAACTAGGATGCGGACCCATGAGATCTCCCCCACCTTGCGATCCCTTAGGGATTACGATGAATCAAGGGATTCAACTTATATCTAATTTTCCCCAAAACAAGCTCTTTCCTTCTAAGTGACTGCCCCGGAAAGGAGACTTAGATAAGGTACTCTTTTTAATTAAAACTGAATAAAAAACTACCTCTAAACCACTATGTAAGGGCCCCCCCTGATCAATAATCAATAGATGAAGATACACGCACAAACTAGCCCAGTCTCCTTCTACTTCCCTCTAACACATCCCTCAGCTCTCTGACTTAAGCCTAGGAGGGGGATCCCCCCAACCACCCGAGGGCCCTTAACAGTATTCTCTCTTGTAGAAAATGGCTGAATCACAACCCTCCGATTATCGGCAAAGGGTCCTGATCATGATGGATGAGATTTTGACCCATCAGTATTTAATCTTTGGTTGACTTTAAAACTTGTCAAATCATGTCATTCGTGTTCTAGAAGCTACTAATATGCTCAGGCCATTTTTCGTAATTGGTCTACTTATCTTAGGTTATTTACCACAGGATTGCATATACATAGGAGAGTAAGAGACATTTTGTTTTAATAACGTTGTCGGTATTCAGCTTGGAATAGGAAAATAAATTAGACTAGTTAAAGAGCAGGTGCAAATATACAACAAAAAAAATTATTTATAACAAAATTATAAATAAAAATATCTAAACTTTTATAAAATTCTACAATTCTGAAAAATGTTAAAATAATTTATAGTATCATTTGATTAGTATATATGTTCAATCATGTGAAATGTGAATGAATTGTATATATTAGAAATACATTAATAATCATATTATAATAAATAATTTTTTAATGTATTAATAATCTTCTCACAATAAAGTAATTTTTACTTTTTAATTCCCACAATCATTCGATATTTCTTGTTACTCTTTGCAATAGTTATATTTCTTATTAGTCTTTACAATTACATAAATGTCCCTTGAAGTCCCTTCAAACCTCCCTAAGAAGCTCCTCTCCGGTGACTTTGTAAGGAAGCTTCAGAGATTGTGAGGTATTTTAAGGAAATACAAAGATTGCAAGAACTAATAAGGAACATTGAATGATCATAGGGACCCAAAAATATTTAAAAAGATGCTAAAGATGGTTTACTATACTAGTGAATGTTTTGTAATATAACATATAAATTTGATGTTGAATAGTATTTTATAGAAGAATGAATATACATAAGATTGTCATTGAATATATTATATAATATATAAATACCATTACACTTAAATCTTAATATAATATATTATAAATGATCAGAGCATGATTCTTCCCGGACTCTTCCAAATAACATTCCATGCTTCTTCTGGGCCGTGCATGAGAGAGAGAGAGAGAGAGAGAGAACGGTCTGCTGCATACGTTACACATGGAGAATGGGAAAGATCATTTTAAGGCCTACATATCTGAACATATGAGAAAAGGGATATCATGGCCAGACATTATAAATAATTGCATACATATCCTACAAGAAATAAACCCAATTAATTTAGGCAAAAACTAAATGCAAATGACAGTTCGCACTTTACAAATGGGGGCAATGTTGGAAGGACGTGGGAAGGAAGGAGGCAAGTAAATGGGCTGTTTAAAATAGCAGTTTAACGAAGGGCAAGTAAATGGACCTAAGAGGGCCCGATTTCACAGGCCCATTTGCTGGATGGACCGCCCGCTAATAACAGTTCATGACCGCTACCCAGTCTACTGGACCTCTAGACCGGCGGGCCCATGAACCCCAAACTCTAACAGGAAGTGCCCCAGTCTGAGGCGGACCCTGTTGTCTTGGGGATGCCAGGAGGCCTTCTTTCAGTAAGAATCCGTCTATGAATTAACTTCGAAATAGATAATGAAAAATCAGAGTCTCATCTTGCACCGAGATTGGGCCTACCTTCTCGCGATACATTCTCCAACTGGATTCAGTCACTGCCTTAGATCCGTCTTTATAAAAGGGGCCATTGAGACCCCCATAAAAGTATGTTCAGCACTCGACCCTCTACCTTCCAACTATTTCTACACCTTCTGACTTAGACAGTAGAGGGAGCTCCCTTGGATCACAACTAGAGGTCTCCTTTGACCTGATGTCCATCTTGTAGGTGTGAGCCGGTTTTCAGCGATAGGAGACTTCAGGCCGTCTGATTTAGAGTAGATGAATCTCCGACCCAACATCTTTTTGGCACTGTCTATGGAAAACTAACAAAAACTATGGCCAGAAGGAATAGTAGCCAATCTCAGCGAGGTCTCCTTACAGATCCCCCGTCCTTCCTCTCGTTGCTCAACAAACCATCCCTCCGATCGCTCTTCCAGTCGCTCTACCTGTTGCTTCCCCTTCCATTCCTCTTGCTGCTCAAGTTGGTCCTTGTTAGAATTGGGTGGCCTCAAAGCCAATCATTATACATTCTAGTTCAGATTATTAATAAAGGCAATTATTTCTTCATTTAATAGTTCTCGCAAACGACTATCGTAATGAAGGTCCATAGACAAATGTATGAGATATTGAATCATGATGAGATCATGATAGTGAGATCAATATCCTAAGGCAATTGTCTTAAATAGTTCTCGATCATAAGATATTTGAGATGGACATTAAATATCCGATAAGATCGACACAAGTTATGTCTGCTCATATGATGAGAGTGAATGATCTCACATTCACTCGTGTGGTGACACTAAGACAAACAAGTGGGTGCTCATTAGAGAATGAGTTCACTGAACAGACCCAAATAAGAATTCCTGGATGGTAATTATACCT
The DNA here is from genome assembly GCA_030544215.1 of Zantedeschia hybrid cultivar. Classification (NCBI taxonomy): domain Eukaryota; kingdom Viridiplantae; phylum Streptophyta; class Magnoliopsida; order Alismatales; family Araceae; genus Zantedeschia; species Zantedeschia hybrid cultivar. The sequence continues at coordinate 76,130,702 of JARZZO010000014.1, forward strand.
ATTAGTCAACCAGGGAATTCAATCGTTGCAGTAGCACAGTTGGTCCTTTGACTTGAGTCACCAATGATACCTTGTTTGTGGACCATTGTATCTTGATTCTCTGACTCGTGGACTTTAACCATTAAGTCCACCATAATCGGTCTTTCAGATACAGTGGAAAGCTTGCGAAGGTAATTGAGTGAACAACAAGGGATCACTCACTCTTGGTATAAGACTGGAGAGAGAATGTCCCATGGATGTGTACACAAAAATCCCTGGCCAGGGTCAAATGAAAGAGATGTCTTTCTAGATATTAACTGTGTACTGGAATCCATCTGGATAATGCGATAGAGGGTTTGACTATAAAACCATACCCTTGCGTTATCGGGACATTGCATGAGTGAAGGATTATATCTGTGCGGTATCTGCAGACGGAAAGGTTCAATTGAAGGGAACAATATCCCTTATATCTTCTGGGATCATGAGGTAGTGTTTGGTGCTGTTCATGATCAGAAGGCCAAGTGAATTAATCATCGGATGATAATTTACTTGTTTCTTAAATTAATCATTTAACATATGATGTTTAAATGTTAATTAATAAATATTAAACTCAAGAAACAGTTCTAAGTTTAATGGGCCTGCAACCGGACTGATATATGGGCCTAAAGGGTCACACACATAAGAGTTCTCGTCAGGCAGTGAGAGATGTTAAATTTCATGCTTATCTGGGTTTTTGTGAAAAGCTGCAGGATAAACATGAAGATTTAATGGAGAATTATCCAAGGCCAAACTCTTGGATAATCATGAGGATTAACTCTTATACTTATCCTTATTTCTATATAAGGAGGGCCAAGGAGGAGTGGTAAAATGTTAGTTGGACGAATTTTACTCCCCAGATTCTCTCTCTCCTCTTTCTCTCTCCTTCTCTCTCTCTTGGAGTGGATCTGTCTCTCTCCGCGCATGGTGGATTTGAGATCTGGTCGGAGCACTCAAGTCGAGGAGGAAATCGCGTTTGCTGCGGGAACTCGTGTGGATACCTCTAGAGATCGTGCGCGTGCACGATTACCGAGTCGGCATCATCCGTGGGAGATTCGAAACCCCGCAAAGGTGAAGAACTGTTCTTCCCGCCTAGATTTTAATGTCCGTTTTACGACCCCAGCAACCGATACAATGGAATCATTTTTATTTCCGCTGCGTTCATGGCGATTCCTTACAGTGGTATCAGAGCCAGGTTCGCTGGTTCGGTTGTAAAACGGCACCGTTATGCGTGTTTTTCTCGTTATGCGTGAAGAACCCGTATTGTACGTGTTCTTGTGTTTAATCCGATTAAAAATGACAGATTAGTGTTCATATGATGATCACGATCAATTTGATTATTTTTCTGTATTTTTCGGATTTTTATTTGGGTTTTTCGGAGTTCTTCATGTGATGATAAACTGGGGTACTTCGGCGGCTTCGTACGTACATTCCAAGTGTTGGGATGGCGGCCCGGATGTCTGGATCTATTGGTGATAGTCACCACTTCGCATTGGGCATGGAGATCGGCACCGGAGTGCCCTTGGAGGTCCTCGAAATCGAGCCCAAAGACGGATTTAAAACCCTGCAAAATCAAATTTTGGAGGGGTTTTGGGCTTAATTTCTCACCTCACCGGAGGCCGCCGGCGCCGGGGGCACCGCCGGCCGGGGCCGCCGCCGCCGGGGGTGGCCGCCGGCGCCGCCCACAAAGCCTCCATCGCCGCCGGCTTGCACAAATTAGGGTGAACCGCCCGGTCCCGACCCGGTCGGACCGGGCGGGGGCCGGGCGGCGCCCTGGCCGGGCCAGGGTGCGGCCCTGGCCGAGCCAGGGTTCGACCCTGGTCGAGCCAGGGTCCTGGGTCCGGGCCCTTTGGGCCTTAATGGCTGGGCCCATTTTATATTTTATTAAAAATTGTTTTTATTACTGTTTAGCCCCTTATAAACCCAATTTTAGCCCGTTTTAGCCTGTTTTAAAATTGTTTTAAAACAGAAAAATTATAAGAATAATTAATAAATGTTATTAATTAATTTTTATGATTATTAACAGCTTATTAAAGTGTTTAATAACTGTTAGTCTATTAAAGGGCTTTATAATTAATGGGTGTTAGTTAATTATTTAAAATTGTTTTAGATAATTAATTTTCCTGTTAATTTAATTAGTTTAAAAATGTTTTAAACTAATTTCATGCATAACTTGATTACTCTTAATGTTCAAATTGTTTGAATTTGGATTTAGATTAACTGAATAGTTTAGTTAGTTTATTTGTCAATAATGTTTTGAATATTATTGATTATGCTGAAATAAATGTTATTTCGAAAACTAATTGGTATTATAATTTTATATTTATAAAATTTAATACAAAACAGCAATTATGTGATGATTGTGATGCATGTGATGTGTTTTATGGTGGGATGATCATGGACTTAGAATTTTCATGTGATGAATGATGTGAATGTATGCGATGCTTATTTCATTTGGTATTTTAAAATAGGACCTGCGTGTCCTCCTCTCTCTTAATCCAAGTGTACTTTCTACCTTCCTATAAGATTGTACTCCCCTTGATAAGATCAAGGTTTCTAATTGTTTAAATGTACATTTGTGGACCTGCGAGTCCTGAATTTTGTATTTAAATGTATCGGATTAAGTTTAGAGGACGGGATCTTCTGAAGACACCTCTGGAGGGAGGACTCGCATCAAATGGAACCAGTGTTGCTGTTTTCACATTAGGATCCTATTATGGATCATCGTTTGGCTCCGATGAATCCATAGTAGCTTTAGCAGTCTATGATCATCCCCATTTAATTTTTCTGCATATATGTGATATTTATGGACTATGCTATCATATATATATTTCTATTAAGTATAGTGATACTTCAAATTGAAATACTATTGATAGCACGATTTTTACAAATCAAAATCAAAACCCTCTTTTAAAACTTAAGTTGTAAACGTGAGATATTCAGAATAATCCACGTAACCCACCATCATTATAGATCTTAGGATAATTCTTATCTCAAACGGATTTGTTGTGCTACCACAAGGTCCATTTGATTTAGAAATTAAACTAGATCTACGACATGTGATGTCATTAAGATGAATGGACAAATAGTGTAGTTTTGTTGTGCTACCACAAGGATTGCACTATGAATTCATGTCATCTAAGTAATGATGGATAAACTTAACTGAATCAAATTGATTTGTTGTGCTACCACAAGGTCATTCTGATTCAGGGGTTAAATCGATCGGATATTGCAAACGTTGCAACTGTCAAGAGTTGACTGCCTAAGGGACTTGATGTGATTTGTTGTGCTACCACAAGGTCACATACATGTTGCCCGAAGGATTCTGATCCCCACTAGGAGATCACCGGAATCTCCCGTTCTGTATCTTAGAGGGTCATACAGATCGCCGAAAAATAGTGAGAGCCTAAATCTAGATTAAAAGTCCTAAATCTGATTTTAAGAACTATCTGCTCATTTTATATATTTCCATGTAGGTCGCTATGTCGTCACCAAACCCCCTCCGTTGCATACTTGATGCAAACAAACTCACGGGACCAAATTACATTGACTAGTTACGCAACCTGAAGATTGTCCTCAGATGTGAAAAGCTAGCCTATGTCCTGGATCAACCAGATCCATTGCAACCCGGTGATAATGCTAACGAAGATGAATTAATGATGTATGAAAATTGGAAGGAGGACTCAGTCAAGGTCCAGTGTTATATGCTCGGTTCAATGAATAATGAACTGCAGCGACAGCATGATAACATGGAACTTAAGACCATTCTGAATTACCTACAAGAGTTGTTTGGTGAACAATCCAGAACAGAAAGATATGAGATATCTAAGAAATTGTTCAGGACCAGAATGAGCGAGGGCACATCTGTGCAAACTCATGTGCTCAAGATGATAGAGTGGATTGAGAGGCTTGCTGTGCTGGGCTTTGTTATGAACAATGACCTAAGCATCGACTTAATCTTACAGTCTCTTCCAAATTCATTTTTCACAATTCATTATCAACTTCAATATGAACAAAATTGAAGTTTCACTAGCTGAGCTGCTCAACATGTTGAAGACAGCAGAAGGCACTATCCAGAAAGATAAGCCAAATGTAATGTTTGTTGGTAAGACCAACAAGAAAAGGAAAGCTGGACAGACCTTTAAGAAAGGTAAGCCTAAGAAGCTAGTGAAAAGCAAACCGGCGGCGCAAAAGGACAAAGCTAAAGTCAATGATAAAGGTTAGTGTTTCCACTGCCATAAAGAAGGTCATTGGAAGAGAAACTGCAAGGTTTATCTTGCAGAAAAAGCAAAGGAGAAGCTTGGTGAAGCTTCAGGTATTCTCATGATCGATCTTAACTTGTCTTATAGAGAATCAACATCCTGGGTATTAGATACTGGATGTGTTTCTCATATCTGCAATAACTTGCAGGTGTTAACAAGTAAGAGAAGATTGAACCGCGGAGACGTGGATCTGAGGCTCGGGAATGGAGCAAAAGTTGCTGCGTTAGCTGTGGGGACAGCAAGACTTCAGATGCCGTCAGGAGACTCCTTGGAACTGATAGATTGTTATTATGTTCCAACCATTATTAGGAATATCATATCTATTTCATGTTTAGATAGACAAGGATATTTTATGAAGCTAGAGAATAAAGGTTGTTCAATTTATCAAGGAGACAAATTGTTTGCTTCCGGATATTTATTGAATGGATTATATTTACTTGATATTTCATATGATGTTTGTCTGGTAAATAATTCTCTTGAACGCTTAGATAAGGATGTGAATAAATCGTACCTATGGCATTATAGGCTAGGTCATATAAATGAGAACAGGATCATAAGGTTGCAAAAGAATGGATATCTTGATCCATTTGATTATGAATCATTTGCAACCTGTGAAGCTTGTCTCATGGGAAAGATGACCAAAGCTCCATTCTCAGGACATGGAGAAAGAGCTAAGGACTTATTGGAACTAATACATAGTGATGTATGTGGTCCAATGTCCACTCATGCTATGGGTGGTTACTCATACTTTGTTTCATTTATAGATGATTTCTCAAGATATGGCTACATATATTTGATGAAATATAAGTCAGAAGTCTTTGAGAAATTTAAAGAGTTTAAAAACGAAGTTGAGAACCAGACTGAAAAGAGTATTAAAACTTTTCGATCAGATCGAGGGGGTGAATACTTAAGTACAGAATTCACAGAATATCTTAAGGATAATGGTATTTTGTCTCAGTGGACTCCTCCCTATACACCTCAGTTAAATGGTGTATCGGAAAGGAGAAATCGTACTCTATTAGATATGGTACGATCAATGATGAGTAATGCTAACCTTCCAACCTCTTTATGGGGATATGCACTATTGACTGCTGCATATCTGTTGAACAAAGTTCCGAGTAAGTCAGTACCTTTCATTCCATATGAGATATGGAAAGGAAAGAAACTAGACTTTAAGCATGTTAGAGTCTAGGGTTGTCCTGCACATGTCAAAAGACATGATCCAGACAAACTGGATTCCAGGACAGAGAAATGTAGATTTGTGAGATATCCAAAAGAGAGTTTTGGATATTACTTCTATCAGCCCAGCGATCAAAGGGTGTTTGTCGCAAAAAGAGCTGTCTTCTTAGAGAAAGAATATCTTTCAAAAGAAGACAGTGGGAGCAAGATAGAACTGGAAGAAATTCTAGACTCACAAATCAACACTGGTTCATCTACTGAACCATTGACTCAAGAACTTGTTCAAGATGATACACAAAAGGTTCGCAGATCAGGTAGAGTGCCTAAGCAGCCTGAAAGATATGTTGGACATATCGATGAAGGCAAACCAAAAGTGCACTTCAATGAGGATGATGATCCTCAAACCTACCTAGAAGCCATAAATAGTCATGAATCAGAAAAATGGCAAGAGGCAATGGATTCTGAAATTCAGTCCATGTATGCCAACCAAGTTTGGAACTTGGTTGATCTGCCAGAAGGTATGGTACCTATTGGCAGTAAATGGATCTTTAAAAGAAAGATCGGGGCAGATGGACAAATTGACACATACAAGGCAAGGCTTGTAGCAAAAAGATATCGTCAAAAGCAAGGTGTTGACTATGACGAAACCTTTTCTCCAGTTGCCATAATTAAGTCAATCAGAATACTTCTTGCTATCGCTGCATTCTATGATTATGAAATATAGCAAATGGATGTGAAAACAGCATTCCTTAACGGGAACCTTCAAGAAGAGATGTATATGATACAACCTGAAGGATTCACTTCCAAAGAGCATTCAAGCAAGGTATACAAGCTGCAAAGATCCATCTATGGATTAAAGCAAGCATCCGAACTTGGAACTTAAGATTTGATGAAGTAATCAAATCTTATGCACAATTGCAGTAGTTGAGAAAGTCTCATCTGAAGATAATGTAGCAGATCCCTTGACTAAGCCATTGTCTCAAAACAATTTAGAACGTCACCTTAAGTCTATGGGACTTAGACACATGGGTGATTGGCTATAGTCCAAGTGGGAGAATGTTAGAATTGGGTGGCCTCAAAGCCAATCATTATACATTCTAGTTCAAATTATTAATAAAAGCAATTATTTCTTCATTTAATAGTTCTCGCAAACGACTATCGTAATGAAGGTCCATAGACAAATGTATGGGATATTGAATCATGATGAGATCATGATAGTGAGATCAATATCCTAAGGCAATTGTCTTAAATAGTTCTCGATCATAAGATATTTGAGATGGACATTAAATATCCGATAAGATCGACACAAGTTATGTCTGCTCATATGATGAGAGTGAATGATCTCACATTCACTCGTGTGGTGACACTAAGACAAACAAGTGGGTGCTCATTAGAGAATGAGTTCACTGAACAGACCCAAATAAGAATTCCTGGATGGTAATTATACCTATTAGTCAACCAGGGAATTCAATCGTTGCAGTAGCACAGTTGGTCCTTTGACTTGAGTCACCAATGATACCTTGTTTGTGGACCATTGTATCTTGATTCTCTGACTCGTGGACTTTAACCATTAAGTCCACCATAATCGGTCTTTCAGATACAGTGGAAAGCTTGCGAAGGTAATTGAGTGAACAACAAGGGATCACTCACTCTTGGTATAAGACTGGAGAGAGAATGTCCCATGGATGTGTACACAAAAATCCCTGGCCAGGGTCAAATGAAAGAGATGTCTTTCTAGATATTAACTGTGTACTGGAATCCATCTGGATAATGCGATAGAGGGTTTGACTATAAAACCATACCCTTGCGTTATCGGGACATTGCATGAGTGAAGGATTATATCTGTGCGGTATCTGCAGACGGAAAGGTTCAATTGAAGGGAACAATATCCCTTATATCTTCTGGGATCATGAGGTAGTGTTTGGTGCTGTTCATGATCAGAAGGCCAAGTGAATTAATCATCGGATGATAATTTACTTGTTTATTAAATTAATCATTTAACATATGATGTTTAAATGTTAATTAATAAATATTAAACTCAAGAAACAGTTCTAAGTTTAATGGGCCTGCAACCGGACTGATATATGGGCCTAAAGGGTCACACACATAAGAGTTCTCGTCAGGCAGTGAGAGATGTTAAATTTCATGCTTATCTGGGTTTTTGTGAAAAGCTGCAGGATAAACATGAAGATTTAATGGAGAATTATCCAAGGCCAAACTCTTGGATAATCATGAGGATTAACTCTTATACTTATCCTTATTTCTATATAAGGAGGGCCAAGGAGGAGTGGTAAAATGTTAGTTGGACGAATTTTACTCCCCAGATTTTCTCTCTCCTCTCTCTCTCTCCTTCTCTCTCTCTTGGAGTGGATTTGTCTCTCTCCGCGCATGGTGGATTTGAGATCTGGTCGGAGCACTCGAGCCGAGGAGGAAATCGCGTCTGCTGCGGGAACTCGTGTGGATACCTCTAGAGATCGTGCGCGTGCACGATTACCGAGTCGGCATCATCCACGGGAGATTCGAAACCCCGCAAAGGTGAAGAACTGTTCTTCCCGCCTAGATTTTAATGTCCGTTTTACGACCCCAGCAACCGATACAATGGAATCATTTTTATTTCCGCTGCGTTCATGGCGATTCCTTACAGTCCCAATATATCCCTTGTTCCTGACGCTCTGTTTGTCGGAGCCAGAATCAGAAACCCATCTCCTTCAGGAGATCCTCAGCAAGAAGAACTCTCAGTTGTTCTAGTCCTATTGCGGTGGCTCGAGGAGCAGCTTGACCACATGGAAAGTCATCGGGCAAGCGGCCTAGAGCCGGCCAACGCGCAGGAGGGTAATCCATAGCAAGCGCTTAAGCCAGTTGTCCCCCCCAAGTTAATAAGCTTCGCAGGGACTCCGTGGATATGGCTTGGAAGGTTAGCAGTCAAAAAAGCGTCAATCGACACCCCAGGCAAGTAGTGGATGGTCCCATAGACGCTTGAAGAGGGGTCGGCATCAATGCCGGTAGTCAACAACTTCATCCAACCGCTCTACAACGATATCTTCAGAATGCCGCTCTTATCGAGATCGGGGGTGAGGCTCCTCCCAAGGGAGGTCATCCGACCGATCATCAAAATCTTCTACCTCCCTGAGCTGACTAACTCATAGGAGTTACCACCGCCACCATAGGCGGCCCTCCAAAAAAGATCGTGTGTGGAAGTTGGAAAAACGTATGGAAAAGCGGCTTCGACACGACTTCAATGCCGGGCTCGATGATGGAGAGGGTGCTCAGTCGTGCTTCACCAGACGCATATTCAAGACACCTCTGTCGCACCGTTTTCGAATGTTGTTGCTAAAGAGGTATGATGACACTCGGGATCCTGACGACCACTTGCAATCATCTGAGAGTACCTTTGACCTACTGGACGCACCCGATGCGATCTAGTATCACACCTTCCCTACGGCCCTGAAGGGACTTGCCCGGATCCATCGATAGATTCTCGAAGCTGAGGAGGGCTTTCCTAAGTAACTTCGCAGCCAGTTGGCGCACACCTGTCATGACCGCTACATTATCTTCCATGAGACAGAGGAAAGATGAAACCCTTCAAAGTTTTGGACCCATTTCCATGAAGCGGCTCTCAAAATCTCCAATTTGGACGTGCCGAACGCCGCACAATATTTGATTGCCAGAATCTATAACCAGTAGGTCCGGTTTGAGTTGAGCAAGCAATTTCCGGTGGATCTTTCGGACCTCGTCTGGAAGGTGAACCAGTGCATCAACAACGAAGAGCTTCTACGGGCCTACCTTACCTACCACTGGCCGACCGAGTCTGGAGAAGCCAGGAAGAGGAACCCATAGCCAACCCGGGGGAAAAGACGTTTTGATCGTAATAGCAATGACCGACCACTCAAGGGACATCGTCGGGAGTCTCGTAAAGACCGGCGCGGGCATCACGGCTACCGTAGAGAAGAGAATTACACCCCTCTCAATATGCCGATCGACCAGATACTCCAAGAGATCAAATACGAAGGATATCTCAAGTGGCAGAAAAAGATTAAGCCCACCCGGGGGCAAAGAAATCATGCAAGTTCTGCGCATATCACCATGAGTATGGGCATTTCACCTCGGAATGCCATGATCCCAAGAGAGAGATTGAACCTTATCAAAAGGGGGCATTTGAAGTAGTACATTTGTAAGGACCGAGACTTTCGGATCCGGTTTTCGGGTCGAGCCCTGTAGTTCTGGCCCTGGTGAGGGGCGAGGGTTCTGAGTCGAATCGCGTCAGGACCTCGAGACGCGTTTTAAACGGCGTCCACCGTGGCAGACGCGTTTCAGGATCTGCCACGTGGGTGCCACGTGGGCTGACCTTAGGCCGCGAGAGTCCGGCCCTGTCAGGTCGTCTGAACGGCGTCCGTGTGGGTCGACGCCTTTCAGACTGAGACTCTGGGTGTGTCAGAATACGGCCCTGACAAGTTGTCTGAATGGCGTCTGTGAAGGACGACGCGTTTCAGAATCTTGTCAGAGCGGCCGTCATGTCACCTGATAGGCGTCCGTGCAGGTCGACGCGTTTTAGCCAGTTTCTGGTTAACCCCGCGAGCCCTGCTTCTTTCCCTCATTTTCTCCGACTCTCCTTCTCTCCTTCTCCTCTGGCGGCGACCCCCTCCTCCTCCTCCCTCTTTTCCTCACACCATTTCGCCTCTCCCTCCACTCCATCCTCTACCTGGCTCCTACCCTTACCACCTCCACTTCCACTGCGGCGTTCTACTCTCTGGACGGCGGCCGACGTCACGGTGGGGCTAGGACGACCTCGGCGGTACCGGCGGCGGCGTGGGGCGAGACAGGCGGACGGCTTGAAGCTCGGAGGCGTTCGAGTGTCCGGTAGGGTGACGGTTCCCACGGCTTTGTGTTTAAACCATGTCTTCCCCCGTTTATGCATGTTGTGGATTCTTGGTTTTGGGGGGTAGAATGAGCATGTTTAGGAGTTCTTTTGATGTTATGGGGGATTTGCTATGATTGAGATTTCCTACGGATTGTGTGCCCCTCTTTCTCCTCCGTTTTTGGGTATTTTGGGGTTGTTGGGTCGAAAAGGAGAGCCCTCGAGCTCATGGCAACTCTGGTTCCTGGGGTTGAAAGACGTCGTGCATGGACGACGCCTTTTCAAAGGGCGTCGGGCCATCACGACGCCTTTTACACAGGAATCGCCTGATTGAGAGTCTGCCAGTTTGGGGATTCTGGGACTAAAAGACGTCATGGGTGGTCGACGCTTTTTGAATAGCGTCGGGTATCCATGACGCCTTTTAAGGCAGAAATCCCCTGTTTTAAAGATTTCGGAAAATCCTGGTTTTCTGCGCTGAATGGCGTCTGAGGATGTCGACGCCTTTTAAACGGCGTCCTCTGGCGTCGACACCTTTTAAGGCCAGATTCTGAAGACTGATTTATATGAACCTGTATTTGGAGCTTGAATGGCGTCGACCTCGGTCGACGCGATTCAAGACAGAATCTCACTAATACATGCCAGTAAAATGTGTTCATACTGCTAGATAGCTGGTTAGCACATGTTTTAGTGCACCCGATAGCAATGGATTCCTCATGATCGGATGGTCCTATGTGTGTTATGCGATCGCGGGCTTTTCACGTGACCGGATTGCACTGTGTTGGGTTTTCAGTTACTGTGGACCTGGAGTGACATTGTAGCACTTTATCACCCTGTGCTGGTGGGGGCGTGAGCACAGCGCCGGTGGGGGCGTGGGCGGGGTGACGCCTAGTGAGAGAGGGTCACCTGGTGAACCCCGGGGTCAGCTAGTACTGGTGTCGGAGTGGTACATTCGGAGAGTCACTCATGCTGAGGGAAGGGGTAGTCACCTGAGCCAGTTGGGCCGGAGTAGCGAGCGTGCTATCCGAGGGGCTGCTCCTTGGTCTCAGCGGGTCGAGGTTTTTCCCACCGTTGTTTGTACGGTCGGCGAGTTCTATCGAGATGGCAGTTGTGGGTTTTCTAACGGTTGGCTTAGAACGTGCATGATTATTATATTTCGACCGCATGTGTTCTCACGTAGAGAATTAGATATCGTACCTGCCACTACACTTGTTACTTTACTGTTAGCTGTACTTTACACTTGTGGGTGTGTGCGTGGGCAGTGGGGATCGAAGGATCCCTACTGAGTCTTGTCTTGAGACTCACCCCTGCGGTTTTCAGGTGAGGACTCCCAGCAGACTTAGAGCGGCGTGTGCGGCCGGGTGGTGTGCCTTCAGCGGTTGTTCCGGGGTATGCCCCGATGTAGTTGTTATTTATCTTTGGCCTGTATGTTTAATTATTTCCTTCTGTTGGAGAATGTAATTATTTGCTGTATCGAGTCGCATTGTAATAATTTTAATTCCTGCACTTTTATTTTAAGTCAATGCGATGTGAATGTTTAGCTTAGTTTATTATTTATTTCCCAGACTTACTAGATCCTGGTTTGGTCCCAAATTAATGATTCGGTACCCATTTAGTAATCGGATCCCCGATTATAGGGTGGCGGGTCGTTACAACATTGCAAATACGGAGCCCGATCAGCGGCATTGGAACTGATCCCTCCTGCCGCAGAGCGCGACCCTCCAACCCAAGCAGAATGAATGATCCATACTATATATGGAGGATCGGCTAGCGGACGAGACAACAACAAGAGGAGGCGCAGCTATATTTCCGAAACACAAAGGGCAGCTTGGGAGGTCGCCTCAACCTCTCACCAACCTCTAACAAAGGAGCCGATCACATTTACAGAAGCAGACCTTGAGGGATTGGTTACCTCATAATGATGCCTTATTAATAGAGCCAGGAAAGCTAATTTCAAGGTAAAAAGGATATTTGTAGATAATGGCAGTTCTCCGGATATTATCTTTCTTGATTGTTTCAAACAAATTGACCCGGACATGAGGAGATTAAGGAGGGTCTGAACACCAATTTATGGCTTTAGCGGTCAGTCCGTTATAGTTGAAAGCGTCGTTACCCTCTCGTTAACTTTGGGGACACCGCCGAAGACCCTCACCGAGAAGTGGAATTCATGGTGGTCGATGTGCCATCTGCATACAACGGAATCCTGGGGAGGGAATTCTTGGGGAAGTTTTTCACTGTGCCTTCGTCGCTTCATCAAAAGCTCAAGTTCTCTACTCCCGACGGGATTGGCAAAGAACGAGGAAACCAAAACATCTCTCGGCAGACGTACCTGGCTTCCACTAATGCTCAACTGAAGAAACTAGTCATGATCGTTAGAGAAGTTGTAGAATAATCAGAGAAATATGCGCAACCATCAGAGAAATTGGTCACTGTTAAAGTTGGGCCTGCATTCGACCAAGAATTGAAGATTAGGGCCTTATTGCCTGATCAGCGGAAGCTTGAGTACTAACGGTTCCTTTTGCAGAACCTGGACGTATTTACCAAGGAGGGAGCCCCTCTATCGGAGTTACCTCTCAGAATCACTATGCACTCACTTAACTTGAATCCTAGCCACCCTCCGATGCAACAGAGGAAGAGACGTCTCGCCCCCAATCGACAGGAGATAGTCAAGGAGCAAGTCACACATCTCTTGGAGACGGGCGTTATCTGACATGCCCGATACCTTATTTGGATCGCCAATGTGGTTTTGGTAAAAAAAGGCAGATGGAAAGTGGCGTATGTGTGTAAATTTTACCAACCTCAACAACACGATCCCAAGAGACTATTTTCCCTTTCATAACATCGATCAGCTGATCAACGCAACCACTGGTCATAAGCGCCTAAGCTTTCTCGATGCCTTCTCTGGTTACCATAAGATACAAATGAATAAGGCAGACTAAGAACACACTGCCTTTATTACTAAGACTGGATTATACTGCTATACCCAGATGCTCTTCAGGTTGAAAAATGCGGGCGCGACTTACCAGAGGTTGGTCAATCAATCGTTCAATCGGCTGATCGGACACAATGTAGAAGTCTATGTTGATGATATGCTGGTGAAATCTGTCAAGAGGCCGACCACCTAGAGGATCTCTTGGAAACCTTTGATACTTTGAGGAGATATAATATGAAGCTGAACCATGTCAAATGTACCTTCGGAGTTACTGTAAAGAAATTCTTGGGATTCCTAGTCACCCAAAGAAGAATTACTGCTAACCCAGACAAAATCTCCGCCATACTCTTAATGGAGCCACCGACCTACCTCAACGATGCCCAAAGGCTTGCTAGAGACTGGCAGCATTGAGCAGATTCCTTTATAGAGCGACTGAGCACTGCTTCCTTTTTCTCAAGTTACTGAGGGTAAGAGAGAACCCTCCCGATGGACGAGGAAATATCACCTGGTTGCCAAGATGTCAAAAGGCATTTGAGGAGCTGAAGGACTACCTCAAACGTCCCCCAGTGCTTTCGACACCGATCGCAGGTGAATAGGTGTTAATATATTTATCAATAACACCCTCCACTATTAATTTGTCCTTGTCAGGGATGTTGACGGAAAGCAAAAAGTAGTCTACTATATTAGCCGAGTCCTTTAAGGTCCAGAAACAAAATATCAAGCAGCGGAGAAGATTGCGCTGGCCCTGGTGACGGTGGCAAGGAAGTTGCGACCTTTACTTCCAGGCCCACCCAATCGAGGTGGTTACCCACCGCCCTCTTCGTCAATTGTTCCAGCGACCATATGCTTTCGGCCGCATGATAAAATGGGCGATCGAGTTGTCACGGTTTGAGATCACTTACAGACCGAGGACGGCCATCAAAGCCCAAGTTCTCAACTGACTTTGTGGCCGACTGTACCCTATCATGTCAAGAGCAAGGCGATTGGGCTGGGGTCTGGACCTGTCTGACAAATCTTCATAGATGGTTCGGCCCGGACGGTAGGTTGCGGGGCCAGTCTCGTTTTGATACTCCCTGACTCCCAAGAGGGGGAGAGTCTCTAATTTTCATTAAGATTCTATTTTCAAGTAACCAACAATGAAGTTGAGTATGAAGCTCTGATCTCCAGAATCCGCATGGCTAAGCGCCTGAGGTTGACGCAGATCTAAGCACACTCAAATTCTCAGCTCTTTGTACAACAAGTCAAAGGGGAATATGAAGCAAAGGAGCTTACTATGAAGAGATATAAGGATGTGGTCCTCCAACTAGTCTCTTCCTTAAAAGGATTTGACATTCTCCACATTAGCAAGGGAGCAGAACCAGAAAGCCGACGAGCTAGCTAAGCTGGCTTCTTGGACCCAGTCGATTGGTCGGTTGGTCTTCGTCGAAGAAGTAATGAAGCCCACAATCAACTCAACAGAGGTATCCCAAATTGACCAAGAAGAAAACTGGATGACGCCCATTACTGAGTTCCTATGCAACGGTCGACTGCCTACAGATCTGACGAACTCAAGGAGGATCCAGTATCAGGCCCCAAAGTTCACATTAGTCGGTGAAGACCTTTATTGGAGATCTCTGGCCGCTCCTCTTATCAGATGTCTAGGGCCGACAGAGGCCTCTTAAGCTATTCAAAAGTACATGAAGGAATATGTGACAGCCATGTCAGATCGCATGCCTTAGCCTGGACTCTTCTTCGGCATGGCTACTGATGGCCAACCCTTGCCCATGATTGCGTGGAATATGCGAGGAAATGTTTGGGTTGACAGATTAATGCCCCGATACCTATGCTCCCCGCGAACGAATTACAGAGTATCACCAAGCCCTGCCCGTTCGCCATGTGAGGGGTCGACATCTTGGGACCCTCCTCTAAAAGTACTGGACATCAGCAATCCGTGATGGTCATTATCGACTATTTCATCAAGTGGCATGAAGTAGAAGTCTTGGCCAATATACATGCACCGAAGGGATGAGGGGCAAAGGAGGCAGTAGAAGGTATCTTTCGGTGTGCTAGAGAGAGCAAAAACCTACAAACTAGTAGATAGAGTCCTTCAAAGGAGGGAGAGTTCCTCTCATAGGAAGGGGGGGGGGGGGGGGGGGGGGGGGGGGAGGGGGGTTCCTACAAAAGGAAAACTCCTCCCCGCCAAGGGGGCGCTATGGAAGGGGTTACCTCTGGACACTCTCATTTGAGAGGAACTTCCATATCTAGTGAATAATATAACATTATAGTCCTATAGTCTTAATCAATAGATCCTTTACTACCACTATTGGATGTATATTACTACAAAACGACCACTACCGAGAAATAATCCAAAAGTTAAATTATAATATAATTACATATCATATACATTGCTAAATTTAAAGCGACAAGGAAGATGCAAAATAAAGCAAATACATTGTAAGACTTTTCACTTGAGCGAATAACATCGATGATTTTAAACTAAAAGATCTTCATCGATGAGTATTGCTCAAAATAAAGTACATTGACAAGGCACCAGCCATCAGATGCTTCAGATTGCCCCAATCTGAAGAACCAAAGTACCAATTTCTAGATTCATCCAAACAAAAGTTAGGTGGCAGATATTTTCGCCTTTTATTCTATACGTCCAAGTACGTCTGTACTTACATGGGTCAAAAGTAAATTTGATATTTTTTAATTTTATTAAAATAAATAATTAGTATATTATTAACTTATGTGACTAAAAGTATACCGGAGGAAATGATGTTCAAAAGACCTTTACGTAAGGGGGCTGGTTTTTACATGTTAGACAGTGACATGATAAGATCGGCATCTTTGAAAGAAGGGGCTTACTTGATATCACCTTCCATGGATAACTTTGGCCTTAAGCTATTTCGGTGAAAATTAGAAGCTTTTGTAGGTTGCCTTCCACTTTGCTGAAAAGTAGGTTGCCTTCTACGCCACGTGTGACCTTATTTCCCAGGGTCATAAATCAAGTGAAAGGCTTTTGTTCCAAAGTAAAAAAAAAAACAAGTGATAGGCAATAAAGAGGATCAGAAAAGAACACTTGTTTGGACGTACTCGAAACTCACTTTTTGGTGGGTTTAACGAAAAGTTTGAAAAAAATTGATATTTGTAAATAATTATTTGTACAATATGTATTTCCCTATAATCCCTTTCATTGTTAACTATGACGTTTATTTTAAATTTCGTCTGAGTTAAAACATTGTCACCCTAACCATTTTTTTTGACCATGCTTGTTACCCTTACCATTACTAAATAAGAATACCAATGATACATGTCATTAGCATGTTGCCTTGTGCTCTAGGGTTGAAAAAAAATCTATAAACATTTGGATAATTGTAAAATATTAAAAACACCTCTCATCAAGTAACAAGTAACTTGTGAATAGGTTGAATGCAACTTTTTTTTTTGATGTTTTATCATAAGAGATTTTTTTACTATAAAGTACGGCATACCGTTCAAAAGGTGTTTATACTTTAGTTGAGAGTATTATTGGTATTCTCATTTAATAGCTCTGACTAGTGACATAAAATTTTAAGCAAAAATTTTTTTTTTAATTCAAATAAAATTCAACATAAACATCATACTTAAGGAGTCGTATGCAAATACCTGTCACATAAGAAATTATCTGCAAATACAGAATCGTTTACAGAGGGATACGTGATAAAATTCTTTTAAATTGAAGAGATTATATACAAATACGTATCATACACGGGTTACCTGATTATTTCTTAAAACTCGTTGTTTTTAAAAGGAAAAGGGTCTCTTTCTATTACAACACTGAAGCCGCATGACGATATGGTTGGAAAACTAGGAGATTGGCATTCTACTTACGACTGTTCATGATTTGTTTCAAACGGAAAAAATCATTTGGAATCTGTCGATTTGGTTTGATTTGACGCGATTTTAAAATGGAAAAAATAAGTATGGTTGAAATCACATTAAATTATTGACTTAGCTCGATTCAGTCTTAAAATATTAAAAGTAAATCAAATTGAATAAGGCAACTTAATGAGATGTCTGAAAAATTAGATAAAAAAGTCACATATATGATTTTCAAAGTTAGGAATGCTTGACTCTAGTTTTAGGATGACTAATCTTTGTTTCTATATTCTGATAGATTTTCAAAATTTTCAGTTCAAGTTTAAGTTGAAAAGTAATTAATTAATTGGTTGGCCTGCTTGCAAGTAAGGTCTTTACATTTTAGACCCATTAAAAAGCCGAAATGAATGACAGATCAATTTAAAACAGAACTTGCTAAATTCATTTTGTTTCGATTGGTGAAATTTTAGCCTGATTTGATCTAATCTTCAGTTAGCGTTTGATTTAACTGAATTAAATCAAATACCGCATCTAATTGTAAACAAAGAAGGGACTCAGGTTAGAGTTGTAACTGGCGGTTGACCGTCTCAACTGGCATCTTAGGCAAGCACATATTTAGAGTCCATGATTGGTCTTTGACAGAGGCTGATGTGAAAAGAGACGAGGGAGTTACAAATATTGATTGGATCGCATGAATATATAATATTCTTGTTATTTTTTAACCGTATGATCAAAGATTGACAGTGAAGACTAAATTCAAATAAACCTTCAGCTCAATAATTTTTGCAGAAAAATAAAATTTTTACACCACTGTGATCAGACGAGAGTACCTTCATGCGGTGCAGCAAACATTATCCATATAGAAAATGCTACTTATATTGTCTTTCTTTAGCTACTCATTTAGATCTCTAAATAATCAAAATCTTAAGACACTTAAGATAATATTTATGTAGGAAATATCTTAATAGGGAACAGCTTAAACTTTGTTTGCAGAGTAGGGCCGGAATAACCGGTATAAAGGTCCTATTCTAGTTTGATTGAGAGAATGTCTAATTCTTCCAATTCTTCTAACTTTCCAAATTTTATTTCGAATGTCTAATTCCCTCAATTTTATCTTTTATTTCACTCATTATTCCACTTATTCTTACCAAATCAAAATACATCTTATTCTAGTTTAAAAAATCTTCAAAACCTTATTCTAATTTAAGTTATTCTGCAAACAAAGTAAAAAGGAAGCAAGAATAACATGAGTCTATGAATCTAGGCTGTTGACCATAATGTACCAAAGGTTTTACTCTCAGCCTTTTATATATGCAGCAGCCAAAGGTGAAATACTGCGTTTGTCGCTGGTTTAATATAAGCCCCTGAAGCAATAAACCCTCTGATCTTAACATATAGATCACAATTCAAATCACGCTCACTTGGGGAAGGGCTACTTGCAATCTTTAAAGAGAAGGCCCTTCTACTGTTATGTTCTGTGCCAAAGTAAATAGGGGCTAACATATCCAGATAATATTTGAGTCTGATCATCATTCACATCCAATTAGTCAGATATCTGTTTAGAACATCTAAAAGACATATCCGAATATTTATTTATCATCCAATTAATATTTGAAGCAGGAACAGAAAATAGATATCTGCTCCGTTTATTGTCCAGCCAATTATATCTTTTGACATGGTTTCTAATTTAAGTATTAAATAAATTATTTGATATTTGAAGTATGTTTAATAGATGTGTGGAAAGATAGTGATGAAACTTATTGTGATTTTTTTTAGTTTTAATAAATTTACTTCTCTAGACAAATTATTAGCCATACTTTGTTGTTATCTAAGATATATTTACTAGAGAATTCGATTGACTTAAAAATTATCTAGACATTTATAACTTGAATATTCATTAATTTAAGATATATTCATGGTATTTACAAGAATAAAATTTCAAGTCATTAAGTTATAGGTCAAATTTGAAACAATCAGATATTTAAACTATTATCCAAATTTGAATATTATTTGAAGAAGTCGAATTAAGATACGAAAAATTATTATATGTTGGATAATATCTGGAGTCGGATATTTGGATAACAGTAAACGACAAGTCAGATATTATGATATCCAATTTATATTCGTTCTATTGGCAGTCCTACAAATAAAAGCTCATAGAATACTAATTTTTGAAGAATGCCGTACTGTTCAATCTGTCTTATATATTTTGTCACATTTATAAATCCATTCGATCAACTTTCACTGAGTAATCCTTAAGAAAAATATTTTAACATATACATATTTTGAATAAACCCTAGAGCTTAGAAGGTGACTCGGGGTGGCGGACCCATAAGGCACAGCAACCTCAGCATAGAGAGAGAGACCTATCTCTCCTTTGGAGTCTCCATATGGGTCTCAAGTCTTGATTGCGTGGGTCCACTTAGAGATGCGAATTCTCGCGGCGCCAAGACCTTCCAGTCCAGGACTCCAGGGTGGGCCTACCCCTCCTCATCCCCACGGTGGGCACCAGCGTTCCCTGGCCCAGGCGGTGCGTTCGGGTCCAGGGACCGGTCCCGCAGCTCCCGCTGTCCACTCGGTGTCCTGCATGCGCAGCAGCGCATGGCGCATTCGGGCATCAACACGACAGCTTTTACGAAGCAACGGTGGCCCGTCATCTCGCGCTACCGCGACCCGAACCACCGACTTCCATACGAGCATAAAGATGGTCGAACTACCTAGGGTCCATTTTATTACATGTAAAATAGATTGTATAAATTTTTTTCTCAAAAAAGTGTAACATAATAGCTTATTTGATTATTTTAAAAACTCTATTCAACAAAATACTTACTTCATTAATTTTATTCTTATTTTCTGGTTTTAGCATATGTAGGATCAGATCTAATGTCCTTTTCTTAAGTATATTTTCATAATTGATATTGTTTTTATTTTTTATAAATATAATTTCAAGAAAACTTGTTTCATGGGACAATATTTTTCGTGAAACAAAATGCACCTATGCGATGGAATATATCCGTATTCAAAATGGATGGACCCATACGCCTCTTCTCATAGAGTTAAATTTGTTGCTCGGGTAGAGACTATTACATCACTTGACAGTGATTTTAGCAAAAAAAAATTACAAAATTTTTTTTTGGTCGGTCCCATAGTGTCCTAGATGATGGTCCCATAGTGTCCTAGATGATTGTACAATCTCATCTTAGATTAGAAGACTTTAAAAAAAAATGAAAAATAAAAAAGTTAACCTCAATGAACAGTAAAAAATAGCAAAAATGTAAAAACCACCCCTGGTGGTGTAGCAAGTTTTACTCCTTGTGGTACTTAATGTGGGTAATCCTCCTAAATGAGGGAAGACATTAAGTCACACGAGCAATAAGCTGTATATTATGTTTACGTGCACATTATTATCCTATGTATCCTTACAATAAAACATATTTACCAAACATGTCATTTCAGTGGCAGAAATATTATATGATATATATTAGGATGGTATGTACATGAATAAGTGTGGCATATTTGAAATTTAACATATAGAAGTGATCAATATGAAAATTGTACCAATTAAAAAGTCATACATTTTAAAATCATTTGATTTTGGTTTTCAGTAGCTTAGACTAAAAATTAAAATCGGCTAAAAATGTATCATATGAACATTTGAAATATGACCGGCAGTCACAATGTACAAAAAATCAAAAATTAAAATCAACTAAAAGGTATATGATAAAGTGTTAAATTGATCATTTAAAGGCAATCAAACGCATCATACTCATATTTTTATCTGTAAAATAGCATGAAATGATAGCTAATTGTGTACCAAGTCCAACGGTACCAATTTCGTCAAATTCTGACTTAAAAATATCGTCATTTTATGTGATTAATGGAGTATAGCGCATTTGCGGTTTTTCGACAAAACCGAGACGAAATAAATAAATATAATGATATTTTTATGATAATGTGCTAATTTATATTTATTTTATGTGAACAGGACATGCCGATGATACAGTGCAGTTGGTGGAGTTTCCGAAAATTTGGGGGAGGTCTAGGGTTCGAATTTCGATAAATTCGACGTCATTTTGTCCAAAAGATTAAAACAGGAGTAAAAACGTCATTTGAGGCCCTAGTGTTGCCCTAATTCTATGGCCAAGAAGAACCCAAAAAGGACCAGCCGCCTTCCTAAAGCCCACTTTCTTTTTTTAAAAACCTGCATTCCCTTCTCTTTAAAAGTTTCCTTCCCGAACTCAATTCTCTCTGTTTCCTTCTCTCCTCTCTATTTCTTTTTCTCTGTCTCTCCCTCTTTCCTCCGCACGCCTTCCTCTCTCTTTCCCACGCCTCTCTTCCTCTCTATATTAACCTCTCTCCCACAGTTAATTCTGAATCCTTCTCCTCTCGCAACCTCTCTCCCACGTTTTTAGAGTTCACTCTCCTTCTCCAACTCCCTCCGCAGCCTCTCTCCTCTTTCTCTCCGGTTCTCTCTTCCTCTTCTCAACCTGTCCCAGCATCTCTCTCTCCGGTTTTCTCCTCCTCTTCTCCTCTCTTCCTCCCAGTCGCACCCCCCGCTCTCTCTCTCTTAGATTCCCTCTCTCTCTCGGATTTTCCTAGCTTCCCCACGCACGCTCTCTCTTTGTTCTCTTCCTCCCTCCACAATTCTCTCTCTCGATTTCTCTTTCTCTCCCACGCACCCTCTCTCTCCGTTTTCTCCTCCTCTTCTCAACCTCTCCCACGCACTCTCTCTCAGTTTCTTGTTCCTTCTTCCTCTCCGTTTTCTCCTCCTCCACCCAGCCGATTCTCCCCCTCTCTCTTCTATTTCCTCTCCCTCTCTCCGGTTTCTACTTCTCTCCCTCCACGGTTCTCTCTCTCTCCGGTTTCCTGGCTCCACCAACGCCCAGCCAACGAGCCAGCAGCTCCACACGACTCAAGCATACCAGCGCTGCCTAGCGCTCGAGCCCACAGTACGCCTAAGTGGCGACGTGCATGCACGTCCACGGGTCTCTTGCGTACCCAGCGGCACCAGCGCTTCCTGCGTACCCAGCGGCCTGAAGCATCCACGTCAAGCTGCTGCAACCTCCTCTACGCACGCCAGCAAGCCTTCACGTCCACGCGTTCACAGCGGTGAAGCCAGCCTCCTACCCTCCACATGCATGCATGCTGCACCTGCACGTAGCCTTCTCACCAAGCCAGCAGCTGCTCGTCCACCGCACCTGCATGCACCTCCATGCATGCAAGCAAGCATCGCACCTGCCAGCATCCACCGCACCTGCAAGCAAACACCCGGTGCTGAACCCTGCGGCCAACCGGCTCTGTTCCAAAGTGCCACCAGGGCCACTGCTTAAACTTGCCCTGTTATTAGCATCTTTTATTTATTTATTTTCTTGTGTACTTCTTTTGGTTTATTTTAGTTTAGTTAAGTTAAGATGTTATTATTTATTATTTCTTGTTGCATAAAACTCGATTAGTTTAACATAGAAGTTATGTTATTTTTACAATATGTTGTTAATCTTTATCTCTTCTCAATTTTAAATGGGGTTGTATTTGTGTTTTTAAAAATTAGGTTAGTTTAATTCGTAAATTTAGTTTAATTTAATTAGATAGTTAATTAATCAGTTCAAATTCCCAATTTTTTTTTAGATATTTAAGTCTAAGGTTTTCGAAATTAAAATCTTAATTCCTTGTGGATCGACTCGGACTCACCATTATTAATTTTCAAAATCTAATTTGCATGAGCCGAATAAATTTAGATTGAACGTTCTTATGAGTGTTTAACGACACATAATTTGGAATGATCAATTTTTGGCGCCGTTGCCGAGGAGTTAGATTTTTAAATTTGATTATCTTGGATTTAGTGTAATTATTCTTTAGCTAACCTTCTTTTTCTTATTTTTGCAGGTATATTGAAAAAAAAAAAAAAAAAGGAAAGCAAAATCATGGTAAGTGTGTTCCAACTTTCTATGTTTCAATTTTCTGACTTTAGTTAGTTTTCATTTTTGTAGTTTCTAGTTTAGATATGTTTCCATTAACTAAAAAAAGAACAAAAGAAGAACATCTAAATTTAAAAACTTTCATTTCAAAATT
The DNA here is from genome assembly GCA_030544215.1 of Zantedeschia hybrid cultivar. Classification (NCBI taxonomy): domain Eukaryota; kingdom Viridiplantae; phylum Streptophyta; class Magnoliopsida; order Alismatales; family Araceae; genus Zantedeschia; species Zantedeschia hybrid cultivar. Next base: position 76,153,851 of record JARZZO010000014.1, read on the forward strand.
AGAAACTTTCCATACTAGGCATTCATCATTTTAGGAAAGCATGAGCTAGTTTCTTTGCACAGTTATTTCCATAAATTGTTGAAGATTGCGGGGGAAAGGTACGTGTTTCAATTTTAGCAAGTCATTCATGATTGCATCAACACACCCTACATTGATTTGCTTATTGCCTTGTATTGCATTCAAAAAAGACTTTAAGGGCAACAACTTTAACCACATAAGGTAGAGATTTGATCACCCTTCCTTAGCCCACAAATCACCTTCCTTGCATTGGCATTTCCTAATCTAATTAAAAGCAAGTCGAAAGAGAATCTAGAGTTTACATCGTGAGTGGTTTAAATTTCGGGTTGCCTCCACTTTTGGCAACGGTGTCTAGGCTATAGGTTAAAAAGGCAAATGCCTAAGCGGGAAAGTGGTTCTCTAATTAGGTCCCTACAAAAGTGGGGGGAGCCTCCCACTACCCTACCTCTTACCTGGCCGTTGATTGATTGTGGTTGTGATTTGAGGTGGACTCCATTCACCTTATAAGAAAATTCACATAGAGAGTCTAGGTTAACATTAGATCATTAGGATAATTTGTTTGTCAAAATTATTTGCATTAAAAAAAAAAAAAAAACAAGAAATAGAAAAAAATTCAAATTCATCCTCTCTCTCTCAGTCCTAGTGTATGTAAGGTAGGAGATCTCAAAATCCTAATCTTCTAGGACCATTTGCTGAAATAGAAAGAATCTTACATCAAAGAAATCTACCACAAGATCAAATGGCTGATAATCAGGACCCACCAAAGCAAATAAAGGACTATTTCATTCCAAATCGATATCAACCTTCATCCTGTATTCATCTTCCTCAGAATCCAGCCAATCAATATGAAATTAAATCTAACACCATTCATATACTCCCATCCTTTTATGGAAAAACTAATGAAGATCCTTATAAGCATCTGGATGAATTTCTAGAAATCTGTTCCACGGTGAAGATCCAGAATTTCACCGATGATGGCCTTAAATTGACCTTATTTTCCTTTTCATTAAAGGATAAGGCTAAATATTGGTTGGGAACTATAGGAAGGCCCATTAGGACATGGGAAGAAATGTAGAAAGAATTTCTCAAGAAGTTCTATCCCATAGGGCGGACCAATACCATGAGAAGGGCCATCACGAGTTTTACCCAAACTCCCGGAGAATTGATACATGAATCTTGGGAAAGACTGAAAGAATTGCTTAGAAAATGCCCTCATCATGGGCTTTCAAAATGGCAAATTGTCCAAGCATTCTATGAAGGATTTGTAGGTGCTTAGAATGACCGTGTGATTAACATGGAAAATCTATGTTGTTTAGTGTAAACTAACCTATTAAAAATAGCAACTAAGTGCAGTGATCGCCATAAACTTTTAACTAAAAAGTTTCAAAAGAGATATGATCGCTTACCTGTTCAAACGCGGAAGATTGAGTCCTTGGTTCCCCTTCTTCAGCCGGCTGAAGAAAGAGAGCCCTTTCTTTGCTTTTTGTTCTTGCTGTTGAATTTGAGGTTAAGGATCGTCCAGAAGTCTTTCTGACTTTATGCTTGATTTCCCCTTTTGAATCTCTCGTTGTTGTTGAGTGCAGCAGAGACAGAAACAGAAAACGAAGAAACAATGATGATGAGAATTTAAGTAGAAGCAGTATCTGAACTAATCATGATTTTGGACATATGATTGAACATCAAACTTACTTGTTGAGTGGCTTTGAAACCCCTTAAATCAAGTAGGTTTTGAAAAATTATGCTGTGGTGTGTGTTTGCATGAAGTGAATGAAGAATGAAATTAATGAAGATGAAAAATGCAGAAATGAAACACTTATGCCCAATCGGATGAAGCTTTGAAAGGATGAAGATCTTGAAAGGACGCCGACTTCTGGAAATGGCAGCGCTCCGGCGTTCCGACGTTGTTGCTTCGATCTTCAACTCGCTATAATAATGCTCTCTCTTAATGGATTTTTTTAACTTTTTTTTTTTTTAAACTCTTCAACATGCGAGGTATTTATAGGCTTTTCTTGCGTTCGTGATTAACATTGCAAAACTCCTCGAATTTATCCATCTTAATTGACATATAAATACTAATTAATTCATCTTTATCTGTAATTATCTAAAACGCGTCCACCATGGCTGACGCCTTTCAGATTAATTAAGATAAAGATAAATATCCGGAAAAACTTATCTTTATCTTTATTAGGTAAAACGCGTCCACCTGTATAGACGTCTTTTAGACTAATTAAGATAAGGATAAACATCCGGAAGAGAAGTTAAAATCACTTAGAAACTTAAAACGCGTCGACATTACCAGATGCCTTTTAGTTAATTAATTAATTAATTAAAATTCAAATTTAAACGTTAAAATAAGAATAAAGTCTAAATGGCGTCCACTTGGGTCGACGTCTTTTAGAATTCTTCATATTTTAACTCAAATTTGAACTAAAACCAATTCAATTGATTAACTTAAACACATCTGTTAAACCCGACACTTAAAAGATTAATAAAAATTAATTAATGATTAATTATCAGACCATTTTGAGGCATTATTGTATGATATGAAATTTACTCGAAATGACGTCAAAATTAGCGTGTTTACAGCTGCCTCACCTTGGCATTGTCTTTGCAAGGGAGTGAAATGGAATGGAATGTACTGAAAAGGTGATGCCAAGGTGTGATGAGACACGCTCTTAACATCACATGACTGGAATTTTTCTCAAAATTATCAATGAAAATAGCTCAAAGAGATCAATGGAATTAATAATGTCTGGATGAGGTAGACAAGGAAATAAAATAAAGTCGATCAACCTCCTCGGAGTGGGAAGTACCCCAGGTCGTAGACACTGCAGGTTTCATCATGGGGAGCGTTTGCCAGCCAATGTGGACGTGCTACAGCCATGATGGATCTTAAAAGAAAACAAGAATATTGGATAAAGAATCCAATCAATGATAGAATTCCAAGGATATCTTCAAGCGAACCTCAAAGATAATCAAGATACTCAATTCGGAATGGAATATTTTATATCATATTGGAGTTATTTGATTAATGGTCTGAAACTTAATCAATAATTAATTCTTATTTCAATGATTTCAAAGTCCTACATGATGCATGCTGGGCTAAAAGAAAAATATAAAGTCAAATAAAATATAAATTAATCAAGGATAATATTGTTAAATTGTTATTAATGAGTCAAGATACAAATTCTTGTAATCTAGTGCTAAGCCGAAGCTCGTTTATCCACGCACCGTTTCACAAAAATAGAACCATCGTCCCCACTAATCAACAATCCAACGGCCTATCCGTGCGATTAAGAATCCTCTGGAATTATCACTGTTTTTGTTGTAGGGGAACTCAAATTCCAGTTTCATCAAAACCACAAGGTCCTTGATATACTCTAATAAATATTTAACATATAGTAATGCGAATGATTTACATGGAATAAGGGTAGAAATAACCGTCTTTTTAGCCACGGTCGGGACTTGAATTCCACAATGGGATCTTCTTGACATTTCCAACTTTACTCAGGCTTTCTTGAATTTTCTGCAATCAAAATTATTAGTAATTCCAAACAAATATTCAATTTAAACATTAAAATCCAAGAATTTTGGGGAAAATAGTATAAAAGCTAAAACGCGTCGTGTCGAGCAGACGCCATTCAACTTTGAAAAGCGTTTGTTCTCCTAGACGCCTTTTATTCACAGAAACATGTTTCTGGTTGTTCTCTACCCGAACTCCAACTCTATCAATGCACATCCCTTTTCCAATCATGAAAAGGTCTACTTAGGATCGCAATTCCTCCTATATAAACACCCTTAGGTTATTCCCAAGCAATCCTATCATAATCCAAAGATCCAAAGGAGAGTTTTCTTCCAAATTTTCAAGGTTTCTTCAAGGTTTTCAAGCTTCCCAAGCTTCAAGAAGGAGGTATTCCGAAAAAGGGAGATGGATTCCTCAAACAAGAAGATGAAGATGTCTCTAGAGAAGTTTACAGACATAGAGAATCATCTCAATGGAAGAGATCCCAATCTTCAAGTAAGTCCAATAAACTTTCTTTTCATGTTCTTCATGTCTTCCATCATGCTCTTCATCAAACTTCATCAAGCTCCCTTTTTATTTTTCTTTCAGAATTACCCCATGTTTCCTGGCCCAAGAAAGTTCACGTCTCTCCTTTGGATTCGTAAATTTGCAAAAAGTGTTAAGCTTTCTATGCAAGTGTTCATATCCAAGTGGGATCTTCAAGGACTTGTAGTGCTTGCCAAGAATTACAAAAGTGCGAACGTAGACTGGGCGGCTATGGGCGCCTTGATCGAGTGGTGGCATCCCCAAACTCATACGTTCTTCTTCCAAGATTTCGAGTGCACAATCCTTCTAGAAGAGGCGGAACTTCTATTAGGTCTCCCAAAGACCAGAGACAACAGAGACAAGATAGCCTTGACAAAAGAGAGAATCACCAGTCAACAGTTATTGACATCGATCATGAAGGATCATTCAGAAGCTAAAGGATGCCTCACCAAGAAGGGGATCAATCTTGCAAAACTAGCCGAGTGGACTCTTTATGAAATTGAAGATTTAAGGGAGGATGAGGCAGAGGATGTAACGAAAGCTCTCGTTACATGCCTTGCCGGTGCCTTATTCTTTCCTGCACAGGATAACATCTTGGAAGATGATCAAATTAGTGCTATTTGCGCAATTTTCGAAGGTAAATCCATTAGCACTGCACTCTTAGCATATCTCTACAGTGGACTTTCTGCGGCTTCTATGGGTCGTCCTCCATATGGATGCATGCTACTCTTTGCCTTGTGAGTTGAACTTCACTTCAAATTCGAGCATAGCAAGAAAAGGCCTCTGAATCCATCTCAGATCTTCTTGAATAGTCCAATTCATTGTATTGCTAATATTGTAAAGTTCAATGAGTACATGGTCAACAAGGTTCCAAAACTCAAGACCCGAGCCGATTGGAGAGAGTATTTGAAGCTCATGACATCCGACATATTCGACTCGTCTCCGCTTGCTCTTATTGGAAAACCAGTTTGGGTGCGCCGTACAGCAGGAGCAGATCTCAAGTTAATTGGAGCCACTGAGTTTGTGTTGTACAATCCACACCGGTGCCTTACTCAACTTAGCTTGGGCCGTCGTGAGTTTCCTGAATTCTCTCCCACACTCCCAATCAAGAAGCGCGACTTGGAATCCGATGAAGATTATGAAGCCATACAAATCATCATTACTCTATGGAACCTTGACTTTAGCTATCGTGTAAGATCCTCTAAAGACAGAGATAAGATCCTCTAAAGACAGATAAAGGATTGAAATTTCCTTATCTTAAAGGTCTTCATGATATTCTCCCTTGAATGTCCTTTTTCTCTTTTTGATTTTGATGTTGATGTAATAAAGATTGATTCCATTGAATAAAGATTGATTTTTCATGCCTTGGAATCTTTCCCCAACTTTCTGTGATGTGCACATGATTTTTCCTTAAGTAAAAACCTGATTTTTCCTGAAAATTCAACAATTCGGATTCTGTAAAATCTAAAACGCGTCCACTCAGAAAGACGCCTTTAAAAGTAAATTCTTTTCCAGAAATTCAATTTAATCCTTTAAAACCCGATTTAAAGCTTAAAACGCGTCTATGTCCATAGACGCCTTTCAACTCTCTCTCCGACTTCTCCCAGGATTTTGCCATTAATTCCATGATTAATTCCCTGAAATGCGTCCAGTAATCAAGACGCCTTTAATGATTTTCCTCTGTACGGCTCTGAACAGAACCTGAAACGCGTCAACTCATATGGACGTGTTTCAACCAATTCAAACAGCTGTCCTTTGCCGCCTCAATTTATGCGCCCTAAAACGCGTCTGTCTGAGTAGACGCCTTTCACCCCTTTTCGTTACAGACCCGCGAAGGCCCTCCTTTCTTCCTCACTTTCACAAAAATTTCTCTCTCCTCACCGAGCTCCGGCGATCTCTCCGGTGATCTCACTCCTTTCTTTCTCAAAAACTCCTTCTTTAGAGCTATGGAACACGGTGAAGGATCAAGGAAGAAGAAGGCCTTGGCCAAGAGGAGGCGGAGGCAAGAAGAAGAAGCTCCCGAGGAGATCCCGGCGGCCCTTGCCGAAGCCGCGGCCTTCTTGGAGGAGGAGCTCCCTCCACCGGCGCCCATGGCGGTGGAAGAGGAAGAGGAGGGCGACCTCCACACGGTAAATCCTCCATGGTTTGACTGGGGTGAAGAAAAGAGGGGAAGAAAAGGGTTCTTGAAGGAACCCGGAATCTGGACTTGAAAGGCGTCCAGACCAGGTGACGCCTTTCAAAAGGCGTCGCCCTGGGTCGACGTCTTTCAATCCAAATTTCGAATTTTTAAAGTAGGTAGAAAATAGGTTTGAATTGCGTCAGGGTATGTGGACGTGTTTTGAAACACGTCTGTGTGTGCTGACGCCTTTCAAAACAGAAAGTGAATTTTCCTGTTTTTATTAATTACTGACCCTATTTTTTTTATCTTTTATTTGCAGGGAGTGATGAGGGCCAGGATTTCCTGGGATTTAGTGATAGGGGCGTATAGGGGGCTCCCGGATTTTCAGAAGGCGCGCCTGCGCCGGATGGGGTTCGGCGAGATACTAGACATCGAGCCATTTTGGCTCGATCTAGTTCTGCTGCAGGCGCTCAGGGAGCGTTGGCATGCAGAGAGTCGGGCATTTCTGATGCCTTGGGGGCATATGGTCCCCACCTTAGAGGACGTGGCCAGGATCACTGGCCTACAGGTAGAGGTCCGACCAGTTAGTGGGGTTACTTACCCCAACTATCAGGGATTAGCAGAGGCCTTGCTAGGGATAGAGGTATCCAGTATAGGTAGGGAGTCTAGGATGGTTCCTAGGGTAGAAGTAGAGGCTGCCCTAGGTCTAGATGAGCCCCGGCGTCGGTCTGACGAGACCCAAGTAGAGTTTAGAGATAGGCTAGCCGAGTCATCTTCCTCTGCCTATTGTAGTGACCCGAGTCAAGTAGAAGAGGTAGACAGACAGCTCAGAGTCTTTTTAGTTTTCTTTTTCGGTCGGTTGCTCTTCGGTACGAAGGGCGACCATATCCACTGTAGGTTTCTTTATTTATTAGATGACCTAGATAGCTTAGGGGAGTATGCTTGGGGTGCGGCCCTTCTGGCCCACCTGTTCGCAGACCTATCCGCGGTCACGCCGGACCGCGAGACTACTATCAGCGGCTTCTCGCCGTTTCTTCAAGTATTAACTTGTTTAATTATTTGTTATATGCAGTGCAATATGTAATGCAATGATTTTTCTAACCTATATGTTCATGAATGCAGGTGTGGAGCTACCACTATTTCCCGCTCGGCAGAGCGCGGATTGTTCGTCCGGATGACGTCCCATTGGCCTGCCGTTGGCAGCCAATTGTGGACACGGCTCCGCAGCACCACCAGCTGACGGCCCTCCGCCGTCAGTTCCTAGATTATCCAGAGCTACTGGTAAGTTTTTAACTTGTTCAATTTTTATTAAATGCAATTCTTTATTCCTTAAATGCAATTTATTTATGAATGCATCTAACCTATATGCAGGTAATCTGGCGCCCGTACTTGGGCATGAACGAGGAGGGTCAGCCATGGGTGACGGCTGGTAGGAGGAGATTCGGGAGGCAGTTGTGGATGCACTGCCTCAACGAGATCGAGCCCCTCCGTCTCCGGCTCGTGATGAGGACTTTGGGCCTCCATCAGGAATGGATAGATGAAGAGGTCCCGGAGGGCATCGGAAGGAGCATGAGGGGCAAGCAATCCCTCACCGACTGGCGTGCCAAGTTCCCGGAGCAATACGAGGACTGGCACCGTCGGGGCATTAGAGTGGAGTCTCGTGCGGAGAGTAGCGAGGGCTACCTCCAGCAGTACCGGGTCCATTACGCCGACCAGCTGCGGCTCCTCCGACCACTCGATGTAAGTATGCATTCATGCGTCTTTAATTTTATTATTATCTTGATTTATGTTGGTGAATGTATGTATATGTGATTTGCAGGATGCTCGTGATGCGGTCATCATCGACCTCCGGGCCCGCCTACATGATGCTAAGGCCCAGCTCGAACAAGTTCAGAAAGAACTCTTTGATCTGGTATGTATGAATGAATATGAATGCATGTTTTAATTAATTAATTATTTTGGCGATTAACCACTGACAGTGTTCTTTTGGTGCAGCGAGCCGTCTACACCCAGGCGGCTCCCCCTACCTATGGAGCTTCATCTTCTTCATCATCTGCTGCGCACGATGCTGCCCTGGCTGACCTCCAGAGTCAGCTCGCCTCTGCCATCCACCGGGATTCTCTTGCGGAGGAGGACCGTGCTGCTCGGGTAAGTTTTGATTTTTGAATTTGACTTGATTTACTTGATTGTCTTGAACTAACAAAATCTTCTTCTGCAGGTTGCTGAGCTCCAAGAAGCCCTTCAGAGGGCTGAAGCGGATGCCTGTGCTATAGCGACTCGTGCCGAGGCTGATGCAGAGCGGATCCGGGCTCTAGAGGAGCAGGTGGCCCGACTTTCGGTTGGAGATCTTACGCGCCTCCAGACCCGCCTGGAGGTCATCAACGAGGAGCGAGAGCGGGAGAGGCATGAGCGGCAGAAGATGGATGCTGAGATATCCGCTCTTCGAGTCCAGCTTGGCATTGCAGAGCATGAGCGCCGGAGTGTGGAGGAGAGGTACAGGCGTGCTCGACAGCGTGCGCAGGAGCGCGGTTTGACGAGCGCTCTCACTGCCAGCGCTGCCGTGTCTTCCGGCCAGGCGGGGCCGAGCACGATGGGGCCACCTCCACCTCCCAGCCGAGGACCAGCACTAGACGCACCTGACGAGGCCCATAGCCAGTTAGATGAGGGCGGAGGGGAGAGCCAGCCTTGAGGGCTTATGTACTTCTTTTCCTTTCATGTATCATGTATAAAACACTTTTGATATATACATGAAACTTTTGGGCTCCAATCTCGTGTTCCTGTGCTTATCTTGCATCCTGTACAACACTTAACAAACAGGTTAAGTATCTATTTAGGCTTAGCCCCTTGCCTGACCAAACAAATGGTCAATCAATCTTTTCCTTGAATAAATAGTCAAGGGGCATAGCCTTTATTAACAAAGGTAATAAGAATAATCAGACTTAAGCAAAATGCAATATGCAAGCAAACAGATGCTCACTGAAAATAAAAGGAGTGAAACACATTAGATGCAACAAGTAAATGCTAATTGAAATATTTTTGTGGTTTTGAAATATTCATTTTTGTTTGGGTTTTGAAATATGTATTTTTTTTTAGATTTTGACAAATGTACATTTTTTTTGATTTTTTTGAATTTTGACATACACATTTTTTTTTGAATTTTGACATATACATTTTTTTTGAATTTTGACATATACATTTTTTTTGAATTTTTGACATATACATTTTTTTTTTTTGAATTTTTGACTAAAAGACCAGTATGGTACTTAGATCAAAAGATCATATTCATTTATTAACTTAATTTCCAAATTGTTCTTTAACAACTTAACTTAAAACCCATCGTGTTTGAACTTGTATTTCCATTCGTGATCCCATTTGATGATTTGACCCTTAGTCAATCTAAGCCATTCTTTAAGTTTGAAGTACACCTCTTTAGAAAGAAAAGAAGAATAGATTTAGAAAGCCCATGAGAAGGTTCCGGAGACCTAAAAAGATGTTCCTTTCCAACCCTAATATCTGTTGGGGTTCGGTCATTTTCTTTCCGGGGTATTTATCGACCTTGCGTTCCCTTTTGTTTCATTTCATGGCCTTGATGTGACGTTTGTAGTGTATTGGCCTTTTTGCCTTTTCCTTTTTTTTTTATTCTTTTCTTTCTTTGCTTTGCTTTGGAACGGATCTCCCCCATTTTTTTTATGACGGCCTCCTACTAAGATGGCGGGTATTCTTGGTAGTCTATTTTAAGCTTCGTTCCGACATCATGGGCCGAGTGTAAAATAGAATTTTACTTTAAAAGGAATGATTTGTACTTTACACTCTTAGTCAAGCTTTTGATATTCTTTAGGACTTGGCATCTCTTGTTACTCACGAATCAAACGTGTCAGTGTGTGCAGTAATGGGTTTGAAGTTAAATTATTCAGACTAACAAAGAAATTTGAGTTTATAAATTTTCTGATTCCTCTGGTCTTTGTACCATACTGATCGACTCTTTATCCTAAGGGTAGTATTTCTTAAGATGTAAACCATTCCAGGGATGATTTAGCTCTTCTCCTTCTGCATTAACAAGACGATAAGCATTACCAGGAAAAGCATGTGATACAACATAAGGTCCTTCCCAGTTGGGTTGGAGCTTAGAACGCGGACCACCAGGTTTTACAAAAATTCTTTTAACGACCATTTCACCGACTTTGAACTTACGTTCAATGACTTTCTTTTGATAAAAACGTGCTAATCTGTTTTGATAAACTTTCGCATGATTAGCAGCTGACCATCTTTTCTCGTCTAAAAGTTCCAATTGAGTAAGGAGTGCTGAACGATGTTCATCAATGGAGAATTCCTTGTTCAATTGTACTCTTAATGACGGTATAAGGATCTCATATGGAACTACCGCCTCCATTCCAAATGTTAAGGAATAAGGAGTTTGCCCGGTAGGCGTGCGGATTGAAGTTCGGTAGGCCCATAGAGCCTCAACCAATTTTTCTGGCCAATCTGCGAATTTGTTAGATTTACACGTCTTTTTGATAATTTTTATCAAAGTCTTATTAGTTGCCTCTGCTTGGCCATTGCCTTGCGGATAATAAGGAGATGAATGATGTAATGCAATTTTATACCTGTTGCAGAGGTCCTTCAAGTCCTGTGACACGAACTGCGGTCCGTTGTCGGTGACGATGGTACTTGGAATTCCGAATCTTGTGATGATGTTCTTCATGATGAACTTGCAGACGGTTGATGCTTTGATCTCCACGTATGCTTCAGCTTCTGCCCACTTGGTGAAGTATTCCGTTGCCGTGAGAATGAAAGATTTTTGCTTGATGTCGGAATCTGGGTTACCAAGAGGTCCAATAATGTCGAAAGCCCACATGGAGAAAGGCCATGAGGAGGAAACAGGATGGAGTGAATATGCAGGGGAATGAATTTTGTCGGCGTGAAGTTGACACTTAGCACACCTACGGACATATCCTACACAATCTTCTTCCATGGTTGGCCAATAAAATCCTTGTCTAAGGATCTTCTTTGCTAGCATCTGTCTATTGACATGGCCACCACAAACTCCACTATGAGCTCCTTCCATAACCTTCTAAAGCTCATCCTCGTCTAAACATCTCAGAAGAACTCCATCAAAACCTCTCTTATATAATGCTCCCCCAACTAGGGTGTATCGTTGAGCAACTCTCCTGATAGCTCTTTTTTCCTCAGTTGTAGCTTCTTCAGGATACGATTGATCTTCACAATATTTTGCAATTTCATAATACCATGGCTTCTGTTCATCATCCATCTCTTCTAACAGCTCCATCAACATGATTTCTCTTTTCTCCACAATACTTCCATCTTTGAATTTCTTCAGCAACTTCTCCTTAGTTCTAAGAAATGAAGGATCTTTCACGGCGGGTGAAAGACGCCTATAAACTATGATTGATTCGGATTGCTTGTTGATTGGAAAATCAAGAGAAGATGCAAGTGAAGCTAGAGCGTCAGTTAGGATGTTTTGATTTCTAGGGACATGGATAAAGATCAATTTTGTGAAAAGCTTTGAACAAGCAGAAGTAAGTTCTTGATATGGCTTGAGCTTAGGATCAAGAGTTCGATACTTGATCAGCACTTGGCGAAGAATTAGTTGGCTATCACCCACAATCCTGAGTTTAGTGGCACCATGAAAATGAGCAGCTTCGAGGCCAGCAAGAAGTGCCTCGTATTCAGCTATGTTGTTGGTGACTGGAAAGTCAAGCTGAAAGGGTTGTGGAATGGTGACACCTTCAGGTGATAACAGAACGATTCCGATCCCCTTTCCATGAGAATTCAGAGCTCCGTCAAAATGCAGAGTCCACATATCATCTCTGATTTGATTTACGGACATCAGTTCCTCATCCGGAAACTCTGATCGCACTGGATCAAATCGAGGAAGGGGATGATGAGCGAGATGTTCTGCTATGGCATAGCCCTTGATTGCTTTCTGTTGAATGTAAATGATATCGAATTGAGATAGAAAGTTTTGCTATCGCGCTAACCTATCAGTAAGAACAGATTTCTCCAGAAGGAATTTGATCGGATTCATCCTAGCGATGAGATGGACTTCATGGGCCAGAAAATAATGCTTCAATTTCTGCACAACCCAAACTAATGCTGCACATGTTTTCTCCATCGCCGTATATCTCTGTTCAGCGGGGTTGAGAAGTTTAGAGAGATAGTAGGCTGCCCTCTCTTTTCCTTCTTCATCCTCTTGTGCTAGGACAGCCCCCACTGCATCATCCAGGACAGAAATATAAAGTATCAATAGTTTGCCTGGAGATGGTGGTCTCAAAACAGGAGGACTTGCCAAATAGTCCTTTAATCCATCAAATGCCTCCTGACACTTATCGTCCCAATTGAATTTGACTCCTGGCTTGGTAAGCTCGTAAAACAGCTTACACCTTTGTGAATGCTGGGAGACAAAACGGCGAATAAATTGTAACCTCCCGATTAATCCTCTTAACTCTTTCAAGTTTTTGGGAGGTGGCATTTCTCTGATAGCCTTCGCCTTATTGGGATCGATCTCAATTCCCCGTTTGCTGACAATGAATCCAAGCAATTTCCCTGAAGATACTCCGAATACACATTTCTTGGGGTTCATCTTCAACTGATACTCTCTCGATCTCTCTAATACCCTTGCCAAAACTTTGGCGTGCTCAGCCTTCGTTTTAGACTTAACCAATAAGTCATCCACATACACTTCCAAATCTATATGTATCATGTCATGAAATATTGCCATCATAGCCCTTTGATAAGTGGCTCCAGCGTTCTTCAATCCAAACGGCATGACGACATAACAATATGTTCCCCAAGGTGTAGTGAATGAAGTCTTCTCTTGATCCTCTTCTGCCAGCTTAATCTGGTTGTATCCTGAAAATCCATCCATAAACGATAATGTCTCATAGCCAGCAGTGTTATCGATGAGTATATCAATATGAGGCAATGGAAAATCATCTTTAGGACATGTCCGGTTCAAATCGCGGAAGTCAATGCAAATTCTGACCTTCCCGTCCTTTTTCATAACCGGGACTATGTTGGCCACCCATTGTGGATAAAGGACAACTCTAATAAATTTGGCTTTGTGCAATTTATCGACCTCTTCCTTCATCTTTAAAGCCATTTGTGGGTGGAATCGCCTTAATTTCTGCTTGACCGGACTAGCTCTATCCTTTAATGTTAACCTGTGTTCAACTAAGGATGAGTCTAACCCCGGCATATCCTCGTAACTCCAGGCGAAAGTGTCCTTATAATCCTTAAGCACTTGTACCATTGCCTTCTCATCCTCTGTAGAAAGATTTTTACTGACGAGGACAACCTTAGGTTCGCCTTCAGTCCCTAAGTTTATTTCTTTGGTGGGCTCTTCTACGGCAGCTGAGGGTTCATCAAATCTCTTCACTCCACTGGCATACGCCTCAGCTGCGTCCTCATTATCTTCCTCATCTTCAACAATGGGGTCCTTTTCATGCACTAATTCATATACCCCGTACCCATCATTGACTGACTCATCATATGTACAATCTTCTGGCATCTGAATTGGATCTTCTAAAAGCTGAGGGATTAAAGAGCAAAAGGAACATTTATCAGCCAAATCCTGGAGGTATCTTTCTGGAATTTGCCTACCCTTAGGCTTCCTAGACTTCCTAACCTGACTAACCTGCCTAAAACTAGACTTCCTAACTTCACTAAACTGTCTATCATAACCTAATGAAGATGAAACAGGATGAAAATCCTGGGATACAAGTGGAAATACAGGGGAATCCTCCCGTGGGGAGGGGCAGAGTATGTTTAAGAGAGAATCTTGACCGACGGACCCGCGCGATGGGGTGTAGTCGGACAAGTAAGATGTTTCCTCGATAATGATTTGGGAAGAATTTGTTGTAAAATTGGCGTTTTTTTTTTTTTTTGGATATCGGAGGAATTATACATGAAGCAGGAGTGAATACAAATGGAAGGGGAATCAGACGGAGGAAGCGGCACCAAAGCCAAAGGATTAGATCAGATCATACATCCTCTCTAGGTCGAGAGGAGGTTGTGGAATAAGGTCCCGAGGGGACAGAGTAATCATAACGGGCAGGGCCCGTGGAATGTCTTCAGTAATGACCCGCGACCAAGTCGGGGTCAAGAGCAGTATGCGAAATAGGGTGTGGAGCATTAGGACATGTGAAGGATATGTCCCCCTCCAGAGCAGATCTGTTGTATAACCAGCTTCATAGGGGTCATCTGGCTCCCCTTCATCAGTTTGTTCGGACAGCAGTATCCGCTTATCAAAGATTGCGCCAGGGCTCTCAATTAGCTCGTCGATCTGCGGTGGCCACTTGGGTTCTGTAGGATCCAGGAATAATCTGTTCAGTGCTATGTATAGGTCCCTCAGGTCGAACCATTTGTACCATTCGCATTCGGGGTCATGGAATTTTCTCCTTTTCATAGGCCGCAAAGCCTCCAAGGATTGGTACGTAAGTAGTTCGGAACAATGTCTGGCCAAGTCCCTCCCATATATGTCATGGAAGTCAAAACATGAAGTAATGACCACCGTGTTGTCGTGACTAAGTATGGGCCCTTTCACAAAGTGTGTATATAGGGTCCATGTTAAGGGATCTCGGCCTTCTTTAAGTGGTGTGGACATTGTTTCCAAGATTTCTTGACCATCTTCTTGCTGAACCCTGTCTTGCTTCAGTTTCCTCGGCCTATAGCCCAGACCGCTTCCGGGTACTGCCCGATGATCTTTGACAGGAGTGGTCCTGCCTTGCAACTGTGTGCCCAGACCTTTCCCAGGCTGATAGCCATTTTTCATCATGATTCTCCATCCTGGGGTGCTCATGCACTTCCCCTTTTTGATAGCATTTAATGGGTATGGAGAAATGGTAGCGGCTTTCAAAGGATCAACCACTGGACGGTAGACCTGTAATACCGACAGAAAAGGTTGTCGGCCAGGTAAAACAGCAGATTTAATATTTAAGGTATGAGCAGCAGCAAGGATCGGCATGCTTGTCACTTTAATAATTCGTCCTTTGTAAGGGAATTTGAGGCATTGGTGATTCGTAGAAGGAATCGCCTCAAGAGTTTTAATATAAGGACGTCCCAGAATGGCATTTATGGAAGGGTCGATTTCTAGAATATGAAATTCGACCTCTGCATGACTTACTGGGCCCAGCTCCACCTTTAAATAAACCATTCCTAGAGGGGAACGGGTAGAATTGTCATATGCCGTAACTGAGATGGGGCTAGGCAGCCATTTCTCCTTGGGCACACCGCACAGTTCCAGGGTCTTCGGAGGTAAAACATTAATTGAGGCCCCTGTATCAACCAGGCATGCATCCACGGCCTTTTTGCAGATATTGACCGTGATGCTCAGAGCCATGCTTCTGGCGGCTGGCGGTGCTAGTTCCGATGTATGGAATGTAATTGAGGGCTGATCCCCCTGAGGAACTAGTAGTGCTGCAATTTTCTCTACCGGCACGTCTTCGTTAACCATCACCTTCTGTAGGTATTCCATTAAGGCTTCTTGGTGAATCTTGGACCTTTTAATCAATTCAAGTACAGTGATCCGTGCCGGTGTTCTGTCCAGATGTTTCAACAAGTCATATTGAGTGCCTGGTGCACTCTCTTCATTATGGGCTTCCTCAGTCGGCTGTGATGGGCCGTCTCTGACTGTGGACTGAGGAAAGACCTTGTTGAAAATCCTTCCACTCCGGAGCGCATGTTCCTCGACCGTGGAGGATCCGGGTGACACCTTGAGTACCGCAGAATCGGGTGGCGTAAGCGATGCGGAGGGTTGATGCATAGGTGGTGGCGTTGGGTTAGGTGGTGATGGCGCGGTGCGGATTAAAGGCCTGGAGGGTTGGATGGTAGATGGGTACGCGGTCGGTGAAGTGGGGAATGGGACGCGTAATAGCGGTCTGGATGGTTGGATGGTGTCTGGATAGGTAGTGGCAGCGGGTGAAGTAGGAAATGGTACGCGGAGTAATGGCCTAGATGGTAAAAGGGGTGCGTAGTTGGCTTGTGGTGGGTTATATGGTGGGGGCGTAGTGGTGTGGGGCGTAATAGGCTTAAGGAAAGAGGGTAGTGGGTTATTGGGCGCGGGCGAGTGATATGTGGGTGTCGGTAAAGGGGTGATGGTAACGGGTTGTGGCCTAGGTATGCGGATGGTGCGGCGTGGTGGTTGTTCTGCGGTATTCTGAATGTGACCCGTTGAATAGAGAGAGGAAGAGTCCTCTATCCTCCATTGTTGCCCACGACCAGCCTCAGACTGGCTGTTCGTTAGAATGGGAGCAACTTGGTTCTGGTTCTGGTGCTCCGGGAGCGGATTCTGCACTATGCCCATATTGGGTGGTGGTGCTGCCTGTGCTGGTGGTCTTACTTGCTGCTGCTGTTGCTGCTGTTGCGGTCTCCTCGCCTTTAGGGCTGATATATATTTCTTCATTTCCTCCCAGTCTATGCCGCCCTGCTCGTTGAGATCATGAATATAATCTCTGAACTGGAAGCAGGTGTCGATGGTGTGCCCAGGTTGCCTATGGAAGTAGCAATACCTGGACGTATCAGCATTTTGAGGCCAGACGGCCTTTTCCCTTGGCAAAACTAAGGCATTAGCTGCCATTAGAGCACTGAAGATATCGGCCAAGGATTCTGGGAGTCCCGGGTATCCTGCCCTTTTCGGGCCTGGGGGTCTTCTCGGCTGGTTATAATCACCAGGAGGAAGGACATTGTGGTATGCCGGCGGTGCGCGCGGCTGATACTGCTGCTGCTGGGGATACTGGTACTGTAATTGCCTGGGTGGCGGCTGTTGTGGCTGATGCTGGTTCTGATTTTGATTCGGCTGCTGGGGCCGTTGATACTGTTGTTGGTACTGGGGGTTCTGCTGCTGTCTGTACCCTTGCTGCTGTGGCCTCTGGTACTACTGCTGACTCCTCACGAACTGGGGCGAGTTATTGTTCATGGTACTCACTTGCTCATGAGAGAGCGTGCCCTTAGTAGTCGGACCTGTGCTGGAAGAGTTCGGCACTGCAGGCTTCCGAGGTGGAGGCCTGCTAGGTCTATGAGGATCAAAGACGCTAGAGAATGTAGCGTCCTTGAAAGCATTCTGGCAGTACCGTGCTCTTTCATAGAGCTCTGTCATGTTGGTCAAATTGTTCAAGGAGAGGACGAGCTTGAACTGGGGCGTGGCATTGGAAATTAACATCTTCACTTGTTCGGACTCGGACAAGTGATCCTTCACCTTTTCAGCCAGACCCCGCCACCTGTCAGCAAAACTGACAAACTCCTCATCAGGTTTCATCTTTTCTGCAATGAGGTCCGTGATAGACAAGGAGGATGCAACTCTGTCCTGGTATCGTTGAATAAATTTACGTGAAACGATACCGTAATCCTCTACTTCTGAGGGTTCCAGGGAAAAGAACCACTCGAGGGCTGGTCCCTCTAGAGATCTCCTGAACAAGAAGGCCAACGACCTCTTGTCGTTCTGCCAGAAAGAGGATTCATACATAAACTCCTTCAGATGTGTGAAGGGGTTACCAGTACCGTTGTACTTTCGGTACACTGGCATCTCAGAGGGTGGCAGATGGAATACTGGCAGGCTCGGTAGACTGATTTCTGGCACAGCTTTGACCCCCATCATTTTCTGGAGGTTATTAAATTGCTCATCCATACGCTCCATTTTGGCCAGCAGCGTTTGTGTGGTCAGATCTGCCTGGGGAGGAGGAGGAGGAGGAGGAGGTACTTGGTAGGCCTGCTGCCTAGAGTATGTTGGGCAAGGTGGACAATAGAGGGGAGGTCCGGCAGAGCTTCCGCCATGCCCGAGGGCATTTTGATAAGCAGGCGTTTGCGGTCTAGCCGGTTGCCTAGATGATGAAAGCTGCGGCCCAGCTGGCCGAGAAGTAATATGAAGGCCCTCCACGGCCTGATGGATATAAGGAGGAGGAAAAGAAGGTTGCTGAGGAACAGCAGGAGGAGCCACAGGGTTCGGCTCGGCAGGCTGCATGGGTGCCTTCCCCTTCAAAATAGATTGGATCGCCTCGAACTGCTGAGGGTCCAGTCGGGAGGCAAGAACTCCCAGAGCATTGATGAGATCCGTAAGATCAGAGGATGAGGGATCATTCTGGTTCATGTCTCCCTCCAGATCAGGATTAGGAATCGCATACTCATGCGGAGGAGGATCAGGATATTGATCACGTGGATGCAAAAGAGGTGTCCGAACATTCCCATCTAGACGATATGGAACGGGGATAGAACTACAGGAGGCATCAGCATCTCTCCCACTCTCATAGTTGTATTCAGAATCCCGAGGGGCATTAGCATCTCCCTCGTAATTAACCATGGCGTCTGGAGCCACACTCAAGTCCCTACCTGATCGTAGCAACATGATGTTAGATTCTTTTCTTCAAAGATTTGACAAACAAGTTGCACAGAGATTAATCAAACAAGTGGATGCTTAACGTGATTTTAAGATTCCTTTTTTGAGTTATTTGGATTCAATTAAACCTCAAATTCTCTCAAGGAAAGGATCCTAGTTTCAGTTCAATTTCCACCGTTATTCTCTAGGGCTTTCTCTCACAACGCTTTCAGAATCTAACCAGGACTTCAATTGGTACAACCAGCCCGATGATCAAGGAGGAATACCTTGATTTTGGGGACTTATGGAGGTCTCAACGTCAACTTCTCTAGTCTGATCAAGGGACCAACCCAATCAGAGAGAGTTGCTGACGTCAAGTAATGTGTTCCTAAGAAAGGGAGGGTATTCGCCTCAATGCGTATGTCCTACGGCCTGGATGGCCCCTAATGCTTAATAATAATGGGTAGCTAGCACATCAAACCACAGAAATCTGGAAACTGAAAAAAATTAAGAAACTGTCTGAATCGCGTCGACGGTAGTAGACGCTATTCAAAACAGAACTTAATTTTTCGCAGAAGCAGATGCAGACAGCAGAGAAACTGTGAAGACTGAAAGGCGTCTAGGGGTGTTGACGCGGTTTTGAAACGCGTCAGCGCTCCTGGACGCTTTTCAGTTCCCAGAAACAGTTTTCCAGGAGGATTTTCTGGGTTGAATCCTCCTCAAACAAGATAAAAAGCAGTAAACAATCGACTCATGCAAAAAAATTTTAGTTCCAGATTTTAAACAGGATGATTTACTAACTAAACAACTAGAAAAACAATCAATCACACATCATTTTTATCACAAAAACAGCTTTTTGAATTAATCAAGGGGAGGGCAAGATCTTGCCACTGGGGTGTGCACGTGGTGCACGAGGGAAATTAATTAAACTAAAACACTCACCAATTGGTGAGGACGTGTCGAAAGACACAAGTGGTGCACCGTGGGTGCCCGGTTGATGATAGCAAGAACAAAAAACTTAAAAGATGGCGAGACCAAGTCCCACCGTGATCGCCAAAAAAGCTGTAGGTGCTTAGAATGACCGTGTGATTAACATGGAAAATCTATGTTGTTTAGTGTAAACTAACCTATTAAAAATAGCAACTAAGTGTAGTGATCGCCAGAAACTTTTAACTAAAAAGTTTCAAAAGAGATATGATCGCTTACCTGTTCAAACGCGGAAGATTGAGTCCTTGGTTCCCCTTCTTCAGCCGGCTGAAGAAAGAGAGCCCTTTCTTTGCTTTTTGTTCTTGCTGTTGAATTTGAGGTTGAGGATCGTCCAGAAGTCTTTCTGACTTTATGCTTGATTTCCCCTTTTGAATCTCTCGTTGTTGTTGAGTGCAGCAGAGACAGAAACAGAAAACGAAGAAACAATGATGATGAGAATTTAAGTAGAAGCAGTATCTGAACTAATCATGATTTTGGACATATGATTGAACATCAAATTTACTTGTTGAGTGGCTTTGAAACCCCTTAAATCAAGTAGGTTTTGAAAAATTATGCTGTGGTGTGTGTTTGTATGAAGTGAATGAAGAATGAAATTAATGAAGATGAAAAATGCAGAAATGAAACACTTATGCCCAATCGGATGAAGCTTTGAAAGGATGAAGATCTTGAAAGGACGCCGACTTCTGGAAATGGCAGCGCTCCGGCGTTCCGACGTTGTTGCTTCAATCTTCAACTCGCTATAATAATGCTCTCTCTTAATGGATTTTTTCAACTTTTTTTTTTTTTAAACTCTTCAACATGCGAGGTATTTATAGGCTTTTCTTGCGTTCGTGATTAACATTGCAAAACTCCTCGAATTTATCCATCTTAATTGACAGATAAATACTAATTAATTCATCTTTATCTGTAATTATCTAAAACGCGTCCACCATGGCTGACGCCTTTCAGATTAATTAAGATAAGGATAAATATCCGGAAAAACTTATCTTTATCTTTATTAGGTAAAACGCGTCCACCTGTATAGACGTCTTTTAGACTAATTAAGATAAGGATAAACATCCGGAAGAGAAGTTAAAATCACTTAGGAAACTTAAAACGCGTCGACATTACCAGACGCCTTTTAGTTAATTAATTAATTAATTAAAATTCAAATTTAAACGTTAAAATAAGAATAAAGTTTAAATGGCGTCCACTTGGGTCGACGTCTTTTAGAATTCTTCATATTTTAACTCAAATTTGAGCTAAAACCAATTCAATTGATTAACTTAAACACATCTGTTAAATCCGACACTTAAAATGATTAATAAAAATTAATTAATGATTAATTATCAGACCATTTCGAGGCATTATTGTACGATATGAAATTTACTCGAAATGACGTCAAAATTAGCGTGTCTACAGGATTGTCTGAACAGTTCAGACAGATGGTGGATGCCTCATGTGGAGGGGCATTTATGATGAAAAATGAAGATGAGGCCTATGATCTTTTTGAGATGTTAAGTGAAAATTCCATCAATCATGCCTCATTATCATCTTATGAGAGGTATGTTGGGCCATCTAAACGGACTGGAATGTATGAACTTAAGGCCCGTGGAGAGCCCGAATCCAGAATGGACATAAATCTGATTAATCAGAAATTGGATAAGGTAGACATCTTAGCCCAGAAACTAGACCAACTCTTGGCCTTAAACAAGTAAGAGCCTACTTACCCAACACAATCTAGTCCATATGAAGGCCCATCTTCTGCTAATCATGACATTTGTGCCTGATGCGCAAGTCCAACCCATTAAGTGAATGAATGCCCAACTGCAGTCCAACTTCCACCATTCATTCAAGAACAAGTTCAGGCTGCCCAGGGATTCTCTAGGCCTAATAATGATCTATTCTCAAATATTTACAATCCTGGCTGGAGAAACCACCCTAATTTCTCTTGGAAGAATAAGTAGGCCCCATTACTAATGTCCAATCCTCCAATGCATCAAGCCTAAAAGCCATAGAATTCATTTCAACATCAATCTAATTTCTATGGAAATGTTCAGGCTAGGGGATCTCAAGCCCAATTTTCTCAACCGGCCCAGTATCAATCAGGTCAACCGGCCCATTATCAATCATTCCAATCAGGTCAACCGGCCCACTACCATTCATTCCAATATGGACAACCAACCCAATACCATCCTCCACCCACTTACCAACAACCTCCTCAGCCCAACTTTGATGACAAATTCACTCAACTCCAACAACTGATTTTGACCCAGCAACAATCTATTGCTAAGTTGGAAAATCAAATGGGCCAACTAGCTGAGGCTACGATGAGAAGAGAAGTGGGCCAACTTCCTAGCCAACCCATTGTCAATCCATGGAATCAACCTCCGGGTTTTCCACAGCAATCGGGCCTTTTACCTCAGCCTGGCCCGTTACCACAACCTAAAGGGCCGCAATTTGAGTGAGGCTGAACCCAACATGGAAAAGTTGGAGGAGGATCTGAAAGGAAAAGGGAAGATATATGAAGGCCCAAGTTCTTATCAACCTAAGGTGCCATTTCCTAATGCCTTGTTAGCTAAGCCCAATGCAAGGAAGAAACTGGCCCAGAATGAGGAGTTGTTGGATTTATTCAAACAAGTTCAGATTAATATTCCACTCCTCGATGCCATCAAGCATGTGCCAGCTTATACTAAGTTCCTTAAGGAATTATGTACTCCACGAAGAGAATCTAGAATGGCACCCGAAAAGGTTCGGCTTTCAGAAGATGTCAGTGCAATTGTGATGAATCATTTACCCAAGAAGTTAAAGGATCCTGGAGCACCTTTAATCTCATGTGACTTAGCTGGAGTTACATTTGATAGAGCTTTATCGGATTTAGGTGCTAGTGTGAACCTCTTGCCAACAGCCATTTATGAGAAATTTGATATCGGGGAATTAAAGCCCACACCCATCATCTTGCAGTTGGCTGATAGGTCTGTGAAGACTCCACGGGGATTAATTGAGGATGTTATTGTGAAGGTTCATGATTGTTATTTTCCCGTGGATTTTCTTATTCTGGATATGGCATTACCTGAGGAACTCCTTCACACCCCGATCATCTTAGGTCGTCCATTCTTAGCCACTGCCAAAGCTAATATAAATTGTGAAACTGGCATAATGGACATTTCATTTGGGGGTCAAAAGGTCAAGATTAATGTCTTCAAAGCATCTCAATACCCAAATCATGAAGAAGAATGACATACCATTGATATCTTGGATAATCTGGTTGAAGAAAATGAGATGTCTACATATGACCTTTTGGAGGAAGTCAATATTTTAAAGGATTCGCCCGGCCCATTAACATCTTGGCCCAAGGTTGAACCTTTACCAGCCTTACAATCGGAGCCCGCTTTGCAATCCTTAGAGGACCCTCCTGAGCTTGAACTCAAACCATTACCTGAGTCTCTCAAGTATATCTTTTTGGGCCCGGACCAAACTCTCCCGGTCATCATTGCGGCAAATCTCACATCGCCGCAGGAGGCCCAATTAACCGAGGTCCTCAAAGACCACAAGGGTGCTATTGGATGGTCGGTAGCAGATTTGAAAGGAATAAGCCCGTCCATTTGCATGCATCATATCTATATGTAAGAGAATTCTAAGCCCAGTCGGGAGATGCAAAGGCGGCTTAACCCTAATATGAAAGAAGTGGTGAAAAAGAAAGTTGTGAAATAGCTGGATGCGGGTATCATTTACCCCATATCAGATAGTAAATGGGTCAGCCCAACCCAAGTGGTACCCAAGAAATCTGGATTAACAGTTATCAAGAATGATCATGGAGAAGAGGTACCCACTAGGCTCACCACGGGATGGAGAGTGTGCATTGATTACCAAAAGCTGAATCTCATGACTAAAAAGGATCACTTTCCACTCCCATTCATAGACCAGATTCAGGAAAAGTTATCGGGCCAGAAGTACTTTTGCTTCTTAGATGGGTACTCCGGGTACAATCAAGTGGCTATTTACCCGGAAGATCAAGAAAAGACCACCTTTACGTGCCCTTGTGGCACGTTTGCTTTTAGGAGGATGCCATTTGGATTATGCAATGCACCAGCCACATTTCAACGGTGCATGATGGCTATATTCTCCGATATGGTGGGAGAATTTCTCGAAGCTTTCATGGATGATTTCTCAATCTTCGGGGATTCTTTTGAAAATTGCTTGGAAAATCTTAAACAGGTGCTAGTAAGATGCATAAACACCAATCTGATACTTAGCTGGGAAAAGAGCCACTTTATGGTTCGAGAGGGCATTGTTCTAAGCCACATTATGTCTGAAAGGGGGATAGAGGTAGATAAAGCTAAGATCGATCTCATATCCAACCTTCCTCCTCCCACCTCGGTCAGACAAATCCGTTCATTCCTTGGCCATGTCGGTTTCTATCGCCAGTTTATCCACAATTTCTCTCAAATTGCCCGGCCTCTAACTCTTCTCTTAGCTAAGGATGTCCCTTTCCAAATGGATGAATCTTGCATCAAGACATTTAATTCTCTGAAGGAATCTTTGACCAAAGTTCTGATTATTCAATCTCTAGATTGGTCTTTGCCCTTCGAAATCATGTGCGATGCCTCTGATTATGCTATCGGTGCGGTTTTGGGACAAAGAATCAACAAGTGTCCCGTGGTGATCTATTATGCAAGTCGCACCCTTGCAGATGCTCAAATGAATTATACCACCACAGAAAAGGAATTGTTAGCCGTGGTTTTTGCCCTAGAAAAATTCAGATCTTATCTTTTAGGGGCAAAAGTCATAATCTATTCTGATCACTCAGCTCTGAAATACCTGTTGACCAAGAAGGATGCAAAGCCTAGACTTATTAGATGGATCTTACTCCTTCAGGAATTTGATTTGGAAATTCGGGATAAGAAGGGTTCTGAGAATGTGGTAGCTGACCACCTATCCTGAATTCTAATCTAAGAAAGTACACCAATCACTGATTCCTTTCCTGATGAGCATCTTCTAGCCATTTCTCACACTGTTGCACCTTGGTATGCCTATATTGTCAATTACAAGGTGACTAATCAGCTTCCGGAAGGATGGACTAAAAGTGAGAATGACAAATTCTTTTCCTAGGAAAAGTATTATTTCTGGGAGGATCTTGAATTATTCAAATTCTGTCCTGATCAAATCATTAGGCGATGTGTTCCTGAAGAAGAACAACAGAGTGTTCTCAACTTCTGCCATAATCTAGCTTGTGGGGGCCATTTCCCAGGAAAGAAAACTGCAGCCAAGGTCCTGCAAAGTGGTTTTTACTGGCCCACGCTTTTCAAAGATGCCCATGAATTTAGCAAAACTTGCCTCCGATGTCAGGCTGTAGGAAATATGGCGAAAATAGATATGATGCCACTCAACCCAATCTTGGTAGTTGAAGTCTTTGATGTTTGGGGAATTGACTTTATGGGACCTTTTCCACCCTCTTTTGGACATTCATATATTCTGGTAGCGGTGGATTATGTCTCAAAATGGATTGAAGCAGTAGCCACCCGAACCAATGATCATAAAGTGGTCATTAAATTCGTTCAGAAGAAAATCTTTTCTCAGTTCGGGTGGCCTAAAGCTATCATAAGTGATGGGGGAACACACTTTATGAATTACCAGTTTCGAGCTTTGCTTAAGAAATATGGGATTAATCACAAAGTAGCTACCCCTTATCATCCCCAAACTAGTGGCCAAGTGGAAGTTTCCAATAGAGAGATTAAGAATATTCTGCAAAAGTCCGTTAGGCCCGATAGAAAAGATTGATCTGAAAGATTGGATGATGCTTTGTGGGCCTATCGGACCGCTTACAAAACTCCTATTGGCATGTCTCCTTATCGCCTGGTTTTTGGAAAAGCGTGCCACCTTCCGATGGAATTGGAACATAGGGCTTATTGGGCCATCAAACAAGTCAATCTGGATCTAGCCCAAGCTGGTTTCCACCGAACCTTACAACTGAGTGAGCTAGAAGAGTTGCGCAACGAGGCCTATGAAAATTCAAAGATTTATAAAGCCAAAATTAAAGTTTTCCATGATAAACATATTGTGAGAAAATCCTTTCTTCCGAATCAGAAAGTTTGGCTATTTAACTCTAGGCTCCGCTTATTTCCAAGAAAATTGAAATCCATATGGGATGGACCCTTCGTGGTCGTTAAAGCCTTCGATCATGGAGCCGTTAAAATTCTGAATCCCAAGAGTGGGAACACTTTCACCGTTAATGGTCAACGGTTGAAACCATTCATTGAAAATCTTCAAAATACATCACCTGAATCCATAAAACTGAGTGATCCACAATAACTGAACTGCTGTCTGGCTGAAGATGATAAACTTAGCGCTTGTTGGGAGGCAACCCAATATTTTACTTCAGTTTTTGTGTTTCCTTTCCTTTTAGGTCCCTGAGCAGCAGTCGCCCTGGGTATGTCGCATCCTCTTCATTACAGGTTGTTTCTCTCCTTCACAATTCTCTTCTGGCTGACATGTTTTTCATATCTTTTATGCCATTGAGGACAATGTCAATCAAGTTGGAGGGTGGGACAATCAATTTGATATGCAGATCTTTTGAAGAAAACTGATATCTTTCACTGAAAAATAGTCAAATTTCTTTCAAAAACTTCTTTTCACATCCTATGAAAATTGCATGAAAATCATGTTTCATTAAGTAAATCTTAAACAAATCAGTTTTTTGGTTGTCACATTGGTTAAAGAGCTTTCAAAGTTTAAATATCTCACTTCACAAAAATCCACGGCAGGATGATTTTCACACACACACGGCAACTTAGAATAAATACAAGATCTTAAAAGTATAGAATTGCTGGAATTAACCTTAAGGATAAGACTACTTATTCTAATTTTTCTTTTTACGTTGAACGAAAGGAATGTGTAGGATTCGTAATAAGGGACTGTCCCACTCAGCACTCTAAAAGAGGCGATCATTTAAAATGGACAGCTGTAAACACTAAAGGCAATAGAAGGCATTAAAAGAGCTAAAGGAAGGTAGGTGGCAAAAAGTACACACCTCCCCTCAGGCAATTTAAAAAGAGTGGCAAAAAGTACGCACTCTCAAAAGCAAAAGTTCAATGAAATGAAAAAACCACGCTAAAAAGTCCATCGTACCAAAAATATGACCAAGTCATGAAAAGTGCTGAGTTGGGACGGGAACTGAAAAACGGTCCTCGCTGACTGATCGAAAAATCTTTTAGTCTCTTCTTTTCCCTAGGTAGTCTTATCTAAAGGGTAGTAAAGGCAAGAATATACCAGAAAGGTCGGAAACGAGTTCTAAGCGTGTCAATTTTCATGCACAATCACCTATCGTGAATCAAAATATTGTGGGATATGAAAACTTTACCTTAACCAATCGACTACCACTTAAATTGATTGTGAAAGATACTACAAATGAAGCATGATAATTCATTGTTTGTCCTAACTTTTTCTTATTTGCATTGCTAAGGGACTAGCAATGAGTAAGTTGGGGGGTGTGATAAAGTGTTAAATTGATCCTTTAAAGGCAATCAAACGCATCATACTCATGTTTTTATCTGTAAAATAGCATGAAATGATAGCTAATTGTGTACCAAGTCCAACGGTACCAATTTCGTCAAATTCTGACTTCAAAACATCGTCATTTCATGTGATTAATGGAGTATAGCGCATTTGCGGTTTTTCGACAGAACCGAGACGAAATAAATAAATATAATGATATTTTTATGATAATGTGCTAATTTATATTTATCTTATGTGAACAGGACATGCCGATGATGCAGTGCAGTTGGTAGAGTTTCCGAAAATTTGGGGGAGGTCTAGGGTTCGAATTTCGATAAATTCGACGTCATTTTGTCCAAAAGATTAAAGCAGGGGTAAAAACGTCATTTGAGGCCCTAGTGTTGCCCTAATTCTATGGCCAAGAAGAACCCAAGAAAGACCAGCCGCCTTCCTAAAGCCCACTTTCTTTTTTTAAAAACCTGCCTTCCCTTCTCTTTAAAAGTTTCCTTCCGGAACTCAATTCTCTCTGTTTCCTTCTCTCATCTCTATTTCCTTTTCTCTGTCTCTCCCTCTTTCCTCCGCACGCCTTCCTCTCTCTTTCCCACGCCTCTCTTCCTCTCTATATTAACCTCTCTCCCACGGTTAATTCTGAATCCTTCTCCTCCCGCAACCTCTCTCCCACATTTTTAGAGTTCCCTCTCCTTCTCCAACTCCCTCCGCAGCCTCTCTCCTCTTTCTCTCTGGTTCTCTCTTCCTCTTCTCAACCTGTCCCAGCATCTCTCTCTCCGGTTTTCTCCTCCTCTTCTCCTCTCTTCCTCCCAGCCGCACCCCCCACTCTCTCTCTCTTAGATTCCCTCTCTCTCTCGGATTTTCCTAGCTTCCCCACGCACGCTCTCTCTCTGTTCTCTTCCTCCCTCCACAGTTCTCTCTCTCGGTTTTTCTTTCTCTCCCACTTATTTATCCATCGCCTTGAGAATCATTTGCGTGTGACCTTCTAGGCCCAAGTACCAGTCCAGTTAATGGCGCAACAAGCCCAGTGACTCCTCACTGGCTTTATTAATCAATTAATAACCTTTATTAATTAATTAATCAATCAAATTGATGTCGCACATCGAATTCGACCGGGCCTCCGATCACGTTGGGTGCCAAGCAACACCGCGTGAATCCGGAAGGTATTGGGGTTAAGTAACCCACTCTTGGAAACTTTCCGCCGGCAGTTACCGCGTGGATATAATCCTTCATTCGTACAATGCTCTCAAGTCAACTCAGGGTATGGCGAGCTGTCAAACCCTAACCGGTCGACTTACTTGGATTGGATGTCGCTGATGAATATCAGAAAATTCCTTTCCCGATATTATCGTCCGCCCTGGCCAGGGACTTCCGCGCATCCTTCCTAGAGCATTCTCCCTCTAAGTACCGAGAGCGAATGATTCCTTATTGACACACAATTCCCTTCGATGGTATTATGTTGTACCCAATTCTTGGCGTATTAGAATCCCGTGGCTAGAGATTCGTAAACCAAGGTCAAAGCACAGAAGTCCACCGACAAGGTGTCCTTGGTGTCTCAGGTCCGAAGACCATCCACGCAACTGCGACAATAGAATCAAGCTGGTTGACAGTGAGGTACAATACCATCCAGCGATTCAGTCGGATCAGTTCAGTGAACTCATTCTCCAATGAGCACCTACATATTCGCCTTAGTGTCTCCACACAAGTGACTTATGAGATCAGTCACCCTCATCATATGAGGAGGAGTAATCTGTACTAGTCTAACCGGATATCCGATGTCCTTCTCGGATATCCTCCGACTAGGAACGATTAAGAATATGTGTGTTTAAGTGATCAGTCTCATTTGTATGATCTCATCATAATCTGATCACTATAGCACATATTCACGGACTTCATTATGAAACGATAATTAATGTGATTTACACATAATGAATATTATGCCATTTTATTAATAAATGAACAAGATTTACATAGTCAGATTGACTTGTAGGCCATCTAAAACTAACAATCTCCCACTTGGACTAAAGCCAATCACCTTTATACAATAAGCCTATAGACTCTAGGTGGCGCTCAAACACTATTTGAGCCAACAGCTTTGTCAGTAGATCTGCTACATTGTCGACGGATGGAACTCTTTCCACTACTACATCTCCTCTGGATATGATCTCTCTGATAAGGTGAAAGCGCCTCAGAATATACTTCGATTTCTGATGAGACCGCGACTCTTTCGCTTGCGCAATGGCTCCATTGTTGTCGCACAACAGTGGAACAGTCTCAGAGATGCTGGGAACTACGCCGAGGTCGGTGATGAATTTCTTCAACCACACTGTTTCCTTGGCGGGTTCAGCTGCAGCGATGTACTCAGCTTCAGTCGTCGAATCTGCAGTGGTTACTTGCTTGGAACTCTTCCAGCACACTGCGCCTTCGTTCAAAGTAAACACGAATCCAGATGTAGACTTGCTATCATTTGGATATGACTGGAAACTCGAGTCAGTAAAGCCTCGCAGTTTCAAGTCACTTCCTCCATAGACAAGAAACATATCCTTAGTTCTTCTCAAGTACTTAAGGATACATTTCACTGTCTTCTAGTGCTCTTCGCCTGGATCAGCCTGAAATATGCTCATAACACTTAGAGCAAATGCAACATCAAGCCGTGTACATAGCATGGCATACACGATAGATCCTATCGCAGAGGGATAGGGTATTCTATCCATGAATGCCCTCTCATTAGGAGTCTTAGGAGACTGCTCCTTTGAGAGATTAATTCCATGTCTCATCGGTATGAGACCTCTCTTGGAATTTTCCATGCCAAACCTTTTGACTATAGTATCTATGTACAAGGATTGGGTCATTCCAAGCATCCTCTTTGATCTATCTCTATAGATCCGTATTCCCAACACGTAGGATGCTTCTCCCAAATCCTTCATGGAGAAGCTTTTCGACAACCAGATCTTTACTGATGACATCATAGCTACATCATTCCCAATGAGTAGTATGTCATCTACGTAAAGAACTAGAAAAGTGACTGCACTCCCACTGGTCTTCTTGCACACACAAGGCTCATCTTCATTCTTAATGAAGTCATAAGACTTGACAGTCTCGTCAAATCTTATGTTCCAGCTCCGGGAGGCCTGCTTCAGTCCATAAATGGACCTCTAAAGCTTGCACACTTTATCCGAAGATTCTTTGGATGTGAAACCTTCTGGTTGTATCATATACACCTCTTCCTCAAGCTTACCATTGAGGAAGGCAGTCTTCACATCCATCTGCAAGATTTCATAATCAAAATGTGTAGCAATGACGAGTAGAACTCTGATCGACTTTATCATGGCAACTGGTGAGAAAGTCTCGTCATAGTCAATTCCTTGCCTTTGACGATATCCCTTTGCCACCAACCTTGCCTTATAAGTGTCGATCCGTCCATCAGCACCGATCTTTCTCTTAAAGATCCACTTGCAACCGATGGGTACAATACTCTCGGGTAAGTCCTCCAAGTTCCAAACTTGGTCGGTGTACATGGACTGGATTTCTGAGTTCATGGCTTCTCGCCATTTCCCGGCTTCTGGGCCTTCTATGGCCTCCTGGTAGGTTTTAGGATCATCATCCTCATTATATTCTACCTTGGACTCACCTTCAGCAATATGTCCCACATATCGTTCGGGTAGTCTAGGTACTCTACCAAATCTACGAGGCTCATCTGTGTGTACCTGAACAGATTCAGGAACTGATATCTCATCTGATGATAATGTAGCTGTTTGGGGATCTAGAACCTCTTCCAGTACTATTTTACTCCCACTGTTCTCTTGGAGAATATATTCCTCTTCCAAGAAGATAGCTTTCCTAGCGACAAACACCTTTTGTTCAGCAGGATTGTAAAAATAGTATCCAAAGGTTTCCTTTGGATATCCCACAAACCTGCATTTATCAGTTCGTGATTCCAGCTTGTCTGGATCATGCCTCTTTACATGAGCAGGACAACCCCAGAGTTTAATATGTTTAAATTATGGTTTCCTGCCTTTCCATATCTCATATGGAGTAGAGGCCACAGACTTGCTGGGTACTCTGTTCAGTAGGTATGCTGTTAACTCTAGAGCATACCCCTAGAGGGACACTGATAATCCCGAAAAGCTCATCATGGATCGCACCATGTCCAACAAGGTGCGATTCCTCCTTTCTGATATACCATTCATCTATGGTGTATATAGAGGGGTCAGCTGAGAAAAGATACCATTATCCTTTAAGAATTGTGTGAAATTAGTACTCAAGTATTCTCCTCCTCGATCTAGTCGAAAAACTTTAATACTCTTTCCTAACTGCTTCTCTACCTCATTCTTGAACTCCTTGAACTTCTCAAATACTTCCGACTTGTACTTCATTAAGTACACATAGCCGAATCTTGAGAAGTCATCGGTGAACGTGATGAAGTATGAGTAGCCACCTTTGGCTTGGGTGGACATGGGACCACATACATCCGAATGTATTAGTTCCAGAATGTCCTTGGCACGTTCTCCATGTCCAGTAAATGGAGATTTTGCCATCTTTCCCATAAGGCATGATTCACATGTTGCAAACGATTCATAATCGAATGCAGTTAAATAACCATGCTTATGCAACTTTTGCAACTTGCTTTCGCCAATGTGCCCAAGTCTACAATGCCACATGTAGGCTTGGTTCACACAATTCTTTCTCTTCTTAAGAGCATTATCAATTTGAAGATTGTAATAAGAAACATCTAATAGATATAGACCGTTGACTAAAGATGTTGAAGCTATTGATTTATTACTATAATAAATCGAACAACTTCTATTCTCAATAGTCAACCTATATCCTATATTGTCTAAACAAGATATTGATATGATGTTCTTTATTATGCTAGGAACATAATAACAATCTTCTAATAGTAAGGCGTCTCCCGATGGAAGCCTGAGGTTTGCTGTCCCAACATCAATCGCCGCAACTTTTGCGTCGTTTCCTAGCCTCAATTCTACCTCGCCTTGTCTCAGCTTCCGCTTACTTGTCAGCATCTGTAAGGATCGAGACTTACGGATCCGGTTTTCGGGTCGGACCATGTAGTTCTAGCCCTTGTGGGGGGGCGGGGGTTCTAAGTCGAATCGCGTCAGGACCCCGAGACGCGTTTTGATCGGCGTCCACCGTGGCAGACGTGTTTCAGGTTCTGCCACGTGGGTGCCACGTGGGCTGACTTTGGGCCGCGAGAGTACGGCCCTGTCAGGTCGTCTGAACGGCGTCCGTGTGGGTCGACGCCTTTCAGACTGCGACTCTGGGTGTGTCAGAGTACGGCCCTGACAAGTTGTCTGAATGGCGTCTGTGTAGGACGACGCGTTTCAGACTCTTGTCAGAGCGGCCGTCATGTCACCTGATAGGCGTCCGTGCATGTCGACGCGTTTTAGCCAGTTTCTGGTTAACCCCGCGAGCCCTCCTTCTTTCCCTCATTTTCTCCTACTCTCCTTCTCCTCCGACGACCGGCGGCGACCCCCCTCCTCCTCCCTCTTTTCCTCACACCATTTCGCCTTTCCCTCCACTCCATCCTCTACCTGGCTCCTACCCCTACCACCTCCACTTCTACTGCGGCGTTCTACTCTCCGGACGGCGGCCGACGTCACGGTGGGGCTAGGACGACCTCGGCGGTACCGGCGGCGGCGTGGGGCGAGACAGGCGGACGGCTTGAAGCTCGGAGGCGTTCGAGTGTTCGGTAGGGTGACGGTTCCCACGGCTTTGTGTTTAAACCATGTTTTCCCCCGTTTATGCATGTTGTGGATCCTTGGTTTTGGGGGGTAGAATGAGCATGTTTAGGAGTTCTTTTGATGATATGGGGGATTTGCTATGATTGAGATTTCCTATGGATTGTGTGCCCCTCTTTCTCCTCCGTTTTTGGGTATTTTGGGGCTGTTTGGGTTGAAAAGGGGAGCCATCGGGCTCATGGCAACTCTGGTTCCTAGGGTTGAAAGACGTCGTGCATGGACGACGCCTTTTCAAAGGGCGTCGGGCCATCACGACGCCTTTTAGACAGGAATCGCCTGACTGAGAGTCTGCCAGTTTGGGATTCTGGGACTAAAAGACGTCATGGGTGGTCAACGCGTTTTGAATAGCGTTGGGTAGCCATGACGCCTTTTAAGGCAGAAATCCCCTGTTTAAAGATTTCGGAAAATCCTAGTTTTCTGTACTGAATGGCGTCTGAGGATGTCGACGCTTTTTGAAACGGCGACCACTGGTGTCGACGCGTTTTAAAGGGCCTGATTTTAAGGACTGATTTATGTAAACCTGTACACGGAGCTTGAATGGCGTCGGCCTTGGGTGACGCGATTCAAGATAGAACCCCACTAATTCATGCCAGTAAAATGTGTTCATACTGTTAGATGATGGTTAGTGCATGTTTTAGTGTACCCGGTGGAGATGGATTCTTCATGACCGGATGGTGTCGCATGTGTGTTATACGATCGCGGACTTTTCACGTGACCGGATCGTACAGTGCTGAGTTTTGGTGGTTTTGTGTTACTGTGGACCTGAAGTGACATTGTAGCGATTTATCACTCTGTGCTGGTGGGGGCGTGAGCACAGCGCCGGTGGGGGCGTGGGCGGGGTGACGCCTAGTGAGAGAGGGTCACCTGGTGAACCCCGGGGTCAGCTAGTACCGGTGTCGGAGTGGTACATTCGGAGAGTCACTCATGCTGAGGGAAGGGGTAGTCACCTGAGCCAGTTGGGCCGGAGTAGCGAGCGCGCTATCCGAGGGGCTACTCCTTGGTCTCAGCGGGTCGAGGTTTTTCTCACCGTTGTTTGTACGGTCGGCGAGTTCTATCGAGACGGCAGATGTGGGTTTTCTAACGGTTGGCTTAGAATGTGCATGATTATTGTATTTCGACTGCATGTGTTCTCACGTAGAGAATTAGATATCGTACCTGCCACTACACTTGTTACTTTACTGTTAGCTGTACTTTACACTTGTGGGTGTGTGCGTGGGCAGTGGGGATCGAAGGATCCCTACTGAGTCTTGTCTTGAGACTCACCCCTGCGGTTTTCAGGTGAGGACTCCCAGCAGACTTAGAGCAGCATGTGCGGCCGGGTGTGGTGTGCCTTCAGCAGTTGTTCCGGGGTATGCCCCGATGTAGTTGTTATTTATCTTTGGCCTGTATGTTTAATTATTTCCTTATGTTGGAGAATGTAATTATTTGCTGTATCGAGTCGCATTGTAATAATTTTAATTCCTGCACTTTTATTTCAAGTCAATGCGATGTGAATGTTTAGCTTAGTTTATTATTTATTTCCCAGACTTACTAGATCCTGGTTTGGTCCCAAATTAATGATTCGGTACCCATTTAGTAATCGGATCCCCGATTATAGGGTGGCGGGTCGTTACAGCATATGTGCATCATAACAGATATGAGAAGCACATCCGGTATCCAATACCTAAGATGTGGAATCTCTAATTGATAAGTTGATACTTATCATATAGATATATGAAGCTTCAGACAGCTTCACTCTTCCATGAGCTTTATCGTTAAGGAACTCCTTGTAGTTCCTCTTCCAGTGACCATACTGCTTATAGTAGAAGCAGTCACCCTTCACCACTCCTTTACCTTTGTCCTTCGATCTTATATCATTAGCTATCATCTCTGCTTCAGGGGCATCCAATGCCGATTCAGCAGGAGGATCAGCTCCAGGGACAAAGTCAATGTGCTCAGATCTGAAGACATTCTTCAGGTTTCTGAACCAATATGAGTAGATCAGGTAAGTCAAAAGGACATCAAGTATGCCACGGAATGGGTTATTCGACGACATAATTCTCTACAGGAGATAAGTAAAATCTATTTAGCAGATGTTCAATTATTAAAATTTAAAACAAGATATGGTTTTTTGTTCAAGTTTAACTCCCACTAATTTTCGACGGACTATATAACCCTCAGTTATACAGAACGGGAGACGCCGATAATCTCCTAGTGGGTATCAGAATCTCAATGACTTGCACTACAGCCTTGTGGATAGCACAACAAACTGTAATACAATCAAAGAGCACCCAACTCATGGGACTTGCAACTCCTTACAATATCTGATCATAGCTTCGGTCCCCAGAGATTTAATGGCCTTGTGGATAGCACAACAAACTATTAATTCTGGTCTAAGCTAACCATCGTTACGCGACGAGCATAGATTTGCATGCAGCCCTTGTGGATAGCACAACAAAGCTACATAGTTCCTCTACCCCGATCATATAGGCATCTAATGCCATAGCCACAGTTTCTCCTCCCAATTAAGCAGGCCTTGTGGATAGCACAACAAACCTGCCTAAAGTGATTCGAATCCTATGACTATAACGATGATGGACCACGCAGTAAATTCTTAACGATGATCCCTACTGAGTCTTGTCTTGAGACTCACCCCTGCGGTTTTCAGGTGAGGACTCCCAGCAGACTTAGAGCAGCGTGTGCGGCCGGGTGTGGTGTGCCTTCAGCGGTTGTTCCGGGGTATGCCCCGATGTAGTTGTTATTTATCTTTGGCCTGTATGTTTAATTATTTCCTTATGTTGGAGAATGTAATTATTTGCTGTATCGAGTCGGATTGTAATAATTTTAATTCCTGCACTTTTATTTCAAGTCAATGCGATGTGAATGTTTAGCTTAGTTTATTATTTATTTCCCAGACTTACTAGATCCTGGTTTGGTCCCAAATTAATGATTCGGTACCCATTTAGTAATCGGATCCCCGATTATAGGGTGGCGGGTCGTTACAGTTGGTATCAGAGCATACGGTCTGGCAAATAAATAAATAACTAGGTTAAATGTTGAAAATTCGGCAAATAAATACATTATCCCGTACAGGCACGGCGGTAGCATAGGTTTTAGGACTCTAATTAGAACTTTTGATTTTGTAATTGTAGGCGAGTAGATGGCTCCCAGGAAGAGGATGCCAGTTATTCGAGAGCGGGGAGATGTGGATCGTCATCTTTTCGCCTTCCTAGTTGCAGCTGTGGATCGTCCTCGCTCCTTCCTCGGTTGCCTTGATCATATTACAATAAATTCTAGAATTTACAGGTAAATTGAAGAAGGCCTTATGGCGAGTACAAGAGTGAGGGAGGTAGAAATACATCAGAGAATGAGAAAGGGAGAGATGCGCAGATCTCTATTTATTAACAATTAATAAACATCTATCATTCATCTACGATCCACACAAACACATCATTCATCACATGAACAATTAAATAAATGCATATCGATGACCAAGGTGTGTTTTACACATCCACACATGATATAGCGCATCACATGGCTAAAATAAAAGAGTTTTCAAAATATATAATTTTTGGCTTTCAAAAAGCTGGGATCCAATCAAAATTGGTATTTGAATTTCGAAAACTCATTTTATTAACTTAACATGCAATTAAATCAAAATTTAAAAACATTAAACACACATCACATGCGCACACACTCCAAATTAATAATTCCAGATTATTCCATGCAAATTAGAACATTTCTAATAATCTAACACTTAGATTAAACCCCATTAATAATCTAACAATTAGACTATTTAAAGACTAATCTAACTCTTAGATTAATCCAACAAAGTTAATTAATAATTTAACATTTAAATTAATAATCAACTATGATTAATTATTAACTACTAATCTAATACTTAGATTAGCCAATTAATGTTAATTATTAATTTAACTCTTAAACTAATAATTAACACTAACTAATTAATAATTAATTGATCTAACTCTTAGATTAGATAATTAAAGTTAACATTAATTAATAAATGACTACTAATTTAATACTTAAATTAGTCATATAAATTAATTATTAATTTAACAATTAAATTAATAATTAACTCAAATATTAATTAACAATTAGATGAAATAATAGTTAATAATCTAACAATTAGACTAATAACTATTAATTAACTATTAATAACTAATTTAACATTTAAATTAGTTAAATTGAGGTTAATGATCAATTTAACATTTAAATTAATATTAACCCCAACTAATTAACAACTAATTGTTAATAATCATGATTCAAAATCATTATGCCCAAATAATTAAAATTGATTAATAAATTTAAATATCAAAACCATTTTGAATTTTAAATTAATATCATATTTTAATTTCATAATTTAGGCATGGGGTTTATTTGGGGTTTATAGCAATTAAATTGGGATTAATAGGGTGGGTTTTAATGGAAATGGGCCCAGCCCATTAAGAGCACTTGGCTCGACCTCTGGCTCGGTCAGGTTCGAACCAGGGTCGCACCTTGGTTCGTGGCTAGGCTCTGCCTGGCCTAGCCCGGCGAAGCGAGGGCCCAGACCGGCCCAACCGGTTAGACCGGCTCGGGACCGGCCGGTTCAACCCCCCTTTCTTCTTCCAAACAGCAGCCCCCGAAACCCTAACCGAGCCCCACTGTTGCAGGTTAAGGAGGCGACTACTGGCGCCGCCGGCCCCGGCCGGCGATGCCTCCGGCGCCGGCGACGTGCCCGGCACCGGTAGGGCCGCCGGCGGTGGCCAAACAAGTTGCCGGCCAAGCCCCTTCAAACCAAAAAAAAATCTGATTTTTCATGATTTAAATCCAATTTGGGGCTCGATTTTAAAGACCTCCAAGGGCACTCTAGCAGCGATCTAGGTGACCGGTGGATAGTGGTGACCATCCTCTATGGATCCGGAGTCTCGGCCGGCCATCCCAACGCTTGGAAAGCTCGTATGAAGTCGCCGAAAAGCCCCGGTTCATCATCTCATGAAGAACACCATAACACCCCAAATAAAATCCGAAAAATCACAGAAAAATAATCTAATTATTTGTGTTCATCTTATGAACACTATTTCGTCATTTTAATCGGATTAAACGCATGGAATAACTTATGAAAAAATTAATTCGGAGATCGAAACGGGACGAGAAATAGTGGAACCTGGCTCTGATACCACTGTTGAGATTTCTCGGGTTTCTCCGGATCGCTCACGCAGCGGAAAATAAAATATTAAACAGCGATCCGTTCCCGTTTCCAAAAAAAAAAAAAACTAAAAACTACGATTATCGGATAATCGATTCTCACCGTGTGCGGATTCGAATCCGCAACCGTTCGGTTCCGTCGGTGCGACACCGAAAGCCGCGCAAGTACCCGGCCTCTAGCGAAGTCCACGCGATCCTCCTCGCGATGGATATCCTCACGTTCCTCGTTCTTCACAGCCCACGAAACCTCCACCGGTCGCCGCAACGATCGCCGCAACGCGCGGACGATTTCCCGTCAAACGGGATTCGGAGAAGCGGCGGAGCATATTTGAATCTGTCTGGACGCCAAAGAGAGAGAGAAACAGAGGAGGGGCGGCTAGGGTTAGCAGCAGCTTGGCCTGCTCAGCCCGTTCGCTATGTTTTATACTAACCGTGCGATTTTTCATAAAAAACCCCGATTTGTATAAAACCCACTTATTTATCCATCGCCTTGAGAATCATTTGCATGTGACCCTCTAGGCCCAAGTACCAGTCCAGTTAATGGCGCAACAAGCCTAGTGACTCCTCACTGGCTTTATTAATCAATTAATAACTTTTTATTAATTAATTAATCAATCGAATTGATGTCGTACATCGAATTCGACCGGCCTCCGATCACGTTGGGTGCCAAACAACACTGCGTGAACCCGGAAGGTATTGGGGTTAAGTAACCCACTCTTAGAACCTTTCTGCCGACAGTTACCGCGTGGATATAATCCTTCATTCGTACAATGCTCTCGAGTCAACTCAGGGTATGGCGAGCTGTCAAATCCTAACCGGTCGACTCACTTGGATTGGATGTCGCTGATGAATATCAGAAAATTCCTTTCCCGATATTATCGTCCGCCCTGGCCAGGGACTTCCGCGCATCCTTCCTAGAGCATTCTCCCTCTAAGTATCGAGAGCGAATGATTCCTTATTGATACAGAATTCCCTTCGACGGTATTTCGTTGTACCCAATCCTTGGTGTAACGACCCGCCATCCTATGACCGGAGACCCGATCACTAAATGGATGTCGGCCCATTAACTGCGGGTTCGCACCCGGATCTCACACAACACATCTGGAGGAGTAAGCGTTAAACAAGGCTAAATATAACATTCACACGGACTACAAGATATAACAAGTGCGCAGGAAGGAAGATAGCAATGTCCGTATACAATCCAACAATAATTACATGGTCCAACAAATTAAATAAGTACAGGCAGAAGCAAAGTACAATAACATCGGGGCATACCCCGGAACTGAGATAGCTGCTGGTCTGCACACCAAGAAGACACCACACGCCGCCACACGCCACGAGGTCCACACCTAAAACCGCAGGGAGTGAGCCACACCAGAATTGGGCTCAATAGGGATCATCCGATCCCCGCCTCCCACTCACACACCCACAAGAGCAATAATACAGAAATATGGCAATTAAATAAAGCAGTAAACATAACTTCTAAACCTGATATGAAACGTATGCATAAGCAGTGTAGCAGGAACAGTTCTAAGTAATCCGAAGAACCCAACACAAAGTCACGACTCACAACCAAGGTCCACAAAGCGACCAAACCACACTGTCGACTGTCAACAACGTCGCCTCACAACACCACCAACACTTACGCCTGTCCGCCCCTACAGTGTCCCGGGGCACCGTAGGGTGAGGCAGTGAGTCAAACTAGGACTAGCTGGGACTAGTGAACCACCACCGCCCAGCTACGTGTGCACACAAGCAGTCTAGACTACTGTCCTACCGACCGGATTTCCTCAACGCCAGGCCTCGGTGCTTCAGGAGGGCCCTGGGGACCGGCGAACCCCCGTCAAGCCGAAACTACAAGAACTACTCACAACCCTAACCTCCCGGGCTGCGTCAGGCCAAAGGGCGAAGGATACCACTCGTAACCTTGATCAAAGGTCACATCAGGCCCAGTGGCTAAAGGGGTAAAACAACTCCAACAGTACCACAACCAGCTCCACAGCAGGAAACGCGCCGGAAGCTGCCACGACAAATAGGGAAACCCCGACCCGCTGAGACCAAACAGCAACCCCTCGGATAGCGCACCAGCTACTCCGGCCCGACGGGCTCAAGGTGGTTCTGCTTCCCTTAGCCAAAGGTAAAATACAACATGTACCACTCCTCCCACCGGTATGGCACAATGCCTTACAGACACCATGGCCCTTCCCCCATCGGCCCAAGGTGACATACGTAAACCACAGTTATTCCGATTCCATATTCGCATAAACACACATACACACATAACATGATTCCATTCACACAGTAAACCTCCGTCTCAGCGTACAATTTAAAGCATGCATTTGAGCTATCCAACCGTGAAACATGTGTTATTAATCAGAGTTAGTGTAGTTCAGTCTTGAATCACGTCGACTGAGGTCGACGCCATATTCAAGTTCCTCAAATAGGTTCATTTAAATCCCGACCTCAGAGTCTGTCTTAAAACGCGTCGTCCTGGGAAGCCGCCCTTCAAAAGGCGTCAGCGTCCTCAGACGCCATTCACACAAAATTCCGAGATTTGCAGAGACCTCACAATCGAGATGATTACCTGCCTAAAAGGCGTCATGATGGCCCGACGTCCTTCTAAAAGGCGTCGTCCACACATGACGTCTTTTAGCGCAAGAACCCCATACTCATGGAACCTCGAACAGGGAGGTTTCTGCCTAAATGGCGTCATACTGGCCCGACGTCCTTCGAAAAGGCGTCGTCCAGGCACGAAGCCGTTTAGCGCCAGAAACCTGGTTCCATGGTTCAACCCGAGGGTTTCCCCCTTCCACCCAAAACACCCCGAAATGCTCAAAACAGAAGAGGAAGGAAA
Organism: Zantedeschia hybrid cultivar; assembly: GCA_030544215.1. Lineage (NCBI taxonomy): Eukaryota > Viridiplantae > Streptophyta > Magnoliopsida > Alismatales > Araceae > Zantedeschia > Zantedeschia hybrid cultivar. The sequence continues at coordinate 76,194,630 of JARZZO010000014.1, forward strand.
GGGAAACCAAACTACCACGACTATCTCACAATTCCATGATCATAAACACGACCAAACTCGCAAGAAAACCCTCTTAACATGCTCATTCTACCCCAAATATATCATGCCACGCCATGGAAATCACAAGCAAGACGATCACAGTCCATGCAAGGTTCGTCCCCTTACCGGTTCTTGAACTCCACCAAACTCTGTGCCACCGACCCGCAGCACCGCAGACCGCCGCCGGTACCCTCGAGGACGTCGCCACTCCGCCGGGACGTCGACCGCCGTCCGGAGAATGGAATGCCGCGAAGGAAGTGGTGGTGGTAGAGGTGAGAGGTAGGGAGGTGTTGGAGTGGTGGAAGAGGATGGAGAGGAAGGGAAAGGGGAAAAGAGAGTCGGAGAGGGCGGAGAGGGCGAGGAGAGAGAGAGTGAAGGCGAGAATGAGGGAAAGAAGGGGAGGCTCGCGAGGTCAATCAGAAACTGCCTAAAACGCGTCGACCGATACAGACGCCTATCAGATGACAGGACGGGCCGTACTGACAGCCTCTGAAATGCGTCGACCACTACGGACGCCGTTCAGCTGACAAGACAGGCACCGTACTCTGACATCGCAGGGTCGCAGTCTGAATGGCGTCGCCCATCATGGACACCGTTCAGACGACAGAACAGGGGCCGTACTATCGTGGCCCGAAACCCGCCCACGTGGCACAATAGCAACAGACTTAAATGGCGTCCACCCAGCCAGACGCCGTTTGAAAGGCGTCATGCAGTGCAGACGTCATTCAGTCAAAATTCTCAAGACCCCTCAGGGTCGAAATCAAGGGATCCGGCCCGAACCCGACCCGAATACTGAACCCGAAACCTCAGTCCTTACACTTGGCGTATTAGAATCTCGTGGCTAGAGATTCGTAAACCAAGGTCAAAGCACAGAAGTCCACCGACAAGGTGTCCTTGGTGTCTCAGGTCCGAAGACCATCCACGCAACTGCGACAATAGAATCAAGCTGGTTGACAGTGATGTACAATACCATCCAGCGATTCAGTCGGATTAGTTTAGTGAACTCATTCTCCAATGAGCACCTACAGATTCGCCTTAGTGTCTCCACACAAGTGACTTATGAGATCAATCACCCTCATCATATGAGCAGGAGTAATATGTACTAGTTTAACCAGATATCTGATGTCCTTCTCGGATATCCTCCGACTATGAACGATTAAGAATATGTGTGTTTAAGTGATCAGTCTCATTAGTATGATCTCATCATAATCTAATCACTATAGCACATATTCATGGACTTCATTATGGAACGATAATTAATGCGATTTACACATAATGAATATTATGCTATTTTATTAATAAATGAACGAGATTTACATAGTCAGATTGACTTGTAGGCCACTTAAGACTAACAGCTGCAACTTCCTCCATGCACGCCAGCAAGCCTTCACGTCCACGCGTTCACAGCGGTGAAGCTAGCCTCCTACCCTCCACATGCATGCATGCTGCACCTGCACGTAGCCTTCTCACCAAGCCAACAGCTGCTCGTCCACCGCACCTGCATGTACCTCCATAAATGCAAGCAAGCACCGCACTTGCCAGCATCCACCGCACCTGCAAGCAAACACCCGGTGCTGAACCCTGCGGCCAGCCGGCTCTGTTCCAAAGTGCCACCAGGGCCACTGCTTAAACTTGCCTTGTTATTAGCATCTTTTATTTATTTATTTTCTTGTGTACTTCTTTTGGTTTATTTTAGTTTAGTTAAGTTAAGATGTTATTGTTTATTATTTCTTGTTGCATAAAACTCGATTAGTTCAATATAGAAGTTATATTATTTTTACAATATGTTGTTAATCTTTATCTCTTCTCAATTTTAAATGGGGTTGTATTTGTATTTTTAAAAATTAGGTTAGTTTAATTCGTAAATTTAGTTTAATTTAATTAGATAGTTCATTAATCAGTTCAAATTCCCAATTGTTTTTTAGATACTTAAAATTTAAGATTTTTGAAATTAAAATCTTAATTCCTTGTGGATCGACTCGGACTCACCATTATTAATTTTCAAAATCAAATTTGCATGAGCCGAATAAATTTAGATTGAACGTTCTTATGAGTGTTTAACGATGCACAATTTAGAACGATCAATGTATTATATCGATCATTTGATTTTAAAATATAATAATTTACGACATTTTTAATTTACGAAAAATTTCATATAATAATTTACAGCAACCTAGACATAAAAAATGCCATTTTACGGTACCTTACAACATTTTACAGCATTTTTAAGCGCACCAAATGACCTCTAACTCCCTAAGTGGTGAACTATAATCCGAGCACCCACTTAAAAGGGTCGTAGCAGCCAAATTAGGCACGTCATGCGTCTCGTCCCACCCTTGAATGATGAATCCGTCCTCCCTCCGGTTTCTCATCTGCAGCAAATTATAGAGATATTTTTATATTAACCACTAAATTTTAAAAATATCGATGCTCATTTTTATATTATCTTATGTATTCTTACAAGAGAACGTATCTTTCAAATATGCTAATTCAATGGCACAGACTAAATATCTATATATATCAAATATATCATTGGACAGAAACTTTTGAAATATTATGCATATTAAAAATGATACTGATATTTTTGAAATATTATACATATTATGATGATATGTAAGATAATAAATAAATAAGTATGTTATTTTTAAATTTTAATATATAAAAGTAGTTAATATAAGTTAATTCTTAAATTATGTATACGTCTGCACCCATTTGAAACTGAGAGGGGAAGACAGATCCGGAGTTCCGCTCCGGATCCATAAAAAAGTCTCTTCGGTGGCAACAAAATTGTGTCAAGCATGAACTGTAGGTGGGCCATGTCCGGATCTTGCGTTCGGCGTGCTTCCGCTGCTAAAAGATGACAGAAGGGAAAGGCCACAACGGCCCGGGTCCTGGGCCTTGCCCACCGACCCGGAAACCGACGGAAAAGAGCGGAGCCAGCAGCATCAGCGATTCAGCGTGTGGTGGTCTTTGGTTTCCTCATTTCCGTCCTTAAATGTGTGCGTGCTGTGCCAGGGTGGCTCGCTTCCCCCACTCCGGCGATACCGTTGTAGGATAAAATGTTCCGCCAAGTAATCATACCTTGAAAATTTACTTAAACTTTTTAAAATGAGCAATTAAGCATTTGTTTGAGATATTTATTTGAGGATTAACATCCAATAATTTAATTATACTTTTAGATAAAGGTTAGTAATTATATTTTTTTACATATACACATTGACGTACTTATATACTTCTCTATTATTGTGCCTTATTTTTAGAACCCTGTTAGCTGAAATTTGATAATTATTTATACAAGAAGAGTTTTGTTGCCAAAAGAAGAATAGTGCCACTTACGAAACTGCATGATTCAATCTAAGATAACTAGTCTACATTGTTAAATCTTTTTATACTTGCTAACCTATGTACACATAAAAAAATAATTCAAAATATGGCGTTAAAAAGTCAATTGTAACATTATACTATAAATTAAATCATCTAACTTGCTTATTTTATATTCATCCATTGCTTACTAAATAATCATTGAAAGTATATCATTTCAAAGGTATAAAAAATTTAATAATGTTAATTGACAATCAAAAATTAAATCATGTGGTTTTGGTGTAGGTGGACTATTCTTCTTTTACCATTGATGGCAATCAATTTTTTTTTTCATATAGAAAGATGTATATGTATATATATATATATATATATTCAACATCATATTTTATTTTTAAAATTTTATTGCATGTAAACACCTATTTATATGTTTAACCTTATATTTGTACCTTACAAATTATAATGTGTATGTAGATGAGCTAATGTGTACTGCTTATCTGTCCTTGTACAAGTACAAGACGGATAAGCTAAACTGTTGTTGGAGAGCACGGGCATCAAAAGTTTCAATTAAAGGGCTACCACCAGGGCGGTGCCCCTGGGCCCAGCTCCCTCCTTCCTCCAGCTCTAACAAATCTCCTCACACACGGTGTGGTAGACTGTTGGTACTGTTCCCTTTCAAATAATTTTTTTAAAAAACCCATTTTTCTCATCGCTCCTCTGACTTTTGCGCAGGAACAACTGCCGCAACGACAAAACCGAGGCTCCTCACCTCCCCCTATAAATTCTAAAGCTCCCCTCGCTCCATCCAGCAGGAAGCCCATTTCTTCCTCTTCTTCTTCTTCTCGATGGCTCCGATCCGGATCAGGAACTCCCCGGCGTCGGGGCAAACCCTGACGCTGCCGGCCTCACAGGACGCCCGGATGCTCGTGCGGGACACCATGCACCTCGCCGCCGCCACCACGCTGGCCTCGGCGCCGCCGCTCGCCACGCCGCCCCCCACCGCTGTGCCGCCGGAACAGCTACAGAGGGCCGTCGAGCTGAGATTCCTGCCCGCCAGGGAGCTGGGGCTGGTGGGGAAGGCGGACGGCTCGAGGGTGGTCTGCCTGGAGGAGATCGACGGGAAAAAGTGGAAGTACGTGGCGGTGGATGGGGTCTCCGGGCGGTTCGGGGGGGGCGCGTCCGTGAAGGCCGTCTCGTTGCAGACGCCCGCGGCTCCTGTAGAGGTAAGCCTGCCTGCTTTGTGTACCTCCTTTTTTCTCTTCTCTCTCTTTGGATTAATGTGTTTTTAGGCCTTTTTTTTTGATGCATTACTGTTTGTCATGTCTATGTGTGAAAATCCTCTTCTCCGATGGGATTGGCGATTGATTCTATTCCGATCTACGATTCATGCACTCTGAGCAGCCAAAATAATGACAATTTTCTTTCATGTTCTCGCTAGTTCGCAGTCTTCTACGGCTTTAATGGAGGGAAGCTTATGTAACTCCCTGATGCTTGTAATAAGATCTACCATAAATATAAATCATAGCCATGCGGAAAGATGTAGAAAGTAATACCAGTAGGGAAACTCATGTAACTCGCTGGTGCTGGTAATAAGATAAAATTACTAAAAGCAGAAACCATGATCCACTGGGGAAACGTAGTGGGTAATACCTCCGGAAATATTTATTACATTCTGTTGATCAACGCCACTGTGGTAGCATAGGTACTGTACCTACTTGAAAATGGTAATCATTTATTTGTATTGTAAGGAACTAAGAATTTGATAGGATATGGTGATTTTTGGAATATAGCTTGATTCCGGAAGTAATTAGTCTATCCAATTTTATTTTAAAAAACAAAATAGAAATACATTCACCTTTCCAAAATAGAAGGTGAAGTGGTTGTTTCTTGTTATACACTTCCTAGGGTGTAGAGGGTCGGTTGATTCAAAGTCATTCAGATGGACCTTTTGGGTCAAATTAATGACCAATTTCCAGATTTTGGGAAGGAGGAAGATTTCTTCTGTTCTTTGATTTGCCAGTACATTTTATGTGGGGATGACTGAGACGGTTCCCATAACTTGTTCATGGTTCGGGGACCTCCTGTGTCTGGAAAATGGATGATGACCACCTATGCATTGTGGGAAAAGGGAACTACTTTTCTTTTATATTATTTGTTCAATAATGAGAGTATTAGATGAGACATGCTATTAAATAAACAGACAAAAAAGTCAGGAGATCAGGAAAAAGCTGGCCCACAATTCCTCCCATCCTTGCTCAATGTTGAATGACAACAGCTGTGACATCATGTTGCCAACCATCAGAATTGTCAACAGCTGTTTCTCTTATTATTAACATAATTTGGCCTTGTTTTATCTCTTGATTGATTCTAGGCAGCTAGTCTGCATCATGGATGTTGGTGAATAAATTCCTCTGGAAATAGATTGTTGAGCTGCTGTGTTGCTATTGAGTAGTGTCAATACTGTTAGAAAAGAGGGGAAGTTTGGAGTCTAAGCAAGGTGCCGTTATGATTAAATAAAAAGGAGTTCCCTTGATTGACACATTGTGCCAAGAGAGAGTTGAGGAAAAAGTAAGTGGTTTTTAGACTTTTTAAACTTTGGGTAAAGGTTAACCTGGATTAGATAAGAGATTTTTAATGGAGTGTTAACAGATGGTAACGACAGGGGCACTTTCGCAAGTATTGTGATGCAGTAAGGTTATTTAGAATAGTATGTAAATAGAATAAACAAATCCACAATTCAAATTTTAATAATGTGGGTCCGCCTCTACTATTTTTGAAGTCTAATGGTTATATCTCTCTAAGATGAACAGCTCATTTTCACTACAATGCTGTTATGCCTTTTGCATGCAAAAAAGAATAGTTCATTCTCATCATGATGCAATTTGTTATGTTTTCTTTTTGCATGCGGAAATAGTCTATTTCTCCTCATTATTTGATTTTGAAAATGAAGGGATGTAATCTCCAAGCTAACCTCATTCATCTTGTGAATGCGATGGTGCAGGAATTGATTTCATTCATAAGATCATATGTAGTACCTGAAGGATTCCCAGATAGTGTTACACCTTCCTATGTGCCATACATGACATGGAGAGCTCTAAAGGTGCAAACTTGTATTGATCTATATTTTTAATCTCACTCGTACTATCAACTCATAGACATTGGACTATCTAATGTGGTCTTTCATTTGGTTCAAACTTTAACATGTCATTATCAACTGTTTATGTTTTTTTTTTTAGTATTTCTTTGGTGGAGCTATGAGTGTCTTTACGACACAGACACTTTTGGGTTCGGTTGGAGTTTCTAGAAATAGAGCAGCTTCAGGTGCTGTTGCCATCAATTGGATTCTAAAGGTAAACACTACAACTTTCCCCTCGGAATAACTTAGGTTCAGTCATGATTTGAAGGTGGCATAAATCGTGGACTAACATGCATGGCAGTTGCTGTTCTCGAAGGGGTTTGATGGTGGCATAAATCATGGACTAAGATGCATGGCATTTGCTGTTCTCTAAGGGGCCTTCATTTCTTCTAGTTTTTTCTTTCCCTCTTTCTTGGGTAAATGTCCTCCAGGAAGATGACTTTCCTAGTTCTCTCTTCTGTCCATGAGATGGATATGTGCTACGTATGGACTTGTAAAAGGAATCTGTGTTCTTTGTTGTTTCTTTTTTTTTATTCAACTGCATTCAGAATTTTACTTTCAAGAAGGAAAATTTTCATTCAGAATTCTGTGCTTCCAAACCCAGGTTGATGGTGTAAAAGTTTTTCTAGTATGATACATGAAAGGATTTCTTTTATGATTAAAATGACATGCTGGGAATAATGGTGCATTGGCATTTTATCCATTTCCGTGGTAAAAGAAGTGCCAGGGCAATTATATTACAAATATTGCTTTCATAGTTTTTATCCATTTCTGCAGTAAAAATAAGCACCAAGGCAATTATATTACAGATGTTGCATCCGTTTGTTTTGAAGCTGATTTCCTCAATTTTGCATTGCTTGATTTAGGAATTGCTGTCTTCCCAGTTTGCAGCATTTTGTTACTGAAAACTGTACTATGCCCTTGAAGAATACTGATGAAATGGGTGGAGCAGAAACATGAGAAGAATACATTTACTAAAACTTTCTACGTTTCTCACAATCTTGGGATTCATTTTCAGTATCAAATGATCATCTTTGTGTTAAAGTTACTTGTTCATGAAGCATTATCATCAGATGCTTTTGTTATTTCCTGATCAACTTTCATTGTGATGAATGAATTGTCAATTTCTTGAATATCATTTGCATGTATGGACAGGGAGAGTTAATACTCCATGTTGCAGAAGTTGGAGTTCATTGCATCCGTGGGGTGACAATGGATGCATGAATCTTACTTGCAGTGAAAATTAAGTAATTAGCATGGAGATAGTGCCAGATGTAATTGATCCAGAAGAAAAAAAAAAGGAAGGGTAATGAATAGCAATGAAAAGATCAAAGCCTCATCTTCTAGAGATTATCAAAACATAAGGAAACCAAGAGAAAAAGAAAAATTCAACCCCTCTCTGTATTGTTAATATCCTCAGATCTCTGGTGATAGAGAGATGGCGATAGAGAGATGATATGAGTCGTAATCAAGTGATAATTTTGATGGCAAAGCTTATCTGATGATACAAAGATAACAAATAGGGTAACTGGGAAACTTGCTGTAGCAATTTAGAGCAACTTTATTTATTTATTTCATGGATGCTTGCATCAGTATCAATACTTGGAGGTTATGTTTATAGGCTTATAGCTGCAAAATGAGGTCACCTGCTTGAAACATGGGCTAAGCTTAGTAAGCTGTATTCGAGGGGTTCAACATCCGTTAAGATCAGCCAGATTTGACAATTTTCTTCCAATTATGGCTGATCCCTCCCAATATTATGACCTTTTGTGTTTTATTGTGATCTTAAAGTTTACTAAATATAGTAGGTAGAATCATGCAGAATTTATCAGGTTGATGAAACTTGATCTCCAGATCTCATTCTTCCTATAGAACATGCTAGTTTCTTTCACCAGAGATGCTATCAAACATGCTAGTTTCTTTGCGCAGAGATGCTATCGGATGTGCTAGTTTCTTTGCGCAGAGATGCTATCGGACGTGCTAGTTTCTTTGTACAGAGATGCTACACTTGATTGATAAGGGTGGATGATCTTGTTTCCTTAATTTCGGCCCATCTGTCACTCAACTTTTCTTGTCTCCTTAGTCCCTGCCAACGATCCTAAACTAAAAGAAAGGATCTGTGGATGATCATCCATTGTATATCTGAGAAAACACTGGTTCCCTGATGTCTCATTATGATATTATGTGTATTGTCATCTGCGTTCTTGGCCTATAATGGTTCTTTTATTTTATTTTTTTCCAATCTAATATTGCATGCTGTAACCTGTTTAACTTTTCCCTTTTGAGTTTTATATGTTTTCTAAGGCGTTGTAGGTATGCCTATCTACTGTAGGATGGAGCTGGCCGTGTCGGGAAAATGCTTTTTGCGCGGCAAGGAAAGAAGTTTGATTATGACCTAAAGCAGGTACTGTGGTAGTTTCGGAATGCAATTTTCGTTGGTTCAACTTATGTCAATTGAATAATGTGTCAAGTGACGGCTCGAAGTATGGTCCAGCTTCGTTTTACCGGTGACCTTTTAATGGAATTGGGTGCTGGGATAGAGTTGGCAACTGCTGCATTGCCTCACCTATTCTTACCCCTGGCTTGTGCAGCTAATGTGGCAAAGGTAGGGTTAATTTCACATTACATGACAACCATTTTAGTCGAAAATCACTATGGATCATGTTCCATATCCTTTTTCTCTTTCAGAATGTTGCAGCAGTGACGTCCACATCAACACGCAGTCCAATTTATAAAGCATATGCAAAGGGAGAAAATATTGGAGATCTAACTGCGAAGGGAGAGTGTGTTGCCAATCTTGCAGATCTGGTATGCTCTCAAATTTGTCATCATGCCTTTGGTCTGAATCTAAAAAGTAATAGTCAGTAACTAGGCCATCTAGATAGGTCTAAGTAATTGCTTAAGCCAACCTCCCTGACTTCACAATGTGTATTTCTGTCAAGAAAATTTTATGTTTTAGCTATGAAGGGTGGAAAGGGTTACAGATGAATGCAAAATGACTTTGATGACTAGAAGGGTCATAGGATTATTGCAATTATGACTCAAATGTAATGTGGTGTTATGGTATATTCAACTGATTTTGGGTACAACGTTGTAGTTTTGAACAACTAAGAAGTAATGGCTGCTCATGAACCTGTTAATCATTCTTCTACCCATGCCTGTGTCCTGATGCAATGTGAGAAGACACTAAATGATGTGAAACTGCAGCAATTTCATCTCATGAACTTTGAAGTCTGTGTAACTGCATAATGTTATTGGATATGCTGAATGATCATGTGTTACCCATGTTTTGTAAATGTTTTTTTCTTTCTTTTAGTTTGTCAATTAATAAGCTATTGCTTTTTACGTTTGCTCGGATTCATAACAACATGCAACATTAGCTATGTTTTGAAAACCGGCTATTCTCACATCTATCTTTTTTAGAATTTCACAAAATTTAGCTCATCAATATCAATTCCATTTTAACCTTTGTACTCTGAGTTTGAAATTTTATTATATTCCTTTCATGTTTATAAATGATGTGTTCTACTAATCTGAATGAGCATACTGTTTTCATTTGACATGTAAAGCTCGGAACTGGATTGAGCATCTTCATCTCAAAGAGAAATCCATCTTTGGTCGCATCTTTTGCCCTTCTTTCATGTGGATATATCTTCAGCTCTTATCGGGAGGTTCTATTTGATTGCAACTTGGTCTCCTCTAATTATAAATGTCAGTTTTGATCTCAAGTCAGCCTTAATCACATTTTTTTTTTGGGGGTTTACAGGTAAGGTCTGTTGTACTACATACTTTGAACAGAGCAAGATTCTCAGTGGCAGTTGACACTTTTCTTAAGACTGGTAGGTCAGAGCTTCTAGTATGTCTACATTGGGCATGGTTTCATGATTAGTGATGCATTCATCTTAATGAAGTCTGCTGCTGTGAAAGCTTATTTATGATAATTCTTTTACCCTGTCTTTCTTTCTCCTATGAATAAACAACATACAAATTTTTTGATTGTAATCATGCCCTTTCTTCAAGTCAGAAAATTTCTGTTCTCCCTTCAAAGCTCTTATCTTCACATTTACTTTTGCAGGCCATGTACCTTCATTAGTAGAAGGGAACTCCAAGGAGAGTATCTTCAACCCTCCATGGTCAAAAAATACACCGATTGTTTTAGGTATGTGCTTATTAAGCTATGATTTCCCTATTGACAGAAGCAAAAGGAACTCAAGTAGGCCTATCTTGGCAGGTTCAAGATTCGGAGATGCCTTTCAGGATCCTGATTCATTCCTAAGTATAAAGCCCCTCTTTGAGGTATAACCTTTGAACCCCTTGTATATTATCCTTAATAAGTGCATGTATCTTCTGTTTACATCCTGTTTCTTCTACCTCACTCAGTCTGCTTAGCGGCCACATTTTTCTGCTTATTTTGCTTTTGCTTTAGTGAGAAAGGAGTAATTACTGCTATCAGTGATATGAGTAACTTTTTGCATCAATTCTGGGCTTCTTTCAGAGAGAAAGATATATTGTCACGTACAATCCCTCAAAGGGCAAGGTGTATGCATTGCTTAAAGATCAAGCAGACTCTGAAGACATTCTTAAGGCAGCTTTCCATGTGAGTCCTAATTTCCTTGTGCTGTTCAAGTCCGGAAACTCCCTTTTTTTTCACTGATAGAGAAGTTTCTTGTATGACTAGTGTCATGTGCTTCTTCATTTCATTCGATCATCAAATTCAAGACACTTGCCACCGAAGCATAACAACTTTGGGAGCACAGATACGAATAAATTTCTCTCAAATGTGCCTACCACCATTGACCTTGAGGCTCATATTACAGAGTCTTGTAAGATCGTATCAACTTCATTTGGAGTTTTCAAGGGGAAAGCAGCAGAACAGGTGATTACTGATGCCTCTTTCCATTTGATATTCTTGTTCCATAATGTCTACTGTGAAAGCCCAGATGTTTTGGCAACTAAGAGAACTGAGTAAATGGAGCTAAAACTTGTTTCTTAGAAATACATACTGACATAGACATAGGGTACTGTTAAGGTACATGACACTGAGCCTTCGGTTATTAGGGTTTGGCTCAAGTACCTACTTTGGGAAATGCTAAATCTGTTTTGTCTAACTTCATATATTTTGGCTTGACAATGAGGTGGTTGATCCTACTTGACTGTGGCTTATGCAAGGCTTTTTGAGCCTGTGGGCCAGACTCCAATCTAAGGCTTCATTTGGTAACAATTCTACCTCAGATTCGGAGTCAGATTTGGGGAATCTGAAAAGTGCAATTTTTTTTCCAAACGAAAAAAAGGTAGATAGATTCTCTAAGAATCCAGATTTTGTTTCATGTTGAAAAATGACCTCTTTTTATTCCTGGCGTATTTATTGAGAAGGAGATAGGAGGGGAATTTGAGGATTCTAAAAAGTAACATCCTCTTTCTTTCCCTTTCTATCCTCCTAAAGTTTCTAAAAGGGTGTAATATGAGGATAATAGTGTCTTTTGATGTGTCTTCATATTTGAGTTCTCATTGGTCTTTCCGGATGAGATTCTAAAAAGTAAACACTTTTCCTAAAATTTGAATTCAAGAGATGATGACGTGGCTCTTTTCACAATCTTAATTTCTCCAAAATTTAGAGTCCCAAAATCATTACGAACTCATCAGGCTTATATATTTTGTTCTTATGACATATAATGCCAGTAGATTATATGTACAAAAGATTGGAATGGGTATGCCATATGTTACAGAAGATTGCAATCGGTACTATCTGCTTACGGAAGATTGCAATTGTTGCTATCTGCTTTTATGTATAGTTCTGTAGTGTGCAAGTGGAACCTTGAAAAAGGTTCAACTCAAGGCTTGACTCACTTATGGGGCTTGTTGAGCCTAGGTGCTTTATCTGTAATGAATAGAATCTAATGGATGTATGATGAAGGAAAATTTTCAGCAGGTGTTTTTGTCCTTTTATGTGTGGCATGCATGATGCTGAAGCCATGATAAGTAAAATCCCAGCCAATGGTAATGGTCTCCCACTCACCCTATCCAGTTTCATGGAAGAATTTGGTTGGGTCTCTACTGTCCTGACCCTTCAAGACTGAAGGCTCAGACGACTCTAATTGGGCCAGGTCTGGTTGGCATGTGGGTAGGTTCGGTATATTGTCAGGCTGTTAATATTTTTGTTCTGCTGAATCACCGTGTCCTGTTCCTTCCCTCTTTTTTATCCATAAAATCAGCACATCATGCATTATGTGATCTTTCTAGGATCAGCTCAAGTAAATTTGCCAATTCTCAACCCTTTTTTTGGATTGTTTTACCAGAGTTGATGTTACTGAATTATGGGAGAAAATGGAAATAAGTGAACGTTTAAGATAAAGTAATCCATATGGGAAAATAAGAACCCAAGTGTGTTAGGAAAAATAGACATATTTTCCTGATAAAAAGGGAGCAATGCTATAGCAATTCCTCTCAGGTACATGGTACACATGATTGTGAAGAGTAACTTTGCATAGGGCCGTAAATGCGCTAGTTGCATTCAGGGGACAATAAACATCACATATGAAACACTCAGGTTTGGTTTTGATTTTGCTTAGAGACACATCGGTCAGGTTGGGGTGACAATTTTCTTTTATCCAGTAGATTGTGTGGATCAGATTCAGCATAGAGTATAATCCAAATACTGTATGTTGTCATGTGGGATGAGATAGGTGTGGATCAAACTGGGTTCTGCTGGAGGTGTCTAAATCATAGGGAAGTTGGAAATCCCACATGATTAATGACAGGAAAGCAAATGTGTGAGGCAAAGAGACTGAGAGAGACAGAGGAAACCACACTTATATATTGCTTTTCATCACCATTTTTTCATTTTGTGTTCATGTAACTGTATTTGATGACTATTCCTGTAGCCTCTGTTGGAAAGAGGCAACACATAGATCTGCTTGGAGATATGTTACTAAAAAGGTTGGAAAGATGCAACACATATATCTGCTTGGATATGTTACTAAAAAGAGTAAGAGTAAACATTGGAAATTTATTATTAAGGTATATACCAACATGTTTTAACCATAACATGGTCAGATTGAAGACCCACAGGTCAGACGGGGCTTGGAATGGTAAAAACTAGACTGCAGCACACAACATCTTCGGGTCTGAATGCATCAGACCGGTGAAATTTCTGCTCATCCAGAGACAACCTGTTGTCATCTTGATCCACATGCTGATCTGATCACCAAAATTGCAGATTGGATCAGGACTTGGAGCTCATATACAATTGAATTCACAGGTCAACCCAATTTTTAGTGAGACACTAGAGCTCGGGTCCACTTCGACCCGGAGCGAGTTTATCATTGTCAGAGGACCACACGACTTTCCTGTGACTCAGAGACCCTCCAGATGCTGCTTGACTCGTATCCCTTTGGACAACGACTCTTGTCCATATTTTGTTTCACCTCCTTAGGTTCCATTTAGGCATTTTTCTATTTTTCAAGTTTTTCTGTGCGATTTTCACATTATTTTTTCATATTAGAGTATTTTGGTCCAGAGTCAAAGTTTAGAGAGTCACTAGGGTTTGTTTACTCTTAAATAGTCCTATAGGACAGTTTATTATTTTTCAATGAATATTGCTGCACAGTTTGAGTTATTTTCTAGTGTGTTTCTCTGATACAGAGAGGGAACCCAGAGGCGGGGAGGGTGCGACGCCCTATCCTCCTCCGTAGCTGCAGCCACAGCCACTTGCCGCTGCCATCTGCCACCAGTGCTGCCTCTCTCTCTCTCTCTCTCGGTTCCTTCTTTCTGGAACTCCTGTTCGTGCTGCATGCAGGGAGCTCGCGCAACCATCATGGACACACGAGCATGCCTAGGCATGTACACAGTCATGCCTCTACGTCCCATATGCGCATGCATGAATGTGCTCATGCCCGCTCAGGAGTGTGAGCCCACGTGCCCACAAGTGCTCTTGTAGTGCATGCGGGTGCGCTATACCTGAGGTGCGCTATAATAGTGCGCCACATGAGCATGCCGAACTGGGTTCTCTGGGGGCCCTTCCCACCCCGTGTGCCAGCGACTTGTTTCTGTGCACCGCGGCTCAGTGTGCCGGGGTGCACAGGAGCCCCAAGCACACTACCTTTGACTCGAGCATTGTTTTGCTCCGTTTCGTGCCGGTGCATCCTCATCTAACCGCTCATCACCGTCCAGCTATTGACTTCGTTGCTGTACTTGCAGGCCCATAACTGCTTGTTGTTCATGTCCCCTTCCTGTTTGGCTATTATCTCCCTGGGAGGGGTGGGCTATTTTTTGGTTGTACTTCTCTCTTCTTACCGCTTTTGGGGACATGAGTGCCAGATGATCATCACCACACACTAGTGTAGAGGATTGCATTTTGTTTCCTTTTTCTGGCACTTGCTTATTTAGTATTTGCTTATTTTTTACCGCCGATCGTGAGGTAAGGTGAGTAGCCAGTAATTCACTTCGCTGCTGGCTTGAGAGTGTAATATCATCCGGGGGGCTCTTTTGAGCTTTGCATGTGGTCCTAATTACCCTAGACGGGTGGTAGTTCTTCAACTACTGATGGTCCTACGTCTCCTCATCACGAGGGACGACTTATCGGCTTCAGTTTCTATTATTTTACGTGTATTTACCTTGCTGGTTCGTTGTGAGTTTTGGTGATTATTTTATGTCTTACACTGCTAATTGTTGACCTCATTCCATTTTTAGAGAGTTCCTCAGGTTCTGGTAGTTGTCCTGCATCAATTTGCTTGCAACCCTGTTGTGAGCCACATGTTCAACCTTTGTGCGCCAGACAGCTCAACTGTGCCAAAATCAAAATGGGTTAGTTTAGTCTTGGGGCAAATGCTTCTCGCCTGACCTTGAATTTGAGCTGGTTGGGCTGATCGTAACCCTCCTAAAGCCTAGTTTTGCATAGCATTACTGGTTTATCTTGGTGGGATGGCTGCACAAGTTGTGCTTGACTGACAAGCAGGTGGACGAGGGGTGTAAGTTGGGTGGGCCAGCCCTCAGCCCAGCTCAACCCAACGCAATTTCATGTATGTTGGGCTGGCCCAAAAATACATTTCTGGCTTGGGTCAAATGCAGGTCAACTTAAGTCTGAATCTGGGTTGAACATGGGCCAGCCCCATTGGCCCAGGGAGAAGTTACCTCAGTAGCCTAGCTCCTTGGCTACAATTGCCCAGGCTGTGTAAAGTGTGTAATTAGGATTGAATAAATTGTGACCTTGACTTCTTCTTTCTGTTTGTCTGTGCGTGAGCTGTGGACTGGATTTTCCTGATATAAAAGTTTATATGCATGATCTGAGAATTGTTCTTATATAAAAGTTCTTTCTTTTGTGTATCTATGCTTGAATTGTGAAATGAGAGATTTTCTCATTTAGGGGTCATCTGATTGTGTCATAAATTGTTGTAAAACATCATAAATAGCCATAAAATGGCATTTTCCTTATGTTTGAATTACTACAAATTGTTTTATGTTATTTTTATATGTTTGTAAATTGATTGACCCCTATAATCCTTTTAGGGGTTGTTTTGCATGTCATAGAATTTTGGAAAATGTCTTAAATAGCCATAGAACAATATTTTCCTTATGTTTGGATTGCCGTAAGTTGTTTGACGTTGCTTTTTTTTAACATTTGGAGTGTCATAAATTGCTATATTCCAAAATCGGTTATATTATAATCTTCCTTTTACCTGATTTTAGTTTTCAGTACAAAATAACCATAAACCAAAACTGGAGATTTTAAAACCCCTGATTTTAAAATCAGGGATTTTATTTTCACTGATTTTAAAACTGGTGATTTCAAAACTGAGACTTTAAAGGCATTTTAGCACAACACCAAACAAGCCCTTAGTTTTTTTGAGGGCCCCTGCTGCAGTGGCAGAGACTGTTCAAACAAATCAAAGAAAACTAACCCCTCCCAGGTTCTAACCTGGGAGCCCCTAAACCCCTTGTACCCAATACCACTGGACCACAACCCGCTGGTTTAGCCCTTAGTTGATTTCGGTTTCTCTCTAAAATCACATAAACCAAGATTGGAGGTTTTAGAATCAGCAATGATTTTGTTTTCGCTGATTTTAAAACCAGTCAATTCAAAATTGAGATTTTACAGCATTTTACGACACACCAAACGAGTCTTTAAAGGTTGCTTAAGCATGCTGACAGTACGATCATAGATGTGTACAAAGTATAGGGGTGAACAGTTAATGTACAAAGATATATGCCCTTTTCATGATTGATTATTTGATTATGTACAAAACAGTATTCTTTGTTGAGTTCTTTCAAAATAAAATGTGATTTAGTTATTATCTATATTCTCCTTATTTTCATGATTTTCTTAGTTGGCCCCTCTATGTTCCCACGGCAAAACATTAATTGTATATTTCTGTACCCCATGAAATGGTCCCAGCAGGCTGAATAATATGTGGATTATATTATCTTTAAGTTGGGTCACGTTGGGCTAGCACAGCCTCAACGCAACCCAAGTTGATAATCTGAATTTGGGTCTGGTTGGACTATGGTAAAATAGGTTTATTTTGGGCTGACCCAAATTGAGCTCCAAGCCAGCCCAGCCCAGCCCAGCCCAGCCCACTCAATTACCACCCGTATAGATGTAGTAGTATATATTTTGTTTAGCATGTCACTCGTACATAAGCACTACAGACTTCCACAGACTTACCTCTGTATGCAGACTTGAACTAAAGGTTATAAATTGGGGGGTTTCATCAAGTTGAACAGGCTAAAGTGTACTTCTGGGGGAAGCCAGCGTGCATTGATGATGCAATTTGGATGTCTAACGGCCATCAACTCTTGAAGATGAATTCTCACCCAGTAATAATAATTTAAAACTAATGTCTTTGAGCCACTGGCTCAAAGTCAATAACAAATGTGGATGAACCTGTGGCATTGGTCAGTCGGTCCAGCTCATGGGTTCACTCCCCGTTGACCAGGGTTTGAAACCACAAATTGCTCTAGAGGTAAATTTAAGGGGTTTTGCTGGTGCACTTCCTGGACGTCACCAGAGCTTCCTGGGCCTTCTTGTCGAGGATGATCAGGATTTGTTGTTGTCAAAAAATAAAGAAAGATAGTTGATCTCTATAGAACAATAAATATGATGACATCATATTCTCCAGATTTATGGAACATGGTGTTCATTTTTATGATTTTCATTGTGTGTGTGGCTATCTTTTTTTCCCTATTAATTAGTTATACATGATTTATCTTGATGGTACTATCTCGTTCATGTGGTTTACCATTTAAAAGTTAGTTTAGTGATTGACGCAATGGCTTAATTGTTGGCAGGGGTGGGTTATGTCAGAGTCATTATTGAACCCTGGACGAGCTAGATTGTTGTGCAGATCGAAAAGAGACTAGGATCCCTTGATGCTTATCATGTTTAGTGGTTCATTGGTAATTATTCATGTTTATACTGGGTGTGACACCGTCTTTCTGACGGTCCTTATGATCTTGAGATGCATGGCTGGAAGCGAAAACGATGCCATCAAGGATGACAATTGCTCTGGGTAGATGTCAGTGGATGGGCTTGCTCGGATTTTCACTTCGCTTGTTGCTTCACCACCTGAAATGCCCCTTGCTCTGGCTATATATGTAGGCTTCTTATAATCTGGAAGACAACCGGTTTGCTTTCTTGATCTCTAACCTGTATAAGTGTAATACTAAGGTGACGAGTACTTCTGTCGAAGATATAGTCTGGTCTTAGGTATCTTCCTTCCAGCTGTTGGTTTACTAGTACATGGCTTTTGGTGAGGTATCTGGTGTGAGCTTTCTTCCTTCCGGCTAATGGTTTACTGGTACAGAGATTTTGCCGTTGAAGAATGCTGTAATTTGCCTTGAAGAATATGCTAAATAGATGGATTCTTTAGGATCCAAATGCTTCTTCGCAAGCAATTGGTGAGATAAGAAGCCCGGAAGAAAACCCCGCAGGGTATTTCAGAGGTATTATATCTGCATATAAAATCTGTGTAGTCAGCACACTTTCGTGTCGATTTTTTGTTTTCTTGGTTCTTTTATTTTTCATCGCTACTCTGGATCCTTCAGTAACAACTGGGATAATCGAATATCATATTTGTATACTTGTTCATTGTCTCCAAATGCCAATTATCTGGTTGGCTTTGTACCATCTTCCTATCAATTATGCTGTTCCTTGGGAGGTCGTCCCACTTGCAAGAGAGAATTGAAAAAAGAGTTAGACATCGGCGGTTGCGGCACCTTAAATCTATCATGTGTAGGCATTAACCTTTCTTAATGTTGCTATTGTTATAACTCTCCACATTCAGACTATTAGTTCTGAAATTAACTTCATATGTTCGGTAAATGTTCGAAAAAGAATCTCTGATAATTCTGGGAGATTATCTTTGTTGCATATTAGCCCGAAGATTTTTATGCACGACCTTTTGTTCTTCATTGAGGAACCATTTGTTTGATGTAAAGTACCATATGACCATCGTATTTTGTCTCTCAGAAATGCAACATTCTAAAGTATTCCATTACACGTCGAACTAAACAACACCTAAATCTATACGGAAATTTCATTCTTTAGAATCCTCCTAACACGTGCGTGCATGTGTGCATGTCTGTGCGCGTGCGCATGTTCCTGTGTGGTCAAGGAAAGCAGCGGCAACAGCAGCTGCGGCCTGGAGGTGCCACGCTCCTCCCCGACTCCACCGTCCTTCTCTCACCTCCACCCGTTCGTCGTAGGTAAAACGGCATTTTCCTTGTACATTCAGCTCAGTGTTGGTTAAAAAGTACAGTAACGACGCGGTTCAAAAAAATCAAACCATGAGTCTGACTTTACAGCTCGAAATAAAGGTGGGTGGTTAAAAAAATAAGAAGCTTTGAGAAGTTAAAGCCCAAACATGAAAGATGAGATGCTGATGTTACGATGCCCAACAGGGAAATAATTCCAGTCCCACCGAACAGCGCTAACGTGGATAACACTGCTGAACTTATTGTCTCTGTGGATCTTATCAAAACTAGTTAGCAGTCACAGTGGAAGCGTCTACTTTCTTGATTCACATGTCCACATGTCTTTTCCACGCATGTTGATATCCAGTATTTGAACTACATGCGCGTAAGCTCTCGTGACCAGCACCGGAAAATTCTTTTTTAAAATACAAACGTCCAATTTTGCTTCCATCTACAGCTGAGTAGATGGGGAGCACTGATTCAGATATAAATCATGATCACAAGTCTCTCAAAGGATTTCATAACATAATTTACTACACTCGGGTGAGGCCCAGGAGAAGCAAGAAGGGCCCCCTTAATCTTTTCCAAAGATAAGAAATGATCACACTGGCGTCGAAGCTTTAATACATGTCTCAAGAATAATGTCCTTTGCCTTGACCCCCTTAATCCTTTTTCTAAATCTTCTATTGACTTGGCTCAGTCAAATAGACTTTTGATTAATCATCCTTGTGAGTGTCATCTAATTATTTAATCAAATAGTTCTCAATTATCTCCAAAATCAACATGACCAAAAGTATAATAGAAAAGACTGTTACCAAATTCCTCAACGCTTCTCATACTTTCCAGTAATCTCCTTCAACATTCTCCCCCCCCCCCCCCCCCCCCCCCCCCAACGCGAGCACTTATGAGCAAGTCCCTGCCGCGATTCTCATGCCGTCGCACGAGTTCGCTGCAGTAATATTTAAGAATAGAGATCTTCCACATTCAAATTTGAATTGAATTCAGTCAGTAAAGAGAGGGGGAAGATTTCAAAAAAATCCCTCATACGGTATTTTCTTCATTCCCAATAAGAGTTTTAATGAAAGATTCTCTGATTCTCTATACTAACTGAGTTCAGTTCAAATCACCCGTACTAAGAGGAACCACAATACTGTTGTGCTGGTAACGTACCAACATATCAAGACTATAGAAACGCTCTCTAGTCATGATATACTTGTATTTACTCCACCTCAGCGAAACCTGCGAGGGGAGGCTGTAGGGCTGTTAAAGCGGGAATCCCTTACAGGAGATCATAAAAACAACTGTAAGATCATGGGGACATTCACTAGTGCCTAGCTAATCCCCCTCCCTAATCCCAACTCTCTTCTAACTTTTTTTAATGAAGAGCTCCTCAGCGTAGGAGTCTTTAAGCAACGCTTTAACAAACTGTCACTTCCCACGGGGTTATGATTAATGCTACCCCCCCGGTGTTGCACCACCCAAATTGGGCACACGGCGGCGAGGGGGGTCTCCCCTCCCCGCCCGTGCACATGCAGCCGACTCAGGTTTGTCCCTCTCCACAGGCAGTGCAAGTCATAATACCCCCCCCCATGGTCCTAGTAAGCGACACTAATGACGAATAATTTATGACCCCCCCCCCCCCCCCCCCCCCCCAGCGGCCACCTGCCGCCGAGCCGTTCCCGTGGCAGAGGCAGGGCTCCACCGCCTGCCCGCCCGGCTGCCCGGTCTCCCAGTACGTCTGTGAGGCGCCACCGGCCCTACTCCGACGTGGGGGGGGGGTGGGGGGTCTCCCAGTGGCCGCTGCCACGGGCGTGATGGCGACTAGTAGTCTTGTGATGGCCCCCCTGGCCTCTCCCTTTCTCGCGTTTGGAGGACAGGCCTATCAGGGAAGCAGGAGAAGCCCACCATGCTTCCGCCGTGGGAACGGCGCAGTGGGCTGGAGGGTGGCCGTGGGGTGGCGCTTGTGGAAGGCAACGGGGTTTCCTGCAGTTGTGTAACTTGGAGGGTGTTGTTTGGTGACTGTGTTGGTGTTGGTACCTGCCGTGTCTAGTAGTGTTAAGTAACCCCATGCTGCTGCTTTTGTTGGGGTCTGAGAGGGGTGGACTGTGGACAACAGTACCACTTGCCATATTGGACAACAACACAAGTTGCTATACTGCTTCCGTGGCTGATGGGCAAGGGGCATCATCAGGTCCCTTTCGGCTCTGATACTACTTGATGCTGCTGAGATTTGTGATAGTGCTCGTTGTTAACTTCTTCCTCCCCTTTCTTTTTTTTTCTTCCCATGTATGGTTGCTTAGTTCACAGGGCATCATGCTCCACCAGCTTTCCTGTCCAGTGTCATGCAGTTTCCTCACCAAGCCTAGCTAAGCCTCCACACCTAAAAGGGAACGAGACCCTCCAGACTCACCGAGAAGACAGTCTTAAGAAAGAGTTCCATGCAGGGTTTTCGCTGCGCACATCGCTTTAATCCACGTGCTTAGCCAACTCCCCATGCAGAGCTTGGAGAGGATAAGAGGATAGTCTCCTTTTCTTTTCAGTTCTCACCATCTCCTCCTCCTCCTCTCCAAAAGAGTAGCTTGGCAGATCCATAATACTGCATGCAACCGGGTCAAAAATTTCCTTCCCACTGACGCGATTCTCTGTCCAAATATTAAAGCTCTGAACGAGGCGTGCTACTCTTATCGTCGGTGACGTCAAAAAGGTGAGGGGGCAAAGTCCCAACGTTAAACCCCGTTCTCGGGGTTGCATTAAAACTCTACCACACGCAAGAGAACACAGTCTTATTAGAGGATCTTAATTGAAGGCTGTATGGTTCCAACGAGGGGGATCAAGAAGAGATGATCACTTGGATCTTATCTTGTCCTCATCTGCAGAACAGCATGGCTGTGCAGGGGGGCCCGGTCAAGTCCGACCAAGTCTGAGCGAGGCCACTGTTCCTCCACAAGCATACGAAGGAGCTGATCAGTAGCATTGCAATAACAGTGGTAGGTCTTAGAGGCAGACATGTCTGCGTCTTTCTGTCTCTCTCTACCTGTAAACGAGGCACTTTATGCCCATGATTAGTCGCTTATCACATGCACATTTTGGTGTGGGTATTGAAGACAGTGGTGTAATTGAAGAAATGGGCCGTCAGCTTTTTTCTTTCTCCCCTTAATTCTGAAGGGAAACAACCAGACAAGACATGGGAGAAATCCCCACGAGCTCGTGGTGCTTTCTAGCACTTTAAATCGAGTAGTAACTAGAAAGGAGCTGGTGTGGCGACCGTAATAGCTATATTTAAATAGGGTTCCAATGATTACGGCCATGATTAAGTATTCCCTAAAGACATACACACGCTTAGAACCGTGCGTGGTTAAGTCTACTTTGGATGCCTGCAAATGTAGTTTTTCTATTATTCTAACAGGGAGAAAATTAAGGGAAGGGGAAGGTCTCTTTTCTTCATTTTTTTGGGGCTCATGGACCGCTGGAAATTAACCCGGTTGCTTAAGTGGTATTAAAATGTGTATTTGCAGAAATGCTGCTCAAAATTTCAGAAACATCTACTCAAATTATATATGTATATCCTCCCTAACCAGAGAATTTTATCACCATCTAGAACAAAGTAGGAGTAGGTTAATAATTTTGAAGTTTAACCTCATGCTGTCGACAGTTTTTAATACTAGCTAGAGTTCTTGCATAAAGGTAATGCTGTCAGTTTTGGTTTATCAGGAGAAATTTCGAAGAAACTGTTTGATGTAATAAACTTTCTAAAAGTATCCGTCTATGAACAAACTAAAACATAATACGATTAAAAAGTAGAAAAATGAACATCTGGAATCATGCACTGTGTCTTGAAACAGATAACTAAAACGATTTTTCCCTTGCATTAAAATAATAACAATGTATTTTTTAATTGGTAATCAATTGACGAGGTCAACACAACCTAGAAAAAGGGAAACGGAAGTAGTGCCTACTGAAAATGCCAACACGATCATGAGTCGCATGTTTAATTAACAACAATCTCACAAGAGCTCAAGTAAAACAGCTTACAAAGAGAAATGGAAGTAATTATGAATATGCCAAGGATCATGAGTCGGGCAATCTAACAATAATATCAAGAACACAAGTAATAGCCAATCTATAAGAGAAATGAATAAATTGCGAAAATGCCAACAGATCAATCACGAGTCTGATGTCCAACAATTTGGGGAGCTCAAGTGGCAGCATCCTGAAAGGGAAATGTAAGGAATTATGAAAGTGCTAAGTGCTAACAGCACCATGGCTCTCAAGTCCAATGGATTCAAAGTAATAATATGGAACTGTATTGGAACATATGCAGCAAGGAAATTACTTTCGAAGGATCACATCCCCTTAAGCAACAGAAACTTGTGAAACTCAAATGTCCATCTCATTAAAATATCAGGATATCATGCCTACAATGCATAGCACAGGGGAAGAGAAGGAGAAGAAAAACCCAACATTTTAAACCTACCAACACCCTAACCAGCAGCACCACCCTCCCAATTGAAAAGGAAAAAAAGGAAGGAAAAAAGAGAAGAAAGTAAGGAAGAAATCCCCAGAAGTGACACAGAAAGGATGAGAAGAAAGAGAGGAAAGGGACATGAAAACAAGAGCAGGCTAGCTACTACCATCTGGTCTCTAACTCACCTCTAGAACTAGCATCGGCATGCCAAAGAACCTCCATACTGGCAGGGTGAAGAGATGGAGAGAGAGATAGGGAGTGACCAGTCTTCACTCCAGCTGGAGGGGGCTCTTCTTGGCCAAGCTGTGCTTGTTGTTGTGCATCCAGACCTTGAGGACCCTCCTCCTCACCCCAATCTCCTGGCAGAACTGCTGCACCTCATTCTCCTCATGCTTCTGCAGCCGCCACCCCACCTTCTCCGCGAAGCTCTGCATCTTCTCCTTCTGCTCCGGGGTGAACTTGGTCCGGAACCGCTTCTTCACCACGGGGGTCCTCGACAGGCCCCCGCCCACGCCCTCCATCTCGTCCGACTCAGACGTCTGCAGCACGCCCAGCGGCATGATCATGTGGTGCGGGGAGGGCCTGGGAAGGAGGCTGTTGCCGGCGGGGCCGTACCCATACGCGTCCGCCCCCGCTATGAGCACCCCCTTCTGACCTACCACCTTCCTCCCCTTGAGGTGGTGGTGGCCGTGGCCGTGGCCGTAGCAGTCGCACGAGGCCGCCTCCCCCTCGATCTCCTTGCGGTGGAAGTTCCTGTGGCAGCTGCAGGCGGCGCACTTGAGGGCCTCCAGCGTGCCCTCCTCCCCGCTGGGCATGAACTCGCCGCACCCGTCCAGCGCGTTCCCGCCGATGGACGCTGCATGGTTCTTGAGGCACTCCCGGTACTTCACCACCACCCCGCCCTTCTTGCTGCTGTTGCCCACCGGAGCGCTGTGGTGGCCGTGGTGGTGATGGTCCTCCGTGTTGGTGGCGGCGGGCAGTGGGGAAGGCCCGTTGGAGGGGTGGAGGGGAGTGTCGTGGATGATGCCGTGGCCATGACCATGGCCACCACCACCAACATACGTACTGCTGGTTATTGGGATTGGCATCTCTCCTTCGTGCCCAGAAAGATCCATTCTTTCCATCTCTCTCTCTATCTACTCTTTCCAAAGGCTATCTTGGGTTATATTTTAAACTTTCTCTTCTGGGTTCCTGAAACCAAGAAGAAGGGGGAGGAGAAACCAGGACAGCAGCTGAATTAGGCCAGCAAGGAAGGGGATAAAGTAACTGTGGGCTTTGAGTGTGAGGAGGGATTCTTGGGACTCTAATCTGCAATAAAAAAAGGAGATCTGCCTGTCCTTTTTGGTTTAATTTCCTTGGAAAGACAGCCGAGTTAGAACCTCTGAAATTCTAGAGACCCTCATCGAGATGCCAGTTTTATCCTATAATCTTCTTTTCAGCCGTTTCAGACACCGCGCGAACACAAAGGAAGGAGCTGGCGTGTTGGCGATTTCAAGGGCAAGTAAGAAGGTGAAGAAGTCACACAAATTAAGACAACATAGAATGAGTGGTTTGCTTGGGCTCTCAGGATTTCCAGGAGTTTTTCTTCAAAAGCCAGGAACCAAACAGGTGTCTAAGTGAGGTCTCTCAAACTGTTACTATTTCATCTTCTAACTGGTTTAACATGACCAGAAAGGTTGAAAGAAAACTTGACCCATACATAAACCACCAGAGACACCGGATTCTGCTGAAAGTGTTCTTCACTTCTTCTGGGTTTCTAACAGCCAGCTAGCAGGATGCACCGACAATGAGAACAAAGAAAGTGACAAAGCTGTATGAAATGGCCGGAGAAATGAAACAATGCAAGTTGCTGCAACACCTTAGACACAGAGAGAGAGAGAGAAAACTGCAAGTGTGAAGGATGGTTAGAGGAGGAAGAGTACTATGACCCGCGGCATCAGAAATGCCTTCTGCTTCTTCTCTCGGACTTACAGATGATGACCCACATGGGTTTCTCACCTGGTGCACGAGCTGCGGCCTTCAACCTTGCTTTCCATGGCAAGATGTGCTTAGAGAGGCTTCCTGGAAGATAAACAAAAGGATGTGGAAAATTTGAACGAAGCAAAGCCAAACAGGAGAAGGGATTGTTGGTGGCAGGAGGAAGAGGTTTGGACGAGCCGGCGGTGGTGTAGTGAGGCCCTAGCTAAACAGGAGGCTTATAGCAGCAGTGAGGAGCACCAGCCTGCAAGAGCCGGTGAGGAGATTTTTTACAGACAAAGAGGAGAGCAAAGAGAGATTTAGAGTGTGCCATGAACATAAAGTTGGGGCGTTTGCTTTGCTTGCACTATCAGGAATCAGGCTTACGCCACAGAGAGAGAGAGAGTATGTCAGAACTGCAGAAGAGAGAGAAACAGGAGAAGGCAGACATGGAGCCCACATAAAGTATTTTAAAAAATATCTAATTACTTGAACACACTTGATATTGTGAATGGAGAAATAAGACTCCTCAGTGGAGGAGATCGAAATGCCCATACACTGCTTTCCCTTCAGCTGGCACAATTTCTGGACTAAAATGCCCACGGTCAGCAAATTATCCTGGATCGGTCGAATGCTCGTGTTCTCATTCTCAACCATGCAGGTTATGTTATTGAAGTTATTGGGTCATCCAATTTAAATTGTTGAGGCATTGAGTGGAGTCGGCACCGTCTATTTAAGTTTTGATTGTTGTCTTTTTTTTTTAGTGTTGGACTATTCTAATATGTCTCTTCACGTATCTGTCGATTTTAAGTTCTGTCACGTGGGGTGTACGCCTGGTTTGTAATTATGGATTCTGATATCATATTAAAATTATTAGACCATCCAACTCAAAACTTAAGGCATAAATGTAATAGGCACCATTTATTTAAGTTTTGATTGTTTTATCCTTTTTTCAATGTAAGACTATTCTAACATAGGTTATAAAATGTTAGCTTATGTTTTTAATTAGACACTGTTAGAAGATTTTACATAGTAACAAGTACAAAAGTCTATTTATTTTATAAATATAATCTGTCTATGTAAAAACGATGTGACATTTGATGAATATTCTCATTTATCATTAGATGCCGTCAAGTTTGTCCAAGGATGAACAATGAGATTAATCTGTAACAGTAGAACTAGTGTGAAAGTAAGCTTGTATGTAATGTGAAAGTACGTCATCCTTCATTAGAATTTCATTAAATACTCAATTGCAATTCTTGAACGTGCATGATTATAACTAAAAAATGTTTAATGGTTCACTGACTCAAGCATCCTCTAAGAACTTATCCATGATCCAATTCAAAATCTATGTTAACTTTCGTGTATATGTACATGCTCATCTTACTGAATTGCCAATATGATCTGGTTTAGAAGCAGCCCAATAACTTTTGACGATGAGAAGTTTAAGTCATCTATGCAAAACCTCAAGGAGAGATCTATAGTTGTCCTAAAACCCAGTATTCAAATCCAAGTGAGCTCCCTTCTGACAAAATTATAGAATTGCAGATTAATGGGTAACTTGTTGAATTAAAGGAGAAATTGGAAAACAATCTAAGAAATGATGCGAATTTCCTGTTAGTTACCTTTTTGGAATTTGCAAGTTCCTTGCGAGTTATCATGCATGCATGCATGCACCATGCGCTATATATGCACATTACATGGGGAAAGGGGGCATGGACCCAGATGCCTTCTCTCACTGTGGACTTGAACTGTTATAGAAAGTTTACTGGGTGCTCAACATATTTGAAACTATAAAAAACAGTATCTTGGTTGCTAATGATGGAGTGATAACTAATTAATTCACAGTTCTAAGGACTTCCATTAAACTTTTCATTTCTTTCTCAGGTTCTCATATGCTTGAGTTGATGGTACCTTCCTTCTTTAGATTGGCTACACCGGAAAGCTTGAGAGCATAAGGTTGGTCCCGGGGGCAATACATACATAGAGAGAGAAAGAAGGAAAGCCTTTACACATGTAGTTTTATGATAGATCCACGCTACATAACAAGCTATAATTCCATGGTAGCTTTGTAACCAGTTTTAGATGTTTTTTTCTTCTCACATCTTTTGCATCCAAACCGACTTTATTCTTCATTATCCATGACTTTATTCGATTTCAACTCATTCAAAAGAGACTTTCATTCTACTTGCTCTCACCTTTTCCTCATATTCTCCCTTGATCTCTTTTTGTCTCATAATTCCACGTTATTGGGCTGTGAGTCTGACGTTTTACGTCTGCTTGCACTTGGCTAAAAATGCGAATCTTTAGAAACCTCAAAAATTCTTATTCTCCATTCTCTGAGTTCAGCCGAGAATTGAAAGCAAAAAGAGAAGGTAATCTACTTGCTTGCTTCTCATATCACGGAATCTTTTTAACTAGAGGAAGAATGCCATTATACCACTCCTTTTGCCACCTTATTTTCACACTGATCAGAAGTCATCTGATCGTTTGATTGGACAGTTACCATTGGAGTTACGTACTATGGATGTAATTTTTATTATAAATAATGCATTCGATGAGAATTCTTTAATTAAGTAATCAAACAATTTGCAATGAAAGTAGTAAAAGAACGATATAATAATACTCCTCTAGCTAACTTGAATGCTGAGAATGAGAAAACGATTCACGTATAAATGGGGAAATTGGAGGGTCACTCACATGAGTGAGCCCTAAGCACTGAAGTCTTGGAACAGGAAACATGGGGAAGAACGTCATAGGATCTTCATATCCGTGAACCCACAGCACAGGCAAGGTGGGATGCCACCAATTGGAATGGAGCCTGTGGAAAGAGAAGTCCACCGTCTCCTCTTTTCCAACATGGTAGATATATTCCTAGGATGCTCACAATATGGGTCAAAATTGAGACAAAATGCAACTGTGCACCATAAAAAAAATCCGATTATGGCAGGGACCTTTGCTTGAAGTTGCTCAAGCAAATTCACACCCGATGAGGTGAAGGTTACCCGTCCAGGAAACTCAAACGTTGATGCCCGAAAAATTTCATGCTTTGTGATAACAAAGATGGGCATATAAAGCATATATAGGTGTGTGTATGCATTGGAGTCTGAAAGTGGGACCTTTTTGTATTGCATCTCTTTGTGGAGTTTATCCTATTGAATTCGAGAAAGACTTGCTGCACTGCAAGGTGATGTTACATTGCTTAGCGGTATTTTCAACTTTTTTTAATTTTTTAAGTGGGTTCCAACTTGACCTACATGATCGTATAATTAGATCTCTGATCGGACGACGATGAAAAATAAAAACCCAACCTCGAATTTCATTTGAGATCGATTTTCAATAAACATTCTTTTCTACAGTTCGTTTGAGGGTTGTTTCTTGATTTTTTATTTTATTTTTTTAGATCATCTGATTGGAGATTGGATTACACAATCATGTAAGACATAATCGGTCCTAGCTTAAAAAAAATTAGAAATTTTTTAAATGAAAACACCATGAGACGGTGTAACACTGCCTGACAGTGTAGCAAGTCTTTCTTATTGAATTTATGTCTCATGTTCACAAAAGAAATGACATTCATCTAAATCTCTTTTTCTAAATCGTGGTGTGTCTCCGCTCACATGAGGATAAAATAGATTGAATCAATCAGATAATCGTAAAAATTTATATTCATTATCTTATATGTTATGTATATCAGTTTAGTTAGACCGTCTATGAATCAAGCTATTGCGATACTTTTCAAAGAGATGAGACCTTCTAAATCTTTTTCTGTTCTATAGTGTGTCTCCACTCACATGCCTTTAAAAAGTACCATAGTAGCTTGATTCATAGACGGTCTTTCTAAACTTATGTATATATAACATATAAGATATTGAATACAATTTTTTACGATTATTTGATTGATTCAATGTGTATATTGTTCTTCCCTTTCTCTCTCTTTTATTCTTATTTGCTTATTCTCTGTGCATGCGCTTTGAGTTCATTCTCTCCTGTGAACGGATATTCTCCAACACCTTCCATAAACCATACGAAAGAAAGATTCGGATTTAGGATAAGATCCATTTAGATGAGATTATATGGATTTAATTTAGTATGCCTCCTATGCCTAATTCAATGTGTCCTGGACAGGGTTCATTTTTATTAGTCGAGTTTGTCCTGGTGGGTGGGGACCTGCCCCCTTCAAATTGACCTCAAGATTAACTCTGCCTCCCATTGGCCGATGTTGTCGGAATTGATGCCAACTCCAAGAAAGTGACGTCAACATCATGTCATTCTAGCAATAACAGCTTAGGGTTCCAGAGTGGTGGTACAGCCAATGCCAAGCGGATAAGGAACCGATTAAATTGAAGAGGTCTGAGCTGCGGCAAATAAGAAGATGGGAGGAGCAGCTGGACCACCGGATTAAACTGTCCTCGATGTCACGCACTGATCACCTCACGCCCTTCGAGGTCCTCAGACTTGGATTTCCCAGCCAAATGACATCCCCATCCCTCCCCTATTAAATACATAAGCGGCAGCCTAGCTACCAAATAATGCACAATTCCATCTCCATCTCTCTCTGCCCACACATTTCTGAACCCAACCCAATCCAAGGGTTCACTCACATCTTAGCATGCATGCTCTTATGAAATCTTTGTCCTGTTCCTTTGTTGGGGTTTTCCTCTTTTCTTTACCACAAGAGAATTGCACTAGGGTGAGAGATTCAAATGAGTGCCATATTCGGATATTCCTGATTTCAAGTTAACCTAATTTGAGTGACTAGATTCGGCTGATTTGCTAGTATTACAATGGTGAATTGAATCGTGAATCAATCTGTTTTGTTTTTCCAAGTTGTGAATGCTTCGTTTCTTGCCTTTTTGAACCTTTCAGCAGCCAAGCAATTTAGGCAATATTTGCCCTCTAGTTATCCAAGAGATTTTGGCTTTCTCTAACGTAATCTTACATTTTAGGGGTTTAGTGCAAAGCATACATAGATGCAATGACGTCCAACCGTTGAGATGTCGATTGGTTGCTAGAGAGAATTTGTGACGATAATTATAGATGATGAGGGAGGTTTCCTTCATGGGTTTGGCCCATCAAGGACAAGCCCATTGTCCGGGAGGCAGCTCGAACAAACTCCATCTGTCAGAAAGAATATGTAGGTAGTCGGTCCATTCGGCTCAATAAATTCCTCAATCCATACAACCAAGTAACAGGATGCACAACCACCTTGGAATTTAGAAGTAGTCCTGTATCGGGAGATTTACTCACCTCTCTATCTCTAGTAAGAGTTGCCGGGGACAATTCTTTTATTCTTCCTTCACCACGGCACACAAAAACATAGGATTAAAGATGTATTAATTAATATTCGATCGCAGTTTTGCATCTCAAAGAATCTCTCACAAACTTAGCTCAAAGTATATTAGAACGATCAAGCTCTCACTTGGGATCATATAATCCCGTATTAACTGAATATTCATTTAATTCCAATTTAGAATAAAGTTTTTTTATATTTGCCCTAAGCAAACAGGGGCGTAATCATATTTGCTCTAAAAGATAAATGTAAATCTAATAAACTATAGGATTATGGTTACAAAAATCCCTGTTTTTTATGTCTTTTACTTAATATTGAAGTTTCATTCTTCCTCCTCTTAGTACCATTGGCGTAAACCACACTAATGCTGCATATAGTGTGCTGCATGGGTTCTTCCTCTTTTTTTTTAAAAAAATTGGTACATATATTTACAGGTGATCATGGGCAAAACCTGAGAGATCCTCCAAAATTTGAGATAATTTTAAAATGATCAATAATTCCATTTAATTAAACAAGAAATTCAGATCCACTTGATCATCCGAAGAAGTAATTCTACAAACTAAGGATAAATATCCTAAAAGAGTTTTTAGACTCCAATCAAAAATAGAACCGGAGACCACCCATTGAGAGGCAAGAGGTGAACACGTAGGTTCTTCCTCTACACACATCTTGGGTTCCTTCAAAAATGGTTTGTCATGTGAACAAATTCTTCGTTTCAAGTTGCCATTATAAGCGAGCAATCATAGAGCGGCATGCAACGGCACAACCTAAAAGAGAGCACATTTATATGTGATGAAGTATATAAGAATGCTATACAAGTAACTAGCTATTTCCCCAACACATTTTAATGTTAAAAGTAGAGTGTAGAGTCGCATACGCAAAGATTAATCCACCCCAAAGCACACATGCTTACATAGAGTCCGAATTGTTGTGGCACTGGATGGGCCCGAACCCATGTGCAGGACCACGATCAGGGCCTAACAAAAACATCAGGTGTAATCATTTCCATGGGGCGGCAGCATTCGAATGGGTGAGGACCATTGGGTTGGTGGTTTCCCCTTGGCAATTTGACCACCCATGCACAACACTACAACAGGTGGAGGTAGACCCGTCTACATCGCTTTGCATGCCGTGGAGTGGACCACCCCGGGCCACACTGGGCTCGGCCGTGGACTCCAATGCGGACCTGGCTAGGCCCTCGTGCAAGGATACCAATGTTGTCCTGTTGTTTGCAGCCTGTTGTTGTACCCCCTGTAGTACCTTCATGTGTTTCTCTACTCGAGCCTAGCTCCCCCCATCCCAGCCATCCGTGATCCATCCCTCTCTTTCTAAAATTCTCTCTCTCTCTCTAGAGTTCAACAAACACAAGATAATATCTGTGTCCTTGGTGTGTTCCGTCCACTTCACCGTCGCCTTGCCTGCCGTACTGCTTGCCGCAATAAATCGTCGTCTTCTTCCTCGTTAGCGCCAGTACCAGTAGTTCTCGCCCCTGCACTACTCTCGCTTCTCTTCCTCTCTCTCTACACTGTGGGAGAGTCTGATGGACCATCTGCTTCGTACGTTTTGTTGGTGTGCGCCCATGGACTTGGCCAGTTCCAGCATTCATGAGCCCGTGCCCAACCCTACTGCTCCCTAACAAGACAAAGCCACCGCAAGGACTTCCCTAGGTGGAGCCAGCCAGGGTATTAAGGATGGACCTGGTAATACCAGGAAAGGACTTACCAATTGTTCTAGCTTTATGGATTTCTTCAGTCTTAGCAAGTGGCCTCCATTGGAGATAGATTAAATTTGTTTATGGACAGTGGCGGACGTAGAAATTTTGTTTAGTGGGGTCACTCGGATATTAAATCATAAATATGACTGGATTAACGAGATCTTGAATTAGATTATATGAGGTTCTAAGTTAGACCAGTGGGATCTTAGTTGGATCAATAGTGTCTCATACTAAATTGCTTTATATTAAGTCAATAAATTTGGCAAAATCTAGTAGGGGTAAGGTTGGACCCTCCACTGTTTATGGGGGTGGTGAGTTGGATAAGGAGACATGTTTAGGGTCGGAAAGGCACAAGAGGGTGGCTTGCTTTGAAGGGAGGCTAAGGACAGCATGGTTCCCTTCTCTTTAAGACACGCCTAAGCATGCATGTCCTTAATCTGTTGTGTTCAGGGGTTTCCTTGGGGTCAAAAAGGAGGGCGGCATGTGAGGCTAAGCAGGGACTAATTCTTCTAATGGAGGTGCCTTTATGTGTCACACTACAATTATCTCTTCCTCTCTTTCCATGACTACCCCAGCTTTAAGCAAAGTTCATCATGTGTGTGCCATTTCTTCTTCAACTCCTTTCTGGCCATGGAGTACACATATGTAGGCTGGCTGGCGGTGTGGATCTTCCTCCAAGTACCATTCTTTATCTCTTGTCACAATGGAAGTTTGACCTCTAGAGGCGTTGTTCTAACTTGCAGCTGTGGTGTGGCTTCCCTGGTCATAGGTTAATTTCATAATTAGAGGGAAAATATGAAGCCCCATTCTTATCATGAGCATAATTTTCCAGATACGACTAGTTTATTAGGACAACTCATGAGATATAGAACACTTAAAGATCCGAGAAAGTTCAATTGTATATTATTTTACTCTTATTCTTATAAAGAGATTATTTTTCAATAGGTACGTACCTAGCCTTTTTTTTAATAGGGTGGCTTAATCTGCCGTATATATACATATATGTACACCAAACTAGGGTACGATTTCAAGTAAAGTCTAATATTTCCTCCCAACATAGAGATAATTTTGCACAGCACCAACGAATCCACCTGATTATGCGACAATTCTAGACCCGAGCGATCTCTAAGAAAATAGTCATATATATAGACTAGAGAAAATAATCTCTCGGCATACTTTGGCTGAACATAGGGAGAATTTTACAATCAATTTGAACATGGGACCTTCCAAGAGGAGGTCAAGGGGTGGTCCGACAGGTAACTAACTTATAACAAAGTTTACTAGAAAATAATCAGAAGCATATGGCATGCCATCAAAGTTCTTCACCTATGTATCTACTAGCTTTAGTGACAATCACGGGCTGTCCTACTATGTTCTTGCACAAGAATGGTTGCAATGTGCAACTTGTCAGCCAATTCATGATGCTTTTAATAGA
This sequence comes from Zantedeschia hybrid cultivar, assembly GCA_030544215.1. Taxonomy (NCBI): domain Eukaryota; kingdom Viridiplantae; phylum Streptophyta; class Magnoliopsida; order Alismatales; family Araceae; genus Zantedeschia; species Zantedeschia hybrid cultivar. The sequence goes on from JARZZO010000014.1 coordinate 76,228,673, forward strand.
CAGTCTCTGTACACAGTGCAACCAATGGGGAATATTTTCGTGTTCTTGGATGGTTTCATGGAAGATTTTACCCAGGAAAAGGAAAGAGGCGTGTGGGCTTCCCTCAGCAGATTTGACATTGATCTACTTTATCAGATTTAACCAGTTGTAATCTTGGAATACTTTTGACTGAGATTTTTCTCAGTTTGGAGAGGCAAGGCTGTAAGATCCCGAAAGAGGAAGCAGAGTTTTGCAATTACGAAGGATAATTTCTTGACCAAAATGCCCTTCTACATTGGAGGAAGGTGCACTGTGTAATGTCACAATCTTCTACATAAATCTCTAATAAATTATGTATAAATTATCCGACACACTATGAGAAGGGTGATAGAGGTGTGAGAGAGAGGAAAGGAGGAGAGAGAGAGAGAGAGAGAGAATTAAGGAAAGTTGTTAACTGCTATAGCGACCTCTTTGGAAGTAGTTGGTGCTTCTAGTTAAACATAACTAGTTCATTTATGTTAGAGGTGAGTTCATGTAAGTGAGCTAGCTAAAAATCAATTTTGATTATATGGTTACACAGAGAGATTAAGTTAGAAGTGATGTTTGTAATGAGCAAATGGAGGTGAATTACATGAAAGTGTCTTTCCAACTTTTCTTAAGACGTTACTTCGCTTTTTTTGGACTCTTTTTGGAAGATGAGTTCTAATATCTTAAAATCTTCATAAACTACTTGCAGTGAGACGAAATACATGATTTATGTATACTCCTATACTCACTTTAAAGCGACTAAAAGGGACCTTAAAAGGCACATCAATGCAGCACCTGTGTCCTAGGTAACTAGTTGACAGGGTAGTTTGACCTTCAATATAATGCTAGCTAGCTTATTAAAAGGATATAGGCCGTGTTTGGCATAATTTTCATTTGAAAGTATTTTTATACTTTCATTTAGTTAATTTTTTGGAAGCTATTAGATCTTGGAAACTATTTATATAGTATTTTAATTGTGTTTTGACTTCCAATCAAAAATTATAGGAGTGAAGTTTTTAAGATTAGAAAAAAAATGAGATTGTTATGAAAGAGTTGACTTTTATAACAAACTAAAGTTAGTTATAGTCTATCTCTCTCTCTCAACTCATTCTTTGTGAGAAGTGAAAGCCAAAAATGACCTTCAAAGAGAAGTTTTACCAAACACCCCAATCGAGTATGCTGAAAGTTTTTAAATAAAAAATACTTAAAAGATACCCAATCACATTTTTCATGAAGACAGGCTTTAGTCTTAGAGAATTAGAAACAATTTTGGGCAACTCTGGGTTCTAGTTGATTTGAAGTTGAACATCCCCTGCTTTTACCTATAGAAATCAAAAGAGGAGGGGGGGGGGGAAACAGTAAAAAAGATGGGGGGGGGGGAGAAAAAGGAAAACCACATTCCTGTGGATGTACTTGGCATGTTCTTGCATTTATTTCATCTGCGCTTCATATCTCCTAGTTTTGGGGTGGAAGGCATCAAAAGGCTATTTATATTTGAGGGTACATACGCAGGCTTTGGAAGCACTGTGGGGGGCCTCCCCCCTAATTGGTGAGAGCAAAAGCCACATGTCACGAGCCAATTAAGTTGGCACCCCTCAGAACCCATCAATACCACATTATGCAAAACCTTACCTTGCTCACGCGCCTTGGCCACCGACATCAACACCCATATCTCATTTAATTGGAACATGCATGTTAGCCTGGTTTATCTCTGTTCTCCAATCCCCCGTTTCCCCATTTAATTCTCTTCCCTGCCTACTACTGTCATGTGATATCTCTCATTAGAGGATTCTCGTGAAGCTCATGCTAAGGGGTCGTTTAGTCTGACCTAGCTAAAAGATTGTAATTTTATGTCTCGCAAAAATGTGATAGTTTATAATATTTTGTCGTAAATATTTTACGTCTAGCCAAACAACACCTAAGGGCAGCCTGCATTAATGTGTGATTCCCGTTATCACAAGAATTTGAAATACATTTTTTTAAAAAAATATTGTGATTTAAGCACACTTTTTCATCGTCGGTGTCCTTTTCGAGATGAACCATGATTTGTTAAAAGAAAACTTCTATAGTTTTGATTGCAGCATACTTTGCCAAAAAAAAAGAGAGAAATTTCAGTAAAAATTTTCAAGATTTTTCGTCTTTATTTTGATTTTTCTTGATTTTAGGAATTCTTCATTCAGTGATTTCCCCCTGGAAGTCCTATTTGATGGCATTATATCAAAGGGCTAAAAGAATTAACCAAGACACTTATGTCCTTCAATTTTTCTTTCTTTACATAGAGATGCCACAAACTTCCTTTTTCCCTTCTAGGCGGCACTTTCATTTAGACCAGCAACGTTGTGCTTGTGAATGTGAGTTGGAAAAGGGTGATTTCCACGCTTCTTGATGAATAGGGAACACCGAGCTGTGGTCTCATGTGCTCAGGGTTTGTTCCAACATCAATACACTGTCAAGCTATCATTTTAGCTCTCTCCACACTCTTGCAGTTGCCTTTTACCTTTTGCTTCCGTGAAATTATGAATTGGGTAGCTTTGATTTTCTTGGGATATAATCTTTCACCTCCTTTGGCTTGAAAGTTCCAAGGATTTTAGCACATTCTTGATTCTTCCTCTTTGCTAAGATTGATGAGCTGCCATGTGGGTCCACTTTAATTAAGATCATAGAATTCATATCTCCGGGGACTTCTTTGGTTTAACTTGCAACGTTTTTATCAGTTTAATTTGCAGGTTTTAACCAGCTATTTTGAAGGGAGCATGTTAACCTCGATTTAAAATATTCTAATACCAAAAGGCCGTAAAACAATATACTTGGAAGAATATTTTGTCACTAATATCTTAGTGCAATCAAATTATAAACCTCCTTTGGTCTTCTAAGATTACATAAACATCAAACCACCACCTGTCAACTATGCTATAAAGGCCATTTATGCAGACATACCTGGAACAAGGGCATTTTAGGAAGATCACATTTTTCAAGGTGAATAAACTGACTCACTTTTAGAACATCTGCACACAAAATAGCACATAGAACACCTGGGCCAAGGGCATTTTAGGAAAGGATTTTTTACATATAAGTCCTTATAATCTTTAAATATTACAAATAAGTTCTCATAATTTGACTGTTTAAAAATAAGTCCCCACAATCTATCGTAAATTAGTGAAAGGCTCATGAAGCTTACAAATAAGCTCATGAGAGTGTTACAAATAAGCCCCAAAAAGAGTTTATTCGTAAACTTGTTTGTAAAAAAGTTACGATTGTGAAGGTTTATTTGTATATAGTCAGATTAAAGAGACTTATTTGTAATATCACAAGATTTTAGAGACTTATATGTAAACAACTCTTTAGGAAAACCAAAATTTTCAAGTGAATAACTCACTCATTTTTACAACATCTGCACAAAAAATAACATATGACAATGTAGCAAGAATGCTATTATATCATTTTTTTGAGGTTTACAAAAATAACCTTCTAAAAGATTATGTAATTATAGATAATTTCTGCATAATTCATATTTGCATATAACTCCCTTAACTATGATGGTATTTGTGCACAACCCCCTTAATTATGTAGTTTATTTTAAATTTCAGTGATAAATATATTTAAATAGAAATATTTTCGGTGCTAAATATACTTGTAAAGTTAAATTATAATGAGCTTACAAGTAAATTCTATGAGATCTTTCTTGTGGTATTTGTATTTTAACTGGGGATGTTATTAATTTATGTAGAGTAATAATATCTTAACTTAAATAAAATTCAAAGAAAACCACATAGTTAAGGGGGTTATATGCAAACATGAATCATTCAAGAGGTTATTCATAAATATGGAATCTTTTAAAGAGTTATTTGCAAGAACTCTTATCTTTTCATCACTGTTTTTTCCACACACATCATTGACAACTATCTGATATTAGAGAACTTCTATCAATGCATTACTTTAAAAAAAAAAAAAAGGTTGCGTCAAAAATAACTCGAACACAAGATATTTGGTTTAATGATGGGATGACTGTTGATGAACATGGTTATGGAGAAATTAGCCATACTCTCCCCCAATGTCATGATTTAGTACATTTTGTTTTGACTTGAGTGCGCAGTTTGCAGACTAATATTACGCAAATACATCAAGAAATTAGCTATCTTAATTAGTTGCTATACAATTTATGCTGCTGATATATGGGGAAGAGTGGATGTTTGACCTATAAGTTGGCAGGGATGGTTTCATTCAATCATTTCTCAAGAGAAGTATTTATACACATGGAAATTCACAAATTGTATACAAAAATGGAAATTTGACGACCGCCAAAGAATTCATAAGAAGTTCTTTCATACGTGATTTGTCCTCCTTTTTTTAAATAGAGTGATCGTATTCTTACACCCTTAATTAACTCTCTTAAGGTACGCCCTTCATCACCACCGTAAATTAAATGCACTTTGATCATCAAAATACAAAGTTCACTGTAATAAATTTAATCGGATGGTTGAGAGATTAAGAGCACATTAACACAGTAATTCAAGGGAGTACAAAAAGTATTTTCCTTTTTCTTATTCTTTAATACTGGTTTAGGCACCTCCTTCATGGGATTCCTTGTAAAATCCTACACTAAGAAATATAAACCATGGCTATGCGAGAAAAGTGGTAGCTACGGGGGAGAGAATGACTAATGTTTGGGTCTCTACGTGTCCTACTCAGACCTTGTATTTTTGCCATCTGATCAACATATCATCCTTTAAGGGTGATACTTGTTGCCTTGACCAGATGGCAGCGCTTTAACCATTTTTTTTTAAAAAAATTATCAAGTTGAGGGACCATCCCGTTTGGATGGCAAAAAAGAATTTGAAAAAAGGATCACACCTGCGCAATCCGATGGACGTGTAGTTGCATTGCAATTGTTATGCAGGAAGTACTATTCTCTTTTGAAATCCTTGCAAACTGTTGACAAAACGATTTTTATCTCTAGTAACTAGGCTGTGTGCTGATCTCCAACATAAAGGCCATCAGTCGTGAAAATCATCAATTTGACACCTACGTGCTAACATTTGGGGGCGAAGTTACAATGTTGAAACTAGGGTTCGTTGACTCGAATCTCTCATGAATTGGTACGAATTAAGTGACTCACACAGATTCAGTCGAGTCGCCTGAAAAAGATCTCTCAAATCATATTAACTCGGTTAAATTGTACCGATTCGGATTCGTTCTGATACTGTACGAGTCATCTGAGCCGTCATAAATCAATCCAGTACGGTAAACAAATATTATGATTAAGATGGATACCAGTGAAAATACAGGATAAGATCGACCTGATGGCCTTTGATCTTTATCCTTGATTGTTAATAATTCCTCGAATATTGACAAATTCGTATGTCTTTCTTAGGACTTCATACCTAGCTAAGGAGAAGATTATGCTTATAGAGCATATTCTTTAAGATACTTCTCATCTCTCCACTATTTGATGCCTAAGTTAATCTCATCCAGATTTTAGAATCAACTTTGGAGTTAAATACAAGTGGTCGGTAAAGATATGAGGTGAAGGGTGTAGACACGCTAATTTTGACGTCATTTCGAGTAAATTTCATATCACACAATAATGCCTCAAAATAGTCTGATATTTAATCATTAATTAATTTTTATTAATCTTTTTAAGTGTCGGGTTTAACAGATGTGTTTAAGTTAATCAATTGAATTGATTTTAGCTCAAATTTGAGTTAAAATATGAAGAATTCTAAAAGACGTCGACCCAAGTGGACGCTATTTAGAGTTTATTCCTGTTTTAACGATTAAATTTGAATTTTAATTAATTGATTTATTAACTAAAAGGCGTCTTGGAAGGTAGACGCGTTTTAAGTTTCCTAAGTGGTTTTAACTTCCCCTCCGGATGTTTATCCTTATCTTAATTAGTCTAAAAGACGTCTACATAGATGGACGCGTTTTACCTAATAAAGATAAAGATAAGTTTTCCCGGATATTTATCCTTATCTTAATTAATCTGAAAGGCGTCATCCAAGGTGGACGCGTTTTAGATAATTACAGATAAAGATGAATTAATCAGTAATTATCTGTCGGTTAAGATGGATAAATTCGGAGTTTTCTATGTTAATCTCGAACGCAAGAAATGCCTATAAATACCCTGCATGTTGAAAAGAAAAAGAAGAGAGAACAGAATTAAGTTGAGTTGAGCCATAGCGTTATAGCGATTTGAAGATCGAAGCAACAACGTCGTAACGCCGGAGCGCTGCCATTTCCAGAAGTCGGCATCCCTTTCAAGATCTTCATCCTTTCAAGAGCTTCAACCAACTGAGCATAAGTTTTTCATTACTGCATTTATTTTCATCTTCATTAGTTTCATTTTTCATTCACTTCATGCAAACACACACCACAGCATAATCTTTCAAAAACCTACTTGATCTAAGGGGTTTCAAAGCCATTAAAACAAGTGAGTTTGCTGTTTTAAATATGCTTAAAATCATGATTAGTTCAGATACTACTTCTATTTAAATTCTCATCATAGTTCTTCATTTTTCTTTTTCTGTCTCTGCTGCACTCAACAACAACAAGAGATCAAAAAGGGGAAATCAAGCACAACTTCTGGACGATCCTCAACCTCAAACTCAACAGCAAGAACAAAGAAGCAAAGAAAGGGCTCTCTTTCTTCAGCCGGCTGAGGAAGGGGAACCAAGGACTCAATCTTCCGCATTTTGAAAGGTAGGCGATCATACTCTTCTTTTGAAACTTTTAAGTTAAAAGTTTCTGGCGATCACTGCACTTTAGTTGCTGTTTTTAATAGGTTAGTTTACACCTAAACAACATAGATATTTCATGTTAATCACACGGTCATTCTAAGCACCTACAGCTTTTTTGGCGATCACGGTGGGACTTGGTCTCGCCATCTTTTAGTTTCCTTTTGTTCTTGCTATCATCATATCGGGCACCCACGGTGCACCATTTGTGTCTCTGGACACGTCCTCACCAATTGGTGAGTGTTTAGTTTAATTAATTTCCCTCGTGCACCACGTGCACACCCCAGTGGCAAGATCTTGCCCCCCCCTTGATTAACTCAAAAAAAAGCTGTTTTTGTGATAAAAATGATGTGTGATTGCGTGATTTCTTAGTTGTTTAGATAGTAAATCATCCTGTTTAAAATCTGAAACTAAAAATCTTTGCATGAGTCGATTGTTTACTGCATTTTACCCTGTTTAAGGAGGATTCGACCCAGAAAATCCTTCTGGAAATCTGTTTCTGCGAACTAAAAAGCGTCCAGGAAAAGCGACGCGTTTCAAAACCGCGTCGTCACTCCTAGACGCCTTTTAGCCTCCAGGCTTTCTCTGCTGCTTGCATCTCTTTCTGCGAAATAATTAAGTTCTGTGTTGAATAGCGTCGACCATAATAGACGCTATTCAGACAGTTTTTAGTTATTTTCCAGGCTTTCTCTGCTGTTTGCATCTGTTCTCTGCGAAAGAATTAAGTTCTGTTTTGAATAGCGTCGACTATAATCGACGCAATTCAGACAGTTTCTTAATTATTTTTCAGTTTCCAGATTTCTGTGGTTGAGTGCTAGCTACCCATTACTTTATTAAGCATTAGAGGCCATCCAGGTCGCAGGACATACGCATTGAGGCTAAAACCCTCCTTTTCTTAGGAACACATTTCTCGACGTCAGCAACTCTCTCTGATTGGGTTGGTCCCTTGATCAGACTAGAGAAGTTGACGTTGAGACCTCCATAAGTCCCCAAAATCAAGGTATTCCTCCTTGATCATCGGGCTGGTTGTACCAATTGAAGTCCCGGTTAGATTCTGAAAGCATTGTGAGAGAAAGCCCTACAGAATAACGGTGGAAACTGAACTGAAACTAGGATCCTTCCCTGAGCGAAATTGTGGTTTAATCCAATTCAAATAATTCAACAAGGAATCCTAAAATCACGTTAAGCATCCACTTGTTTGATTAATCTCTGCACGACTTGTCTGATTAAGTCTTTGAAAAGGGAATCTAATATTATGTTGCTGCGATCAGGCAGAGATTTGAGTATGGCCCAAGATGCCATTATCAACTACGAGGGAGATGCTAATGCCCCTCGCAATTTAGATTTCAACTACGAGAACGGGAGAGATGCTGATGCCTCTCGTAATTCTGTCCCCATTCCAGTTCGACATGACGGGAATGTCCGAACTCCTCTTTTTCATCCGCACGATCAATATCATGATCTTCCTCCGCATGAATATGCGATTCCTAATCCTGACCTTGAGGGGGACATGAATCAGAATGATCCCTTACCCTCCGATCCTATGGATCTCGTCAACGCTCTGGGAGTTCTTGCCTCCCGACTGGACCCTCAACAGTTCGAGGCCATCCAGTCTATTTTGAAGGGGAAGGCACCCATGCAGCCTGCTGAGCCGAACCCTATGGCTCCCCCTGTTGTTATTCAACAACCTCCTCCTCCTTATATCCATCAGGCCATGGAAGGCCTTCATCTTACTTCTCGGCCCACTGGGCCGCAACTTTCATCATCCAGACAACCGGCTAGACCGCAAACGCCTATTCATCAAAATGCCCTCGGGCATGGCGGAAGCTCTGCCGGACCTCATCCTTATTATCCTCCTTGTCCAACGTACTCTAGGCAGCAGGCCTATCAAGTACTTCCTCCTCCTCCTCCTCCTCAAGCAGATCTGACCACACAAACGCTGCTGGCCAAAATGGAGCGTATGGATGAGCAATTCAATAACCTCCAGAAAATGATGGGGGTCAAAGCTGTGCCAGAAATCAGTCTACCGAGTCTGCCAGTATTCCATCTGCCACCCTCTGAGATGCCAGTGTACCGAAAGTACAACGGTACTGGTAACCCCTTCACACATCTGAAGGAGTTCATGTACGAATCCTCTTTCTGGCAGAACGACAAGAGGTCGTTGGCCTTCTTGTTCAGGAGATCCCTAGAGGGACCAGCCCTCGAGTGATTCTTTTCCCTGGAACCCTCAGAAGTAGAGGATTACGGTATCGTTTCACGCAAATTTATTCAACGATACCAGGACAGAGTTGCACCCTCCTTGTCTATCACGGACCTCATTGCAGAAAAGATGAAACCGGATGAGGAGTTTGTCAGTTTTGCTGACAGGTGGCGGGGTCTGGCTGAAAAGGTAAAGGATCACTTGTCCGAGTCCGAACAAGTGAAAATGTTAATTTCTAATGCCACCCCCCAGTTCAAGCTCGTCCTCTCCTTGAACAATTTGACTAACATGGCAGAGCTCTATGAAAGAGCACGGTACTGCCAGAATGCTTTCAAGGACGCTACATTCTCTAGCGTCTTTGATCCTCATAGACCTAGCAGACCTCCGCCTCGGAAGCCTGCAGTGCCGAACTCTTCCAGCACAGGTCCGACTACTGAGGGCACGCTCTCTCATGAGCAAGTGAGTACCATGAACAATAACTCGCCCCAGTTCGTGAGGAGTCAGCAGCAGTACCAGAGGCCACAGCAGCAAGGGTACAGACAGCAGTAGAACCCCCAGTACCAACAGCAGTACCAGCGGCCCCAGCAGCCGAATCAAAACCAGCAACAGCCGCAACGGCAACAGCAGTATCAGCAGCCCCCTCAGCAGCCATATCAGCAGCAACAACAACAGCCACAGTACCAGCCGCGTGCACCGCCGGCGTACCACAATGTCCCTCCTCCTGGTGACTACAACCAACAAAGGAGACCTCCAGGCCCGAAGAGGGCAGAGTACCCGGCCCTCCCAGAATCCTTGGCCGATATCTTCAGTGCTTTAATGGCAGCTAACGCCTTAGTTTTGCCAAGGGAAAAGGCCGTCTGGCCTCAAAATGCCGATACGTCCAGGTATTGCTACTTCCACAGGCAACCTGGGCATACCATCGACACCTGCTTCCAATTCAGAGATTATATTCATGATCTCAATGAGCAGGGCGGCATAGACTGGGAGGAAATGAAGAAGTACATAACAGCCCTGAAGGCGAGAAGACCGCAACAGCAGCAGCAGCAGCAAGCAAGACCACCGGCACAAGCAGCAGCACCACCCAACATGGGCATAGTGCAGAATCCGCTCCCGGAGCACCAGAACCAAAACCAGGTTGCTCCCATTCTAACGAACAGCCAGTCTGAGGCTGGTCGTGGGCAGCAGTGGAGAGTAGAGGACTCTTCCTCTCTTTGTTCAACTGGTCACGTTCAAAGTACCGCAGAGCGACCACCACGCCGCACCATCCACATACCCAGACCACAACCCGTCACCATCACCCCTCTACCCACACCCACATATCATCCGCCCGCATCCAATAACCCATTACCACTACCCACCTTCCTTAGACCCATTGCGCCCCGCACTCCTACGCCTCCATCATATACCCCTCCGCAAACCAATAACGCACCCCTTTTACCATCAAGGCCATTATTACGCGTACCATTTCCTACTTCGCCCATTACCACTACCACCTACCCAGATATGCCCCAACCATCTAAACCGTTACTACGCGTACCATTCCCCACTTCGCCAACCACTTACCCATCTACCATCCAACCATCTAGGCCTTTAATCCGCACCGCGCCATCACCACCTAACCCAACGCCACCACCTACGCATCAACCCTCCGCACCGCTTACGCCACCCAACTCTGCGGTACTCAAGGTGTCACCCGGATCCTCCACGGTCGAGGAACACGCGCTCCGGAGTGGGAGGATTTTCAACAAGGTCTTTCCTCAGTCCACAGTCAGAGACGGCCCATCACAGCCGATTGAGGAAGCCCATAATGAAGAGAGTGCACCAGGCACTCAATATGACTTGTTGAAACATTTGGACAGAACACCGGCACGGATCACTGTACTGGAATTGATTAAAAGGTCCAAGATTCACCAAGAAGCTTTAATGGAATACCTACAGAAGGTAATGGTCAATGAAGACGTGCCGGTAGAGAAAATTGCAGCACTACTAGTTCCTCAGGGGGATCAGCCCTCAATTACATTCCACACATCGGAACTAGCACCGCCAGCCGCCAGAAGCATGGCTCTGAGCATCACGGTCAATATCTCCAAGAAGGCCGTGGATGCATGCCTGGTTGATACAGGGGCTTCAATTAATGTTTTACCTCCAAAGACCCTGGAGCTGTGCGGTGTGCCCAAGGAGAAATGGCTGCCTAGCCCCATCTCAGTTACGGCATATGACAATTCTACCCGTTCCCCTCTGGGAATGGTTTACTTAAAGGTGGAGTTAGGTCCAGTAAGTCATGCAGAGGTCGAATTTCATATTCTAGAAATCGACCCTTCCATAAATGCCATTCTGGGACGTCCTTATATCAAAACTCTTGAGGCGATTCCTTCTACGAATCACCAATGCCTCAAATTCCCTTATAAAGGACGAATTATTAAAGTGACGAGCATGCCGATCCTTGCTGCTGCTCATACATTGAATATTAAATCTGCTGTTTTACCTGGCCGACAACCTTTCCTGTCGGTATTACAGGTCTACCGTCCAGTGGCTGATCCTTTGAAAGCCGCTACCATTTCTCCATACCCATTAAATGCTATCAAAAGGGGGAAGTGCATGAGTACCCCGGGATGGAGAATCATGATAAAGAATGGCTACGAGCCTGGGAAAGGTCTGGGCACACAGTTGCAAGGCAGGACCACTCCTGTTAAAGATCATCGGGCAGTACCTGGAAGCGGTCTGGGCTATAGGCCGAGGAAACTGAAGCAAGACAGGGTTCAGCAAGAAGATGGTCAAGAAATCTTGGAAACAATGTCCACACCACTGAAAGAAGGCCGAGATCCCTTAACATGGACTCTATATACTCACTTTGTGAAAGGGCCCATACTTTGTCACGACAACATGGTGGTCATTACTTCCTGTTTTGACTTCCATGACATATATGGGAGGGATTTGGCCAGACATTGTTCCGAACTACTTACGTACCAATCCTTGGAGGCTCTGCGGCCTATGAAGAGGAGGAAATTCCATGACCCTGAATGCGAATGGTACAGATGGTTCGACCTAAGGGACCTGTACATAGCACTGAACAGATTATTCCTGGATCCTGCAGAACCCAAGTGGCCACCGCAGATTGACGAGCTAATTGAGAGCCCTGGCACAATCTTTGACAAGCGGATACTGCTGTCCGAAGAAGCTGATGAAGGGGAGCCAGATGACCCCTATGAAGCTGGTTATACAATAGATCTGCTCTGGAGGGGGACATATCCTTCACATGTCTTCATGCTCCATACTCTTTTTCGTACACTACTCTTGACCCCGACTTGGTCGCGGGTCATAATTGACGATATTCCACGGGCTCCGCCCGTTATGATAACTCTGTCCCCTCGGGACTTTATTCCACAACCTCCTCTCGACCTAGAGAGGTTGTATAATCTGATTTGGGACATATTACTATATGATCCCCCTAATCCTCTGGCCTTGGTGCCGCTTCCTCCGTCTGATTCTCCTCCCATTTGTATTCATTCCTGTTTTATGTTTAATTCTTTCATTGTCCAAAAAAAAACGCCAATTTGGCAACAAATTCTTCCCAAATCATTATCGAGGAAACATCTTACTTGTCCGATTACACCCCATCGCGCGGGTCCGTCGGTCAAGATTCTCTCCTAGAGCTACTCTGTCCCTCCCCACGGGAGGATTCCCCTGTATTTCCATTTGTATCCCAGGATTTTCATCCTGTTTCATCTTCATTAGGTTATGATAGGCAGTTTAGTAAAGTTAGGGAGTCCAGTTTTAGGCAGGTTAGACAGTTTAGGAAGTCTAGGAAGCCTAAGGGTAGGCAAATTCCAGAAAGATACCTCCAGGATTTGGCTGATAAATATTCCTTTTGCTCTTTAATCCCTCAGCTGTTAGAAAACCCAATTCAGATGCCAGAAGATTGTACAGATGATGAGTCAGTCAATGATGGGTATGGGGTATATGAGTTAGTACATGAAAAGGACCCCATTGTTGAAGATGAGGAAGATGATGAGGACGCAGCTGAGGCATATGCCAGTGGAGTGAAAAGATTTGATGAACCTTCAGCTGCCGTAGAAGAGCCCACCAAAGAAATAAACTTAGGGACTGAAAACGAACCTAAGGTTGTCCTCGTCAGTAAAAATCTTTCTGCAGAGGATGAGAAGGCAATGGTACAAGTGCTTAAGGATTATAAGGACACTTTCGCCTGGAGTTATGAGGATATGCCGGGGTTAGACTCATCTTTAGTTGAACACAGGTTAACATTAAAAGATGGAGCTAATCCGGTCAAGCAGAAATTAAGGCGATTCCACCCACAAATGGCTTTAAAGATGAAGGAAGAGGTCGACAAATTACACAAAGCCAAATTCATTAGAGTTATCCTTTATCCACAATGGGTGGCCAATATAGTCCCGGTTATGAAAAAGGACGGGAAGGTCAGAATTTGCATTGACTTCCGCGATCTGAACCGGGCGTGTCCTAAAGATGATTTTCCATTGCCTCATATTGATGTACTCATCGATAACACTGCTGGCTATGAGACGTTATCATTTATGGATGGATTTTCAGGATACAACTAGATTAAGTTGGCAGAAGAGGATCAAGAGAAGACTTCATTCACTACACCTTGGGGAACATATTGTTATGTCGTCATGCCATTTGGATTGAAGAACGCTGGAGCCACTTATCAAAGGGCTATGATGGCAATATTTCATGACATGATGCATATAGATTTGGAAGTGTATGTGGATGACTTATTGGTTAAGTCTAAAACGAAGGCTGAGCATGCCAAAGTTTTGGCAAGGGTATTAGAGAGATCGAGAGAATATCAGTTGAAGATGAACCCCAAGAAATGTGTATTCGGGGTATCTTCAGGGAAATTGCTTGGATTCATTGTCAGCAAACGGGGAATTGAGATCGATCCCAATAAGGCGAAGGCTATCAGAGAAATGCCACCTCCCAAAAACATGAAAGAGTTAAGAGGATTAATCGGGAGGTTACAATTTATTCGCCGTTTTGTCTCCCAGCACTCACAAAGGTGTAAGCCGTTTTACGAGCTTACCAAGCCAGGAGTCAAATTCAATTGGGACGATAAGTGTCGGGAGGCATTTGATGGATTGAAGGACTATTTGGCAAGTCCTCCTGTTTTGAGACCACCATCTCCAGGCAAACCATTGATACTTTATATTTCTGTCCTGGATGATGCAGTGGGGGCTGTCCTAGCACAAGAGGATGAAGAAGGAAAAGAGAGGGCAGCCTACTATCTCTCTAAACTTCTCAACCCCGCTGAACAGAGATATACGGCGATGGAGAAAACATGTGCAGCATTGGTTTGGGTTGTTCAGAAATTAAAGCATTATTTTCTGGCCCATGAAGTCCACCTCATCGCTAGGATGAATCCGATTAAGTTCCTTCTGGAGAAATCTGTTCTTACTGATAGGTTAGCGCGATGGCAAAGCTTTCTATCCCAATTCGATATCATTTACATTCAACAGAAAGCGATCAAGGGCTATGCCATAGCAGAACATCTCGCTCATCATCCCCTTCCTCGATTTGATCCAGTGCGATCAGAGTTTCCGGATGAGGAACTGATGTCCGTAAATCAAATCAGAGATGATATGTGGACTCTGCATTTTGACGGAGCTCTGAATTCTCATGGAAAGGGGATCGGAATCGTTCTGTTATCACCTGAAGATGTCACCATTCCACAAGCCTTTCAGCTTAACTTTCCAGTCACTAACAACATAGCTGAATACGAGGCACTTCTTGCTGGTCTCGAGGCTGCTCATTTGCATGGTGCAACCAAACTCAGGATTGTAGGTGATAGCCAACTAATTCTTCGCCAAGTGCTGACCAAGTATCGGACTCTTGATCCCAAGCTCAAGCCATATCAAGAACTTACTTCTGCTTATTCAAAGCTTTTCACAAAATTGATCTTTGTCCATGTCCCTAGAAATCAAAACATCTTAGCTGACGCTCTAGCTTCACTTGCATCTTCCCTTGATTTTCCTATCAGCAAGCAATCTGAATCAATCATAGTTCATAGGCGTCTTTCACCCGCCGTGAAAGATCCTTCATTTCTTAGAACTAAAGAGAAGTTGCTGAAGAAATTCAAAGATGGAAGTATCGTGGAGAAAAGAGAAATCATGCTGATGGAGCTGTTAGAAGAGATGGATGATGAACAGAAGCCATGGTATTATGAAATTGCAAAATATTGTGAAGATCAATCGTATCCTGAAGAAGCTACAACTGAGGAGAAAAGAGCTATCAGGAGAGTTGCTCAACGATACACCCTAGTTGGGGGAGCATTATACAAAAGAGGTTTTGATGAAGTTCTTCTGAGATGTCTAGACGAAGATGAGCTTTGGAAGGTTATGGAAGGAGCTCATAGTGGAGTTTGTGGTGGCCATGTCAATGGACAGATGCTAGCAAAGAAGATCCTTAGACAGGGATTTTATTGGCCAACCATGGAAGAAGATTGTGTAGGATATGTCCGTAGGTGTGCCAAGTGTCAACTTCACGCCGACAAAATTCATTCTCCTGCATCTTCACTCCATCCTGTTTCTTCCCCATGGCCTTTTTCCATGTGGGCTTTCGACATTATTGGACCTCTTGGTAACCCAGATTCCGGCATCAAGCAAAAATCTTTCATTCTCACGGCAACGGAATACTTCACCAAGTGGGCAGAAGCTGAAGCATACGTGGAGATCAAAGCATCAACCGTCTGCAAATTCATCATGAAGAACATCATCACAAGATTCGGAATTCCAAGTACCATCGTCACCGACAACGGACCTCAGTTCGTGTCACAGGAATTGAAGGACCTCTGCAACAGGTACAAAATTGCATTGCATCATTCATCTCCTTATTATCCGCAAGGCAATGGCCAAGCAGAGGCAACTAATAAGACTTTGATAAAAATTATCAAAAAGACGTGTAAATCTAACAAATTCGCAGATTGGCCAGAAAAATTGGTTGAGGCTCTATGGGCCTACCGGACTTCAATCCGCACGCCTACTGGGCAAACTCCTTATTCCTTAACATTTGGAATGGAGGCGGTAGTTCCATATGAGATCCTTATACCGTCATTAAGAGTACAATTGAACAAGGAATTCTCCATTGATGAACATCGTTCAGCACTCCTTGCTCAATTGGAACTTTTAGACGAGAAAAGGTGGTCAGCTGCTAATCATGCAAAAGTTTATCAAAACAGATTAGCGCGTTTTTATCAAAAGAAAGTCATTGAACGAAAGTTCAAAGTCGGTGAAATGGTTGTTAAAAGAATTTTTGTAAAACCTGGTGGTCCGCGTTCTAAGCTCCAACCCAACTGGGAAGGACCTTATGTTGTATCGCACGCTTATCCTGGTAATGCTTATCGTTTGGTTAATGCAGAAGGAGAAGAGCTAAATCATCCCTGGAATGGTTTACACCTTAAGAAATACTACCCTTAGGATAAAGAGTCGATCAGTATGGTACAAAGACCAGTGGAATCAGAAAATTTATAAACTCAAATTTCTTTATTAGTCTGAATAATTTAACTTCAAACCCATTACTGCACACACTGACACGTTTGATTCGTGAGTAACAAGAGATGCCAAGTCCTGAAGAATATCAAAAGCTTGACTAAGATTATAAAGTACAAATCATTCCTTTTAAAGTAAAATTCTGTTTTACACTCGGCCCATGATGTCGGAACGAGACTTAAAATAGACTACCAAGAATACCCGCCATCTTAGTAGGAGGCCGTCATAAAAAAAAATGGGGGAGATCCGTTCCAAAGCAAAGCAAAGAAAGGAAAAAAAGAAAAAGCAAGGCAAAAAACCAAATGTCAAATCAAAAGGCCACTACACTACAAACGTTACATCAAGGCCATGAAATGAAACAAAAGGGAACGCAAGGTCGATAAATACCCCGGAAAGAAAATGACCGAACCCCAACAGATATTAGGGTTGGAAAGGGACATCTTTTTAGGTCTCCGGAACCTTCTCATGGGCTTTCTAAATCTATTCTTCTTTTCTTTCTAAAGAGGTGTACTTCAAGCTTAAAGGATGGCTTAGATTGACTAAGGGTCAAATCATCAAATGGGATCACGAATGGAAACACAAGTTCAAACACGATGGGTTTAAGTTAAGTTGTTAAAGAACAATTTGGAAATTAAGTTAATAAATGAATATGATCTTTTGATCTAAGTACCATACTGGTCTTTTAGTCAAAAATTCAAAAAAAAAAAAAATAATACATAGTCAAAAATTCAAAAAAAAATACATATGTCAAAAATTCAAAAAAAATTGCATAGTCAAAAATTCAAAAAAAAAAAATGTATATGTCAAAATTCAAAAAAAAATTGCATAGTCAAAAATTCAAAAAAAGTACATAGTCAAAAATTCAAAAAAAAGTACATATTTCAAAAATTCAAAAAAAAAAAATGTACATTTTTCAAAATCTAAAAAAAAAAAAAAAGAATACATATTTCAAAATCCCAAACAAAAAAATGAATATTTCAAAACCACAAAAAATATTTCAATTAGCATCTGCTTATTGCACTTGGTGTGTCTCACTCCTTTTATTTTCAGTGAGCATCTGTTTGCTTGTATGTTGCATTTTGCTTAAGTCTGATTATTCTTATTACCTTTGTTAATAAAGGCTATGCCCCTTGACTATTTATTCAAGGAAAAGATTGATTGACCATTTGATTGGTCAGGCAAGGGGCTAAGCCTGAACAGATACTTAACTTGTTTGTTCAAGTCATATACAGGATACAAGGCATTGGAAGAGTTGGAATCCGAATAAAGAACAGCCAAGAACCTGTTTCTGAAAAGAAATGATTGCAAAGCTGGAAACGTCAAGAAGATCTCAAAGCCAAGAAGACGGTTATTTCTACCCTTATACTATTTCATATAAATCATCATCATTACTATATGATAAGTATTTATTAGACTATATCAAGGACCTTGTGGTTTTGATGAAACTGGAATTTGAGTTCCCCTACAACAAAAACAGTGATAATTCCAGAGGATTCTTAATCGCACGGATAGGCCGTTGGATTGTTAATTAGTGGGGACGATGGTTCCACTTTTGTAAAACGGTGCGTAGATAAACGAGCTTCGGCTTAGCACTGAATTACAAGAATTGGTATCTTGACTCATTCATAACAATTTAACAATATTATCCTTGATTAATTTATATTTTATTTGACTTTATATTTTTCTTTTAGCCCAGCATGCATCATGTAGGACTTTAAAATCATTGTGGTAAGAATTAATTATTGATTAAGTTTCAGACCATTAATTAAATAATTTCAAACATGATATGAAATATTCCATTCCGAATTGAGTATCTTGATTATCTTTGAGGTTCGCTTGAAGATATCCTTGGAATTCTATCCTTGATTGGATTCTTTATCCAATATTCTTGTTTTCTTTTAAAGATCCATCATGGCTGCAGCACGTCCACATTGGCTGGCAAACGCTCCCCATGATGAAACCTGCAGTGTCTACGACCTGAGGTACTTCCCGCTCCGAGGAGGTTGATCGACCTTATTTTATTTCCTTGTCTACTTCATCCAGACAGGATTAATTCCATTGATTTCCTTGAGCTATCTTCCTTGATAATTTTGAGAAAAAATTCCAGTCATGTGATGTTAAGAGCGTGTCTCATCACACCTTGGCATCATCTTTTCAGTACATTCCATTCTATTTCACTCCCTTGCAAAGACGATGCCAAGGTGAGGCAGCTGTAGACACGCTAATTTTGACGTCATTTCGAGTAAATTTCATATCACACAATAATGCCTCAAAATGGTCTGATATTTAATCATTAATTAATTTTTATTAATCTTTTTAAGTGTCGGGTTTAACAGATGTGTTTAAGTTAATCAATTGAATTGATTTTAGCTCAAATTTGAGTTAAAATATGAAGAATTCTAAAAGACGTCGACCCAAGTGGACGCTATTTAGAGTTTATTCCTGTTTTAACGATTAAATTTGAATTTTAATTAATTGATTTATTAACTAAAAGGCGTCTGGGAAGGTAGACGCGTTTTAAGTTTCCTAAGTGGTTTTAACTTCCCCTCCGGATGTTTATCCTTATCTTAATTAGTCTAAAAGACGTCTACATAGATTGACGCGTTTTACCTAATAAAGATAAAGATAAGTTTTCCCGGATATTTATCCTTATCTTAATTAATCTGAAAGGCGTCATCCAAGGTGGACGCGTTTTAGATAATTACAGATAAAGATGAATTAATCAGTAATTATCTGTCGGTTAAGATGGATAAATTCGGAGTTTTCTATGTTAATCTCGAACGCAAGAAATGCCTATAAATACCCTGCATGTTGAAAAGAAAAAGAAGAGAGAACAGAATTAAGTTGAGTTGAGCCATAGCGTTATAGCGATTTGAAGATCGAAGCAACAACGTCGTAACGCCGGAGCGCTGCCATTTCCAGAAGTCGGCATCCCTTTCAAGATCTTCATCCTTTCAAGAGCTTCAACCAACTGAGCATAAGTTTTTCATTACTGCATTTATTTTCATCTTCATTAGTTTCATTTTTCATTCACTTCATGCAAACACACACCACAGCATAATCTTTCAAAAACCTACTTGATCTAAGGGGTTTCAAAGCCATTAAAACAAGTGAGTTTGCTGTTTTAAATATGCTTAAAATCATGATTAGTTCAGATACTACTTCTATTTAAATTCTCATCATAGTTCTTCATTTTTCTTTTTCTGTCTCTGCTGCACTCAACAACAACAAGAGATCAAAAAGGAGAAATCAAGCACAACTTCTGGACGATCCTCAACCTCAAACTCAACAGCAAGAACAAAGAAGCAAAGAAAGGGCTCTCTTTCTTCAGCCGGCTGAGGAAGGGGAACCAAGGACTCAATCTTCCGCATTTTGAAAGGTAGGCGATCATACTCTTCTTTTGAAACTTTTAAGTTAAAAGTTTCTGGCGATCACTGCACTTTAGTTGCTGTTTTTAATAGGTTAGTTTACACCTAAACAACATAGATATTTCATGTTAATCACACGGTCATTCTAAGCACCTACAAAGGGTATGCTGTTTTCAGTTCCTTGGGTTAAGAGATCTAGTGCCTAATTATGCATGCTAGCTGCATGTATCAATTTCCTTTTCAATAAGAAAGTTTGAGTGGTGAAGAGCTTTCGCTCTTCTAGTTTCATTAGGGAGTCTTTTGGTGTGTCATAAGCTACTGTAAAATTTCATAAATAGCTGTAAAACAACATTTGTTTTAATATTTGGAATGCTACAAATTATTTTATATTATGCTTTAGTTGTTTGGAGCATCATAAATTGCCATATTCCAAAATTGGTTGATCTTTAAAATATTTTTTTAGTTGATTTTGATTTTCTGTTCAAAACTAATATAAATCAAAACCAAAGATTTTAAAGTTAGTAATTTTAAAATCACATTTTTTTTTTACTGATCTTAAAATTGGTGATTTTCAAAACTAAAAATTTCACGGCCTCTTAAGACGTTCGGTTTCATGTCAATTCAGCTACAAGGAAGTCAGGATGTAATTTTGTCTAATTTGATTTAAAGGGTGGTGGAGTCTTAAAATTTTACGGATAGCAATGATGCTAGAAATAGTATTCTCGCAATAAAAAAGGATATAGAAATAGTCCTTTCTCAAAAAGAACAAGGTTAAGTCACTCTAATTATCTCTCTCCATCTCTGTATTAGTGGAACCTCATGACATTAGGCTACCCTCGTTGGAAAATTATGCATGAAATGAGATGTCTTTGATCTAAAGCATTCAACTGAAAATCAACTAACCATAAATAGAAATATCCACTTTCTTATGAATTTGTAGTTTATCTATATACAACACCTTTAGGACTTGATATTTCCTCAAGTGTAGATCAAAATCATTCAGAACCTCACATGTGGGACATAGCAGACAAGGGGTGGAGCAAGACAAAATTGGTAACACCATATATGTTAGGTATGAGCTAGTTCTAATATCATGATAGGTCATTTAATTTCAAATTAATTGACAATAAGTAAAGAAGATCATTTTTATATAAACTCATAGTTCACTCCTACACATATAAGTAGACTTGACCATATGGAGTATGTACAGTGTAGTCTAGATCAAGTCTTTCTTCCGCGAGGAGGTACATAACCCATTCTCTCTATCCCTAAGTTGGCCGAATATTTACAGGTCCTTCCTGAATAGAAAAAAGTTCAAACTTGAGCAATTTCAATGTTGTTCTCCAAAATAAAGGATATTCATATAATTATAATAGTTTTGTATCACTTTAGATGATATTTTCAAGTTTGAAATTGTCACGAAAAAAATAATTCTGCAAACCACATGGCATGACCTCATGAAGGAGGAGTATTTTGTTCTTTTTGGGTTTTTTACATATGTACACCTCAAATATACCATATTTACATATATATCCCAAACTCCCATATATTATTTTTAATAACCTTGAAATCTCCAATATGTTGCGGTTATACCTCTCCGTCAAAATGCCGTTAAATCAAACTTAAATATTTTGTAAACATGTCCCTAAATTCACTGATATTTTGCATTTATACCTCTAAGTTCACTAGAAATTTGCATATGTACCTTTGATATTCTCAAGATTTATGGAATCTTTTCTGCATATTCAATTATAATTCACGTTATTTTGATGGAGGGGTATAACCGCAACATACCCAAGATTTCAAGGTATTGAAAATA
The DNA here is from genome assembly GCA_030544215.1 of Zantedeschia hybrid cultivar. Lineage (NCBI taxonomy): Eukaryota > Viridiplantae > Streptophyta > Magnoliopsida > Alismatales > Araceae > Zantedeschia > Zantedeschia hybrid cultivar. Next base: position 76,250,320 of record JARZZO010000014.1, read on the forward strand.
GTATGTGGGAACTGGGGATATATATGCAAATACGGTGTATTTGAGGGGTTTATATGAAAAAAACCTTTCTTTTTTCTTTGACACAAGTCTCGGATGATCTTTAACTTCTCTAAATGAGGATGTCAAGGTGTACCTCTCCCCCTCTCTCCATCCACGGTGAAAAAGACTTGAGTAGACAATTGAAGTTTGTGAGCAACTCAATGCTGCACTGAATCATTTATGTTAGGGATGCAAATGGTAGCAGATAATCTGCTAATTCGACTGACCATTAGCTTATATATATATAACCGACCGCATACATATGACACAGTGAAGATCCGATTATTTGACAATTACTACCTTCTAGAACAGTTGACACATAATCTTTTTTAATCTATAACATAGCGAATATAGTCATCGATCTATCTTGGATTCACACTGAAGAACAAAGGCCATTATTCCACCTACAGGTGGATAAAGCTTGTTTATACTGATTTCCTGTTATAAATGACATTTATTATGTATCACGTATTTCATCAACTTGTACCTTCATATTTCTATGAAGAGATACCCTTCACTTCTTTCATGGTTGTCCACCTGAATCACCTCCCACGAATACTACACAATGGAAGGCATGGTCCATGTAGTCTATGTAGAAACATTGAACAAAACTAGCTAGAAGCCGTGACTTACCACATAGATCAGTTAACCTCTGAAGAACACAACAAATTCCAAACTTCAGCCTTGGCATCATCATCCTATGTCAGGTTGGTGCATGCCATACCAGCATTTCCCAAGTTGTTCTAGCCATAATTAACTCGGGCACGACCCATTCCCACACTTGCTGCAGTTGAACAAAGATAACATTTTTTTTTTCTCCCCCTTGCTCATTCTGGAAACGGACAACAGATCCCTGCAACAAGCCATGGGGTCAAAAAGACTTGTTATGATAACGAGGAAAGAAAATACACTGCCTTTTCCCCCCGAATACACTTATTTCCTACCCTTTCCTGAATAAATTTATTTCCTCGTTTGAGAAGCATAATCGAATCCCCTTTGCACACCAACAGGATCCTCATCAGGGTCATGACAAACGCTGCTGTAATCCCTCTGGTGTGGCATGGGGCCGGTAGGTTGCTGTCAAGTCACTCTCAAGGTAACGTGCATGGCTTGTCATCCCCCCCACCTTTAAGCATGCCTCTGAGCAAGATGTGAGAAGATCCCATTGATATACCCTAATAAAATATGCCTCCTACTAAAAGGAGAAAAATGGAAAACATTTCTTGCAAAAGGCAAGGTCTCAATTTGCTCTGGAGATCTCAGACATCATTGTAATCATCAACTAGGAAGTTAGTACCAATGACCCACTTGAGAAAACCTAAAATAAATTCATATTATACATATATATATGTGTGCATAACTTCTTACCCGTACCTCACACTATAATATTTGCTGACTAGTGATCCCCTTAATTTATAGTGAGTTTACTAGAAGGGTTAGAATAATCTACCTGGTCAAATCAAACATGTGCTCGGTCAACTAATGCACCCCCATCAGAGTCGATCGAAGCCAATGTCAGAATCCTATCTTCCATCATCATCATCATCATCATCATCATCATCTTGTAGAAAATTAGTATGTTTAGATAAATGCGTCCATTTGGCAGCAAGAGCAAGGATCACACAAATGGCAACTCCTTATATGGGAAACATATTAAAATGCCTGCAATGAGCAGACCCCACCACGCCTATGATCCTCTGATGCCTCCATCTCGCTGCCTCACAGTCTGTGAGAACTGTCCAGAAGTGCGTGGCATCATGTGGATCATGGCCGTTGATGTACTTCCCTTGGTGAGAAGGCATTACACCTCATCCAATCTGTACTGTAATTATTGTGCGGATGGCTGGGGGACTGCTATTGGGGTGCTTTCCACTTCTAGTGTGGGAGTGAAATTTCTTGTTAAGTTAATGAATCAACCAAGATTCGTCGACTTGAAGAGTCGGATCGACTCAGATCTTTTAGGATCTGATAAGAGTTGGATTGACTCGTATAGATTTGACCGAGTTGTATAAAAAGAAACTTCTAAGTCGCACAGACTCGGTCGAGCTGCATCAACTCGGATTCGTCTTGATACACTACGAGTCGGCACGAGTCGATACGGTATGGTAAACCATGTGATCAACTCTATATTTGTAGGGGTATGATATCTTTTGCATTGAGATGCAATCTTCCTAGTTTACCGAGACATGTTACTATCTCAGTCATCAAGAAAATTTAATTTGTTAATTATAACGTATAGATCACATACTAAATCAACAGTCTTTTTTTTTTCTCCTTTTAAAGTCACCGAGCATTTTAATTTGCAAGGCCATGATAGTGCATTTCGATCCATAGTCTGATCCAATAAGAAATGATCATAACCACATAAGACAATGGTTTTAGACATCAGATACAGGACAAAAAGAATAGTATATTTAAAGTTTGAAGATCGATTTCATTGCGACAGAGGAGGGATATTTTAATTTTGACCTTTTGAGCCTATGCTAGATAGATGTCTCGATTGAAAGAGTATGTTGTTCTTAGTTCCACGTCAGTGGAATAAAGTCAACTGGACCCAGTCTTTTCTGCCTTGTCGTTCTATTCTTTTTTTTTTTTTTTGGTAGGGTTCGGAGGCCGGATCTGTACAACTATATACAAGCGACCGGGGTTCAAACGGAACCCGAGATTTCTATATACCTATAGCACTGAGGCCATATAACTGGGGAGTTTTTAAGTCCCAACCGGGAGGTGGGTGAACCAATTGCACTAGGCAGCTGGTTCAAGTCGTTCTATTCTTTTGATTGGTTTAGTTATGGTTTAAGTCATCAAATTCTTGAAGGGCCTTAATTGGTTGAAGTAGATCGGATGTGACTCAAAAACACAACTAGATTGGACCACCAATCGAAAGAGTAGGACTGTAGGAGCTGAAGGATGCAGGAAAAGACTTGATGCAGCATAGAATATGTATATTTTGACCAGTCAAAGGGATCAGGGAGCGCTCTAGATTATGTCTGCACGATCTCGTTCTCATGTAAGTTAACTAAAGTCATGGCAGAATACGGCAGGGGAACTCGTTACATCTGCAGATGTCCCTAGTTGTTGCCATCCATTTTCCTAAGTTTCCCTCAACCCTCAAGCTGGGGACCTCCAGTGTTACCTTTATCTCCTAAAAGGAAATTGATGTGGGACATTCATAATTGAACTGGTAGCCTAGTCATAAGTGGAGAGAGGAATTCTACATTCTATTAAAGAAGAAGGAGTCTCAAATTCAAGTCACGGCAATAACCGAATAAAGCACAGGAAAAAAGAAAATCCTGTGACAATGCACAGGTCGAACCCTAGACCTCCCACACAAAGGCGAGAGAGTGAGCCCACGAAAACGTACGACCCGACACATAATTATGTATGTGATCTCCATTAAGAAGGGCCTTGTTAATGGACCGTCCTTTAGGTTCTTACTTGTCTGATTGGAGAGGTCTCTCTCTTCAACTTGAGAAAGGAATGTGAGGTGGATGGAGTTCGACCGTTGGGGCAGGGGAATTGAAGGCTCCCCTCGCGGTGGTGTACATGCAATAAGTTGCCCTTGTTCGGTGGTATTGAATACTTCTCATGTGTCGCCCATTATTGCCCGGGGGGGAACCGAAGCCGGTCAGGGGTTGGCCCCCCCACCCCCCTCTTTACAGGAGTTAGCTATGCACTCCCCTTGGATATGAATGCGTTCCGAGGAAAATAACTAGCTAGCGCAGATGGACGTCAGGGGCAGCAAGGTGCCCACCAATACGTGCTCAGAGGTCTACCACCGTGTGTGTGTGTGCACGTGTGTCTTGTAGATGCATACAAGTTAAGTGACGCGTGTGGCAACAGGAGGAAGTGGAGTACTGTGGAAGTGAATTTTTTTCTTTCTTATGTGTCTTCTAAAATATTCTGATAACATATAATTACAACCAAGTTTTGATTGTATGTTTTATCCGACTTCACAGGAGGCAGCCAGCGAGGCTCAGACTTGCATGTTTCACCGCAAGTTCAGGTGGCTTGGTCACTTGTGTATGGGTTACACGATAAATAACACAATTTATAGAGGAGGTTATAGTCTTCCATCAACGTGAAGAACATGGCATTGCATGCATCAACATATTGCATGCGTCATACCATTCACAAAGGAATAGCGATGTATTTAGTACGAGATCTGCAAGTAGCAATTAACGAAGATAGAAAAATAAAAATAAATAATTTTATTTTCATTTCTAGTTTTACTTTTCAAATTGAAAGTGAAAGGAGAGATGAAAGCATGGATTTCCAAATAGAAGTGAAAATATTTGTTTTCATGTCTGTCTCCAACTCATAATTTTATTAGTTTCTCTTTATTGAGAGGAGATCCTCTCAATGTAGTTTTGGACTGGAGTCCAACAGTACTGAGAGGAGGAGAAGGTCAAATATTGTAAAAAAAATCTTCATGTGATTATCAATTTGACAAATACTTGAGCCTTCCCCTTTTCAATACTGTTGGACTCCGATCCAAAATTGTACTCAGAGGATCTCCTCACCTCTTTATTAGAATAGAGATGAGTTCCATGGAAAGCCAGTCCAAAGATGTGTGCATCTAAACATGATGATATATGGACTGCTAGACCAATGACAAGTTGTTTCAATATTTGACTCAATCGAAGGTCAATATACATGTAAACATTAATTAACATAGCTAACACAAAAGTTCTCCTCAACATACTATTAAAAACAAGACTGTGCATACGAATCTTCTCGCAAGAAAACGCAATAACACCGGTAACACAAACTATTAAAAACAAGTGTGTGTATACGAATCTTCTTGCAAGAGAATGCAATGACTTCATGCTTATGTCACACATTTAAACTTTCATGTACACGGGCAGGGCTCTTTTGGACTTGGGTCCCCCCGAGCTGGAGCATCTGAACCCCCTTGTAGCACAACCAGGGGGAAAAGAGGCAGATGAAATAAAGAAAAGGAAACAAGAAAGAGACGCAAAAGAGGCATGAGCAAACAGGAAAAATGAGAAAAAAAAAAAGGAAAAAGAAAAAGAAAAAAAAAACTAAGGCCCAGTGTACACGTTACTAGCCGTTGGGGGAATTCCCATGGCCTTTAAGATTTTGTCTTGAGGCGGCTAAAGGGGCAGAAATTCTCCTAGAAGAGATAAGATTCAAAGAAGCCCACAAAAGCCCCACCTTTTGCAAACCGTTAGTATCCCTGCTACCCCACCCCCACCACCCCCCAGCACACCTAACCGATGCGAAAGTGAAAGAAAACGATGGCCTTTTGTTCCTTTTGGAATGCTAAGAAGAAAAGAAAGAGGAGATCAAGATTTGTGTTCTTTGAACCATTGGAGGTCCATAGGGACTGGTGGGAAGGATGAAGATGACCACCAAGTTTTTTGTGGTCTTCCCATCTTTGAGGGTGGGTTTTGATGCCTCAGTTCAGTCCCAAACCATTGAATCAAATCTTCATGGTAGAAGCTATTCCATTGTCGTCTTACTCATGTACAGTAGTGTCTCTATTTGGGGAATGCAATGAACTGGTGCTTCTCTCTTATGGGAAAACCCAGCTTGAGATGGCTTTTGGAAGCATGACCCTAATGATCTAATTATAACCGTGTTGTCAACGCTTGTTGTTTGCGGGTTTTAGAGTAATTTTTCATACGACTTGATCTTTTTAAGTGTACTATAAATGTGACTCTATAACGAGATAAAATTTAGATAGCCGACACCAAATAAATGAGATAAGATTATGATGGTGATGATTCAAGACGAGAATCTTTGCACTGGACCTTCCAAATGTCACCACTCAAACCACATTAAGGGGTGATCAAGAAAAAAAAGAAAAAAGGAACGTTTATAATCTTGATTAAGACAAAGAAGTACATCTGTTAATCTAGCCTGTGTCAAACTAAACACATCCAACACATCAGGGTCTGAGGTTTTCTGGGGCATCCAGATAAAGCACCATGCACAGCCCTGGTCACGATGTCACTCTCTCCCGTACTGTTCCTCGCATACCATGTCTTTCTTTTAGCAGATGGCCGACGTTTGCCGGGGGCCACTGTCGTCTCTGTGCCTTCCCCGGCCTGGGAACTTGTGCTGCCCATCTGCGTACGACCTGCCGGGTGTGACGCCCAAACCTCTGCTTCCCCCAGCACTGGCGTTTCAGCGGACCATCTGGGCTGCCTCTGCCATCGCCATCAGCCCCCCCTTGGAGGAATTCTATCTCCCTTTTCCTCCCCTTGGGATCCAAAAAATCAAAAGGGACGAGCATAGAACATGGTGGATCGGTGGGTCTCGGTCAAAGTTTGCTCCTTTGGTGATGCATGGCTTGATCCAACCCAAGCCGTGGTCTTTCTGGTTGGCCACATGGTGGTGGTAGGAGAAAGAGACCGACCAGTCTCCAAGTACCCATTTCTTCAAAAGAGTCAAACAAGGTCTTCCAAGAGGTGGAACAGGTGCCACAAGCTGTGGTCAGTTCACAGGGGTGTTGAACTTGGTGCATGCCATGTTTCAGTGTGGCTCCAGGGACGGCAACAGGAGCAAACCAAGAGGGGGTTGCTTGCTGATGGGACGTGGAGAGATCTGGGTTCAAATTCTGATGTGGGTTCGGCCTCCCCATCCGCAGTGCCATGTCCGGAAAACTATGGCACATTGAAGGTGCAATGCGAGAGTTTAGGAAGCTTTGTGAGGCCAAGGACAACCCCCCTCATTTATTTCTTATCACGGGTGGACACCACCATTCTTGGGGCGCTTATGTACTGAAGGGCTCAGTGGATTTATTGTGGGCTGTTGGCTTTTCCTTTCCTTTCCTTCCCTCAACGTGGGTCGAGGTGGGAAGTGGGTTAAATGTGGGAGAGGTTTGAATTAGCCGTTGAATGCTTGTTTTGGCAAAGCCCTCTGCCCTTTGTCAGATCTTGGGTTTTGGAGAAACAAATAAATGGGAGGAGACCTTTTTTTTTTTTTTTGTTTGGAGGAAGGAGTTTGTTCGTTGCAGTAAGGGTGGGAGGGCATCTGTGGTGGTGGCGTATGACCAGGCAGAGGAGAAAGCAATTGGAAAGGAGGACCACAGTGTGTGTGGGGTGTGAGAGAGATGGAGAGAGAGCACGCTGACATTGCTTTTAAGCTGCAAAGAGCATGTTCGCAGTGGCATTCCCCACCATTCACTGCCCCACTATGAAGTCTCTCTCATCTATCCACCTTACCTCCCCAACCCTCTCTCTACATATGTGCACACATGCACATACGACCTTCACATGAACTTGCAAGCTCCTCTGCGGCACAGAGATGTCAAAAAGAATTGTCGAGAAGTAAGCCCATAACAGGAGCACACTAGAGTTAATCCCCCTGTAAACCGAATAAGTGGTGCATGCATGGTTACTCACCATAACCAAGGATTTTAACTTCATTATAAGAAGGTAAGAAAGGGTTGGGGTTTGAGGGAGGTGGGGCCAAGGAGATGATTAGAGGATGCTGAGGTGATAGTTGAGATTCCATGGTAATAATGATAAGTGAGGGAAAAGAGAGGGTAGAAAAGAAGAGGAGAGCCAGCAAAAGAGAAGACTGTAATAATTAACGATCAAGGTGGGGGAAGAGGAGGTGACAAGGCAGGGAGGGGAGTGCGCTGGGTTTCGAGTTTTGGCCGGTGAGTGATCCGAGGACGCGCATGCACTGTCCCCTCCTCTCTCTCTCTCTCTCAAAACTCTGCCGCGCTAGGTGACAAAAGTCTCATTGAATCCAATGCCACTGTGGGGCCCAAACTCTCATGATCTGTCACCGTCATAAGACTGGGGCCAGCTAGGGACTGCCACGTGTACATAAGACAACTCACGTCAATGATGATGCTCATGTCCCCGGGCGGTCAAATGTCCCCCCGCGGGTTCGCCGTGGCCAACGTTCTGGCCGCTCCTCTTTGGAGATGGAGAGAGAAGGGGCTGGGCAGCAGTCGCTTGGGGGCCCACGTGATGCAGGGCCCAATGCGCGGATGCGGTCCCCCCCCCCCAACACTCACCCACCCACTCGCCAGTGGCCCAGTGGATGCAGCCGTCAACCGTGGAAGGGAGGTGTCCGGGCCTTGTTTTCTGGGGAAAATGCTTGATGGATCAAGGCCCAGATTCGTCATTTTGTGGCCCAAAAGCGATTTGTGGTTGTACGCTTGAAGGTTTGCAGGGAGATTGCTTACAGAATTTGGGGAGATTTTAAATTTGGTGCAGGTACCTCATAGGGCAATAAATAAATCATATAAGCAAACATGATAAGACAGCAAGTATTTAACGGCCAAACCGACCTATACCCATAGGACTAACATGAGAGAGAGATCTATTATGATAGAAAAAAAATAAAATAAATCTCTTACATAACCCGCCAACCCTCTTCTCCGTGTAGATATCCCTGTTCCAAAACATGATATCGGAGTATTTTTAGAGCAACCAAAAGTTACCAATCCTAGGGCGGTCACCTCACCAATCCCGGTGCCTGTGAGACCCAGCCTTTATGATCCTTCCAAATCATATTAGAATCAAAACACCATGAATCTAACAAAGCCGCATAGTAGTGCATTCCAAATCATATTAGAATCAAGACACCATGAATCTAACAATGCTGCATAGTTTTGGATGTGGGTCTGGGACCCCAGAGAGATGCATCGAAACTAAAATACCACTAAGTTGCGTGAAGGCTGCATATTGGCATGGGTATGGGCACATCGACATGTTCAAAAGCTTAGCCCATTGGATGTGAGTCAAGTGGGAAGCCTGAAGGCTACCTCTGTGGGGGGGTAGATCTAAGAAAACTTTCTGGAAATCAGCCATGATTTTAAAGAAAAAGAGGAAGCACACAACGCTCATATGCTACTCGGCAGCCCACTATTGCCCTGCCCACTCTATAGATTTCCGTAGAATTTTGAGAAATCAGGCTGGAACTAGGAACCACTTCTCCATGAACCCGTACAATCATTGTACAGCTTGAAAGTATACACAGGTGGGATACATGGAATCCAGAGATTGCTAGAAATGGCCAACCTCATGCAAATCTAAATAAACCCATGTTTGTACATCCACCTTGAACATTGCCGACCCATGTAATCTGCAAAACGCCAAACGGGAGACTTCAAGCCCTTGACATCGCCAGGGAAACGTTTCAGGTTTCCCTTTTTTTTCGCGGCCTCCCCCACATATTGCACTTCAATATTCATGGTATGTCTACTTCCAAGCTTATAATATATTGTTAAAACGCGGAGCCCATTTGGCCGTCATAGCCTCCCAGAAGAAAACTACACCTCCACTCTTCCTAACGGAGTATATGCGATATCTGATCTTCCGAGTTTACAGCCTTTAAAACTTGCAAGGGATGTACACTGATTCAAGCTATTGAAACTCATCACAAAAAGTAATTAGATAGTAATTCATGCAATTAATCGAGTTCTCCGACAGATGTTATTGAATTAGAGGACCAACAGTCATCTAAAATCTGATCACCTTTCAAGCTTATACACAAAATACAGAATATTAGAGAACCCCTTCCACCACCAACCTGAGCAGATGAGTTTTTTAGAAGACGGTAAAGGAAGCAGTACTTCGCACACCAAAGCCCTGCTGATGGACAGGCCTTTCAGAGGTACTTATTGCAGCTGAAGGTTGAAAATATCAAAGTTACTGAACATCATAGGAACTAAAGGACATCCATGACACTGTCAACTAACACGATTTATTAGTTACAATCAGGTGGCTTGAGCGCTGATGAGCGTCAAAATCAAACCAACTTGGCTTATGGACTAATTTAACTGGACTGATCTGTCACAACCAGACTGTACAATGCTAGTGTTACTTCATAAGCATCTTCCTAAAGTCATCATTTGATTTTGGATTATCTTCACCTTCTTCAGGCCTTGATTCGTTGCTGGGCTGTCCAAGAGGTCTAACAGATCTGGGTAGTGCAAATGTGTTCTTTCCCGTCAATTGTATATGCCCACCACGCCTATGAGAAACAAATTTCTTGGAGCTGTCATCCTCGACCTTTCCCCCGCTATCCTCATTACCAGCAGGAGCAGCTCTCCGACCTTGAAAGAATGAGATAAAAGGAAAAACCAGCAGCAGGTTCAAAGATGTTATGTAAGAAACATTCAAGGCAATGATATATAAGGTTATAGGAACTACGAATCGTGCCCAATACATGAAGCCAAAACATAGAGAAACAATAATAATGTCAAGTTTGTAACATAATGCAAGACATTTATCAAAAAATGGAGTGAACGGTAGCAGCAATCATGATTGACAACAGCTTGTACCAAAGAAATACTCACGTAATAGGAAATAAAAAAGCATCAGTATGCAATAAGAAACGAGGCAAGTCAACAGTTTACATTTGCGTGCGACCGAAGAAAGGTGGTAATTTATTGTTGTCACTGTCATTATTGTCATCCTATCGTTGCCATTGTCATTGTTGTGTATAAGAGACGAAGGATGGGATGTGAGATAAGAGGAGTAAGGTGAATGCCTTCAACACATAGGAAATGTCACAACCAAGATTTGCCGACTCGGGGATCCGAATCGGATCGGGTTCGGCCAGATACGAGTCAGATCCAATCCGACTCGGTCCGACTCACACCACTCAAGCCAATGAGTCTGTTAAAATAACGAGTTTAATTCATATTTTAGAGAAATGTATCATATTAATTGATATAAAAGTATAAATTTACTAATAAAATGGGAAAAAAACTCAATTTAAGGCAACCCCATTATGTATGCGAGTCGGCACGATCCGGTCCGACTCGACCCGTAGCAGCGGATCGGACTCGCCCATATACGAGTCGACTCATACAAGTCGGCCCGATCCAGTAAGATACAGCAAACCATGGTCACAACTAGTAATTGTGAATGAAATATCAAAAGAAATCTAACGTATCAGTGATCATCATCTCTGTAGAGATTGTACTAATGAATTAAGGTCCTCTAGCCACAACTATTAGCCAGACCCCATCATCCTATAAGTTGTGCAACTGCCTGGCAGACAAAACAAGTGGTGGGTGGGAAATCACTGCCCTTTTGAATGATGCCAAATTCCTGGCTTGATGTTGGTTGACCAATAGTTACTTGCATCAGGATTATAATAAATATGACACTGAGCACAAAATGGCTCACAAATGATAATCCACTATATGTGCCATTGACAATTATCAGCTTCGCCTTCCACCATTATAATGGTCCAACATTTTGTTGCACAGGTAGTAAAAGTCCCCTGCAAATTTTGGTGAAATTCCACTTGCAACAACCTCGTCAAGCAAACGCTGGTATTTCAACCCCCCAAACTCCCTTCTAGATAGTTATGAACCTCAGACACCACAACTGTCCAGGCTGATGATCGGATATAAGGTGCTGACGTGCACTACAATTTACAAGTAATTTAACATGACCAATTTGAGCTAGCGCAATGCAGAAAGGACAAAAGTTGATAGTTGTCATTACTTGTTAGATATAAAACGTGGTGAGTGTTTGGACTGAGTCTGGATCTGCTGCCACCACTGGCAGCCGATCCTATGGCTGCAAAACTGGCTAGGCACCTCACGAGGCATTCTTTTTTTCTGCTTTTTGGATCCTCTGTCTCTACTAATCATTGCCCCCCAATCCCCCTTCACTCCACCATCCTCAACTAGTAAAAGCATCTAGATAGGCAGGACCTGCTGCCACCAATGCAGCAGATCCTACTGCCACCAAAATTGAACAATTGGATGTAATATCACCTAATGGCTAGGCGGCTCACATGAGGCGTACACTTTTTCTGCTCTTAGGCTCCTCTGCCTTGTCTATTCATTGATCTTCCCAATCCCCTTCACCCCACAACCAGCATCCTCCTCCTTGCCTGTTGGGAGATGCATTGCCACAAACAATAACCACTTTCACAACAGTAGAACCTTCCCACCTGTCAATGTAGCACCTTGAAACGTGAACATCCTGCCACCTTTGACTTGCTTCCCTCTTGCCATCTGCGCCATCTTCAACTCCTTTGATGGAAGATGGCTTAGGCTAAGTTTGGGATGAGAGGTTGAAAAGTGAAAATTTAAGTGTTGGCTTTTGGGGGGTTTATGGGACCCGTATTATTTTCCAAAAGCTCAGAAAGCTCCCTTTCATGAGTTTTTTCTCTCTATCTTCTCCCCTCTTTCTTCCTATCTCTCTCTAGATTGAAAGTTGGAAAAATCACCTTGTATTTGAAAAAAGTGTGCATTTAATGCATTTGCTTTCTCTTGTCCCCCATCTATCATTACAATCTATCCTCAACTTAAATTGCCAAACACAGCCTTAAACTCATATGGACGGCAAAAGATGCATCACAACATGAGACGCTGGGAGGCAGATGCATTCATCCATTCATCAATGACCCTGCCGGGAGTCAATGCAGTCACAATCATCATGTTCTCCACAACACCCCCCCCCCCCCCTCAAAAAAAAGAAGAAAGAAACCTCTTAAATATCAATCACCTGTGGTATGGGGTTTTCAGTTTCCCTCACTAAAAATTTTAGGGTGACATGGATGCCCTTGGGGAAAAATTGCAAATATTTGTTCTACACACCCTTGTGCTACATTCATCTCCTTCAGTCCATAGCTTGGTGCTAGCATTTGGCCATTGATCTGTAAGAGGGGGATGTGCAGCCAAATTGTCATGTTGTACATGACAGCATTATGCTTCCATGACCCATCTTTGTGAACACCCCACATCCCTTATGTTCCTTGCCAAGAAGTGAACAAACTCTATTTATCAAGGAGCTCGAAATTGTCTGTGCCTATTCCTTCTAGAAGCAGGACACCCTTCCGAGAATAAATTCTCGTTTCTTATGTTATGAACTGGCATAATTCTTTCCCATTAGAAACTGCCTGATCAAGTAGACAGGAAGGTTGAAATTCAGTAATGACAGGTTTCCTACCCATTCAGAATCTCAGATACATTATGTAACCACTATTCGGAAAAGATACCAGACGACAATAACTGAGAAAACATCACATGGCATTGTAAATAATGAAAAACTCCAAATTATAAAACAAAATGAACCAACAGTAATGAGAGAGGAGAGTGGGAAAGTAATGATACAGGGATCCAGAAACTGCCTCTCCTTCTCTCATTTTCTGAATTTTTCTACTTGCCCCACTCCAGGTACATACACAGCTCTGAGTTCATAAGCTCGAGCTCAGAATCTCATGCCACTCAGAATTTATCATGCCAAAATTTCCAGTGTGACTCTGTTCTCTAGAAGACCACTATGTTTTGCATCCTTGGGTCATTGAACCAAACACAAATGCACAGGTGGTCCAACTAAGGGTTCGGCTGATAGAAAGCAGAGGAATTATTCATTCACCTACGGCATGGAGCTGGGTCGAGGCTGTAAACATTGTCAAGGAACAAGCTAAAGCATCTAAACCAGGCTGTTGACACCGTTTCCAGTGAGTTGGAGAGAACCTGTGTAGGCACCAGGAATGTGGTTGGGAGAAATGGGGTTTTGGGATTAGTGGACTTCCTTGGTGGAGCAATGGTGCTTTGACTCGGTTAAAAACTAACAAATCTTAGGGCTGGCCAGCAAAGGACTTGATGGAGGAGAAATTGTGCATCAGCTCACGTCAGAGACTAATACAGATTAGGCAAGAAAGTTGTGTCTAAAGTTTCTAGGACAGCTACAATACAATTTTTAGGCACAGAAGACTGTGGGGTAGCTCAGAAAGAACTTCAACACAAACAATGTGGCTGACAGAGAGATGGTGATGGGAGAACAGTGGAGAATTCTCCAAACAGTCACCTGGAGCTTCACTCCTGATTGGGGACTCAGATTCTCCGAGAAATCCACAATTGCAATGCGCAAGGAAGGTACCCATGTGTGACCACTGGTCATATTGATTCATGAAGTGGGGACCGCTTGCTCTTTATGTGATGAAAGAGGAATAGTTAATGGACCATTCTATACTCACTATGCCAAAACCCACTCTTTAGAAGCAAATATTCCACAAGCCGGACGTCAAATGGCAACTGCAGCACGACCAAAATCTGTTGAGAAGGTCTAACAATGGACTAGATGGTGGGTGGCAACTCGGTTTAGGTTGGCGGGTCATAGAGGGAGGGGATAGCAGGATCTTCCAAAGTAGGCTGGCTAACTGAGTGGACATAGGGAAAGGAAGGGGAAAGGATCCATTGTTGGCTAGTTCGTGCAGATAGATCACCCGACGTTCGCTTGGCATGCATTCAATTTTTTTTTTTCCTGGTGTTTGGATGTTGGCATTTTTGTTTATTAATGAAACTGTGGTGCCATCCACTCCCCCAAAAGGGACAGGCTTAAGCCAAGTATTACAACAGGAAGCTGGTTTCAGCCATTCAAAATGTTGGAGAAAAATTCCAGTTGATTGCTTCTAAATGAAGCCATCACTATCCAAAGGCAAGCGCCCTAGATTGCAGACATAATATTACAAGAAGGCCAGTTTCCATGCCCAAGATAGGTTAGGATAGTTGCAGCATAATAGATCACATAATATACCTAAGATATGTACAAATATACAAGTAATTCCACTTTTTTGTTTAGAAGGGGAAAAAAACAAGATTGGATAGCATACCACGACCACCAGAAAGACCACCCCTGGCAGATCCCCCCTTTTGGCTCTGCTTTGGGTCTGACCGCGCAATACTCAGTCTTTTCCCGAGCAACTTCTCTTTGTTTTTCCCAATGGCCATATTCAAATGTTCATCATCAGCAAAATCTACATAAGCAAGTCCCTAGTAAAGTTCAAAGGGGGGATAATAAGTCAGCAAACAGAAGCAAGAAGCATTGCTATACAAGACTTTGAAATTTCTATGTCAGAAGCACCAACATAAAATGCTTCAAAATAACCGACTTTACACAAGCTTGAAAGTTGCAACCAACATCCGCTACCAGCCAAGGAGCCCTCAATCCGTAATACACACTTGTTACTATCTCATTCAATATCCCATGTCAAAAGCAGCAATATAATGATGTAATTCATGTAATATTTCTTCAATCTATTGTTTTGGAAAGACCAACTCATTTTCAAGGCATGATAAAAGATAAGTAGGGTTTGCATTTTTAAGGGGAATGTTTTCCTGGAAAGTGAAAACCCTCAGAAGTGGTATATCGGAAAGAGAAAACATTCCCTTTAAGAACCTGGGGCCTATTTTAATATTTACAAGGTAACAGCAAGGTTCCCTATTACCAACCTTTTTAACTTCGGATCTGGAGGATATGATCTAAGCATTTTCAAAAATAGAAATTAGATACATTTCCATGTGTTGCAGCACCTTCGGTGCCCAAAATTCATGAGAGGGATAGTGGGTAAAAGAAGGAAGGAACATATTTTTTGCCGATATTTTTATAATATTTTTTCAAAAAAATACTATGGCCATTTGATCAAGGTTGGGCCATTGATCAAACGGCGCAGCCCAGCTGGGAACTGGGAAGAAACCATGTTTCGGCACCTTCGGCGCCCAAAAATCATGGGATGGATAGTGGGTAAAAGAAGGAATGAATAATTCTTTTTCAATATTTTTCTAATATGTTTTGGAAAAAACTATGCAGTGACAAGGCTGGGCCATTTGATCAGGACAGGCGAACACATCAGGCACCAACTGGGCAAATCAACAGATAATTTTTTTAATTTTTTTTTTTAATGCTTAGATTAAAAATATATTGGTCAAGGAAAACATATAAACAGAGACTTCTTTGGTACCTCATTTTAGGATTTTTTTTTTCCCATATACGTATACACTATTGGCCTGATGTTGAATAAAGCTTTTATTGCTTTCTCTGCAGTTCACATGGCATGAGATCATTAACATGCTATCAGAGCCATCAGTTCCACCATAGAAGATGAGTTCTTTTACATTTCTCATTGCTTCAAACTCCTACATCTTCTCTTTCACTGTTGTGAGTACAACCTTCTCAACCTTTGCTTTGGGACAGAGTTCCCCTGTGGCTCTCTCTTTTCATCACATTGGAAACTCCTCACTCAAAGTCGTCTGCTCCCTGCGATGTCGTTGCATTTGGGACGCTTCTGTGTCTTCCTCTCCCTCTAAGACAATTTCAGGTGGAGACACATGCTTCCTTTTGACATTGCCACATTGGCATCATCCTCTTTCTTGTAGCCATGGTCACTTTCTGTAATTGCCAGTGATGACCATCAATTCTATCATCTATGTGATTCAGACTTCTTTTGATATTTCCGGTACCTTTCTTAGCCACAGTCATTGCCATCATCTAATCATTTTCAGCCAGTGTCATTACCCTCAAACACATCGGCTTCAACCATTGAGTTGCATCTTCCTCGGTTACCACTACCATCTATTTCATGTGGCTGTCTTCTTCACTGGCCGTCAACTTGTTCCACTGGCGGCTGGTGCTATCATTGTCAGGCATTTAGGCACTTGCAGTTGCCTGCTCTCTATGGCCATTTGTGTTCCAATCAATCTCCGTCATATCTACACCATAAACCCATTGTTGCCATACCTTTGTTCATGCAGATTATCACTTCTATACACCTTCTGGGAGAGGACAAAATAGCACACATACATAGATATGCACATATGTAGATAGATGGATGGATGGATACATAGATGTTGAGAAATATTTCCCGTTATTAAGTACCAGTAAGATTTCCTGTTAGTATGTAATCCAGGACCATCAAACCAAATCCAATGGTCCAGCTTAGCTTGGTGCCCACATGGGTGGATTTCATATGCAGGCATGAAATCTACCCATGGGGAAATCCCAAACTGGGTAGGAATCATACAGCACAATGGATCGTACCATACTAGGCAGTTTTTACCCAGTGCTCTTGTGATTCCTCCCCCCTCTCCACCCCCATCAAAAGCTAGCTGCAGAACCCTTCCCACCAAAACCTCCTCAGGGATACTGTGGTGGAGTACACGCGTGGTGTGTTCACACCGAACCGGCAAATGGTACTAGCCACTCAGAAACATCTGAATGGCCACCACCATCACTTGGAGTCATCCCTTCTTTAAACCCGATTCGAATGTTCACTGCCCAGCAAAACCACACACCCCTCTGCCACTCCCATTCCTTGCGTGAATTTTAGGCACCGAAGGCACCACAACAAAATGGTTTTGAATTTTTTTATTCATTAGATTACATTTAATGCATTCTAATGGTCCAAAAATTGGTAGTATAATTTTTCTCTGGTACACATAGAGAGAAGAGTGCAGCGGGCCCTTTGTGCAGCAACAAGATTGGACGAGGTGTGTTAACACGTACCCTGTCCTCTCAAAACTGTTGCAGTTCCGATGCAAATAGGGCAGGGGCTGCGAAAGGCCCCCATTGTCTGACGTAGATGTGGCTTTTGCATCCCTGCCCGGCTCAGCCCACATGACTTACCCTTTTGCTTTAAAAAAAAAAAACGAGTTGGCAAATCTTGATCGAGTGGCTCAGGTTAAATATAGTCATCAGGCCAGACTTAAAGTCCCCAGTGCACTCTAGCAACCTTTTTCCCTCTCTCTGATATATATATATATATATATATATATATATATATATATATATATATATATATATATATATATATATATATATATATATATATATATATATATATATGTGTGTGTGTATGTATGCGCACACACACACACACACACAGATGCATGTGTCTGTGTATGTGCGCACATGCACGTCTGTGTACGTGCACACATGCATGCGCCTAAGGACTTTACAGTTTTTTAAGTTCCCAACTATGACACAATAGTTCAGATCCAAATCACTTGACGACTGGTTCAAATGCAAGTTTAGGTTTATTTCAGCTCATCCCTTCCACCAGTTCCGGCCCCTTAGGTTTAGTTGGTATTTCAGAGGCCAGTCTACCACTTTTCAAAATTCAGACCACTGGTTCAAGGCTATTCTTATACCAGTTCAAGGACCACTCCCAGCACTGGTTCAGGCCTCCCTAGAAGCCAATTCTAGTGAGTTTCGTCAGCTGGTTTATACCTTATTTCTGCCACTTTAACGCCTGCTTAACATCTTTGTCAACCCTGTTGACATCAGCTCTGTACCAGACACCTATTGAAGTGTCTATTCACATTCTGATTCAAGCTGTTTAGGTCTGTTTCTTCATTTGACACCATGTTTAAGAAATATCGTGTTATTTTCAAGTTTCAACTGACTGGTTACCCCAGATCCAACCTGAACCGCATATCAAAACTTGGTTATTAGATGGTTCGGTATTCACTGCAGCTGAATCAGTTTGGGTGTTAACCAACAATAGGGCTCAAATTTATCCCATTTTCAGGTCCAATTATTAAAAACGGGGTGGACCTTGTAGGATTTTACTATGGAAAGAATCATATGTCGGATGCCGTCTTCATCTTGCTTTCATCTCCTCTTGACACTGCAGCTGCCGCACTACTGCTCCACTTCCATCTCATCCTCTCTGGGCACTGGGCCTCCTTTTGCTGTGACACTGCCCCCT
The DNA here is from genome assembly GCA_030544215.1 of Zantedeschia hybrid cultivar. Taxonomy (NCBI): domain Eukaryota; kingdom Viridiplantae; phylum Streptophyta; class Magnoliopsida; order Alismatales; family Araceae; genus Zantedeschia; species Zantedeschia hybrid cultivar. Next base: position 76,268,806 of record JARZZO010000014.1, read on the forward strand.
GCCTCCCTGCTGGTGCTCCTGCTTGCTGCAGGACCCATGGCCCCCCATGCTGTTCCTGCTTGCTGTGCCATCCATGGCCTCCTGCTGGTGTTCCTGCTTGCCGTGGTGTCCCCAGCAGCCCGTTGACCCTCTTGATTGCTGCAGAGCTGTCCCATGTCCTCCACCACTGCTGCTGCCTCCATCTCCTCCTCCCTGGACGCTGGTCCTCCTGTTTGCTGCCCAAAACAGTGCCCCCTTCTCCATCCCCTTTGTGGCAGAGGCTGTCAATGGCGCATTCAATTTCTTTGGAGAAGGGTGATGGTAAAGTAGCAAGGGTTGAGTTGCCATTCTAAATCCAAATTATATTGTGGATACAAAAGCTCGTCCTCTTGTCTGCTTGTAGAATTGTGATAAAACTTTTCCCTTATCCTGTGAATATGAGCACCCCATAAGATTATCATTTGAGCTGAGTTTTGTTTCTTATTTTTCTTTTGTTTTTGGCAGTAGATTTCCACCAAGAAACCTACTAGCATCCTTATTTGAGTAATAATTGCTGCAGCGCATGGGGTGTGGCCCAATTTTTTTATTTTTTATTTGTTAACATGTTTTTACAATCTCCCCCAACATACCTGACATGCTTATACGACCCAATTCAAAAAATTCAAAAAATAAAAACCAAGCCCCAATTTATTGGGCTCGGCCCATTAAGGAGGTTTATTTTTAACTATTCATTGGAGCTCATTTTTGATATTTGGAATTTTTTGGGTCGTCCGATCGGAGATTGGGTTACACGTGCATGTCGGACATGATATAGAAAAAAATTCAAAAAATAAAAAACAAATGGGCTGCACCCATGCGGTGCGGTTTGCTTTAGATAAAACAAATCTTGAGACACCTGAAATATTCAGCAAAGTACTGTTGAATGTATTTTGACCCTTCTGGTACAGTTTAACATAAAAAGAGACACTTTGTTGCAACAGGTTTGCTATAGGGTATATGAACCCGATTGGAAACATAACTCCAAAGCGGGTACAATACTTGATGGAACAAATGCTAAATGGGTTGGGTTTGATTTGGTATAACTTATTGAGTCTCCCATTGTCCTCCGGCTCCATTACATTGAGGGATTGGGATGATGTCATTAAAAAGTTTGACCACACACTAGAAGGATGGAAAGCGAAACTACTTTCAGCAGGGGGGAGATAGATCCTTCCAAATCAGTTCTATCCTCATTAGCCAAATATCACCTTTCCATCCTTAAAATTCCAAGATCTATAGAGAGGATGATTGAGGCAATGAGGAGTTCATTCTTTTGGGAAGGAGGAAAGAGAGATGCGAAAGGGCTTCATCTATTGCCTAGGATCAAGCGTATAGAAGTAAAGAGCAAGGAGGGGTTAGGAGTGTTCACAGTCGGGTCGGGTCGGTTCGATTTAGAGAGAAAAATTATCAAATTGAACCAAACCGATCCAACCTTAGAAACCGAACCAAACCAAACCGAAAAAGTTCAGTTTTGTTCGGTTTAAATTGATTTGGACGTCATATACCCAACTTCAAGTGGGCCAAGCCCAATTGTCGGCCCCACCCACGAATCTACCCATCTTTTGTCTATTTAAAACTTTTACTGGGCCACTCAGCACCCACGCACCATAAGCCCATACACTTGGAGTCAACTGCTTGTTGTGTTTATAGCCTTTTTTTAGAGTAACTTCCCAAAAAGTTCCGATGTAGGACTAAACACGCACAAGTCACAGTCCCACATACAACTCCAGTTGTTCCAGCCGACGTCCCATCCGTCGTAGGTAAATACCCTCGCTACCGCCAGCACGTCCAGATCGGCGAAGACGACGTCCTGATCCCTAAGCACCTCTTTGGCCGTGGCGGGGGAGCTCATAACAACACAAAGCTTGGTCCCAAGGCGGATGCCCATGATGGGGCCGTACGACTTGGCGAGGTCGGCGAAGCAGCAGTGGAGTTGGGGGCCCAAGAAAGGGAGGCTGCGGACAAGCGGCAAGCCCACGGGGCCAGGGGGAAAGTCTTAATCCGTCTTCTTCCTCCCCAAGAGATAAGAGGAGATGGCGGCGGTTGTGATCACGAGCAACGTGAGCATGGATAGCAGTACCGGCCGATTCCAGTACGTACCGGTATCAGCCATCACCGGTACCGGTTCAGCCATTAATGGCCGGTATCGGTAAAAATAAAATTAAAAAAAAAAAAAAAAAATCTGTACCGGGACGGTACCAAACCAGTACGCCCGTGAAACACTTTCCCCTCTCACAGAAACATATCTGTGAGAGGGGAAGGCCGTTTTTGGCAGTGGGAGGGGAAGGAGCAGCCGCCGCCACCGCTGTTGCCGGAGACGTTTTCACATGTTGCCGAAGACGTTTTCACCATTTTGAGTGGAAAAAAAAAGGTATGATATATATTTTAAATCTAGTGATTATTTTGTAGTTGTTAACTAATTCTTAGATTGTTTATGTTCATTTTCTTAATAAAATAGACAACCCCCAATTTTGACCTTAATTAGTGGTTAAAAATTTGAGCTTTTGTCTAATTACTTAAATTAAACATCCATTAAAGCCTAATTAAGCTTCATTGCATATTTTAAACTAGGAACATGCTGTGAATTACATTGATCGACGGTTAATTAGGAAAAATCCCAAATTTTGACCCTAACTAGCGGTAAAAAATTAGGGCTTTTGTCTAATTACTTAAATTAAACATCAATTGAAGGATAATTAAGCTTCATTGCATATTTTAAATTAGGAGCATGCTGTAAATTGCGTTGATCGACGGTTAATTAGGGAAAACCCCTAATTTTGACTTTAATTAGCAGTTAAAAATTGGGACTTTTATCTAATTACTTAAATTAAACATCAATTGAAGTCTAATTAAGGTTCATTGCATATTTTAAACTAGGAACATGCTGTGAATTGCGTTGATCGACGGTTAATTAGGGAAAACCCAAGAGGGATTCATCAAGTCAACAAGCGTATACTCCAAGAGGGATTCAAAAAGAGATGCACGACTTGACTGCATCATTATTTAGTTATGGTGAATATTAGGAACATATGCAACCTTATTATGGATACCAACAACAGCAACCAGATGATGAATCAGAAGAATCTACGGGTTATTATCCATATTAGTATACTCACTCATGTTTTTAATAAGGATCGTTTGATTTCGTTAACATTTATTATTTGTAAATGTTTAGTACATTAACATAATATTTTTCATATTTAATATGTATGAAAATAGTCATTAGTATGTATTACGTATACTTCTTTGTCTTAACCCACCTTTGTCACACTCAACACATATCTAATTAATTGTTTACATTTTTCTAATTTTTTCTGAATTTTTTTTTCTTTTTTTCTGATTGTTTTGCGCCCTTTTAGGCCTGTACCAGCCAGTATGGCCGATACCGGTACCGGTACTGCCATCCATGAACGTGAGGACTACGCTGGCCAGCTCATCGGTCTAGTTGCTTCCTTCCCACCACCACCGCCATGCTTGGGAGACGATGACTCCGGCTTGGGTTGGGAGCCTTTAGTCTGAGATCGGATTCCAATAAATCTTTCAGCTCCTTATATTATCCAGGTTGCTATACATTACTTGAAATGCTGACCAAGACGGATGGATGCATTGGATGTGAAATTTATTTTATCACGTCAATATTTCAGGTTGATCGGGTTGAGGGGGTGTTCAACCTGAACCGAACCGAGACTACTATCAAACCGAAGCAAACCGTAATTTTGGTATGGTTCGGTTTGATTTTTCAGGTCGAACCAAATAGTGAACACCCCTAGGAGGGGTTGGATTGGTGAAGATTGAAACTTTCAATAAGGCAATGTTAACCAAGCGGCTATGGAGACTAGGGGAACAAGTGGACTCTCTTTTGGATGAGAATTGTGAAAGAGTAGTACTACCACAACACTTCTAGATTGTGTTTAATGCCTTCTAGGTCCTCAAATGTGTCTCAGATTTGGAGAAATATTGTAAAGTTACAGGATCTCATCTTGCCAGTGGTGTTTCGAGTAGGGAATTGGGAAACTGGTCAGATTCTGGGAGGATAAATGGATTTCAGATGTTTGGTTTGCTGATCAGACACCTGATTTATATCAGCTAGTAGAAGAAAAAGAGGCTTCAGTAGCATATGTTCTCTCTCAAGCTAATACTTTGCAGTGTAGTTTCACTCTTAGAAGGAATCCAACAGACACTGAAATGGAAGAATTGTTAATGGTCTTAAGGGTCATCCAGAAGTACAATGGATCAGAGGGCAGAAAGACAGAAGATTGTGGGTCTGGTATTCAAACGGCACCTTCTCCCCAAGTGTTCTTGCTAGAAAGCTTCAAGATGGAGCCATAAGAGTGTGGTGGGAATCTATTGTTTGGTCCATGTATCTACCAAATAAAATCAGAATTTTTCTTTGGAAAGTGGCATTGAGAAGACTTGCTACAGCACAAAGATTGAATAAAATTTTCAACATCCAACAGCCCAATTGCATCTTTTGTTGTATCTATGAAGAAAATCAAGACCCTCTATTCTTTCTGTGTGGTACAATCAGTACTCAATGGAAGATTTTATGCACAGCCCTGCGAGTTCAGTGGGAGGAACTAAGAGAGGTTTTACATTTGAAGCAGACTTGGTCTGAAATCTGTCCACTATCTGCAGAAAGGGAGGCGTGGTCCTTATTTCTACCTGCCATGCTGTGGGCAATTTGGTCGGAAAGGAACACCAAAAAATTCAAGCAAGAACTTAAAGCTCCAGCTAACATTCTCAGAAATTCCATCAACTGGGTGAAAGAACGGGGAAAGCTGCTGAGTTGGGAAGCATCACTCAGGGGGACCTACCAGCAAGTGGAAGGACGTCATTTTATGATATATATGGATTTCTTATTGTTTTAATTGTACTTCTTGTGTACTTATATTTTATGTCCTGAATAAAATAGAAGGATACGGTTTCTTTATTTGGATTGGCAGCTTTGCCTTTTATTGCCCGGTCTTTGGCCGTGCATGCACTGTTTTACTTATTAATGAAATGTGACTTCGTCAAAGAAAAAAAAACTTATTGGGTCTCCTTTCAGTTCTGCTCAAACCTGATCAATTGACAGCCCTAGTCACCATTTTTCACATGTCAGCTTATCATACACCTACCTAGGGGTATTATGCCATCCTGATCACTCAGCTGCCATCTGTTGCCTGTTCAAGATGCCATTCCAAAGCAACAGAATATTTTTGTCCAGCAGCTACCTTCCAAGCTTGTTGCACCATACAGCAATCTTGCGGGTTTTCAGCTCATTGATTTCACTGGAACACACTATTCTTTTTCTGTAGCTTCCTTTGAAGATTTAGCAAGTCTGCCTTCCATTGGATCTCTTTGTTGCTCAGTCAATTTTGCACCAATAGAGACTTTTGCACCCAGTCCAGCTATATACCTGATCTGTTTAGTTTCTATTCCCACTGATGTTGTCAAGGTGGGAACATTTTATTTTTTTTAGAGAAAAACGTGGATTGTACCACCAATTTATTAAATAGAGGAAGTACAATCAGCTGGATAGGAGAGGTTCCTACCCAGAAAAGAAAAAACAAAAAACTACTTAAGACTTATTAAAGTCTAATGTTTTGATCCAAGACTCAACAGCACAGCCTCCAATATGTCTAGACCAAGAATATATGAGGGCTAAAGACCGCAATCAAATGTTTTCAACATAAATTCTACTTCCCTGAAAAACCACATCATTCCTTTCCCTCCATATACTCCAGCTGAGTCTTCCCTAAGAACCGATAAAGAATATATGTAGGGAACTGAGTCTTCCCTAAGAACCGATAAGGGATATATGTAGGGAACTGAGTCTTCCCTGAGAACCGATAAGAAATATATGTAGTTTTCGAGAAACAGGGGCTCTAGGTAGCCGTGGATTTTGGAATACAGTGGCTCCCGGAGACTGAGGATTTTGAGATATTGGGCCTCCTGTAGGCGAATTCCGGGGTTTAATGCATCCCGTAGGCGACATATGAACTTCAGGATTTAAAGCCTCCTGCAGGCGAAATATGAATTCCGGGATTTAATGCCTCCCGTAGGCGAATTCCGGAGTTTAACGCCTCTCGTAGGCGAATATGAATTTCGGGGTTCAATGCCTCTCGTGAGCGAATATGAATTCCGGAGTTTAAAGCCTCCCGTAGGCGAATATGAACTCCGAGACTTAAAGCCTCCCATAGGCGAATATAAATTCCAGGATTAAAGCCTCCTGTAGGGCGAATTCCGGAGTTTAACGCCTCCCGTAGGCGAAATATGAGTTCCAGGATTTAAAGCCTCATGTAGGCGAAATATGAATTCTAAGATTTAATGCCTCTCGTAGGCGAAATATGAACTCCGAGATTCAAAGCCTCCCGTAGGCGAATATGAATTTTATGACTTAAAGCCTCCCGTGGGCAAAATATGAATTCCGGGATTTAATGCCTCTCGTAAGCGAAATATGAATTCCGATATTCAAAGCCTCCCGTAGGCGAATATGAATTTCAGGATTTAAAGCCTCCCGTGGGCGAATATAAATTCCGGGGTTTAAAGCCTCCCGTAGGCGAAATATGAATTTCAGGATTTAAAGCCTCCCGTGGGGCGAATTTCGGAGTTTAACGCCTTCCGTAGGCGAAATATGAATTTCAGGATTTAAAGTCTCCCGTGGGGCAAATTCCGGAGTTTAACACCTTCCGTAGGCGAATATGAATTTCGGCCCACCACGGCACACCATTGAAACTGGTGTATACGAGGGGCAATTTTTAGGATATAATGTCTCCTCGGAGAAGATTCGACCCATTACGGCACGCCGATGGGACTACGATTTATGGAGAAAATTTTGGGATATAACGTTCCCAGGGACGCGAGTAAGTTTTTCGTATTGCTTCCCAAGGGCGAATAGGAAAACTTTAAGATACAATGCCTCCTTGGGACGATAAGGAAATTTTAAACCATTCGCGGCATGCCAGTGGGACTGGAGTATGTCAAGGGAAAATTCAGGATATAACGCCTCATCGAGGCAGTAGTGAGAAATTTCAGGATACAACACCTCCTCAGGGCAAAGGAAATTTTCAACCCTTTTATGGCATGCCAGTGTGACTAGTTTATGCCAAGGAAAAATTCAGAATACAACGTCTCCTCTGGACGGAAAATGAGATTTCAGGATACAATGCCTCCTCGGGGCAGTAATTGGAGATTTTAGGATACAACGCCTCCTCGGGGCTGTAATGGAAATTTTATGATACAACGCCTCCTCGGGGTAGTAATGAGAATTTTAGAATACAACGCCTCCTCGGGGCGAGAATGAGAATTTTTAGGATACAACGCCTCCTCGGGGCAGCTATGGAGATTTTGAGGATACAACGCCTCCTCGGGGCGATAATTGGAATTTTAGGATACAACGCCTCCTCGGGGCGGTAATGAGAATTTTAGGATACAACGCCTCTTCGGGGCGGTAATGAGAATTTTAGGATACAACGCCTCCTCGGGGCGGTAATGGAAATTTTAGGATACAACGCCTCCTCGGGGCGGCTATAGAGATTTTGGGGATACAACGCCTCTTTGGGGCAGAAAAATAATTTTGATCAAACTTTGAGATACAATGCCTCCCGGAGGTTCGAAGTAATTTTAGTTGAATTTTGGGATACAACGCCTCCCGAGGGCACAATGACTTTGGTGTTTCGGTATGAATTATTGACAGATATTTTTCTGGTGGGACGAATGATTTTAGCCAAGAGGGTGAAGTGCCCTTCTTGGCCCTATCGAGTGAGAAATCGAGTTTCCCACTTCCTTGCCGAGTCGAGAGGACATCGTCATCATTGCCTCGGTCGTAGTCCTTGATGGGATAATTTATGTGACACTTATCCAATGTAAAGTGACACCAAGGATTTTCTCGTCATTGACGACTCTGATATCCTTCCTAGGTAGGAATGTGGGAAAATTCGATCCCCGCCTGAGACAGGCCGAGAGAGCTCTCCCCCCACCGGAGTATGGCTATATACATATTTTCAACACACTTGGTACGAACGGCTTCTGTGAGCCATACCCCGGTGAGTTGCTGGATGAGAATGATTTTTTTTTTTTTACTAACATCGACGTCCTTACGAGTTTTCACCGAAGCTAGCCCCTTTTATTTTTTTTGCATGTGCACCCTTGCGGGTTTTCACACAGCAGGATTACCCATTTTTGCCTGAAGCGCCCTTTCGGATTTTCACCTCAGTTGGGTTTTGGACTTTTTTGCCCTTAATTGGCCCCTCACAGGAGCGGGACCAATCAAGTCTGTCAGGGCACCTCATTTTTAAGCCCCACTTTTTTTTTTTTTTTTTTTTTTTTTTTTTTTTTTTTTTTGCTCATAGGTCAGCGAATTACACTCAATGTGTAATCACATGTGGCTGTGGGGATTCACCAGGTATTTCCCCATACTTATCTTTCCTTCTTGAATCAACTTTTATACTTCATTTTTGAACATAAAGCAACGTTCAATTGGATGGGTGATGAAGCGGTGGTATGGGCAGTAGTTGGGTGCATCTACCCGATGTATTTCTTCTTCTATTTTTGGCTTGGGCAGAACAATTGCTTTTCTGCTCATACATAACTCGAAGAGTTCTTGGGTCTTTTCCTTTGGAAAAAAGTATGGTCTCTTGAGCTTTTTTGCCAGGGATTCAGTATCTTTAAAACTTATCCCTGTTTCTGCACCAGCAACTTATTTTCCCTGATAACCTTGTCTAGCTGCAAAGGTGGCCTCGGGAGTATAACCGTGACTTTCACAGCCTTTCCATTTGAGCACCATTCCCTCTCGGTACTGGGCTTCTGCTGCTTCATTTAAGTCTATGATAAGTTTGTCCTTATTCTTTAGGGGACGGCTGCATTCTGGTCCTGGCTCCTCAAAGGAGAATAGCCTATTAATTCTGTCCATTGACATGACTTCTGTCCATTGTCTTGCAAGACCTTCAATTACTTGAGTGAGTTCATACTGCTGATGAGAGATTTGTCCCAGACTCACTTGAATCCCCTCTAGTGCTGCCATAATGGACCCCTCGAGAGTGGAAATTGCTGGAGTATATGATGGATTTATCTTCTGTTCTAATGAGATTTGTTGATGAGAGAGTTGTATCAGACTCATCTGAATCTTCTCTAGTGTTGTCATGATAGACGCTTCTGGAGTGGAAGTCGCTGGAGCGTATGATGGTATTGCCTCCTACTCAGGCGAAACTTGTTGATGGGAGAGCTGTGACATACTCATCTGAATCTCCTCCAGTGCCGCCACGATAGACCTTTCTGGAGTGGGGGTCGCTGGGAGATATGATGGTACCACTTCCTGTTCTGAAGGGGCATCTATATTCTTATTTGTAGGCTCTTCTTCTGGGGAGTTTTTATCCATATGGACGACATTTGCTGTAAATGTTTGTCTGGGCATTCGATGTGGCTGAGGCGGGTCTACTAAGTATTTTCCCATCTCCACGGCCCCTTTTCGGATAAGCATTTCAATTTCCCCTTTGCAGATATAACAATCTTCTATTACATGTCCCAACATACGATGGTACATGCAATAGTTGGGTTCATCTATTTTACCAACTTCTGCTGGCCTTTTTGGTTCAGGTAGCATCAAGAGATTGGCCCGTATGCAGACATTAAACAACTCTCTTGTATGCTCTCTGATGAAAGAGTAAGGCATTTTTCTTCTCTCATTAAGGGTGGCATATGATCCCCTTCTATTGGATGTTGAGGCATTTGCATTGTTCTTGCCCCCTGTATTTTCTACAGTCGAGGTTAAGTCTATGGCATTGACCTCTTCTGTATCCATATTTTGCTTCTTTGGGACTTTCCCCCCAATGGGGGCAATGGTTGGATGGTCCGAAGAATATTTCGACCTCCATCACAATGTTATTTAGTTGATCAAAGTTCTTGACATTTGCGTCAATCAGCTTCTCACTTATTTCAGGCTTTAAGCCCCTTTTGCACAATCGTACCGCATCATCGTGGGTCGGCAGATTGTCGCATTTCATGCAGAGGTTCCGCCATTTTTTGATATAGTCGGTGGCGGATTCATTCCTGCCTTGCTTTAGTGTCATCAATTCAGTGATGGTGACCTTTCGTTCCGACACCTTGAAGCGGTCAAGGAACTTTTTCTGCATTTCCTCTCAACTGTTAATAGAGCTAGACTTTAACTTTGCATACCATTGGAATGCAGTGCCCGCGAGAGAAGTAGAAAAGAACCTCAGAAGATAGGCCTCATCAGCAGCCAACTCCCCCAAGTCACTCATATAGTGGGCAATATGCTCCTGGGCCGATCCTTCCCCGTCATACCTGGTGAATTTAGGACACTTGTTGTGATCCGGCGGGAGCTTCTTAAACATATGACGTACTGGAAATGGCACTTTGTATAAATCGAATGTGCCTATTCTGTCGTCTTGTTCTGCCATTTTGACTTCAACAATTTGCTCGATAAGATGCTTCTATAATGTTGTAGCATCATCTGCAGAAGCATGTGATTGCTGAACATTATGATTGGGCTCCATAACCTGACCTTCTTGTATCTCATCAGGGTTGAAGTTGACCTTTGTAGCTTGCGGTCTTATCACTGTTGGCATAGGCACTGCCCTTGGAGGTGGTACATTTACTGAGGGGACTTGAGTTACCTTTTGCTGCTCCTCCATCTTTTGTCTTAGGCCATAGAGTAAGGCCCTGAGTTGTTGATTTTCTTGCATCATCTCCTCTATAGTCTGAGGCTGTATTTGATCTTGAGGTTGTTCTGGAGCGGCTTCGGTATCTGAACCATTTGCCCGTCTTCATCAGCTCCTCCAACAACATTGCTACTGCCAATTTGGGGTGGCTCTGCCCCCTAGCTTCCTTGATTCAGCAAACGCATAGCCTGCTCAATTTGATGGGTTATGGGCCCGTCCCGTTGCATCAGATTGATAATATCATTTGGGTCTTCCGGTAAGGAAAGTTGCCGGTTGGTGATACTGGAGGTGTAGCACGTGTAGACCCGTATGCCATTCTCTGTCATTCTGGCAGTTCTCTTCTTTTTGTGAGTCGATCGGACCAATGCGCCCAATCGCTCGAGAACAGATGTCCGTTGTCGGACTTGCTCATGTGCCTAATAGGCACCTTTTCCCTTTTGACCTCGTAGGGAATAAGGTTGGGTAGCTGGGTTGGTTATCTGCCCTTCAGGCTCTGCGAGCTGTTGAGGTTGTTGTTCTGCTAGGGTGACCCTAGCCTGGCGAATTTTGCGGGCTTCCTCCTTAGTTACCCACGTTTCCTTTATGCGGAGGCTTCTATCATCTATTGGATTGCCCACAATCCGAGGCATAGATTTGCCCCCATTCCGAGGCACGGAGTTGCCCCCTGCTCGGAGCGTAACATTGCCCCGTACTCGAGGCATGGCAAGCTCTGGTATAATTATTGGCTCCCGACGAGCAGGGGCCTTTGGAGTCTTTTTCTTCTTTTTGAATATTGCCCCATCTTGGCAAACTTTCGGTATAATCCCGAACCGATTCTAGACATGAACTGTCGGGATATGATGGATCTTAAGAATGATGGGTTGCCCGCCATCTAGACGAATATGCAGGTTCCCTACTAATATAGTTTTCCCCGTCCTGGACGGGTTTGCGGGTTTTTGCCTCCCGTTGGACGAGGAGGCTGGAGAGATGCTGATGGTATTCACGGCGAGCACCCGCCTACATCGGCCGCCGTTGTTGCTTCTTCTGGCACGAGAAGCGCACATCTTCTTCTTCTTTTCCGGAACAAGTTCTGGTGCCGAAACGACCCCCAGAAAGTATGGAGATCCTATCACTGCGGGGAAGTCCCCGAAGCATGTTGGTGTGGTCAGATATCCAATATAGGTCGATTTTATGTATTCTATTTATTAGACTATGAGAGCTTAGGATTAGCCCTCAGGGAGTCCGGGACTTCGGATCAGGCGAAGATCCGAATATATGACCTCTCTCCACTGACCTCCATCAGTGTTAATTACGTCAAGCAACCGCTCGACAACCCTTGATTAACCGTCCGTTGATGCCCTTATAACATGCAACACTACTACTACAGGCAGCACATGCATATAAAGATATATTTTAGGTTAAGCTCTTGGCCTCACCCAAGTTTAGGATGGGTTTATATGATTTTGGATTAACTCCAAGTTATCTGGATTAATTCCAAGTATATTGGATTGACTCCAAGTATTCTGGATTGATTCCAAGTATTTTAGACCCATAACGGTATTTTTGTAATTATGCCAAGTTGGAGGGTATAAGGGTATTTTTTAACATTTTAGGGAGACTTGAAAACCTTTAGAATGTATTTTAGGATCATTTTAAACATATTTGAGTTATAGGGGTATTTTGGTAATTTTACCTTAAATCGGGTTTATTAGACTTAGAGTCTATTTTTATATTTTTTCTGAGATTTTTTATTTATTTTATCATATTGAGGGTATTTTGGTAATTTTATCCATCTTATTAAGGTTTGGAGGGTATTTTGGGCATAGGAGAGATTTTGATATTTTTAAGAATTTTCTGTGATTTTTACAGATTTTTATCATGTATGAGGGTATTTTTGTAATTTGTATTAAATTCTAGAGGCATTTTAGTCATTTCAGAATTTTATATGTTTTCAGATTTGGTTCTCTGTTTTTTACTGATTTTTTATTAATTTTACTGATTTTTACTGAGTATTACTGGTTTTTACAGAATTTTTCTGATTTTTATATTTATTTTACTGATTTTAAATAATTTTCGAACATTTTATTAATTAATTAAGCATTGAGATATTTAAGTTATTTTTTAACTTAAGTATATTATTTTATGAGTCTATGTTTCATTATTGAGTTTTAATTATGAGTTTAAGATTAATTATGTATGGGATGAGGCCAATGATATTTTAGAATATTTAATTATATGTTTTATGTATTTTAATTAGTTATAAAACTAATTATTATGCATGTAAAAATATAATAACATAGTGTTACTTAAGTAGTAGATTCATGAACACACATGCACACACATATGCTCAAAGAACAAATAGTGGCATTTCATTCATTATTTCGGCATAATCCCGTCTTATAGAACGGTGATTGTACAATATAAATTTGGCAGAGCTTCCCCTTAGGAATAAACCTTAGGAAGAGAGCCCCCCAAGAAAATATCTCCTCCAAATCACAGCAAACTCGGGCAAGAGCACCGGATTTAGTCTTCAAATTGGCAGAGTTTCCCCTAGGAAATTTTTGGCCAAATGGACATACCTTCTTCTTACCCCTTGGGGGGTACTTATAGACTTTGAAAGCCTTAACCGGTGAAGGTACCCACCGGAATTCTTGAGGTGGGGGGTACCCACCGTTTTGCTCCTCTCTCCTCCATTTTCTCTTTTTTTTTTAATTCAAGAAGGGTGAGAGAGAGAAGAGAGAGGTTAGAGAGGAGAGGGGGGGGGCTTCCCCCTTCCCCCTTTTTCTTTTAAAAGGGTTCCAACAATCACGGACTGTAGAACCCTAGCCTCTATGTTAAGTTGTGCATGTTCTTAATGGTCCAGAACCTCTCCTTCGGATTTCGTCTTCTGTTAGGTGCCACAACTCTCTTCTAGCTGCAGCCATCTCAAGATCTAAATCATCATCACTAGACTCAACAATTTGTTCAACCCTCTGCCTCTCACATAGAGAAATGCCACTGATTCCAGTATACAGTCCATTGCCTTTTCTATTTTGTCTACCTGAAATCTCCTCCTATAGTTCAACCTCCTCTTCATCCCTTTGTTCCTTCTTAACTTTCTGTCCATGCAACAATGCACGCATCTCGCTGGACACTAGTCAGGGACAAACAGTATACCTCGTGACCTATCTCGAGATCCCTACTAAGTGTTCTTTTCCTCTAGTCACTCCACCACCCATCTCTTTGCCACGATATTTGCAATTCACTCTTCTCCTTGCAGCATCAATTAAGGTGATACGGGTCCACCCTGGGTCCTGTTCTTGCTGTCTCTTATCGGGCTACAGATGTTCAGTCATGATCCTACAATAAGAAAGAAAAAAAGGAAAACATATATAAGTATAAAAGGAAAACATATATAAGTATAATTGGCATCATGCTCCTATTCTAAAGTATGCAATGAGGTGTATTTAGGTTTCAATTGATATTTAATTAAGATGTTCAGTCATGATTAACATGCTCCTACTCTAAAATATGCAGTAAAGCTTAATTAGGCTTCAATTGATACTTAATTAAGGTACTAGACAAAAGTCCAAATTTTTAACTACTAATTAGGGTCAAAATTTGATTTTTTTTTCCCTCAGTCAATGCAATTGACAGCATACTCCTACTTTAAAGTATGTAATGAAACTTAATTAGGCTTCATTTGATGTTTAATTAAGGTAATTAGATAAAAGTCCCAATTTTTAACCATTAACTAAGGTCAAAATTGAGATTTTTCTCTAATTAACATAAAATCAACACAATTGACAACATGCCCCTACTTTAAAGTATGCAATGAAGCTTATTAGGCTTCAATTGATATTTAATTAAGATAATTAGATAAAACCCCCAATTTTTAACTACTAATTATGGTCAAAATCAAAAAATTTCCTAGTTAACCCTCAATCAACATCAATTGACAGCATGCTCCTACTTTAAAATATGCAATGAAACTTAATTAGGCTTCAATTGATGTTTAATTAAGATAATTAGACAAAAATCATAATTTTTAATCATTAATTAAGGTCAAAATTGAGATTTTTCTCTAATTAAAGTTCAATCAACGCAATTGACAGTATGCTCTTATTCTAAAGTATGTAATGAAGCTTAATTAAGCTTCAATTGATGTTTAATTAAAATAATTAGACAAAAGTCCCAATTTTTAACCGCTAATTAATATTGAAAATTGGGGTTATATCTATTTTGCTAAGAAAACAAAAGTAAATAATCTAATAATACTTAACAACTCAAAATAATATATATATATATACACGCACACACATACCTTCTTCTTTTCCTTTTTTATTCTTTCACCCAAAACCTAACCGACGATGATGACAGCGTGCTGCAGTGGCGATAGGCGGCGGCTTCTCCTCCTTCCCCTCCATCCCGCAGGCTCCTCCCTCTCATAGATCTGTTTATGTGAGAGGGGGAAAGTGTGTACCGGTCGATACAAGTGCCATGGGATGCCTTCCAATCTACACCACCTAAAATTTGAAGGTGACATTAAGTCACAATTTCATAGAATAAAAAAGGAGGATTACAAGGAGAATGAATAGCCCAAGGGCCATCGCCTTCAGGATCGGACAATCCCCGACCTGAACCCCAACTACCTATGAAAAGCTGAAATTTACAATGATGTTTTATCAAGCCAATAAAACAAAACCACACTAAGAGCTTCCTATCAGGAGATCATATCCTTCCACTTCCTGGCCTTTTCAAAAAAATCAGAACTCCCCTCTTTGAGGATACCAGTAGCCCGTCCCCATTCTTCCACCCATCTAAAAGTACTCCTCAGCAGTTCATTAGAGCTTCTATATTGATCATTGAATTTCCTTCTGTTTCTTTCACACAGATGGCCCACAAAAGAGCCGGGCAAATCAAGAACCACAATTGTTTGAGATCTTTGTATGGACAATTAATGTTCCACCATTGTAGGAGATCTAACACAGAAGATTGTTCTACCCAATTGATTCCAAATAATCTACACATAATCTTCCACTGTATGATAATAATACCACAACCACAGAATAAATGCTTTTGATCCTCCTCAAAAAGAGCACAAAAAACACACGAGAAGCTCCCAGAGATGTGTAGTTTCTTGGCCCTCTTTCCCGTAAGAATTCTGCACCAAGCAAGCTTCCACAGGAAAATTTTGATCTTATTAGGAAGGTGATTAGACCAAACTAACTCTTTCCACCACACCCTAATTCCACCATCATTCAACATTTGAGCCATGGAATTGACCGAGAACTGTCCATTGTTGGTCCATCTCCAAATTCTTTTATCTTGCACCTCGCCAAAAATTCTGACTTCACTGATGGTGTTGATTAGCAATACTAGTTCTTCTGCTTCCTCATCCGTGGGATTCCTTCTCAAAGGCAAGCTGATCTGCCCTGCTTCTATATTGCATAACACTTCCTCGACTGTAGCTTCTTGGTGCAGGGTTATCTTGAAGATATTGCTGAAAAGCTTAGAAAGGACCATATTGGAACACCATTTATCTCTCCAAAACTGTGTATCCCTCCCATTTCCCACCTGAATAGTACTCGAAATATCCATGAAATCAGCACATCTAACAATATTCTTCCAGATTGAAGACATATTGTAGCTGGTTGAAGGATAAAAATTCCATTTGTTCTCACCTTGAAAATAAAGATCCTTCACAATCACAGCCCAAAGTGCATTCGGATGTTCTCCCTTTCTCCACAACCATTTAGCTAGCATTGCTTTGTTGAAAGTAGCCACACTGCAGAGGCCAATTCCTCCTTGCTCCTTACTTTTGCAAACATTGCTCCATTTGATCAAGTGAATACCTCTCTTTTCCCTTTTCCCTCCTGACCAAAAAAAGGAACTTCGAATTGCTTCAATGATTTTTTCAACTGCTCGAGGTATCTTAAATATAGAAGCATGGTAAATTGCCAAAGACGAAAGAACCGATTTTGACAGTATCATTTTCCCTCCTCCTGAAAGAAAGTTGCCTTTCCATCCTTCCAATCTACTCTCAAATTTCTTAATTAAACCATCCCAATCTCTCACCCTTAAGTTTCCATCTGATAAGGGCAGACCCAAATATTTAATAGGGAACATATTAACTCTGCACTTTAAGGAATTTGCAATCTCCAAAAGGCAAGGCTGCGGCACATTCAAACCCACTATTTCTGATTTCTCATAGTTGATCCTCAGTCCTGTGATAAGTTCTATCAAAATAAGCAAACTTTTGATATTCTGAATATCCTCCTTGCTTCCTGAAGAAAACAATAGCGTATCATCTGCAAACTGAAGATGAGATAGGTGAATGTTGCTCCTGCCTATTCTGAATCCCTCAAAAAGGCCAAGTTGAACAGCATTATCCCATAGAGAACTAAAAATCTGTCCAATAAGCAAAAACAGAAACGGGGACGATGGATCTCCCTGCCTAAGGCCTCGTGAACTGCTGAAATATCCACACGGTTCTCTATTGATCAACACAGAAAACTTAGAGGATGAAATACAGCTCATTATCCATCTAACCCATCTTTCATTGAAACCCATGAGGATCATTGTTTTTTTGAGACAATTCCAATTGATTCTATCATAAGCCTTCTCAAAATCAAGCTTTAATAACACTCCTTGCTTATTTCTGATTTCGTAATGATGTATAACCTCATAAGCTGTCATAAAGTTATCCAGTATAAATCTGCCTTGCATAAATGCTGATTGATTAATGCCCACAAGTTTATGTATCACCTTCTTAAATCGGGTTGCTAGGATCTTGGCAATAACCTTATAGCATCCATTGAGTAAGCTAATGGGCCGAAAATCTGTCACTCTTTCCGCTCCTTCTGACTTAGGAATAAGAACAACATATGTAGCATTAACCGCTCGAATCCTTTCCGGCCTGTCATAAAACTCTTGCACAAGGTTAACCAAATCATCTTTAATAACATCCCAAAAGAATTGATAGAACCCCAGAGAAAATCCGTCGGGACCCGGAGCTTTATTAGGATCCATACTGAAAACAGCCATTCTAACTTCCTCCTCCACAAAGGGCTCACTCAACTTAACAGCTTCTGAATCAACTAGCTTGGGAAGTAATCCATCTTGTATGTGGGGTCTCGTCAGAAAATCTTCTGAGAAAAGATTTCTGAAGAAATCCACAAATCTGTTTTTGATCTCATCGGGATCTTCAATGACACTATCTTCTTCTTTGACATGATCAATAGACAGGAATCTTCTTTTAGCACTAGCCATGGCATGGAAGAAAGAAGAGTTTTTATCACCTTCCTTTAGCCAATGCTCCTTAGCTCTTTGTTTCCAACCAATTTCTTCTTTCAAAAGTTCTTCATTGTAATTCTTCCGGAACTCCTTCAAAGAGTGGAGCTCTTTATTGGAGAGATCGGCAACCTCACTTTTCAATTCTAATTCTTCAATGCTGCCCATCAATTTCTGCCTTTTTTCCTTTTCCTTACCAAAATTCTGATTAGACCATTGTCTCAAGCATTTCCTTATCCATTTCAGCTTGCCCATGAAATTAAGCACTGCAGAATTTGCCTTCGGTGCTTGCTGCCACCAATTACCAACCATTTCCTTGAATCCAACTTCCCTTTGCCATTTTAATTCATATCTGAAATTTCTGGAGCTCCTCCTCTTATCCTCCATCATAATGAGCAAGGGTATATGATCAGAGACAGACCTGAACAACCCTTTCACATGTGACAGGGGAAATTTTTTGAACCAATCTGGAGAGATCAAAACTCTGTCAATCTTAGACTGGATGCTATCCTGCTGTAAATTGGACCAGGTATAATTTCTGTTTGGATCATCCACCTCTATTAATTGAACATCTCTGATCCACTGATTAAAATTATCCATGCTATTGCTCCATCTTTGCCTACCAGTCCTTTCCCATGGAAACCTCACACAATTAAAATCTCCCAATATACACCAGGTTTTCGGGAAAAGACTATGCAACCTGTATAGTTCTTGTACCAATTCCTCCCTCTGTTGATCGGTGTGGGGTCCATACACAGAAGTAATAACCCAACAGTCATTATTAGAGATTCTATTCTTATGTTTAAAGGCAACCGAAATGCTGAATTTGCCTAAATCACAGACATTACCCTCGAACCTGTTTCCATCCCAAATCACTAATTGCCCTCCTTTACTTCCTTCTGCAGGAAAAACTGCCACCTCATTTAACTTGGACCCACATATTCTACTTAAGACAGATTTATCAATATTGGCCATCTTGGTTTCCTGTAAACAGATGCAGTCCAGATGCTGAGAAAACACCAAATCTTTTACAGCTCTCCTCTTGAAGTCCCCATTGAGGCCCCTAATGTTCCATGAGATCAAACTCATAGTGTAACAACTTGTTTCCCTTTATCCTTGGTCTTCTTCCCTCTCAAACTGTCCAGGACTTCATTGTTACTCACAAAACTTGCTTCTCTTTTTCCAATCTTCATTCCACCACCCGTACCTTTCCTCTTAGCTGATTGCTGTAAGATAGCATTCCTTCTCAATTTCTTAAGAAAATTCAGGACCATATCTTCCCTGCCTTCAAATGACACCCCTATACGCTGTCCAAATTGCACAATTTCATTCCTCCAAACTTCTTCCTCATCACACAAATTAACTGCCAACGGGACCTCACAGCCTTCATATGTCGTAATCTGTTTGGCCTGAGTCTCTTCCTGCAACTCCCTGTCACTTTTAACCTTCTCCGATCCTTCTTCTTCCAGTTTGTCTTGCAATCTGTAGTTAACAATCGCTCCTATCTCTTCCTGAGACGACCCCTCCTTTCTGACACTGTTCCATCCCTTCCCTGAAAGCTTGAGGAGTTGGACCTCCGGAAGGCCAATATTATTCCCCATCCCCCTTCCATCAGTCCAGATAGGACCTAAGTCAACCTGGCCACACCTCGAGTAAGATGCATCGTCTTGCTGTATCCACACTGCAGAAAATCTCTCTCCTCTGGCCGGATCAATCTCCCTTCCGGTACTCTGATCAATCTCCCTTCCGGATCAATCTACACCACCTAAAATATGATATGTTAGTCATATAAGTGCCAGCCACAGGAAACCACTTCTTCCAATGAATAGTTGCTTCCTTACACTGCAAGGTCTTCCTTGATAAAAGCTATTTGTAAAAACTTTCAGAAGAATACCATAACAGACTCTGCTTGCCATCCACAAAACAAAACTAGGAAGTCTTCATCTCCGGCCACTAGCTAAGCAAGACATGATGGAACTCCTCTTCATGGATAACACCAGACACATCTCCCATAACACAGTTACTACAAAACTTCCAGTTATCAATGAAGGATTGAAACCAAGTAGCTTCAAGACAAGGACTATTTAAGTCTTTATCCACGGTATCCATCAACGCAGCATCCGTCCCTTCCTCCATCACACCTTGAAATGAACATCTTGCATCAGAAAAAGGCTTTCCACCACTCTCCCTCTTGCAAAGATAACTCCGATGTCCCAACCCTCCGCAGCAAATACATACGAGAGAATTGCAGCAAGCTTCAACCAGATGAGCTAAAAAAGCTCCAGGCATTGAAAGCATTTACCTTTGAAGGCCTCCCCGCCATATCTCCTTCCCCCACCACCTCTATCAAAATTTGGATCTACTTTCTTTCTCGTCTGTTCTTCCACACCTTTGCTTCTCCTCACCATACCTCTACGCTCCCATCCTGCTCCACTGCGCTCCCACTCCATCCCTCGTGGGAACATCTTATTGAAGACTACTATTAGCGTTCTTGGAGCTTACATACTCTCCCTCGGCCAATTACTCCCAACTCCAGCCATTGATGACAGTATCGGACGTATCGTACTAGTATCAGCCGATAGGTACTGGTATCAGTCAGTACCGAAAATACGAGGGTGAAACCCATACAAGCCGAAACTGGCCTGTACCGGGCCAATACTGGCTGGTACCTGGCCGATACAGCTGGTTCCAGTACCACCAAAATGGACCAATACCGAGACTGATACGTATCGATACCAGTACTGACCAATACCAAGATTGGTACTGAGACTACCATCCTTGACTCCAGCACATGTCCAACATTTAAAGTTGTCAAGGTGGGAACATCTTATTGAAAAGTATTACTAGCGTTATTAGAATCTACATACCACACCTTACAATTATAGTTATTGATTTTTCACCTTCCATTTTAGCAGTCTCCTCTACTTCTACCATGGGTCAATATTTATTTCAGTTACTTGCTCAAAAAGCTCAGCTTGCTACTCACCTCTGGCAGCTACCACAGATGCTTTAGTTAGCTGGTTTAAATGTACTCTTTTTGCTAAGATTTTCCCACTCTTCTATGAGTGTGAGCAAACAAAGCATATTCAGATAGACTGTCACTTCATCTGTCTGGTCGCCTCCCTGGAACATTTCCTCCTCCTAAGCAGGTTGCTAACCTCTTCATTTAGTCTTATGTGAACTTGCGCTCCAATGCATTGGTTGGCAAACTCTTTGTTTATCATCCAGCATGAGTTTAAGGGGTGTGTTCTATATATTACATATTCGACCTTTTCATTTCCCCATTCTAGTTGGCTCACTATGAACTAGTTCTGCTTGAACCAAGGATGCCTTATACAAACATGCCCTAGTTACATCTATAGTAGGGAGACATCATATTCCCATTTGTAGTGGGAAAGGTCTTGGACACTTGTATATTTATTGGGCTGTTGCCCAGGTGCTGAATAAAGATACTATTGTTCTCTCCCCGTCAACATGATCTTGGAATGTTAACATGGTACCAGAATATCAGTAATATCATAATGTCGCAATGGAGGTTGCATTACAAAGAAGCTGTAGACCAAAAAAAAAAAAAAAAGGGTTAACATGATGCTTCCTTCACATCCCTGCCCTACAAGGGAAAACAGACAGCTAATTACAATTCCTCTGTTATGTTACTTTCTTCATGAAAGTTGTAGCTACTGTTAATCATAAGTTCATGTTGTGCAGACCAGTGAAGGGTAACAACACCTGTCTAACAATGATCATGGAACCCCAATTCCTCATGAAGTAATTTAGGATAACTCAAGAGGAATGAGAACAACACAAGGTACACTGGCTACTTTACTTTCCATTTTGGAAGTAAAAACTCTTGAAAATGATCCAATCAAAACACAGAGCCATAAGCAATTTATAGATGCAAATAATAAGCCATTAACTATTCAAACTTTCAAATAGGGCCAGCAAGGAACAACGTTTTCCAAACTTCTTCCTAGAATTTTCAAGTATAAAATACTTCCACTGGAAACTTCTGATGAAATAAATGAACAGTGAATCCAAGGTCCTGATAGAATACACACCCTGGATCTACCAGTAAATTTGTCCCTCAGTAAGCGGATAGCTGTTACTCCACCAACTTCACCGAAGAATTCACGCAGATGGTTCTCATTTGCCTACAAACAATTTTTTTTTAAAGAAAATTACTAAGAAGGGAAAAGTTAATCTTTTTGCAAGTGATACTACATTATTACTGATAGTCTGATACTATCCCCTCACCCCCCAAATGCCCCTTAAGTATTGAATGACAGAAACGAAACCCCCCTCCAAAACCAACACAACGAAGGCATACCTCTAGACTAAGGTTTGAAACAAATGCTGTGCATTGATCTGTGTACAAAGCAGGGGTTTCATCTTTGGAGGCAGAATCCTCAACTGGTCCTCCAGTTCTCATCTCAGAGGCACCAGACTTGCGTGAAACAGTAGGACTTGATATCACTTTCCCAGTATCATTTATAGCCCCCGACTTCTGAGCTGAGTGCACATGAGATTCTTGTCTTGTACCTGCATCTTTCTGCCTTTTTGCAGAATGCTGCTTGTCGGGCAGCATACTAGCTGTTTTCCTCTTCTTAGATATAGTTTTTGCTACAGTACTATCTTCCTGTACAGTTGATGAAACCAAAGTTTTTGATCCTTGCTGCAGCCTGTACATACTGAGCTCCTCCAGACGGGGCATCACCTGAATGAAACAATGTTACCCACATTAATTTCAGAAAAGGACGATGACAAAAGAGCTTGCTGCCACATTAATTCCTTTTTTTTGTTCAGATTCTCCTCTTTTTTTTTTTTTGAAATGTGGATGGTAACACATGGTATATAAAATAGAAATGAGGAGAATATACAAGAGCAAGAGACAAATTGCCCATATATTCCCTCTATACAAAGGCACTGAAATGGTGCAGCCCTCAAATACCCCTAAAAGAATAAAAAGGATGATATACTCATATCCCGAGTACAAAAGGCCTTAGCCCACTCTCTAACTGACAGACCAACAAAAGAACAAATTCTCTCTGCAGTTGAGGCCTCTTTGTGCAAGATTCTTCTATTTCACTCATCCCAGATGGCCCAAAAGGTAGCATGGAGGATAAGCCACCACACTTTGGCGTAAGCCCTAGGTGCATGGTACGAATCGCAAAAGAGCAGCAAGAAGCAGACAGAATCAATCTCAGCCAGGCTTCTGAAACATATCTTGCCACACCTGTTGACCATAATCACGAGTAGCACACAAGGTATGTAGAATCGGTGGGAATCGCCCAGTGTCGATCTGATCTGGATCGGGATCGGTTCGGCAGAATCGGCCGATCCATTGGGAAAAGGTGGATCGGCTTGAATTTTACTTTTAAAAATAAGAAAAAATAAAAAAAGGATAGAAAAATCAAGAAAAAATGAAGACCCAGACACTAACAAGCAAATACAATGACATAATATTGAATTAAAAACCCTAGCTCATAAGACCACATTGGCCTAGATCGGGCTGACATAGGCCACATTGGCCTAGATCGGCTTGATCTTTTTTGTGAGAATTAGCAGGAGAAAACATTTTTTGAAGACGGGACGGTACCCATGGGAACCGAGGGCAGCTCCCAGGCTAGACACCCAAGTATAGCAGATAAACCGGCAAAGGCTGAGGGCGGCTCCCGGGGCAGACACCCAAGTGCACCGAGTAAACCACCCAGCACACAGGGGGGGGGGGGGGGGGGGGGGGGGGGGGGGCAACATGCTGGGTAAATTACTCCGGGGGGATGCAGGGAATCCAACTAAATAGGAGAGAAACTTGTATATGTGGTCCTTAGTAATGGGGCATTCTTGAGAGCTTTAACCCTTTATACTTGTAGTTGTATATTCTCTTCTCTCATTTTAATATAATTTGTGGTACCATCCACCTTCAAAACTAAAGGAGAAAGAACTTTACGAAATCTACAAAACATCATTTGTCAAAGAAAGCTTACCTTTCTCGATGCAAGATCGTAATCATCTAAAGAGCCAAATTCCCTTTCAAACCGCAGCCAAGAGTAACAAATGTCCTGAATAACTATGTTCTTTTAGGAGACAAAGATGTCATCTGAACCATAATGTCATTATATCACAATAAATTTAATAAGAGTATACCAACTTTAAATTAAAAACAAAAAAAGATACCATCAGGTCTACATTATTACACAATATGAATAATCCAGAGCAAGAGCTTAGAACAACTGAACATTGTCATCGAGTTAAGCAAGCAAAAGAGATACAACAATATGAACACGAGGCAACACATGGAATAACACACACTCTATAGTAAACAAACATTTGGTAAGGCAAAAACACTTGGCTTAAGAGACTCAGTATCAAGAAATATCATCCTGAATCCCTGCTATATCAGTCACTCTTTCGTGCAGGGGAATTCAGGTCAGGTAGATCTAAAGACTAAAATAGTTCATAGTAGATGTTTGCCAAGTCTAGCTTTTGTGAAAAAGCCTGATACAAAGTATGCTGGGAGTCACTGTCAATCCATTTGCCAAAACCTTCCAAAAGAGGATCTGCAACTGCAGGTGCCCCTTCGGCAAAATAGTGTCTTATCAACAAATGCAGTCCAAGAATGTGAAGTCTAAGAGATGCCAAAAGAACGTCTGCCTACCTATATCTTACAACAATAAAAAGAAAATAAATATTTTGTTTAAGTACCCTTTAACCAATATCTATATTATTTAATTGATGTGTAAATCTGATATGAGGGCATCCCACTCTCTGCCTTCTTGGGGTCTCCCTCTCCATCCCAGAGAAGAATTTCACAAAATCAACTCAACATTCGCACTAAAATTCTTCATTAATTGAAAAAAGGGGTCTACATGCATATAAATAGTGGAAATAATTTAAACCTAACCCTAGTCAGACTCCTAAGCCTGAAATACCCCTAACAACAATAACAGTGCAAAAATCGCACAGAAAATTCTTAAAAAATAAAAAAGGCCTGAAGAAGCCCCAAATGGGCCAAACAAGATCCACAGACTCGGTCCACAGGCTCTGGCGAGTCTCCGAGTCACAGGCAAACTGGTACAGCACTGATTCCAGATCCCCACCAAAATCAATCCTGGCTTGCCTGATTCACACATGAATGAGACATGGTTCCTACAAATCTTATAGAACAAGCAAATTGAGTGGGAGTCGGTGTGGAAATTTTTAAATGGGAGACTCCCCATTAGCGACAGGCTGGTCTGCGTTGGATGTGATGTGCCCTCTTTTTGTTGTTTGTGCGTGGATGAGAATGATTTTCACGACGACCAACTTGCGGCTTGCAGTTTCGCGAAGGAAGTATGGTGGGCATTGTGGACAAAGGTTCAAATAAGAAGGCAGATGGCGGCATGGATTGCAAGATCGGCCGATCCGGATTGGGATCAACAAGTCCCGACCCGTTCCAAGGGGGGATCACTGTTCCCCCCATCGATTTTAAAAAAATAAAAATAGCCTGAAATCAGTTCGTATTGGGCCCGGGTCGGCCGATATCTCGGATCCCCCCTTAAAGTGGAGTCGGGAAGGAGCAGCAGCAGCATTCTGCTACTGCTGCTGCCATTTGCTGCCCCAGCAGCCTCCCCTTCCCCCAGCTGGTCGCCCTGCCACCACCGCCATCCTCTTAACCCTCACTCTCTCTCTCTCTCTCTCTCTAGAGCCTCCCCTTCCCCCAGCTGGTCGCCCTGCCGCCACCGCCATCCTCTTAACCCTCACTCTCTCTCTCTCTCTCTCTCTCTCGCCTCCCCTTCCCCCAGCTGGTCGCCCTGCCGCCACCGCCATCCTCTTAACTCTCTCTCTCTCTCTCTCTGAGATCTTGACCGAAAGAAAGAGGTTTTCACCTCGTCATTGTCGGCCGGCCGGCCAGCAGTCACCGCCGCCACTGTTGTCGCCGTCACCACCGCCGTCGACGTCGGATTTACTTCCCGGATCACGATCCAAGTTAAGCTATTTTCGATCTTAAAATTTTTTAAAGTCTAAAAAATTAGGAATGATGTATCGTAGTGATCTATTAATATTTAGCATAAAAAAAAAATTAGCATGTTCATTAGAAAAATCCCCAAACCTAACCCTAATCGGGGGTTAAAAATTAACACTTTTGTATGATTAGTGTAATTAGGATTCAATTGAGTGTATCAAACACTCAATTAAACTTATTAGAACATAATTGTATATATTTGTGAATTAATTACTCGTCATTAGCACTAATTTCTCAAAATTAACCTTAATTAGGACTTAAAAATTAAGACTTTTATATGATTAGTATAATTAAGGTTCAATTGAGTGTGCCAAAAACTCAATTGAAATTATTAGAACCATAGATTTTTGCAGTAATTATACATCTTTAGTGCTAATTTTTTAAAATTAATCTGAATTAAGAGTTAAAAATTGAGACTTTTGTATGATTAGTGCAATTAGGGTTCAATTGAATGTGTCAAACACTCAATTGAAATTATTGAAACCTGATTGCAAAGATTTTTTTTATTAATTGTATGTCATTAGCGCTAATTTTCTAAAATTAACCCCAAGTAAGGATAAAAATTTAGGGACTTTGTATGACTAGTGTAATTAGGGTTCAATTAAGTATGCCAAACACTCAATTGAACTTATTAGAATTTGATTACTTGAATTTGTGCATTAATTGCATGCTATTAGAGCTAATGTTTTAAAATTAACTCTAAATAAGAGTTAAAAATTAAGACTTCTGTATGATTAGTGTAATTAGGGTTCAACTGACTGTGTCAAACACTCAATTAAACTTATTTGAACCTAATTGCATAGATTTGTGCATAAATTGCATGTTATTAGAGCTAATTCTATAAAATTAATCCTAATTAGAGGTTAAAAATTAAGACTTTTGTATGATTAGTGTAATTATGGTTCAATTAAGTGTGCTAAACACTCAATTGAACTTATCAAAATCTGATTGCATAGATTTGTGTATTAATTGCACGTGATTAGTGCTACTTAAATTCATTTGTCTTTTTATGTCCTTTTATGTTATGCAGAAATATGGCAAAGCAAGGACATCATGAACAAGATGTAGAGTAGTAGGATGTTGATCCTAATTGGCAATATTGCACACTATTGGACAATAGGCAGAGGAGGGTCAAACACAACTGGTGTGAAAAAAAGATGGATGGAGACGTGTATCACCTAAAAAATCATATTGCTGGCATAACAACAGATGTCAGCATATGTGAGTCAGTTCTACTAAACTTAAAGAAGGAAATAAGGACTTATATGCTGCGTAAAAAAATCCAGAAAGATTTATCATCTTAACAACACATGGATCTGCAAGAAGAGATATCAGGGCGCCAAAGATGAAGGGATTACAGTCTGCCTATTCAACGACCAATCAATTTAGATAATGATGAGGAGGAGGATTCAGAAGACCGTGATCCAAAGTACACCAAAGTTGTTCGTACCAGTATGCAAACAAATAGAGAAGAAGAGCACCGGTGAAGAGGCATAGGATCATCAGTTAGATCAGTGCCTACCGGTTCTCAATATGGGAGATCCCTTCACAGGAGCTCTTCTGCTCGCAAGATTGCTAGTACTGTTGGGTTATGGGCGGACGTCAGATGTGGCACGCGGTCCTATAAATCAATTTTTATACAAATCAAGATCTGCCAGACAGCCTGGAATCAAGCAAACATTGAAAGGAGTCAAGACCTCCGCAAAAAATATCTTGAAAAGAATTGTGGAGTAGTTTTTACATATAGGTGTACCAGTACATACAACATCCAATCCATATTTTTAAACGATGGTGGATGCAATTACCGATGTTGGGCCTGGTGTAAAGGCCCCCACATCTCGCTACATTTATGATGTTGGACTCGAAGAAGAGTATCATGAGTTGAAGGTATGAGTCAACAACTTCAAAAATGTGTGGAAGGAGAGTAATTGTACCATCATATGTGATGGTTGGACAGGGACCACAAGGAGATTTATGATTAATTTCCTTATGTATTACAAAAATGGCACTATTTTTTTGAAGTCTGTGGATGCCTCCAACAAAATAAAAAATGTCGATTATTTATACAGACTAATGGATGAGATGGTAGATGAAATTGATGAAGATAATGTTGTGCAGATAGTCACTGACAATGAAGTAAGCTACAAAACAACTAATAGATTGTTGACGTAAAAGATGAAGTATTTGTAGCACATTTCATTGACTTGATGA
Source organism: Zantedeschia hybrid cultivar (assembly GCA_030544215.1). NCBI lineage: Eukaryota > Viridiplantae > Streptophyta > Magnoliopsida > Alismatales > Araceae > Zantedeschia > Zantedeschia hybrid cultivar. Next base: position 76,296,949 of record JARZZO010000014.1, read on the forward strand.
TGGAGGACATAAGCAAAGACCTTTTATTGATGAGGTGGTACAACAGGCTCAGATGATCGCGAGATTTATTTATATTCACAATAGGATCCTACAAATGATGAGAGAGCATATAGGTGGACGGGATCTTCTTCGTGCTGATCCTACCAAATTTGCATCCAACTTCATTTCTTTAGAGCGCTGTGAGACTCCCATTTTGATTGATTTTATTATCTTTTGATTTTGAAAAATCTTTGTTGGATTTAAAAATCTTTATGGAAATCTTAATTTGAAAAGAGAATTTTAAATTTTGAAAATATGTTCTCTTTTCTTTTAGATAGACTTTAAGGATTAATCCTCAAGGTCTAAATGCCTTATGGATCGACTGTGGATCCGCGTTCTTAACCTCTCCCTACTGACCTTAGTCAGTGTTAATTACATCAATCAAAGATCGGTAACCCTTAATTAACCATCTAATTAAGGCTTGAAGAAAGCAAGAATAAACAAGATTAATTACAGGCATGCAAGTCATTTTTTTTTATTCTTTTTTAGTGAAGAAGATTCCATAGATATCCTTTAAAAGATACTTAAAGGATACTTGAGTTCTTCCAAGGGAGAGGGTATTTTGAGGAAGATTCTTTGAAATTATCCTTTAAAATGATAGAGAATTACTTGGGCAGTATGTCCTCTCATTTGAGATCTTTTGAAAAGACATAGACTGCTTAAAGGATACTCTTAATTGATGAGGCATGAAGGTCACCACATAATTAGGAATATTCTTTAATGGTCCTTCAATCAATATGAAAGAACCACAACATTATTTTAGGTCATTTAACCAATATAAATTAACCAAAAGTTAATGGTCAATCTATCAGTAGGAAAGAACCACTATAAATAGGATAATCATGACTTCGTAGCCTGGCCCCCAATTAGGACAAAACCATAAAAGTCACTGATTATCCCCATTGATAGGGATAAATCAATAATCATAACCTTTGGTCACTCTACCAATAAAAGTTAACCATTAATCAAGTGGTCAGTCCAACAATAGGATAGAGCTACTAAACTTAGGTCATTCAACCAGTATGAATAAACCTAATATTTGTTATTACCTTTTTTTTTTTAAAAGGATCTTGGTTATCTAACCGATATGGAAGAGCCATGTTGATTTAATTTGTTAATTTAATTTATTAATTAATTAACAAATTAATTTAATTGGTTAAGTTAATTGATTAATTAACAAGTTTGTCAATTGAATTGATTGAATTAACAAATTGACTTAATTGGTTGACTTAATTGGTTAATTAACAAATTTGTTAATTGAATTGGTTGATTGATTAACAATTTTAACTTAATTGATTAAATTAATTGATTGAATAACAAATTTTTAGTCCACCAAGCATTATGGAAGAACCATGTTAATTTAATTGATTAAATTTATTGGTTAATTAACAAGTTTGTTAATTTAATTAGTTGATTGATTAACAATTTAACTTAATTAGTTAAATTAATTGATTAATTAACATATTTATTTATTTATTTAGTTGATTGGTTATCAATTTCAACTTAATTAGTTAAGTTAATTGATTGATTAACAAATTTGTTGATTGATTGATTAACAATTTAACTTAATTAGTTGAATTAATTGAATAATTAACAAACTTGTTAATTTGATTGGTTGAATTAGTTAAAAAATTAACTTAATTAGTTAAGTTAATTGATTGATTAACAGATTTTGTTAATTGATTGATTAATTAACAAATTTTATTAATTTAATTGGTTGGTTAATTAACAACTTAACTTAATTGATTAATTAAAAAATTAATTTGATTAATTAACAACTTCATTGAATAATATGTATAATTTTTTTTTATTTTTTTTTATTTTTTCCTGATTTTTTTTTTTTTAATGGGGCCAATCTGGACTGGCCAACCTTCATCAGGATCGGCTGATCCAGATAGAATCGGATCGGGATTGGTGAGCCCCGATCCTAGGACCCGACCAGACCCGGAATTCCATGGATGGCGGATGACGTGGATTCCCTCCCTTGGCCATGGCCTTATTTCATGGTTCCTAGGGTAGACTGCTTTGTTTGGTGGTTGATCCTCCATGCCACGCCATGGGCCATATAGGGGGAGAAACAAAGGATACTCGAGAGGAAGGCGGCTTCTCTAGATAAACTCAATTTTTATTTGTAATAGGGTAAGGGAGTGGGTGAGGGGCTTTCGTAACAAGCTAATTGGCAATTCCTTCCTTCTTGCTCTCAAGGGGGGAGATTGATCGGGACACCATCTTGGTATTTTCTGTAGTGGTCATTTTTTTCTGAGAGCTTCATCATATACACTCTTGTACATCATCCTTTTCATTTATGCAATCTAGTGGTACCATCCACTTTAAAAAAATGAGCACACTGAGTGGATGGGATGGAGACAAATAAATATACAAAAACAAATCCAGTTTTTTTAATCATCACCATGAGCTCTACCATGATAGGCAAGTTTGACTAAAAGAAAACAGCTAATAATCACATGTCAAGTCATGAACACGGGATCATTAGCTGCAAACATGTGAAAAAAAAAAACTCAAGGTTTCATTAGATTTCATATAACAGGAGGTAATTACATATGTGCACAATTCTGATGTGTCTGACTCTGTACTACTCCCGAATATTCATGTTAGATTCTAGATCCCTGAAATTTATTAAAATGTTACACATACACTCATGTTCTCCACCCAAGCATATCCAAAGAATATCCCTTCACACTGTTAACGGACTAAGGAGATTAACTTTTTTAACCCTAGTTTAGAAAGAGGGGGTGTGGAGAGGGGAAAAAAACATTACCCAGTATTGCTTCTCTCTTGCAGCTGCTCTCTCCTGGCACCTCTTCTCCCTAGCCGTCAGAGAGTGCAGCATATGGAGGTCAAAGCGAGAGTTCTTTTCTTTCTTTCTTTTTTTTTTTTAAGGGAGGGGGGGGGGGGGGGGGGTGGAAGAGAGAGCACTGGGTGGCTAATAGTAATAGATAACTCTTGTTATGCTTTGTGAATTTGATTTTCATATTTAACTGGATGCTTGGATACATTTTTTTTTTTTTGTTTTGTTTTGGGGGGGGGGGGGGGGGGGGGGGGGGGGGGAGAGGGGGGAGGGGTACCTCTTTTGTCTTTCAAATGTAAAAGTAAAAGTAAAATGAGAAGGAAAACATGTTTGGCAAGGTCACTCCTGTTTTTCAGGGAAGCATCTCACCCTTCATAAATCTCTCCCAAAAATAAAACAACTCAAGGGTTGTTTTTATCTCTCTCTCCCCCCTGCTTCCCTCCAAACTCTGTTAAAAATAACAACAAATTTACCAAACAGGGAAAGAATGAAAGTACAGCAAAACTTTTAATTAAAAAAAAAGGCTCCCAAACACCCTATAAGCACATTTTAATTCTGTGAAAAGCAATTGCACTTCATCCATTTTTTTCTAGTCAAGTACTAATCATTCAAGCCTTATTAGAAGCAAGGCACATACAACACCTATATGGATGGTATATTTACTATTGCTCAGCTCTTGTATTCATGGTAGATTTGGGGCATCAATAGATCATTTTCTACATGGAGCATTAGAAGCATGATTGGAGTTGTGGGAAGCAAAAGTGCACTGCCATTGGTAGTCTGAGCAATTTTGAATAAAAAGGTTATATGTCATCAAAATTGATCAGTTTCTGGGTTGTGCTTCCATTTTAGGTATGTTTAATTTCATGTTATATTATGGTACTAAATCGGTAATCTAACCCTTCTAGGTAACCAAACATCAATTGATTCTACTGCCCAAATAGACCTACAAGCCGGACAAGTTATGGCTGGCTCAAGGGATGGTACAGGTGGTATCAGAGAAGGGTTTAATTACCTCGTATGGTTAAATCCTAGAACGGAAACATACCATGTCCAGGAACATCTGATTTAGTTACAGGAAGTGCATAACCTATATATATGTAAGTTGTACTGTTGTAGCATGCAAAGTTTGAATTAAGCTTTAATGTCCACCTTCTTCTGTGGCTGCAAAAGTGAAGAGGAGTGTGTCCCTGAGTGGAAGATCAACAGAAAGGAATGGAGATGCAAGAGGCTATTAAAATTGGACCTCAACTGGAGACTAAGTGGTGCAAAATGTTCAAGTATGCGCCACCATGGTAGTGAGACTCATATAAATGCATGGGAAGATATGTGTTTGCACTTTAGGTTCTAATGGTTGGGACAATTTAAAAGCACCATGGTGCATGCATAGAAAACCAAAAAGAAATGTGTGAGAGAGAAATTAGGAGAAACGAATGCATGATTAGTTTCCAGAATGATGATATCTTAGGACATGACGTACGTATCAGGGGAAGCGTATATGGAAGGCCCTTTGTGATCTTAAAGAAGAATTAATTTAAGCCAATGGAGGGTTTTAGGCAGAGAAATGTTAATCCTTTTAAATGCCAAATAGTGAGTAAAGGAATATATAGATATATTAAATAAACGTAGTAGTGAGTGGGTCAGACCCACTGAAAGATTTTCCGGATGAGGGCTAACTAATGCAGTCTTCTATACAAGAGCTACTATGTATTGCAGTTTCTTAGTTGGAAATTTAAGAAAACTCAACCTGCATATGTGGACTGGGATGATAAGATAATATTAGAGCATTAGATGATCATGATAGGGTAGGGGTAGGCACATATATCCTAGATGTGAAGGTTAATGATATTTTAATATGGACTGAAATAGATTATTTATAGTGAAATAAATAGCAAGGTGGTTGTGATCTTTTCTTTTTTGAATGTGGACAGCACCACATGTACAAAGCAGCTCCCAAAGAGCCTACAAAGCACCAAGATGGTGACCCTCTCACACTTCCCCAAAAAAGCAAAAAAAGAGCACTATCCACAGCTGAGATACGAAAAACTTATCCCCATTCTCTAACCTTGTCACATACAAAACGAACAACTCTCTCTGACACCAACCCTTCTTGAAAATCCTTCGGTTCCTTTCCCCCCAAATGGCCTATAAGGTGGTTGTGATCTTACCTTCATATCTTATAAAGGGATGGTGAAGAAAAGCTTTTGCAGGGAGATTAGGATTCCAAAGGATGTTGTAGTGATGGGATAAATGTGTTTAAAAGGAGGAAAGTTGGGTTTCATTGTTGCATTCTCAAGGTTCCAAATGTATTAAGCTACGTGGTAATGGCCACACCATGTAGCCGTGCACGTGAGTTGCCTGGAAAAGATATAAATTGCGTCACTAAGGTGTCAAAATATGTTTAACTATAGGGCACTAGGAGATCCAACCAAGGATCTGCTGATTCTGGTCCAACCAAGGAGATCCAGGCCGATTCCAGCCGATTTTCTTTTTATTTTTACTTTTTGGATATTTTACCCTGTAGAATCGGATGATTCGGGTCGGCTAGTACCAACCACGATCCAGATCAGCTGATTATGCGTTCCATGTATCAGAGTAGCACAACTGAACCATGGTGGGTTTATGATCTGAAAGATTCTAAACGTTCTTTGGAAAATTATTGGTGGATCTGTGTGGCATGAAAAATGCCTAAAATATGACCTGTGCAATAAAGAAAGTATTGAGATGAACGTAATCCTAGAATGACATCTAGGAATTGGGAACAGCACAATGTCCGGTCGGATGAATCCTTATATAGTGAAAATGTACTACATTCAATGATTTAGTTGAGAACTCTGGATACATCACTGTTATCTATGTTCTTGATGGGGTAATATTACCTATATGGTGAAGCTTGGGAGGGATGTACATGTGTGAAGGCCCAAAAAACAAAACTTTGTTAGAAAAGTGGTCATTTCATAGGTAGCCGACTTGTTTTTATCATTAAACAACAACATGATGTAATAAATGACACCTTGAGAGCAGGTAGTCTTGTGGGTATTTTAGAAATTTACAAACAGAAAACGAGTGAAGTAAACCTCAAAAAAAAATGATGAGAAGGAAAATCTATTATCTGAGCATCGCCATTCAATGTCATGACGATAATTCTACGTAATATGTCCTAAGGGCCTACTATGGTATAAAGATCCGTACTTTAAGTAGGGTGGCACTGTGTAGAGCCCTCATTACATATGGGATCAGTAACAACGGAACTATAATGCTATATCAGCTTGGAAATGTCAATTAAGAACTTGAAATTGAAAAACAGAAACAAAATACCACAAAACTATTGATGTATATAGGCTAAGTTTAGATGGATCCTGTGGGGTTATTTGAGTAATGTGATCCAAAACTGCAGCAACAATAATGTTATACAGTCAATTCACAGGACCTACTAAAAAGATAAATAAGTAAATAAAAGAATGAGTCCTGTCTTGATGATTCCCTTAGAGAGACCCAATAAGTAGTGGAGCTAATCTTGTTAGGGGTTAAGTCAATAGCATAGTTGTGGAATTAAATGGCTATGAAAGTTTGTACAGTCAACTAAGTTTCATAGTGAAAGTAAGAATGGATTAACATGATGATAGCAAGTAAGATAGAATAAAATTACGGAAGTGTGCATGACAGTACTTGAGTTGGGTATTTATTAGTAATACCAGATATTCTAATCATATCACCCATCATACTACAACTTTGTAAGGCCATTCATAGTTTGTGATGTTTGATAGTGCTTGTCCCCACTAATAGAGGTGAGCTATGTAGTGGACAATAACCATTCCTAAAGGTTCAGATCTTGAGGTGCAAGCTGTGTTTAGATAAGTACAAACAAAAATGAAGCCTTACATGAAAACAGCAGCCCATGTTCGGCTCCCAATATCATTGTTTTCAATCACATATTGGAATGTTTATTCATGGCTTTATCTTATAACTGCCATTTTCTAAATTTATTTTCAAATAGTAAAAGATTGGATGGTATATTATGTATACATGGCATATATTAAAACTCATACTATGATCACTAGCTTTGAAATATTCTTGAGTGCTTCATTTGGAATTTTGGGGTTCGTACATTGAAGGGCTATGGCAATGTCATGTCAGGAACAAAGTTTCTTAAATATGAGATAGTACTGAGAATGGGTAACTTCTCTTTAAATTTTGCTTGAAACAGTAGCTGTGGTGGTAGCATTGGCATGGCTCCATTTTTGGAAGGTGCATTGGCATGGCTCCATATGGAGCACTATATTGGACAACCATGCTGGTCAGCCTTATTTTGGGATGAAGTCAGGTGAAACAGGTTTCGTACCTGATAGAATACAAGATTGTGTAAATAATGTAGAGAGTGCAAGATTGTGTAAATAGGATATGCATTAGCAGACAGGTTAATTGCTCAAACGACTGACAAAAAAGATTATGCATATTCAAGACACTGATCCCTTCATCTTACAAGAGGTAATCGGGTGTTTCCGAAAGTCTCACCGAGAAAAGGAGTAACGCATTTGGGAAAATCTGGAAAACTGGGTACATCGCATAATACACCTCTTGACATTTTGGAACAAATTGGTGATGTAGCATATCAATTAGCCTTATCACCATCTCTTTCTAGAGTGCATAGGGTATTTCACATGTCGATGTTTTGAAAATACTTTCCTGATCCATCACGCATGGTGGACTACATCATCAATTGAGTCAACTCTGCCTACGTCACAACATCCTATTCAGATTATCAATGTAAGGGAACCAGTGTTGATTCTGTTGAAGCCAAAGATGATTCCATTAGTAAAGTGGTCTAACAACATCAATTGGAGATGAAGCCACATGGGAATGAGAGGAAAAATTGAGGGCTCGATTTCCATATCTGTCTAATTGATGTACTCCCCCCATATACTAGTCTGCTACTACAAGCCTTACTGTATCATATAATGTTGAGATAATTAAATGATTAGTTATGTGAATGTAATATTTTACGGTAAATTTCGACAACAAAATTTATGTATAGCAGAGGGAGGACGTAACAACCAGGGTAAAATTAAAGATCAACAAGGTTATCATGCAATATTTAAAAGTTGAGAGTCAATCGTACTGAACTCTCTTCAGCGATTTTTATGTCAAAAAAGTGAATTATTAATGGGACACATTTGCAACTCTTAGGGAGCCTAAATTTAAATTTACTAGGCTTGGTTTAAAGCCCATCTAATGACTCGTGTATGATCACCCATATTGTGCTGACCCAATAGGGGAGGCGGTTCCTATATTGGACCTTAAGTAAGGCCCAATAAGGGGCCAGCTGTTGCCAGCTGGCAGAAACTTCTCTTCAGCTTAGACCTCCACTTGGGTCAGTCCACTGATCAGGATAGGCTGGGTTGTAGTGAACCATAATCCAATCCAATGTCAAAAGACCCTCAACCCTAATCTGACCATCACAACCCTAATCCAAACCAGACAACATCTCAACCCAACCCATCTAATCCGACCTTGAGACGGTCGAGTATAACATTAATAACCCACATTCTCAATTTCCCTGTCTCAAAATGGCAGCGAGAATTAGGCCTCCATTTTTGGAAAACACTAGTTGAGAGCATAATTCAAGGCATTCACCTGCCTACGCAAAAAGGCTTTTTTTCCAAGACTATGCAGTTTACTCCTTCCAGGGCCTTGAAAAGGTGGACTCACACACCACTTAGGCACACACAGGCAGGCCTAGCATGGCGAGCCAGATCATGGGAGAATCAAACTAGGCCCATTGTGACCCAATCTAATATAAATAGGGCAGTAGGGACTATTAGGCCTAGTTCTCAATATCCTCATCATTTCAACTTCCTTGTTATCATTGACCTCATTTCTCCTCGGTGAACCAATCTCGACATTAACAACAAGGCACTCCTACATGAATGATCAGACTCTCCTCTCGCTACAAATGGCCAAGATGCAGCAACATGCCCCACTTGCCAATGTCAACAAACTAGGAACCCCTTGATTCATGCCCATTAGCATCTTCTTAGATGACCCACTTCATTGGCACCTCCCATCAAGGAGGAAGAAACAATGTTGCCCCACTTGCCAATGTCAACAAACTCAGGAACCCCTTGAGTCCTGCCCATGAGCATTTTCCCAGATGATCCACTGCATCGGCACAACCCATCACGGAGAAAAAAACTATGTTGCCCCACTTGCCAATGTCAATGAACTTGGAACCTCTTGAGTTGTGCCCATTAGCACTTCATCAAGACCTCTCATCAAGGAGGGAGAAACTAGTGACCTCCCTCCCTAGTCCCTCCCTCCCTCCCACAGTTACATTAACAAGAAGTCTTGCTTCAAGGTTCATTCTCTCTCTCAGTCTCTGTCTCTGTCTCTCTCTCTCTCTCTCTCTCTCTCTCTCTCTCCCCAACCTCCGTCCCTCCCTCCTAGTTATATTAAAATAAGTCTTGCTTTCCAATTTCTCTTGAGGTTTTCTTCCTCTTGTTCTCTCTTCATAGCCTAGCGTGACCGCACTGGACCCTAGGAACAAGAAACCTGGCAGGAAAGCAACTAAAACGGTAGTACTTGATTGGCATGGCTCAATGGCACTGGTGATTACCAACACAATGGCACCAACTATCTCTGCTGTTTGGACTACACTGAACCCACGAGGGGTTTTAGCTTGGCTGGCTGCTGCTGCAAGTGTTTCTCCTCGGATTCGTGTCTCCTCTTTCAAGGTGTTGCCTCTCTCACTTCTTGTTCACCTTTCATTGATAATAGATGAAAACTTGATCAAATAACAAAATAAATCTGTTAAAAAATATTTTCTGGTTAAACAATGGGCCCTGGGTGGACCTGCCCTTTTAAGGCCCTTTTAAGGATTTGCCATGCTTTCGGCAATAGCATATAGCCAACAAAAACTAAAATCAAGTATGATCATCATGAAAATCCATATTTGACGACACAATGGAAAGCACCAATACATGGCCTAAACAAAATATGATGATTACGACTTCAGAGTAAGCAAAAAAAAAAAAAGAGGAAGCGGCAGCAGATAAGGTTTCCTTTTACAAAGAGGGAAGACAAGCATATACCTCTGAACCAGTTCCCATGAATCTTTTGCTGTAACACCTCTTATAGATAGATCTTGCCTCATTTATATTGCCCATTCCAACTTCCATATCTATATAACTTTTCCAGATTTCCAACACTGAACCACTGCTCATATTAATAGCACACAGAAGGTAAGATCAGGAAATTAAAAAGATGCAATCCCTATATATTAATGGACAATCACGCAGGCAGTTCAGTGGTTTATATATACAAGTATGACATCTATTGTACAAAAGAAAAGAAGCAATTATCAAGTCCATCTACAATCAGACCTTTTCTTAATCAAGCTCTCCCAGACTCCACGAGCTGCTACCAAATCCTTTCCAAGCTTTATTTCTAAACGAGACCAGTAGTCATGCAAATGCAATAAGTCATCCGTGCTTATTGTCTCTGATGATAAGTAATCAGCAGCACGCTGTGGTTAAACAACCCAAAAAGCAGATAAACGAATCAGCTGAGAAATGTGAGCAACAGTTCTCCATATCAGCTACTTACTCAGAATTAAGCCATTCATCATATCACAGCTTACACCATGAATCATGTAAGTGGTGTACTCACCGGTTAAGCACTGGTTCTGACACTAGGAGTTAAGAGTATAAAAGCTCTAAGTGAGATTTATTCAGTATTAATACTGGCATGTAAAATACATTGCATATGAAATAAGGGTCATTGTCGGCCTGAAAATTACAAACCCTAGGTTCCTTTTGAATCCTTTGAGTGCGTTAACTTGTGCTCAAGTCCAAGTTAAGGTCAAAACAAGTTTTAGCTCCTGCTAACGACTGTTTATGGGTCAAAAGAAGTCCCAATCAAGGGATGTTTTTTTTGGAAGGTGACAAAAGTCGCATTTCATTCCAGTAGTAAAAGAAGTACAAAAGATCACAGAAAATACACTAAGTGGAGTGAAGCTGATGACCCCACAAAACCCATAAACCCTCTCTCTCAATTTATCAAGAAAATAGAAAGAGGATACACAAACAGAACAAAAGAGAACACCCGGTTGCACTATTAGGTGAATGCCCCTGAATAAAAGAAAGGATCACCCTCGTCTGCAAAACACCCACTGCTTGTCCCCATTCAAGTGTCCAAAGGAATGCTCTTCTCATGATTTCAAGGAGACTATTAACATGATCAGAGAACTTCTTTCATTTCTCTCTTGCTGGATAGCCCACATCAGCGCAGGAAGTAACAGGGACCATAAATCCTTATCTTTGCAAGAAGAACCTTTGTGCATCCATTCTTTCATCAGCTCATGGACCGAGGAAGGCTCATCACAAGGAGTAGGTAATTGTCTATTCACAATGTTTCCTTCAAAGCTGCTATAAAAAAATAATACCTGGAATTCTGAATTGGAATGAATTTCTTCACTCTGTCACTAGTTGGAAGCCTCTTCCAAGCCACTTCCCACAGGAAGATCTTAATTTCATTCGGTAAGAGTTTAGAACAAACAATCCGTTTCAACCACACCCTACAGACTCCGTCATTAAGAATTATCACAAGAGCATTAACTGAAAATCTATTGTTCTTATTCCAGACCCATCATCTTTTATCTTCCACATTACTATTCAGTACAACTGAATTAATAATGTTCATAAGAGCCAATAACTCTTAACAGTTTAGAATCAGTTAGATCTCTTCGGAATGAAATCCTCCAGTGAAAGTTGTGCTCATAAGAATATAGGGATTAAGACCCTTAAAGAAGGGTCCAGTGGTGCTTATGGTATCATAAGGGGATCCTTAAAGAAGAGTTATTTCCTCACCTCCTTGGGCTGGCTTCCTCATCCATGATTGCCTTGGTTGATGTCTTGTTCATCTAGAGGAAACAATCTGGTTTGGTCTCGCACCTTTAGGAGGGCTCTCTTTGATGAGGAGATCAATCAGCTTTCAGATTTGTTGCTTGTTTTAAGGGACCAGTCATTTCAGTCTTCTGCCTCAGATAGATGGATTTGGGCCTGGAATAAGGATGGGGTTTTTCAGTGAAGTCTACTTCAAATATGATTGCTGATGGTGGCACTAGGCAGCCCATTTTCGGGCCTATCCAGAAAGCTGGTTCCCCCTTGAAGGTGAAATTCATCTTGTGGAAGTGGCTCATGGCGGGCTTCCCCAACTAGGGATCATCTGTTTCATTTTCTGCCAGACACTCCTTCCTCTTGCCCTCCATGCTCCTCAGGCTGAGTCCTCGGATCACTTGCCGGCTGACTGCCCCTTTCCCTTTCAGTTTTCTCAAGCCTTCCCCAGATTAGGGCAGCCTTGGACACCATTTTCATCGATTGGAGAGATGCTGACTGGATGGCATAGATCTTGGCCCCAGCCTGGTGACAAGAAAATCTGATGGATGATGCTTCATGCTACTGTTTGGATCATTCGGAATGAGAGGAACCTTCGTATTTGTTAGGGTAAAAACAGGCAGGTACATCTCATCATCTCATTCATTTGCAAGAAGATTTCAGACTGGTTTTGGGTTCCGACAGCTCCATCATCAGTCGCTCTTCCCTTTTGGGTCTTCTCGACCCTTTTTAGCCCACATTTGCTCTTCCGATGGTACTTTTTTGTGTCTTTTGGGCATTGTTCCAGTATTGTTTTGTGTAAGGTGCATTCGTTGGGCGCCTTGTCTTTCTTGGGAGGTGATTTTTCAGTAATCCTTTTGTTAATGGGACACTCTTGCTTGTGGGTTCCTTTTCGGGCTTTTTATGTGTACCTTCTCCCCATGGATGGCAGTACCGGCCGATACCGGTACGTACCGGCCGGTACGTACCGGTATCGGCCGGCACCGGTACCGCCGGTACCGGCCGGTACCGGGCCGGTACCGGACTGGTTTTGGGCCGGTACCGACCGGTACCGGTACCCACCGATACCGGTACCGGTACCCACCGATACCGGTACCGGTACCGGTACTGCCATCCTTGCTTCTCCCCCTTGTATGGTTGTACATCTCTTGTAATCCTATCCTTCAATGAAATCATGTTACTGGTCCCAACTACTTTGAGAAAGAAAAGTATTAAGACTAATATCAGACTACATGGATTATACAGTTTTTTTTTTTCTGATAGTTGAATGTTCTCCATGGTATTGAATCAAATGATGACCATCTCCTACTTTATGATAGAAAAAAGTTTCCCACCAGTAATTGCCTGCTATTGTTGTTCTTCCCCTAGGATTGAGCGATCAGAATATTATCCAGTGAGACCATATGGGGTCACAGTTAGGACTAAGCACAAGTTACATCATGATTGTATGCTAAGCATGGATACAACACATTTTCATTAGACATTTACATTAATGATGGTATTCATGCAAAATCCATATCATTATTGTGTTCTTTGAGAAATTTCATGCATCATTATGACCATAATTAGTAAAATAGTATCACAATGATTTTCATTACGAATCATGATTATTTAAGACTATGATATGCAATGATTTTCATTAGGAATCATGACATGCATTATCTCCCAAGCATGTTATGTTCAAAGATCATGACAATGACCATGATCATTAAAAACCCCTTTAAGAGGGGTTAAGACCATGCACACGACAAAGACTACAACCTTACGAATGATAAGACCCTTCATAAGAGGAGAAGACTATATCTATGACTATGTATATGCATATGCTTAAAGACCATGTATATGATTGATGATTATGAAGCTACAATTAAGATTATGGTATTCGTCAATACATTTATCAAGATATCACCTTGTCGTATAAAGAAAGGAGACATTACTATACTCATAATAAGGACAAGCCATCCGTTGGGGATAAGAGGGCACAAGATCACCCCAATCAAGATATAGGAGTCGGGGCATGGAGTATCTCTTATGTCTCTTAAAGGAGTCTAAAGGTCTAGACTTGAGAGTTGAGACACACTGACCAAATAGTTGACAAATACCAATTGAATGCACTCATGACTGAAATCAAGAGAACATAATTCAGGACCTATGCATTCCAATCAGCCTAAGACCATTGGGGTACCCCACACAGCCTTATAAATTCTACCAAATGCGTAATTATCCCGCTCTCTTAGAAGTGCGAGCGACTATCGTCTATAAGAATAAGATTGGCCAAGATAAAGATTAAATAAAGAAAGACTAAGGGTTAGAAAAACACCGACCAAGATAAAGGTCCAAGAAATAAAGATTAATGGTCAAAAACCAAGTTTTTGATCATGGCTCAGCTCCAAGACTTGTAAGACTCTATGATTATATTTATGAAATAGTTCTAAACTGTGTATGTATGTATGTGTCTATACATACATAGACTCTATGATTATATTTATGAAATAGTTCTAAACTGTGTATGTATGTATGTGTCTATACATACATAGACTATGATTATATTTATGAAATAGTTCTAAATTATGTATGTGTGTGTGTGTGTGTGTATATATATATATATATATATATATATATATATATACATACATGTATTTAATGTATCTAATTATGCAAGAACTAAAAAAAAGATGTAAACCACCGAAAGAACAAGACAAAGAAACGTGAATTCAGCTTATGGCCTCGAAACAAAACAAGACCAAAAGATACAAGAAGTTATCTGCATGGAAATCCAAGCACCTATCACTTGGCAGACGAATCACATTGTTGAATTCGGTCATATCCAGCATCCCTTAACACTACCTTCCTGTGTTTGTACTTCTTCCTTCGGTGAGAAAACATCTTGATCATATTCGAAGAACTTTCTTGTGGGGTGGAACTAATGCAATGAAGAAACCAATATCTCTGGTTAAGTGGAGTAAGGTTTGCACGCCTAAATCAAAAGGAGGTCTGGTTGTGCAAAATCTTAAAATTATGAATGTGCCATTATTGGGGAAATGGCTTTGGCATTTATTTTATTTGTGTGTGTGTGTGTGTGTGTGTGTGTGGGGGGGGGGGGGGGGGGGGGGGGGGGGCGGCGGCAATTCATTAATATCAATATAAATAGACATCACTGTGAAAGCCAAAGGGAATGGAGAACAGTCCCCAAAGAAAACAACAAATCACACCCACTGTTCTCCAGGATAACACATAAATCTCTACATTATCAAGATGATAACAAAGAAAGAAACCCCCCATAAAAAGAAAAAAGATCACAGAATCAGGTTTCTCCACTGTAGAGCCTTGCAAATGATCGAGGATGTATCCTGCACTTCAATTAGCACATTAGCAGCTTTGGCCCAATCAATTACCAACCTGGTTGCCCTTTACAGAATATCAGACATGCTGTTAAATTCTCCAGAGAACCTTTTCTTATTTCTCTCATACCATATAGCCCACATCATAGCCAGTAAGAATAAGGACCATGTCTCTTTCTCGGCTTGATTAGGACATTTATCAGACCTTGTCTGCCATAAAGAGAGCACAGTTTGTGGTTCCTCCCACTGCACGTGTGTGATTCTGCATAAAGAACTCCAAAGAACATTGATGATACCACATTGACAGAAGAGATGGTCAATGTTCTCTTCAAACATGCCACAGAAAATACAGCTGGCGCTTTGTATACTGAAGAGGAGTTTAATTCAGTTACAAGTTGGGAGCCTTCCCCTTGCCACTTTCCACAAAAATAGCTTTATCTTATTAGGAAAAATATTTGCCCACACAAAATTTTTTAACCAACCTCTCAACCCAGCATCATCTATCAGTCTGGAAAGGGAGTTGACTGAAAAGACACCTGAACTGTTTCAAAACCATCTCCTTTTATCCTCCTGATTTGCATTCAGTTTAATCCCATGAAGGATACTCAGCACAGAAAGAAGTTCCTCAAATTCCATCTGAGTAGGATTTGTTCTGAGTTTCAAATTCCACTGCAGCCTGTTACCTCCTGAGTACAATTGAGCTATACCATTTCCCCTTGTCTAAAGCAATCTGGTACAAATTTCTGAACCAAGTAGAAAAGGGCAGGTCTGAGTACCATCTATCCTCCCAAAATCTGATCCGCTGACCATTCCTAATACAAAACATAATCCCTGGTGTTATTAGGTGCATCACATTCACTATATTCCTCCAAACAGGTGACATGTTATGGGATCTTGATGGTTCAAGATTCCTTCCAATATAACCAGGGTAGTATTTCAGCATGATGATCTTTGCCCAAGTAGCTTCCTCATTCTCACCCGATCTCCACAGCCATTTAGCAAGAAGGGCTTGATTGAAGACTTGTAATTTTTATTTGACAAGGCCAAACCCCCCCCCCCCACGTCTTAACTTTTGCAAACCTGGTCCCAAGCCATAAGATGCAGTCCTTTCCTATCTCTCTTCCCACCCATCCAAAAAAAAGAGCTCCTAATGGATTCAATAATTCTCTCCACTGTCCTCAGAATTTCGAAGATGGAGAGATGGTATGTGGCTAAGGAAGAAAGGATTGATTTTGATAAAATCCATCTGCCCCCAGCTGATAAAATGTTTGCTTTCCATCCATCTAACTTTTGCTCACAAATTACATCATCCCGATTTCTGACTCTGCACGTACCACTATTAAGTGGTAAACCCAGATATTTTGTAGGAAATTCTGCCATTTTACATTTCATAATTTCAGCTGTCTCCTTCACCCTCTCCTGCTCCATATTGATGCCGACCACTTATGATTTATCAAAGTTTATCTTCAATCCAGTAATGGCTTCAGTAAGGGTAAGGAGTCTCATTATATTTCCAAGCATGCTACATTACCTGAAGAGAAGAGAAGGGTATCATCTGCAGATTGAAGACACAACAGCTGCAGGCCATCCCTACCAACCATGAAGCTATATACCACCTTAAGATCCACTGCTCTATCCAACGGTGAACTCAGTATTGGCTTTGGCGGTTGTTAAACTCAGATGCTACCCTTTGGAAACAGTTGATTACAGCTAAACATTATTCGCCCTATCATAAGTTTTCTGTTCACACAGCCAATACAACATCCATGTCTGCTGTATGGTTGGGTATTATCAAGATGGGGAAATGTATGGAAAAGCATATTGTTTATAAAGTGGGCAATGGTGTAAGCACTCTGTTTTGGAAAGATAGATGGTTGGGAGATTCTTGTCTTCAGGAAGCCTTTCCAAATATTTATCACTTGGCTATCAATGAATGGTCTGTTGTGAAGGATTGCTACAGTGAACAACAAGGAGAAATTCAATTGTCTGTGCAATTACGCAGAAATATGAAGGATGATGAGTTTGAAGAATACATTGCTTTACAAAGTAAACTGCATTCCGAGTCAGTCTGATAAGATTCTGTGGGGAAGAAATAAGGGGTAATTTTGAGTCAAGTCTTTCTATTCATTGCTTGAAATAGAGTTACCTAATTATTTGAAGTATGAGGAGGTGTGGAAGGTTAAGTCTCCTATTATAGTGCGGCTTTTCATGTGGCTGGTGTTTCAAAGAAGAATCATTACAAAATCTATCGAAGCAAATAAAGCCTTGATAATGATGTTCTGTGTTCTTTATGTGAGATTCACGATGAGGATGTGGATCACTTGCTTATTTTAGGCCATGTGAGCCAAGTGGTATGGGTACTTTTGGGAGACTTCTTAATTTAAACCAGATTTCCATTCTATTATGCATGTGTAGGCATTTTTCAAACAGCTGTGTGCTTCAACACCTCACTGAGGAAAACAAGACATTCTTCGTACTCTGCCCCATGCTGTATGTTGGAGTATCTGATGAGAGAGAGAGAGAGAGAGAGAGAGAGAGAGAGAGAGAGAGAGAGAGAGAGAGAGAAAGAGATGATGATGATGCTGTCTTCCAGGGAAGTAGAATTTATACTGAGAACATTTCTTAGAGCATTAACTTTTCTGTATTCTTGGTCTCGCTATATTTTGAGAATTCCTACAAAATCATGGATGAAGTATTTTTAGATAGGTTGGCAGGTGTTTTTTTTGTTATTTGTGTTCTTTTTTGGATAGGAACCTCTCCTATCCATTTGATTTCACTTCCTCTATTTTCAATAAAATTGGTCGTACAATCCACGTTATCCTCAAATGGCTGGTTTGATTGGAGGGTTTCTTATTTCGGTATAAGCAATTCCAGGTTGCTTATACAGGAATAAGGTTCATTTTTCCCTCCCATTAGGAATAAGCCATTCTAATTAGATAACATAAATAAAAAAACAAAATGTGATAAATAAGGTGGCATTAATGCTTATTCTAGGTAGAATAACCAGTTCTAGTATTTGTGCTCGAATTGCTTATTCCCCATTCCGCTCTTGTCATTTTATTGATTTTCACACCTTTATGTGTCTTGATATTTTTCTACAATTTTTATCTGTTTGAGTTGAGCATCGTTCAACAAATAGAACATGCATGATTTAGTTATTTCCTTTATAAATAAGTGGTTTGAATAAGCAGTTGGCATCCCAATTCTTAGGGGGCTACATGAGTTGTTTTATCATGTCCTATTTTTCTTTTGTAGTTCGGTGAGAAATCTCTCCAAGCCGTCGATTGTACTGCCTCTATATACTTAATATAATTGGTGGAATAATCCACAACATTTTCGAATAAGCCGTTTAAATATGTTTAGAGTTGAAGTGGGGTGTAGATAAGCCCTACTGACACCAATGTTTACATTTTTTTTTTGTAAGTGGATGGTACCACATGTATTATAAAATATTAAAAAAGCGAGAGCATGCACAAGTTTAAGGAAGAAAATTGAACAAAAATCCCCCTTTAAAGTATATTAGTACACCACTCAAGTGTCATTCTCCTTCACTTCCTCCCGGACAACCAAAAAGAGAGGAATTGTTACAAAAGGCACCAAAGTGGTGCACCTCAAGAATCTTCCATAAGAACAGAAAAGGATGCCTTCTCCACATCCTCGTTACAAAAGGCTTTAGTCTAGTCCCTAACTATTGACACAAAAACTTGAGAGTTGATTCTGGAGTAGAAGCTTTTTCGCAGAAGATTCTTCTATTATGCTCACCTCATATGACCCAAAAAGTAGCATGCAAGATCAGCCACCAAACTTTTGCATCTCCCCTAACTACTGGGTAAGATGCCCAAAAGAGCAATATAGAATCAATTGAATCCACCGCATCCAGACAACGAGGTTGGATGTGAAGCCTGAGTAACAAAGACTCCCACAGAAGTCTAGCAAATAACAAGCAAGGAAAATATGGTACAAAGTCTCCTCCTCCCTTCCACATAGGCAGCAAGCAATTGGGAGTCCGTCAATGAACCTGGGCAAGCCTAACACAAGTGGGTAGTCTACCAAGGGTGACCCTCCAAAAAAGAACTTTAACCTTCATAGGGCTCTTAGTAGACCACAAAGTCCTGTAATATGGGTAGCGCTGTCCTCAATCCGCAAAAATATGATAGGTAGATCTCATAGAAAAAGGCCTTGTTGGCTCCCAATCCCAGCCCCAAGAGTCTAAAGTTCCAGGGTGAACACTGTGATCCTGAAGAAGAGATAGAAGGCCACCCAACTCCCCAATCTTCTGATCCCGCAAGTCTCTTCTAAAACAAGGCCCCCAGCTGCCCTCACCTCCTCCTATGGAGCACACAAAAACCTGAGCCACTACTACTTCTGGTTGGGAAGCAATGGCGAACAAGGCTGGAAACCTGCGGCAAGAGAAGCGTACCCAAACCATCTATCAAGCCAAAAGAGGGTCGCCTCCCCGTCACCTATGGAAATATGGGTGGCTGCCTTGACATCACCCCTTTTTAAGATCCCCTCCAAATATATGAGTCTGCATGACGAATTGTGATAAAAGTCCCAAACTCTACCATGAAGATAATACTGATGCCAGATGACTTCCCACCATAGCCCTGAGTCCATCGTACCCAATCTCCACAACCACTTACCTAGGAGAGCTAAGTTAAAGTCTAAAATGCCCTTGATAGCCAACCACCATTCCCTCTGCTTCTACATACTCTATCCCAAGCAATCTCACCCCCCCCCTCCTGGGTATCTCCATTACCCTTCCAGAAGAATCTGCATTGGATGGCTTCCAACTGCTTTGCAGTGGTTATGGGGAACCTGAAGATAGATAGGAAGTAGATCGGGAGACTATCAAGGACTGATTGGCAGAGCACCAACCAAACCCATAGAAAGCAATCTTCATTTCCAACCTGCCAATCTAGACTCAAACTTCTGAACGACACTGTCAATCCCTCCGAAGCAGTCTTCTCGAGGTCAGAGGGAGACGTAAGTAGGTGACAAGAAAGGTCCCACTCTGACAACCCAATATACTGGCTGCCATAGTCACTCCATGGGTATGTGTATTGATCCCAATAACCTGACGTTTTTTAAAAAATCACTTCCAAACCTGTAATTTCTTCCAGAAGCTCTATAATCAATTTGGCCAAAAATATCTGCTCCTCATTATAAGCTAGAAAGAGAATACGTATCATCAGCATATTGGAGATGGGAAACCTGTATGTCAAAAGATCTAATTTTGGAAGCCACTGATGTAACCAGCTTCCACTGCCCTCTCCCACATACTGCTCAACACATTGGCCACTGCCCTCTCCCACATACTGCTCACATCCTACTATCTCAAATATTTTGGGTCTTAGTTTCGAAGGTAATACGGGCAACTTCCTGCTGATCAACTAAAACATAATTCATCAGGTATGGCCAGTTATTATATTTCTATTGGGGTGTGAACTTGTTTATTCTAGTTTACTATTATATAATGGATACATTTACCTCTTAAATTTCAGTTGCTAACAACTTATCATCTTGTTTCAGGGCTATACAACTATCAGGTAGTTGCATAAAAGATGGCACCGTCACAACTCACAAAAAATGGGAAAAACTTCATGTTAATGGCTCCAACAACTGTAAAACAGTGCAACTGTACAACTATGCAATTGCGGAACCAGACTGACGAAACTGTAGGGCTGTGAAGCCATAAGAACTATAGACTGTGCAACTGTAATGGTAAATGGAACTGTGTGCAAGGGGTTAGTCACAGTTTAGTACCCTTATGTTGATAGATGCAGTTTTTGACTTTCTAGTTCTTTTCTCTGGTATGCTGCTACCATTGTCTAACATCCTCTTCAGACCCCTGCTCTCCGTTGCCATCACTACTGTGTTTCCTTCTTTTCTTTCCTACTACCACCACCTGCACTCCTCACCTACATACTGACATTGCCGGATCTGCAACACCACTGTCAACATGTTCGCAACTGCCCCATATGCTCAGCTGTCAGATCTAGGATATCAATGTCAGCATGGTCACAACAGCCTCACCATTGCCCGTGTGCACTCACCAGATTTGCGATGTCGATGTTGGACTTCACAATCACCCTGCGATTGCACCCTGTGCATAGACCCGGAGCCGTAACGCCACCGTAGCCATCATTGCTACCATAGGTTTTGATGGTATTCAGGTAAATGGCCCCTATATAGGTTCATACAACCTAACTGACACTCCTGTTTTTGTTTGAAGTGGCAAGTTCTGCATGTTGTCAGTAGAGGTCTTGAGATGCCCAGCGGTGGTCACGGAAGAAAGTTTGGCATGGACCAGCAGTTTTTGTCCAACCCAGTCCTATCCCTGCCTGGCCTCAACCAATCCTGAGGAATTGGCCTAGATCGGCCAATCCAGTGCAAGATCGGCCTCCAGATCGGCCAGACAACCCCAACTAGCTTTTGGTCTCCAACTCTAGCATGTGCTAGAGGGCCTCCAATGACTAGTTGGGTTGGGGTTGGCATGAGGGGTATAAATAGCCCTATATCGCCATTCCCACCTCAATGTCAGCCCTCCCTCCCTCACTTCCTCTCGTTCTGCTCTCCCATGCTCTCGTTTACTCATATATATCTTTTTTTGTCCAAATTGTCTTCCTATGTTGTAATATCCACTTTTGTATTTTTAGAGGTTTTTTTATATTTTTTTATTTTTTCATGCACCTTGTGAACATAAAGGAGGGGTCAGGCCAGAATCCAAATCGGCTTGGGACCGGTCCAGATCGGATCGGATCGGCCAATCTGATTGGTCAAAACACGATTGATCCATGCTTGATCCCTGATCCCTCATTGGCAGTGGTCAACATTTCCCCAGAGTGCAGGCATCAGCGTAGTTCAGATGGAGTTTAGTTTATCTTGGGATATGCATAATTTAATTTGGCTATTTATTGCACATGTGCTTTAATTCCTATTCAATAGAAAATGTATTGATGTTCCCGGTTTGCATTTCCACATTGCTTGCTTAATTTCATATGTTCTAAATGACTGTTCTACTGGTGTAAACACCTGTAAATCTTCCAAGCTGCTATCCATGATGTTCGTGATGGACCTGGATGTCAAGATGGTCGAGGTCAGACTCACAGGTCACCGCAGTTTTAAAAAAAATGTAGAAAGATGCAGCAAAATAACATTGACATTAATATACAAGTAATGATCATAAAACAAGCTTTTTTTCCGAAATAGGGAGGCATCATGATCATAGAACAAGCTTAGAGCTAGAAACTAAACGCTGACTGATGTGGACCGCAACCCGCCAAGCTGAGACAGAATCAGGCTGTCCACTTGGGAAGTTATAAGGCAGGGATTGAAAAGAAATTAAAAGCTCTAAGTAGTCAGAAGACAAATTAGCAGAACCAGCTGCCTTTTGACCCTGTATTAATCAATCCTAGGCCAGTTCAGATAAAGAAGGGGAGGGGACTAGCATTATCTGAATGGCAACACAGGCCCCAGCAGCAACAGTAGGAGAAGAATGGACGTCCAACAGCAAAAGTGGACAGCAGCATTCATAGGCTGCTGCCAACCACGATGTGCCACCATCCGACACTGACTACTGCTGCTTTTTGTTTGAATGTTTGAATTTCTATACTCCCGCACAAAAATGAATTGGAAGTGGCCAGTCTAATGAAATCCACAACAGGACTAAAAACTCAACCATTTCCCAGGTGAGTATCCAACATCAAACACGTTCCCGAAGGAAATATATCAAGTAAAGGTCCTGTTGGATATTTAACTAAAGAATGGAACAATGGATAGGAAATGAAGTAAAAGTTCAAGCAATAAGGATAGCACAATAAGGACATAATCAAATATGATCCATACTTTAGCAAAATATGTACAAAACCACATTAAGGAAAAGAGAAGAGTAAAATAGGCTGCATACATAGTTACCTATGCACAAGTTAAAACAATTGAACCCTTGAATGTAAGAAAAAACGTGAAGCTAGAGGTTTTGGAAAGTTCTTGCATCCAACTCCAATAAAAGATTACCTATTTGTGAAAATCCCCATACAATGAGAATATGTAAATGTACTCATGCACATAGTACACAGATATGACCCTCTGACTTGGCGAACAGCATGGGGCTATATATGTATAAAAATCGTATGGGGGTTACTCATTGCACATGGGGTTTTCCAGAAATTCATCATGCTCTCAGAGGTTATTTGCCAAAAACCTACTTTAGGCTATGGTTTCTCATGAACTTGATTCTATAAAAAATCATAGGACACTAATCTCTAAGCTACTTATTGCCCCAAAGTTGAGGTAGGTCCATCTTCACCCAAGAAAAGTGAAGATGATGAAGGAAATTGATGCGGGACGGCTAACAAAGCTAATGGGCTCACTAAAGGAGGCAGAGATCAGCAGCAAATAATATAATAATAAGTAGATGCAACCTAATCGCACAATTGTAGGGTTGGAGAACCATGCCAAATAACAGAAGTTAGCTGAACAATCGTTCTTCTCGCGATGAGGAAACGTGGGACCATTGGCAGTTGAGGAACTACCGCAAGTCTAGGAAATTAGAACCACCAAAGTCATGAGAAAACTCGGGAAAGGTGTAACGCGCTCACAAGCCAGTAGTGATGATGTATCACGGATTAAGTATCCTACCTTACAAGTCTGCGGCAGATAAAAGCAAATACTAGATAAGCAAAGCTGTATCAGAAGGGATTAGCATGCACCTGAAATTATCCCAAAAATAAAATGCCATGCAACAGAAACAATAGCAGAAATAGAACCCATGCACCTCTACAATGTAACCCTACACAACAAAGCTTTGATGCTGGCTGGGGAAAAACACTAATTGAATGGCTGAACAAGGACAGGAAAGGTAAATTCAGAAAAAGGCACTAAAAAGCCACTTCATGAAGATGTCAAGTAACCTTCAAAAGAGACAGTTGCACATAAGGATTTTATATGCCCTAGCCAAGTAGGCCAGAAATCAAAACTATAACATCCAGAGAAAATCAAGGGCATATATGCTGAAATATATGCAACATCAAAGCAAAACTTACCTGAAATGTCTCCCTTATCAAACTATAGTCCAGAACACTCTCTTTGGCTATAGATGAGGATACCCTTCTTCTCAAACCATCAATACGAGTGAGAAACAAATCTAGATACTGCAAACTCCACACACAAAAACAAAAAGAAAAACATCAACATCATAGCCAGAACCAATAACAACCCAAAACATCCTGACAAAGAATATGGAAAAAAATTATGAGGAAAATTCAACAGATTCTAACTAAAAGATAAATAGTTTCCCCACAGTGCACTAAAGTTGAGATTGAATTACATTATCTTAGTTCCATGGTTCGCCATACACTGATCCGCACCTGATTGTATCGGTACGAGTCTGTACCAATCTGACTCCGTCCAACTCATACAAGTCGCATGAGTCGAGCCGATTCAAGACAATGAGTTTGTTAATGGCAATGAGATTAAACCACGTATAAAACAAATGTACCTTAATCGATATAGAAGTGTAAATTTACTTAACAAATGAGAAAAACTATATCTAAAACAACTCATTATGCATGTATGAGTCAGCACAATCCAATCCGACTCGATGCATGACAATGACTTGGACTGGCCCATATACGAGTCGGCACGATTTAGTACCATATGGAAAACCATGGGTAGTTCTTGGAGACGTCCGGGAGATTGGATCGTTTTGTTTTGCTTAGATAGACTTTGAGAACTTGGAATAAGTCCTCAAAGAGCCTAACATGTTGAATCAAATGAGTGGATCCATTGACTATGACCTCTCCCAACTAACCTTAGTCAGTGTTAATTACGCCAATCAAATGATCAATTACCCTTGATTAACTACCGGATGATGATGCCCTTTAAACCAGATTGTGTACTAACATGATGTCAAATACAATTTTAGATCAATTGATCAGATCGTGACTCGTTATGAAAAGGAACTATAATATAATCTCTTTAGATGCCTTTGTTTTTTTAAAGGATACACATCTAGTTCAATCAAGTTCCTTTTTGAAGTCCTCAATGGATACCCTTTTTAGTTGTCAACACAACTATTGATTTTGGAATGGCACATTATTCAATAGGTGTACTTTAAAACATAATAAATCTTAATGAACCATACGAATAACCCCTTCAAGTATCCTTTAAATTTGGGATATTAATAAGCACACTTAGGATCCATTGAAGACCTATATTAAGTAAGGATGATGTGGCCTAATAAAGATCCCTTAAGACATAGGTTCCTAATGGACTTGAATGAACTATACCAATGACCCATTAGGTACTCATCAACTTAAAGCATATTAGTAAGCCCATTTGGGAACCATTAGGGACCTATGTTTAGTTAAACAAGGATAAGTTGGCCCACTTGGTCGAATAAGATGTCCTTTTTTTATTTAGTGAACCATAGTAATGATCCATTAAGTATTCATTTAGGACCCATTAAGCACTAATGTTGATAAATTCCAATTATGATTAAAACATTCACGAAGACCAATGTAACATACTTAAACAAAGTCCAACAAGATTAAACATTTAATGTGATTAGTGGAACATCTCAACCACTTAATCAATAGTACAAAATGTAAGACTCAAGAATGCATGAGTCATTACATGACATAGAAAAGCTCAAGAATATATGAGCTTGCATAAAAGATCACTCAACAAAGCATGAGTGTATCTTTTTATATAAAAAATAAATCCTCAAGCTCAAGAAAGCATGAGCTTGGCCTTGCCTCGAAGCGGTCTTGTACTTCTCTTTCCCAACATAGCACTCCGTGGTTTTCAAGACTCTCCAAAAGTCTTCTCCGCAGCAGCCCCCAATGGGGTATTTATAGCGCCAAGGAGGCATCTAGTGTATGGTTGGCAGATCAGCCGATACCAATACGTATCGGTATCGGCCGGGACCAGTACTGATACCGATACCTCCCGAATTGGCCGATAGCAGTCTTTGTAGTTAAAAAATAATAAAATATTTTTAGTAATTTTTTTATTGACCAATATCCGCCGATACCAACACCGATACGTATCGGTATCAGTACCCACCGGTACCAATACTGAGATTGCCATCCTTGATCCGGTGGGGGTATGTGCCTAGTGGCACCACCCACCGGTGCCTTTCCCTCCTTTTTTTTCCCTTTGTAGAGAGAGACAAATGAGGGGGGAGAGAGAAACAAATGAGAGAGAGAACCAAAAGAACAAGTGGGAGAGAGGATTGGCCCTCTCTCCATGCTGTCTAGCTTGTGGGGAGGGAGCCAACCGGTGGCTCCCCCACCCCCAATATCTTTCTCTTTCTTCTTTTTCTTCCTCTTTTTCTCTTTTTTTCTTTTTGTTCCCAAAAATACCCCCCACCACTGGTGGGCGGTTTGTACAGTTTTTATTTATCTTTTATTTATTTTTTTATTTTTATTTTTATTTTTTGGGGGGGTTGAGGGCAACCAGTGAGACCCCCCCTACTTTCTCTCTCATTTTTTCCTTTTTTATTTTTCCTTCTTCTCTCTCTTTCTTTTAATTTTTGTTTACAAAATTAACCTCCACCAACCTGTGGGGGGGTTTAAGAGAATCTGGTGGGACCGGACCCCCCACCGGTTTCCGTCCTCTCCTCTCTCTCTTGTCTATCCAATCTCCATCGCACCCTTTCTCCCTCTCTTTCTCTATCTCCCGCTGGTCTCTCTCTCTCTCTCTGTCCCGCTGGTCTCTCTTCTTTTTTTTTTTTAACCAAAACCCTAGTCGGTGGGGGGTTTTATCTGTCCCCTCTGTTTCTCCTTCACCCGCTGCCTCTCTCTTTCTACCACTGCTCTCCTACTCTCTCACCGGTGCCCCTGTTCTGTGCACATTGAACAGGAGACCACTGGTCCCTCTAGTCGCTTATGCTGCTGTTGTTTGTTCTTGTTGGACTGGACTGCTGTCTTTGTGCTACAGTGGGATGCTGTTTGCTGTCATGATGTTGTTGATTTGTCGCTGCTGCCTCGGAGGCTTCCCAACCAGCATGTCGGCTTATCTTTGGCAAGACATGAAAGGTATGTTCTCTTGATTTATTTATATGTATTGAATACATATACTTAACGCATCAAAATATGAAAGAAATATGTTAAACAGTAATTCCCAACTTACAAAGGATGTAGATAAACTTCACTCCAGGAAGGAGACATTCATGCACTTGTGCAGAATACAGGGATGAACAAGGTAGAAAATGTAGCACATTAACTCCATATGGAATACAGGATAAAGCAAAGTATAAAATAGGAATACAGGCTACAGCCACTGCACTGAGAAAGCTCTCCAGCTCCAGAACTCTTGGAATATTCTCGAGTCAACAAAGTTTAGCTTATGATTTCCTGCTTGAAAATCTTGACGCAGTTTTGAGTCCCCATTTAAGGACGTTACTAATGGTTCGGAACTCTCCTCCAAAACTTCTGTTACATTCTTGGCATAAATTTTTAAATATTCATCAACCTCCCTTAGGGTTGTTTGACCGTCCGCTCGTGGTTCGATCTTAACCATCCATCAAGCATACGCAAATCCCAATTTTCAAAAATCATGAAAAATAGTTAAAAAAATAAAAAATTCGTCAGATTAGCCCCTAAGGTTGTTCCCATCCCTTGGGGTTTTAGTATGCATCACCAATTTACGAATGTAAAATCGGACGGCTAAGATAGAAAGCCTCACGATCCAACAGTGGAACTTAAGCCAAAAGAGATGAAAATTATTTTTGGGGGAGAGATGAATATTTAAAAATTTATCATGATTTTTATTTTGTTAACATGAGAAAGGAGTCGAAACAATGCGTGCTTACTGCAGCAAATGTGCCATAATTCTCTCTCTCTCTCTCTCTATCTCTCTATCTGGTGGGATTTTGGCATCTGTGCGGTCAAACCGACGCTATGTTTCGGCCTCCTCGTCATGTTGGAAAAAAATAAAAATCATCGTAAATTTCTAAATATTCCATACCCCAACAGAATAATTTTCATCCCTTAGACCTTAATTTTCAGCGTTGGATCATATTCGAATTGGTTTTGACCATCCAATCTTGTGCGAGCAAATTGATGATGAATACTAAAAAATCCCAAGGGATGGGGGAACAACCCTAAGAATAATCTGACCAATTTTCTTTTTTTTTATTTTTTTTCATGATTTTATGAAATCAAAATTTGCAAGTACCCGATGGACGACTAAGCTTGAGTTTCATGATTGAACTCGATCGGACGATGAAAATAAAGTCCTAAGGAATCGAAACAACCCTAAGGAGGGTAATTGAATATTTAAAAAATTTTGATAAATTTTATTGTTTAAATATGGAGAAGAGGTCCATAACAATGTGTGTGGTCAAACAACACGCACTGTAGCGAACCGCATAGCAGCATTCTTGTGTTTGTGTGTGTGTGTAGAGAGAGAGAGAGGATGGCTATGGTTGATTTCGTTGATCGGACAGTAAAAATTAAACCCAAAGATGAGGGTACCAACCTAGAGAGGGGGGGGGGGGGGTGTTGGTGAATGTTTTTTAACTTTTTTTTTTGCGACATCGGGATTGGGGGGGACGGGTAGCTATAACGTGCCCTAGGGTACATCTAAGTTAGATGTGCCCCCCCTCCCACCGCCCCCCACTCTCCATCCCAATATCAAAAAATAAAAATAAAAATCACCAAAAATTTTAAAATATTCAAAATACCCCCTTTAGGTTGGTTCCCACCCCTTTGCCTTTAATTTTCATTGCCCGATCAGCGAACTCAACCGTAGCCATCCAATCAAGTGTGTCAACCCTAAAGGTTAATTTGATGAATCTTATTTTTTGACTATTTCTTCAATATTTTTAGACATTATTTTTCGATATGTACCCGATCGGATGGCTTCAATTGATTTTCAAGATTAAACAGTAAAAAATAAAGCCCTAGGGATCAAGGAATTCCGAGTTGGATTGGGTCCCTGAATCAGGACCCGCCGATCCCAATCCAAATCGAGATCGGATCGGCCAGAATCGACCGGGATCGGCTGGAATCAGCTGGGATCGGCCGAATCGGGACATGCCGATCCCGATCTGAATCAGTCGATTCGGATCGGGATCGGCCAATTCTGTATTCCATGCTAGGGATGCAATCAACCCTAAGCGGCATATTTTAATATTTTAATTGTTCTGATGATTTTTATTTTTTAATATGGGGAGGTTGGGTTGGGTTGGGGCATCCATCTTAGATGCACCCAGGGGTGCGTTTCCCTATTTTTTTTAAAAGAATAAAAATTATCAAAAACAATTATTCAATTACCTCCTTAGGGTTGGTCCCACCCTATGGACTTTAATTTTCACCGTCCAATTGTAAAAGTTCATCATAGCCATTCAATCAAGTGCACAAAAAACAAAAAAAAAAAAATTGTCAGGACATTAAGAAAAATTAGTCAAAACAAGAAATTATTCAGATCAACCCTTAGGGTTGATCCCATCCCATAAGGTTTTAGTTTTGACCCCTAATTAATGATGCACTCAAGTGGACGGCTGCGGTTGAGTTTTACGAGCTAACGGTGAAAAAAAAAACGAAACGAATGGGAACAAGCCTAAGAGGGGTTAATTGAATATTCTAAAACTTTTATGATTTTTATTTTAATAAACATGGGGCGGGGAGATTTCAGATGTGCATTATCTTCTTATGCAAAACTTGTGTAGATGGCTAGGAGGGCCTTACACAAAATGGTCCTCCAAACATGGGCAGTGTCACCCAGCCCAGCCCCCCCCCCCCCCCCCAAAAAAAAAAAAAAACCCTTTGATTCCAATCAGTCAACATCAGATCAATTTATGCCAAGTGACAACAACCATGATAGTGACGATGATTCCGTATAATAAATTTTAAAGGACACCACATTATTGCTTTACAATAGATTTTTGTCCCATTTTAGTTGTCCTGTTACATCAAGAAGGCATTAATAAAGAGAAAATGAAATTGGAAATTTTTGAAATTGATGTATTATTCACAGAACTATCGTTATATGGAATAAAGGTTAACCAGACTTAGTGGCAGCTTGGAGAAACTTAATTAATACCATGCTCAAAAGAAGACATGCATGCTATGATACATTACTGTAGAATTCAGGAGAAGTAAAGTGGGGTGGTGGGAGTGGCTGCAATTGCAATTTCAATCATTCTGACAGAGAATGAAGAGAGAAGGAATAAAATACAGGATGGAAATTCAAATGCAAAAAACAATAAAAAATAAGTCAGTGCATAGCACAGAATGTAACTGATGCACTGAGAAATATCTTACCTCATTGAAGCTTGAGAAGACAGATAGTAAGGACCGTTCGAAGACCTGAGCAAAACAAAAAGAGGAAAATCTCATAGGTCGTTCCTCCGATTAGGATGTTTCTAAAAATCCTGCTGCAGAAAATGGCAGTCCAGTAAAGTTGATTCTACGTGCAGATAGCGGATGCCATAGCATTAATATTAGAAATAAATCAAGTAGTATACATTTACTAATTTAAACAAACAGTTATAAACATAACAAATCCTACTCACAGAAAAATGCTAAATATGCTGACATAATCAAATCTAAGGCATCTATCCAGTCTAAAGTTAGAATGTCTCTGAATGTCCAGCCAAAGTGTAAATCCAATGTTTTGTCCAAATATAAAGCTGATTTCATATGCAGATAATGGATGACATAGAATTAGAAATAATCACCTTACATACTGAATTTTAACCAAACAGTTATATATGTGTAAATAATCTGATTTTGTTACATTAATGGCATGTGCTACAAATCAAGGAAGGCAGGATGAGGGATCGTGCATGGATTGATTGAACTGGATTGACTGATCCCCATACAACCCAATCACTTAGGTCCCGTTTGGTATCGGGATAGAAAAGGAGAAGAATAGGGATAAATTAACCTAGATTAATTTATCCCTATCCTTATTCTGTGATGTGTTTGGTATGTGAGGGGATAAGAAAAAAGTTAATCCTATTCTCTATTTGGTGAAAATGAGCACAGTATGGAAGATAAGTTGTGAAAAAGACATTGCTACCCTTCTAATCTAAAGTAACATGCGTATTATATTATTTTATGTAATATAACTATATATTCAATATATATGTAGTATATTAAGTGTAAATATTTTTTTATTTTTTATTACTCGTATCATGATACACTAAACATACTTAATTCAAGTTATTGAATTTAATTATATTTTAAAGACACTCAATTTATACTACACATAATTAACATATAATTAGAATATAATAATATATTAAATAAACTTAATAGTATTATTCAATATAGTAAATGAACCATTATTAAAGTTAATTATATTATTATTTTATAAATCCGATGTAATACTAATGTCTATTAGTACTAATACTAGTATGTAAGTACTAATACTGATCTAAGATAATAATATATGTATTATATTATATAATAATCTATTAAAATATTTATTAGTGTTATTTAAAATAATAATGTATATTATTATATTACATATAAAATATATTAAAGATGCTTATAGATTTATTTAAGTATTATATATATTATTTTAAGTATTATTGAATTTAAGTATATATTAAAGTACACATTATGTCATTAGCTAGTAATGAAGCCGTTATTGAATTTAAGTATATTATTTTATAAATCCAATGTAGTACTAATGCTTATTAATACTAATATTAGTATGTAAGTACTAATATTACTAATATAAGTACTAATATTAATTTAAGATAATAATATATGTTATTTTATAATATATAATAATATATTAAAAAACTTATTAGTACTATCTAAGATAATAATATATATTATTATATTATGTATAATAATATATTAAAGATGCTTATTACTATTATTTAGTATAATAATATATTCCATCCGTATTGGCTTGATTCATATTTCTATTTAATGACATAATGTCATTAACTAGAAATAAAGTTGTTATTAGAGTTAATTATATTACTATTTTAAGAACACGATGTAATACTAATACTTATTAGTACTAATACTAATAATTTAAGTACAAATACTAATTTAAGATAATAATATATGATATTATATTATATATAATAATATATTAAAATACTTATTAGCACTATTTAAAGATAATGATATATAAGATAAATATAATAATATATTCTATAGGTGTATCGATTTGATTAAGAATTTTATTTAATAATATATTTAACGTCATTAGATAGTAATAAAATAATTATTATAGTTAAATATATTATTATTTTATGAACCAAGAGAAGGGGCAAATGAGGGTAACAATGAGGTTAAGGGGCAAGGATAAGTCATTCCACCTTTTTGGTGGAATAAGTTATCCCCATATCTAACCCCAAAAATGGGGTTAAGCTCCCTTATCCCTATTCCCCTTAACCCCTCTTATCCTCGTGATTTTTTGCAATGCCAAACGAGGAACGGGGATATCCCTGGCTTATCCCTGGCTTATCCCGATACCAAACGGGACTTTACATCATGTTTGGTATCGAGTTAAGGTGGGGATAGGCCCGTTTTAAGCCCATTCTTCATTTGGGCACACAAAAAAACGTAGGGATAAGAGGGTCAAGGAGAATAGGGATAAGCCACTTTAATCCCATTTTTGGAGTTGGACATGGGGATAACTCATTCCACCAAAAAGATGGAATGACTTATCCCCATCCCTTAACCCCATTCTATTCCCATTTACCTCTTTTCATGGTTCATAAAATATAATATAAATATATAATTAAGTCTAATAATAGTTATACTGCTAGCTAAGAAACGTTAAATATATTGTTAGATATAATATAATAGTATTATATATCTATTATTATATATAATAATTATTATATACCCATAGAATATATTATTATATAATATAAGAATATACGTTATTATATATAGTATAATAATATACATTATTATTTTAATAGTACTAATAAGCATCTTTAGTATATTATATATATGATACAATAATATATTATTATCTTAATTGGTACTAATAAGTTTTTTTTTTTTTTGGAAGGTGACAGTCACATTTCATTAAGAGAAAAAAGTTACAAAGTAGGCCCTTGGCCATACATGAGGGCACAACATCAACCCTACAGCAAACAAAAAGAGGCAAACCCTAGAGCTTCTATGTACAAAGAAAATAAAATAGGGGCTAGCAGAGATGCCTCAAAGGAAAAAGGAAGTCAAAACATAAAATCTCTCCATTTACAAGCCCTAGAGATAAGCTCTTCTGCTGATGCATCCCAGATGGCAGCAGCTTTACCCCAATCCTTCACCCAGCTGATAGCTCTTCGTAGAATAATAGAGGGATTGCTGAACTCTTGGCTGAATCTTCTATTGTTCCTTTCCAACCAAATTGCCCACATCATAGTAGGAAGAAAGAGAGATCAGATCTTGTTTTGTGACTCATTAGGACAAGGATCATGCCAGGTTTGGAAGAGATGTAGGGAATCTATAGGTTCCACCCACTGAATCTTCAAAACCATGTAGAGAGTTCTCCAGAAAGAGAGACCAGATTTTTCTGGAGAACTCTATAGGGTACTAATAAGTATTTTAATATATTATATATAATATTATAGCATATATTATTATCTTACATTATTATTAGTACTTACATTAGTAGTATTAGTACTACATACTATTATTATTGGTACTAATAAGCATTAGTACTACGCCAGGTTCATAAAATAATAATATAATTAAATCTAACAATGACTTCATTAGTAGTTAATGACATTATATGTCATTAAAAAGAAATCTCCATCAATGCCAATACCCATAGAAATTCAACAACTTGGATTAAGCATGTTTGGTGTATCATGATATGAGTAATAAAAAATAAAAATATTTATATTTAATATAATATATGTATTAAATATATAATTATAAAATAATATAAGCATACCCCTGTTATCTTGGGATTAGAAGGATAGCAATGTCTTTTTCCACAACTTATCCTCAGTACTATCCTCATTTTCACCAAAAAGAGAATAAGATTAACTTTTTAATTATCTCCTCGCATACCAAACGCACTATAGAATAGGGATAAGGATAAATTAAACCAGGTTGACTTATCCATATTCCTTCATATTTCTATCCAGATACCAAACATGACCTTAGAAGTTGAAAATAGGGCACAAATTCCAAAAACCAGGAATTGTTCACCTAAAGAGTTGCCTTTTAATGGTGAGAATTTTGATTTTAAAGTCTTTTTGTTGATTTTGCCAAGGGGTAGCAGTTTTTTAGGGTGACAACTACCACATTTCATTGCAATGAAAAAAGCATAAATACAGTCAGGAGGAGAACAAAAACCTATATAATGTAGCAGGAAGGTTAACCTCCCATATGGTGGATCCCCCATAATACTTATGTGCAATAACCTCCAACCAAAGCCTAGAATTGGCAGTGACCAGTTCCCACAGCCATTTGATAAGTAAAGCACGGTTGAAATCAATAAAGTTCTTCAACCCCAGCCCTTCTCCTCCAGCTAATAGCATACCCTCCTTTCTTAGGCTCTCCGCTGCCTGACCAAAAGAATCTAGCTTGGATGGATTCAAGCTTTCTAGCTACCGACTTAGGAATGCTGAAAATAAACAGAAAATAAATAGGGAAGCTGTCTAACAATGAGCGGCACAGGATAAGTCTCCCTCCAAAAGATAAGAGCTTGCCTTTCCACCCAACTAGTCTGTGCTTTAATATGTGAACATACTGTTCCAATCCCTGCATAACAAGACCCCTAGGCCTAGCAGAAGATCCAAATAAGTAATAGGGAAAGCACCTCTCTGGCAACCCATAATGAAAGTGGCCCTTCTAACAGCCTTATCATCCATATTCATACTAATTAGCATGCTCTTTTGGAAATTGACCTTATAGCCCAGCAATATCTTCGAAGAGTTCCAACATAAAACTGGCCACAAATAATTGTTCCGCCCCTTCTCAGAAGAAGAAGATGGTGTCATCAGCATACTAGAGGTGTGAAATTAGTAAACCGTGTTGGGAGACTTGAAAACCTCTTACCAATCCTGCTGATACAGCCCTCTCCCAAATCCTGCAGAGAACATGAGCCACTAAAATGAACAAAAGTGGAGACATAGGACCCCTTGCCGAAGTCCTCTCCCATTATAGAAGAAAGGAGTGGGGACTCCATTTACCAGTGCCACAAAGGAGGCTGAAGATGCACACTTCTTAATCCATCCTACCCACTTTTCCCCAAAACACATCTTCTGCATAACCATAGACAAACAACTCCAATTTATCCTGTCATAGGCTTTCTCAAAGTCAAGCTTCAGAACAAGGCCCTTTATGTGGCTAAGTTTTATAGAGTGTAAACACTCATGAGCCAGTAGGAAGTTTTCTTGAATATATCTCCCTTTAATAAAGGCTCCTTGATAGGAAGAGACCACTTTATCTACAACCTTCTCAAGTCTGGTAGCCAGCACCTTAGTGATCATCTTGTATAACCCATTCAGTATACTGATCGGCCTGTAGTCCTTCAAAGAATCTGCACCCTGATTCTTCGGAACCAAGACAAGCAAGTCTTATTAATGCCTTTTAAATGTGTTTTCCCCTATTAGAATTCTATCACAGCCTCCAGGAGCAACAATTTAACAATATCCCAGTAGTACTGGAAGAAGAACAAAGGGAAGCCGTCAGGACCTAGAGCCTAGTCTCCTACAAGTGCAAACACTACTATCTTCAGTTCCTCTTCTGTGACCAGGGATGAGAGGATAACTCTCTCTCCTTCCAATAACTGGGGTAGAAGATCATTTGCAATAGTGGGCCGAGGGTAGTCCTCCTCAGTGAATAACTTGGAATATAATTCCTGCACATGCCGCCCAATGTGATCAATGTGCACAATAAGGAAATCACCACACCTCTTAGGCTGTTGATCTGATTGAGCCTTCTTCTGCCCGAAGCTACCCTCTGGAAGTACG
Organism: Zantedeschia hybrid cultivar; assembly: GCA_030544215.1. Lineage (NCBI taxonomy): Eukaryota > Viridiplantae > Streptophyta > Magnoliopsida > Alismatales > Araceae > Zantedeschia > Zantedeschia hybrid cultivar. The sequence goes on from JARZZO010000014.1 coordinate 76,332,946, forward strand.
TCGTATTACAATCCCCTTCCTTAATCCATCTGTCTCTCTTGATCTATGTTTCCAATAGACCTCTTCTTTGGCCACGATCTCCTCAAAATCAAACTTGAGCTTGTTTCTAAGCACCTTTTCCTCAGCATCTACAAATCCAACTTCCTCTAGGGCATCAAGGACCTCCACTTGCTTTAGGACTTTAGCTATAGCTACCTTACCAAGGAGTGTTTTGGAGGCTCCCCAACTGGTGAGGGCCTCAGCCAAGACCTTCAATTTAGAGCATAGGGTCACCATGGCATTAGAGCAGGATCCATGGTCGAGCCATATAGACTTCACCACATTAGTAAAATCTCGCTCCCATAGTGAATACTTCTACATTCTAAACTGCAGCCTCCTGAAGGTCCTGCCCTCTAAGCGGAGTAGGATAGGCTTGTGGTCGGAAGCCGTTCTCGTCAAACACTCAACCTGCAAGAGAGGGTAATAATCTTCCCAATCAACTGAGACTAAGAATCTGTCCAACCTGAACACAGTGGGGTCCTCTCTGAAGTTGGACCAGGTGAAAATGGAATTAGGGGTGGGCACATCAATGAAAGCCACCTGCTCAATGAAGTCCCTGTAGTCTTGAATATCTCCTGAAGCCTGTCCAGTCCAGATACATTCATCCAATGAGGAGATGGCATTGAAATCCCATTTAATGCACCAAGGTTTACCTACCTGCAAGTGGAAAGCAATGAGATCTTCCCAAAGGTCTTCTTGTCTCCCCTCCATTGTGGTTCATACACTTCGATGAAATCCCAAATGAAACCATCTAAGAGATTGCTCAATCTAACTGAGACCGCATTCCTGCCCACACTTTTGTAGACTGTAACCCACAAGTTCTTTCAACCACATACTCATTCCACATAATGAAAATGCCTCCGGATCTACCCACAGCTGGAGTAGCTACTCCCTTTGAAAGTCTACTCCCTCCAATCTCTCTCATAACCTCCTCTATCTCCACCTCATACTTTGTTTCTTGGACATATAAAATGTCGGGCTTGAACCTTCTCACAACCTCCTTCACCACCCTCCTCCTATCCTTCTCACAACCCCCTCTCACATTCTTGAGAGAGCGATGGGAGATAGCGGAGGACAGAAGCGGCTGGATGCATGGTGACGCGAGACATCGAGAGGATACCCGTGGGCAACACTCGTCTGTTGGGGAGTTTTCTTTTGCCAGAGGAGCACGAAGCAGAGCATCGGATGATAGATTATGATGTCTTCATTGCCTGGAGAGCTGACATATGCCGTTCCAGTGCCGAAATGCTTTGGTCTGTAGAAATTGCAGGGGACTTAGGCATAGAAGCTTTCAATGCCCAGCTTCACTCGTAGAGGAGTTACCACTCGTGCCGTCCTGGTGTGATTGTAAAGGTACGCATGAAGCCTTTGAGTCGAATGTCATTGAAACGCCATGGTGCCCTTCTTTTAAAAGAAATGAGTAGTTCCTCTCTTCGTCCTTGGCAGCCGTAGTAAAAAAGGGCAGTCACTCTACAAAGATTCTGGATGGCTACCTAAATAGCTTCCTATCCGCCAATAAAGCTTGGAGGATATGGAGATTACAGGATGGTGTTTTTCTGGAACATTGTTCGGATGCAGGTTTCCTGGACCTACTGAATACTGGTGTGACGAGGGTGGAAGGTGTGGATTTTGTTTGGCGAAGGTGGAACTCTGGATTTAACACAGTTCAGTATTACGGCAGTCGAAGTATTTGGTGCAAGGTGTTTGGGATCCCTTTACATCTATGGGATGTGAAGATCTTTAAAGCTATTGCTAATAATATCGGCTCTTTGAAGAGAGTGCATAGGGAAACAGTCAATTGGGAGAATCTGCAGTACGCAAAAAATTGTCACTGTGGATCAAAAATTGTCCCTTTCGCAAGTAATGAGATTACGGTGGAAACAACAGATCTTCTTTGTGAAGATCGTTGAGGAAACTCTTCCTGTTAGTAGTCCCAAGGTAGTAGATTGGACTTATTCTGAGGTTGTACAAGCTTATAAGGAATATAAATGAAAAAAAGATGCGGAAATAGTTGAAAATACTTGCAGCAGGAATGCAGAGGATGGGGATGGCGAGAGGTTGACGACGACAGTTTGATTACTGAACCGGGCCGGCTCGGGGGATAGGTTAACTATTGAAGCTGTTAGTTTAAGTAAATCGAACCGGATGGAAACTGCTCTTGAACCGGATCACTTAGACACGGGCCCGAATAGAAATACGAGTGACCAAGTTTGGAAAGGGGTGGTCCAATTTTTGGCAAGACAGGTTATCAAAGGAGTGCGGTAGGGTTTACGACCTGATCGGGGAAGGAATGTTAGGGTTTTCCGGCGGCATCGAGAGATTGAGGCAAAGAAGACGGAGCTACAAGCCTTCTCGCTAAAGCGTACTCTTCTGCGATTGGAAGGGGCCCCTTCTACAACAGAGGAGAATGGGGATGCGCAACAGTTTCGTCGTGATCGAGGGAAAGCTGTTTCTTTTGAGGTGCCTAAGATGATCGAGAGCAGCAAATGTAACAGAGCAGTTAGAGGGAAAGATGCCAAAAGCGAGGATGCGTCGGAAGGGGAGGTTTCTATTATTCCGAGTACGCATTTTTTATGAATGCAAGATCCCCCCAAAATCCCTCTTCCTCTTTCATGTTCAAAGCTTGCAAAAAATCATGAGGCGCAGAATGAGGATAACTATACAAGGAAGGGGTCCATGCCGTTACTTTTGCTAGGTAATATGACAGATCAGGATCTATTAGCCAAGGCGGAGGTTTTGGGAATAGACTTAAAGGCAAAAACTGGGCAATATAGGAAATTGTAGGTAAACAGTGTAGTTACGGAAGGTGACTCAATTTCTAAACCTAAAAGGTCTAGGGAATTGAGCAGTCTGCTTAGGTCTGCGAAAGGTATGGGTGATATTCCAACAAATATTCCACATGTGCAGAGAAGGGGTTTCCGTGGTCAATTGTGAAGCTGATTAGTTGGAATGTCAGGGGTCCGAATGGTAAATTGAAACAAACAGTGGTTAGAGACTCAGTCAGGAGATGGAATGTAGATATAGTCTGCATAGTGGAAACTTAGATTGAAGCTTTCGATCTGAGACAAATCAAGCTAATTACAGGTTTCAAGGTACCAGATTATGTGTTCCGAAGAGCAGACGGCCAATCTGGTGGAATCCTTATAGCATGGGAATCGAGTAACTGGAAAGGAACTCTTGCAGAAGTGGGAGAGCACACAGTGACTGTAGTCTTACAATGTCTCCCTAATGGAATGGACTGGCTTTTATCAGGAGTTTATAGTCCGAATAGATATCTGAGAAGAAGATTAATGTACGAAGAACTGACCTTATGAAAAGAGAAATTTGACCTTCCTTGGTGTGTAGCAGGGGACTTCAATGAAGTAAGAGATCCAACGGAAAAGAGTTCAGGGGGTAGAATCACTAGAAGTATGAAAGATTTCAACATCTGGATTAACTCTTCGGAGTTGATTGAATTACCTCTGAATGGGAGACGGTTTATTTGGAGCAATTCAAGGTCTAACCCGTCAATGTCAAGAATTGCTAGGGTTTTTATTGATGTTAGATGGGAGAGTTTATTCCCTTTTGCTGTGTTGAGTGCGAAGCCGGGGTTTGTGTCTGATCACTGTGTTTTAATGGTGGAGAGCATTCAGAATATCTCAAGGAATCGGCCGTTTAAATTGGAAAAGAGTTGGATGAAAGACAAAGAATTCAGAAAAATGGTGGAACAAAATTGGAACAATGTGCAAACAGGATTACATGGGGTAAAACGTCTGGCATTTAAACTGAAAAGTCTGAATGCAGCTATTAAAGTTTGGGCTGTGCAATGGAAGGAAAAAAATACTGAGAAATTTCATACATTGACTGCTAACATCAATTATTTAGAAATTTTAGAAGGCAGACCACTTAATGTTCAGGAGAAAGCTAAGTTGACAATGCTCATAATTCAAATGAATGAATGGAGAATGGAGGAGGAAAGTAAATGGAGACAAAGGTCTAGAATTCAACGGTTAAAAGAAGGGGACAATAACACTAATTTTTTTCAAATCATTGCAAATGGAAGAAGAAGAAGGAATACCATCTCTTCATTGGAAGTGAATGGGGTGTCGACGGATGATGAGCATGTTATAATTGGGGAAATTCTCATTTTCTACCAAAAACTGTTTTCAGCTTAGCAAAGATGGTATCCACTGTGGCAGAAAAATGAGGTGAATAAACTTGATGAAGAGGATAAGGAATTGCTGATGTCCAATATTTCAGAAGAAGTTAAAGAAGCTGTTTTTAATCTGGGAGGTGATAAATCACCAGGTCCTAAAGGTATACAGATGTTCTTTTATCAATCTTTTTGAGATCTAGTGGGGAAAGAGGTAACCCAGGCAGTCCGGCACTGGTTTCTTCATCAAAGGGGAGGAGAATATGTGAATCATACACTCATTCTTCTTTTGCCCAAGAAAGATGATGCAATGAATCTGAAGGATTTCCGTCCAATTAGTATTTTAAATGGGTCCTACAAGATATTTACAAAAATCTTGGCAACTAGAATGGGCAGGATTATAGGGAAATTGATTAATATGCAGCAAAATGCTTTTGTGCCAGGGAGGAATTTGTTTGACTCTTTTATTGTAGCACATGAGGTTCTCTTTGTAATGAAGAGAGATAGGAGGAAAGGTATGTTGATAAAATTGGATTTTCATAAACCCTCTGATACAGTCTCTTGGGAATGTCTATGGAATGTTCTACACAAGCATGGTTTTCCTGAACAGTGGGTGCACACATTGAAAAATTGTATTTCAAATGCAGTTTTCTCTTAATGGAAAAGTGGAAGGTTTCTTCAAAACTTCCGGGGGACTGAGACAAGGAATCCATTATCTCCATATCTGTTCATTTTTGAGGCAAATATCCTAAGTATCATGTGCCATAGGGCAGAGGAGGAAGATTGGTTTCATGGAGTCAAAGTGTTGAATTCTGTACTCAGTATTTCTCATCTGCAGTACGCAGATGACACTCTACTTTTCTTAGAAGGAGGACCAGACCAATTACATAACCTTCTGTTTGTTCTTAAGACATTTGAGTTCACCTCTGGTCTTCAGATAAATTTTGAGAAAACCTCAATTATAGGAGTAAATTTGCAGGTAGAGGAACTCAATGAGTGTGCTCAGATTTTTGCATGTAAAATAGAAGAGCTGCCGATAGTGTATCTAGGACTACCCCTGCATTATACTTCTACTAGGATTGCTGATTGGGAAACTATGGTTAATAAATTACATAGGACATTATCTCAGTGGAAAGCTAAAAAATCTGAGTTTAGGAGGCCGGATCACTCTTCTCAATTCTGTACTATCCTCAATTCCAGTGTACTATATGTCAATTTTTATTACACCGAAGGAGGTTATCAAAAGAATTGATAAAATCCGAAGGTGTTTTCTATGGGGAGGAAACAATGACAACAAAAAAGGAATCCCATTGGTACATTGGAAGAAAGTATGTCAGTCAAAGAAGAATGGAGGGATGGGAGTTAAAAATTTGAGAATTATGAATTTGTCTCTGCGGGGAGAATGGTTGTGGAGGATGCTGAATGATGAAGACCAGGTGTGGAAAGCAAATATGAAATTCAGATATTATGCAAACTGTGGTAGATTCAGTATTTTCAGCACAAATAACTGAGTTTTATCTCCTATCTGGAAGGGCATTATGAAATCTGCAGAATGGATTTTTAAATTCAGCAGAATAACAGTCGGAAATGAGATAAATACCTACTTTTGGTATGATAAATGGGTTGATGATTATTTGCTTGAAGATAAGCTCTCTCTTATCTTTAATATTGTTGTGAATAAATGGAAGACAGTCGAGGAGGTATATATTCGTGAGGAGGGGAAGCACTTTTGGAACATTATACTTCGGAGGAATCTGAAAGATGCAGAGATGGATCAATTCTCAGAACTTATGTCTTTATTGTATGATGTTAAGACAGCTCCACAGAAGCAAGATAGGATGGTTTGGAAAGACAACAATCGGGTTTTCTCTGTTAAGTCTTTGTATTCCTTGATAGAGGGAAACATATCTACTTCCCCATCGTATAAGGGAATTTGGAAGGTTAAGTCACCACTAAAGATAAGAGCTTTTATGTGGCTTTTATTCCAAAAGAGAATTGTCACTAGGATGTACAGAAGACACTGGGATACTAACAGCTCAACTATCTGTCCGATGTGTAACTTATATGATGAGGATGTGGAACATTTATTTATTCATTGTAAAATAAGCAAAGAAGTTTGGAGCATTATTTCTGCAAGCCTGAACATACAACTGAATTTCCAAATTATTGAAGACCTATACTCTTTCTCCAGAATTTTACCATCAGGGAACACCAAGAGTCAGCAAAAAATGATATTAATATTGATACATGTTGTATGCTGGAGCATTTGGAGGTGCAGAAATGATAGTGTATTCAAGGGGAACAAAGTCTACATTGAGAACATCTATCTGCAGGCGGTTTCATGGTGGTACCAGTGGAGCCGACACATTTTGAGCATTTCTTTATGGTAGTTGGAATAGAATTACAAGTCATATGTAATTTTTTGCTTTTTCTTTTCTGTTTTATGGTCAGAGGAATCTCTCATCTAGACTATCTTTGGATGCACTCCTATTTATTTTAATAAAATTGGTAGTACACCTGATTCTATTCAAAAAAAAAAAACCTCTCACATTCCAGGATGTGAACCTCATGAGAAACTATACAACCCTTCCCTCCCCTACCCCGCTCTAACTTCCCTTCCTCGCCTTTGAACTCCCTCTCTCCCCTTCTAGACACTTTTCTCTCCGTCTTCTCTCCCTTGGCCATCCTAGCCTTCCCCACCAGCCATCTTTTATGAATTTTGGTGAAAACTTGCAGCATATGTTTGTCAATTAGAAACCCCCACTATTTCAGCAACCACCTATAAGAACTCACTAAATTTAATATGGACACGCGCAATTATAAGAAAGTCAGGGTTTAAGTATATTTTTTTTCCTAAGCTTAATGGGCCTAAAACTAAGAACATTGTAGGACTGAACTGGGCCTAAATTATTGGACTGTTAATGGACTGCAATTTTAGGCTATTATTGGGTCCAAAATGGCTGAAAACATTTCAGCAGAGAGATGCTTGGAGTTAAGAAAAGCCTCATGGTGGAGCACATCGTTCTGACGAGAGAAGTGGGTGGGAGAGATCTAATGGGGGGAGTGCAGAGAACGGCGGATGGTAGCCACTCATAGCATGACAATGTACATCAGCTTCTTGTTTCTGCTTTGATGGTTCTGCATCTATTGTGGTTGCTGGTTATTCTCTTTTTGTCTTATATACTGATGATCATTTGTGTATATTTTCCTTCCAATGTCTGAAGCCAGTGGCAACCTTTTTTTTGGATGGAGCCTATTTTGGATCTTTCCAGATAAAAGGCAACAAGGTTTAATCACTTTGTTTGTCCCTAGTCTATTCTACTTGAGATTTTCCAAGCTGTAGCCTGTTTTGGAGGTCAAGTTGCCGGCGGCGGCGAGTGGCGATGGTGGTGACCGGGGGAGGGGAAGGGGCTGGGGGAAGGGGGGAAGGCCAGCAGCAACAACAGAAACGTTGTTGCTGCTAGCTGGATCGGCCCCCTTAAGGGGGATCCGAATCGCGCCCAAATCGGGACAAATAGGACCGGACCGGCCTGATTGGCCAGTCCGGACCGATTCACACTGTTTTTTTTTTTTAAATCAGGGGGGGGGGGGGGGGGGATGAACAGTGAAATCCCCCACGAATCGGATCAGGACCCGCCAATTCCGATTCGAATCGGCCAATTCGAATCGGAATCGGCCAATTCCGCAATCCATGGCCCTTGATGGGCCACTAATGGGCAAGGATGGCAATCTCAGTATTGGTACCAGTGGGTACCGACACCGATACGTATCAGTATCGATATCGGCTGTATCAACCGATAGCGGCCAATAAAAAATTAATAAAAATACTTTATTATTTTTTAACTACAAATACCGATTTCAGCCGATTCGGGAGGTATTGATATCGCTCCCGGCCGATACATATCGGTATCAGCCAATACTGTCAACCATGCTAATTGGCCTATTTTGGACATTGTTAATGGGTCTTCTAGAAGGCCCACAGCCCTAAATTGTCACAGCCCCTCCACCTCGTCAATACACCTCTTTTCACCTCCTTTTACTAGAAGCTTCCCACCTCCTCACCCCACTATATAAGAGGGGGGCCGTGGGTGCTGCTAGCTTTATCCACCATTAGAGAGGGGGAGAGGGGCAGCAAGAGAGAAAGCTGGAGAGGGAGATAGAGAGGGAATTTGGAAGAGACATAGAAGAATAAAGTGGAGAGGAGAGAGAGACGAAGGGATATAGATAGAGTGATTAAAATAGAGTAACAAAAAGAGAGAAAGAGGGAGAGAAAAGAACGCTGCAGTAGCAAAGAAGCTTCACCGTCTAGAGGGACTCTCTTGCAATAGGACTTGTCTTCTTAAAGGTAGGGTGATACTACCTCTACTCGTTCCCTCTAATTATTTTGGGTTTTGGAGTGGTTTGGGTGAGTTCCAAAATTGATAAATACAGGGGAAACTCTGTCCAATTATCTTCTGAAATGAGAAGGTTTCAACAAGAGGTGTTCCTAAAGGGAATCTATTGCTCATCTAGTTTATGTAACATATGCTACACACATGATTCTAGAGTGATAACCTGCCATGTTTTTATGAATCTGGCCGTGTTTTATAAAGAGATAAGAAATGAAATTCATGCTCTTTTCAATATGAAATCACTTCTCTTGCATATGGAGTTTCATGTACATATTGCATATAAAGGTTTTATAGATGTCTTGCATGCAAGAGGGTTTGGTTAAAATTATGAATCAAGTGTTGATATCTAAAGGCATGCATAGCATGATTTATCATGGGATTTATGATCTCTTATGCATCTGATTTTGTGTGTGAGATAAGGAAACTTTAAAGACCAAGTCCCTATTTATGCAAGGATTATTGGGCAGCATCATGATGCCCTACTTTACCACTGAAAAATGAAATAAGATGGACAAATCCATCATCTAAAGGTCATTAAGTAAAAATCTGAAATTAGGTGCATCAGTTAGAACCTTATTAAGAGAGCATGTGAAACCTTCCCCCCCATGAGGTGAAAAAAACCGATGGACCAAGTCCATTTGAGACACAAATAAGCATGGAAGATTACTTCATGAAACGAAATATTTGGAACCCCAAACTCCATATGTTATTTAGAACTTATATTATTAGTACTTTAGCATGAAATACGAAAGAATTTCATGTTGCTTATGATGACCCCAAGAAGGGAGACAAAAGAACAAGAATATGAACAGTAAGAGGCACACATCCGTGCACTCCCTATGAAAGAAAGACTTATGAAAGGAATTGAAGGGAAGAAAGCCTTCCATGATCATTATGAACCCCAATATTGTTGATGAATGATGATTCCTACGATGGTTTGTCCTTTTTTCTAAAAAAAAGAAGTGACATTATTGCTAGTGGGACGACGATACGTCTCCTGGGGATAAGGAAACGTACGGATTAGAACTCCTTAATGATGAGTGGCGCCGAGACATGAGCACCCCTTCTTCAGTTACAGTTCCAGAGTCCAAGTTCGAGACCTCGACGAGCAGAGGATGGAGTTCCAACTTGAGTGCACCCATAGGTTGGAGTATGGATGTTGCAATAGGAGTGAGTGAGTACACTGCAAACCCAGCTTAGCCCTTCCCAACTGTTGATGGTCGTTTTTATTTAACTGATCTGTTTCAGATTTTATTTGGTTGGGGAATCATGATTGCCCGCCATCGGAACTTTTGATCATTATATGTTGACTCTCCTATGGAAAAGGATGACAAGGGTTCAGATGGACCTTTCCTATCAGTCAATAGACTGATGATGATTACATCCTGTTGCAACATGAAATCCTTTGATTTCTTTAAGAAAACAGTTTGCTTTCAAGCTGGATCTTCACAGTGTTAAAATCTAGCTCATTATACTCTACTTGCTCACACATTGTTCAATGGAATTTAAAATTCTCAATTTCTAATTTTTCTATGATTTTTTTAGAGATTTAATCTAGAAGCACTATTTATCGGTATTGTTCAAGGGTATTGTTCATGAGTACTGTTCACAGGGATGGGTCCCGTTAAACATTGGGTTAGTCCCCAAAGAGATGTGGAATATGGAAGATTGATTGGCATCATGAAGTGGAAAGGAATACGGCATGCTTATCGAGATATATTATTCATCCCCTGCGACGACTGTCCCAGGCAGACAAACAATGATACGCATTTAGAACAAAGTCACAAGTGATGTGACATATGTTGGTTTATGAGTATCGAAAGATAACGTCCACTCCCTGCCAACGACTGTCTTGGGTAGTACCCATAAGCGGTTTAAGGCGCAAGGCGATGCTGATGCAATGTTATCTAAATATTCTGGCTACCCACACGTGGCATAGTATCATTCATGTGGCGACGTTATTGTCACAATTCATGTTTGATGGCCTAAAGTTAGTGGCGAGAAAAACCAGCAACCCTCGGACTATGTGAAGATGGGTCAGGGTTATAGCTCCTTTGTATATGACATCTTGGCGACGTCTCCCTTGAACTTATAGTCCACCGATCACCGCTTTTTATAGCATGTCGAGAGGGCTTCATATTGACTCAACAGCTTACCATCGCCACATCGAGGGACAAAGGGCCAACGAGGCTTCAGTTTGATTTCACTCGACAGCTTGCCATTGCTACAATGAAGCGATGATGGGCCAACGAGGCTTCAGTTCGATTTCACTCGACACTCGCCAACGCTTCGCCAAAGCGATGATGGGCCGACGAGGCTTCAGTTGCGCTCGACAGCTCGCCATCGCTACGCCGAAGTGACGATGGGCCGACGAGGCCCCAGTTGCACTCGATAGCTCAATGGGCCGACAAAGTTGAGTTCAACTAAAATTTTGACAAGCAGATTATCAGCACTGGGCTACATGAGTCGTGACCATGCCGCCAAGGGCGTGACCAATGACCATGCCACCAAGACTAGGCGACATGGTTTTTGGCCATGCTGCCAAGGCTAGGCGGCATGATTCTTACCTTGGAGGAGGAGGAGAGGATGAGAGATTCAACTTTTCTACTAACTCTTTTCCACCACTTACAAAGGGGTATATGGGGGTATATATAGAGCATTACAACTAATAGGGAGTTGCCAAGTGGCAGCTTGTGGTTGGTTTATGGAGGCGGGCCATGCTTAGGTAGCGAACATTCATTCGCCCACGCGTTTGCTCCCTCCGATTGGTCCACATGGCACTGACAGAGCACGAGGTGGCGATGACGTGGCATCAATGACGAGGCAGTGAATGATTATCTCTATCACTTTAAGTCAAAAGGTGAATCACCCCGTCAACAAGACAGCCGACTACGAATTCAAGACTTGTTAAACACACGAACTAAAGAACAACTCAACCTTGAGGCCCTACGATGATGACCTTCAATAAGTGTTTTGATATTTTCTATATTAATAATAATCATCACTACTTATTAAAGGAAGAAAACATGAAAGATAATAACCTAAGGATTGTTTAGAAAGAAAAAATGCAAAAAAAATATACTTGTTACAACCTAGTTAATATTTTCGCTCCGATTTCACGTTGTCTTTACGATGAGTACATTTCATACTAGTTTAAGAATCTTTTCATCAATGTCATATGCAAAGTAAATGTCTTCTATGATAGTCAGGAACAAAAGAAATTATTTCTCTTGAGAGAGATGAGTGAATGGGATGATAAATGAGGAATAACAGTTGAGATGTAAATGATCCCTACTGAGATCCCTTTATGAGTTCTCATAAAAGTTATCAAATATGTTTGTTTTAGGAACAGGAACACAAGGTGAATCTAGTGTATATCTGAAACATTTCAGGTATGGCCAGTTTAATTTACTATAATCTATTTTTCTTATATTCTATTATATAATGGACATGACATCCTTCTTGCACTTTTATATTCATACTTCTTATCATTTTGTTTTAGAATTGTGCACCTATCGGAGGTCTGTAAGTGGGAACGTCGCACCTCCCTAGCCTGCTCCTCCACCAACTTGCCTACTCTCATCAAAATCTCCTTCAATTCCTCCCTGTCAAGGCCATCAACCTCTTCCATCTCCATAGATGAACTCTTCCCTTCGCCAAGGATGGCATTCTCAAGTACGTGACCTTCAACAAGGAGACCTTGGTGTGCAGGTTCCACATGGGCGTCTTATCAAGGTAAATACAGAGTGGAAATCAAAACAGACAGAAAAGATCGTGAAATCAAACGTCTCCACTCTCGAGCCTTGGACAACAAAGCAGAAGGACTACCTTGAACAAGACCCACTGCTTTATCCCGGTCCTCAACTAACTTAATAGCTCTTCCCAGGATGTCAAAGGTGCTGTTAAAATCTTCTCTAAACTTTCTCTTGTTTCTCTCTAACCACACCGACCACAGCATAGCAGGAAAGAATAAAGCCCAAACTTCCTTTTGATATTGGCAGAGAGGGACAGCTCTCATTCCGCCATCTAAATGCATCCATCACAGTATCATGTTCAACCCAATTGAAACCCAGCTTTCCACATAGAATTCTCTACTGCACAGGAATGACGCCAAGATGACAGAATAGATGCTCTTAGCTTTCCTCATGAGGACCCCAGAAAGTACAACTAGAATCCTGGACATGAAAGATATCATTAATCCTATCACTTGTTGGCAACCGTTTCCAAGCTATTTTCCTGAGGAACACTCTGATTTTATTAGAAAATGGTTTGGACCAGACAAGATTCTTCCACCATACTCTGCATCCTCCATCATTAAACAATTTCATAAGAGCGCTAAATAAAAAGCTCCCATTCCTATTCAATCTCCAGATTCTTCTGTCCTGTTGACTGGTTGACAATTGGACTTGGCTGATGATGTTAAATAAACAATCCCTACATTTCTATATCTGTATCATCTCCTCCAAGCATAAAATTCAGTGCTGTAGGATCATTTGTAAGAATTGGGCCATTGAACCCCTTTATCTGCCAAAATTTGATACAGGTTCCTGGACCTCATAGAAAAGACATATCTGAACAACATTTGTCTTTTCAAAACGAATTTATAGACCATTCCCAAACTGAAAGGAACTTGAAAATGAGACTACATCCACAGCATCGACAATATGTTTCCAAGCAGGTGATAACATAGAGTGTCTTGAGGAATGAAGACACCATCTGTATGAATCTCTGTAATACTTCCTTCAAAATCTTTACCCACAAATTATCTTCCGGCTACCCCAGCCTCCACAGCCATTTAGCCAACATTGCCTTATTCCAGCCCCTCCCTGACCCTCTCTCCTACACACAATATCCCATATAATCAACTTAAGTCCCTTTTTCTCCCTCCTTCCCCCTGACCAGAAAAAAGAACATCTAGCAGCTTCAATTATCCTCTCAACAGTTCTGGGAATTTTAAAGATGGAAAGATAATAATCAAGCAAAGTAGAAAGCACAGTCTTGGAGAAAACCAATCTGCCTCCTGCTGAAAGAAGCTTTGCTTTCCACCCCTCAAGTTAGTGGTTGAACTTCTTGACGAGCCCATCCCAATCCCTCACCATAACAGCTCCTACAGTCAAAGGCAGGCCCAGACATTTAACAGGGAATTGAAACCAGCTGCAACCCATGCTTCTTACAATGTCCATTATACAGTCCTCAGACATATTAATACATGTCGCTTCAGATCTATCAAAATTGATCTTCAGCCCTGTGATAGCTTCAATCAGCAGATGCAAATTCTTCATGTAACATCCGGTCTAGAGGGTAAAAAATAGACTATCATCAGCAACCTGAAGGTGATTAATTGAATTCTGCTCCTCCCAATACAAAAACCATCAAGTAACCATTGATTGGCTGCTCTACCCATAATGAACTCAAAATGTGACCCACAAGGAGAAAGATGAGTGGAGAAATAGGAACACCATGCCTCAATTCCCTTGAGATGCTGAAATATTCACATGGTTCTCTATTAACGAGAATGAAAAAAAATCCACGGAGTGATTTACCCAGCACATTGTCCTCCTCCCCCCATCCCCATGCTGGGCAGTTTACCCGCAATGACCCACGTGTCTGGCCGAGGAGCTGCCCTGAACCCAAACCGGGGTTTCCCTTCGGTACCATCCCCCCCCCAAAAAAAAATTAAAAAAAGGTCAAGGAGAAGTGATACAAACTGATTATCCAACCAATCCACTTTTGATTCAATCGATTAAGTCCCAAAGGTTTGCTAATGCACTGCCGATTAATGTCTATCATATGCCTCTTCAAAGTCTAGCTTCACCACTAACTCCTCTCCTGTTTCTATTTTGTGACAATGATAGCCTCATATGCAGTCATGAAATTATCTAGTGTGAATCTCCCTTCCAGGAAAGCAGATTGGTTCCTAGCTACCACTTGCACAAGAACATTTTTAAGTCTAGACACCAAAACTTTAGTAATGATTTTGTAACATCTGTTCAATAAGCTTACAGGCCTATACTCAAGTCACTCTTTCAGCTGCTTCTCTTTTGGGAATGAGAACAGTATGAGAGGAATTAACGCATCCAATACTAGTGGTCTGTCCTGGAATTCTTTCACAACTTCTATCAAATCATCCTTAATTGTTTCCCAAGAGAACAGATAAAAATCCCATCTAAAAACTGTCTGGGCTGGGGGATTTGTTAGCACCCATACTGAATATCACTTCTTTCACTTCTTCCTCCTAGAACAGTAAACACAAAATCTCTACCTCACTGCTCTTAATTTTAGGAAGTACACCCTCTAGATGAAGTCTCCTGTCTACACAAGTTGTCTTCCTTGAAGTGTTGTCTATAATAATTGACAAAAGCTTCCTGAATATCATTCTTATTGTCCATCTGTTTATTATCCACCATAATATGTTCAACCTTTGAGGTTCTCTTCTTAGCACTAACCACTGCCATGGAGTGCTAGATCGGCTGGGATCGGATCGGATGCCGATCCGATCGATTTTTGGCCGATCCAATCCTAGTTAGGCCCATGCCGATCCAAACCCAGATAAGTCGATCCGGGATCGGCCCCAAGACTGACCAGTCCAGCCGATCCCAACTAGCTGTTGGAGGCCCTCTCCAACGGCTAGTTCGAGTGTTTGTGGATGGCTTGCCCTGGGGGATATAAATGGCCCCCTTTGGCAATTCCCCAGTCCCCCAGACCCATCCCAAGTTCCCAACACACACTCATGTTTCAATCCTCTCTCTCTAAGTACCCTCTTGCTCTCTCTAACCCTCTTTCACTCTCTGCACGGCACCACCTAAAACAGACTGGTATCACATGGGTTTAAAAGCCCCTCGGCCGATATAGCCAATACCAAAACCGGCATGTATCAGTTTTGGCCCCGCCTGATACTGATACTGCCATCCTTACCTAGGTCGATCAAGGATCGGATCGGATCGGCCTGTCTAGCCAGACCAATCCTTGCCCAATCCCTAATCCTTCCCTCCTTGGCCATTGCATGGAAGAAGGCTGAATTATTATCTCCTCTAAGACTCTAAGTCAAGGCTCTTTTGATCTCCGTTTCTATTTGATCTCCTCCCTTAGAAGCCATTTGTTGTATTCTTTTCCCATTTTTAATAGTTAATCCCCGCACTTAGAAACCATTCGTTGTATTCTTTTATATAGGTCCTAAAAGATTGACCATCGTCCATAGATAAGGACTATTGCCCTCCCCCCCCCCCTCTTTTTTACTTCTAATTTATCAATTTTCTGTAGGAGTTCCTCTCTTCTCTCAGCTGCTATCCCAAAGGTTTGTTTTGCCACTGATTAATGGATTTCCTTGTCCATTTAAGCATCTTCAAAAATGTAGTACAAGCATAATCTTCTGAAGGTGCTCCCATACACCATTGTCTTATCAAATCCTAGATGCCTTCCTTTCTATGACAAACAATTTCATATCTGAATAATCTTTTCTTTTCTTTTTCCCCTTCACCTGTCATCAAATTCAAAGGAATATGATCAGACACTGTTCTGTTCAACCCCTTAACCTGAGTGAGGAAAAATCTTCAGGCAATCTGTTTTCTTTTTTTTTTTAAAATAAATTGTGGTAGTACCACCAATTTTATTGAAATAAATAGAGGTAGTACAACTATGATCGAAGGTAGGAGAGATTCCTTACCTTCAAATCTAACCAAAAAATAACTACATTATAAAAAATAAAACTGAAACTCCTTATAGATCACGAATTGCTTTAGCCCAGTCCTCCACAGAGATACCAATAATGAACCTTCCCCGATGATATACATAGGTCGCTGCTTGGAAACATATTTTCTCCACATATCTTCTGGTCCCTCTGAATATATAATCATTTCTTTGTTTCCATATGCTCCAACACACAGCATGTGTGATTAGAAGAATGATCTTAAACTGAGAATTTGAACTCCCTATCTGTCAATATCTTCTGAAGAACATCCACATTCCCTCGATATCTTCAGGCAATCTGTTGATATAAGAACTCTATCAATTCTGGGTGGTATACTGCTCTATTGAAGATTCAACCACGTAACATGCTGTTTGGGGTTTCTAAATCAACCATTTTACACAATCCCTCCCTTATTCACCATCCCATGATCTAAATTTCTTTACTCAAACTTTGTACCGCAGACCTTTTGGGAATCTATGACAATTAAAATCCCCTAGGGCACACCAATCTTCTGAGAATAACCCATGCAACCGCTAAAATTCTTGAAAGAAAGTCTCTCTTTGTAGGTCATTGTGGGATCCATAGACCGAAGTGATCACCCACTTGGCCTTGTTATCATAACTATAAAAACTGACTGACATACTATCTCCTACATCACATACTCTGCCCTGGAATTTTCTGTCCTTCCACAAGATTGATGGACCCCCTCTAATCTCTATGTCCATCAGCAGGAATAGAACTTTATAAAACCTCACTTCTTTTCATCTTTTTTAGAAAAGCTTCTAACTATATCCTCTCTTCCTTGGAAGGGGCCCCAATCCTTCTCCCAAACTGAATTATCTCCTCAGTCCAATCATCTTTCACATCCAGATGCGACACAGCAAGTGGATTCATATGGCTTTCATGTGGAACAATCACATTAGAGGCTGATCCCCCACAGGAACCTCCTTTGAAAGCATTAGCTCTGGCATGCACGTGTTAAGACATTGATGCTTCAAATCCTCTGCTCCCGGCTGACCATCATAGTCCATTGAATCGGCCAAATCTTGGTCCCACTTATATATGCCCATGCACCACATCACATTCACTGGGAGTCTGGGAGGCTCACCATCGATATCCTCCAACAGTGTCCAAGGCCCAAGAAGCTGTCCAATTGTAATTACGGATCAAGAAACCTGAGAATTCACCAAAGTCAAGGAACCCTCTTAAATTCGTCAGTTCTGAGCCGTCTGATCGACGTTGGGTCCAAAATGCATGTGGTGTGGTCCACGGATTAGACGGCTCAAGATGATGTACTTGGTTCAAAGAACTGTGGAGTGGACCCGATCTCAAGCTTGCTGGTTTTCCTACATGGGTCCATTCCCCCCTCTCTTTTCAAAAGTCTTCTTAATGTATGAAATATCTATATGATATATTTTTTTGAAAAGAAGAACTGTCTAGCCTGACAAGAATTCAAAACCTAGCCTCCACCCTTTTTAATCCATTACAAGTCGAGCCCAATTGGATGAGAATTTCAGCTGAGTACGATCCAATTAAGAATCTATTCCCATGTAGGCTCATCATCATATATTAACACCCTCGCCGCAGGCTTTTCCGTGTGATTCCTGCACACCCACTCAAGAAAAAAAATATAGATTTGTTGGAAGAATTGCCTTCCTCTAAGGCTGTTGAGAGGTGGTGCTGAAGCTCTACGAAGGACTGGTTGGGGTTTTTGTTGAAGCTTCGCCAGTCAACCTGCAACTGGAGATCTGAAGTCTGAAATCCTCGTCTCAAAATAGGGATTCCGTGGCGAGAAGGAAGACGCTGGTCCAGTCATGCAACCAAGGAAATAGACCAGTTCAGGATAAGAAAAGGGCAATCTAAGTTTAAGTCAGGATCCGCTTTGTGAGTTTGGGATGGAATCGGGCTAAAGATTTAAACAGTGCATGTCCTGGACCTGGCACTGTGTATCCTCTTTTCACATCGCCGGATTCGGATCCCCTCCCACAGCAGACAAGAGCAACTTCACCTTGGGACTAACCTGGAATCAAATAAGGCACAATCGGGGTCCAGTCCTGAACCGATTGGATCAGCCGATCCGGTCCGGTTCGTCCAATTTCTTAGAAAAAAAGATAAAATTTTAAAAAAATTATGAAAATTTATGAAAATTTGGAGAACATGTTTTCCGTTCCCCAAAACTTATCTAGGACCTCGGGCAAGCCCTTGGCTATGTAGTTGGAGGCGTGAGGCAACCAAAGGAGTTGCCTTCAAGGAATTCCGCGTCGGATCGGGTCCCCGAATCGGGACCCGCCGATCCCGATCCGAATGGGGATCGGGTCGGCTGGGATCGAACGGGATTGACTGGGATCGGCCGGATCGGGACCTGCCAATCCCGATCTGAATCGGCTGATCCGGATCGGGATCGGCCGATTCTGCATTCCATGGTCGCCTTAGCCTCAAATGCTGAGGCGATGGCCTAGGCGTTTGAGGCGATATTTTATGAAAAAATAAAAGTTTTACATATATATTACTAAATATGTGAAGAGGGGGAGTATAGAGACCGGGAGGGTGTTAGTGAGGGGAATGAGAGGGATAGAGAGATTAGGAGGACGAGGAGAGAAGAGGAAACAAAGAGAGTATAATGGGGTGAGAAGGAGATACAAAGAGATGGAGAGGGAGAGTATAGATGGGGTTGTTAGAGAGATGGGAAGGGAAGGGAAGCCAGAGAGAGAAGGCGTGCCGCTGGTAGTTGCTGTTGTCCTCACTAAACATGGTCGTCGAAGGAGAGAGAGAGAGAGAGAGAGGTACCTCTTGCCATCGGTGGTTGTCGTCATCCTCTTGTCGGCAGCCGTCGTCGTCCTCACCGAACGCGATCGTCGTCATTGTCCTCACACGACATAGGTCATCGGCCTCGTTGGACGGTCGTCGTCATCGCCGCCACTGTCCTCGCCAGACATGGTTGCCGTCATCGTCGTCATTATGCTCGCCGGATGTAGTCGCCGCCATCATCATCATCGAACATGGACACTACCGTCGTCCTCGCCAGAATGTCGTTGTCGCCTCTAAACAGGGAGAACCCTAGCCGCGCCAGTGCTTCGATCGCAAAAGAGGGGTCCCAATCGAGTGGCGCCTTTTATAAACATGACTAAATGGGCCAGTCATAACAGGTTTGGGTCAATGGGCCCCTGGTTGGACCGTAACTGAGGCGAGAGAGGCCGGAGAGGCGAGCGAGGCGGACTGAGGCGATCGCCCTAGGCGACGGGGCATTTCCCGCGATCGCTTAGGCGACAAGGCCCAGAGCGAGGCGCCTGGCCTCATCGCCTAGGAGACTGCCTCAGTCGCCTTTAACTACATGGGCCCTTAGGAAGTTGGGATTCTATTAATTGGCAAAAAAAAAGTTGGACACATTTAGGGGGGAGGCATAACAAGTAGAGAGATAATGATAGCTTTAGAGAGCAAGTAGAGAGAAAATGAGAGCTTAGAGAAAGAGAGAGATGAGAATGAGTGTCGGTGAGGATGAGAAATGGGCTTGGGAGGTTTATATAGACCCCCCAAGCCCAACGGCTTGTTTCAAAGAAACTAGCCGTTGTGACCGACCAATCCGTCTGATCCCAGCTCCGGGACAGCGGATCAAGGCACGGGCGGCCGATCCGGCACACCTTGCCTGAAATCAACCCTGACACTCTTGCCTCAATTGCTGCGACATCCCCGCTGATTGAAGCAAATAAAAAATAAAAAGAACTTCTGCCATCTGGAGAAGACATGGGACCAGCACCCGAGATGCTTCTAATATCCATCTTCCTTGAGACCACCACATCATTACTGGAAATCCTTCCAGCATCCTGACAACCTTCCCTCGCCTGACTAAATTTTGCTGAGTGACTTTGGGTGGATAAATCAATCAACTCAGTGATTGGCGATCATCTCTCTGCTCACTCCCCTTGTTGCTCTTCTGGCTACCAACACAATTCTCTGTCCCCCCCCCCCTTTTATGAGAGAGGTTCTTGGCATGATAGTAATACCTGTATTTAGAGACCACCACTGCCCATGTCCACAGAACATCAGAAAAAGAGTACTCTGTAAAGCACCCAGGTGATTCAGCTTCCTCCATTTTAATCAGGAACCAAAAATCGCTACCGCACACCATGAATCTAAGTTTCTCTGTGACATCCTGTCTTCGTAACTTCAATCAACACCTAGGCAGAGCTCAAACACTCCCCCTTCAAAATCCTCGCATTGATTCTCCTCAGTATACCAAACTTGAAAATGATTGAATGAAAGGTGCCCGCATTCCACAAATGGAGTGGGACTCCTCCAAATCTACACCAGATCCTGAATCCATCTCCCACCATCCATGGGGAGAACCACAGTGTGATATTTTCCAACTCTATGACTCCTATTGAGCCATCTTCTCTCTCCAGGCAGGAGAACCAACTTTCACTTTGCCAAACTCAAAATCCTTTTCACAACAGGCCATCGACTCTGAAACTGCTCCGTAAGGAGTCTTCACAGTGTCTCCTCTGCTTGAAAAATTCTGGATATTTAATCAAGGGCATAACAACACACTCCTCCATCTTGCATAGAGCCTCACCAACATCTAGCAACCAAGCGACTTCAATAATGCCAGGTAAGAACTTGTTACCCTGCAGAAATCCTATTTCCTCATGATGCACCACCTCCCTCGACTCCATGAATTCACCTCCTCCTAAGAGCTATTGATAGGACAGACCCATCTCCTATGACCAACTTCTTTACAAAGCAAGCATTTAACCTCATCTCTACAGACTTATGCCTAGTAACCCATCTTCAGATACCTGATGCAAACATCTTTCTCCACAGGATGCAAATAAACCAGCATAGAACTTGGCCGACCTCAAATAAGTGAGATAAGGCCCTAATGATGATAATGATGACAATGCGGAGGAGGAGGAGGAGGAGGAGGAGGAGGAAATAATGCCAGAAAGAATAAATGTAAGACTACAGTGACAGATCCGCAAAAAGATCGAACAAGCTTTCTAAGATGGACCGTGGAACTAACTTACAACATGCATTCAAGGAAGAGAACATACATCAGGTGAATAGTTCCTATTGGCCAATAAGATGCAGAATTTGTTGATTATGCCTGTTTCTATTTTTTTTTCTTTGGCATCATTGGTAAAGTCACACATAATCAAGTCAACAGCACAAGAAACAATGAAAATCATCAAATTCTGAATCAGTGTTGGAATCACATGTTAAGGGACAGTAACAAGACTGACACTCTAAAGCACCTCATCTGACAATAAAGTATAAGATAAGCAACAACATCCGCAGTGATGCTAGCAAGAATAAGCCAATGAGAACTTGCGAGCATGTCTTCTGTTGAAACATAAAGACTGACATGTCATCAGATTTACTAACACCTGATATCCTCCCTGATAACATTTTAAAGTTCACAAGGGCA
Source organism: Zantedeschia hybrid cultivar (assembly GCA_030544215.1). NCBI lineage: Eukaryota > Viridiplantae > Streptophyta > Magnoliopsida > Alismatales > Araceae > Zantedeschia > Zantedeschia hybrid cultivar. The sequence continues at coordinate 76,354,617 of JARZZO010000014.1, forward strand.
TGGGGAAGACACATGGGCGTTCTAGCTGGGGGAGCGGTGTACTGCAAACCACCTTAGATCCATCCGCATTTTTTGTGGCATATCATATATTACTAGACTTTCAAAGCATGGATCTTGACATGTGAGATCGATACATTCTCATGTTCTTTTTTTTTTCGTTTTTTCTTTATTTATGGTGGACCTAAATAGTGACCTTTGGATGTAAGAATAGAGCATCGACATTAGCTTAACCAAATTAGCCCAAGAAGGAACGCATATAAGTGATACATCTAGACAAAACGTAAGGCAACCAGAATCTAATAAAAATAATAATAATAATGAAAGAAATATACTGCAGACAGCTCTTCTTCTGAACCACCACCACGCTCCAACGAAAGCATGTATTGAACCCATAGAGCCCCAATCCAACTGCAGTTTCTTGTAGCTCTAGAATAAGCATCCTTCGAAACTCTTTGGACCTAAAAAAAGGGTGACATATTATTCCACATTTAAGCATCAAGCAGATTGAATCTGTAGTCTAAAATTGATGTAAAAGTACCTTTAAAGTTTTGTCCAAGTAATTAGTATATCCCAACCAGAGATCATTTGAGATAGGGAATTCTGAGATAGCACGCTCGTAAAGAGTTTGAACTCGAGCAGGATTCCCAGATGACTCCTCAAATTTTATGTATGCCTGCATCAAATAGGCAACTTATCTACCAAACGTTCTTTAATAGGAAGAAACCAGAAATGCGAATGCCTATCTATCACTTACTTTCAATCACACAGTACCATACAAAAGAACCAATGGATTATCATCAGTGATCCAGAAATCTCCACATAGATAAAATAGAAAGGAAAGGGCAAGGGCAAGAAGGAGATGAATATATCAACAACAGTTGCTTACGTGAGATTAATGATTGGCATCAAAATGGCTTGTTTATGGTCTTAAAGCTTTTGGTAACTTACTGGTGCAATTTAATTAGGAATAGTTGAAAGACAATCAGATCCATCTTACTTCACATCAGGCACCTCTTATTAATCTGCCGCTGTACTTTTTTGCAAAATTTATACACCTAGCATGTTAAATAAGAAGTGCACCGGTAGAATCGAATCAAAATATAATGAAGCCATTACTGTCCCTCTGGTACAATTTATGATTAATGGCAAAAGAGAGTTATGTCGACCACTTAGAAATGACAGGGTGCAGGGGCACACTGTTCAACAGTCCACTTTAACGAGCGCAACAGCAATTCCTTCATTGCTTGTTTCAACATTAAAGTCAACAATAATATTTTACCTATTATATTTCCAGGCCATGTTCATTAATTGGCTTTTTTTTCTTTTTTCTTTTTTTTTTTTTTTTTTTTTTTTGGGGGGGGGGGGGGGGGGGGGGGGGGGGGGGGAGTTTATACAGGTACACGTCAAGGAAAGAAGGATCGACCAGGATCAGATTGAATCGGCCGATGTGATTGGATTTTGGCCATTCCGACCCGGTCCCAATCCCCAGTCCACCGACCTGGACATGAGATTGGCCGGATCCACCTATCCCAAATAGCTGTCATTGAACTAGCCACTAACCATTGGAAACCACTCAACCAAGTGGAAGGGGGTTTCCAGCGGCTTAGTTCAAGCAAAGGAATGGCTTGGGGGGCATTTCAAACATGGGAATGGCTTAGGGCTACAAATAGCCCCCATATGGCATGGATGGCAGTACCGGCCGGTACCGGTACGTACCGGTATCGGCCGGGACCGGTACCGGTTCAGCCAATAATGGCCGGTACCAGTTATAATAAAAAAATAAAATAAAATAAATATCGTACCGTACAGGTACCGAACCGGTACGCCCGTAAAACACTCCTTGAAGGGGTGTTTCACTTTCCCCTCTCACAGAAACAGATCTGTGAGAGGGGAAGGCTGTTTTTGGCAGTGGGAGGGGTGGGGAAGGAGCCGCCACCACCGCCGGAGACGTTTTCACCGTTTTAAGTGGGAAAAAAAATAAGGTATGATATATATTTTAAATCTAGCGATTATTTTGTAGTTGTTAACTAATTCTTAGATTGTTTACGTTCATTTTCTTAGTAAAATAGACAACCCCCAATTTTAACCCTAATTAGCGGTTAAAATTGGGACTTTTCTCTAATTACTTAAATTAAACATCAATTGAAACCTAATTAAGCTTCATTGCATATTTTAAATTAAGAGCATGCTGTGAATTGCGTTGATCGAGAGTTAATTAGGGAAAATTCCCAAGTTTGACCCTAATTAACGGTTAAAAATTAGGACTTTTGTCTAATTACTTAAATTAAACATCAATTGAAGCTTAATTAAGCTTCATTGCATATTTTAAACTAGGAGCATACTGTGAATTGCATTGATCGACAGTTAATTAGGAAAAATTCCCAATTTTGACCCTAATTAGCAGTTAAAAAATTGAGACTTTTGTCTAATTACTTAAATTAAACATCAATTGAAGCCTAATTAACCTTCATTGCATATGTTAAACTAGGAGCATACTGTGAATTGCGTTGATGGACGGTTAATTAGGGAAAACCCCCAATTTTGACGCTAATTAGCGGTTAAAAATTGGGACTTTTATCTAATTACTTAAATTAAACCTCAATTGAAGCCTAATTAAGCTTCATTGCATATTTTAAACTAAGAGCATGCTGTGAATTGCATTGATGGACGGTTAATTAGGGAAAATCCCAAATTTTGTATGAAAATAGTCATTTAGTATGTGGTACATGTACTTCTTTGTCTTAACCTACCTTTGTCACACTCAACACATATCTAATTAAGTGTCTTAACCCACTAGGTTCACCATGATGAGCACGGCCACCAGTGGGACGCCCACCACTGCTTGCACGTCGGGTGATGCCAAGACATTGTCTTCCTCCACGATTTGCACCACCACGACCCAAAAGAGTACATTGACGACAATGCAAGCGTCGAGGATCCCAACACGAGAGCGAGTGCCATCTGTGCCCTGCCCCTGAGTAACTCCCGGTTCTTGCAAATGGCAACCAGGCTGCAGATGTCCTCGAGCACGGTGATGACACTGGCGAGGACCCAGGGGGCGGTGGTGAGGTCCTGATGACGTGGACAACGAGGAAGGTAAGGAGGATGGCGGCAAGGCCAACAACAACATTAACAGCAGCGCCAGAGAGGAGGAGGACGAGGAGGAAGGCGAAGTTGTAGAGAAATAAAGAGGGAGACTCAGAGGAAGGTGTGGAAGAGGCTGGAGAAGATAGGGGGGATGGCGTGCACTGTGGAGGCGAAAGAGGAAGGCTTGGCGACGTATATGGAGGCGAATGTGGCGAGGAGGGAGAAGAAGAACTGGGAAAGGAAGAGGCGCAGATGTTTTCTTTTGGCACTTTTAGTCCTACCTCAGAAGTTCACTTTTTTCCCGTCTTAGACTTTTTCATAAATTAGATCCTCTGCCTTCTTTTATCTGATTGTTTTGGGCCGACCAAGTCAACAAACCCAATGGGCTTTTCCAGCCAAACTAAATGAATTTTGTAGTGTCCAAATCATATGGTTTTCTGTTTAGGCTGAATGGGCTCAACGCAAACGAGCTGTGCTCAGGTTCCGCTCGAGCTTAACTAATTTGATGCGAGTCCGAGCCCGAGTCTTGATTTGGGCTCAGCTCGAGCTCGAGATTTTTGTGTAGAGCAGAGCTCGAGTCTTGGAAAGCTCTACTCGGCTCGTCTCGGCTCGTTGCCACCCCAACCCGTGATGGGCCTGTAAAGGAAAACGAGTGGGAAGCCCCTATTTGCTACGTCTTCTTACTCCTCCCCTCCCTATTCTTCTGTGTTCCTTCCTCTTCTTCTTCACATGTTATCTTCTTCCTACCCTCAGCCTCCGTGTTGTTCATCTATTTTTCCCATCTCGATGACGCATCAATTTAGCATCAGACCCAAGTCCTGTGAGAAACCAAAACTTCCTCGTCTTCTTTTCCTTCCCTCCCTCGTCCCTTCAGTTTGAATCGCAGCAGAGAAAGAAGAAGAACATAAGAGAAAGAAGTGAGGGGTCGAAGTTGTCGCCAGCCCACGCCGGCGATCCATGCATGCGTTGCACCTATAGTTGAGAATGCGTCAAATGCTAACTTGTTTATTGAGTCTGGACCTTCTTTGATATCAGATTATTTATTTGAGGGCAGCTTGTTGTTGACACTTGCTAGTAAGCTATTTGATGTGGATTCGTAGGATCAAAGTTTATTTATTGATTCTAGGTTCCACAAGCTTGATTCCCTTCTATTCGTTGTTGACTTGTTATGTATTGATGATCATGTCATGATTTCTCCAGAGAGTACAGATCCTTTATCAGTTGTGGAGTCTGGATTGAATTTTATTGATCTGATATGGCAGACATTTTGTGATTCACATGCATTAGACCAATTTGAGATTATTGATATGACCCTATGCTCGAAGTCTCCTACAGAAGATCCAGTAGCTCGCATATTGATACTGGCGCACTTTAAAATTCGAGGGTGAAGTTTTTCGAACCGAGGGGGAATGATGCGAGAGTTGGGTCGCAAAAGACACATTTTCGGGCTATCTGAGGACTTCGGTTTCGCCATCATGTCTATCGAGTTGTTTTCTTTTATAATGTACTTTTTATTTTGGTTAGAGTCTAGTTTAGTAGTTATAGTGTCTACTTAGTTTTATTTGAGCATTTTGGAAACTTGTATAAGGCCCATTTGAGACTCATTAGCTGTTTTTTATTTTTCTGTTATTTTCTGCATGCTCTTTCTTATTTTAGAGGGCCTAGGGATAACATGGTAATTTTGTCTCTTAGGTCCCGTTTGGTATCGGGATAAGCCAGGGATAAGGCTTGTATATCCCCGTTCTTCGTTTGGCATTGCAAAAAGTCACGAGGATAAGAGGGGTTAAGGGGGATAAGGATAAAGGAGTTTAACCCCATTTTTGGAGTTAGATATGGGGATAACTTATTCCACCAAAAAGGTGGAATGACTTATCCTCGCCCCTTAACCTCATTGTTACCCTCATTTGCCCCTTCTCTTGGTTCATAAAATAATAATATATTTAACTCTAATAATTATTTTATTACTATCTAATGACGTTAAATATATTATTAAATAAAATTCTTAATCAAATCGATACCACCTATAGAATATATTATTATATTTATCTTATATATCATTATCTTTAAATAGTGCTAATAAGTATTTTAATATATTATTATATATAATATAATATCATATATTATTATCTTAAATTAGTATTTGTACTTAAATTATTAGTATTAGTACTAATAAGTATTAGTATTACATCGTATTCTTAAAATAGTAATATAATTAACTCTAATAACAACTTTATTTCTAGTTAATGACATTATGTCATTGAATAGAAATATGAATCAAGCCAATACGGATGGAATATATTATTATACTAAATAATAGTAATAAGCATCTTTAATATATTATTATACATAATATAATAATATATATTATTATCTTAGATAGTACTAATAAGTTTTTTAATATATTATTATATATTATAAAATAACATATATTATTATCTTAAATTAATATTAGTACTTATATTAGTAATATTCGTACTTACATACTAATATTAGTATTAATAAGCATTAGTACTACATTGGATTTATAAAATAATATACTTAAATCCAATAACGGCTTCATTACTAGCTAATGACATAATGTGTACTTTAATATATACTTTAATATATACTTAAATTCAATAATACTTAAAATAATATATATAATACTTAAATAAATCTATAAGCATCTTTAATATATTTTATATGTAATATAATAATATACATTATTATTTTAAATAACACTAATAAATATTTTAATAGATTATTATATAATATAATACATATTATTATCTTAGATTAGTATTAGTACTTACATACTGGTATTAGTACTAATAGACATTAGTATTACATCGGATTTATAAAATAATAATATAATTAACTTTAATAATGGTTCATTTACTATATTGAATAATACTATTAAGTTTATTTAATATATTATTATATTCTAATTATATGTTAATTATATGTAGTACAAATTGAGTGCCTTTAAAATATAATTAAATTCAATAACTTGAATTAAGTATGTTTAGTGTATCATGATACGAGTAATAAAAAATAAAAAAATATTTACACTTAATATACTCTATATATATTGAATATATAGTTATATTATATAAAATAATATAATACCCATGTTACTTTAGATTAGAAGGGTAGCAATGTCTTTTTCACAACTTATCTTCCGTACTGTGCTCATTTTCACCAAATAGAGAATAGGATTAACTTTTTTCTTATCCCCTCACATACCAAACACATCACAGAATAAAGATAGGGATAAATTAATATAGGTTAATTTATCCCTATTCTTCCCTTTTTCTATCCCGATACCAAACAAGACCTTAAGGCTTCCTTTTTATGGTCTATATATATCCTATGTATTCCTTTTTGGGAAATCTAATGATTGCTAATAGAGAAAAGTTGCTTTGGCCACTGTGTGTTTGTGTGTGAGAGAAGGGTCTGTGAGGGAAAAGGGGTGGGAAGCCCATGTTTGCTACGTCTTCTTCCTCTTCCCCTCCCTATTCTTCTTTGTGCATTCATTCTTCACTTGTCATCTTCTTCCTCTCCTCAGCCTCCGTGATGTTCATCTGTTTTTCCCATCTCGGTGCCGCATCAGCATTATAGTCAATTGTTGTAGCCTAGTAGTTACATTTTGTTTTCACACTTCAATCTTTGTTGTTGGAAGAAACAGAAAAGAATGTGAATTGGTACATTGATAACACACACAATTGATAACACACAAAAGGAGAATATCAGGTTCTAGCTATCCTTCTTTTCCTTGTTTCTTTTCCACATGAATTAGGTTAAATATGCATGATTTAGGTTCTCTGATGTAATTGTTGGTATATTTGAAAATGTATGAGATCTATTATGCTATCTACCAAACTGCCATAATTTGGTGAAGATTTTTTTTTCATTTTTTAGAATTTTCATTTTTTAAAAAATTTTATAGATATATAAAAAATAATCAAATAAAGAGGGACTGGACCGAATTGGCCTGGATCGGTCCGAAATCAGATCAGATACCAATTCAATCGGTCGGGACCACGCTGATCCATGTCTGATCCCCAATCCCTCTCACCTTCGTATACATACACTTAAATATTCCACATCTATACATCTCATATCATATCTTATTTCTAAAGCTTTGTTGCATCCTTCGTGTATTTATGTGACACAACAAGTGTCCTTATCGATGCTTGACACCATGTTGGTGTCATATAAATCATAGACTAGAAATGAGAACAGAGTACCTCAATAAAAGAGACCTTGAACCCTCAAGTGTAATCAGCTAGTATAACAATAGAGCATGGACTGCAAAATCGCTGAATCCAGATTGCAATCGGGCAATTCAGATCAGGATCACCCAGTGGCAATCCGATTCTAACCCTAAAGTGGAAAGAGAGAGAGAGAGAGAGAGAGAGAGAGAGAGAGAAATAAACAAAACTGGAAAGTATATGCCCAGACCAGACCAACATCAGCCAAATCGGCCAGCCCGACCCAATAAAGACCAACATGGTCTGATCTAGTTCAAGGGCTTTTTAAACCACAACCCCCCCCCCCCTCCCAAAAAAAAAAAAAAAATCTTCCGACCTTCCCTTCCATTATGCTGCCTTGCAGAGCAGCAGCCACCGCCCACAACACCCCATCCCAGCTGTCACCACTGTTGGCTGCCAGAATCCACCACCGCTGCTATGGGTCATATCGGTTTTTGGGGTTTATGAATACACCAAGTATTTACTAGTCTTTGCAAGTCAGACCAAGTCTTTACGAGCCTGACTCAATTTTCAAAGAAATCGAGTCATATGAATCCAAAGATAGGACCAACCTTGCATGTCACATCAGCAATGGAAGCCACTTCTGCTGTTTACATGGCCAGAGAAGCTAACCTCATCAACAAAGGCAAAAATGTTGAATCCTCTATAGAAGCACCTTTCTTGCCACTAGTGCTTGCCAATATATCCTTACAACATTATGAGGTTTCTCTTCAGATACACTCAGAGCTGAGGGCACCACAGCTGCCATGCACACAAACTCAAAGATAAACCCTACGGAACACCTTATCCTTGCATAAATGCACCCCAAGGATGAAAGCTCCCATATATCCATGGGTCAATTTCTCCTTCAGAATGGAGTTAACAGGCCACCTACAATTGTTCCTCACAAAAATAAGGCCATTCCATAATACATATCTGACTGCCTCTTCTCCAGATCCTCTTGACCAAAGCCCAAAGACAAGACTACAATTAATGTTTCCAAGACCCGCTAACCATTCACCTGACTAGTCCTTTATCTAGCTGGCCCAACCAAAGTTGCAGAACCTAGCTCAGATTGCAAAATTGACCTTTGAATCAGAATTGAGAACCGGGTTGCTGGGATGCATTTAGGTATAATTAATTGTGATGCATCTAGGTCAAATCTACTAAGCCAAGCCACCAATTAGATCATCTTCATTGCTTGTCTGTGGTAGGCATGGAATTCCGGCACGGATCGGGCGGATCAGGACCCACCGATCCCAATCCAAATCGGAATCGGATCGGCCGGAATCGGATCGGCCGGAATCGGCTGAAATTGGCCAGAATTGGCCAGGATCGGCAGATTCCGGCTGGATCAGGACCCGCCGATCACGATCCGAATCGGCCAATCCGGATCGGGATTGGCCGATCTGCATTCCATGGTGGTAGGTCAATGCAAGGCATAATGCCTCTGATGCCATGTTTGAAAGTTTTTTTTTAATGAAATGGGCATAGAACCAAAATGAGAAGGAGATGGGCAAGAAAAGAAATTAAAATGCCAACACCCCCTACTGGTTGTAACCGGTGGGGGTACCCACCGGTCCCCTCTCCCTCTCTCATTCTCTCACACACTCTCTATCTCTCACCCTTTCACCTCCCTCTCTCTCCTGACCCTTCGCCTCCCACTCTCTCGTCGGAGGGAGGCCACTGGTGGGGGTACCTGCCGGTGCATTCCCCCCTCACCGGTAGCCTCTTGCTCCCCTATAAATGCCCCCTAAGGAGGCTATTGAAGGACAACGAAGGAAGGCCACAAGGAAGCCTTGGGGAAACTCTATCAAGCTGCCATCTCACTTGAAGAGCTCCACATTTTCAAGGCAAGAAGCTCAAGAAGACAGTCTACTATGTTAGAAGAAAGGTGGATGCCATCCTAATGGTGGAGGGATCCTTATGCATACTCATATACGTATGAGTATTACAATTTTTTAATTACTCTATTACACTAGAGCCATGAATGTCGTGCATGTTGATTAAGTGAGAACATGTCTCACCAATCAAAATTAATGTAAGGATGGATGTTGTGCAATGATATTATTGGCCCAATTTATGTGCTAAAGTCCACGTTTGTGACTAAGTCAACAATATCATGTCGATGTCTTCATGGACATTGTGAGGCTTAGTTACTTGGGACAAATCTACAATAGATTCTTAATGGATCTTAAGTGAACCATTAAGGTTCCGTTAACTTAAAGCACACTTAATGAGTCGAGCACGATTCACTAAGACCCATTAAGGAAAACATGTTAAAAGGATACCCTCTTGAAGGATATCAAAAGATCCTTAACACGTTGGTATCCTTTATCCTTTATGACTCAGATTATACCTTGAAGGATACTTAAAGGATTCATGTACACCTTTTAAGGATACTAAAGGAAACACGCCATGCACCTTAATCAACGTGTATCCTTGTAGTATCCTTTAAGAATTCTAAGAGGGACCTTATGCCCAAATCATGCCAAACTGTATCCTTTAAGCATCTTTCCAAGTATGCAATGGACAAAGTCAATCAGCATGTATCCTTTACTGGCATGAAGGCCTTGCAATGACATTGTTCCAAATCCCTTTACGATAAGACAAAATTTGACTTATCAAATTCAATTAGTGCATGATACTATTTTAAGGGCATCAATCAGACGGTTAATCAAGGATAGTCAATCGATATAACTAACACTGCCCAAGGTCAGGGAAGAGGTCAAATTCACAGATCCATACCTGATCCAAAGTCCTAAACTCCGTGAGGGTTTGTCCCAAGTCCTCAAGAGTCTAAAAATCCAAACAAAATAAAAAATAACATTCCTACATGCCACTAACCCATGATTTCAAAAAGTTAGATCGTAATGACCAGATTGGTCATTCTAGATAAACTTGGGCATGTTGGCATGACCCTGATCCATCTCCAACCAATCTTGGAACAGAAATTGCCTACCCTGCCAATTCGCTCTGATCGACTGGGATAAGCCGATTTGCTCCCAGTAAGTTTTTACTACCACTATAAAGTAAACAGTTAGCAGCGGCACTCCGGAGCCCTGTCCCTGAGAAGCTACACATACCTCCAATTTTGCCCCTCCTAAGCACAACTGCTCCCATCCTATGCATTTCACCGCTCTCCTCAGAAGCCCTTAATATCAATTTCTCTCCCACGCGACACTTCCTACTCTCACGGAGGCAGAAGTCATGTTCCTTCCCCACCCTCTCCGGAAGTGCTCATTCTCTCGCTCTATCTCACTCAACTCTCCCTGCTATAACAAATGCCCAATACCTATTTTTCTCTTACATGCTGCGACATTTTTCGTATTTTTGATGATTCTTGAGACCATCTACGACTTATATATCAATGTTTTATACAAATTGGTCTGTACATGTTGGACAGGATCATTGTTTCTCAAAGTCAAAAATATCACTATCCTGGATGTTTTCTTTATTTTCCTCCTATTGTCATTTTCTTCTTTCATGGTGATTTATGCGAGAGACCATGTCGCCTCAAATGCCTAGGCGCCAAGGATGGCAATCTCGTTATCGGTACCGGTGGGTACCGATACTGATTCGTATCAGTATCAATATCGGACGTATCGGCTGGTACCGACCAATAAAAAATTAATAAAAATATTTTATTATTTTTTAAACAACAAAGAATGGTATCAGGGTATCCCCCCCCCCCGATATTGGTACTAGACCAGGCCGATAGGCCCGATCCCGATATGTATCGGTATCAGCTAATACTGCCATCCATGTGTGAGACTCCCGTTTTGATTAAATCCTTTGATTTTAAAAAATCTTTGTCGGATTTGAAAATCTTTATGGAAATCTTGATTTGAAAAGAGAATTTTTTAGTTTTGAAAACAAACATGTTCCCTTTTCTTTTAGGCAGACTTTTAGGATTAATCCTCAAAGTCTGAATGATTTCTGGATCGACTGTGGATCCATGTTCTTGACCTCTCTCCACTGACCTCGATCAGTATTAATTACACCAATCAAAAATTGGTAACCCTTGATTAACCATCCAATTAAATCTTAAAGAAAGTAGGAATAAGCAAGATTAATTACAAGCATGCAAGTCACTTTTTATTCTTTTTTAGTAAGGAAAATTCCATGGATATCCTTTAGAACCTTTAGAAGATACTTAAAGGATACTTGAGTTCTTTCAAAGGAGTGAGTATTTTGTAGAAGATTCTTTGAAATTATCCTTTAATTATCCTTTAAAGGGATGGAGGATTATTTGAGCAGCATGTCCTCTCATTTAAGATCTTTTGAAAAGACATAGACTGCTTAAAGGATACTCTTAATTGATGAGGCATGAAGACTGCCACATAATTAAAAATATTCTTTAATGGTCCTTCAACCAATATAAATGAACCACAAAGTTATTTTAGGTCATTTAATAGTATAAATGAACCAGAACTTAATGATTAATCCATTAATATGAAATAACCACTTTAATTAATGGTTACCCTATCGATACAAATGAACAAAGAAATACTCTTATTGGTCCATCTATTAATAGGATAATCACGACTTCGTACCCTGACCCCCAGTTAGGATAGAACCATAAAAAGCATTGATTATACCTATTGATAGGGATGAATCAATAATCATAATCTTTGGTCACGCTACCAATAAGAGTGAACCATTAATCAAGTGGTCAGTCCAACAACAGGATAAAACTACTAAATTCAGGCTATTCAACCAGTATGAATGAACCTGATAATTTTTTTTATTACCCCTTCTTTTTATTTGAAAGGAAGGACTTTAGTTATCCAACCGATATGGAAGAGCCATGTTGATTTAATCAGTTTATTAACAAATTTGTTAATTTAATTGGTTGAATTAGTTAATTGATTAACAGATTAATTAACACATTAACTTAATTGATTAGTTAACGAATTTTTGTTAATTTAATTGATTGAATTAACAAATTAACTTAATTAGTTAAGTTAATCGATTAATTAAAAAACTTGTTAGTTGAATTAGTTGACTGATTAACAAATTTAACTTAATTGATTAACTTAATTCGTTAATGAACAAATTTGTTAATTTAATTGGTTAATTGATTAACAATTTTAACTTAATTGGCTAAATTAATTGATTGATTAACAAGTTTGTTAATTGAATTGGTTGATTGATTAATTTATTAACTAACTGCTTAACTTAATTAGTTGATTGATTAACAATTTTAACTTAATTAGTTAAATTAATCGATTAATTAACCTATTTATTAATTTATTTAATTAATTGGTTAACAATTTCAACATAATTAGTTGAATAATTAACAGATTTATTAATTTAATTAGTTGACTGATTAACAATTTCAACTTAATTAGTTGAATTAATCAATCAATTAACATATCTATTGATTTCATTGGTTGATTGATTAACAAATTAACTTAATTGATTGGTTAACAACTTAATTTGATTAGTTGATTAATTGGTTAACAAACTTGTAACATTAATTGGTTGATTAGTAACTTAACAAATTAATTAATGAGACATGAAGGCTGCCACATAATTAAAAATATTCTTTAATGGTCCTTCAACCAATATGAAGGAACCACAAAGTTATTTTAGGTCATTTAATAGTATAAATGAACCAGAACTTAATGATTAATCCATTAATATGAAACAACCACTTTAATTAATAGTTACCCTATTAATACAAATGAATAAAGAAATATTCTTATTGGTCCATCTATTAATAGGATAATCACGACTTTGTACCCTGACCCCCAGTTAGGATAGAACCATAAAAAGCATTGATTATACCTATTGATATGGATGAATCAATAATCATAATCTTTGGTCACGCTACCAATAAGAGTGAACCATTAATCAAGTGGTCAGTCCAACAACAGGATAAAACCACTAAATTTAGGTTATTCAACCAGTATGAATGAACCTGATAATTTTTTTTATTACCCCTTCTTTTTATTTGAAAGGAAGGACTTTGGTTATCCAACCGATATGGAAGAGCCATGTTGATTTGATCAGTTTATTAACAAATTTGTTAATTTAATTGGTTGAATTAGTTAATTGATTAACAGATTAATTAACACATTAACTTAATTGATCAACTTAATTGATTAGTTAACAGATTTTTGTTAATTTAATTGATTGAATTAACAAATTAACTTAATTAGTTAAGTTAATCGATTAATTAAAAAACTTGTTAGTTGAATCAGTTGACTGATTAACAAATTTAACTTAATTGATTAACTTAATTCGTTAATTAACAAAATTGTTAATTTAATTAGTTAATTGATTAACAATTTTAACTTAATTGGCTAAATTAATTGATTGGTTAACAAGTTTGTTAATTGAATTGGTTGATTGATTAATTTATTAACTAACTGGTTAACTTAATTAGTTGATTGATTAACAATTTTAACTTAATTAGTTAAATTAATCGATTAATTAACATATTTATTAATTTATTTAATTGATTAGTTAACAATTTCAACATAATTAGTTGAATAATTAACAGATTTATTAATTTAATTAGTTGACTGGTTAACAATTTCAACTTAATTAGTTGAATTAATCAATCAATTAACATATCTATTGATTTCATTGGTTGATTGATTAACAAATTAACTTAATTGATTGATTAACAAATTAATTTGATTAGTTGATTAATTGGTTAACAAACTTGTAACATTATTATTTTCTAATTTTTAATTTGATGGCCGACCAACCGATATGGCAGAACAATTATTTTTAATTTTCTGATTTTTAATTTGATGGCCGACCAACCGATATGGCAGAACCATGATTTTTAATTTTCTGATTTTTAATTTGATGGCCGACCATCCAATATGGCAGAACCATCTAAAAAAAATTTGCAATCCATATGAAAATTGATCTACTTAAAAAAATATGAACTTCTTTTCCCAAAAAGAATTACAAGCCTAAAATATAGGCCTTCTTTTCTTTTTCCTCCTTTCTTTCTTGCTTGTGCAGGTAGGAGCCGGGAGCTTGCTGGGCGCTGGAGCTTGGAGCAGACCGGGAGCAAGGAGGCGGGGCTCTTGTGCGCTGGAGCAGGGGGTTCTTGGAGCTGCGGTGGGGTGCCTTTTATAGGGATGGAGGATGGCTGGCCATGGGGGAACCGGTAGCACCCCCTACTGGTGCCAAGTAGGCGCCGGTAGGGGGTGGGGTTGTGATCGGGTAAGAGAGGGAGAGATAGAGATGGAGAGGGAGAGTGGATAGAGATGGAAGGGGATAGGGATGAGAAGGTGATAGATCTGGGGATGGAGAGGGAGAGTTGGAGAGGGAGAGTGGATGAGGCCGGCGGTTCTCATGGGGAGACCGCTCAGTCCTCTTTTCTCTTTTTTTTTTTTTTTTCATCTCCCTCCCCCCAACCCTGCAGCTCTCTCTCTCTCTCTCTCCCTGCGATCCCTTCTCTCTCTCCCTGCGGTTTCCTCCTGCTGGCCGAGCCCTCCCTGCTGCTGCTGGAGGTGTGTTGGCTGCCCTTGGTGCTGTTGGAAGCTTCGGGAGACCTTTTGTTGCAGATTTTGGAGGCTTGAGGGCTTGTTGTTGCAGATTTGCTGGAGGTGTTGGTGGAGATTTGAGGTATGTGCATCCCTCTTTTTTTTATTTGCTGTGATGTCCTTGTATGCATCCTAAAATCTGCATGCATCTCTCCTTAAATCCCTTCTCTTTTTTTTTTGCATACACATACATATCTATGTGTATTCACATGCTCCTAAATGCATGCATATTGCCTATCTTTGTTTGATGCATGCATGCCTATACATGTAGAATTTTTTGGTTCAACACCATGCTAAGTGCTCACCTAGGCATTTGAGGTTAAAGCAAATCCGAAGTCCCGTTGCTCGCCCCTTGCCTTTGACTATATAGCCTGCTACTACTGTGTTGTCCTGTTGTTGCTCGCCCATTTTCTCCCTCCCACTCATCTCTAAACTCTTGAACAGGATTGGTGCTTTAGATGTTTTTATTTGCTTGCAAATTGTCTCGTTCAAAAATTGACATATGTTAGTGCAAGCATTGTTTGAATATAGATCCTTAGCAACAAACCTGATATGCTGAGAAATGTTGTTTTGCTCTAGTTGGTTTTCTCCAATCCCTTCTTTTTCCTCTAATCCATTCTACGAATTTGTTGTCATAGAGCACTACAGCCCCTCTGAAACTCCCTTTATATTTTATATTTTCCAATAGTCAAATATTTCTTCGTCCCTTCAGTTTTACTTTCTGGTTTGCTTCCTGCTAATGGCAACAAGGTGATGGGCATTTATTCCGATTTAGAAGAGCCACAATAGAATGTTTTCTAGTCTAACTTTCAATTAGTGACTCATTTAAACTGAGTTCAATATATACCCCCATGTCTCCGGCTGCAGAAGAAACAACAAAGTAAATTCATGGGACAAAGGAATAATTGACTACTGAATGGAAGGAAAAATAAAAGATTATTAGAGCGGATGTGTTCTTTTATAAGAAACTGATTGAAGCAACTAAGAGCTCAGAGCAAAAAGAAGCATTGAAGAATTAAAGAAAAACCACGTAGATGACATGATACAACATCTCATTGTATCAAATTTGCTACAAAGTCCGAAATTCAAACTGCACTTACATCAAAGCACTGATCAGTCGTTCTATACCTGTGGAGTTATTACTATTTTATGGAAGACATTGTGCAGAATTTTGAGAGTCTCTTGGAAGGACGTAGATGATATGCATGCCTTAATGAAATGGTGGTATGTGAAATGTCCTTGTCACTCACATAAGGAGGTATGAACCATGTTTCTTACGGCCATGCTTTGGCCTGTTCCGCTAGAATGGAATAGTAGAAGATTCAGTAACAAATTCAACAGCTCCTATGATATACCCAGCAGAACAACCAATTTGGTGGGCAGTTGGTCCAAGTTAACAGAGGTGCACTAGGACAGGGCTTCAGTGGTGATGCGGAAAGCCTACCAGTGGAGGATGTTCATTTCAGGAGCTTCTTGTATTCCTCCCTCTGACTCGCTCTTTTTATTGCCTTGATAAATAGGTCAGGATTTCTTGGGTTTTGAGTTTTTTGGGATTTGTGATTTGGGATTTGTGTCATCTCTTGTATCCCCTTCTGTTTGATGGGCTATTTCTTTTTTTGGCTCATGTCACATTCCAAAAACTTGCATCAAAGTGAGCAGAATAAAAACCTTAGCAAATCCACATAAAATTCTACAACTCAATAATACTTTTCTCATTTGTCAGATGACTTCAAGAACAGAACAAATAGGAAATGATGATTTTATTGACTCTCCATCAGATGTTCAGGTAAATAGCAAGGTTCCATCTCCTGCTATCCCTCAAGCTCTATGAGAGAGCAGGATTGATGCACAGTGGATGGACCATAACAAGGCTCGTGGGGTTTATTTTGAATCCTCATTGGAATCGGAAGCTCGTCAAGAAGAGCTTGTTTGACAGGGTTAGTTCTTCATAAGAAGAGCTAGTACTCATCACTCTTTACTAAGAATGAGTTGGGTGCCAAAATTTTGGCATCATAACGAAACTTGAGGGTTGGATGGCAAACCCTCTTCTGTAGAAGGGTTGCTTCAAGGTAATAACAAGGAGTTAGCACCCCTCTCTGATTCCAGTTCCAGGAGGTTCTGATGTATATACATGAGCTATGCCAGTTAAATTAATGACAATAAAGATTTGAAAATGAAAATAGTAAATTTTATCTAAAAAGAAACCTGGCCCTGGGTCAGTTCTGGGCCAGTTTTGAGTTCTTAAACCAGTTTAGATCTAGTACAGTCAAGTTCAGGCCAGGTGAGAGCTGCTTTTGAACCCCTTTTACAAACCAGCCAGTTTAATCCCAAGCTAGCAGCAACTAAACCAGTTCCAATCAGGTTCAATTCACACAATCAAGTTTTTAAAATAATGCCACAAAAAAAGTCCCCCACCACCAACCCCATGGTCCACCCCCTTACTTCCCTCCCTCTTTTTTTTCCCCATGAGGAGGAAGAATTAGAATAGTATTAAGCAGTTACAAGTTCCTTATCATATGAACAGTTCTTCATTTATACCATATCAGAAAACTGGTCTAACCTAGGCAACAAATATCCTCCTATTTTACCCCATTCCTTGAACTAAATTACTAGACATAAGATCCGCAGAATTAGCCTACCTCTATATACAAATGTTGTCAAGTATCTCAAAGGCATAAAGATATCATCTTGATTTTAGTCGGTTTTCTTCACATTCCAAGATAATTGCCAACTTCAGATTCGCACACATCTTGTGCCTCATACAACCTCCTTTACCTCTCACAGCCAGACATACTTGGCTAAAAAAATAACATCCTCAAAATGTTGTCTGTTGTGTGGGAGCATCAACAAATTATTCAAAACTGTGAGGTTCTCTATGTTTTATCTGCCACCACAAATTAGAGGCCACCATATCAAAAGCATAATTCATCAAAAACAAAATGTTTGGACTTCTCCAAGTAGGAATTTTCAATACAGCACTATTATCCCTGTGGAGATCAGGAGAGGAATGGGATGCTCTTTGGGCAAGGATTATTAGGGAAAGATGTCATCCTCATTCATCCAGATGGACTATTGTTCCTGCCTCATTCTCCGCTATGTCACCCATCTGGAGAAATATTTCCAAAACGGTTGAACTACTTAGCACCGTAATCAGATTTACAGTTGGAAGTGGCAATTGGGTCAGATTTTGGGAAGACAGATGGTGCTCAGAGATGTCATTTGCGGAGCAATTTCAGCATGTCTATCAAATTGCAGAGGATTAACTGACCCCTCACTTTTACTCTGAAAGAAACTCTTCTTGGTCCATCTCCTTGAAAAGAAATCCGACTGAGTTGGGATCTGAACAGTTGGCAGCAGTCTTGGGAAACATCCATGGCACTCAACTTAATTCAGGAATGGAGGATAAAAGGGTATGGGTCTGGAGTAACAAAGGACTGTTCTCTGTCAATGTCCTCTCAAAAATCATTATTGATGGTGGAGTAAGGGTTAATTGGGATCATATAGTATGCTCTAAGTTTTTACCTACCAAGATCAGAGTTTTCTTATGGAAGTTAGTTTTGGGGAGGCTCCCAACCATGGATAGACTTAACAGCACATTCACCAGAAATCTTCATATATCTTTTGTGGAATGTTTGTTGAAACTTATGCTCATTTGTTCTGCCGTTGTGGGATTATTAATGTTTTGCGGAGATCCATCTGTAAGATTTTCCATATTCCATGGAAAGAGTTAGATGTGATGGAGTGGTGGGCTGCTATCTGTCCAAGGAATTTTGAAAAGCAGCTGTGGTCTGTGATATTCCCAGCCATGCTATGAAGTGTGTGGATTGAAAGAAACTCCAGGAGATTTACTCAGAAACACAAATGTAGCCTTTGATATTATCAAAAGAACTTTCAAGAGAGTGATTGATTGGGGGAAAGCAGTGGGGATCTTTCAGATTGGCAATGCTCCTATATCATCTCCAAGTCTCAAGAAAGAAGCAATATGATCCTTTGATTTTCTGTTCTCTTTGTATTCTTATTTTATTCTTTGGATAAAGTAAGCTAGGTTTTTCCGGCGGTCGAGCTTGGCCTTTTGCCTTCTTGTTTGAGGGTTTGTTTGGCCTCCTGTTTTTTTCTGCTTTAGGTAAGATATTTTTTTCTATACACTGAATTGCGCCCTTCTGGTCACTTTCAAAAAAAAATTGTTCGGATATCATATCTAAAAGCTCAAGTTAGAGAAATAAATGAAGAGATGCAGCTGAATACAATGGAAAGAATTGGAGTATCAACTTGAGGCAGAACCAAAAAGGTGAATAGTTGCAGCACTCTAACATTATCTTTTGCTAATCAAAATGACAAAAAAATATATATATAACTGAAAATCTGATGTGACAACAATTGAAGCAAATCAGGGAAAAAAGGAGCATGCTTTAGAACTTTTTCTTAATTACTCAGCCCATGTATAGTTTGTGACTAGAGAATAAACATGCTACCATAAAATATTGGAGTCTATCGGAATCAGAAGCATCTGAACTGGAAAGCTGATCTTCAAAAGATGCACGAGCATTATACATGTCCAAGGCCTTTTGATATGCAGATGCCACACTTGCAGGAATCCCCTCTAATGCATCAGGGTTCGTTTCATTAAGATTCCCCTGTCCAACCACCCAATGTTTGTAAGCAAGAAGTGTTGCCTTCAGGTCAGTCAGAGGAACAGATAACTGACGGTGGAACAGAGCACGAACACGTTGAACCTGTTTTGCTTTTTCCTAAAAAAATAAAGGTTATCTTCCATGGTTAGGAACTACATATTTTTGTGTACTCTATTCAGATCTTAAAAAGTAGATAACAATGACAATGAAAAGACCATTTTACATATAGAAGCATACAATATCACTCTTCCAAAATCCATATTTTTTATGCTAATCAACCAACCAATTGATCTTAAGCCTTGTCCCAACAACCTGAACTCAGCTAAGGTCTGATGGACGCTAACTCTCAGTTTGTTTGTGGAATAAGGCCCATTATTCAGATTAACCTACTTGTTCCAGCATAGGTGGAGTCTCTTATTCTGCTTGGGAATGAATTATTCCTGGAATACCTAGTATAAGTCATTCATTTTGGGGTAAGGGGGCGACGGGTCCTCTCCCCATGAGAGCGCGGACGTTGGCAGCCACTCCGGCCAATGGTGATAAGCGGATCTCACTTGGGAGGGTTCCAGTGGGCCTGCCTTCCGTCGGTCTTGTGGGAGGAGAGGTCAGCTGGGGGAGTTGTCCCTCAAGGAGAAGTCCTTCGTATGCCGAGGTGGTAGCTCGTGGCTCTGGGAAGCAGCAAAGAAGGGGTGTTGCAGCCAAGGGTTCAAGACCTGCAAGACTTGGCTCCTCCAGGAGTCCATTTGGGAGTCCAAGCTGCTTTCCCGTAGGAAATTGGATGTCCAGAGGTGTTGCCAGTGTGTGATTGAAGTCCTTAAGGTAGCAGTGGATGGTCATCGTTCCATCATCAGCATCATCATCTGCTCCGGGGACAGCAGCAGTGGTGGACTGGTTTGCTAGGGTTCAGCTTTCGTCCACGTCGAGAGGTTGAAGATGACCAAGCGGCACGTGCCGCGCACGTGGCATCCTGCCATGCCTTTAATTTGAATCATCCTCCCAAGTTAGTAGATGGGAGGCAAAATAGGGAGATGAAGTCAGCTTCGTCAATCCCTGTCGATAAAAATGTCTGTATTAGATGCCTTCAGAAGGGCCATTGGGCGAGGGATTGCAGGGATCTGGATAAATGCCTGCGATGTCATGGGGTGGGTCATAAAAGCAATAGTTGTAAGAAGAGGTTCCAGTCAGAACAGGGGAAGACTAACCATGTAGCGAGGTCATCCTTTCAATATGCTTCTTCCTCTACTCGGGTGGACATCCTTCGTCACCTGCTATTAAGAAGGCCAAGGAGTCACTTCTCCATTGTGTGGTTGTGCCTGTTTGGGATGGTGAAGTGAGAGAAGACAGAGACGGTGATTTCTATACTCAGAAGATCCTCAGTGCCCTCAAGGATAAATGGCCAAGTGATCACCCTTGGAATATCAGGGAGGTGCAGAGATTCAAGTTTTGGTGAGTTCTTCTATCCCAAGATGGAGAGCAGCAGGAATAGCCCTCAAAGCTCTTCATTGCGAAGGTATATCCCTGAAATTCTCATCAAGGGATTCAGAATGCGGGACGAAGCCAGTGATTGATACCGTTCAAGTATGGTGCTGGATTGAGGGGATACCTCTTCATGTTTGGAACGTGGAAGCGTTCCAGAGTATTCTTAACAAGTTTGGTATTCTCAGAGGTTTAGATGCTAGAACCCTTGATATGGAGATGCTGAAGTATGCTTAGGTGCTAGTTGAGGTGGACAATATTAATTGCATCCCAAGGAAGATGAAGAACAGAGTGGGAGATCACTGTTACTGGGCCACCATTAAGCAAAAACTTCCTTCATCCTCTTCATCAGTAGATTCACAGGATTCTCCTTCATCTGCTGAATGGTCATGGGCGGAGGTTGTAGTGGCTTACAAAGCTTACAGAGGAGGTAAGCAGATGGAACAAGCTCCCAAAACCAAAACAGAGGCACCAGAGAAGACCTTGGCATCATTCCCTCGCTTGAGTAAAACTCGGCCTCACTTAGCCCAGGCAACTCGGGTTAATGTCACTGGAGGGATTTCAAAGGGAGAGGGAGACTTCCCGGGATGGAGTGGAGGGTTCCCAGAGATTGCTTCGGTTACTGGAACAAGGGTGCTCAAGGAAGCTACGGAAAGGATGTGTGATGATGTGGCATCTTTCGAGGCCACGGTGGTTGGGTGGGGGGAGGATGGGGGGCACTCTTGTCGGGAGAAGCATGGAGCTGATTGGCGGAGCGAGGCAGCGAGGGGAGACATCATATCGGGCATGGAAGATCCACAGTATCGGGCAGTTCCTATGATGGGTAAGTCATTTGGGTCATTTCATTCAAGTAAGTCAAGTGGGTCTTTGAAGCTGGACATCTTGATCGGCTCGGGTAAGTTAAAAGGGCCGAGCAAGGATCCCATTCCCACGCATGAATTACCCAGGGATGACCCAGTGGATTCTTCTTCTCTACCCGACAGACGCCTAATGACTGATACATGTGCTCCGTTTTCATCCGTCCAAGCCAGGATTGTTAGAAGGCTTTGCAGCAGAGGAGAAGATATGCGATAGTTTGGATTTAAGTATTCCAAGGAAGGAGATCCTTTCAAAGGGGCTTCAGAAGGATGGTAGGCAATTGACATCGGAAAACCTGTGTTTAAAACTGCTGCCAGTTTCTGTCCGGAGACTTTGCCAACTTCATTTTTGCTTCAATTAGAGGGATATTGTGATGCAGAACATAACCACTACAGCAAGGACAGCTCAGAAGGTATCTTTCTTCAAGGTACAGAGGGTTCTGATGAATCTACGGAGGAGGTGTAACACCCCATAAAAATTCAAGGACATAAATGTAAATCCCTAAAAACTATAAAAACAATTAGAAAAAGTTTAAGGGTTTTAGTCTCAAAGATAATCTTTATAGGGTCTTAAATGAAATTATACAAGGTCCAAAAAGCATATTTAAAACAGTGAAAAAGACTCACTATCGGTTACTTATGAAAGAAATGAGGGCATATGTATAATGAATAAAAGATCAGGGACTAAAATGTAAAATTGTTCATTAACAATTTAATAAGTTATTGGGCCTAAATAGACCCTGTTAAATAAGGTTAATGGACCCTTAATTAAGGGGTTTAATGGTCCCAAATATAGGCCTTAATGGGCCATGCTTAAAGGGCCTAAATAGGCCAAAATAAAAAGGCCAAAATGGGCTGAACCAGGGCCCATTGGGCCTGGTTTTAAATGGGCCAGCATGGCCCATGTGGGGCCACCGCACCCAATAGGGAGGTGGCAGCCCCTCTCCACCGCCCTTCCCACTCTATAAATAGAGGGGAAGGGGGCTGCCATGGGCGGCAGCAAGGGGAGGAAAAGGGGAGAGAGAGAGAGAGAGAGAGAGGTGGTTCCAGCGGTGGTCCGGCGGCGGCTCCAGCTGTGCTTCGGCGGCGGTCGGCGGCGGCCTTCGGTTTAAGGAAGGGTGATACTCCCTATTTAATATTTCTTGTATTTTAAATTAAATTATGGATGAAAATTTGGTTATTTAGTTAAATAAAAGAAAATGATGGATATTAAATATTTTATTGTGAATATTAATTTAGAAAATTATTTTTCTTTGTTAATGTCATTTACGAATATTCATAAATAATTCTTTAATGTTATTTATTTCAAAAATAATTAGATAAATAATTATTTAATGCTGTTTAATTCGAAACAAATTGGAAAATAATTGTTAAATATTATTTGTGTTCATTAAATTTTGAAAATAAATATAATTGTTTAGATTAAGTGGTGATTAGTGGTTTTGAAAATAAATATAGTTGTTTAAATGCTATTCATGGTGATTGATCAATTCTGAAAATAAATATAAATATTCAATATTATTTGCAATTATTAATTCAGAAAATAAATGTAAGGATGAAATTTATAATGAAGGTTTATAATAAGAAAGAAAGAAATAAAAGAAGAAAATTTTATAATAAAGTTTTCAAGTGTAAATGGATACTTGATTCGCTCTCTAATAATTATATGGTGGAATTTTTAATAATTATATGGTAGAGTAATTGAAAAAGAGAAGATTATGTAAAGGTCCGATGATATGTGAGGATTATTATGATCCTAGGAAAATAGGGACAGTTGAATTACGATTTAAATAAGACACTGGTGAATACGCATCATGCATAATTAAGGGCATGTTTATGTTGAATGCTTGAATGGAAGTGGTATGTGTTAAAGACCTTGCTGAATTTTATGTGTGACAAAAGGAGTATTATTCACGAGAGGTTGACTTGCATCTCTCATGTACCATATGCATGTTTGTGTGTTACTTCCGATGTTTTTACTCGTGATTCACGTGTTGTTTTATTGGAATAAAAGATTACAATGAGGAGTTCTCATCATAGAACATAAATGTGGATATTGGATGACACACTCTAGTGTCTGACTCTGAAATGATGAGACTTACAAAAGAAATGAAAAGAAGGCTAGCAAGTCTTCGTGACAATAAAGCTTCATGATGAAGCATGGATAAAAGGATTTGGTGATTAATCTAGTTATAAGGTATCATAGACGCTATATATATATATATATATATATATATATATATATATATATATATATATATATATATATATATATATATTGTGTAGTAACTTCATGGCTATGATGACTCCGACAACAAGGAATAAAGATCATGAAAGCCTCCGTGATGATGAAATGAAAAACGATTATGATGTTGAATGTGAAACTGAGTTATGGAATGACTTTTATGACCGATGGTTTCTCCGCGGATTTGATTTGTGTAAAAAAAAAAAAAAGGAAAGAAGTGACATCATGACTAGCGGGACGACGGCACGCCTCCCGGGAATCAGGTGGCGACAGAAAGCTCCCACGATCTGTGGCGCCGAGGCACGGAGCATCCCACTGTGGAGACAGTCCTCAGTTCAAGGTCGGGACCTCGGCTAGGCAGAGGACGGAGTTCCTTCTTGGGTGCACTCATAGGCTAGGGCGTGGACGTTGTAGTGAGAAAGTGTGGGTACACTACAGACCCGGCTTAACCCTAGTTTCCAGCCTCCTCAGTAGGTATCCGGAGGCCTACTAGACTGGGTAGGCTGAAGAGTGGTAGGTGCGTAGAAGGAACGACCTACTCACTGTACGACTGTTAGTTTATGATTATCCACATCACTTCTGATGGAAAGATGAATCGCTCTACGAACTTACGAATTATGAACAATCAATGAATTTGATGACTGATTGGGAAATCAGGTGAACGAATGATGAACGCGCGACTCAGTGGCTAAAGACTATATAAGCATTGAATGAAAGATATTTTCATATCCTATGTTATTATAGAATACCATTGGAAGGAAGAAGTATGTGGCAATTGTAAAATTTGTTAGTTGTCTTTTATACCAGATTCCCGATGTTTTACGACACACTATGACATGAGCATTCATTGCATCACTTCACCCACTTCAGTGTGGGTCATGCAATCAAAAGTGCATTTAGACGCATACTTCACAGAAAGATTTTAAGAATAATGATGGGTCATGCAACCAGAAGTGCATTTAGATGCATACTTCACAGAAAGATTTTGAGAATAATGATAAAGGGAGGAAGTTTGTCAACTGATACGAAGCAATATATTTTGACTATTTATCGTGATACTGACTATTAAAAATATAGGATGAGAAGGTAATGAAGAAAATGACCAAAGAAATATGTTTAAGAAGGAATATCAGTAGAGATGTAAATGATCCCTACTCAGAGCTCAAATTCACGGGTTCTCATATTAGCTATTTAATATATAATTTTCAGAGGCTCGTGGTGAAAGGGAAGATTAGAAGATAATTCCAACAAATTAAAGAAGAAAAAAATTTCCAGGTATGGCCAGTTTGTATAAATATTTGGGATATGTTGTTTGTTTCATTGTATTTATGTTATAGGCATGAATCGTCTATGATTTCCTTAGAACTTTACTTCTTATTATTTTGTTTTTGCTCTTGTGCACCTACCGGAGATCCAGAAAAAAAGCCGGAGCGTTACAGAGGGTAACTGCAGTACTCAGATTATTCAGAATTCCCAAGATGCAAGGGTGCATAGTTTTGATGTACAGTGTGAAGAAGGTGTTTATGACTTCTCCAAGGCCATTGTTCCTTATTCGGGCATCCGCTGGGCTACTTTCAGTGAATACGATGGCTACAACAGATGATTGGACAGAGGAGATTATTGAATTTGGGAGAGAAGTGGGAGTTTCATTTCAAGGTAGGGAAGATCAGGTTAAAAGCTTTATTAGGAAGCTGAGGAGGTCTGATACTCTACAGAACTCAGTGAAGAGGAAGGGACAAGGGGGAGGAGTTAAAAGTGGGAAAAGGGAGATGACTTTTGTCAAAAGCAATCAGGTGGTGGATTGTCTGAGGGAGAAGAAGCAGAGGGGGAAGAAAGTGATTTAGACATGAAATAGCTTCATGGAACATCAGACGTCTGAATGGGGAATTTAAAACGAGGGCAGCTGGGATTTTTGCTTTGCTTACAGGCCAGATTGTGTATGTCTTCAAGAAGCCAAGATGGAGTTGGTGGATGAGCAGTTAATTAGGAGTATTGGGGCGTCAACAATGACAGCATGGGCTTGTATCCCTACGGTGTGGGGAATAGTGGGGATCAAATAGTCATGTGGAAGGGGAACTTGTGGAAAGGTAAGGTCTGTTTTGAAGGTGAATATGTGAATATAGCATCTCTGTCAGATTTTTCATAAAAGAAAATAGCAGACAGTGGGTGATTACATCTGTTTATGGACCACACAATCAGCAACAGAGACAGGTCTTCTTCCAAGAATTATATACTTTAAATGGTCTGTGGTCAGATGATTGGTGCATAGAGATTTTAATTGTGTAAGGTTTCCATGGGAAAGGTCAAGATACAAATAGTTGGAGTAAGGAAATGGAGTTGCCGGGGCAGTGGATTAGAGGGTGTCAAATGGTAGATCTAGACATTCCTAACATAAAGTTCACTTGGTCAAATCTTCAGCAGAATTGTATTCAATCAAGGATTGACAGGGTGATAGTTTCTACTCAATGGTTGAAGCTCTTCCCACTTTCTCAAGTCAAGGGCATGAACAGAACTGTAACTGATCACATTCCCCTCCTATTATCTTCTGCTGACAGTGATAAAAATCAAAGAATATTCATATACAAGTTGGAGTGGCACAAACAGGAGGGATTCAAAGAGATGGTGTCAAACTGGTGGAAAGACACACCAACATCTGAATTTGCTGTTGAAACTTTTTCGAATAAGCTCAGAAATGTCAGAAAATGTTTGAGACAATGGAGTTATCAGTTAAGAGGAAAGGCAACCACAATTAGGAATAATATGATGCAAAATATTGATGATTTGGAAAGAAAAGGTGAGAATCAGGTTTTATCCCCTGAAGATTACCACAGACTCAAGAAGTGTAAAGAGGATTATAACGAATGAGTACTAAGGGAGGAGATTAGATGGAAACAAGGAGCAAAAGAGCAATGGTTAAGAGGAGGAGACAAAAACAGAGCATTCTTTCATGCAATGGCTAGTGCAAAAAAAAAAAAAAGGCTTTGAGGTGTTCGAGGAGCAACATCCATTAAACTTGGCAGAGTCATGCAAACTGAGTCTGGGCAAGGCACGGAGGAGACAAGTACAGAAGAACCCATAAACTTAGATGAGGTGATCGAATAGCACATCCATTAAATGCATGGGTTGATGCAAGCACTTCAACTGAGTCTGAATTGGACCCAAATGATCGGGAATAGGCAGAAGGTGAGTTAGATGGTGTGCCTCTACTTGCTGATTCTCAACATCCTCCTTCAAAACGTCAGAAGAAGAGTAAAAAGCAAGAATCAAGTAAAAGGAAGAGTGCTACTGAAATTGATATTACTGAATTGGACACTATCGAAGAGGAGGATGAAATGTCAAAATCAAGTGATAAGGTACAATATCAAACTTCAAATGACTCGACATCAAAGACGAGTACTGCCAATTCTGACCATGGAGATGCTACCGATGCCCCACTAACTGTATTCACTGAACAACAACATTACACACATACTACTCGAGATGAACAACATGGTAGCAGAGTAGGACAGGAAGAAATTATCACTCAAACCTTCATCAGATCAAAGAAGAAGGGAAAAGAAAAGCCCCTCAGTGTGCAGAACAACTCAAGAGGGAGAGAGAATATCAGGAACAACTATCAGATACATCATCCTATGCTCCATACGAAGGGTATAACCATCCCACTGGACATGTAGTTTACCCTCAACACTCTGATACATATGACTATTCAGGGAGTTATCTACAATATCCACAAATTTCAGAGTCATCCTCCCAATTCCATCAGTCACATAGCTCATATCAAGTGCCAGATATCCTTGGATATACACTGCTTATAGTCATCTATATCAGTACAGATGACTATAACCGGTACGTGATGCAATATGAGCAATACTACTAGAACTATATGTCATGATCCGAATATGTAAACCATATGTTCAATCAATATAATGTATGTTTAGAATAAATGTAAGTTTATATAAGTTTATTAAAAAAAATTGTCCAATAGCATCTTATGTACTTCAAATCAATGTAATTCAACCCAACTATGAATTGGACTTGTTTTTTATATTAAAAAAAATCTATTTTTTTTATTTTTTTATGCTCCCCGATCCAGCCAATCTTGACTCAGCCAGGATCGGCCTAGATTGGATCAAGATCGTACAATCCAATCGGTTTTGGGCCGACCGATCCGAGACCCGATCCTGGGTTTCCTAACCTTGGACTATTTAATTGATTGTAACAGACATGATTACATTGATCAGACTATTGATCACATTAATTAAATTGTTAGGTTATATAGCTCTTAGTTACATTCTATTTTCGTAAATCAACCATAGGGTTAACCTAAATTAACCACATATGATTACTACAATAAAACTCATGTAACACATTATTAGTGTTGAACAAGACTATAATGACATCTCTAGAAGCTTATATATATCATGATCATATAATGTTATGACTTATGACAACATTATTATATAATATACTATCACACCATGAATGATAATATAATTAAAGATATGTCAAGGATTTATGACAAAGGCATAGAAGTATAAGACTATAGTCTTAATACTCTATAATCAAGAGAAGAATGGGGCCATAGGCTGCCACTCAAATCCCGGAGAGAGTCCTACTGCGAGGAAAACTCTCCACCTTGCCCTCTGTCGCACTGTCCTCAAATGAGACCCTCCTAGGGGGTATTTATAGCCTCCGTAGGAGGCAGTTGGAAGGCCAAGGGTCCACCCTCACCAGGTCATAGTTATCCTTTCTCCCGCCCAAGACAAATTGCAAGAAAAAAAAATGAATCCCGCCTTCTACCCCCCTTTTTTTTTTACTTTTTAGATTTGCTGTCCTTTGGACAGTTATAAGAGAGAAAAGGGGGCGGTACCTTCCTCCACCCTCATCGGGTGGGCCAGGAGATGGAGGGGGCCCAGCGAGAGTGAGGACTCTATTTTTTTTTCTCCTCTCTTCTTTTATTTTATTTTTTTATACAATCCTTTTTTTATAACTATCCGTGGACAATTTAGAGAGGGAAGGGGGGGCGCATCCCCCTCCACCCTTACCGGGTGGACCCAAGAGGGGAAGAAGGCGGCGGAGGTGCCCCCAGCCTCACCGGATGGAAATCCACCCAGTGAGGGTAAAGATACCCACCACCGGTGGTTGGGGAAGCCTCCACCCTCACCGAATGGACCTTTCTAACCCAGTGAGGGTTGGAAGGCAAGAGTCCCACTTGAGTGGGACTCAAAGGAAGAAAAAAAAAAAATTGGTTAACTGTCCTAAGACAGTTGGGAGAGAAAGAGAGATGGGCACGCAGGCCCCTCCCCACCCTCACCGGGTGTGGTTCCTCCACCCGGTGAGGGTGGAGAGTCCACACAAGGGTGGCCGCCTCTCATCATCATTTTCTTCTTCTTCTTCTTCTTCTTCTTCTTCTTCTTCTTCTTCTTCTTCTTCTTCTGGGTCTTTTTTTAGAACTGTCATAGGACAGTATGGAAACCAGGAGAGGGCGCAGGCTTCCCCACACCCTCACCAGGTGGGAATCATCCACCTGGTGAGGCTGAGGAGTCACCTCCTCCACCTGGCCTCTCTCTTTATTTCTATCTCTATCTCTCTTCTTTTTTAAAATTTATGAAGAGAAGGGACCGAGCCCTCTTCCTCCCACTCCTGCTGCTGTCGCTGCCTGCAGGGGCTGTTCCTGCTGTTGGCGTCAGCCCCCAAAGGGGCTTCTGCTGCTGTCGCCTGCCCCTGTTGGGCCTTCCGCTGCTGCCGTTGGGCCCAGCAGGGCCTCCTGCGGCTGCTGCCAGGTTCTGTTGAAGCTTCTGCTGCCACTGCATGCTTCTGTTGCATGCTTTTACTGCTACATGTGCATCTGTTACTGCCGTTGCTTGCTGGAGTTGCCTTTGTTGCCGTTGGCTGCTTCCGGTGCTTCTTCAGGCTTCCTGCTGCTGTCACAGGCTTCTGCTTGTGTTGGAGGTGCTTGCAACTGCTGCTGGGACTGCTTCATTCTTGATCTTTTAATTCCCATAGAAAGGATATAGGCCAAGTTCACCAGGTATGATTCTTAACCTAACGATTGGCCATGAATTATTTACCTTCTGTGCATATGATTCTATATGTTCCCAGAACATAATTGAACTTTTATCGTATGCATCCCTTCATATTATGGCTATATGCATCTCCTTGTATTATGGCAATACATATGATTGCATACTTTGGATAACACTAAAGTGATATCTATGTCTCATGAATGACTGAGGATTTTATAATCCTAGTGGGGGGGACTATTTTAAGGGTGCAACAAATGGTAGAGAAACAACTGTCCCCAGCCTACAGAGCAACACATTTGGCTAGTGTTTTTGCCAGCTGTATTGTGGGCAGTGTGGTTTGAGAGGAACTCTCATAGGTTCAGTCAGAATTTCAGCAGTGCTATGACATTTCAGGGAGAGCAATTAAGTGGGTGCTTTTGAATGGGGGAAACCGACAGGTGTTCTCAAGAATTTGGAGGAGTCTTCTCTTCTTGCCTTTGTTAGAAGGTGGAAGTTGTTCTTTCATTGAATTTTGTTCCTATGTACCTTGTGCCTAATATTTTATTCACTGGATAAAATAGGACCTGTTTTCTCTGGATTTTGGGTTAGACCTCTCCCATGGGGTCATGTGTTTTCCTTTTCTTTGGCTTCTGCCCCTTTTTTTTGTAACTTTGCTTCTGTTATATTTCACTGAATTGTGGCCTTTGGTCACTCACACCCCCCCCCCCAAAAAAAAAAAAACAATTTGGTCGATCCAGGGACCTGGATCCTTGTTGCCAATACTCAGATTTCCTCATAATGCCATCCCAATCAGCACTACTGCACCTATGAAAGAAAATCAGTCAGATGTGAGCAACATATTTCATGGGAAATGATGACCAGCTGGAGTTCATCACTGCAGCAATTTTCAACTTTCTTTAACATGCCAAATCTAAGCCCATTAACTTACTTTAGAGACATTTATCTTCAAATCCGCAGTTCCCTACAACATCTTGAGAAGAATCTCAAAGGGTCATATTTTCCCTTCCAATTTTAGGATGCAATATAAGATCCTCCGCATAATGTAAATGGGTCACGTCTCCCTCATTTCTCAGCTTCATGCCTTCTGTACAAGTCCACACATTATGGCTCTTTCCCACATCATGCTGAACGTTTGAAACCCATGCCACAATGACAAAAAGGAGAGGGGAAGGGATCTTTTTAAGGCTTTAAGCCCTCATTCAGCAATTCCCAACGTCTATTCTTAACCCGCATGTAAGCCCTCCACATCACTCTAGAGATATTTGTCCTCATTTTAATATATACTATTTTCACCTTCTCCATTCTACGAAAAATATAGCATCGACAACATAACGTAAGTGGATCCCTTCTACCTCATTTCTGCTCAAATTTATGCCTTCTGTCAGCCCATGCAACGTAGCTCTTTCCCACATCATGCTAAGAATGTCCCAGTATGACAAATAGGATGGGGCAAAGAACTCCCAGAAAGACCCCAAGGAGTGCATGGACCAGAAGTGAAGATTTAAACATTCCACTACAGCTACCAACGCAAATCCATTTCTCCTTAAACCCCATCAGGTTCATCTCTTTGCACAAGGATTGCTGGTCAACCTGTCATAGGTTTTATCAGTCAATCTTGATAGTTGATACTGATGCATTCCTTTTCATTTTCTGATCCTGACTACATTGATAGGCTACCATAAAGTATCTAAGATATCTCAGCCTTGAATAAAAATCTATCATTTTGTCAATAGCATCCATCAATCTACTAGCAAAGCCTTTATTATTAAGAAGACTAATAGATCCATGGCTATAGATTGCCTGTCCATTCCCTGAAATCAATACAACAAATAATCAATTGCAACTTTCGTTTATCCAAGTGTTATTTTCAATTTCCTTCACAGAGATCTGCATAGTTTTTTTTACCTTCAAAAATGATAAATGCCATAGAAAAGTCATCAAGTGTAGGAGGCTTTTCAGTCTCCATGCTGAAATCAGATTCCTAAACTCCTCCAACATTAAAAGGTCTTACCAGAAGTCGCGCATCTCCATCCATCCATCACACGTACATACATATGTATACACACACATGCATGCATGCATACATACAATCTCCTTTTTCTCAATCCTGCTGCATTGAAGTGTAAAACACATTGTCACCTTCTTCGAGCCATTTCTCTTTGGCTTTTGTTCCCATTAAGCTCTTCCCAGGCCCATTCAGGCATACACTGTATTGCCATTTAAGTTTTCCCCATTCCTCCTCCTCATGATTAAAATCTCGTTTATCATTTTTCAGATCAGTTTCTTCACTTTTCTCCAGAAATACTTGCCTCCGCACATGCCGAGTCCCAGCAGCAGGTTTTCTCTGGATCAATTTCTTCAATTTTCTCCACAGCTATTTGCCACATTTTTATTATTGCCATGTGCACCGAGTCCCACCAGGCAGCCTTTTACCTCTATGTCTAATCTGAGGTTTGCTGGCAAGCGTTCTTGCGAGCAAGACACTCATCCAATCTTGCTAGATTTCACCTTGCTCTTCCCCAACCCCGGCATTTTTTGAAGGAAAATGTAGATTATACCCCAACCCTGACATTTTAGGCATGAATCATAACAGAGATCAGAGCACCTTATTAAATTTTAAGTACATAATAGTTCATCTTTAGTTACCTTCAAAGGCTAGTCGCATCCCATCAACACAATGGATTCCCAGCCTTCGATTGAATCGGAGTTACAGGGCAGGAGTCAGAAAGAACACATCAAAGAAGTTGTCAAGGACAAAAGAGTCTAACTATTTAAAGAAAAAACATTTCAAAGATTGATATGGGAAAAAATAGAAAAGCACACTTGAGCCATTCAAACAAGATGAAAATATTGTTCAATTGAGAAATACATAAGTATGCATTATTTAATGAGCTTAATAGGTGAATCACCTCGTTGTTACTATCATCTAGAGTTAACAAAATAGCCTCTTCAAACTCTCGATATGCATCCCAGATCTTGTTTCCCTCAATGACATGTAGTCCACCAGCAGAAATGGCACGCTCATATAAATCCCTCATCTTGGAAATACCAGCTGGGGTGCACTGGGCCACTGATTGATCATGTTCTTCAATGAAATGTATGTAATCTAGCCACAAAGGAACAGACTGCAGAAGAAGATAGGAATCAGTCAGTAGACTTCAGATTAAAAAGTCTCTCAAAATGGCTCATTGTCAAAATTTGGTCTACGGACCCACCAAATACTCGTGTACCCCCTTTTCGTACATTTCTTCAATTTCAGAAACAGCTACAGAACTGCAGCACAATGCATGACAAAAGAAGGAACCTTAGTAAAACAAGTAAAAAAAAAAAATCGACTATATATCATCACATGCATCTTTTCCAGCATCTATTCTATACAGGGCATCTTGAGCCAAGAAGGAAAAGGCTTTTCCCAAACATAATTCATCAAGCCACATACTAATCACACATCCTACCGAACCTATAAATAGAAAGGAGAACACCACAGCGAACAATGTACACATAAAAATAATACCATGAAAAGCCCGCTGAAACAAGGTACTCCTCAAGTTCCAGCTATTGATGGGTGGGACTTCCCTAAGATGTCAAACCTGTGGTTGAATGGGTAGAGAACAAGGTGATCATTCAGGACAGAGAAGAACAGGCCATGGGGCGAGGATGGGGTGCTCAAAGCAAGGAATTCCGGCACGGATCGGCCGGCCGGATCGGGACCCACCGATCCGGATCGGCCTCGGATCGGCCGGACTCGGCTGAAAGTGGACAGAATTGCCAGGATCGGCCGATTCTGCCTTCCATGGCTCAAAGTGAAATGTACTTGCAGGATGATCGCAGACAGAACATTGAGACTGCCTCTTTTATAGCAGGTGTGGAGCACCTGCAGCCCTTGGAGAGTGAAATTTTCAATCTGAAGGGATTGCTCATGGCCACTTTCCCACATGTGACAAATTTGTTTTTGAATGTGGATGGTACCACTTGTATTATAAAACGGAAAAGAACATATACAAGTAAAAGAGGATAGCAACAAAAGT
The DNA here is from genome assembly GCA_030544215.1 of Zantedeschia hybrid cultivar. Taxonomy (NCBI): domain Eukaryota; kingdom Viridiplantae; phylum Streptophyta; class Magnoliopsida; order Alismatales; family Araceae; genus Zantedeschia; species Zantedeschia hybrid cultivar. The sequence continues at coordinate 76,388,713 of JARZZO010000014.1, forward strand.
CCCCTTATATAGAGAAGCACCAAGAAGGTGTGAGACTCTAATCACCTCCCCAATCAAAACAAAAAGAGAAGAGTTACATTCATCCACCCTACACATGAACCCGGCCCATTCCTTGACCTTCTCACACACAATGGAGAACACCCTATGCGATGAGTTCACCTCCTGCCTAAAGATTCTGCAATTATGCTCTGTCCAAATAGCTCAAACAGTGGCATGCGAAATGAGCCACCATAAAAACCGATCTTCCTTCCTTGGCCACTTCCTGCCCCACCCGAGGCTAAGCTGTTCCATAAAGTCCCAGCGGACTGATCGAACTTGAAGTCTATCGAAAATCAGCTGCCACACCTCATGTGAAAAAGAGCAACCCGTGAATAGGCATTCCATTGACTCCTCTTCCAAGGCACAAAGAAAGCAGCATGCATCCAGGCTTTGAAGGAAAAGCCCAACCCAATCACAAGTCAGAAGTCTATTAAGGGAAGCCCTCCAAAGCAGCAGCTGCACGTTGAGTGGACTTTTAACTTTCCAAACACAAGTAAGGATATCTCGTCCCCCCATCTGCAATAAAGGAGTAGGCTGATTTAACCAAGAATCTACCCAAGCTGTCCCATCTTCAAGACCACAAATCCTTTCATGAAGGTGCCAACTGAATCTGAAAGTGCTGAAGCAGTTGAAGTAAATGCATGAAGTCTGACACCTCTACATCTCTCAAGCTCCTTCTAAAAATGGGGCTCCAGGCAGCTTATGGCAGGCCAACATCAAAAAGATTCGAACCAGCCTCAAAAGGATTGCCTGCAATATCGAAAAGCCTCCGAAAAGAGACACTGAAGGGGTTGAGGAGAGCACCAAACAGCCAACCAAAATAGAGTGGATCTGCCATCACCCACAATAATCTGAGAACCAACCAACAGAACATCAAAGCAATTAAGAATACCCTTCCAAATGGGAGAGACATTGAATGTGGTCAGACAAACCACATCTCAAACCCTAGAACTAGAGTAATACTTTTGAGAAATAATCTCCCACCACAAACCAGAATCTGATGTCATTGACTTCCAGAGCCATTTAGTAAGGAGGGCAGTGTTGAAGAGTGGGATGTTCTTCCAGCCAAAGCCTCCATTCTCCTTAGCTCTGCGTATATCCTACCCCAGCTCATAACAAAGCCACCTCTCTTGGGGTCTCCAGAACGATGCCAAAAAAAATATAGCTTGAACTAACACCAGCTTCCTAGCCACATTGGAGGGGATCATGAAGATGGACAAATAGCAGGTAGATAGACTGACAAGCACAGAAAAGCATAGGATCAATCTTTTTTTTTTTAGAAAGTGACTGAAAGTCACAATTCTATTGATAACCAGAAAATGGTAGTACAAAGGGAACCCAGAACAACTAGGTAGGACAAGCCCCTAACCAAGTCATAAACACAACAGAAAATAAAAGCAAAAACTCAGATACAAAGGGTCTGATTTATCAAGAGAATAAAGCAGACATCAAGAACTAAGATCTCAATACAACAAACTCCTCCACTGCCGAGCCTTTTGCAAAATACCCGAACTTTCCTCATTGAAAATATTTGCTGCTTTACCCCACTCCACCCAGTTAATGGTAATCTTTAACAATTCAATGGCGCTACTATATTGATCATTGAATTTCCTCCTATTTCTTTCACACCAATATCAGGTCCAAAACTGAAGAATGATCCACCCAGGGAATACCAAATAATCTGCATAAAGTCTTCCACAGAATCAGAACAACACCACAGTTCAGTAGCAAATGATCTTGGTCCTCCTCAAAAGTAGCACAATAACCGCATAAATGATTTCCTGGAATGTGTAACATTTTGGCCCTCTTTCCTGTCAAAAGTCTATACCAGGCCACCTTCCATAGAAAAATTTTAATCTTGTTGGGAAGGTAATTAGACCACACTAACTCCTTCCACCAAACTCTTCATCCTCCATCATTTAAGATTTGAACTGCAGATTTAACTGAAAACTGACCCTTGGAATTGGAATTCCATCTCCAAACTCTCCTATCTTTCCTCTCATGACATAATCTAGTGCTGGCAGTAAGATGTAATAAGTTAGAGATCTCATTAACCTCTACATCAGTTAGATGCCTTCTCATATGCAAATTCAAGTTACCTGAGCCATGATGGGACATAACCTCTGCCACCGAGGCCTCCTTATACTAAGCAATGTTGAATAAATTACTAAATTGAGAAGAGAGAACAATACTGGAGCACTATTTATCTTTCCAGAACAAGGTTTCACATCCATTACCAACTTGTATATCACAAGATCTCTCCATGAAATCTGCATTATTCACAATATTCTTCCAAATCGGAGACAAATTATAAGTTTTTGAAGGTTGAAAAGTCCATTTACCTTCCATGGCTCAAAGTGAAATGTACTTAGTGACAATCTTCTCTCAATCCCTACATGTGAAAAGTCCATAGGATCAATCTTGAAGGAGGACAAATAGTTGGTAGATAGTCTGTAAAGCACAGAAGAGCATAGGATCAATCTACCTCCATAAGATAACAGTTTACCTTTCCAAGTAGCCAATCTTTTCTCAAACTTAGTGACAATCTTCTCTCAATCCCTACATGTGACAAATTAGGTTGCTTCTTAGATGATATCAGATGCACCTGCTGCCTTCGTGATGATGAAGATGAAAGTTTAGAGCATTTATTCTTGCGTCACTGGTTTGCCAAGGGCATACCAAGCTCACCTTTTAGGCTCACTTTGTTTGCAGAATAACTTAAACCAGAATAAGGTTCTGGGGATTTCTTAACCCAGAATAAGAGGTATTTTGATTTGGTAAATTGTTGGTATTCCACCCAGAATAAGTAGAATTGCACTGCGCTATTCCAAGTGATTTGGTAGGAATAAGTAGAATAAAGAAGAGAATAAAGAGTGGAATAAAGAGTTCAAAATACCCATGTTATTCCGCTTAACCCTTGGTATAACCCATAGCACCCTGGGTTAAGCACTCCCCTCCACCAAAGTGGGTTAAAAGGTTTTAGGAGAATAAAACATCCTATTCAGGACTTATTCTACAAACAAAGTGAGGCTTAAGAAGTTAGGGCTAAGGTGGTTGCCTTAGCCATCACACATGAAGGCTACTATGAAGGGCTGGCCAGATCCTGAAATTTGTGCATGGATAGATGGGTTTGGTGGCTTTTCTTGCATGCCACCATGTGGGCATTGTAGGGAAAAAGGAACAACCAGCTGTTCCAAAGCAAAAGTAGGACAGTGAAGCAACTTAATACCTCCATCTTCGATCAGATCTGCCAGTGATCTTTGGTTTTGGGTGAAAAGGATCAAGCTGGGTCTCCTATTTTGCACTCCCTGTCTAGTTAATTGGCATACACCACCTTGATGTGGATTTTCTTTAGATCTTTTCTTTCAACAGCCCCTTTTGTTAGTGGAGCCTTTTGGGTGGGGAAGTGATGATGTACATGGTGGTTTATTTTTTGGGGCTGGGGATGTTCTTATTCTCGTAAATTTTCCTCAGCACCTTAGCAAATAGGTGGTGAGATTATACCACTAATTTTATTAAGATTAACAAAGGTAGTACAATCGGATGGTGAGATGAGGTGCCTCTACGGCTCTACCATCAAAAATGTAACAAAACCACAAAAGATATATAAAAAAGAAAGCAAATTACTCGCTATCCTATGAAGAAGAAAACCGAACTCTACTACACTGTGACAAACCCTCTTCAATTATTGAGAGTTTCTTTTCGTTTTGAACACGCTCCTTCACCATGTTTGTTAGTAGTATCCTTCATCACGTTTATTGTGACAAACTACTGCACAAACTTTACTTTGTTCCATTATATTTAGTTGAAGCAACCTTTTTTTATGAACCAGTGGGAAAGCTAGCAACATCCCCACTACAAGGTCATAGAAATCCAAGGCTACAAAGACTAGGGCATGAGAAAAGCTGTTATATAGCCAAGAAGGCCAAAGAAGGAGCAATATTTGAAATTTCCGGTATGTCCACATATACATAAAGCATTACCAAAGATTTCCAAAAAAAAAGAAAGAAAGAAAGAAAGATGTGCAACCTCTTCTCAATAGATGCGCAAACTCCGGCATTGACTTTAGCTCTAAATGAGATTATTGAGGCGTGTAGAACATTCTTTCTTGGGTTATTAATATGCTTTAAGGTTGTGCATATGTCTAGATGCATGAATACAAAGGCATCCTAATGTTTCCTATCCACCGAAAGAGATGCATAGAGTCCTATAGAGTTAGATAACTCTCCTTATTTAACAGTGATAACAATGAGTGAGTCAGCTCCCTTTAAGCATAATCAAAATGTTGATTATATTGTATTATTTAAAATGTTTCATAAATATTATTTTCCTCCTTTTTTCCATTTTTTTGGATTTTTTAGTGAGGAAAGGAGAGTGGGTTCTTTTTTTGGGGGGAAAAAGATCAGATTGCGCCACCAATTTTATTGAAAAATGATTAGAAGTAGCACGAGGGGAGCAGATTCATGCCAACTTCTTTCAACCCAAACCAGCCTGAATTAGGGTTAGAAGTAGCACGAGGGGAGCAGATTCATGCCAACTTCTTTCAACCCAAACCAGCCTGAATTAGGGTTAGAAGTAGCACGAGGGGAGCAGATTCATGCCAACTTCTTTCAACCCAAACCAGCCTGAATTAGGGTGTTTACTATTTGGTTCAAACAGAAAAAACAAACCGAACCAACCCAAATTTTTGGTTTGAGAAAAATTTTGGTTCAGATCAGTTTCAAAAAATTTCTAACCCCTAGAAACTGAACCAAAACCAAGAAAAAATATTTAATAAGTTTACAATACATTTATATATTTTATTGCTAACATTTCTTTTAAATGCCGGCTGACGTGGACCATGCGGTTCAAAAAGGGACTGGGTACTGGGCATATTGGGTCAGGCCTAATCACACATCCAAGCTGGGCTGCTAGGGTGCACAGGTTGGCAGCATTTATAACTTCTCTGCTGTCCCTGCGCATTTTTCTCCTGACATGGGACTAAAGGATGGGAGAGGCATCCCAACATGAAGCATCCTGATCCTGGTGGGCGGGCATCAAGAGCAGCCAGATTCTTAGCCTCACATCAGAAAAGCTAGGTTACATAGGGAAGAAAATCTATAAATAAACCCAGAGGATATACTCAGACAATGCATCTAATGGGAGACAATGCATCTAATGGGCTTACTGTACGCAGGTTGTAGTGTTGTACCCTGGTGGCAGGCCCAATGAATGAACACTAATGGGCTTGGCACACGTGCAGTCAAGTGTGCCCTGGTGGAATTTTTCACAGCTCAAGTGGCAAAAAGACCATTGGCAACACATAAACAGACCAAAGAAGCACTAAGTGACATAACATTAACAGACACAAGTTCCAATAAACATGCCATTCAAAGTTAGTTCAGTTCGGTCTAGCCATAGCAAGAGGCATTTGAATTTAATTGCAGAATCCATAATTTGGTAAACTTAAGTGTGCCCTGGTGGCAGGCCCAATGAATGAACACTAATGGGCTTGGCACACGTGCAGTCAAGTGTGCCCCGGTGGAATTTTTCACAGCTCAAGTGGCAAAAAGACCATTGGCAACACATAAACAGACCAAAGAAGCACTAAGTGACATAACATTAACAGACACAAGTTCCAATAAACATGCCATTCAAAGTTAGTTCAGTTCGGTCTAGCCATAGCAAGAGGCATTTGAATTTAATTGCAGAATCCATAATTTGGTAAACTTAAGTTGATGCCAATATTAAATACATAGAAACAAGTACCAAATTCCAACATTAGATGTTCACATACCCACTAGTTAGTGCAACCTCATCGTTGGCCCACTCCATCCACATTTTAGGGCTCAAGGGAAACAACTCACTCATGGACTTCCTTGCTTGTCTTAGCTTTTCCATATAGCAAAGCTTCCTTAAACACTGAATATACTGAGAACAGAAATGATAGAAAATAAGCATGTGCAACAATTTACACAACTGAATTTAAGGAAATGATCAGAGGAATGAAGTTGTAAATTGTAATCCCACTAATATGGACTTTTTCCTTTTTCTGAACACCGATAGCAGCACAAATTAATTGACTCAAAATGGGAAATTTTATAGAAATAGAATGATGAAGCTCTCAAAAATCCCTCCTTATAACAGTACACCAAGATGTTCTGACCATCACCACCTCCCCAAATAAAACAAAAAGGAAGATTGAGTCTCATTTACAATGCAGGGAGACTTAGCCCGTTCCCGGACCCCATTAAAGTTGTCCTATCAATGGTCTCGGTTTCCCTCCTAAAAATCCTTGCATTCCTCTCTTTCTGAATAAAGAGTCATGACATGCTGTACAATACTAGAACATCTTTTGCTGTTTCCTAGTCATTAAATTCCTCAATTTCACGTCAGCCAAAAACAATTATAGTTAAGTAGCAGAAGGAAGCGACAAGCATAAGAGAGATCACAAAATTATTTTATTATATGGCAGCATGCATGCTCATATACCATATTGACATAGTCTTTATCCTCAATGGAGCAGAACTGGTGCATAATTAAGAACACTGAAAATCTGGACCTCTCTAGGCTCTACCAAGTCAAAGTAGCAGATAGTCAAATTTTTGGCCAGCTGACGAAAACCTTGAACAATACATAGCAAATTGCCTCATTGACTGGGATCTAGACTGATTGAAAGAGATGGAAAGGCTAAAAGGAAACAAGAGAACGACACATCAATCACAGTCAATAAAATAGCTCTAGACTTGAATAATATATGCACATGAGTGCCTAGTTACCTGATGCAAAGTAGGATATCATTTATGATTTTGACACTCAGATATTTGAATCTCTTGCAAGTATGCAAACCGACGGATGCTGCTGCCATATGTTTATTTCAGGCTGAACAAATCCTGAAGCTCTGGGAAGCCTCAACAACTCTACCTTGCCATAGAACTTTGTAAGTTAAAAGTTCTATAAAATGATCAGAATGCAATCATCATCATTGCTCCATCCCCACAGCTTTAGCAACACATTGAACATACCCTGTTTCATATGAATTGGGTAAATTACAACCCAACCCAAAAGGAGGTTGTAAAGATCTAACTTTATATTTTAGTATGTATAACTCATCTTTTGTACACTTTCAAAACTATCCTTTTGCACAGGGGATTTTTGTGCGCTTACACTACTTGAACAGTGTTGGAACCATTTTTTTAAAAAAAAAAAAAAGCAACAGGGAGGGGGAGAAGCCCCCCACCGGTTCCAAGAGGGAAACCGGTGGGGGGGAGGAGGATCCCTCCCTTCTCTCCCATTTTTAAATTCAAAGAAAAGGGGGGGGGGATTAATTAGGGTGAAGGGGAGTTAATGGGAATCTTAACCCCATTCACACATGGGTTAAGAATCCCATGTGAACCCTATTTAATACTCATCCTAAAACCCCCTTTCACATGGAGCCAAATCTGGAGTTAATGGGCCTAAACCCCTTTCACATTGGCCTAAAACCCCTAAAACCCCAAATCTGAAAACTCAGCTCATTAATGAGCCTGAAAAGAGGCAAAAAGAAGGGAGAATGGGGAGGGGAAACCCCCCACCGGTTTCCCAAAACCGGTGGGGAGACCCCCCCACCGGTTCCCAACCGGTAGGGGGGGCCCATCCGGTGGCACCCCCTCCACCGGTTCGAACCGGTGGGGGTGCCCACCGAGCCCTCCCCCTCTCTCCTTTGTTTGCTCTCTCTCACCCCTCTTGCCATCCATTGGCCAATGTGAAATAAAAAATGAAAGGAGGGGAGGAGAGAGACTCCAACCGGTGGGTACCCCCCACCTCAAGCCAACCGGTGGGTACCCCCCACCTCAAACATTCCGGTGGGTACCCCCACCGGTTAAGGCTTTGAAGCCTATAAATACCCCCCAAGGAGTAAGAAGAAGCCCCATGCCCATTTGGCTCAAAATTTCCTAGGGGAAACTCTGCCAGTTTGAAGACCAAATCCGGTGCTCTTGTCCGGGTTTGCTGCGATTTGAAGGAGATATTTTCTTGGAGGGCTCTCTTCCTAAAGTTTATTCCTAAGGGGAAGCTCTGCCAAATTTATGTTGTAAAATCACCGTCCTATAAGACGGGATTATGCCGAAATAATGAATGAATGCTACTATTTGTTCTCTGAGCATATGTGTGTGCATGTGTTCATGAATCTACTATTTAAGTAACACTATGTTACTATATTTTCATATACAAAATAATTAATTTTATAACTAATTAAAATACATAAAACATATAATTAAATATTCTAAAATCTCATTGGCCTCATCCCATACATAACTAATCTTCGATTCATAATTAAAACTTAATAATGAAATATTGAGACATAAAATAATATCTTAAGTTAAAAAATAACTTAAATACTCCACATACTTAATTAATTAATAAAATCTGCGAAAATTATTTAAAATTAATAAAATAAATATAAAAATCAGAAAAATTCTGTAAAAATCAGTAATACTCAGTAAAAATCAGAAAACAAAATCTGGAAATTACATAAATCCAAAATATAACTTAAATATCCTTCATATACCTAATTAATTAATAAAAATCAGTAAAATTAATAAAAAAATCAGTAAAATTCAGTAAAAACCATTAAAAAATAGAGAACCAAATCTAAAAATATATAAAATTCTGAAATGACTGAAATGCCCCTAGAGCTTAATACAAATTACAAAAATACCCTCATACATGTTAAAAATCGGTAAAAATCACAGAAAATTCTTAAAAATATCAAAATCTCTCATATGTCCAAAATACCCTCCAAACCTTAATAAGATGGGTAAAATTACCAAAATACCCTCAATATGATAAAAATAAATAAAAATCTCATAAAAATATAAAAATAGACTTTAAGTCTAAAAATCCAATTTGGGCAAAATTACCAAAATACCCTTACAATCCAAACACACTTGAAATAACTCTAAAATACCTCCTAAGGTTTTGAAACCTTCCTAAATCATTAAACTCATTTCATACACTTAAATAACCATAATCTCCCTGTACCCTCCAACTTTGCATAATTACAAAAATACCCTTATGGGTCTAAAATACTTGGAATCAATCCAGAATACTTGGAGTCAATCCAATATACTTGGAATTAATCTAGATAGCTTGGAATCAATCCAAAATCATATAAACACATCCTAAACTTAGGTGAGGCCAAGAGTTTAACCTAAAATATATCTTCATATGCATGTGCTGCCTGTAGTAGTAGTGTTGCATGTTACAAGGGCATCATACGGACGGTTAATCAAGGGTTGCCGAGCAGTCGCTCAGCGTAATTAACACTGACCGAGGTCAGTGGAGAGAGGTCATATGCTCGAATCTTCGCTTGATTCGAAGTCCCGGATTCCCTGAGGACTAATCCCAAGCTCTCATAGTCCGATAAAATATAAAACCGACCTATAATTCTCTAGATAAACAAAAAAAATGGATTTCCGAATAATCCGACATAGGAGAGATGTGTCTAGGTCAGGTCCCGACGAAGGTTAGAAAAGTCTTCGCAAACAAACTGGTAATTCCCTTTTTAGTCTTAATACCTTTTTTTTTGAAGTGACAAAAGTCACAGTTCATTAAAGAGCAAAAAGTTTACAGCAGAGGACCAAAGAGTCCCGCAACACATACAATGCAGGGAATCTCAAGTTCAGAGAGACCCAGAGAAGACGATGACCCAAAAAAGAAGATACAATGTAACTGTTTTATGAGAAAAATAAAACATAGACATGATCAAAGTACAAAATGCTTCCAGTTCTTAGCCTTGTCCAACGTATTGTGCGGCATGCTAGTAGAGATCCCCAATCCTCTTCCCCACTCCTTAGTCCAAAGAATAGCTCTATTCAGAATGTTGAAAACACCATTAAACTCCCCATTAAACCTTCTCTTATTCCTTTCAAATCAAATACATTTTGTTGTACCATCCACTTTCCAAAAAAAAGGCATATAACTATACATAACGTGTACAGTTCACCATATGATGTTATGTTCAACACTGGCTAAACAGAGAGAAAGTGTTCATTATCATACAGGGAAGAAACATCATAATATGAGCCCATCAGATATGAGACCTCCCAATTTAATTGCAAGTGTAGCACCATCAGGATCAATATCAGATCATGACCTGTTCGGGAAGTTAGGCATCAGACCATGACTCGAACATGCAATTTAAGATACTCCTGAATGACTTATGAATGATAATATGATTGGAGCAAGGATGGTAGTATCGGCCAATATCGATACATATTGGTATCGATAGGTAGAATACCAATATAGGGGGTACCCAGATACCAGTCTTTATAGTTGAAAAATAAAAAAATATATTTGTTATTGGCCAGTACCAAGCCAAAATGAGCCAGTACTGGCCGATACGATACCGATACATATCGGTATCGGTAGTTCGGTACCTACCAGTATGGGTACCGATACTGAGATTACCATCCTTGGATTGGAGTCAGGCACATTCCAGTGATTATATGATCAAGATCTTGTATGTTTCAATGTTACATCTCATGGATAGGACATCAGAAAGCATAGACAACACTATGCAGAAGATGGATAGAGTTACTTAGCTAAAGAGAAAAAGCAAGGTCAGAGAGACAGATCAGAAGAAGAATGAGAGAACACAAAACTTCAAGTATGTTCTTCCCAAGAGGATAGATCATTAAATAGCTTACCAAGTGCCAGAGAGGAAGCAAAATGTCAATCACAGATCAGAACTTTTTTGTTTGGGATCCTTACTTAACTTCGTGGTTCTTAGTTAAGAAAAAATGCCACTACCGCAACTGAATTTTCACAACTTCTCATTTGGGATGAACAATTATTCAGGATATCTAATAAAGGCACCATCTACAAAAAATATTTGATAAGGACACTACCTGATCTTTTTTCATCATTCTCCTTAAACCCAAAGACACTACCTAGTCCTTTTCATCATTCTGCCAGAACCGCCTTAACAATGGACTCAATTTCAAACCAATTGCATTTTAGCACTCATCAATGGAATGAAGAAAATAGCACAGATTTCATAAGAACCTCTCATAAATCATAACCCATTTCCAACAATAATTTTCGCCGCCATTGCTAGATGCAGATATCACTGTCCACAAGACAGTCATTGCACAAGCTCCCCCTTAATGGATGTTAATTTTTGTGGGAACATACATACTAAACTGAATGTTATTTTTTATGGGATGTCAATTATTATTGGCTTCCATGATAGACTAAGAAGACGATTGAAAGAGACAAGTACATGTGGTGGCTCATGCTACAGGCTACTTTGTTGGCCCTATGGGTCAAAGGAACCTTTGCATTATTTTCCACGACAAGAATATTACTGTGGAGAAACAGATGGCCTATATTTGGAACCATGTCATGGAATGGACTAAGATTCGAGGAAGGAGGATGGCAACTCTTCTGTAATTTTGAACAGACTTTGTTTGTAAATTGGCCACAACACCTTGGATACATGGTAGATTCTCATTTGAGGAGCTCCTTTGTATTGGGTGTTCTTTGGGGGTGGTATACTACTATTTTGTTTCCATGCATACAACTTTTTTATCTAATGAGTATGCAGTACACATCCACTTCCCACACAAAAATACTATAATAGAAGTGGTACAACTAAATAAGGAGGAGAACTTCCTCCAAATCACTCACTCAAAGTTGACAATAAATGGATAGACAGTGTCATTTTCAACCAAAAAAAAAACTTTCAAATAACTGTCTTTTTCAATTTTTTGAGATCACATATTCTGATTTTTTGTGTCAAACAAAAATTTTGAAATTTTAATTGCTCCTATTAATAATTTACCCTTTGTCGAGTTAGTAACATAAAATGAAAGCTCAACTGTAGCATACAAGAGTAAACAGAAGATAAAAGAGCCAGATTTCAGAAATCACAGAATTTTAGTTGCGCCTTGGATGAGTCCAGGGGACCAGGACTATGACTAGTCATCAGTATATTCAACTTTAATAAGATCCTGGACTTAGTTTGGCTAGCATTTGCTGATCAACCAATTTACATATCTCAATGTTGTTTATGTTCTATGCACTGAACTTTTGGTATACAATTCCCTTGAATGTTTTTTTTTCTAGATCTATTAAACATGCTAAACATTAGCCAATCAAAATTTCATCACTCCACAAACTAGACAGTCTGTTGCTATCACCTATTTAGAATCTGAAACATTTTTATGGGTATCAGTAAATGTTATGCATTTAAGAAGCCCTTTTTTTTGGAAAGTGGATGACACCACAAATTCATTAATAAAAGGAGACATGCATTGAGAAACATACCATTGGATTACACAACTTACCATAAATCGTTGGGAACCTTGAAGCCATGCCGCCAATTAGAACATAAGGCATTGTTCAATTATTTTCTTTACAGAGGATACAGAAGTGTTGCAGCAATTGTACAAACTAAATAGAGAGAGAGAGAGAGACCCGGTTCACTATCAACTCCTCAAGCAGATTTTTTATCCCATCGTGGATTTCTAGATTATTGGACTTGAGTCCCACACCAACAATGTTTTTCAGCATTGCTCCTCTGCGATAAACTTTGTTCGGTAAAAACAAACTCCTGATGATATACAATTAAATTTGTATACGGCATTTAAGCACCATATCACAGCCCTCAATCCTTGGAATAAACAAGCAACATGGTTTTTTGGATGGCAAACCTGGTAAATGATATGTTCAACATCTCCATAACTTCCTTTGCCATTCTTATGAATGGCCAACCCACTACCTTATTCCTCGGTAGGGGCCTCAAACAGGGTGATCCCATTTCACCCCTCCTTTTTGTGCTAGCGACTCATATCCCGAGTAGAATGTGGGATAGTACTGAGGCAGTGGGCTATATCTAGCTTCAGGATCTCTCTAGAAGGGAGGCAGCTTACCCATCTACAGAATGCTGATGATACCATTCTCTTCTTACATGAGGTGGAGGAGCATCTTATTACTGTCAGGCTTATCTTGGAATGGTTGGACAATGTCTCTGGTCTAAGGGTCTACTTTCATAAAAGCCACCTCATGGGGATTAATATGGAGGAGAGGGCACTTCACATGGCAGCCCTTATCTTGGAGTGCCAAATTGGGGATTTCCCTATCAGTTACTTGGGATTGCCTCTCACTCCGGCAGCATTGAGGGGCAAATACTGGTAAATGGTGATCCACAAGTTTGAAGGTAGAGTTGCAGCCTTGCAGGGTGAAAAGGTAGTCTCTTATCCTATATAGGGAGATTGGTCCTTGTACCTCAACTCTGGACAATCTTTCTATATACTTCCTCTCCAGTTTTTAGGCTCCCAAGGGGGGTGCTTCACAAGTTGGACTCTATCCGAAGTAGATTTTTCTATAAGGGTAGTTGTGAGCCAAAAAGGGGAGGTCATGATGTTTGTTGGGGTAGGGTGTGCAAGGCAAGGGAGATTGGTGGCAGGTGCAGAGATGAGAGCGCGAACGGCAGCGGTGGGAAGGGGCGGAGAGTCTTGGGGGGTGGAGAGGTGTAGAGGTGTGGTCTCAGAGTATTCTAGGAGATGGGAGAGGGAGAAGAGGGGTGCGACGTTGGTTCAAGAGAAGAAGGTGGAGAGAGAGGGGTTTAGAAGGAGCTACAGGGTTGGTGCTTTCTTTCAAGGCAGATGCTTCCGGTGTTTGGAGAAGAATCATTGCGTAGCATTCTGCCGTAATGGATTAGTTTGCTAGAGGTGTGGAGGGATAGGACATCGCAGTTTCCTCTGTTCGAAGAAGGACATCTATCCTCATAATAGGAAGACAGAGGAGTTGGTGCCTTCTGGTTCGGAGAAGATGCAACAGATCGTCCAGAGGGTAAGTTGGAGGGCCCTTGCGTGGAGGTGTCATGCTTTGCTTCTTATGAGAATAATTTGAAGTTTTGCAACATGTGTCTGATGGGTTCTTCGAAAGCAGTCATGTCAAAGGGGCTCTGTTTGCAGCGTTGCATAAGAGATGGCCTGGCTTTAAAGAGGCGAGACTCTGCGTCATCAACGAGCATCAGATTTTACTATGGTGTCCTTCTGTTTCTCTCTACAAGGATTTATTATCTCAGGAGAATATAGATTGTAATGATGCGTGTGTCTTTTGGAAACCTTGGTCTCTGGAATTAGGTTAGAAGAAGATTGGTTGCATCAAGCATAGATGGTGTAAGTTGATAGGTGTCCCGTGGCATCTGTGGGATGTTGAGGTCTTCAAGACGGTTGTAGCTCCTTTCGGATGGTTGAAGAAGGTCGATATGAAAACGACAAGGTGGGAGTCTCTGGAGGCTGCAAGAGTGTTCATAGCAGTTAAACAGGGGGTCGTAATTCCTGAGGGTGTGAGGCTATGTTGGAAGGATGAGGTCTTTTGGGTTCAGGTGGTTATGGAGACATCTTCAGCAAATGAAGATGTAGTAGAACCTTGGTCTTACAGGGATGTTGTTCTAGCTTACAAAGAATATGAGCTAGCTAGGGCAACAACTGCTTCGACTGCTTTGAGAAAGACAACCAAGCTAACCCAGGCCAACTCGGGTAACTCGATGCGGGTGGAAGTTATCAAGCCAGTAGTTGTTATTGAACCAGCTCCGACAAGACAGTCTATTGAAGCCAATACAATGGCTACGTTGAGCCAGCCAGTTGAGTTTAAGCTCGGTTCTTTGCAGGAGGACGAATTTGCCCTTTGTGAAGTGAATCAGCATAAGATACAAGAAGAGGATGTTAGGGTAATAGGGGCAGACGAGGCATGGAGTGAGGTGTTAAAAACCCTAATATCTTCTTCCAGAGATGTGGTGCGAGCGATGGAAGGCTCAAAGGAGGAAGGGCATAGGCAAAAAGGGCTGGTGGTCTACAAGAGAGGAAAGCTGAAGGAAGGTGAATCTTCTACTTCCGTTCTTCCTCCGGCTGAGCGGGGAAGGGCGGCGCCTTCTATGGAAGGGGTAGCTTTTAGAGATGAGGCCTTAGCAAGTGGCGGTGAGCAACTTCCTGTTATTGGCATGGATGATGAGCGAGTCTTGCAATCATCTTTGCAGGTAAGGAAATCATCCTTTCCTCCCCCAATGAATCCCTAATTCCTCTATCACCTTCTTCTTCAGCGACAGAAAAATTGGATCTACATCAACAACTGCTCAAGATAGATAGAAAGGGTGGTGTGCTGTTGCCAGAGGAGAATGATACCGAGCAAAAAAAAAAAGAAGATTTCTGCAGGATTGGGGGAATGGGAAGATCTTGGAGAAAGCGGCTAGTCTTGGGGTGAATTTAGAAGGGAAAATTGGTCAGTTTAGAAAAATATGTTCGGAATATTCAGAGACAGTGCAGAAAAAAGGGAAAGGGAAGCGGAAGACTCGAAGAACAGCAGATATGGCAGGTTCTATAACATTGTCTCAGGAATGTAGCCTCTTGGAACATTCGAGGCCTGCATAATCAGGAGAAGCAGGAGGCAGTGAGGAGTCTGGTGAGAAAACGCTATATAGGTATTCTTTGTTTACAAGAAACTAAATTTGAAATTTTCATAGTGGAGATGGTAAAGAAGATCACAGGTTTTCGTGTAGCCGATTTTGCTTTTAGAAGAGCGGAAGTTTTTTCAGGAGGTATTTTAGTAGCATGGGACATGAACAGGTGGTCTTGTCAGATGCTTCATATTGGGGAATTCTCTGTGACTGTTAAGGTTCAGAATATAGAAGGTGATCAATGGTGGATGCTCTCTGTGGTGTATGGTCCACATTCTGTCAATCAACAACAGATCATGTGGCAGGAACTGTCATAGTGTAGGTCGAGATTCTCCCTGCCTTGGTGTGTACTAGGCGACTTTAATGAAGTCAGGAGACCTGAGGATAGGAAACTGTGGCTGTTATGTGACAACTGGAATGAAGCATTTTAATATGTGGATTGATGAATGTGAGTTGATAGAACTGGCAGACCCAAAAATCCTAATCACCTGGAGTAATGGGAGAGCTGTTCCTTCTATGTCCAGGATGGATAGAATATTTGTGGATGTATCTTGGGAGAACCTGTTTCCTTTGGCAATTGTGGAAGCCCTTCCTAGGGATATTTCTGATCATAATGCTCTTGTTTTATCCAGCTCTAGTGAGAGTACTAGAGGAAGACAATTCAGATTTCAGAAAATGTGGTTACAAGATGACAGTTTCAAGGAGACCGTTAAGTTTTGGGTCGCCAGTGACCGTCAGGAAGGCAGTAGAGCTGAACTGTAAGCTCAGACAGTTGAAGAAAGTAATTAAGAAGTGGAATACTTCTTGGAGGGAGCGGAGATTTAAAAGAATCAGTGACATTCATGCTAAACTGAAAGTATTGGAATATGAGGAAGAAAATGGTAAATTGTCTGATCAGCAACTTCAGGACAGAGCTATTTTAAAAGACCAGTTGAGTGACTGGTTGCATGAAGAAGAGATCAGATGGAAGCAACGGTCAAGGGTGCAGTGACTGTTAGAAGGTGACTTGAATACCTCCTTTTTTCATACGGTTGCCAATGGTAGGCGTAGAAGTAAACATATTCTACCGAAAAAAGATGATGGATGGATTGACGACAAAAAGGAAATTGCTAATGAGATTATCAAATTTTATGGAGATCTCTTTTCTGAGGAGTCAAGATGGTTTCCTGCTTGGGCTGATGATGAGACTATTCTCATCAATGACCAGGAAAAAGAATTTTTGATGCAACAAATATCAGAGGAAGAAATCCATGCAGCTACTTTCCAACTGGGGGGAGACAAATCACCGGGGCCGGATGGTTTTCCTATTCTCTTTTAGCAGAGCTTTTGGGAGTCAGTTAAGACAGACTTGATTGCAGCAGTCCTAGAATGTTTTACTGGAGGGAAAGGGTGTAAATTTTTCAATCAGACGTTCTCGGTCCTTATTCCAAAGAAAGATGAAGCATTGGAGTTGAAGGACTTCCGTCCAATTCGTCTATTAAATGAACCTTATACGATTTTCACTAAGGTCCTTGCTAATAGATTGAGAAGGGTTTTAGGCAGAATTGTAGATGTCAACCAGTCAGCTTTTCTGCAAGGGAGAAAGTTGAAGGATAATTTCCTTTTGGCACATGAGTTGTTATTTTCTATGAAGAAGAAGGGTTCTCCAAGCTTAGCATTTAAGTTGGACTTTAACAAGGCATATGATAGAATTTCTTGGACTTGTCTGTGGAGGAGTTTGCGGAATCATGGGTTCCCAGACAAAAGGGTGGCTGTTCTCAAGAATTGTGTCATCAGCTTATTTTTCCTTGATTATTAATGGAGAGGTTCACGGATTCTTTCGAAGTTCTCGGGGAGTGAGGCAGGGGGATCCTATATCCCCATTATTATTTGTGTGTGTTGCAAATATGATGAGCAGAATGTGCAGCAGAGCTGAGGTGTATGGGTTGATTAGAGGGGTGAAGGTGCTTCATACTTTGCAGCTTATTTCTCATTTACAATTTGCGGATAACACACTTTTGTTTATTGAAGGTGATATTGAGCAAGTGAAAATTTTGAAATTCTTATTGAAGACACTTGAAGCTTGTTCAGGTTTGAGGATTAACTTTGATAAGAGCTCTTTTATTCCAGTGAATATGCAGGAGCAGATGGTACAGCAGTGTGTTAGTATAATGGGATCCAAGGTAGAGGAGTTACCTATATGCTATTTAGGTTTACCTCTACATTATAAAAATATCAGAATTTCTGATTGGGACTTTGTGGTTTTAAAGCTCCATAGAAAGTTCGCTATGTGGAAATCTAGGAACCTAACATTGGGAGGCAGGATTACACTGTTGAATTCTGTGTTATCGGCGATCCCTCATCATTATTTATCAGTGTTCTTTGTTCCACAGAAAGTTCTTCAGAGAATAGATCAAGTGAGAAGAAAGTTTCTTTGGGGGTGCACAAATTCTGATGGCAAAGGAATTCCTCTGGTTAAATGGGAGAAGGTGTGCTTGTCCAAGTATAAGGGGGGTTTAGGTGTCAAAAACTTGAGATTGATGAATTTGGCACTGATTGGAAAATGGATTTGGGAAATGATGTCTACTGAACAGCCGCTATGGAAGAAAATTATTTCATGGAAGTGTTACAGAACATCAAATAATATTTTCCTCCAGCCGGATAATTTTGCCTCCATTTCTCTGACATGGAAGGGAATTTTGAAAGTAAGAGCCTTGATGCACAGGTATATTAGTGTGAAGATTGGGTCAGGTGATAAAACTGATTTCTGGACAGATAATCGGTGAATGAAAGTGCCTCTAAAGGTGACCTTTCCGTATATTTACAGGATTGCTGATTTCAAGGAGGTTAAGGTGAAGGAATGTTATTATATTCATGCTGATCAGGTGTGCTGGAATGTTCAGTTGAGGAGATATCTCAAGGATTCTGAGATCCAGGATTATATTCAGATGTTGGAAGTACTAGCTCAAGTTCTTGTGGACGTTGGCAAACCAGACACCTACATTTGGAACTCTAAGAAGGAAGAATTTTCTGTCAAATCGTTCTATAAGCTGTTGGAAGGGCAAGGTACTAAGTATGAGAAGATTAAGGACGTATGGAAGGTAAAATATCCTCTGAAAGTGAGGGCATTTATGTGGTTGGTTTTTCAAAAAAGAATCATGACTAAGATGTATAGAAAGAAATGGAATGCTTCGGCAGAAACTGTTTGTTCCTTTTGTGGTCCTGCAGATGAAGATATTGAGCATCTATTCATTCTTTGCCCTATCAGTCAAATAGTATGGAAAATGTTCGGGAACTTATTTAACTGCATGATAAATCTGAGTTCTTTACAAACTGTATGGAGCAGTTTTCACTCTTTGAACCTTGGTAGGCAGAAAAATTACAAGAAACGGAATTCTGAACCTGTTGCCGCAAGCTATTTGTTGGAGTTTTTGGCAAGAGAGGAATGATTTAATTTTCAGAGGAACAAAACTCCATGTGGAAAATATTTGTGAAAGAGTCCTTAATATGATGTTCTTTTGGTGCAAACATATATTGAAGGTGTCGTCTGAGGAGTGGAATAAAATGGTGGTTGCTATGTAATTTTTTCTTTTCTTTTCTGGGTATAGGAATCTCTCCTATGCCTTCTTCATTGTACTTCCTCTATTTATGTTGGAATAAAATTGGTAATACAATCCACATTTCTTTCAAAAAAAAAAAGGGAGATTGGTGGCCTCGGCATCAAAAGTCTTTTTGAAGTTAACTCCGCTCTTCTCACTAAGTGGCTTTAGAAATTTGGTACTATAGAAGGTGGTCCATGGGTGGACATCATCAACAGAAACATTATGCAAGGATGAGAGATTGGGACTTGTGGTTGGTCGCCTCACACCACCTCTCCCATGTGTGGAAAGGTATTCCTCTCAGTTTTGATGCTCTGAAGGTTGGAGTGCAAATTATTCTAGGCAATGGGCAACAGTGCCTCTTTTGGGTGAATGGGTGGTGCAGGGGCATCCCACTTTGTGTCAGGTTTCCCCACTTGTTCTCTACTGCCTCACAGCCCCGGCTCTAGCTGCTCAAGTAACCTATTGGTGTCTAGCAATTGACGTTCAGGAGGCAGCTTAAGGATGTTGAAATTGCAGAATTTGCAAGCTTAATTTCTCTTCTCCAAGAATTCTCTGTTGACTCGTTATCTGATGACACATGGCACTGGAAGTGGGAAGCTAGTGGGAGGTTCACGGTATGTTCGGCTTACCGGGTTTTGGTTGATAGCAGCTTGCTGTACTCCCTGGCTTCTTTGATTTGGCAACCTAAGTCACTTTTGAAGACAAAGTCCTCATGTGGTGAACTTGTCATGGGAGGCTACCTACATGCCTAAGGCTGGCAAGGTTTATTGATGGCCTGCTCACCACTTTTCAGCTTTGTGCAATCACCTTTTTATTAGGCGATCCTTCGTAATGGACGTCTGGCAGTTTGTACTCGGTCCTATGCAGATGCAACTTCCACACTGGGAGTCTAAACTCCGACCTTTTTCCTTTTAGGAGGGAGCATTGCCTGCCAAAAGAGGAGAGACACATCTGGTGGCTGGTCTTACATGCTACGGTCTGGGCCATTCGGGATGAGAGGAATAAGAGGATCTTCATGAAGGAGGCCTTAGTTCCTGAAAGAGTTGGCTGCTTCATCTATGATAGGGTTAGGAAATGGGCTCTTGCTTTTTGTAAAGAGACTATATACAATATAGCAAACCTATGAGTTCCGGTAAGTAGATCGAAATTAAGTAATGTATGGGAGTACTGGACTAACTGCAAGTCTGCAACATTTCTTTCCCAGTGAACACCAGCAAGGAGATAAATGACATGTGGTCTTCCTTATGGCAGCGTTGGATAGACTAAAATGACAGGACAGTTCATGTAGTCAACCCCAAATATCAATGATGATGCTCTACTCTATGGCAACTACCACCCAAAGAGTGAATACGACCCAATCCTCATGATGAAACCATCTACTGGCTCCCTGGTTGCATAAGCTAAAACTGTGTAACCAAGAAAGTCATTTTCTACCCGCCAACTGACCTCACAGCACCTTAAACAGATCCTCCCTCATCCAAAGTTATCTTGAC
Source organism: Zantedeschia hybrid cultivar (assembly GCA_030544215.1). Classification (NCBI taxonomy): domain Eukaryota; kingdom Viridiplantae; phylum Streptophyta; class Magnoliopsida; order Alismatales; family Araceae; genus Zantedeschia; species Zantedeschia hybrid cultivar. The sequence continues at coordinate 76,409,250 of JARZZO010000014.1, forward strand.
AAGTGACAAGGTATTTGGCATGACCACAAGTGCCTCATACAAGTTTCACATCAAGCAACCTGTCTGAAAATTTACTAAATCCTTGGATCATCCATTCATCATTCCCTGCATCTAGCCAACGCAAACTAAAGGGGGATAAGGATGACGACTACAAATATGGTGATGACTAAGGCTGGCAATGAGTGGAGCCGCTCGTGAGCTACTCGAGCTTGGCTCGAGTTTAGCTCGGCTCAGCTCAACTCATTTGAGCCAACGAGCAAAGCCGAGCTCCAATCAAAGCTCGTTTAATCAGAGGAGCCGAGTCCAAGCTCAACCAAGCTCGGCTCGATCAGCTCATGAGCGTGGCTCAAGCTAAAATGTTGCTTTAAATTTATCATGATGCTTACAGCCACAGACCAGATTAAATTCACAAGCCCAACATGCTAATTCCCAAGCCCACTTCGACCCAGCTTTACAATGGTTGATGTCAAAACTTGACAAGTGGCAACTATGAGAGGTGGAAAAAAAAAGTCAACTTCCGATACTAGACTAAGAGGCGCCAACTATACATGCACGCTGTGGCAGCTTGCACAGGTGTGGGAGTACACTGGACTTTTTAGTCCTACACCGGAGAAATCTCAAAATGCCACCCTCAGTTTCACTTTAAAAACAGCAGCACCTCCCTGGTTCACGCTATCAAGCTGTCTGACTCGGCACGAGCTAGGTTGGCTCAGTTATTCTGCTGACTTGAACCGTTAACTCGAGCCGAGCTCGAGTTGAGTCAACTATCTCTCTCGAGCCGAGCTCGAGTCCACAAAATGAGCTCGACGTAGGCTCGGGCTCGGGCTCGGGCTCCAATAAATCTGACCGAGTCGAGCTTGAGCGAATTAAAGCTCGGCTCGGCTCGTTGGCACCCCTAGCGACGACCACCAACGGTGCTCTTGTGTTCAAATTTTTGCATCCATGTCTTCGTGACCTAGAGAAAGCCCTTCCCACTCACTTATTCTCCATTCACAACCCCACTTTGTTTGCAGAATAAGTTATTACGCAAGGCCCACTGACATAATGGCTTATACTAGAATAAGGGGTGTTTCATTTTGATAGTTTTGTGGGGCTTGCTAACGGAATAAGAAGAATAAGTAATTCTTGGGTCTAAGGTGAGATGGCTTATTCTCCCTATTCCCCGAATACATTATTCTACACCGGTATAAGTCGTTCTGCTTGTCAAAGTAAAATTAAACATATTCTCCCCTCGTTCGCCCTTATTCTTCTCCTGTGCTCCAATCAAATCGATGTTCATCGACTCCGCGTGCATATCTCACAAATACGCTGTGTCAAGCAACGGAGATGAATCGACATGCACAAAGCCTCTCGAAGCACGAAAACAATAATAATAATCGAAGAACGCATTCATACAAGTTACAAACCAAACACAACCCTCAACCCCAAAACAAGAACCAATCACAAGGTACCGCTGCACGACAAAGGATTATTACCCGGACGTGAGCTTCGTAGTCGGAAGGGTTCTCCCGGACGGCCTTTTCCAGCGCGTCGAGGTGGGCGTTCTCCGCCTCCTCGTCTGAGTCGGAGTCGGAAGAGCTCCTAGTGTCTTCTTCCTCCCCAGAACCAACTCCTCCGTCCGCTCCATTTAGGGTTTCCAGGGCTTCTGCGCCTTCTCCCGGGGCTTCCGCCATGACAGGCCCTCGGAAAGAGAGAGCTGAGGAGTGCGTTAATTGTGGAGAGGGCTGCGGAACGCGACTGCCTTTCTCGGCCGCGAGAGTTCGGCCGCCTCGAAATGGAAGAGCTCTACGACACCGCCTGAGGACTGGGGAGCAGGGTTTTAACGGGCCGAAAAGGCGTCGCGACCCGATGAGTCCAAGTTGTCCAACTGGGCCGGGTGTGAGACGGGGAGGAAAGAAGGACACAGCTTGAGGCAGGTTTTGCAAAATTGTTAAAAAGTGATTAGTGATGGAAACTCATTTCTGAGTCGGGGAGGAAAGAAGGACACAGCTTAAGGGAGGTTTTTGCAAAATTGTTAAAAAGTGATCACTAATGGAAACTCATTTCCTGCACCCGCGTTAGCTGGGTAAAGAAAATGAGGAATATTTCCCATGTGCCAAGAATTTTCTGTCGGGGAGTTGGTCCTAAATGGACCCGGACGGACGGGGACACGTCAACGGTGGGCGAGGAATGATGGGGATTTTGTATTTACAAATAAGCCCCAAACCCTATATTCAGTTTTTTTCCTTGCAATATAATATTATAAAGAAAATACTCTAAAATCTCTATCATAAATATTGGTATTCTCTGGATGTGACAAAAATCTGTAATTTTTTAAAACAATCACAATTTTTCCAAGATTTTTCTGGATAATTCATGAGTGGATCAGTGATTGAAAGGGTCTTTTAAATCTTCATAAATATAAAAAGTCACGTTCAAATATTATGCTTTCAACAAATATCTATTTTTATTTAAATTTAATGATTTGAGTTTCTGTATATTTTAATTATATTATATTTTAACATTGTATTCTCCTTATTGTAAACTTTAAGGTCTCTTTCACGATTTTTTACCAACTTTTTAGATTTTTTTATCTACTTTATATTTTTTTTCTCTTTGAGATGATTTATTCTAAATCCTACCTTGGCGACATTGCTTTTCTATAACAAAAAAATAACTTAACCTCGGTGGACATAAACTAAACATGGAAAATAATCCGTTCAACCTCGAGGAGGCCCAAATTGGGCTGGCACAAAAGCGGCTTATTACAGCTTAACTCACAATGGGGGCCCACTATATAGAGTAATGTTTGTTGCAATGAGAGTCAGTGTAAGAACCTACTAATTTAATATATATATATATATATAGGATTTAAATGTAATTACTTCTAAGGCTAACAGGTTTTAAGTCATGCATTAATGGGCTTCTAAAATGAACTTTAATAGACCTCTAATTTGGACTTTAATAGATAACTTAATAGGCCCTAATCTATAATGTAATGGGATGTTATTGGACTATAAATGGACTATTAATGGACTAAAATTAATTAATATTTATGGACTTTTAATGGATTATTAATGGACTATTACAAGCCATAGCTAATGGGCCTTTGTGGATTCTAAACGGGCTTTAATTAGGCTTAACTATTAGGCTAGTGGGACTATTTTATTGGACCTGTCGGGGCTAGTCTTAGTGGGCCGGCCCAGTGGCCAACTGGAACCAGCTGGAGGTCACTCAAGGGACTGTGAAGAAGAGAGAGCGAGGCGGTGGGGATTAAAGAGAGAAATAGTGAGAGAAAGAGAAAAGAGTGAGATAGAGAAGTAGTTTGATGGTGAAGTAGAAGAAGCAATTGAATAGGAGAGTGAGCAGAATAAAAAGAGGGAAAGAGAGATTGTGAGAGAGCTAGAGAGATCAATTGTTGGAGAGAAAGAGGGTTATTAGAGAGAGAAATATGGTTGAAAAATGAGAGGGGTGAAAACAGTGAGATAGAGTGATATTTTAAAGATGAGGAAGAAGAAGAAACAAATGTTAAAGTGAGAAAAATAAAAAAAAAAGGGTGTAGGCTTGTGGAAGTTGTGAGAAAAAAGAAATTTCAAGGGAAAGAAAGGGGTTGCAGTAGAGGACTTCTATCATCGAGTGGCTGTAGTAATGCCTCCTTCTTCGCGGGGGCAAGGGCAACTTCTTTCTACACGATTTTTCTTCTTAAAAGTAGAGTGATACACCTATTGTTATTCTTTTCATTTTTAGATTCCTTTGGTGACTTGGAGGGTAGATATGTATGATAAATAAGGGAAGTTCTATCCATTTAAATTATGGTTTGAGAGTTTTGTTAAGGGGTTTAAGCTCTATAAGAAAAATATGATCCAAAATGTTATATGTGTTTATTTCAATATGTTTCACGTTGTTTCATTAGAAAGTGTGTTAAAATATAATTGTTGCAGCATGATAAAAGAATATGATGATTTCTTATGAATCTTCACACGAGTTTTTAAAGACACGTTCTCCAATTTGAAAAATCATAGCACAAAAGAATCTATTTTGCATATCTAAAATTGACGATTAATCTGAATGTATATAAAGTCTTCCCTTTCATGAATCAAATAATAACTCAATGGACCAAGTCCATCTAAGACTTATATAAAGTCTTCCCTTTTATATGTGTTTATTTCAATATGTTTCATGTTGTTTCATTAGAAAGTGTGGTAAAATATAATTGTTGTAGCATGATAAAAGAATATGATGATTTCTTATGAATCTTCACATGAGTTTCTTATGACATATTCTCCAATTTGAAAAATCATAGCACAAAAGAATCTATTTTGCATATCAAAAATTGATGATTAATCTGAAAGTATATAAAGTCTTCCCTTTTATGAATCAAATAATAACTCAATGGACCAAGCCCATTTAAGACTTATATGAGTATGAAGATTACCCATGAAACTGAAGATCTAAAGCTTCCAAGCTCTATATACATTGTTTATAATTGCATTATCATTATTACTCACGTATAAATAATGAAAGATGAAAACAAATCATATGATGATTATGACCCCAAGATGGGGGTAAAGGAATCTATGATAAACAAGACCCCAAAACATAGGAGAAAGAACTACAAAGCACACCTTAGTGCACTTTTTATGAAAGAAAAACTCATGGAAAAAAAGATTTTTATAATAACTATGAACCCTTATTATTATTGAACGATGACTCCTACGATGATTTGTTGTCTTTAAGAAAGGCAGTGACCTCATTCTTAGCAAGATGACAACACGTCTCCTAGAGAGGGGGCGTACAAAAATCTCTCTAATGAAGTGTCGAGATACAGAGCATCTCTTATTTTAATTACAGTTTCAAAGTTCATGTTTGAAATCTCGGCTTAGATAGAGGATGATAATCTTATTTGAGTGCACTCGTGGATTAGGCATGAACATTGCAACAACAGTCAGGGAGTAGATTGCATTTCCAACTTAATCTATATTTCTCGCCTCACCTAGTATGCTTCTGACAATTTACTAGTGGGAGGTCGGTCGAGAGATGGCTTGCTCACCATGACAACCGTAAGTGAGTGATTATCTCTGTGACTTCGAGTTGAAAGATGAGCCATCGTCGGTGTAAGAATGACTATGAGTTACTGATCGATACATAAAGAAAGAAAAAAATGACTCATTCTTAAAATCTTAAGATGATAGCTTACAAGGATTAATTTCTATACTTTTAAATATTAATCATAGTTATCATGAAAATATAGTTTACTACTAATAAGAGATAAAGGAAAAAGAAAGAAAAAACATGAAATCTGATCAATGTTAGATTATGATATCAAGCTATCATTGTTGTCCATGTTTCGACTGCTACGTGTTCTAATTAGTAACGTGAAAATTGCACGCATATCATGTTGCATCCCAAAAAGATAAGTAAAATTATGCATATAGAAGAATAAAAGTATGGGATAGTGTGTATGGGGATAACAGTAGGAATGCAAATGATTCTTATTAAGATCTCAATTAACGAGTTCTCATAAAAGATAAAATGATATTTTTCAAAAATAAAATATCAAGAATGAGATCAACGTACACTTAAAAATTATAGATACAACTAGTTTATTTAAATATTTAAGATATGTATTTTATTTATCTCCACCATATGTTATATTATGAACTTGTTGTCATTGTTGTCCTTACACGTTTATGTTTCTTATTATTTTGTTCCAAAATTGTGCATCTACAAGAGGTCCATAACTGAGACCATTACAGATGGTAGCAGAACATGTCTAGTAATACACGTGCAAAGCTGAAACAAAATAATAAGATGAATAACTCATGTCATGAGTACAACAACTACATATCCCAACTGGCCATTACTTATGAGTACAGTAATTTGGGATAAGGAATATTAATCGCATTATGATGGGTGATCTCAAGTGACAATAGGATTTGTGAGAACATGTGTGTAGAACAGGTTGAGTCTAAAAGCATTTAGGCAAAGAAGAAACTTTAATTTATGAGGATAATAAGACCTTAGTGGCTTTTTAAATAGAGGGAAATTGGCAACTACCATTTATTATGCTAATGTTGTAGGCAACTACCAACAATGATAAGATTTGTTGTTCTTAACGAATAGTTATCGACCGAAGCTACGAACTAAGACAACATTTTGAATTCTGCGTACCGACTTACCGAATCTACCATCATTGTCGGTGTTTGTAGATATTATTATATGAAATTGAGGTATGAAGAACAAAGATTCCTTTGACTTGATGATTGACGAAGGAAACTTTACTATGAATTGAAGGAAAAAGGTCCAAACATAAAAAGAAACCCAATATGATTTTTGAGCTCTTACTAGATTTGCTACCAAAATAGCAAATCGAAAAGTCAAATATGAGATTTGGAAGCAATAAGAAATCCATGTTAAGATTAGAATAGCACAACAAAATCTGATTTCATCATAACTGGTAAAACAATCCATAACATCACACAACAAATTTCCTTGTTTTAGTAGTAATTCCTAGCGGCCGACAAGACGGCGGTACACTATTATTCATCATCATTGGACCACTCGCCCTTTTATAGCTACAAAACACTTCATATTATATCACCTCCACGGACCTCCACAGTCCTATCATGTCCACTTTGATACCCCTACGAACAAACAAACGAACACCGCGCACCCATCAGCGCCCATGTTCACATCCCGACCTTGGAGGCCTTAATGTCCTCGCCCTTGGACTGGTCGATGACGATGTCCACCACCCTGGGCTGCCTCTTCTCCTCTGCCACCTTGGGCACCGTCACCCTCAGTACGCCGTCCTCCATGTGGGCCTTGATGCCGTCCATGTCGGCGCCGGCCGGCAGCCTGAACTGCCTCCAGAACTTGCCGGCCGTCCTCTCCGCGTGGTGCCACTTCTCACCTTCCACCTCTTCCTCGCCCTTCCTCTCGCCGCTGATCCGGAGCACCCTGCCCTCCTCCACCTCGATCTTGATGTCGCCCTTGCTCACCCCTGCAGAAGACAAGAAGAAATTAAACGCGTCAGCTCCCGTAGTTGATGTGCGGGGTCCTTGCAGCTAATAAGAAACGAGTACGAGCGAGGGGGCGTGCCTGGGACGTCGAGGGAGATGATGTGGACCTTGGGGGTCTCCTTCCAGTCGGCGCGGGCGAGGGCGAGGGTCTCCACGCCCCTGGGGACGGGGAGAGGCGTCTGCTCGAGGATCCTGAAGGGATCGTCCGCGGGGAGCATCATGTCCCAGAGGCTCCTCCCGTACGGCATGAGGGCCGTCGCGGGAAGGCCCAAGAGACCCAAGAACAGGAAGCACAGGAAAAGAGATGCCTTCATGGTTGTGGAGAAGACGATGTCGTGAGAAGCGAAAACAGAGACGGTAAGGTGTTCGATATTTGGTCTGAAGAAGGAGGTGGGAGGTGCCGGTGAGCTTTTATAGGGGGAGGGGCAGCGGAGGAAGAGGAAGTTCCGGAAGGATGGCGTGGAGAAGGTCCACAAGCTGCCAGCTTCGTCGAGCTTCTGGGTCATTCTTGCCACGTGTCTGGTCTTATGGTTCGTTAACCACTTGGAGAAATTTGTTTAATCTTCACCTCTGTCGTATGGTTGAACAAATCAACCTATGTTGCCAGGATTAACCGCATCAGACCATCCTTAACACGAAGACGTCATAAGTCCTGATTCATTTTTATGAGGTTGTGTAAGAAGGGCAATTTATCTTAAAAAATTTATGTTTGAGTATCATGTACCAGTAATAAGATTTATAAAAATGAATTAATCTTTGTATTGAGACTTTCAAATTTAGAATGATCTTTCGTAGAAGATAGAATAGTTACACACACAAAAAAAAAACTTTACTAATTAAAGAAAAATGAATAAAAATATCTAATTATATATTCTCTCAAACGCATAGCGAAACTCTGTAAATAGTTCGGAACAAAAAAGAACTGATCACTCTAACGTGAGGTATGTTTGCCTGTTAGGTTTTGTTACTTTGCAAGAAGTGAGTGATTCAAATTTTGACAACTACTCCGACCGTCCATCTGGTGTGCCTTACGGTGGTGTTCATCTGAAGATGGGCTCTTTTATTCGAGGGTGAGGCGTTTTGCTTAATCGTAGACGTCCATCGTTTCCTCCTGCGTGCCATCTGTAGGCCCCAGTCCGTCGTTAAGCACAGATCATACGTTGTTTAACCAGATATTGGTAACTTAACACTGTGAAAACATTATGCCATGTACCACAACGAGGATCCTGCGACGTTCCTAAATGCTTACAGTATTTTACCGCGTTTTACATCCAACCGAAGCGAAAAATAGATTGCCACCATAAAAAATTATTGAGTTTTTTTTTTTTGTTTCCTAAAGTTATAACGATTTGCTAAATTGTGCAATAGACAAGAGTATCTATGGCTCATTTGGTGTGTCTTAAAATGCCATAAAATTTCGATTATGAAATTACTAACTTTCAAGCTAGCAAAAATAAAATCTCTGACTTTAAAATCACGAAATAATTGATTTTGATTTACAATAATTTTAAACTGAAAACTGAAATCAATTAAAAGAAAGATTTTAAGGGACAGCCAAGCTTTTAAATACGGTTTACTATGCACCAACATTAAAAAAAAAAAAAATCATAAAACGATTTACACTTCAAAGACAAGAAAAACACTACTTTTACAGCTATTTATCACATTCTACAACATTTTAAAATGTACCAAATCACATTCCAGTTAGAAACAAAGGAAAACGTGTAAACATTTTCTCCTAGTTCCTCTTCCTACTTTGTGCAACTAGGAATGCAAACGGTTCAGATTTCGTACGGATCTAAAGTAGATCTATGACCGTATTCTTAAATTATCGATTTAGAAATGCTATCCATCAACTATCTTATAAATTAATTAACAATCAGTTGGACAATGGATCTTAGTGTACATAAGTATTCAGTGAGAAAAAGTTATTAAAAGATGTCATATTTATAGATAACCCGTTGCATGATCCATATTTACGTATAACTCCCTTGACTTTGATAGTATTTATATATAATCCTTTTAATTATGTAATTTATTTTGAATTTTACTTGAGTTAAATTATTTTTATTTCTCATAAAAATAAAAATAATTTTTAATATTAAATATATAGAACAAACTTATGAATAGATGTTTATGTGATTTTTCTCGTGGGATGTATATATTTTAATTGAAGATATTATTAATATTTTTATTTAATAACTTTCACATATTATATATAAGTAATAATATTTTAATTTAAGTAAAATTCAAAATAAAGCTACATAGTTGAGGAGGGTTATATACAAATAATATATAATCAAAGGATTTATATGTAAATATGAATTATGTAGAAAGTTATTTACAAATATGACATTTTTTAAAAGATTCTATATAAAAATCTTAAAAATTTATATATGTTATTTACTAAGGACCGGTCGAATAATCAAGCTATCGGTCACCGTCTGCATCGCAATGTGCAACAAAACTTGAAGGCTTGCGTCCACGTTTGTTGACGAGGATCATGTTTGGCCTTCAAAAAGAAAAAAAAAACTGAAATTTGACTTGCAGTCCAAAATAAAACATGTAGTTTAATTCCCGGTCCACATCCCACATTTTATTATAGCCGGTTCTCCTATTTGACGTTTTATGATTTCCGGTCTTTAACGGACGTTTAGATTAGTTGCCTTAAATGGCAAGATTACCCTTCATGGTAAAGCTTCCTTTATTACATACGTTGAAATATCTTCTGACTACTTGTTAAAGAAAATAAAACTTAGGGTGTGTTCAAATTGCCACATAAACAATGAAATCTTTGGAGTCTAAAATCACATATTTACAAACCAGTGTAAGCAAAATCCGAATTCTCGTGTGCAATTATTTTCTCTGAAAATCAAAATAGAGAAACCATAAATAATAATTGGTAGGAATTGTGTACTCAAAGAAGAACTAGAAAGGACTGCAAATGAATATTAATGTGAGCTACTGAAATATTGAAGATAGCAGCCTATTAACCTCAGGTTATAACAAAAAAAACCAGCAAAGGCACGTCTGAAAGATAGATGATCGATTCACAAGATCAAGGACGTGTTTGATTGCTAGGCTACCAATTCATAAATCACCCGTATATATTAAATTAGCAAGAAACCGTGCAACAGATAGTTAGGTACGTTGGCGGTAGCGGCAAGATTAGTAATTAAGATTTCTCTTAACAAGAACGACGGCCTAACTAGAGGGACTAAAACACATAATCTAACAGATGTTAAGGCCGCAAACTAGTTAGCAACTAAGGGAAAAAGGTCTCTGTCTATAAACACTTCCTAAACAACCAGTAGGGGTTATATGAAAGGGATAAACTTTGGGCAAAACACAAACTGACGATAGACGTGTCTTATATGAAAAAAAATAATAAATTTCTAAACAGCATAAATACAAACATATTGTGATCATTGTCAAATATTAAACGCACATAAGATTCATGAATTGATTATGTAGATTTCTCTTGTCTTAAGCAGTATGATAACAAGAAATCTAGATCAACTCAAAGAACGAAACCAAGAGAACTCGAATGAGAAACGAAGGAGCAACAAAAGCGTAGGAGACCGACAAGGGCACACCTCCTGCAGGTCCTCCACAACCTCGCCGCCCCGCCTCCTCGACGCCGTCCCGTTCGCCGCAGGTCCTCCATGACCTTGCCGCCCCGCTTGCCGCAGGTCCTCCACGGTCCCGCCTCCTCGCCGCCGCCGCAGTTGCGCCTCCCGCCTAAGGTTGCTGTCGCACCTGCAGGCCCTGTCGTTGTGAGATTGGGCGAAGGGGTAACAGGATGGGACAAGAGAGAGGGGCGAAGGCGTAACAGGAGGGGAGAGGGGCGTCATGGATTAAGGTGGGGGAGATGGGCATCACGGGCGAGATGAGAGATGTTTTGGGACTTCTATTTTTCTAAACGGTCTTAAATGGCAAAAGTAAACTAAATAGATGGGTAGTTAAATAGATCTCAAACCTTAGACCTGATGTAATGATTTTTGGTAAAATGACTGAAAATTATAGTTGACTTCTTTTTTAAAATACATATTCAAAATCCAAAAAAAAAAAAGAGGGTCATGTTCGTAGTTGTACTTGACATGATCGACCATGATGTAAAGTTTCACTTTTTTTTTTTTTTTTTTTTTTTTGAAGTTAGAAAGTTTCACTATTGTAACGCGTGATCTCGCCCAACAGTACAGCAAGGCGGATGACGGACGTCCGCGATGAAGCGAATTGCATCATCCCTCCAACGAACGGTCCTGATCGCACATAACGCGTCACTCTCAACTGATCTACGCCTGCGGTTACGGGAGACACGTCGCGAATGACCCAGAAGCGCGAAGAGTTGGCAGCTCCTCGACCCTTCTCCAAGCCGCAGAAGTACCCCTCTAGAAGTTTCTCCAGTGCCCTTCGCCTATAAAGCCCACCCTCTCACAATCCTCTTCGTTCCACTACAGAGCAGTCGATACCAGCGATCGAACACCTTGCAGTCTCCAAGTATACGCTGCCGAGTTTGAGCACATCCACCGTCTTCCACATTCCCACTTTTGCGATCCACGACCATGAAGGCTTCTCTCTTCCTGTGCTTCCTGTTCTTAGGCTCCTTGGCGCTTCCAGCCATGGGGCTTATGCCGTACGCGCGGAGCCTCTGGGACATGATGCTCCCCCCGGACGACCCCTTCAGGATCCTCGAGCAGACGCCTCTCCCCGTCCCCAGGGGTGTGGAGACCCTCGCTCTCGCCCGTGCCGACTGGAAGGAGACCCCCAAGGCTCACATCATCTCCCTCGACGTCCCAGGCACGCCCCCTCGCTCGTACTCGTTTCTTATTACCTGCAAGAACCCTGCACATCAACTCTGGGAGCCGACGGGTTTAATTTCTTCTTGTCTTCTGCAGGCGTGAACAAGGGCGACATCAAGATCGAGGTGGAGGAAGGCAGGGTGCTGCGCATCAGCGGCGAGAGAAAGGGCGAGGAGGAGGTGGAAGGTGAGAAGTGGCACCGCGCGGAGAGGACCGCCGGCAAGTTCTGGAGGCGGTTCAGGGTGCCGGCCGGCGCCGACATGGACGGCATCAAGGCCCACCTGGAGAACGGCGTGCTGCGCGTGACTGTGCCCAAGCTGGCGGAGGAGAGGAGGCAGCCCAGGGTGGTGGACATCGTCGAGCAGCCTAAGGGCGAGGACATCAAGGCTTCCAAGGCGGATCTGTGAGAGGGCTGTGAGCTATATATAGTGAATGAGGTGAATATATCATCTAATGTGATGTGTTTTGTATAGTATAAAACTTGGTCTGTATTCTGCAGTCGATCAGCAATAAACGATGCAATAAGTTTGGGTTGATCACTGTATTTGTTGCTGTTTAGCCTACTGAATATTTCTATCGGTATTAACAGCGTGGACACAGTGTGGACATTAATATCAACGCTGCATTTAATTTAATTTTATTATTTCTAAAGTACTTATGGTGATGTATTATTTTTAAAAAAATTAACAAAAGAAAAAAGATTAATTTATTTAAAATACTAGTATTTAGCTTTTTGGAGTTTTTTTATTGATTTTTCTTTCTTAATTTCTTTCGGCTTTTTTTATTTTTTTTTCTCCTTTCGGTTGCAAGATCCTGGAAGGTATCATGTGGGGTTAGGGGCTTTCATGCTTATGTACTTCCAAAATTATTAGGATGGCTACGGTATTGTATGTTACTATGACGTCCACCTAATTTTAATGATTAAAGATGTAACAAGTGAATGGAGATGGCGTTAGAAAACTAGTTGGGTGAGAAATGGATATCGGAGGTAAGCTGCAATTAGTATTTGGTCACCAATATTTGAGATTTAACAGTCCACGTAAAAGGTTATGACTTGTTAGACACTTTTATGTTAGAGAGTCTTTTTGGACATTTGAATATGACATGGTATTTGAACATCTGGATATAATTTTCTATGCTTCAGATTTAAAAATAAATATTAAAGGTTTCTTAAAATATTTAATATATTCGTTTAAAATATTTGATCAATTGATACAATGTGATATATTATTAATTATTTTTATATTTTAAATAAAATTTATTAATTATATTTAATTTTATACATGTGTAATTTCTATTTGTATGCATATATTTGCATATCCTCTATGTCTTCTTGTCTAATTTCTAAAATATTATTATAATCGGCACAGATGTCTGTCTTGACATTTGACGTTTGTGTCAGCATCCCATTGATCATAGGGAGCAACCTCTCTCTGTCGATTGTAATAATTTGACTAAGGAAACATATTTACGAAAATTGGTATCTTAAAGGCGTGCTAAATTCATGGCAAGATAACACACTTAAAGGAAATTTGTTGTCATAAGTAGTAGCACCTTTATTTTTAAAAGATTTGTTTTATTTTTCGGTCTTCAAAATCATCCAACATTCATTATTAGTCCTTGTAATTTTTACGTTTGCTTAGAGCTTTCAAGTTTTTAAAATATTCCTAAAAAATCTCTTAACTCTTCCTAAAAAATGCTTATGACTGGTCCAATGATTGTAAGGGATTTTAAGGAAATATGAGAATTGTAATGACTAATAAGAAATAATAAATGATGAGGAGGATTGAAAAATAAAATTTTAAATTAAAAACATACAGTTATATGAAATAAAATTTTGAAGTTTCCGTTATAGTCAAGATTTTACCAATTTATCAAAAGATAAAAGAAAACAAAGCATGGATCTGTGCAAGAGTAGGGAAAGCATAGGACAGGCAATGGACTATCTTTTTTCTTTTGAATTTGGTAAAACATCACAAACAACATCTTTTTTTTTGGGACATAAAATATAATATTTCATAATATTTTAATCCCTTGTTGTATGTGGATGCTGTAGAGATATAAAAATAGCATATCTTTTTAGTCTTACATCTATGTTGTAAAAATAAAATTGTGTTTATAAGCAGAGTGCAATCTTTCTTTCTAACGAGAGTCATTTTTTAAGAAAAATGATAAGTTCTGAGGACAATATCTCGGAGAGGAACAAATTTTCACGCATCTATATTGGCGTTGTTTGTGGAAATTGAACAAAAAGTCACTAACTTGTTCGAGCACTCTTCGTCGCCTGATCCATTCAGTGACTCATAGAAGTTCGCACATGTTTACTTTTACTGAAGAACTGTGTAGAAGTATAAAAATCACAAATCGTTTTAGTCTCACATCGAATGTTGTAAAAATAGGTGTGTACTTATAAACAAAGTGCGACTTCTCTTCTCAACGAGAATTTTTTTTCAAGAAAAAAGACAAAATCTTACTTATGCTCTGAAGATAATATATTAGGAAAGCATATAAATTTTCACACATCTACATATGCGAACAAAGAAACTGTTGTAGCTGTATTTTGAATCTCTGATTTGGTACATGGTTAATGCAAGTATAAGACTAAAAGTCCTCACTCTTTAAGATCCCATCTCTTGTTATTTTTAAAAAAGCTTGCGCTGAGATTAAATTGGATGTGGGTTTGAAGATTGACATCTTCTTGTTCATGTTTGTTGCACAATTTGGTGATGACGAGTTGGGGCACAATTTCGTTTCAACTTTTCCTTGTTCGGCTTTTCTCCAGGATTTCAAGGGAAGGATCCCAGGATCTGCAGTGAACTCCGTGGGTACAACTGGAGCTGGGGACGCTTTTGTGGGAGCCTTGCTAGTTTCCATTGCGAAAGACAATACTCTCTTTGAAGTACGTTTTGCTCCTGTTGGAATTACTCGCTTTTTTAGGTTTTCCGCAATCAAATTGGACTGACTGTAGAGTGTCAATTTCTTTTGAAATCCGTAAATACAGGATGAAGGTAAGCTGAGAAAAGCCCAGACATTTGCAAATGCTTGCGGAGCGATATGCACGACCCAGAAAGGAGCCATTCCTGCACTCCCAAGTACATCAAAAGCCGTGGACTTGATGTCAAAATCCAAGGGAAATTGACACAAGTTTTTTTTTCTTTCTTTTTGAATGAGGTTTGGACTAGATCAAACTTGTTTTCTATTTAATTTAATGAAGTGATTGTTCAATAATTATTTGCGCTAACAAATTCTCCAAGCATTTATCTCAAATGTACTAAATTCCATTGAGAAAGTTGACTTCCTTCCATTTCTACCAAAATGAAGCTTGTTTGCAAAATTTTGATGGCGACAATCTTCACTTGCTGTGCATTGGCAGTTTATTATGAAAATCACTGTCTACTTTCATTGCATTTTACATTTAGCATGAATCTGTAGCATACCTTTGACAAATTTCACTGCTATCTCAAGTCGGCCTATGATCAACGCATGATTGGTTAATATAATAGGTATTAACCAAACCTTACCCTTCTTGTACTTGGGGGTAATTTGTTTTAATGTAAAATAGCGTAATTGAAAATAATTATTTCACTTTATAGTGATTTCAATTGTTTGGAATGATGTAGAATAATGTAAAGCAAATCATATCTAGACCTTGTCTGTCCACATGACAGTCCAATTCCCTTGTTTTAGTTTGCAGGAAAGATCTACCGAAAATCAAAACAAGAGGATTGAAACATCTCTCTTGTTTTGCTTTACAAACAACCAAACAAATATTTAATTTCACCAAGTCACCATGCCGAACTAAGAATTTATTCAGAACACCTCATGCACATCATCCGGCAATTTCTCTCGATGGGGATTCGTATGCCTTCTCCATTCACAAGATAAAAACTTCCAAGCTTCAAATAAATACTATTCAGATGATAGAATATTCGACCAAAAGGCAGAGTAACAGGCAATTTTTATTCAGAGTTTGTCCTCCATTAAAATTAAATGAGTTGCAAATCAACCCTCATGTTAAATTTCTTTTCCTTATCTTAAGCATTTTTTGTTAAATGAAAAATTAATGAGTGAAAGAATTAATGTGGTGGAATATTTTTTCCTCACAGTTATTCTATTGCCAGAACATGAGCACAAACTTTAGCTTGAATTGGCTTGTGACAATATTTCATTGGATACACCGTAGAGTAGTCAACTTCTTAAGGACGGTTTAATCGTAGGAGATTTTAAAAGTCAGATAAGTAGGTCTCAATGATTTTGAAATTCGGCATTAATCCTGACCCATGAACAATCGGAGAAAGAGATTTTTTGGAATTCAGTCAAAATCAAGTTTGTTTCGATATGAAAACGTATAAAATCACGAACTTAAACTATAGGCAAAAGAGTCACAGATTTGTATGAAAAACCTTCCAATAAAGCACTTCCCTAATTGAGGATGATGTGCATACATTTGGTCATTGTTACTGAATCAAAGAAAAATATAAAAAAAAAACTTTCAGTAGTGAAAATTTTGTAGTCATGATATTTCTTTACTTTCTAAGTCTAGAATGAGATTTTTCAGACTTCATGAGATAGATGTCCACGCATCCTCTGGCATACTGTGAAAATATTCTCATTAATTTTCCATATTAGGTAAACAGGGATATAAAAGGTTACCCTCTGCAAATCAGTCCCCAGACTCCCCCTTTTCCTTCTGCGTCGACCTTGTCTACGTCGACTCTATGATCAGGAGACCAATCGCAAGCGTCACATGCGGCTTGCACGTCCGTTGCAGAGCAAACGTATCGCAGATATCTGGTCAAAAAAAAAAGAAAAAAGAAAAAAAAATATGGCAGATTAGATCCACCGTCCGCAAGTCATGTAAAGACATGCGAGGGTTATTACCAGTGAAGCTTTCGTTCCATCCTCAAGTAAACGAGTACATCTTTTAAACTCTGGAAGAATCTGTAGATGGCTAATTCATATTTAAATCTTCGTATGGAGACTTGTTAATAACCTTCTCCTGCTAACCTACTGTGCCCCGCCAATCTCCCTCCTCCCCTCATACCTTCCACCCCCACTCACATGAAGGGGAAAAGAAAGAGAGAGAGAGAGAGAAAAAAAGCTGCCACTAGAATCCTTATAATCTCATACCAGAAATACTTGCAGCACTGCCCCCACCCGTGGCTCCCAATGTGCAGTCACCGTATTGTCCCGCACCGGGTGCATTCAGATCTTTAACCCACATGTAGGGCTGTAAGTCTTGCCCAATTACCCGATACCCGTCTTTTACCCGCACGTAAAAGACGGGTACGATACATTCTGTTAGGATTTCTCGGTTTCTTCGGATCGCTCACGCAGCGAAAAATAAAATATTACAGCGATCCGTTTTCCCGTTTCGAAGAACTAAAACACGATAATCGGATTATCTATTCTCACCGTGTGCGGATTCGAATCCGTAACCGTTCGGTTCCGTCGGTGCGACACCGCAAGCCGCGCAAGCGCCCGGCCTCTAGCGAAGTCCACGCGATCCTCTCCGCGACGGATATCCTCGCGTTCCTCGTTCTTCACAGCCCACGAAACCTCTGCCGGTCGCCGCAACGCGCGGACGATTTCCCGTCGAACGGGATTCGGAGAAGCGGCGGAACAGATCTGGATATGTCTGAACGCCAGAGAGAGAGAGAAACAGAGGAGGGGCGGCTAGGGTTAGCAACAGCTTGGCCTGCTCAGCCCGTTCGCTATGTTTTATACTAACCGCGTGGTTTTTCATAAAAATCTCCGGTTTATATAAAACCCACTTATTTATCCATCGCCTTGAGAATCATTTGCGTGTGACCCTCTAGGCCCAAGTACCAGTCCAGTTAATAGCCCAACAAGCCCAGTGACTCCTCACTGGCTTTATTAATCAATTAATAACCCTTTATTAATTAATTAATCAATCGAATTGATGTCGCACATCAAATTCGACCGGACCTCCGATCACGTTGGGTGCCAAACAACACCGCGTGAACCCGGAAGGTATTTGCGGTTAAGTAACCCACTCTTAGAACCTTTCCGCCGACAGTTACCGCGTGGATATAATCCTTCATTCGTACAATGCTCTCGAGTCAACTCAGGATATGGCGTGCTGTCAAACCCTAACCGGTCAACTCACTTGGATTAGATGCCGCTGATGAATATCGGAAAACTCCTTTTCCGACATTATCGTCCGCCATGGCCAGGGACTTTCGCGCATCCTTCCTAGAGCATTCTCTTTCTAAGTACCGAGAGCGAATGATTCCTTATTGACACACAATTCCCTTCGACGGTATTCCGCTATACCCAATCCTTGGCGTATTAGAATCCCGTGGCTAGAGATTCGTAAACCAAGGTCAAAGCACAGAAGTCCACCGCCAAGGTGTCCTTGGTGTCTCAGGTCCGAGGACCATCCACGCAACTGCGACAATAGAATCAAGCTGGTTGACAGTGAGGTACAATACCATCCAGCGATTTAGTCGGATCAGTTCAGTGAACTCATTCTCCAATGAGCAAGTACAGATTCGCGTTAGTGTCTCCACACAAGTGACTTATGAGACCAGTCACCCTCATCATATGAGCATGAGTAATATGTACTAGTCTAACCGGATATCCGATGTCCTTCTCGGATATTTTACTAGGAACGATTAAGAATATATGTGTTTAAGTGATCAGTCTCATTAGTATGATCTCATCATAATCTGATCACTATAGCACATATCCACGGACTTCATTATGAAACGATAATTAATGCGATTTACACATAATGAATATTATGCCATTTTAATTAATAAATGAACGAGATTTACATAGTCAGATTGGCTTGTAGGCCACCTAAAACTAACAACATCCCGTACCCGGCAAAAGCTAGACAGGTTCGGGTCTAGTTCTGATTGTCCTATAACGGGTCTTACGTAATGCCCGATAGAAGGGGAATCAAGGGGAATTAGGTCATTCTCCGCCTGCCCCTTTTTGTCCCTCACGCACACAGTGCCGCAGCCCGCAGGCGATCATCTCCTCCGCTCGTCCCCTTTCTGTCCCTCGCGTGTGCAGAGCCGCAGCCCGCAGGCGCTCATCTCCCCCTCGCGCACAGCATCGCATCCCGCAGGCGATCATCTCATCCGCTCGGCCCCTTTCTGTCCCTCGCGTGTGCAGCGCCGCAGCCCGCAGGCGCTCATCGCCCCTTCGCACACAGCATCGCAGCCCGCAGGTGATCCACGCAATAGCTACGCTGCGTCTCTGCTCTGCGGCTCCGTCCATCTCTCTCCCTCGCACACAGCACAGGCTCCAGCTTCTCTAAGTTGACTTCGCGCATCTCTCTCCCTCGCGCACAAGCTCGCAAAGGGTACTCTAGGCTCCAGCTTGTGCTCTGCGTCTTCTGCTCTACCTCTCTCCCTCCGTTACGCACACAGCGCCGCAAGGGCCCTCCCCTCCGCCCCCTGTATCTCTGTCGAGCATGCAGCGACGCAAGGTCCCTCCGGTCCGCCCCTCTCTCCCCCTCGCATGGGCGCACAGTGCTGCAAGGTTCCCTCCTCTCTCTCTCTCTCTCTCTATCTCTCTCTCTCTCTCTCAACAAGGGAGGAAGCTGCTTTGTCAATATGTGATGGAGACCTAGAAGAAAAGACAGAACTTTGAATGAGGTGTATCACTTTATGTTGGATGAGTGATCAGTTGGAGCATGATCAAGTGTTTATTTACGAAAATTTTATTTCAGGATGTATAGTCCTTAATATACAGAAAATGTTACTCATTGCATGCTGGAAATTTTCATGGGTTCATCAGGCATATTAGTTTCTTGTGCATGACAGTTTGTGTAAGTTTGTTAGGATGGCGATACAAAGGAACTATCTCATTAGAGTCCTTAATATACAGAAAATGTCCATTAGGACCCATACCCAATTACTTTTAGAGATATAATGTTTTAATTTTAAAATTTATTTGTGTTGTAACTTTATTATATTTTTACAGCATGTATCAGGCAATAGATGTCGAGATAGATGAAAGCACTAATCTTGAAACACAAGCACCATATGTTAGCATGTCTTCTTTGTCTTCTAAAGGAAGAAAATTAAGATCCTTAGTTTGGAATGATTTCACTAAAGAGCATCAAGTGGATGGCAGTGTTTTAGCCATTTGTAATCATTGTCAAAAGGGATTGAGTGGAGGAAGTCAAAGTGTGACAACTCATCTAAAAAAGCATTTACTTAAATGTGAATCCTATCAAAATGCAAGCAGGGAAAAATGTGACAGAAGAGAGGGTAGCGAACATTTCTTGTTTAATCAAGAAAGGAGTCGTGAAGACCTTGCACGTATGATTATCAAACATGAGTATCCATTTTCTAGGGTTGAACATTCATGCTTTATAGCTTTTTGCAAAGGCCTCCAACCACAATTCAAACTCTTTAGTCGAAATGCACATAAAGAGGATTGTATGAAAGTGTATGAAAAAGAGAATGATAGAATGTGTAAATTTTTCAATGAGGTTATCTTTCGAGTTACACTTACTGCGGACATATGGACCTCCATTAACATGAAACCCTATCTTAGTTTGACTTGTCATTTCATTGATGATGAATGGATGCTTCGAAAGAAGATTCTAATTTTTTTGCATTTTGAGTATCCACATGGCGGTGATGAAATCTATAAGACAATGAAGAAATTGTTTGTTGATTGGAACATTGACAAGAAGTTATGTAGCATTGTTCTGGATAATGCTCTATCAAATGACAAGTTTGTTCGTGAATTGATTGAAGATCTCTCATTAAATAGATATTTACTTTTGGATGGTGAATTCTTTCGTGTGAGATGTTGTGCACACATTCTAAATCTCATTGTTCAAGATGGTCTGAAAGAAATCAGTGATGAGTTAGTAAAGATTCGTAAACTTGTAAGATATATTAGATCTTCTCCAAAAAAACTACAGGATTTCAAGAGGATTGCAATGCAAGAAGGAATCTGTTCAAAGGGTTTGATTCTTGATGTTTCAACTAGATGGAATTCCACTTACTTACTTGCTTAATGTTGGAAAGAGCTTGTGAATTTCAAGAAATCATTCGGCGTTTTATTTGCTTTGGTGATGAATGTTATTTTCTCTTTGCCATCAGAATAATGGGAAAGAGTTAAGATTGTGAAAGATTGTTTGGAACTATTTTATTCTATTACAAAGAGATTATCTAGTGTGCAATTTCCTACAGCAAATCTCTATTTCAATGATCTTTGCCTAGTTCATTTATCTTTGAAGAATTGGTTGAAAAGTCCTCATTTATTTGTGTTGAAAATGGCCCATAGGATGTATGCAAAGTTTAAAAAGTATTGGGATATGAATAGCATGTTATTATCAATTGCCGCAATTTTGGATCCTCGTTACAAGATGAAATCAATGGAATACTTGTATGGGGTCATTTTTCCAGATGCCTTTGAAGCCAAGGAGAAAATAGATAATGTACATGCTAATTTCACAAAACTTTATACTGCATATTCCGAGCACATAAAGAAAGTTCCTAGAAGTCCATACGTTTCAAATATTGCAGCAGGTAGTGGGGGCTCTAGGAATGTCAGTTATGGAGTTGGTGGTGTTTTCGAATTGGCCTCATGTGCTGCAGTTAGTGAAACAGTAAGGGGACTTAACTCATTTCTTCAAGTACATGGTTCAAGAGATTCAACGAAATCAGAGATAAAAGTATATTTAGAGAAAAGAGTGGAGCCCTCTGCTATAGATTTTGATATTTTAAAGTGGTGGAAAGATAATGAGAAGGAGTATCCAGTCCTTTCTGCTATGGCACGAGATATTTTGGCGATTCCCTTATCTACAGTTGTTTCAGAGTCTGCATTTAGCACCGGAGGTCGAGTTCTTGACCAATATAGGAGCTCTATATGTCCTGATACTGTACAAGCCTTAATATGTGCACAAGATTGGTTAAGAGATGAGACAAAAGGTAATTAAAAATATGACATTGAAATATTTAGAATCTTTTCATATCCTTATACTAATTGTGAAGTATAGTAACAGGTGATGGTTCTTGATCGCTCGAGATTATGTGTCGTTAAGCATATTCGAACATCAATCTTAAAATTCTAATTTCCACATATAATTATTTGAAAAATAGCAAGTGGTGAGATTGGGTCGAATCCACAAGGAAATAGATTTTTAAAGTTGAAAATTTTGAGTTTTTAGAGAAAAAATAGAGAAGAAAAAAGAGGGAACATGATGATTTGATTTGTTAAGAATTAAAATTAACCGGACTTACTATGAACTCACAAAAAGAGCACCCCTAAACGAGTATAATCAGACCATTTACTGAACTAAGACTACCTCTAAAACACTAATTAAAAGTAGAATATAAAATTTGAGTAGTGTCAACAGAAGAAAAAATAAAAGTTGTAGAACAAAAAGATGGAGAAAAGATAACTTTTTTCAAAGGAGTTACTGTCATTCATTATCAGAACAATATGAAACTTTACAGAGACATTGAAAATCAAAACTTAACATAACTTTTATAAGAAAACTTTTACAGAAAATATTCGAAATACAGTGTAACATGGAGAACTCAAAAACTAGAAAAAGATAGTGGAGAGAGAAAATTGATGTTTGCAGCCGCCGTAGCCCTTCGCGTGGATCCTTGGTAGCCTTGGACTCCTTCCAATGGTCAGTTGCAATGCCTCGAATCCACCTCTTGCACTAATAGCCGCTGGTTTGAGAGAGAGAATTTCCAAAAAAACAAGCTCCCTTTTTCCTCCCCCTTCCCATGGTTTTATAGAAGAGAATTCTTAATTCAAATTTTGAATTTCAAATAGGGTAATAAATAGGCTATTAAGCTCTCCCTTGATTAGTGGATCTTCTTTTAAGTCCATAAAGACTATTTTGAATTTTGAATTTCGAAATAAATATCTTTCTTTTTAAATTTCAGGATTCTCTCCTCCTCTCTCTCTTGATTTCATAAAAGAGAATTCTTAATTCAAATTTTGAATTTCAAATCCTCTAATAAATGGGTACTTAATTGCTCGCATTAAGCTTCCCCTTGATTAGAGGATTATCCATGAATGCATATTTGAAATTTAAATTTGGAGAGAGATATTTCAAAATTCGAATTTTGAATTGAAGAATAAATGTTATTTTCGAGATTTTGAAATAACATTTTTGAAATTTGAATTTCGAAATTCCCTCTTCTCTCTCTTAGTTGGCTTGTGGTTCCCCTTTTAAAACAAAAAGAAATATAATCTTGTTCCTTTCATGATTCGAATCCTGATCACTTCCTTGAAATCCAAGTAGTCCAACCACTATGCCATCTGCTTGTTCATGTCCTACATTCACATAAAATAACAGTTAAGTTCATGCGGCAATAAATCATCCAACTACACATTACATAATTGTCGAGAAAATCTTATTTGAGAATGAAATTGCTACCCTTCTTCAATCCATGGAGTGATGATATTTGAAATTCAGATTTTTTTTTTCAAAATTGATATGTTTGAATGCACAAATGATTTATCTATCATTCAATGTGATTTTGTTCATTAAATTGATAGCAAAGTGTATAAATTTCATCTCTTATTTATGTAAAATTGTGAACTTATCAGTTCTTTGACTATGAATCGTGCATTCGAAGTTGATGGAGACCTTGAGGTTGATGAGATGTCAATTTTACCTGAAAATTCTTTTCTTGAAGATCTTGAGTTTTTAGGTATCACTAGTCTCTTGTGACTTTATGAGGATCTTTGTTATATGAAATCTCTTTGAAAGAGTACCTTACTGCATATTGATTTTTTTAACAGGTGATATTGCATATTGAACTCTTCATTGGATATTTCTTTTCAACATGCAAGTAGGTCAGTATCTTTTCTTTGTACCCTTGATGTTATCTCTTTTTTTCTCTGTGAAGGGACTACAAATGCTTTATTAAGTGTTCTCTTGTGCTTGTGATGCAACAAAGACAATGGCTTCTGACTACCAAAAAAAACTCATGCCTCTTTGACTCCCACACTCAAGGTATCTCTACTAGCCTGCTCCAATGCTCTCATTGTTTAGTTGTTTTCCATCAAGGCCAAAAGCTGCAAGCATTGTGGCATCTTACTGTCCAAGATGAGTGCAAGCATTGCTTTCTTGAGTGGATTTTGTCGAGTTCTTTCTTTAAATGTTTTTTTTTTGCATGCTAGTGTTTATTGAGAAAAAGATGGCTTCTTTTGAGTGCAAGGAGGAGAACTGACATAGTTCTCAACCAAGCATTATTGATAGCTGGTCGAATGTTCATCAATATTGTATGAGCTCCACTTCGTTCTCCTCCTTGCACAAAAAAAAAGTTAGGTAACAGATAAAAACTTAGTTCTGTACTTGTGAACAAAATGTCCAGGGGAAGAGAATTAAAAATGCTTGCTCAAAGACAACATTGGATGAGCTCCACTTATTTTTTTTCCTTTTTTTTCCCCTATGTCTCACTGGTTCTGTTGCTACATCATGAGAGAAGTCTCTTTCTGTGGTTTTTTGGGGTTGTGGGTTTTGTGCAGGTAACTTGGGAGGAGGGGTAGGTCAGTCAAATATTCTGTTATGATGCGCAGTTGCTGATCTGGTAGGAAAAAGGGGGAGGGTAATTGGTTGTTACAAGCAGCTCCCTTCTGAAGCATGTTTCTAGAGCTTTTTGTGTAAATCCTTGAAATATAATTGGCTTGTGGGTTCATTAGCACTTGAATGTTTTAAGTAATTGTTATTTATGTGGGTTTTCTTTATATGACAAATTTTGATGTTTGATTCATAGAAAGTCTCTGGGTCTGGGGTTGCCCTATTTTTGGGATGGGGGTTGGAGAACTGGGGCAGAGGAACTGCTGAAACCTGGTAGCAGTTTGTTGTGGGACTGCCGTTTTTGGGTTATAATGTGTGATCTATACATGTGTTCAGTCATCATGTGCAGAAATAGGAAGGCACAGTGAAAGTTGGGAATTTCTTGGGGTTCTCTAGTGTAGTAATCCAGATGGCATAACAGATTTCACACATGAAAAGTGTCTGTTTTAAAGCCAGATTTTTTGGGGAAAACATGTTTATGCCCCATCCAGCATGTTGCCTGGAATGCTTGTCTTTACGACTCTGTTTTGAATAGTAACAATTAAGATTGTTCTATTCTATGAAGTGGAGCCCAAGAAACTTCAATGAGATTGAAACAATTAGGCCTTACTTTGACAATTAGAAGTGAGTTCATGTACTGTTATTCTTAGGATTAAATAGATAGCTTATAATCAGAGTATCCGTAGGGCATGTTTATATTATGTCACTTTTAATATGTAGCTTATTGTCAAAACATATGAAGTTGTATGTTCATGAGTTGGGCCAATGCTTGCTCAGATTTTGTTGATATGGTGACTTTGGCTTCCCTTGTAAATTCTCCACTAGATGATTGTCAGCTATGATGACATAATGTTGAGCTGACTTTGGTTTTTATTTTGCTTTTGTTTTTAGCAGGGATGTTGGATGGTCAAGATGACCCTTCAAAGAAGATTTCTGCCAAGAAAGCTATGAAGCATCCTTGTGTAGATGCTTTAGATTTTTATTTTCTTTTTGAGAAAAGTTGTTCGTATTTTAGATGAAACAAATGTTTGGGATAATTATAAGATAAACGAGACTATTATTGTATGTTCGATGATTGTTTAGTTTTTTTTTTTTTTTTTTTTTTTTGTAAAGAAGTTTTAATGCTTAGGTATTGAAAAAGGATGTGTAACTTGTGGTGGGCACTTCGTTTTTACAGATTTTGATGCTTAATATGTATTTTGCATCTATATTCATACTAAAAAATAGAACATGAATATGAGTTTATGCAGATGTCCAATTTTTCTAATATGCTGGTTAACATAAAAGAACACTTTTTATTTAGTTTCTCTAAAAATTCTTGAAAGATGCACAGGTGAAAAGGTTGGAGATGGATTTGTTTGTAGCGTCAAACCGCAGGTTGGTGTGCTGGAAACTTACTGGGTATGTGGGTCTGAACCATAAAAAATGGGCACGGTACTTAAATGGGACAAACCTGAAGTGGCTCGGGTCTGGTTCGGGTATTGATTAATGGGTCTATTATCGGGTCTGCTTAGACCCGACCCATACCCGGTCAATTGACAGCCCTACCAACATGCATCATCTGATTAACTGTTATAGCAGGTGACGTAGTAAGTATTTCTCATCTCATATATACCACATGGGACTAACTTTATGGCGGACCTCTTTGCCAGATGGCCCAGACACTTGGGACATCAAATCTGGACAGTATCCTATCCATCGAAGATAACGAATTCGGCAATAAAGGACAAGAAAATGAGAGAAGAAGAATTAAGCCCAGAGTGCTGGCAACGCCTGATAACATGGGAAGAAGATTGCTCCAAAAATACTAATTCATACTATAGAAGTAGATGGCCTCCATCCATAAGGACGATCCAGGTCTGGCGATTATTCGAGACACAAGCAGATCAGGTCCATACGCATATAATCAAACATCAGAAGTAGGGGGTTTTAAGGGTGCCTCCCAAGCATGCAATCAGTTCAGCTTGGTTCACATTATCCATTGCGAGCACAGCGACATTGAAAACAAGAAGGGAAGGGAAAAGTAAGAGCTTCAGGACAGACTGTAGAAACAAGGTTCCTTGGGCTTCATTCCTCGAGCATGTCACCCTGCAAAATTGGCATTTTCCCCCCTCCCAATTAAACCAACACTGTGAACAATTTACTAACACTAAACGGCAAAGTAACAAAAGGCAAAATGACCGGTTAGCAATGTGATAAAAGACAAAAGAAAAAAAAAAACTATCAAATTCTTGAAAGCTACAGACATCGTGAAAAGCAGATTATGAATATATCGACGTCTTAAATAATGATGCAGCATGTCAATTGCTTCTAGTAATCCTACTACTGTGATAGTAAAACATGCATATAAATTGCTTCTACGTTATTGTGTTAATAGGATAGTAAAACAAAATGTGATGGTATGATGAGACTAAACTCAGCGTGTCATCTACATAATTGTGCTAATAGGAAAGTTAAACAAAATGTGATAGTATGATGACACTACTTGTTTGTGTTCTATATAACTCACCAATACGGCCAGCATCAAATATCTGAATAAAAAACAAAAGGGCTAGAGACTGTGTAAGAAAAGAAAAACTAAATTCACAAGTTCACAATATCTGCCATCCTAGCTTCTGAGTGTTATGAACCTTGTCCTCTCATTTATATCAGGATTTGGAAGCATGAAGAAACAATTCCATTTCTCTCATACAATTTGAAAGAAACTGATGGATTTAAATTAAATCCCTTTGGTTCCCAAGAAGATTTAGTACACCAGCCCCATTTTGGTCAAAAGGGAAAATGTTTCACTTTTCGATATTTTTTAACCACTTTACTGAATCCAAAGTAAGGTTTACTTGGAATATAGCTGCATCACAATCTATGTTGTAAAATCTTCTATCTTCACCGAGCATGTGCATTGATCAGAGATTCCCTGAGCACTTCCAACGCTTATGATTCTTCTTCTAAAGGGTCAATATAATTAGTTCATCGTTGTTTCTGTCTGTTTAGATACAACAAGAGCTCAACAATTCATGATCAGTGAGCTGTGTTCATAACAAAGTCACACCAGGATCCAACATCCTTTAATCCACAGTCGACATAGGATTCAAAGTCCAAATCTCCAAAGATTCAAGCAGGTTTTTCAACTAGCTATCCACCTGATGTCCAAAACTGAATTTATTGAGCCAGATGTATGGCCTGGAACATTAGCACGAACAATGCTCCCAGGACTTTAGCATGTTAATGATGGAGAGAAGCGCTAATAAAAAGATACAAAAAATGCTTGCTATCCAAATTTAAAAAATAGATCGAAATAAAAAAAGTTCAAGCAGAAGACCCAAGCACTATAGCACGAAATAAGCATGAAGAAATAAGTCTAAACCTAGAGTTGGGAACAATTACCATGGCCTCTTCCAATGAAGTACTGGATGCCCCTTTAGCTCTGCTATAATTCCTTTACGGAAGTTTTCTTTAGTCACTCCCTCCTTCAAAGGGCATCCATATAAGCGTACCTCTTCCAATTGATGCAATTCCTATCTATATTAATGCCCAAACATCTCAATCATCATCCTAGAGGTTAATCCTCCATTGGCATCACTCAATTTTCTTTAGTGTTCATACTTCTAATCTTATTCCCTGAGACCTTGCCATTAATCTACCTGCAAATTCTCACCTCCATCTCCCTTTGTTTCATCCGCCTTCTTCATAGAATACACAGTAGTCCCTTGCTCCAAATCAATTGCCAAAGTACAGAACTGCCTCTATAATGTCATATACATAAATCCGAAACAACATTCCAAACTTGTTTGGTTAACCAAGGACTTCTTCCACAATTACTTTACAAAGCTTCATAGTAAAAAGTTTGACTCTTGTAATTACATAGTGTGCTAACATTCCAGGTATACTTATATGAAGACAATTCTGAGGTCAAAAGAGAGGTAACTTTGGCACTCCACACTGCTGCACTTAATAGAAGCTTAAACAAGAAAGATTTTAGACATTTGACCCTTATCATTGGAATCCTACACTATATCCTCTAGAGCTGAAGTCCGCAAAAGCCACCTATATTTGAAATTTTCTGTGGCTAGTACTACCACACAAAAGCAGTGACAGGCACTGTACATATTTGGAAAGCTTCCTGCTAATCGACAACTTTCATATCTCTTATCACTGCCTTGATCCAAGTTATTTTTGGTCTTCCTCTTCTCCCTCTGGGAGCCTCATTAAAGATGTGCCAATGGATACCAAAATATCTGTTTATCAATCCATTTCCAAAGCTTATAGGAAGGATAAGAATACAAACCTTTTGAATTCCTTGGATAAGGAAAAGGAAACTATCTGGGGTTTGGATGATTTTAGATAAAAGAAGGATAAACATATTTCATATTTGACTGTTGGAGTACCATTTGTTTCTTTTTCTTTGCTTGTCTTAGCCATTGATGACATCTTATCTATGGGTTTAATTTTTCGCATGTTTATGCATAAACTCCTGATCACACATCCATTTGAATGTTTCCGATGACATGCCTCAATCCCCACACCACTCCTATACCCCCCATTTCCCATTGACCTTGTTGAGGAAATGAATTGTGGGCTCTCTCCAACAAGGTATTGTCCACTTTGATCCATGGGGTGGCCTCATGGTTTTGTCCTTTTGGGAAAAGGGCCCTTATTTGGAGGAAGATGGGAGGCCTTCTTTAGAAGCGCTAGGTTGCTTCTCAACAACCGATTCTGGACAAGAGCCCCCATTCGATGCCTATATACAGTCCCTTGAGAAGGTAAGCTTGTGCATAATAGATAGGGTTCCTACAGATAGCGCCAATGTTGAGGGAAGGAACCAGAGGCTCTCTTCAACAACATATTATCCACTTTGGCCGATGGGGGCGAGTGTGCCAAGGCCGAGTGACCCCAGACAAATGAGTCGAGGCTGATGGCACTGATGCCGAGTTAGAGGCCAATGGTGCCATTGGCTTTGACTCACTAGGCTCGGGTCACTCGGCCTCGATGTACTCAGCCTCAACCCACTCAACTGCTTGGCTAGTTGGCCTTAGCCTACTCAACCTCCCTGCATACTTGAACAATCTCTCAAAATTGGCCTCCGTTGCCTCACCGGCCTCGATGTACTCAGCCTCGACTCACTCGGCTCTGGTCACTCGGCCTTGATGTACTCAGCCTCGACCCACTCGAGTGCTTGGCTAGTCAGCCTTAGCCTACTCAACCTCCCTACATACTTAGACAAGCTCTCAAAATTGGCCTCATCTACCTCACCGGCACTCATCAGCCGACCCTGCCAGAAGGTTTTGTTATCTCATCTGTGGAAATCTGACATCACCCTCAGGAGTCGGATTTTTGCACCAACGGACCTGATTATGAGGTTCATTTTCGAGCATTTTGCATCTCTCATAAGATGAAATGTGGGGATATTGGTTTAGAAAACCTCATGACTATGTTTTGGAAATAAAATTTCTATTTCTCTAGAGAAATATAATAAGAAGCTAAGCTTGACACAGTAGCATCTGATAATTTGGCCTTAATGTATTATAATTTTGAAGGACAAGGATATATATGGATCAGGATGCACCTTTTCTTAATGGATAAGGATAATTATAAGGATAAGACTTCTATCCAACATGATATGATGATATGCATCCATTGATGTCCCTACCCTGATCATGTCTCTAGAAAGGTGCCCAAGCCAGATTTGATCTTTCATGTCCAAAACATTTCAAATGGATTTCATGGACTCTATTTTCCATTGGAGATGTACACACTTTCTGTCTTCGGTCATTTGATATAACATCTTTTCTCATCTCCCCACTCTGTCTCATACAACATAGACATTTCCGACATCAGCTACTTGTCAAACAATATGGATTCGTCGAGTGCTCAAGGATTTGCAACAAAGTAAACATGAAGCCACTCCATTACCAAAATCATTCCTTCCATGGCCGCACTAGGCTTATAGATCTTTGTTATCACTTCATCCGTCGACTACCTCAATTACTAAAACTCCTTCCTCCATGGCCACACCAGGCATATCGATCTTCGTCATCACTTCCTTTGTGAAACTGTCTCCGAAGGATTGATTGACGTGAGGTATTGCAAGACAGAGGATCAACTAGCTGATGTGTTTACAAAAGCTTTAGGTTAAGATAAATTTTGTCATTTTAGATAGTGTAATAGTGTCTAGGTGTGAATGATTTTGCATAAAGGGGAAGTATTGGTTAATGATGCCAAAACCTCAGGTGTTTACCTGGTCATTAGAAGCATTTCTCCCACTTAGTTAGTTGAGAGTCCACATTTTTAGATTTCATGTATCCACTATGTTTCCATGTATGTAGACGTGCCCCTGTCTTCTTTATTTTTATGGTCATGCTAAGGAGGTGTTTCCAGATGGGCGGACATGGTTTCAGCAGGCACTTGGTCCACGTCTTGCCCCTTCCTTTGTTGCCTATTTAAATACTTGACTAGATGAATGGATTGTGCATCTTGTTCTGTATCCCTCTGTTACCCATTTTAGCCAAACAGTAGCAATTTTGTGAGCTACGTCTACTCCCTATCTCCCTCTACTTCAATTGCCAAACCTAAATTTACATGGTTTTCAAGGTAATGTGATTATATGGCAGGATGTGATACTCCTTTCCCCTATTCCCACAATCTACCATGATGTATTTGTCATGTTCCTACTAACTGTAGAACCTAGAATCAAATGTGCATTCCATAGTCCTGTTATATATGCTTATCTATCCGTAGTCATGATCACTGGAATCACAACATCCTTAAATAGCATATGTTGAGTCCCATCAGCGGTGATCATTATCATCAAGCAACACCTTACCTCCATTATTTGTAATTTAATGGGATTGGCCATTGTTAATCTATCCAATGCCATATTTATAGGTAAGCCTATGAAGGTCAAGTCCTTTCTCATAATATCTGAGCATCTCAATTTAGTCTTTAGCTCGAATTCTCTTACCCTTCTCCATTAGGTTTTGAGTAAGTAGCAGCTACATCTAAGTCCTCACATACATGTTCATTCTAGATTTTATCTTTTTTAATCTTTACACACATCCATCTCAATATTATCATCTTTTCTACACAAAATTTTTACATGTTCTTTCCTCACAGCCTAACACCCATACAATATAGCTGGTCACAGTGGTTTATAGAATTTCTACTTGAGCTTCATGGGGACTTGTCGATCACAAAGAAATCCAAATGCATATCTCAACTTTAACCAATCCACATTAACCGTGTGTGACATCCTCTTGGATCTCTACATACTTTTGAGTAATAGAACCTAAACATGGAAGCCAAGAGCAGCTTCCAGATAGATATTTTGCCAAATATGCCCTAAACATAGTTGAACCCAAACATTATCCAGTTTCAAAGAATATGATATCCTCTTGAGAGGTGATAACAAAGATTAAGGCCCTGTTTGCAACTTTAGAAATTGCAGGAGTCATCATAAATTCATGTACCAATAACGCATTTTCTGTAAACTCGTGTTTGGTTGTTTTGCGTAAACTTGAGTTTACTATAAATCTGGGTCACCAGTGTAAACCAACTCCAAGTAGGTTTTATGGAAAAATACATTTATGGGGGGGTTCTGATTTTATGATCAACACGTCTGAGTTTATGATAAATCTATTTCTTTACCATCCAACCTAAGGTTATCCAGGAAAATGAGTTTATGGTAAACCTAAACGCATTATGGCTTGCATCCAAACAGACCGTAAAAATCCAATGCAAGGTAGGAGTAACGGAATCCCTTGTTTCTTTCTGTTTGCGATGGAAATGGGTTCATTTCTCAAATAGGTGAGATAAATTCGCTTTCCACGTATTCCAAGATATGCATGGAACTCAACCGAAACAATAAGAGTAAACGAAGCGGTTCCTGCTGAAGGATCTGAATCACATGAAATCCCAATTCCACACGCGTAGAACCAAAAAGAGAGAAAAACAGCGCACCGGCCAATCAAAACCCCAAATCTCCGCGCAAAACCGGGGGTAACCGGATCCGTCAAACAATCAAAAGATTTCCATGCCGACACATCAAATGAACAGATCATGGGATCAGGGAATTAACGATGACGCCTCTAGCGGTCGACATCAACATGATCGGGAAAGGAAAAGAACGAAGACACAAAAAGCAAAGAGGAAAGAAAGAAAACTTACTCAGAGCTCGTCCAAAGCAGGGAAGGGTTTGACGACTTTGATTTCAGGTGGTGGAATGGGAATCGGAAGTGTGGTAGAGGCGGTTGTAGGCGGCCTCGCCGACGAGGTATACGCCGAAGGCGACAAGGGCGATGCCGAGGCCGGGGGTGGCTTGCCGCAGCTGGTTGCTCAGCATCGGGTGCTTCCGCCACTCGTCCCTCCTCTTGAAGAACTCCCCCGTCTTCCCCAGCGCCTTCGCCATCTCCTTCGCCATCTCCCTCTCGCTCTCTCGCTCGCGGCTGGCACTGAGATGAGACGGTGAGGGCGAGCGCAAACGCACGGGAAGGAAGGAAGCTGGAGAGTCGGCTGTCAACGGTCCGGCTAATATCCGACTCCGTGATTCGTATCTGCATCCGATTAGTGGGACATTTTTCCGATTAGGACGGATATACTGAATACCCGTTTAGTTATCGATTAATATTCGAAACAAAAACGATAAATAGATATCCGTTTCAAATTATTATCCGACCGATTATATATTTTGATAAGTTCTTCTAATTTGAATGATAGTTATATGTTTAAGTAAACGGTAATTTGATATTTAAAGTATGCTTTCATGTTGAGTAATAATAATGAAGTTTATTGTGGTTTTTTATTTTAGTGATTTTAATTATTTAGATAAATTGTTTAAGTGATTTGTTATTATCTAAAGCATATCGAATAAAGCATTTAAGTTGTTTAAAATTTATCTAGATATTTATAACTTAAATATTTATTAATTTAAATCTATGATATTCATGAATTATATAAAAAATAAAATTTACAAGTCATTAAGTTACAAGACAAAGTTAAAATAATCAAGTATGAGAATTATTATCCGAATTTGAATATTATTCGGCGGAGTCGAATTCGGATAGAAAAATTTATTATTCATCGGATAAGCATCCGAAGTTGGATATCTGGATAATACTGAATGGAGCGGAGTCGGATACTGTGATATTCACTCCGTATTCGCTCTGTTGACACACTTACTGGAGACCAGTCCGGTTTAATCTAAGGATTCACCACCACAAACCGTTCTTCGGCCGTGCACGGGACCGGACTGGAAAAAGAATTAAAAAGAGAAGAGAATAGTTTGCTGCACCGGTCGTTGGTATTTTTAATTAATTTTTTCAATCCAAGCTACATGAGTGTACAAAATTATATTTTTCTTTTTTTTTTAAACTTAAAATTATATTTTTATTTATTTTAAAATTTTTGGTACCGTTGATTGAGTTCCAATAGCTTAATGTTTTCATGCGACAGACATATCTAACTACTTCCGTTGGACTGTAGCACTTCTCTCTAGCTCCATATATATAATATTATTTTAAGTGGTTATTTGGTAAAATCTCAGGAAAAAAGAAAAAAAAGGGGGGCTGGATTGAGAAAATCACACTCAGCAAGGGCTGCAAGTGGATTGGGTCGAAGTCTCTCACCTGTACTTCTTGCAGGATCTAAAATGAAATTTATTTTAATTTTCTTCCATCTTATGTGGAAAATGTTGGTTTAATTCTATGTCCTCAAACCTATTAAGGAAACATCAGAGTAAAGACAATTGTACATATTTTGATTTGTAAGGATTGTATATTTTCTATATAAATGAGACTTTTATCTCATAAAAGGCTATTTAGCAATATATTAGATACTAAATTTATACCTGTTATTATTTAATTGACTCGCTCTAACCTCGAGTTAACACATTTACTTTCAGATTTATACAGTTTCATGGGGTGCACATTTTTATTTTCTGCTTTACACTATTTCACGTAAAATTACATGCTGTCCATGTATAAATCTACACAGTTCTGCTGCATCGCAAAATTTTACTCTGAACATTTTCACTGCTATACAGTTCTGCATGAACTAAACTAATTTCACACACAATTACACCTCATTTATTTAAACCATGGAAACTGAAACCCTGAAAGTTAAGAAATTGTACAATGGGACTGACAGGATGGGATAGAGTTCTAGGGTATAAAAAGGAAGCAAAAATCTTTTATATTCTATTATATACTCATATTTTATGCATCATCACGCATTCTCTCGTAGCTAATGTTGTTATGAACTTACGATTATATCTATCGGATTCTAGCACTGTGAGAATTGAAGGAAATTCATAGAAAACATAACTGAAGTGCAATACATAAGGCTTTGGAGCATTCATTAGAGTTTGAAAAAGGTTACACATAGAGATATACACATACAAGCATCTCAATCATATGAGAAAGTTAAAATAATGATAGATAAGTCTTTTTCCTTTTTTTCCACATAAGGTTAAGATAAACAAATGGTAGATGATGACAGAATCAATAATAAACAAATATGGATTATTATGAAGCCATATATAATACAAATAATATGTGATGAGGCAGAATCCGATTCGGCCCATTAAGGCAGGCCCAAACCCCGTTCAGCCCAACAGCAGCAGTATCAGGCCCTCCGGGAGCCTCCGGCCCATCGGCGGCCCAGCAGCCCTCGGCCCACAAGCGGCACCGTCGCTCCCGGCCCAACAGGCTTCGGCCCGTCAGCGGCCCATCAGCCTAAGGCCCGGGAACAGCACGGCAGCCCAAGGCCCAGCAGGCTTCGGCCCCTCAGCGGCCCAACCCCCTTCGGCCCGATAGCCGAGTCCGGCCCACTCCAGTGGCGGATCAGACACTATGGCGGTTTACCAGTAAGCCCAAACATAGTCCTATATCGGCTACCACCGTTAACCGATCTCTATCCTCTGCTATAAATACTCCGCTATTTATTGCCAAAGGTATGCAACTCTTTGCCTCCGAGACCCTTAAGGACTACGGTCCAAATAGCATTAAAGCTACTTCTTGCCTTCTGAATCGAATCATCTTCAGAAGCTAACTTGACCGTCGGAGGGGGTTCCTAAGGGCCAGAGCCCGGGACTCCTGCTGACCGGTTTCTTCTTCTTTCCCTCCTGCAGGAGCTCGGTTCGAATCATCGCCGACCTTCCCGAGTCGGTCTCGACCGCCGACCTCGGATTCCTCTCCTTGGTCTCGACGCCGTACGACGGCTGCCCCGCAACGGGAGACTCGGCCCCGCGCTGTCCCTTCGTCCGGCAAAAAGGGGCTCTTGGGCTCACTATCCAAGAGCAAGCCGAGTCCGAGACCCTTCCGGCCTCGGACCGTCGGCTTCAGCTTCATCGCCTGTCGGCTGTATAGCCAGGAAGAGCTTCATCCGCGCCGCCCCTTCGCCCGCCGAAGGAGCCTCGGCCCCGACTTCCCGGGGACGAGTCCGCACCGACCGAGGCGCCCTTCGGCCTTCGGACCCTCGTCTCCACCTCCGCCTCCTCGGCCTTCCGGATCCCCGTCGGGCCTCAGCAACACCGATCCGAACCGGCTTCGGATCCATTTCTCCGGGTTCCAGCCTCGGAATCCGGTCGTGATAGATCCAGTCTACATCACGTGGCGCCATCTGTGGGAAACCAACAAAACAAGTCATGTCTCAGCGACCTGTGACCCGACGATCCGGGCAAGGCGAAGCCGAAGCGCGGGAGGCCTCGGCGCAGATGCTGCCTTCTGAAGGCGCACCTTCTGCCCCGCCGAGCCTGCCTCTGCCAACCATACCGGAGTCTCTCGGCTCGGAAGACCGAGTGGGGGCGCTCCAGCAGCAAGTGGCGACGCTAGCCGCTGCCGTCACGTCCCTAGCGCCTCTCCAGGAGATGGTATCCGCCATCGCCCAGCGCATAGGGCTGATGGGACAGCCTCCTCCGCAGGCGCCGCTCCCCCCGCTCTGCCCAGTACAAGATGCCCGGTTCCGGCCGGCGCCTGCGCCGGTTCCTCTCAACGAGGCCGCGGAGACGCACAGCGATCCCCCGACGCTACCTGTCCGAACTCCTCGCACCGATCGCCTGACGGAGCAGGATTATGCTTCGTCAGGATACCGTCCGGCCCGAACCGGAGGACAATCCGTCGCCACCTCGACCGCCCCGGACCTGGACCAGCGGCTCACGGCGATACGCAAAGAGATGCAGCAGATGGTGTCTCGGCCTCACGGGGCGCCCCTCGCCAGCAACATTCTGAAGCAGACCCCATTCACGGCGGAGCTCCTAGCCACCGAGGTACCCCCCAACTTCAAGCTGCCGAAGGGCCCTCTCTACGACGGAATGACAGATCCGGTCTGTCATTTCCAGAAGTTTAATACTTATCTTCGGGTCCGAGGGATCTCTGAGGCAGTCCGCTGCCGTCTTTTCCCCCTCACCCTTGAAAAAATTGCCCTCACCTGGTTCGAGGCTCTGGCCCCCAACTCCATTCACTCCCTGGTTCAGTTGGGCCAGTTATTCATCGACCAGTTCTATGATGCCACCCGGCAGTCCAAAACTTCCGCCAGCTTGCTAGCCATCCGGCAAGGCCCCACCGAAACTCTCCAAGAGTACTTCACCAAGTTCCGGACCGAGGCCGCCCAGATCCCAAACCTCGACAGCTCGATCGCGGTCTCGGCCGTGATCAGCGGGTGCCGGGATGAGGGGCTCCTCGGCTCCATCGGAAAGCGCCATCCCCCTACCTTTCAGGACCTCGTGGCCCGGGCCCATAAGTACATCAACCGAGAGGCCCTGATGCTGTCCAGGGGCAAAGGCGCAACCGAAACTACCTCGACGCCTGCTCCCCCGGCGGTCCGACCTCGGTCCGAGGACCAAGAGCCCTCCCGGAAGCGTTATCGCCGGGAGGATTGGGACAGGGAGAAGCGACGGGACCCGCAGCCGCGGTACCTACCCTTACCTGCTCCCCCTTCCCGGATGCTCATGGAGGTGAAGGGCATGCTCCGGCGGCCTGATCGCATCAAGACCGATCCTCGCCGAAGGGACCCCGGCAAATACTGCGAGTATCACCGAGAGATCGGCCACACGACGGACGAGTGCCGGCAGCTCCGGGAAGAAATCGACCGCCTCATCCGGGAGGGGAGATTGCCGCAATATCGGCGGGAGCAGCCGCCGCAGCAGAACCGGGACGTCCCTGCAGCACCCAGACAGCAACCACCCCCGGCAATAGAAGCCGCTCCTCCGCCAAAAGCCGCGGCCCCGGTTGAATCATCCCATCAAAGACCCAGCTCTGGGTCTATCATGATGATATCCGGAGGGCCCGGGGAGGGGTCAAGGTCGCGGCAACGCAGCACCGTAGCGGCGGTCGACGGCGAGCCGAAGCGGCCTCGTCTGGAAGACATCACCTTCGGCGCCGAGGACCTGACTGATGTTCAGGTCCCTCATGATGACGCTCTCGTCGTCAACGCTGTAATAAATAACTATGATGTACATAGGATCTTTGTGGATAATGGAAGTGCCCCAAACATCTTGTTTTACGATTGTTTTGAGAAGATGGGATTGAGTGAGGCTAGCATGAAGCCTCATCGGGGCCCCCTCTTCGGTTTTAACGGCTCGCCCTGCCGAGTAGAGGGTATTGTTCGGCTTCCTGTGACCTTGGGCTCCGCCCCCCGGCAATTGACCGTTGAAACGGACTTTGCCGTTGTAAAGATCGAGTCAGCCTACAACGCCATATTCGGCCGAAGGCTCATCGGCGGGGTCGGAGCCGTGCCGTCATCCTTCCATCAGAAGCTGAAGTTTCATACCAACCACGGGATCGGCGAGGCCAAAGGAAACCAAGAAGCAGCCCGGCAGTGCTACATGATTTCGGTCAAAGGGAAAGCCGCAGCCGAAACCCTGACGATCGAGTCATCAGCCGAGGCATCTCCGGGAGAAACACTCCTCGCCGTCCCTATTCCAGGAGGCGAGGGACGAGTCCTGATGATAGGCTCCGGCCTGGATAAGGTGGAAGCGGAGAAGCTTACCGAATTCTTGAAAGAGAATCTCGACGTCTTCGCCTGGTCTCCATCGGACATGCCCGGGGTTGACCCGGAGATAGCCGAGCACCGTCTCCATACCGATCCCGACCAGCCCCCGGTAAAGCAGAAGCGGCGCACCTTCAATCAAGAAAGGAGAACCGCCATCCAGGCCGAAGTGCAGAAGGGGCTGGACGCCGGACACCTCCGAGAGGTGCATCATCCGGAATGGATCGCCGACGTGGTCATGGTGCCAAAGAAAGAGGGCAAATGGCGTATGTGCGTGGACTTCACCAACCTCAACAAAGCCTGTCCGATGGACAGCTTTCCGCTGCCTCGGATAGACCAGGTGGTGGATGCGACGTCCGGCCACGAGCTCTTAAGCTTCCTCGACGCCTATTCGGGCTACCACCAGATCCGGATGCATCCGGATGACGAGAGTAAAACCAGCTTCACAACCGATTTGGGCCTGTACTGCTACACCCGAATGCCCTTCGGTCTGAAGAACGCCGGCGCCACATACCAGCGCCTGGTCAACAAAGTGTTTGCTCCACAGCTGGGCCGAAACATGGAGGTCTACATAGACGACATGCTGGTCAAAAGCCGTATCGCTTCTGAGCATTTGGCCGACCTAGCCGAGACTTTCTCCGCCCTTAGGCGGTACAAGATTAAGCTGAATCCGGCCAAGTGCGCCTTCGGGGTAGCCTCCGGCAAGTTCCTCGGTTACATGGTCACCCGCCGTGGGGTGGAAGCTAACCCCGAGAAGATTTCGGCCATCATACAGATGCGCCCCCCGGCAAACATCCGAGAGGTACAGAAGCTAAACGGGAAGATCGCAGCCCTCAGTCGCTTCATGTCGAAAGCGGCTGACTACTGTTTCCCCTTCTTCAAACTATTGAAGAAGGCCAACAACTTCGAGTGGACGGAAGAGTGCCAAGCAGCCTTCGACCAGCTGAAGGCCTACCTCGCCAAAGTCCCCATCTTATCCAAGCCGGTTTCCGGGGAACCCCTGAGCTTATACCTTGCGGTCTCCGAGACGGCTCTCAGTGCCGTCCTCATCCGAGAGCAAGAAGGCATACAGAAGCCGGTTTACTATACCAGCCGAGCCCTTCAAGGGGCAGAACTCCGGTACCTTGCCCTAGAAAAGTTAGCTCTGGCCCTTGTCTCGACCGCCAGGAGGCTCCGGCCCTATTTTCTGGCCCATTCCGTGAAGGTCCTCACCGACCAGCCCCTGAGACAAGTCCTCTCCCGGCCAGAGGTGTCCGGCAGGCTGGCGAAATGGGCAATCGAGCTAGGAGAGTTCGATATCTCCTATGCTCCTCGGGTAGCTATAAAGGCCCAGGCATTGG
Source organism: Zantedeschia hybrid cultivar (assembly GCA_030544215.1). NCBI lineage: Eukaryota > Viridiplantae > Streptophyta > Magnoliopsida > Alismatales > Araceae > Zantedeschia > Zantedeschia hybrid cultivar. The sequence goes on from JARZZO010000014.1 coordinate 76,448,914, forward strand.
CGGATTTCATCGCCGAACTCACCCCTGGCGCCTCCGAGGCGCCTCATCCAGTGCCAAACGCAACCGAAGCCGAGGCTACTACGGCTCCCGTACCGGCCGACGAATGGCGACTCTTCGTAGACGGCTCCGCATGCTCCACGGGCAGCGGCGCCGGATGGATCCTGGCGTCGCCCGAAGGGGTCGTCACGGAGTACGCCCTGCGCTTCTCCTTCCCGGCAACCAACAATGCCGCCGAGTATGAAGCTCTCATTTCCGGCCTCCGGGCCGCAAAGAAGCTCGGCGTCCGGAACCTGAAGGCCTTCAGCGATTCCCATCTAATCGTCAACCACATCTCCGGGGAGTACGAGGCTCGGGACGCAATGATGGCTTCTTATCTCCAGGTGACTCGCAGAATCCTCGCCCAATTTGACTCTTATGAAGTTGTGAGGATTCCGAGAACCGAGAATGCCCGAGCCGATACACTTTCCCGACTGGCGTCCACCCAAGACGGGGGGGGAGGCCGAATGATCCTCGTCGAAGAGCTCGCCGAACCAAGCCTCGGCGAAACCGAGGCCATGCTAGTCGCCGAGGCCGAGGCCGAGGCCAAGACATGGATGACCCCCCTCGTCGCTTTCCTTCTCCAAGGAGAAGTCCCGCCAGATCCGAAGGAGGCGAAGCGCGTTCGACAGCGCTCATCCCACTTTCTTCTTCTGGACGGGGCCCTGTACAAGAAATCCTTCGGCCGACCACTGCTGCGGTGCCTCGGCCCAGCTGAAGCCGACTACGCCACGAAAGAAGTCCATGAAGGGGTATGCGGAGCGCATGCGGGAGGAAGGGCCTTGGCTCACAAGCTTCTAAGACAAGGCTACTGGTGGCCATCACTCCGAGAGGACGCCTTAGCCCTCGTCCGGCGATGTGACCAGTGCCAGAGGTATAGCTCCCTCATCCACCAAGCAGGCGCCCTTCTGACCCCCTTATCCGACCCCTGGCCTTTCGCCCAGTGGGGACTTGACCTCCTGGGACCTTTTCCCGTTGCCACCGGCCAAAGAAAATTCCTCATCGTGGCTGTAGATTATTTCACTAAGTGGGTTGAAGCCGAACCCCTCGCGGCAATAACCGACAGCAACGCTTGGAACTTCGTCTGGAAGTCCCTCATTTGCCGGTTCGGCGTCCCTCGGGCCATTATCTCTGACAATGGGAAGCAGTTCGACAGCCGGCGGTTCAGCAACAACTGCGCCAGCTTCGGCATACTTCACAAATTTACTTCGGTAGCGCACCCTCAAACGAACGGCCAAGTCGAAGTCGTTAACCGAAGCCTCCTACAAGGATTAAAAACCCGCCTCGGCGAAGCTAAGGGCCGATGGGTGGAGGAGCTGCCAAGTGTTCTGTGGGCTTATCGGACGACAAGCCGAACCCCCACCGGCGAAACTCCCTTTCGCATGGCCTATGGCGTAGAGGCCGTTATTCCGGTGGAGATCGGCCTTCCATCTCCCAGGGTCATTGCTTACGATCCGAAGGCCAACGATGAAGGACTGAAAGACCACCTGGACCTCATTGAAGAGACCCGAGACAGGGCTCGCGTCCGGCTGGCCGCTTATCAACAGCGCATGGCGAAGTACCACAACACTCGAGTAAAGCCCCGAAGCTTTGAAGTAGGGAGCCTCGTGTTGAGGAACGCTCATGCTTCCAAACCAGCCGAAGCCTCAGGAAAACTTGCCCCCAACTGGGAGGGGCCTTATCGAGTCAGGGAGGTGATCAGGCGTGGAGCTTATCGGTTGGAGACCCCTTCGGGCCAGCCTCTCCCTCGCACCTGGAATATTGAGCGCCTTCGGCGTTACTATGTGTAAGTCACTTTTTCCCGGGCTTACAGTCGCAGAGTATGAATAAAGACTTCTTTTGTCGGGAGCGGCATGGTATTCTCTCTAAGTCCGTGTAAACCGTACCGGGAGTGGCTTCGGCCATGCAAACCGTATCGGGAGCGGCATGGTATTCTCTCTAAGTCCGTGTAAACCGTACCGGGAGTGGCTTCGGCCATTCAAACCGTATCGGGAGCGGCATGGTATTCTCTCTAAGTCCGTGTAAACCGTACCGGGAGTGGCTTCGGCCATGCAAACCGTATCGGGAGCGGCATGGTATTCTCTCTAAGTCCGTGTAAACCGTACCGGGAGTGGCTTCGGCCATGCAAACCGTATCGGGAGCGGCATGGTATTCTCTCTAAGTCCGTGTAAACCGTACCGGGAGTGGCTTCGGCCATGCAAACCGTATCGGGAGCGGCATGATATTCTCTCTAAGTCCGTGTAAACCGTACCGGGAGTGGCTTCGGCCATGCAAACCGTATCGGGAGCGGCATGGTATTCTCTCTAAGACCGTGTAAACCGTACCGGGAGTGGCTTCGGCCATGCAAACCGTATCGGGAGCGGCATGGTATTCTCTCTAAGTCCGTGTAAACCGTACCGGGAGTGGCTTCGGCCATGCAAACCGTATCGGGAGCGGCATGATATTCTCTCTAAGTCCGTGTAAACCGTACCGGGAGTGGCTTCGGCCATGCAAACCGTATCGGGAGCGGCATGATATTCTCTCTAAGTCCGTGTAAACCGTACCGGGAGTGGCTTCGGCCATGCAAACCGTATCGGGAGCGGCATGGTATTCTCTCTAAGTCCGTGTAAACCGTACCGGGAGTGGCTTCGGCCATGCAAACCGTATCGGGAGCGGCATGGTATTCTTTCTAAGTCCGTGTAAACCGTACCGGGAGTGGCTTCAGCCATGCAAACCGTATCGGGAGCGGCATGGTATTCTCTCTAAGTCCGTGTAAACCGTACCGGGAGTGGCTTCGGCCATGCAAACCGTATCGGGAGCGGCATGGTATTCTCTCTAAGTCCGTGTAAACCGTACCGGGAGTGACTTCGGCCATGCAAACCGTATCGGGAGCGGCATGGTATTCTCTCTAAGTCCGTGTAAACTGTACCGGGAGTGGCTTCGGCCATGCAAACCGTATCGGGAGCGGCATGGTATTCTCTCTAAGTCCGTGTAAACCGTACCGGGAGTGGCTTCGGCCATGCAAACCGTATCGGGAGCGGCATGGTATTCTCTCTAAGTCCGTGTAAACCGTACCGGGAGTGGCTTCGGCCATGCAAACCGTATCGGGAGCGGCATGGTATTCTCTCTAAGTCCGTGTAAACCGTACCGGGAGTGGCTTCGGCCATGCAAACCGTATCGGGAGCGGCATGATATTCTCTCTAAGTCTGTGTAAACCGTACCGGGAGTGGCTTCGGCCATGCAAACCGTATCGGGAGCGGCATGATATTCTTTCTAAGTCCGTATAAGCCGCACCAGGAATGGCTCCGGCCACGTATGCCGATTCGGAAAGTGGCGGGGCATATCTGGGTTCGCGCAAGCGGAAGCATGAATGACTTCGGCCATCCGACAAACGTAAGAAGCGGCCAGATGTCCCTTCGGGATCATGTGGACCACAATAGTAAAAGCCCCGGCCGAATACTGTGGCGACATTCTGTCCGAACCTACATCGGGTCTCGGCCTTACAAGCTATGGCGAACGACGACAGGACCTCAGGCTCCTGAAGGGCTATATTCGGTCGATCATACGCAAGCACCGAGGTAAAGCCAAACACATTCCTTGTATTTATAGAGAAGGAAGTACAAAAACCGGCCATATCCTAGGCCGAGGGCTTACAACAGAAGAAGAGGCAGGAACCGGGGAAGATCCCCACGTCATTCTTCGGCTTCGGCCTACTCCGCCTCGGCTGCGGCTTGTCCCGGAGAGGGAGAGGGAGAGGGAGAGTCGACGATCTGCACCGCTTCAGGAGCAGCAGCCTCCTCAGCGGTAACCTCCTCGTCGGCGGCCTCCTCAGGGACAGCTTCCTCGGGGACCCCCTCAGCGGGCGCAGCTTCATCATCTGGCGCAGGAGTCAAGGCCCTCTCGGCCATAAGTCCCTGCCACCAAGACAGGAGCTCCTTGGCTTCCGCGCCCCTCGGTAGGTCGACCCCAGTCAGATCGACACTCGGGCAGGCCCTCTGAGCAACAGCCAACCCAAGGTCGAAGACGAAGGAAGAAGCCAGCACTTGAGCTTGGATGATCTCTTCAGTGAAGTCCGGGCCGGCCTTGTATTCGGCTACGGCCAAGTCTGCCACCTCCTCCAGCTCCCGCTTCAGCGCCGATACCTCCTCGGCGTGCCGCTGCTTCTCCGAGGCCCGCCGGGAGTCCTTCTCTTGAATCTGGGCCTTGAGGGCCCGGATCTTGGACTGTGCCACGGCGAGCTCCCCCTCGGCCTTCGCCTTGGCCTCGGCAGAAGCGCGGGCCTCAGCTGTCTTCTCCGCCAGCTGCGCCCGCACCTGGGCACTCGAGGTCACGAGCCCCCCGACTAGAGGCTCGATGTCGGGCACCACCGAAGTACCCTCGCCCGAGCCATCCGACTCTCTCTCGGCCTCCAGGAGCTGGAGCCGGAGCTGCTCCTGATGGTGCATCAGGACGCTGCCTGTCACCGCAGCCTGCGAGCCGAAAGCGAACAGTGATCAGAAAAAAGGAAAATCAAGAGAAAGCGAAGGAAAGCTCGACTGAAGCGCCTACAAGCGTATTACCTGGACAGATAGCCGAGCGCTCATCGCCGCCAGGCTGAGAACCGAATGGTGCTTCAGCCCTTCAAAGGCCGAAGGGAGAGTGAGACTGCGGAGCAGACGGAGGCACGTCTGCGAGTCTTCCATACTCTCGTCCTCATAGATCCCCGGTTCGGGGCGCCACCACTTGCGCTGCACCCGTGGAGCCTGCGACCCGGCGCCTTCGTCGCCGACCCCGGCCGCTACAGCCGAAGGAGAATCGCCCCTCGGCGCCTCAAGAGATGCCAGCCTCGCGGCCCTTCGGGCCTCGGCACTCCTCCTGATCAGCGGAGCCTCCTCCGCATCTACGGCCTCTTCCGACCGGGGGCGCTTCGACGCTCGGCCGCCCCTTCGAGCGGCGAATTTCGACTTTCGCTCCCTCTCGAGAGCGGCAGCAGCGGCACGGCCCTCAGAAGAAGCCGCAGTCCTTGGGACCCCGCCTCGGGTCCTCGGGGCCCCGGCGCCTCGACCGGGCCTGCCTGCCGCATGCGGGGTCAGTGTTCGGCCCGGACCGCGCCGGTCGGATATCCGGTCGAGGAGGGAGTCTAGATTGGCCATCGCTGCAAGCAAGAAAAACCCGTCAGAAACAAAACAGAGAACAAGTGCAAACTCAAAACCGACTTACCCTCGGCCGAAACTTCATCAGCATCCCCAGCCGGAAGAGCTTCGGCCAGAGGAGCGGCGGCCCTTCCTCCGCGGCCCCGCGGAGTCTCCCCGGGAGGAAGATAAGGGAAGGCCCGCACCGGATCGGACCTCGGATCCGGCCATACCCCGGCGGTCACCAGACGCTCCGACGCGCTGAGAAGCCCCCAGACACTATACGGGGCTATCATCTGGATGCGACCCACGAGGATGCTCTGGACCGGGGTAAGGGTAGGAGGATCCGAGAGGCCCGCAGCCAGCGGCGCCCATTCAGTAGGGAAGGGCCACAAACCCTTCTCCTTCTCCGGCAGGGAGACGAAGACGAACTTCCTCTTCCAGCCGTGGATGGACGAAGGCTTCCCGGAGAATACGCTTCGCCCAACCCGAGGGACGAAGCAATACCACTCGGACTTCCCCTGCGTCTGAATTTTGAAGAGGCAGCGGAAGACATTGATGGAAGGGCGGATCTTCACTTGAGCAAAAACGCTCAAGAAACCGTATACGGTGCGCCAGGAGTTGGGAAAGAGCTGAGACGGAGCCAGCCCGTAGAAACTGAGAAGGTTGATGACGAAGGTGGGGAGTGGAAGACGGAAACCCGCCTCGAAGCTATCAACGTAAATGGAGAAGGAACCCGGGCGGAAAGTGTTAGCCCGGGTGGCGGAGTCAGGCCGAATGACCGTCGTCCAGGAAGGGAGCTGGAAGTAGGAGACCAGACGCGTAACCTCTGCGTCCGAAAGGGCGCAGGATGCTTCCGAAGCCATATCCGGACGACGGCGTCCCGAAGTGGAAGCCTGGCCTGGGCTCCGGGCCTCTTCGGCATACTCGGCCCCGGAGGTCTCGGCCCCGGAAACCTCGGCTCCGGAAGCCTCGGACCCCTCAGTCCCGGAGACCTCGGGTTCTTCGGACATTGCTGGGGCGGAGGAGTCTGAGGTGAGGGGATCCGACAAGAGAGATCGCAGGGAGCGGGAAGGAGTATACTCCTCGTCCGAAGGAGTAATCTCACTAGAAGAATCCCGGACCATAAGGCCACGAAGGGAAGGAGGAAAGCTGGGGCTTACTCGCAGAAAGGGGGAAGAAGGTCTCTCCTGAGCCGAGTGCGGCTCCTCAAACCTCCCAGCTCCACCAGCGATGCGCTCCAAGGAATGGAGACCTTCCCACAGTGGCCGGCGAGCTCGGACGAAGCCTTCAGGAAGCTAGCTTTCCGCAGGAGAGGGAAGAAGAGCTTGGGAGGTTGTAGAGAAAACGTAGGCACAGCGGCTGGAAGAAGAACAGTGCCCTGCTGAGGGCTTGTATTTATAGAGCTCGCTCGGAGCGCCTCCCGCCGAAGCCAACGGCCGAGATCGTCCCGCTCGTCTCCTCGCCCCTCTCAGATGCACGCCACGTGCGTCGTCCTTCGGCAATGATGACGGACCGGCTCCGGGACTTGCAGCGAAGCAATCGACCGCCGAGGGCGCTCCGACCCTTTGGCTGACCGCCCGATACGCGCCACGTGTCCCGATCCGCGCGCTGAAGGTGAAAGAGGCGGCAATCCGAGTGGAGCCTCGGACAGAGAGCCGAGGCGATCCGCGACCAGAGATCGGTCAAGATCCATTTGTGTTTTCGACGGGGCGACCGGATGCGCGACGCGTGTCTCGTGCTTCCTCGCGAGGCGACGCGCCATCCCGTCCATTTAATGAAACCTGACACGAGTCAGAGGGCTCGGCCCCTTTCGGCTTCTTGGCTCCGAGGCTTCGTCGCCACTCCGAGCGGAAACGAAGCAACCGCATAGCCCTCGGCCGACCGAGGGCCCCCTCTTCCCAATAAAAAAGGAGAGCAGAGCTTCGGGTAAGACACCTGTAACGGTGCTCTTTTGACAGCTTCGGGCTATACTCTCGCCATCTCAAAACTGAGGAAGACAAGAGTGGGGGGCTATGTAATGAGGCAGAATCCGATTCGGCCCATTAGGGCAGGCCCAAACCCCGTTCAGCCCAACAGCAGCAGTATCAGGCCCTCCGGGAGCCTCCGGCCCATCGGCGGCCCAGCAGCCCTCGGCCCACAAGCGGCACCGTCGCTCCCGGCCCAACAGGCTTCGGCCCGTCAGCGGCCCATCAGCCTAAGGCCCGGGAACAGCACGGCAGCCCAAGGCCCAGCAGGCTTCGGCCCCTCAGCGGCCCAACCCCCTTCGGCCCGATAGCCGAGTCCGGCCCACTCCAGTGGCGGATCAGACACTATAGCGGTTTACCAGTAAGCCCAAACATAGTCCTATATCGGCTACCACCGTTAACCGATCTCTATCCTCTGCTATAAATACTCCGCTATTTATTGCCAAAGGTATGCAACTCTTTGCCTCCGAGACCCTTAAGGACTACGGTCCAAATAGCATTAAAGCTACTTCTTGCCTTCTGAATCGAATCATCTTCAGAAGCTAACTTGACCGTCGGAGGGGGTTCCTAAGGGCCAGAGCCCGGGACTCCTGCTGACCGGTTTCTTCTTCTTTCCCTCCTGCAGGAGCTCGGTTCGAATCATCGCCGACCTTCCCGAGTCGGTCTCGGCCGCCGACCTCGGATTCCTCTCCTTGGTCTCGACGCCGTACGACGGCTGCCCCGCAACGGGAGACTCGGCCCCGCGCTGTCCCTTCGTCCGGCAAAAAGGGGCTCTTGGGCTCACTATCCAAGAGCAAGCCGAGTCCGAGACCCTTCCGGCCTCGGACCGTCGGCTTCAGCTTCATCGCCTGTCGGCTGTATAGCCAGGAAGAGCTTCATCCGCGCCGCCCCTTCGCCCGCCGAAGGAGCCTCGGCCCCGACTTCCCGGAGACGAGTCCGCACCGACCGAGGCGCCCTTCGGCCTTCGGACCCTCGTCTCCGCCTCCGCCTCCTCGGCCTTCCGGATCCCCGTCGGGCCTCAGCAACACCGATCCGAACCGGCTTCGGATCCATTTCTCCGGGTTCCAGCCTCGGAATCCGGTCGTGATAGATCCAGTCTACATCAATATGAAAATAAAATGATAAATGATAAGAAAATAAAATATTTTTTTATATTTTAAAAACTATTAACCAATAAGATAAAATACAGCAAGAAGTGAAGTAGATCGATGATCCCAATCTAACTCACATAGTGCACGTGTGGCTCACAGAAAAGTTCACTCAGAATGGATCGTTAATTTATGCATAAAAATTCCAAGTTAAGATTAAGGGAAATTATGCAAGATCTTGTCGGAGGTGACCATTTATTTTTTTCCTCCATATTAGAAAAGTATATATGGAGCTTCCTACTTTATGGGAAACTTATTTTCCTCCTATTCCACGTCATCAAACCTTTTAGAATGTCCAATTTACTTCCTTGTTCTATTTGTCCCCTCACATTAAAACTGGCAACTTTTTTTTAAAAAAATCATAGTTTTGCCACTCCACCTTTTAGCTTGCGAGTATAATTATAATACTTTAAAAGTTAAAGTCTTTGAAACTTGTATACTTCAACATTTGAAATATTGAGGTTTAAATATTAAAAGTTTAGAATTAAAGAGTTAGAGCAATATACAAGTGTTATGTTGTTTAGGTGTTCAAGAGTTTAGTCTTTAATACTTAGTTCTTTAATTCTTTAAGTCTTGAATACTTTTAGCGTTAAAAATTAAAGACTTAAGATCTTAACTTGTGTAAACATGAAACAACAGATATACAACACCTCCATATTCTTAGTCGATTTCTCGTTCTTGGAACATAACATTAAGGTGAAATCTGACTTGGACTTCATGGATGCCCTCTGTAACCTCAGTTGGTACAACGTCGGCACCATCTTCTAGATTGCCACCCATGAGCTCCCGCCATCGTACTACCCTCCCTATACTCCAGCTTAACTAGCCCGGCATCATCCTCTCCTGTGACACTGTCTTCCACTGGCATGATAGCAGGGTTGCACCTTCCACTACTCCTCTCTTTATGGCATACTTTATGGACTTCTCCATGCTTGAATCTATGGCTGGCTTTGGTTGATGGACCTCGCCATCTCCTTTCAAAGAGACACTGTCGTGTTTAGGTCACATCATGTGCGTGCTTCGTGGAACTTCATGTAAGTTGATCTTAGACGCCATAGGAGGTGGCGGTGGCAACGTCACTTTTTTGTGAGGTCATACTGGTGAAGAAGTTCATGAAGTTGGCAATTAGGATGCAAGTGAGAAGTAATGGTCAAAGTTCAAGTGAGCAGACATCATTAGGAACATGCAACTGCTACTAGACATTATAAAAATATCAATCGAACTCAGTTTTGAGACGATTGAATTGTAAGAAGTGCAATAATCATTATAGTGAATTGCAAGCTTTCATTGCTGTTATCACTACTAGATCTCAAGTAACCCAAGTAGTTTAAGTTTTAAAGACTTAAAAGAATTAAACATCTTCTAAGTGTCAACATCTCAACACTTTAAGGACTTAACACTTAATACCTTAGCACCTTAATACTTTAATTTAAAATATTATAGTTATACTAGCAAGTTAAAAGGTGTGGTGATAAAATTGTAATTTCTTTAAAAGGAATTGTAGCTTTTATTGTGAGGGGATGAATAGGACACGGAAATATTTTAAGAGGTTTGATGACGTGAAGCGGAAAAAAATAAGTCTTTCTGTAAAATAAGGAGCTTTTGATATAACTTCTTTTTTGACAGGGAGTAAGAAAATAATTGGACACCTCTAACAAGAGCCTCCAGACAATATTCTTATGGGAATTTTATTTTAGCCTTTATAAATTTTTGATGTTACAAATAAGCCTTCCTAATCTAATTATTTACAAATAAGAGCCCCACAATCACGACTTTCTTACAAGTAAATCCTTTTTAGGGGCTTATTTAAAAAACTCTTAGGATCTTATTTGTAATATTTAGAGATATTTTACTAATTCACGTTAGATTGTGAGAAATTATCTCTCAATAATTTGATTAAGAGAGCTTATTTGAAAATACATTACATTTTTTATCGATTAAAACCCAAAAATACCCACTGTCCGAAAGGGGTGGTCCAAAGACAGACCTCAGAGCAGAGGTGACGCAGTCTAACACCACGAATGGCTGCACTCATCTAGTCATCTTCCAAACTCCCCCTCCTACGTCACGAAAAAAGAGAAGGCAACGGGTGGCGACAAATCGAAACGAACTCGCCGGCGCCCTTTAACCGCCCCACTGCTCCCCTTCAGTTGCCCGCTACCAGTGGCCACGCTGCGTCTTCATCCACCTTCGAGGCTTCGAATTCTCACCTCCCTCCACGCTCGCCATTTAAAAATGCCCAGCCACCCACAACCCCACACAGGCCGAAGCGCTCCGCCAGCTGTTGCAGCTCCTCTTTCCTTGTGGCTGCTGTAGGCGTCGCTGCTTCCACTTCCTGCTCTCTGTTCTCTGGTTTGAAGGCCACACGTACTGGACAGAGGAAAAGAGCAAGGTAGACGCATGGGTGGAGAGATCCGCGAGGAGTTCGAGCTGAACGAGGTGGACGACAGCATCCATGGCTCCGTGGCCAGCCGGCTGTCCCTCTTCCCCGAGCTCCAGACGGGGTGGATCAGCAGGTGGGACAGCGCCGGCGTATTCAAGCTCCCCAAGCACTGCTACGGGAGCTTCGTCGTGCATCCCGACGGGAGGTGAGGTGACGGCCACTGGCCAGCCGCTCCGCCCTCCTCACTCCTCCCCTTCCTCCCTTCCTCTGCCTGTGCTGCATGCTCTGTTACTGGTCACCAGCTGGGTTAGCTGCTGCAGGCTGTACAGGTGATGGGCGAACGTCGTGGTGCTGTGGTGCGCCTTCTCGACCTTCTTCACGCCGCTGGAGTTCGGGTTCTTCAGGGGCTTGCCGGGGCAGCTGGCGGACCTCGACGGCGTCCAGGTCGTCTTCCTCGCCGACGTGATCCTCCAGTTCTTGGTTGCCTACAGGGACCCCCACACGTACAAGATGGTCTACAACCGGCAAAGCATCGCCATGCGGTGACTACCTCTGCACTCCTGTCCATGGCCATACGTAGTCATGCTGTTATGTTTGCGTTTGGGGACTTGGGTTTTGCTTCTTTTGCCTGTGCAGCTACGTGAGGGGCAGTTTTGCTTGGGATCTTCTTGGATGTTTCCCTTGGGATGCCATATACAAGGTGAAGATACAAAGACCTCTGCGTTACTCTATATTATATTATCAGGTCGACCAAACGTAGAAGAAAACAAACCTTAACGTGCGTGTGGTGGTATGTATTTTGTTAGAAATGTGGGGTGCCTCTCTTTTTTTCCTCTTATTTTTAAAATTTTTAATTGTCCACTATGAAATTTTTATTTTGTATGATCTCCTCACTTTTCATAACACCTATTAGTTTTTTTCCGTTTTCTTTCCATCCTTTGGGAAAAGATGCCACCTTTTAAGTCTCAAATTTTAATATTAAATACGATAGAATGGTCAAAATAAAGTCTCAAGAGACGAAAACATCTTTAAAGAAGTTATTTAATATTTTAATTTTTTAAAAAAATATATTTTTACAATATAGGGATGACATCAAAAACAATTATTGCAGTTAAACACGTGCACTGTATCAAACATACTGTATTCTAGCATCTTTTTTTATACATGTATAATTAATTGCTTATATATATATATGTTCCTAAAAAGTTATTTGCAAAATACCATTCTAAAGAGTACACTTACATGCGCCACATTTTCTGTAAATTTGCAAATAGGCATATCGGTCAGATAACATTGCCTTCAATTGGAGACATCATAAGGGATTTCAATCCCACCAGTATCGTATACTTATTTGCATACGTATAATTATAAATAATATTTACTGTACTACATGCAGTGCAGTAAAATAGACATAAATTGTAACATTAAATTAAATTATATCATGTGTCTGCCTTTTCACCACATTTTTTACTATAGAAAAGAGTATAAGTGAGCATTCTGACAATATTTATTGTCCCTGCCGTCTCTTCACTTTTCTTTGTAGATGATGTCTTTTTATCTTAACAATATGATTTTTTTGACTCAGTCTTGATATCTACCATCTTATTACTGTCTGTTCATTTTTATCATTTTGTGTATAATTTGTTATCACTTTTTATAGACTTTTATCATTTTTTATATAGTTTTATTATTTTCTACATTGTTTTATCACTTCTTATTCATTTTTATTGCTCCCTAATTCCTATATAGTTTGTATTACTTTTTTTGTAGTTTTATCACTTTTTATTATCAGTTTTTACATAATTTTATCACTTCATACGCACTTGATTATCAATTCCCACACAATTTTATCAATTACTTTCTACGTAAGAAGTGATAAAACTATATGAACAAAGTGACAAAAATACACATAAATTGACAAAACTGAATAGGAAATGATAAAATTGTTCATAAATAGATAAAATTGTATAAAAAGTGATAAAAATGAACAAGAAGTGATAATATTGTGAAGAAAGTGATAGAAATGAATAGGAAGTAATTACACTGGATATGATGTGATAAAACTATATAAAAATGATAACAAATGTATACAAAACGATAAAATGCACAAGAAACAATAAAATTGCACAAAAAGTGAAAATGTGGTAGATGAGAGGAAATGATATTTTTGAGAAGAAAAGATGCCATTTTTAAGAGTTGAGGGGACGGAAAAGACAATAAATGATGTCAGAAAATTACTCTATTCTCTTATTTACAGTTAGATTTATGTGGTAAGAAAGTAACATGTGATACAATTTGGTTTATGTTGCAATCTAAATCAGTTTTGCTTCACCACATGCGATGCAATAAATATTACTCTATGATTATTAAATCATCAAATAATCCTTTATACTAAATAAATGACTAACATATTTTTATTAACGGCGAGATAGTTTGCCTTTGAAAAATCCAAGAGGAGATATTTATTTCCGTTAATTCGGCTTTTAATTCAAGTTGCAGTCTACAGACGAGATTATAATAAGGGCAAATATGTCACCTTCGGTTGCAATTTAACTCGAGAGTCCTGCTGTTTACTGGCGTGGAGCTTTTGCTCCCGAAAGCCTAAACCATCGCCTTGTGTGTGTGGGTGTGTTTGAGATGAGACTGAGACTGCTGTTTAACACAGACGACGGGGAGATACGAAGCCGTGCGGTGGCTGGTGTGGGTGCGGCTGGCCAGGGCGAGGAAGGTGGCGGGGTTCCTCAAGAGAATGGAGAAGGACATCCGCCTCAATTACCTCTTCACCAGGATCGTCAAGCTCATCACCGTGGAGCTCTACTGCACCCACACGGCTGCCTGCGTCTTCTACTACCTTGCCACCACGCTGCCGGAGGCCCTGGAAGGCCGCACCTGGATCGGCAGCCTTGCCATGGGCGACTACCGCTACACCCACTTCAGGGAGATCGACTTCTGGACGCGCTACATCACCTCCATGTACTTCGCCGTGGTCACCATGACCACCGTCGGTGGGACATCTTATTCTTTCCGCAACATGTCTTTTTTTATTTGTCTTCTTTTACTTTTTTTTTTTTTTTTTGGGTCATATAGCCTAGTAATATAGAGAAGAAAAAAAATCCTAAGTTCGGAACTTGGCACAGACGTTTTCTTTTACGGTTTCTCACAGGTAAGCCTCTATAATGTTTTGATATTATAAATAAATCTCCTAATTTAATTATTTACAAGTAAATCCTCATAATAGTAACTTTCTTAAGGACTCATTTGTAACATTTTCAGAGACTTATTTATAAATTTTAAGAGCTTTTCACTAATTTGCAGTAGATTGTGAGGATTTATTTATAAATAATCAGATTACGGAGACTTATTTATTATATCAAAAGTTAAGGACTCATGTGTAAAAAATCCTTTCTTTTTTTTTTTGGGGGGGGGGGGGGGGATTTCATATGGAATGTTGCTCCATGCTCTCCAGTGGGGGAGCCAGTGGGCAAAAATATGGTGACTGCAGTGGGTCTCTCGGGATTGGAATGGTCGTGTGTACAAGCGTGCAAAAGTCATTTCATGCAAACCAGAAAAAAAAAAAAATCTTATTTAGGAGAAAATATTTGACATCATTGGGATTATTACTCTCCCCATTTGAGGGAATTAGTTGTATATACCAAGTGTGCCACTAACTGAAAGAAAAGAACATGTGGAATGATCCCACTTGGAAAAATTAAGAACTGGAAAAATACATTGAGATTGGTCTGAATCGGACTGAAACTGGCTAAATCATTCGTGGATTGGCCAATTCTCATGAATGAATAAAATGGGTGAAATCTTATGAAAACACCCTTGTATAAATGTATTTATTTTTACTTTTAAATTAGATCGGATTACTTACATTTGATTAGCCAATCCGATCCAATTCACATTGCGATCGAGCAATAAAGCATCTTAATACAATCAATATCTCATTGAATGATGACAGGTCTTTCAATGTTCGACAGATTTTCAATGTTGAACTGATTAAACTAGCTGAAGGAAAAACATTACAGGGGGGACTGGTGAGAGTGTTGCACATAATTTAGATTAATGCTGGACAAATGATGGTACATTATTTCCTATGCATATAAAGTAAAAGTACAAAAGGCACTGACCTGTATAACTAGGATAAATGATTCTACCAAGCTGATAATATCATCCTTATAACCAACAACCCATATATCTTTTACACTGAATAAACCTGACTTCAAAATTGAATGCTTCTTTCTCTACATATATGCAATGAAGTCAGAAACTTTGATTTTACTCCTAGAACCGTAGAAATTCCATCCATGTAAAAAATGCACCTCTTGATGATTTCAGTAGCGCTCCCGAGTCCATTTTTGAAAAGTGTATTATTTATCTTCCTCTTTATTGTCCAAAGCATTGCAAACTCATATTGCATATCTCCTTTTCCTACTTTTTTGTATTCATCCTTTCTTATTCTTGGAGCAAATTAGAGATCTTTGCTTTCACAGATCACCTGGGCCCTAATGTCTTGAAAAGCTGCTTCCAGATTGCCCCCATAATTCCGAAATTCATGAAGAGGTCCTTTATGCTTTCCTCAACCCATCCATAGAAAATGCACACTCCCTTGATATCCTTAATTACCCTTTTCAATCCATCACCCATAGTAATCGTTTTCCATGACAATTTCCACAGAAAATTTCTGATCTTATAGGTAGCTTCTTGCTCCATACTCAACTTTTCCAAGAAACTGTCTTTCCTCCCTTCAATAGTATTCTTGTAGCAAGCTTGACTGAAAACTATCCTCCAGCATTCCATCTTCATCTGCTGGTTTGTCTTTCCTCTGGGATTTAATGGGCCTTTTCATGGACAGATGAGGTTCACAGACATGCTTAAACAATGCATTCTCGTTTGGGTTCCTGAGAAATTGCAGATCCCAGTCAGACATTTGGCTAATCTTGATCAACAGATTACAGATTTTCTTGACGACAGGGCACCCAAAACGGAGTAACTGCCCTTTCCCACTATGACTTTTTGTGAACATCTAGAAAAGGTCAAGTATTAAAAAATGTCTGCAAACAGGTGACACATGTCTCATGAGCACCTGCACCATTTGAAGCTTTCTTAAAAGTATGTGTCTTACAATCGTTCCCCATAAAGTGTGTTCATCCCTCCCCGTGAAAAAGGAGAGTGTATGCTTGATGTTCTATTTGAGATGACCAGAGGGAGGCACTAACTTATTTTCACTGCAATCAATTTGAATTATTGTTGATGAACTTCTGGTTGCACATTGCATATTTGTAAGGCAAGCATTCAGATATTACAAAACAAAAGATCCTTTTTTCTCATCAAGTTACTCATCTTCTTGGCTGACTCCAGAATTTAGGGGAGTTTTTGGGTCTTCGAAAGTTATTTTCTTCTTGTATCCTTGCATCAAACTTGCCTCTTTTCTTCTCCATCTTAGCATTTTTTCCAGGTTTAAGAGGATTTTTTATTTTTGAGAATGACTCTCTGGTTGCATGAGGTTAAACCACACAAGTGAAAAATGTAGTTTTTCCTATTCCCTGGTCTCACAAATGCAATAGATTTCTGTTCTAAATGCATTTGTCAAAAATTTGGTACCATTATGGAAGGCTGATGCCCAGCAGTTCAGTTGTTGGAGAAACTTATCAGTTTCTTTTTTGGGTTTACTTGGCCTTATATAGATGTAATAAGACTTTAGGATGATACGTAAACCAAGAAACCAGCATCTGCAAGTTGGCCATGTTCTGTAAATCATTGAGTTAACCTAGGTTAAACTGAATTGTCATTATAAAATGGCATGATGAATAATAGTTTTGTTGCCATAATTAAGATTGAACACATGCATGCTATGTTGAAACTTGACATCAAACAGTTTCAAGTCTACTATTGCAAAATCGGGTCATTTTAATATAGTGCTTAACTTCAAAGTTGAATTCATACTATAATGTTTCCAGGCACATTACTGTGCTGACTCAGCATCTATCATATACAATACCCAAGCCACGGAGAAGAGAAATTTTCAGAAGAAATGTTGAATTTGATTACTGTTTTACATGAATGACAAAGTCCTTAACTAACTCTGTAAAACAACTGTGCCATGCTTCAAGAATGCACACCTTGGAATTTGGGACTGTATCAAAAGTGCTATGGTTGTCACACAAAACTATCTGGTATTCTTGATGCTTGCTGGTGATTGCAAGTAATGAGTGAATCTCTTATGGATTCCTTTTTCCTTGTTCTTTTCATCCTTCTCTTTTGGGCCAGGTTATGGTGATATTCATGCTGTGAACATCAGGGAGATGATCTTTATTATGGTCTACATCTCATTTGACATGGTACTTGGCGCATATTTGATCGGAAACATGACTGCACTAATTGTCAAAGGCTCAAAGACTGAAAGATTCAGAGACAAGATGGCAGATCTTATCAAATACATGAATAGAAACAGACTTGGCAAGCAGATTAGATCACAGATAAAGAATCATCTATTGTTGCATTATGACATTAGCCATACCAGAGCTAGCATCCTTGAGGACATTCCAATAGCTGTGCGATCCAAGGTAACAACAATTTAATTGATAACACTAACTAGCAAAATGGAACATTGACTTTCTCTACCCCCACTCCGAGGAAGGTCACCCGGTTGTTGCTTTCAAATGAGGATAAGATCTTAAGGTACTGGCTATGTTTCTAATGGCCGTCTAAATGTTAAACCAACTGAGAAAGTAGCCATTGTTCATGCAGGGTGTTCACTTCTCGACTGTAGTCCTCTACTCCAATATCACTTTTCATTCCTTCCATGATGGAATATTTAGTTGAGGCTTACCTCAACTCACATATACCATTGCAAATTAGTTCTTGAAATCAAGTAGTTCTAAGTTTTGATTAAAGTTTTATCCCAAGAAATGCAGCAAAAAGTGGATTATTTTCAGAATGCTGTCTCACTTTTCCTAGTATTCTTGCAGATATCTCAAACTTTATATTATGAGATGGTTGATAAGGTTCCTCTTTTCAAAGGTTGTTCGGAGGATTTCCTAAAGCAGATTGTATGTTTCAACTATCCACTCAAACAGTTGTAAATTCTGATGAAACCAGTAATTGGCCACCTCTCAACTGATGCTGGAAATATATAATATGTAGGTAACGAAGCTGAATGAAGAGTTTTTCCTCCCTGGTGAGGTGATCCTCGAACAGGGGCGTGCTGTAGATCAAGTTTATATTGTAGCTCATGGCCGTCTGGTAATGACCATCTCCACAGCTGTATATCTCTCTATAATTAAGTAGCAAGCAATAATCGCAAAGGAGTGTAGTATGCATTTAATTGTGAGTTACAATGCAAGGTGACATCTTATACATGAAGAATGGTATCTAACCAAGTTAACTGTGCACTTGTTTTGCATCAACATAATCAAGTTTGATGATATCAATGGTTTCATCTCAGGAGGAGGTGATCAATGGAGTAGGGTCAGATGAACACATAGCGGATCTTGTTCCCTATAGTATCTTTGGTGAAGTTGCTGTATTGTGTGGTATCCCACAGCCATATGCTGTTCGAGTTTGTGAACTTTGCAGATTGCTGCGAATGGATAAACAATCTTTAACAGGTATTTTGCAACTTTACTTCAACGACAGTCGCCAAGTCCTCAACAATCTTCTAAAGGTATGTAGAGGTCTCCTCTAGCATAGACGATAAATTCTGTGAACCAGATGTGACTTTCTTTTCGCACATGCTTGTGCTGTTCAGGGAAAGGATACAGATCTGAGAATCAAGCAACTGGAATCAGATATTACTTATCTTATAACAAAACAAGAAGCAGAGCTTGCACTAGGTGTAAACAGTGCTGCTTACCATGGGGATTTGCATCATGTAAAATGCTTGATCAATGCTGGTGCAGATCTGTGCAAGACTGACTATGATAGGAGAACAGCACTTGTATGTTCTAATTTCTTAGTGCTTTAATATTATTTATGTTTCTTATTTGGTTGAAGCATCAATATTTGTGCTATTATTCTGTCATTTAACAAGATCAACAAGCGATGAGGTCAGCTTATCATGGGGAATTGCATCATTTAAAGGGCTTGATCAATGGTGGTGCAGATCCTAGTAAGACTGGCCATACGGGAGAACTACTACACGTCCTTCGTCATTCCTGGGTGATTTAAGTTTGTCTCCACTGACCATAACTATTGTTGAAGTCCTTTGTTACACTTCAACACAATCCACAGGCTAAGCCCAGACCGACGGGATAAGACTTCATGTGGTTATAATGACTAATTAATTGACTGATTGATCCATCAGATATAAACAGATCTAAACTAAAGAAACTCTCCAGTATACACAAATAGCATCAAACATATGCAATTGTCCGCATTCACCAGTATCAAATTTTGCTCATTCTGTTTGCATACTTTCTTTGTATGATTGAAAAGGAGCATTCATGTCAATGTTGGAGTTACACATCCCAGTTGTAGTTTTTCTATAACTCCTTACTTTGTCTAATGTGTCATATTCCACAGCATTTGGCTGCATCTAGGGGATATGAAGATATTGTGAGGTTTCTCATTCAGCGTGGAGCAGACGTAAACTGCATAGGTAGATGAGCAGATCAATGAGTAATAGTGTGAACATGTACTGTAAGTTTTTCACATCTTGGCGTAACTATGACATTCTTTCTTTGCAATGCAGACAGATTTGGAAATTCTTCTTTACTAGAGGCTGTGAAGTCTGGTCACGACAGAGTGGCCACTCTGTTGGCAGAGAAAGGAGCAAATTTGAATCTGCAAGATGCTGGGACCTATATCTGTAAAGTTGTCACGGACAGTAAAGTTGACCTTCTGATAAGACTCCTAAAAAATGGCGTAAACCCAAATTCCAAGAACTATGATCAGAGGACAGCACTTCATGTTGCAGCTGCAGAAGGCTTGCATCTTGTGGCAAATATTTTGATCGAGTATGGAGCAGATGTTTACGCCATGGATAGGTACTTATGCTGTTATTAATCTGCCTACTGCCCATTTCTCATTGCCTTCATGGTGGGAATCTCAAAATAGATTCACATTCAGAAATCAACTGGCCAGGTGGAAGATTGAGAAAAAAAAGGTTATATATATATATATATATATATATATATATATATATATATCCCTGTTTACTACCATACTTATGTCCATATCCCTGACTCCCATGTTTTGTTATAAGTACCCCCGACATCTGATGAAGACAAAGTAATGATGGAGACATGCTAGTCTTCCTAATGCAAGAGATGTAGCTCCCACGCCTCTCCATACTTACTAATTTGTTCGTGCTTTTGCAGATGGGGAAACACTCCTCTTGATGAAAGCTGGAGATGTGGAAGCAGACCACTAATCAGGCTACTTGAACATGCTATGAAGGATAGTGTTTGACGATGGTGGACGTTCTGCACTCTCAATAAGCTTAGTACAAGGGATGGAAGACAGATCAGAAGGTTCATACACTTTTGATGATGGGCACATCTCACCCTCAACTGGCAAGGTGTGCAAGCATGGAAGGCACAGAAGATAACAATGTCAAGACCCAATGGTAGACATCGTTGTTGATCACCCACTCAATACTTCAAAAATCCACTAGTTCCTGTGCTGTGCGCGCAATTTCTCTCTGTTTCCAGCTGCCACACTCTCATGTAAGCCATTGTGGTCTGTACTCTTCAGTGCAACAATTGAAAGAAATTCTTTAACCCTCCTATACTTACCTACGTAAAGGTCCCTTCACTTGTTATTGTGTGAATTCCTACTCTTTAGCCTTCATTCCAGTGAACTGTACTGCAATTGGTTACTTGTTAATCGCCTCATGGGTAGGCAATCAAGTGTAGGCCTCCAATCTGCAATTGCTGATTAGGAGATACCAGTTCTGTTTCCACTTTGCCTGTTTCAAATTTGGGCAGCTCTTCATGGTCCGAAACCAGCCCACTCCATAGCCTGCATCCCAAGTGTTACCCCATATGTTGACAAAATTGGGTCTAATCGAAGTCCAGTGGAAGATGGCAAAAGGATTATAGGCTTAAAATGAGATGGTTTCACATAGTAAGGCATGGTTGTTCTATTTGACTAGAATCATTACTGTAGAAAGAATAAGGTTACAAGGCAGCAGCCAGTCCCAAATTTTGGTGGGATAAAGCTCCAATTATAATGACCATTACTCCAAAGCTATCTAATTACAATTATCCATAAACCGCTTGGCATGTATAACATATCCCAAATAAGCTAACATCTTTAGTTACCAATTTGCTTATCACTTCCAAACCACTTTACGCGTGTTTGATCTCTGCCTTTTTCTGCTTATGGTTGAGTGTTTCTCTGGCACTGTGTTTGTGCTGGATCAGATACGATTACTGTCGAAATGACTGCATTTGTATACAAACGTTTATTTGTAACTAGGTTAAATATGTAGGACTTCTATTCTGAACACACAATGGATATCAAACACACCAATCAATCAATTGTGAGCAATAAGTCCTTATTTTTAAGATCTCTAGCTGGCTGCTCTCCTAGCATCAACCCTCTGTAGGAGAGAGTTTTGTCAAGAGTCATTGGCTCCTGTCGATGAGCTGAAAAATGGTATGACTGCAAAAATTCTTGCAAACTAAAGGGCAGCATGTCTGTTGTTCTATTGCACAATGATTCTTGCTTGGGAAAAAAGGAATAAAATTGCTCCTAAAATAGGAGATGGATCGTTTCCTTGCTTTTTTATTGTCCCAATTATAGATTAGCTGAGGGAATATGCTAGGATAAAGTTTAACTCCTGATCTTTCATTGGATGGCTTCGACACTCACGGTCAGGCTGCATCTATGAAAAGATGTCAAATTCACATAGATCTTTGTATGCCCTATTTTCTCATTCCTTACTTCTCTCTATTTTTTGACATTTTTTGCCTTGGACTATTGTGTGTGCTAGATGTTTTCTTTTTTCAATAACATTATACAAAAATGCTATATATATGTGCAAAATCATTTTTTACAATGGTATTGGTTACCTTTTCTAAAGTAACAAATATAGCCCGTTGAAAGTTGTCTATATAACCAAAGTTGCCTAGTACAAGATCCAAGGGGGAACTCAGCCCAGGTTAAAGGATGAACCTGTCACTGTCAGCATCATAGCCTTTGAGCAAGCCAATGGAAAGAAAGCCTCGTCTGGGAGTGGCTCTCATAGAAGAATTTACCATCTTTATTCTCCTGCCCACGGGTGTTTAGGAGTAGGCAGAAAGGAGTCTCTGCCTCCTGAGACCACCTTTGCAGAAGCAATATTTCCTCAGAACAGCTTAATTTATCCAACCAATAAGAAGGTCCTATTAAAGTATAATTAACTGCCTCTTGTCATAGAAATTGCAGCATCTATCCATTAGTCTTAAGCCACATCAAGAGGACTCCTTTGGGTGGCTTGTAAAGCCATACCTCCTATTGGCACACCACTGAGGCAATGCCTTACACCTCAGGATATGCCTGCATCTGTTCTTGTCCTTCTCTTGGACCAGAACCAGACGTGAATACAATTGGGTGCAGGCCAAAGTGGCCTGATGGATCTTTTTTGGGTGCGTGTTCTCCACATGGAATCTACTATATAGATGTGCTTTGGTGCTTAATATCTCTACTATAGAACCGTTCGGAATCTTTCTTCAAACGTCAAAGTTATAATACCATGTGCTTTGATGATTTCTTTATATTTCGATGTGCTTTACTTCTCTCATTTCGCGAGTTCGACTTTCTGTACACGTCTATATATGTAGTTTATACGTGAGAGGTCAGGCGCGAGCTCAAGGAGCCACAAGAGCATTCCATGATAGCTAGTTAGATAGTGGCAGGAAAGGAGTAGTCCCTCCTCTGATATTATATCTCTTTCTTTACAAGAGTAGAATAAATTCCCTCCACAGAGTCTATCCTTGGAAGTATATGAGAAAGAGTAATATTTACTACATCACATGTGATGTAACTAAGTTTACGTCGATTACAACATTTAACTGGATTGTACTATCTGTCCATCCCTTTCTCACCTTTTTCACTGCAGAAACATGAATGTACGGACATTTTTGACAGCATTCATTGTCCGCCTATCCTCTCGCCTTCTTTCGAAGATAATATCTTTTCATTTCGAAAATATCTTCTTCCGTCTCAACCCGCTACCTATCACTTTATTATTTTTTTACGCAGTTTTATTATTTATTACAATTCTATCACTTCTTATATAATTTTATCACTTTCTACGTATTTTTTACTTTCTATGTAGTTTTAATACTTATATTCATCTTTATCACTTTTTACATATTTTTTATCATTTCTTATGTAATTTCATCGCTTCTGTTCATTTTTATCACTTTCTATATAGTTTTGTCATTTCTTATTCAATTCTATCACTTCCAATATAATTTGATCACTTCATGTTCATTTTATTACTTTCTATATAATTTTATCACTTTCTGTTAATTTTGATCACTTTCTACGTAGTCTTATCACTTTCGATTCATTTTATCATTTTTTATATACTTTTATCAAAATGATAAAACTATGTAAAAAATAATAAAAATGAACAAAAAATGATAAAATTTCGTAAGAAATGATAAAATTACATAGGAAGTGATAAAACTATATAAAAAGTGATAAAAATAAATAGGAAGTGATAAAATTTTGTAGAAAGTGATAAGATGGTTGGTGATGGGCTGAAGTGGGTAAATGCATTTTTGGGATGAAATGATGCTATCTTCAAAGGGAGGTGAGGGGACAAGACGGACAATAAATACTATTAGAAATACTAGTCCATTCATGTTTCTGCAGGCTAAAAGGTGGGAAGGAGGTGAACATGTGGTGCAACCCAATTAAATGTTGTAATCCACATAAATTTTGCTACATCACGTCGTTTGGTGTTCCAAAGTCTCTAATTACTGTAAGTGGCTTGATAAGATATAAAACTTTGTGCTCTTTTCTCTTATGAGTGATATGGACACACCTATATATCAATGAGTGCCGTAGATTTGTATATGCATTACACGATTGTTAATGAGTTGATGGATATATGGCAAGGCAGATTGGAATCCGAGCAGAACAACATATCATTAATTAATAGTAAGAAATTTCTTGTTCTCGGCTTTATGTAGTATCTCCTTCACTCTTTATGGACTGCTTTAATTTCTAACTGATATGCACGTGCTCCCCTTGTTATCCATGCTCAATTGAGCAGAGTAATTTTACTACAATATTCAGGAATATTGCAACTGCAACCGTCATCCGATTAGTAGACAACGAGTATTACTCTTACGCAAAACATAGAATGAAAAATGAAGAGGGGAACAAGCACGCTCTCGTACACTTCATAACTGTGGCAAGTTGTTTGCCTGTTCATCATATAATCGATCCTTTCATGTCTATTTAGGGGTTGTTTGTTTCAATGTAAATCTATGTAATTCATTAATTTCAAAATCACTGGTTTTAAAGCCAGTAGAATTTTATGGTTTTGAAATCAGAGAACATTTGTTTGGTTGTTTGTAAAATAAACCAAAAGAATACTTTAATTTTCTTGTTTTGATCTACAGTGGGTCTTTTCTGTAAACCAAAATAAGAAAATTGGATTGCTAAGTAAGCATACAAGGTCTAGACAAAATTTTATTTTACATTATTTTACATCATTCCAAATATCCAAAAACAGTGTGAAACTAAAAAAATTTACAATATTTTACATTGAAGCAAACACCCTTAAATCCAAACCCCAACCCTTGAAGCAGCTTTTGTTTCTTTGATCGCAACAAATCTGTTGTTGTTGCCTCAGTAGGAGGTGCATCTATCCGAAACCAGAGTATATCGAAGAAATCTATTTCAGGAAGACAAAATTGAGAACACCAAATGCTGTTAAAGATTTAATCTGGCCAAGAATTTCCGGAAATAAATCTTGTAAAATTAATCAGAGCTTGTTCAGAAGGAGCAAATCTTCTGTTATCTCTCACGTCGACCAGGCAACTTTTTTCCTTCACATAGGCAACAGCAAGGACTAAGTCTGTCTCCATCAAGATCTTTTCTTACTGTTCGTTTGACTCTCTGAGAACTCCACCCGAACCCAACTCCCTCCTCCCACAATCAAAGGCTAACAAAACCTACTAGTCTACTGACGTCCACATCCTCCTCA
Organism: Zantedeschia hybrid cultivar; assembly: GCA_030544215.1. NCBI lineage: Eukaryota > Viridiplantae > Streptophyta > Magnoliopsida > Alismatales > Araceae > Zantedeschia > Zantedeschia hybrid cultivar. The sequence continues at coordinate 76,473,693 of JARZZO010000014.1, forward strand.
TGCCAACGGGAAGAAATGAGTTCCCCTCAGTAGCCCACTGGGGGACTCATGCAATAGAAAGCCCCCAAAAATTGCATAAAAGCCCTTCATTGGAATCCAAAAGTAATGTATGTAAGATTTTTATTTAAATATCCCACTCACTACTTAAGCCTACTGAGGGGAACTCGACTCGATTGAGAGGGGGGCTTTTATGCAACAATAAAATTGTTTCATTATGATATTGAAGGTCAATTGTTTATTTTTGAATTAAAAAATAATCTCCTTACAAAAAGTAAGAATAAGAATGTGAACATTGACTCCTTCCAGACCTTATAGTGATGGGACTTTAGTGACATTGAACTGTTCTTTTTCTCATTCAAAGCCTTTGAAGACGTCAGATATGTTATTGTCAAGCTCTAATTTCATTTACGCCATCAAAAGACTGCTCTTTTTAGGCACCATTTAAACACTTGATTGGATTATTGTTTTTAAGGAACAGCCAGTAATTTTATTGACTTTAAAAAATACAAAATTTTCATGTGAAAGTGTACCTTTACTTTCATGCCTCTCAATTTTCATTAAAGAAAGACGATTAAACTATCTTTTATGTCATTGTACAAAAATTATTGACATATAGATTTTGGACACAATTTTGCATCTCCCATTTATGAGTCTCTCTCTCTCTTCGAAGAATCCTATTGCATATAAGTTAAAATAGTCTTCATTCGTTTGGAACGAATTGTGATTTGTCAGATATTGCAATAATTTGAATCTCTTCCATAAGTCATTCCAAACAGAGTCCCATTAGAAGTGTGTGAAAACACTGAACTTAATATATACTTTCTATTTTTAAAAAGCAATTAAGCCGTGATACCATTAAGCTCTAATTTGATTTATGCAATCAAATCTTTTGCCTACACACAAACTAACATACAAGTAAGATCTCAAAACTGGACCAATCACAGAGAAGGGAAGGGAAAGAGAGATGAGATTTGACTGGGGGTCAGAAAGTGTCATGGGAATCAAAAGGCCACCTTTTCTGCTCCACTCCAGTGGGGAGAGGACAACATGAGGCTTGTCGCACCCTCATAACCCACCCCAAGCATGTTCTTCTCCGGAGTAACGACGTTGACGTGGGGAATCCAACGAGGATGTCAACAGCCATGAGAGGCCACCAGTGGGGGGCAACTTAATTTGATGCCAAGAGGAATCCAATTCCCCCGGGACACACCAGTCCACCGGGGGGATTCCCCCCCACCACTAAGCCCACCATCCCCCCCCCCGTTGACTTCGTCCGGTTCTGGAAAGGGGTGCCCTAAAAGCATGCAGAAAAGTCGCCAGACCCGGACATTCCCTTTTTTAAATCTTTTTGTAATAGCATTGGTGAAGATATGTATACGTACTTCAAATAGAGATTTTTTAAGTGTAGATTTGGATTGAACTCAGTCAATGCAGAGAGAGAAAGAAGATTTAAAAGAATCTCTTCATATAATACCTTTTCTCATTTCTGATGAAAGATTTTTATGAAAGACTCCTTCTTTTTCTTTCTATACTGACTGAGTTAAGTTTAAACCTATACTAAGAGGAATCGCACTCATACACTTCGGGTTTGTTTACAGTGGTGCTAAAGAGAGATGTTGCTGGTGTGACCGGTTAACTGAGAAATATTAATTTCATGCGGTGGAATTTAGGGTGTGTTTGTTTGTATATCAAGATAGAGAAAGAAGTTACTCATTCGGCCAGTTAATTAATAAATATTAATGACATGAAACATAACATGGTTGAGTCAAACTGGGTCAGTAGGCAACCACAGTTGACCACCTGAGATTTTTGAGCTTCCCAAAGCTCTCAAGCTGAACCACAGTTGACCACAGTTACCCATGTGGTGGTTCATCCAAGAGGAATTTTTACAAATTAACAGACAGACCATGGTTGGATACCAACCAATTTGCCCAACTTCGGCATTAAGAAAAAAAAAACGAATCAGAGTTAACTACATATACTATGTAGGAAATTCTTACCATAACTACAGGAACTTGTATCCAGGGTTTGGTTATTATTGCCAAATTTTCGGTAGTTAATTATTATTTTAGTGTTTTAAAAGTTCGACCAAACTCAACAACTGGATCGAAATCGTCGATCTACTCAAACTTGAACTAAGGTCCACCATCTATGTATGTACACTAACAAATTGAACGGCAGAAAATATAAAGATATAATATCTATTATTATTATTATTATTATTATTATTATTATTATTATTATTATTATTATTATTATATAAGTTAAGGCTATTTCTCTTCTTAAGATGCCACGGCAGCATCCGTAAAAATAAAAAAATGTCATATGTAAAGAAAAAAATACTATGAAAAAATAGAGAATTACTAATAGAGACATACATAGTAGGAAAGGAAAGAACATGATCAGTTATCTCCTGTCCCGCGAGGTATTGGAGTGTATATATATATATATATATATATATATAGATATATTATTTATCTAAACAAGTTTATGACCCAAAAAACACTCACTCCTTCGACTGCAGGAAAAATTTCCAAAATTATATAAATGATTCCAAAATTTATAGATATGCTTTTATAATGTTCTTCCACCCTGCACTGCAGCATGCAGTATAGTTTCCTCCGTAGCTTTACCCAAAACTACCCTATTCTTCCGAGTTCAAGTGGGTTCCAATGTGTCCCTACACTCTACTTGTCCCCTTCTCCTCCCAGCCATGTAGTATTAATTTGTAAGCTACTGAACTCCACAGGCCCCAACCCCAACATGTGTATGTCAAAGTGCATGCACGTATATATCCCACGCGACGTTTCCCCACATCCCGCTGGCCCTTCTAATCCTCCAGACCCCCACCCAGCCATGGAGGACGTGAAGGCCAAGCTCCGCCTCGCCCTGGCCTCCCTAAAGGACCAGGCCGCCATCGGCCGCGCCGTCATCTCCGCCCAGGACCCCGTCTCCGCCGACATCGAGGTCGCCATCCTACGCTGTACCGCCGCCCGCTCCGACTCCTCGGCCCCCGTCGAGGACAGGTACGTCAACGAGCTCCTTTCCCTGGTCGCCCACGCCCCCGGCTCGGCCGCCTCCCTCGCCCGCAAGCTCACACGCCGCCTGGACACCGCCCAAGACCCCGTCGTCGCCCTCAAGACCCTGCTGCTGCTCCACCGCCTCCTCCGCGGCGGGGACCGCCGCTTCGAGCTCGACATCCGCGGCCTCTACCTCTCTGGGGGCCTCCGACTAGGCCTGCAGCAGCGCTTCTCCGCCGATCCCAGCTGGTGTTCTTCCTTCCGCCGCTGCTACGCCGAGTTCCTGGAGGAGAGGACGGGGTGGGTGATCAACCCGGCGGGTAAGCTGGAGCCGGCCGCCGGGCCCTCCCCGGAGCAGTACAGCTCCGCCGAAACGGCCCTACAGAGGCTGTCCCGATGCCAGGCCTTCCTCGACAAGGCCATGGCCTGCCTGCCGGAGAGCGCAGCTGCCTCTCGCCGCCACCACGTGACGCAGTCGGCCATGAACATTATCTTAAGGGAGAGCTTCCCCATCTACGCCAGCTTCTGTGAGTCCTTCGAAGCCGTGGTGGGTTCCTTCCAGGAATACAAGAGCCAGAGGCGGGCGTTGGCTCGCAGCGTCGCCAGGAAGGCCGCCTCCCAGAGCCTGAGGCTTCAGGGCTTCTATGAAGACTGCAAGAGGGTTGTGGTGGGCAGGAACTTGGAATACCCGCGGGTGCGGGTCATCACCGTAGACGAAGTCTCCGCCATGGATGGGTTCCTGGGTTGCTCTGGGACGGCGGGCGGGGGACGCCCCTGCCCTCCCCGCGAGTCGCGTCTGTCGGGGGCGGCATCGTCCTGTGATGTGAAGAGAGTGGAGTTGTTGGGTGGCTGTGACGGGGGAGGAACCATGGACGGAGGTTTTGATGCCCTGGCGGCGACGCTGTTCTCGTGCAGGCTAGAGACCAAGATAAGCACCGAGTGGGTCGCCTTCGACGAGGAAGATGACTGCGGAAACTCGATCTCCACCGCCGGGGCAGCCGAGGACGGCTGTTTGGGTAGCGCCAACGACCTGCTCCTCTCGTGGAAGAGCTTTGACGACAGGTAGGGTTTTCCCTGGAGCTGCGGCCAGCGACTAGAGGATCTTGGGTGCCCGTATGGCATGGCAGGGTGTGGCGGGGAGAGCGTAGGCGAAGGCAGGATAACCTTGCTGAAGAGTTGAGAAGAGATTGTTTTAAAAAGAGTGTGTCCTATTTGTTATATTTTCCATGTTGTATTCAATGGGATGTGTTTTCTTCTTCTCCTTTTGTCCGATTACCAGTTGTGTTATTGTTTTCTTGACTTGTTTTCTTTCAACTGGGGAGTCTAAATCCCTCTCTCTCTCTCACGCACACATATTTCATGCGACAAAAGCTTATATATGTGGGAAATATGCCATTGGATAATCTGGTGGTAGCTTATTTTGTGAGACTAACAATATATAAACAAATTAAGGTAGAACACCCAGCCTGGAACATCTAGTAAAGAACAATCACATCATGGGTTCGGAGGCACAAAAGGGCCTTCTTCCTCTCTCTCTTCTTTCTCCTTTTGTTGCTGTCATGTAACACAGTAGCAAATGGACACTCCAGCATACAATTGTGAAGTATGAAGATGATCCACGTGACAAAGTAGACCGACGAGTGATTCTGCTTCTCACTGGGAATTTCCTGTTTGTTTTCTGATGGTGAATCCCTGATCACATCATGAGGGTTTGATGTCAGATTCCGTAACCTAAATGGCTCACGCTGCTGCAAATCTTACTTGCCAGATCTTTTGAAAGACCAACAGGCACTTCACACACTCAGACGCAGATCTTGACAACCCATGCAGGGTGGCTATCAGAACGCCATTGCCGCCCTGCAATGCAATCTTCCCTGCAGCAGGGGGTGGACGAACCCATTTGACAAATAAGACAACCCAGCCAAAGCTGACAGGGCTGATCAGTCCATGCCCTCTCTCTCTCTCTCTCCTCTCTCTGGGGTAGCACTCGTGATTAGCCAACAGGAGGGGGGCTCGTGAGCGTGGAACAGGAGGCAGGAGCTCAGGGCATGCATCTATGTGTACTGTGTACATAATTGATGAAGTGCGTCACCTGGGCGAGACGGCAAGTACCTTGGCGGATCTCCTCTGTCCCAGGCAAAGTCTTGCGTCTTATCTCATCAATTCCGATTTCTTTTGGGCAGCCAAAACATTGATACGGCGATGGGGACAAAACACACAGCAGAGACCGGGGATGGGCAGTGGCGTGTGCTGACAGAAGCAGAGCAGAACAGATGTGTGCTAACAGTTCCAGCCTATGACGCACAGATGATGGTCTGCTTGAACTTACGAAGCGACTGCTCTCATCACGGGAAGGGGAAGCCAGTGGAGAGAGCTTGGCAGCTAACCTGTGGAGAAGGTGAATGGGTTTTCTTCCTTCTCCCCTGCACTGTGCAGGAGAGAGATTTTCTTGCTGTGGCACAGTGCGCCCGACTAATGGATTTCTTGCCATAGAAGACTGACACCTCTGCACTGAATGGGTACTGTGTGCAGAGAATCTCATCTGTGCATTGCAGGGCTGCTGCAATCGCAACTGAGTAATTTCAGATGAAGTGGTCATGCGCACGAACCATTAAGTACTAGCAGGTTTCACACAAAAGGGGTACTAGAAAAATTTAGGCAAGATCCGCGTGGCTTACATGTTCAACTGCAAGACGCAGGATTCAATTTGTCAACGATGGATGTCAATATTGTTTACAGAACTTGAGGAAGATATAGATTGGCAAAGTAACAACATAATATCCATGTCCTCCTGACAACGACATGAATTTTCCCGGTGCTCTGAGATCATCGTAACTTAGAGGGCACAGCCTTTAGATAATTTGAGCGAAAATCTTCCCGGTAGATCTTGCTTCAATCTTCTGCCAAGAACTACTTGAGAGGTTTCATACCCTGCACCATAGTAAAGTTCATAAATGGTAAAAATTCAAGTGATAAAAATGCATTAACTTGAAAAAGCAATATGAATTTTCATAAGATAAGTAAGGCATGGTGAAAAATCAAAAGTCGCACATCTTTTTTCAGAAAGTACAATGTATGTCACATAATTCATAGACGATTATGATTCTTAGATTATTAAAACGCCATTAGGTTAGTTAGAGTAAACAAAGAGTTGTCTATGAATACAAGTAAACAAATCATGGTTTTAAAGGTTGAAACCAGTTTTTGAACCAGTCCTACCCGTGTTTCCCATTCACAATGCAGGCAACAACTGGCCGGATCATGCAACCTCCATCAAACATACAAAAAATGGAAAAGGATCATCTGGCTCCTGACAGATTGCCAGTTCATCACAGTTTCCTCCAGTTACAGTCAGCTTCTGCAGGTCCGAGCCCGAAACTGACAAGACCAACAGGTCCTGGCCAGCTCCAATCTGATAGTCAGCCCCGGTCCAGGTTGGATAGTTTGCAAAATTGATCAAAAAGCCCAGAAAATTCACCAAATTCAATCACAGAAGAGTTCAAGACACACTAAGTTGGCAAACATGTAAAATCCCTGCATTGGATGATGAAAAAAGAAAGCTGGTTTCTCTCTCTCTCTTATCCAGGCAAATACAATTCTCGATATGAGATTACAAGATGAGGGTGAAGTTAGTGTTAACTACCATTATCAGGACAACAACTGGAGGAAAAAGATACCCCTCCCCAGCCAACACATCATGCATCAGGGTAAATTTGATGAACCAGAGGTCCAGATTTGGACCAGGAACCAGGCACAACATACCATAAAGGAAACATATTCACAAACAAAGAATGATCCAGAAAAGAATTGAATATAGAATTCTTTTCAGCAATAAATCATATTTCATCACAAGAAATTTTGGCCATCATCTACATCAAAATGAAGCAGTCGTGAGTCAGGCATCAGACTAGAAGAAGCAGCCTCAGATTGTGCCTAAGTGATATCTCAATACGCAACATGTCCATGTATACAAGAAAAAAGAGGAAAGCATATGCTTAGCAGAGCAAAAGGGAGTAAAAAGCATTTGGTTTCTTTATACTCCTGAAATTTCATCCATGGTGCCTAAAGAGAAGCTATGTATTGTGACAAACTGTTCTCAAATCGTGCGATTATATTGTGAGTACTATGTCTACGCCACATCACACTCTTATGAGCTTCCGCAACATCTGACTTCAAATCAGATAAGCAGAACCTCACACGTGCTGGGCGCTTATCAAGTTCCATTAGAAACTATAATAATTAATGTGGATACTGAGAGGAGCCCAGTATTATCAAGTTCTCAATGGAAACTATATTATTAATGTGGATACCTGGAAGAAACCAGTATATTTCCTGTACTAGTGTGACAGAAACTTCATTACAAAAACCCCAAAGAAACAAGAAGGAACAAGCTAAACTAAAGCTCCAAGATAACTTGGATAATTTCACTGTGTCACATCACATGACAAAGGAAACCCAGGCATAACCCCCCGTTTTTTTGGAATACCAAGAGCAAATCCACAATTCAGGATCAAGCCCCCCATCACCAGTACCCCGAGATGTAAGCCCGCCAAACATCCCACGGGAATTGTGATGGGGAGCCTGACCCGATGCACGAAATCACCGATGCACCACTCGCTTTGCTGCCAACGACATCTCTGTGGCTTGCGGATGTTCTCTATACTTAGTATTTTTATTGTTTATTCAGTATTTGTATATTTAGATCAGGAATTGCCAGTCATATTCTAGTCCAATTTTAAATTTATTCATTCTTCTATCATTGTTGTCTGCTTTTTTTAAGTTCTTCTAAATAGGATATTTTAATCAGTTTTTTGGACTGTTGCATGAGGACGAGTGTCATTTTTATTTTATTTTAACTCTCTCTATATAAAAGGCCTCACATAACTCTTGAATTATTATTCAACGGATTTGAGAAAAAATTACCCTAAATCTAACATGCCTCGAGTGGAAAGTCGGAAGGGAAGCAAGAGACCTTCCCGCTGTCACCCCCACCTCCTGTTTCCCCATCCGTCCCCCACCTCCTCCTCTATCTTTACCTTCTTCTCCACCTTCTCTCCTATTTTGTCCTTTTCTTCTTCCTCTCCCATCTTTATTTGTCTTTTTCTCCTTCCCCCCTCCCCCTTTTCAAGATCATGATCAGAACAACCCCTCTAGGCCGCCATACATGAAGTAGCAGCAGCAACGCCCCCGGGCATGCGAACGGACCGCAGATGGCCACTTCTTCCCTGTGTCAGTGCCAAGATCAGGCACACATATGCTGTACAGCCTCCCGAGTACCAGATTTGGGAGCACGCAACTGTGTCCATTGTCATCCGTGTCAGAGGTGTCTCTAACAGCCCATTTCGTATCCCATCAGGTCCCCCTCGGCCTGGCGAAGTCCATAAGGTCGGAACTCATGACAAACCCAGGTTGGTACCTGCCGCATTTGTGTCCATTGTCATCCTGTGTCAGAGGTGCCTCAGAGGATCAGGCATAAATCCATATTTTATCTGTTTATTTCATGGCCAAGCTAGTGATTCTTTGGCGAAGCAAATCCAGAATGAAAGGATTTATCCTAATCAGAAAGGTCAAAACCACAGAAGCACGGACGAAAAGGAAACCTTTTCTCCCAAACTCAACTTTTCTTTAACGAAGTTTAAAGCAGCAGAATGAAGAAAACTGACTAGTCACTAGAAGACATCAATTGATTGGTACACGTTCTATTCTCCTTGATCTGAAAAGTGGGCAAAAGCAATGCATAGGCCAAAAAGTCCATTGACAGTAAACATTTAAAGCACAGTCTGTGTTATCAGGAACCAGATAAATAAGTTGCACAGAAATACTAGAACAAACCAAGGGAGGTCTTAACAACTTCTCAGTACCTCTCAATGTATTGCGAAATCCAGACAATGTCAAGATGCTGCTTCATCCATTATTGGAGAAAAGCCTCAACTACTTTGTCACCTCCATTATCCATCATAAGTAAGATGCAACCTATCACCCTTGGTTTCCTGAAAATCTTTCAGCGAAACCTTACCTATAGCATACCACCTGGCCCAGCCAAGTCGACAAACATCCACAAAACCTGTTTTTTCGAGCAAGAGTGACTCATGTATCTATTAGGACAAGCAAGATGCCACTCGGTGAATGTACCAAAACTAGCGCCACACAACATTGCGCCTTGGAAGGTCCAACATATCTAAGAGTTCCGCAATGAGACCCTCAAGGAAGCTGGTAGAAAGCCACCAAACAGGTTAGGTTTCGAACCTTAATTTCCCCTTCTGGGATAATTTTAATGGGATTGGACTAAAGTCATTTGAATGGCCTATCCTTAATCTAGAGTTGTCTGGTAGCTGGATAATTCAAGTGGGGTAAGTCGGTAAGATAGCTATGAGCACGGGGATAACCCATTCCACCTAAAGAGGTGGAATGATTGTCCCCACATTTAACCCCAAAAGTGGGGTTGAGCAAAACTTTAAACCAGGCTTATCCCAATACTAAATGGGCTTCCTTATCCTCAAATTTAAGTGCAAAATGGATGATTGTATTGTGGGATAAAACGCAGTAAACAGAGTTAGGGGATAATTTGGGGTTAGCCATCTTTATCCCAATAACAAACAGGCGGGAAAGGGCTCCAGATTAATGTCCTGCATACACCAGTTGTCGACAATGATATATGCAAACATTGTAGTCCTGGTATGGGACATAAACGACTTCTCTTTCAAGATAGGTACTTCAGCTCCGTGTATGATTAGCCAGCACTATTTTGCAACTTTGGCATCAACAATAAGAATGTTGTCACCAAAAACTGCGAAGCCTGTAAACCATTTCCTTGGGTATACTTGCTAGGCAGCCATGCAGCCAGCCATACCAATGTGTGATGTACCAAGGAAAGACTGACCGCTGAAGTCCCTTGCTTGGTTACCTTCCTGGAAGTGATGCGACAGAGTCCCTCATTTAATGAAGTGAATTGACATATAGGCCTTTTTTTTTTAAAATTCCAAGAATAAACCCACAAACTCAGGATTGAGCCCTGCACCACCAGTACCCTGAGCCATAGGCTCGCCAAACATCTCTCGGACATTGGACCTATACCCAAGATGTATAGGCAATTCTTGACCTTCTATATAGGCAATTTTTTAGCTTCTATGGCATCGAAAATGACTACATTAAAAAATTTGTAATCCCCTCTTGAATGTCAATTCTCCTTTCTCTTTATATCCATTCACTTCATCCTATAGGTGCCGATATTGAATCCCTGGTGTGTTAGTTTGACGAGCCTGAACCGTCACCATCACATATGCTGTAGAGGGAGGGGGGGTTGGCGCTAGTCGCTAACACAACAATTGTTGTCCATCAGAACCTTGGATACAGACCTAGCTGAATGCATTTTTGTCTCTAATAACTTGTACCATGCAAGTTAACTGCATCTGAAGTGGACAATTCAGTTCGACAATCTAGTTATTGGGTTATCACGTTCCATTATAGGTCCACTTGGTACAATTGTTTTCTAGTTGGACTAGGAGATGGATATTTTACTTCAAATATGAGTAATGATTTCATTGTGTTACCATATATTCAGGCAAATTCAAGAGAGTAGGAATACCATTTTAAGTAGGGACAATTAAAAAAATGTAGTTATATTTAATGTCGTCAAGTTACAGTAAAACAGCAATTGCTTTTTAGGCTCTTCTGAGACTTTTGGGCAAAGCATTCCAAACTAAAAAAATATTGTAAAAAAGGTTAATAAAAGAATACGAGCAGTTTTTTATTCATTAAAGATGGTTGAACGTTTTATCATGATGATTATTCCATGAGACTGGGGAGGTTGGGCCAATTTGCAGTAAGGCCTGACAAAGGGTTATACCCGAAAATAAGAATCCATTTTGTTCATACCTGCAACTAATAAGCACAAGATCCTTTAAGAAAACTTCAGAATGTAGAAAGTAGAGACCAGTGCCTAAATCTATTTCAGCCTCTAAATAACATTATTGCATTAGCACTAATTATAAAACCAAAACGAGACACAGGCCTTTCCTTCATCTCCAGGTACATCATATGCTGATTACACTTTGCAGCAACGTTACTGAATCCTGAATAGCATACTCACTGACAATGGCTCAATTGGCGCGGGGAGGGGAATGTTGTTGAAGGAAAAGGTCAGGTTCAAATAAAGGTGGGGTTGATTCATATTAACTGTCCCCTGCCACTGTGGCAGGGACCTCAAAAAAGAATCCTGAACATCATAGGAAAATCTGTCATTTCAGGTAGAACCTGTGTAGTCTTACCTTGGAAGCCCTCAGTTCATTTACGGCCAATCGAAGAGAATCATCCGACAATATTAACCTCGACAAAGCACCTGTGCTCAGCCTACCACACAGAATGGAAGTTAAAAGCGAAGTTTGACCACAGGCATTATTATTAACTTTCTAAATAAGATAAAGCGTTCTTTTGCTTCTCAAAAATATCGCAACATTCTCTTTGGAAGGAATTAACTAAGGTACTGTACATTACAGAAGAAAGATAAAAGGTAGACGTGATGTTATATAGTCATCCTGCAATGGATCATATTAAAATATGAAAGGAGTACCAATATATGCATGTCCTAACAACCATAAAACTCTGGATTCACTTGGTAAATGGGAATTCACAATAAAAAAGAAAATGGAAGATTTTCAAATTAAAGACAGAAGAAATGTTTATGCATGAAGCAAACTCAACTACTACCCACATGAAAAAGCTGGAACCGACTCAATTATTGAATTTTCAGTTTTTTATCTATAGAATCAAAATTCATTTTAACCAGTAATCATTGTGATTTTAAATGAGACTCGAATTGAAGGACCTTTTGAATCATGTAATCACCAAAATATCTGTTGAGTGAAAAAGATTGATCACATTTAAAAAGGAAGTTTTTTTTTTTGGGTGGTGGGGGGGGTTGCTTGATTTCTAACATTTCTAAAAATACAACTCCCATAAGGATTGACAAGTGTGACCAGAATAGGAGTACCATTTTGACATGCAGATATATTACCAAATGAGGAATATTGAGGCCCCAACATACCACATTTTTACTGTATTTTCTATCATACTCATTGAGAGCCATCTGGATATTTGATTGGATGGCTCCTCTCCTATTAACTGTCGCAATCTTTTAAAAAAGAAAACATGTAAGAGGCACCTTTAACAGGAATCAGACTGAGTATGGAAAAACAAGATAGAAAGTGTGGCATTGTACCATTCATCACTTCCTATAAACCTATAGTGTTATCTTGCAAATACATCCATCACCACTTGACAAGCATACCTAATAGAAAATGCCTGCCAACTACAAAATGACATAAAACACTATGGAAAAGTGACCAAATGATACAAAATTAGATGCAAAAGTGACCAAATGATGCAAAATAAGATGCAAACTTTCAAAGTAAAGAACAAACCATGAATGTCATTTTCCATGACCTTACAGCTGAAGCTATTTCACTCTCTGAGAATTTAAAATAAGATACCCACACAAAGGGAAATGCATTTTTGCACTAAAAAATAAGCCAGCTAACCTTGTAATTACAAGTAAGCTGCTTTAAGCAACTAAGCTCTTGTTAATCCTTGTTTGCTTTATGAAAAGTAGTGTGTGCTTGCACAGATAGCTTCTAAGAGAGCCATGAACTATAACAAAACTTTTTTGCTCTTGTTTTCAGTTTTCACACATGGTAGACTGTTGATGATAGAACATTAAAGACCTAGTGGATGACGGGTGAATGTCGGTTGACAAATTAACCAGCAAAATAGAACAGAAAACAGCTAACTGATGTTGGATGGACATTCGATAACAAATAAAGAAGCAAACAGCCAGCTATCTACTTGTAGCATGGTAAGAGAAGCGCAATAGATGGTAAACCCTAATATTTTTGCCGCATCTGATACAGAGCCATCAACAGCGTACATCAGGTCAAGTAAAGCTTGCATCCCCTGTTAAAAGAAATAAGAGGATGAGGGGGCAATCAGTGCAAAGAAATATTTATAGTTTTTAAAAATTAAGTGTGCCACTCAAAACAGTAAGGAGAGCCCCTTTTTTTGGAAAGTGAGCAAGGAGAGCCATTAAAAGGATAGGCAGAGATACCGAAGCAAACTTTGGATTATTAGGACCAATTTGAGGACCAGAATCTGAATGTCTAATTGTCGACTTTGCAGGAAGAATCTGAATAAGTTCTGGTGGAGGACTATATTGATCAAGGTTGATTTCCTTCCTGACTAGTTCAAAAAAGGAAGCTTCTAGTTAGTAAACATCCATTGCTCTTCATTGAGAAAACTACATCTAAAAGAACTCAAAAATAAAATGAAATGAAATAAAATAAAATAATTCATGCAAGAATATACATCTGGGAATAAATTAAAACACTTGAGAAGATCATCATGAAAACGCCAAAATGCCAGTTTAAACCTTCATGCCCTCTTCTCCCGTAAAATTTATAGCCGATACATTCTATTGTTGCAGATAAAGATGTTTGACTAGATGATAGACTAGTCTTCTCATAGCATGCACAATTAGGGGTGTTCAATATTCGGTTCGAACTAAAAAACCAAACCAAATCAAGTTTGAGATGCATTTCAGTTTGGTTTGGTTTCCCCAAGCCCAAACCGTTTAACCCAAATTGCTTAACATTTTTAACACAGTCATTGGTTTTTCCTCCACATTCTACTTTGGGACAAGGCCCACAATCTCCAGCCCACTGGACGAAGCACTGATTAGGGCCAGAAACAGCTGTTGAGAGAACATTTGTTGATTCTTTGGCAGAGGCTTTTCCTGGTTTCCTGATGTAGGCTAATTGGTGCTGCCTCTTACCAAGCATGCCCAGGTGAACCCTGCAACGTTGTCCCCATTAATGCTCAGTAAAAAAAGATGGCAATCATAGTAAAAAAATGAAACCCCTATCAGTGCACACTTTTATTACTTCATCCATTGGGGTGACTGGGGCAGATGCAGTCATCTGAGGTGGGGATGACATCCATAGGGCTGCTGAGGTACCTGATAAGAACATTTTTGCAGCCGACGTAGAAGGCTTGGGTGAGGTTGAGGACCGTGTCGGGCATTGCAGCTCTCATGGGTGACAAGGTCGACGGGTTGTTCTGTTGCTTGGAGACACTGACGACGAGCTTGGCGAGGAGGGGAACGAAGACATCCTAGTTGCTCCTTCAAGGCAGTGATCGTTGGTGCTAGTAGTGGATCCCTGTGTGTGTGTGTGTGTGGGGGGGGGGGGGGGGGGGGGGGGGGGGGGGGGTGTTGTTTGGGCAGGGTAAGCTTGGGAAGGAGGAGAGGGTAGCTCCAAGAAGTGGCAGAGCCAAAAAGTTTTGAAAGGGTGGGGAGGGGGAATAGAACCAACCTATAGTTAATCGTTTTATGTTATTTTATTTCAGAATTTTTAAATTACCATATGTTAAAACCAATTGACCCCTAAAATCCTCCTTTTAATTGATTTCAACTTTCAGTCCAAAATCACCACAAACCAAAAACGGTGATCTCAAAACTGATGATTTTAAAATCAAAAATTATATTTTCATTGATCTTAAAACTGATAATTTCAAAATTAAAATTTGATGGCATTTTACAACATACTAAACGAACCTTAACATAAAAACAAAAATAAAATCACATCCTTGGACATGATATGTGATGCCATATATTCTAAAATGATGCAAGAAAATTCAACCTACTAGAAGCATTGGGCAGAAGAAACCTTGAAAATATAAGTTTTTTACTAGACGTATTACACAAAATTTGATCGTGGGCATTAATTAGCAGTGTACATGAACCACGTCACCCATGGTTGGCAGTATCAGTCGGGACCGGTACCGATACCGGGTAAAATGGCCGATACCAATTTAAAATAAATAAATAAAAATCCTGTACCGGCCAGTATCGATCTGGTTTCGGGCGTATCGGCCCGGTATCGGCCGATACGTCCGAAACCGGGTCAGTACCGAACCGGTACACGTGAAAGGCCCTTTTAAAAGGGGTCTTTCACTTTCCCCTCTCACAGAAACAAATCTGTGAGAGGGAGGAGCCTGCGGGACTGAGGAGAAGTGAGGGAGGGGAAGGACAGAGTCAAGGTCAAGGAGATTATGATTCACAAAGTCAGTATGGACAGCAGTCAAATTATGGAGGTGGCCAACAGGAAGCATGCATGTATAGCTGGGGAGATCGAACAGAGTATGAAGACTTCCAATGCTATCCACTCGGTAGCAGTTATGGGTCAGGATCTTCTTCTTATCCTCAAGGCGTTTCTTTGCATCATGATTCTGGAATTTCAGCAAGTCAACAAGCATATACTCTAAGAGGGATTCAAAGAGAGATGCACGATTTGGCTGCATCATTGTTTAGTTATGGTGAATATATGGAACATATGCTACAACCTTATTATGGATACCAGCAACAGCAACCGGAGGATTAATCAGAAGGTTCTATGAGTTATTATCCATATTAGTATACTCACTTCTATTTTTCATGGGTAAGGATCGTTTGATTTCATCAACATTTATTATTTGTAAATGTTTAGTATATTAGCAGAATATTTTTTATATTTAATATGTATCAAAATAGTCATTTAGTACACGTTATGCATACTTCTTTGCTTTAATCCACTTATGTCACACTCAATACATATCTCATTAATTTTTTAAAATTTTCTCTTTTTTTGTGATTTTTTATGATTTTTCCAAAAAAAATTAGCCATTTTAAACCGATATCGGCCGATACGGCCGATATCGATACCGGTACCGGTACGTATCGGTATTGGTACCCTCCGATACCGGTACCGAAACCGGTACTGCCATCCATGACGTCGTCACCCCTTAACCTTCCTTTGGGAGGTCACAAGTTCAAGTCAATTGGGAGCTCGAAAACTCTCCAGTTGTGTTCTGCAGGATCATGTCTCCTGGTCTATGGGATTATCTTCCTCAAAAATTGGTTTGGGTCCATAATTATCACCTAATTAAGCGAAAATATCAGTTCTACATAATTATCTTCCTATTAAGAGGAAAATGACGGGATTTACCCAGATTCAAACTTGGGTCTCTTGTATATATGTGTACATATATGGCCAATTGAGCCACCCTTTCAAAAAGAACAAAAAGAAAAAAAAATGCACATAGCAAACATATACCTGCTGGACTGGGCAACTCGGGTTGCAGATCAGGCTGGCATGGTGTGTAGCCTTGCTGGTTCCTCCTTTTGGAGTTGTCCACCACCATGAGAAAAGTACTCATCCCCCATCCTACTCAAGCATTCACTAGCCGTGGTCTGGTTGTACTCTATTGTGTAGAAAGTTGTTCGATTCTGATTTTTTAGGACTCTAGAGATTTTAGAAGTTCAAAGACTGCATCAGACTTCAAAATGAAGAAAGCTTCCTAGTAATAACATGTTGAGACAGTAAGTAGAATCACCTGGAAGGGGGGCAAGCTTCATAAGATTGGAACCAAATCAAAGGAGTTGGAAAAATTAAGCGCACCCCCCCCCCCTTCCGCCACTGGCTCCAAGCCTCCAATAGAAGAAGAATTTGTTCGTTAATCTAGCACCCAAGAGCATCTATAGTCTGGTACCGGAGAAAGTGGCTGGTTCAAAAAATCTATAAAAGGAACCCCCCTTTGCTCTTTACCCAACGCTGATTAAGTGCGCCCACGCTTGAGCCGGTACTGCATCAAGTGTTTGGCCAGTTTAACCAAACCAAACTGAAGTTTATCAGCTTGGTTTGGTTCGATTTTTGTTTTTGTTATGCATGTGGATGGTTCGGTTTGAAAAAAAATATCAATAAACCGAACTAAACCAACCCATGAACACCCCTATGTACAATGTAGAGGTTCTCAACCATCCAAAACCCAGTCTTCTGCCTCTGAATCTCTAAATAACCACCATAAAAAACATAACATAAATTCCTGTTGTGATTCACATAGTTTATTCTGATGCCAAGAATTTTATCTAATTCTACAGGTTCTTGCATGAACATGGTAGCTGAAGAGAAAAGAATGGTTTTCTCTAATATTCCATCCTCAAAGACTAGATGTTTAAACGCAAAATGGTGTGCTGCTTTAGTTATTCAAATAACCAAGGAAATAATAGAGAAACAAAAGCAGACCTTTCAGTGCTAGTAGTGTACGCAAACGTGCTAAGGCTGATGCTCGGTTCTTATGCTGTGAACGATCTTCAACAGCCTGCAATAGGATAAACCATAAATAGATAAATAAACAGCAAGCATGCATCATCGGTAACCCACATTGGATTAAGTACATGTGGTAAAACCGGAATACATCACAGTGCTTTAAAAACAAAAGTCCACTATTTCCATGTATTAGTACAATACAACCGAAAATCTCTGTGGTAACAGAAGATATTGTTCGTACATTTCTTCATAAGTTTTAGGTGACAAACTTTGTCAATCCTCTACTGGTTTTTAGAGTCCATGTGGGTAATGTGCATGAGAACATTAAGCTGTTGAGGTACACGAGTGGTAAGACAAAGACAAACAAGAGAGGAAATATATCAGCGGAAGGTGACGAATGGCTCCTATGGAGATGAAAGATAAGCTATAGGAAAATGGGATAGGTAATAGGAGACGATATTAATAATTAAGTAAAAAAGAGGACGTCACTGAGTCAAATTTATATATAATCACATGATCAAAACAAATAATGGAAGATAGATATATAATATTGCAGAGAATTGATGTTTCGAAAATGGAACACGTACAAAAATTATATGCAGCAGAGATGAGGATGTTGAGATAACTATGTGGAAAAACCAGAAAAGATAAGATTCGATATTGTAGCTCTTATTCACGTTAAATTTAAGGAAAATAGAGGATGATTCAGCAGAGGTTAGAAGATGTAATCAAATCAGAGTTGCAGAGAATAAAATAAATTAGAAAGTTCTAAAAAATAAGAAATGACTCAACTTTTTTTCAAAAATCCAAGTACAAACATGTCATTGAACAGATGCAAGTGGCAAGATAGGATTTCTAACGAGGGGCAACCCATCATCAAGCAAGCATCACACCACCTGAGCGATGATCCCGGTAGGGAGGTGCTTGAGGCGGACGGCGCTCTCCGTCTTGTTGCGGTGCTGCCCGCCGGGGCCCGACGACTTGAACCTGTCCATTTCGCACTGCCCCATCAGCTCCTCATCCGTCAGCTGCACATAGTTGCCGCCGCCGCCGCCGCCGCTGCTCGAGTGGGTCTTGATGGCTGCCGGCGGAAGCATACGCACTGCCCTCGGCTTTCTTATGGGAAGAGCTGCCGAGGGGCCAGGGAAACCCGGAGCAACCCATCTCAACAAAGTTCGAGCCATCTCTTCTCATCCCAACACGCGCCCAAGAGGAGAAGAAACCAAAAGGCGGAGGCCAGCACTAGCGGGAGCGAGGGTAGAGTAGAGTCGTGTTCAGCTGCCCCGCAGAGCAATTTAACTAATGTAATGCACTGCACTGGGGGGAGTAGTCGTATTTTCATTTAATAGCATTTTTCGGAAAACACAATTAATAATTAGTATATATGTTTGTGCTACTTTTAATTCTTCTATATACTAATATTTACTTATCTTGTTAAAAATGAAAATTAAATGGTCTCTGTATAGTTGTAGCCTAGTACATGTAATGAGATCGACAGATCCAATTAGGTGATTAAGCTGAGAAAATTTATAATTAGTTCAGCCAAGTGAAGACATGGTGCTTGGCAATCAAGGTAGTCAAGCATCTCGGTCACTTGGACCTCTAAGGTTGAAGACCGAAGGCCCCATTTCAAATCCATTCCCCACGTTTCTCACTCTTTATTTTTTGATAATAGGAGAGCAGACAGTGATTCCCAGAAGTTTCCTTTTTTTATGAAGCCGTGTTTGAGAACATAAGTTGTATATATATATATATATATATATATATATAGAGAGAGAGAGAGAGAGATAATAATATTAAGATAAAATAGAGATAAGATCATCTTAAGATAAAATAGAGATAAGATCTTTCGACCATATTTTGCACAACCAGTATATTCCTGGAGGGGGGGTTTTTTTCTGATAGACATGACTCCTTAAATATTATTCTTCTCCATCATAAACCCATGTGATAAACCAAAAGTAAATACATAAAATTACTGCATCCAAAATAAAAATCTTAAATATTGTACAATTCTTCAAAGACTCCCTTTTCAGGCACATTTTTAAGTTAACTTTCGCCTGGTGCACGTGCCCATCCTGGTCAGATCAGACCACATAAATTTCACGATAAAAATTTATAATAGTAGAACATTCATGATAATTTTAAATTGTAAAACATCCGATTATCGTGTTTGGTAAAAATATGACATTTTTTAAAAATGACAATGAACTATTTGGTGGTGCTTTTAAACTAAATAATATAATTTTCAAGTGCTTCCCAAACAATCTAAACAGATTTGAAAAGTGTATCTACGTTTTACAAACCGTGTATTGAACGTTTATACGTCATTCAACAATTTTGAATCCCAAATTTTCTACAAATCCTGTTACCACTCATACACATTTAGAAGTTTGCACAACATATTGATGAACATGTATAAAAATAAAATATAATTACTTCTATCAAATACACATAACATAAAATGCCCTCGGAATGGTCTTTATTATATAAAAAAAAGGTTGAACAAATGCATTAGAAAACTGTATAAGCCACTCTTGGTCGTAAAAGAAAAATTGGTCAATGTCAGCTAGAGTCGACCAACACCCTTTCTAATCGTAAAATGTGAGTGCTGAATGACATGAAACAAAGAGGAATATTTTGCTCTAATTCTTAGCAACCAAAAAACTCTTCAGACCTGAAGATAAATCAGGACGATAATGCCTTGGTCGTATGATTCATGTTGGACAAAAGATTTTAACGGGATATGTTGAAATCTTTAGCTGGGCAGAAACACAAACAGGTGATAGACATTGCACAACAATCACAAAATAACACAATCAACCGTCTCCAACCTCTTGAGGCTGCATTGAGTGAATTAGCAAGCACACCGATTTCATCCGACCACGACTGCCTAGAGGAGAGCTTTAGCAAGGCAACGATGCAGATTGTGCCCAAAACAACATCACCAGGGAGGGGAGGATTAACCAGCAAATCTGCGATAGGGAAGTAGTGGTTACGAGCGCAACGGGTGGCTTGGCTTCCACCCAAGCCTACACCACTCTGGACTCTTCCTCGACGACCATGGAGGACACCAATGCACAACTTTGAGCAGCAGTAACATGTGGCCAGTGGCGGATTCAGTGGGGATTTTGTCAAATTTAATGGCCTATTCATGATTCTACTGGCTCAACCCAGAATCCCATATGACCTAGTTTAAAATCGCATTGACCCAATCATACTTATGACCTAATGTTTCAAGTAATCCCACTGAACAGAATTTCTACGTCCGCCACTGCATGTGGCTGAAGATGGAGATAAAGAGAAGGGTGTCAATGGTGAGGAACGGGGTTCGTCGTCATCATCTCTGCTCTCTGCTCTCTCATCAGCCCACTCCCACATGCTGCTAGGCGTCCTGCCACCAGAGGTCGACTTCTGGCGAAGAAGTAGAAAGGGCTGCCCGACGGTGAGGAGGAAGAGCATTACTACCTACAGATGACGTACAGCAACTTCCCAAAGGTACGTGACGAGACATTCCAGGTGAGGTGGTTCGAGGAAGGGAGGGGTGGACAAGATTTGGATCGGGTTCACATGATAATTAAAAAAAAGAGGGATCTGCCTCTCCTTTTTCCTGCCATGTTTAGTAAAGGAATATTCTTTCAAAATATATTTTGATCAGACTTGCCAACCACTCGTTTTTAGTCACTTATTATTATAAAAAAACTTTCATTATAATGCAACCAAACATCCCATCAAGTTAAGGTACTGCTTAATTTGACTTAAAATATTATATGATAACACAAAGTATCATATTTCATGAGAAATAAAATACAACATTGTAAAGCATCTTGCTTCAAAGGAAACCACGGTTAAACCTCTCCATGAAGGCAAAGAAAAAATGGTAGAAACCAAACAGTGTAGAGCCAGCTATTTGATTTGAGAAAATCTTACTCCACCGTCAAGTGTTATTATGCCACTAAGCAAAATAAAAGAAATATCTTTTTTTTTTTTTTCAATACCCCCAACATGCCCTAGATATCCTAAAATCCTATTTTTGATGGGATATTGGAACTTAATTTTTTAATTTTCATCTTTTTTTTAAATATCCAATCAAAAATCAAATAATACGAACATCTAGGACATGTTGAGGGCCTTCAAGCAAAATATGATTTTTTTTTTATTTTACTTGCACCGTTGGGCAACGTAATAACGCCAGGCAATGCAGCAAGGTTTTCTCATTTGATTTACGCCATCACCACTTGAAATTGTCTACTGAGCCAATGCGGGTAATTTGCAGCTCTTAATTTTTTGTTGTCGTCTACGTTTTATTTTAAATATACAAATATTAATTAAAAGTTTTTTTTTCAAATTATCAAAAGTTTGATGTCCGCAGAAATGGACAAACGATGATTCAGCTGCATGTCCATAGTTAAGGACCAACATGAGACCTTGATTGTGCATCAAAATGCATGGAGCATATGCATCACTTCTTGGCACAAATTAACAGAGTTGATAAAGCGATTACAGATCAATCCAATGTAACTTAACACTCTACCAGCTAAATTTTGTCACCTCATGAGTTACAGATCAATCCACTGTAACTTAACATTCTACCAGCTACATTTTGTCACCTTATAATGGTACCTAAGATTGCGGGTTCCAATTCTTATCATACACAGCCAAGCACTTGCCGGTGATTACGAGATGTAATCTGCTAAAGCCTCAATATCCACGTACGAAACCCATTTAGCATCAACAAGAAACAACGCACAGTTGTGATCGCATGCATCGCCTGCTCTGCTCAGCAGCTTGGCAGAGAAGAGGATCCCCATTTTCCCGGGAGTAACGAGCATGTGGTTAGTGTTTTGTAAAATCCAATTACATCATAACTACAAATTAAACCTAAGCATATACCAGGAGGTAAGTTTCAGACAGAGGAAAAAAAGGACACTGGTATACTGGAAATGCGATGTCAAAGTAGAAAAATATCCACAACCAAAGACCTAGCCACCAGAAACCAACAAGAATATGGACCACGACATTAAACAAAGGCGGCCAGAAAACAGCAGCTTTAAGCAGAGACCTGTTGACCGCCGCTATTCCAAATTCGCCATTGAACTTTTCTGGACAACTATCTAATCAATCAAGCAACTTTGCTTCTCTTGCTGTTGCTGCAAGCAGGACATTTGTAATGCTTGATATGCTCAGCTCTTGCAGGGGTAATCCTAACACATTTCCCATGAAACCATCTTTCGCACAAGTCACAGCATATCCAGAACTCATCGTTGGCATAGTTGAAGCCACAAGCTCCACATAGTGTATTCCCATGTTCCTCCTCGTCCTCTTCCTCTCCACTTTCTTCATCGTTTGGAGGTGGCGACTTTGGCACATTTGTCTGTGATTCAGGTTGACGAGATTGCTGCAGAAAAGAGGCAGAAGAAAAAGAAACAGACGTTGATGTCACAACTTCTTCATTTGAACAAAACAGAGTCACGGAAAGCATCATGGAACTGGACAGATGGGGATTAATTCACCATCTTTGAACTGGGCCTGTTGCTCTTGCTGCTACTGTTCGGGGTCTTCTCTTTTGTCAGCTTCTTGGTAACCCCCGTCACAACCTCGTATACGGTTGGGAGGTTGTTGATCATGGAGAAAAGCCGCCTCCTGTGATACCGTGCGACACAAATTAACAGTAAGCCAAGCAACAGAAATACTGTTTTGAAATAATAGCCAGATTCAACAAGATACATCCGAGGAAAATTTCCTAAGCAGAGTACACATGTACAATTTCATTCATTCGTATCTTGAGACCTTGTTCCACAAAGGTTAAATCATAGGATTCAAATTGGCTAAAAAAGAACGAAAGCATGAAGACTCACTGATCAGATGCAATTGTACTGATCAGAGGTCCACAGCTTCAGATAAACTTGCATGAAAATCCAACAGTGAAACCGTCACATGCAACGAGATACTTTACCCCAATGGTTCATTTTGGCTCTCTTATTTACTGAACAGACCTCCCACGACCAGGCAAAAGTAGTGAGAAATAACCCTTTCAAAAACCTCATTCCGGTTTTTAAAGGCACAAAAGGATTTCCCAGACCTCCTGCAACATCTTCCTAAATCATGCACTCCAGTGAAAAAAAAAAAAAAAGGAAACCAAAAAGTGTAGACTGAAATAGATATTAGAATTCTCAAGTGAAAGCCAAGTATCCTGACCAACTAAACTACAAGTTCTACATAACTACCTTGGTCTTCCTTTATTGGTCAGTTCCCCATTAACTACCTTAGTCTTCCTTTATCTCCCTATGCTATCAGATGCTCAGATTGGAACAAGGTTGTTTACCTCTTCCAAGTCAAATTGGCAGGAAGGAAAGAGAAGCTCCTACCATACGATGGCTGATTAGTGCTGTGTCAGTCTATTTTGGACAGTTTGCCTACATATTATTTATCTATCTTTTGCATTTCAGTCGCTGTAAGAAGCTGGACACCAACAGATGTAGAATTGTCTGTCATGGCTCGTGACAGGTTAAGGTCAGAGGATGGCATGATATCCACTGGTCGAGCATCTGTATGCCTAAGGAAACGGGAGGTCTTGGTGTTAAAGATCTCGGGGACTTCAACCTTGCCCAGCTAGGTAAGTGGCTTTGGCAATTGGGCTTTCCTTCTTCTTCCCTGTGTCTGGAAGTGATTATGCAGAAGTACTATAGACATGGCAGAGTGTGGGACTTACTATCTTCCTCCTCCCAAGGCATCTCCCCTATGCGGAGAGGTATCTTGAAGGCAGCAGACATTATTTTAGCTGGGTCTAATCACATGCTTGGTGATGGGCTCACTTGGAGGTTTTGGGGGTATTAATGGTGTGGAGGAGTTCCTCTGGGTCATAGATTCCCGCTCATTTTCAGGATCCCCTAAGCTCCTACGGCTTTGGCAGCTCAAGTTTAGGACAACAGTGGATGGAGCCTGCAGTTCCATAGGAACCGAAAGACAAGGAAGCTCTGCAACTGGCTGACCTTTTAGTGGTGATTCAGAATTTTGCCATTAATCCCTCTACCAAGGGTAGCTGAACTTGGAGGTGGGACGCCTATTCTAAGTATTCGATTCGTTCTGCCTACAAAGTCATCCACTATGGTGGTGTGCAGTTCCCGTTCTTCAAAGAAGTTTGGAAGAATAGAAGTCCCACGAAAGTTCAGATTTTGATGTGGAGAATTGTACATGGCTGACTCCCTACTTGTAACAGGCTTTCGGAAGCTATGGATGGCATTAATGGCATGTGTTCTTTCTGTCGTCAGTTTGGTGAGGTCCATTCAGCATCTTTTTCTTGGATGTCCATTCTCCAACATTTGGCAGCTGGTTCTACGGAAGATCAATTGTACTCCTCAATTTCCGGACTCTATCCCTTGAACGAGGAAATGGGTGGATAAAGATGATAGGAGAGGTGGCTTGTTCTCCATGCCACCCTTTGGACATTTGGGGAGAACGTAATGCAAGGATCTTCAAGGAGTCGGTAGTCTTTGGAAAGCATTGTTTCTTTTATTTGTGCATCGAGTCCATGATTGGGGTAGATGTGCTCAGAGCCGCTCCTCTCTTTTGTCATCTCACCACATGGATGTTTTTGTTTGGCGTGTTTTGGGTTTCACACCGTCTTGGTGTTCCTTTTGTCTATGGGGTTATTTTTGGTTGAGTGGGAATTCTTTATTTTGTACCTTCCCCTCCTTTTGTAACCCTTTTCTTTCATAATACTTCACTTTCAAAAAAACAGATAGTAGAATCAGCCAAACTGCCCTAGCAGTCAAGTCACTGAGTGAAAAGCCACATCACTAAGCGCACGTTTGTTAACAATATGCCCCTTCGATTTTTGAAGAAAAGCAGCCGCTTCTCCTCGAATCTAACTTTTTTTAGATAGCAAGGTATGGGAATGGTAAATGTAAAATTATAAGAGATGTTTATATTTATTTATTTTTTATGTGTGAAAATTACGTTTGATTCGTGACCCATGAATTATGAGTTAGATGTTGAATCAAGCATGTGGATTCGAAATTGGACCCCTCTCCATCGACCTCAATCAATGTTAATTACACCAGTGAAATCACTGGAAACCTTTGGTTCACCCCTTTATATGTAGTACTTAAAACTGTCATAAAATTCATGTGGAAAATGAAAGACATCACAAACAATGGAAATAATGGAAGAAATAAAAATGAGATTTCATTAATGTGGGATATTACATATTACAATGAGGCACAAGTGACTAAGGGCATTACAATATGACAAAATTCCAATCGTAGCAATCGAATTATTACACCATGAATTACAAACTTGTAATCAGAACATTGATCAATTGTAACCAAATGCATTCTAGAGTCGCAATTAGTATGATCGAAAGATCATTCTAATATTAACAAGTACAATCAGTTGTGATCGACTTGATTAAGTAGTATTAACGATCTTGACCAGTATAGTCAAATTGTTAGATTTAAAATGACGAACTATATCAATAAGATCAAACTATCAGATTATGACAACAGTCAAGATCGATACGATCAAACTGTCGGATTATGAGATCAGGCCGAGATCATAAAGATAAGATGATTATATCTAAATTCTGGCCAATATCAGAACGATCCAACCTTTAGATCTGAAATTTGGTCGATGTCTGGACGATGCGATCGTTGGATCTGAAATTTGGTCGATGTCGGGATGATTCGACCGCTGAATCATAAGACTGGGTTGAGATTACGAAGATCTGCCCATTAGATCTGAAGTCTAGTCAATATCAGGATGATCCGACCATTAGATTATGAGATAGGGTTGAGATCGCGAAGATCTGACGGTTAGATCTAAAGTCTGCGGTCGACATCGGGATGATCCAACTGTTAAATTATGAGATCAGGTCAAGATTGCGAAGATCCAACCCTTGGATGTGATGTTCGGTCAATATTGGGATGATCCGACCGTTAAATTATAAGATCAGGTCAAGATCGGGATGATCCGACTGTGGATTATGAGATCCGATCGAGATTGCGAAGATCCAATCGCTAGATCTGAAGTTCGATTCAAATCGAGATGATTCAACCGTTAAATTATAAGATCATGTCAAGATCGCGAAGATTTAACCGTTAGATCTGAAATTTGGTCGATATCGGGATGATCCTATTGTTGGATTATCAAATCAAGTCAAGATCGCAAAGATCCGACTGTTAGATCTGAAGTTCGGTTTATATCAAGGTGATCCGACCATTGGATTATGAGATTAGGTCGAGATTGCGAAGATCTGACCGTCATATATGTAGTTTCAATCGATATTGGAATGATCCGACCGTTAAATTATGAGTTCAAGTCGAGATCACGAAGATCCAACTGTTAGATCTAAAGTTGGGTCGATATCGGGATTTGATCCGACCGTTAAATTTTAAGATCAAGTCGAGATCGCGAAGATACGATTGTTAGATCAAAAGTTCAATCGATACCGAGATGATCCGACCGTTGGATTATGAGACCAAGTCGAGATCAAGAAGATTCGACCGTTAGATCTAAAATTCGATCGATATCGAGGTGATCCAACCTTTGGATTATAAGATCAAGTCGAAATCGCGAAGATTCGACCGTTAGATCTAAAATTCGGTCGATATTGAGATGATCCGACCGTTGGATTATGAGATCAGGTCGCGCTCGCAAAGATTCGACCGTTATATCTGAAATTCGGTCGATATCGAGATAATCCGACCGTTAAATTATGAGATCAGGTCAAGATTGCAAAGATTCGACCGTTATATCTGAAATTCGACCGATATTAGGATGATTCGATCGTTGGATTAGGAGATCAAGTCGAGATCGCGAAGATCTGACCGTTAGATCTGAAATTCAATCGATATTGGGGTGATCCAACTTTTGGATTATAAGATCAAGTCGAGATCACAAATCTGACCGTTATATCGAAAGTTCGGTTGATATCGTGATGATCCGATCGTTGGATTATGAGATCAGGTTGAGATCGCAAAGATCCGACCATTAGATCTTATGTTCGGTCGATATCGAGAAGATCCGACCGTTGGATTATGAGATCAGGTCGAGATCTTGAAGATCCGACCATTAGATCTTATGTTCGGTCAATATCAAGATGATCCCTCCGTTGGATTATGAGAACAAGTCGAGATCACGAAGATCCGACCATTAGATCTAAAGTTTGGTCGATATCAGAGTGATCCATAGTTGTCAAGGACCACCTAAGCGCTTAGGCACCCGCCTAGGCGTCAACTTCATAATATAATATTTTAATTTAGGATATATATATATATATATGTACACACATATTACATACATACATTTAGATATATATGTATACATATATATACATATATATATAATATAATATTTTAATTTAGGATATATATATATATGTACACACATATTACACACATACATTTAGATATATATGTATACATATACATATATATATATATAATATAATATTTTAATTTAGGATATATATATATATATGTACACACATATTACATACATACATTTAGATATATATGTATACATATGTATGTATATAATACATATATATATATATCTATATATATATATATATATATATATATATATATATATATATATATATATATGTATGTAATACGTATATATACAAAGAGAGAGGGGCAGGAACCTTGGGTTTTAGCAATCTGGGCGCCTAGGCAGGCGCCTTGGCGCCTTGGGTGCCTTAGCGGGCGCCTTGGGCGCCTTTTCACCTGTTGGAAAGGCGCCCCAGCGCCTTGGTGTTGGAAAAGCACCTAGGCGCCTAGGCGGGCGCCTTGACAACAGAGGAGTTATCCGACCGTTAAATTATGAGATCAGGTCAAGATTGCGAAGATCCAACCCATTAGATCTAAACATCGATCAAGGATATCTAGTATGATCGCCCACTTGATGTAACCAAGTTAAGGTTTCAATGGACCACATCGTGATTAACATGGTTGAATCACTTATTTCGTGGACCATGTCAAAATCAACATATTTGAGTCGCTCGATCAGTGAACCATATCAAGATCAACTTAGTTGTCACTTGACTGGTGGACCAAAGATTCAATGATCAATCATACATGATTAATTTTTCATATGATTAATCATGTATTATTAACGCATAAAACCATATGACACAAACATATAGTTGAGTGATGTGTTAATGTGTTTTGTATCAGATTAATATGACTAATGGACATGATTAATTCATGGCCAATAACCATTATGGCACAAAATTATTAATGCATAAGACCATATGACACAAACATATGGTTGAGTGGTGTGCTAATGTATTTTGTATCATATTAATATGACTAATGGACATGATTAATTCATGGCCAATAACCATTATGATACAAATTAAGACATTCCCAAGTTTAGGACATGTCTATTTAAGTGTAGGACCAATGTCCTAACACTAGACAAAAAGAGGAAGAATGGGAAATGTGCCTACCACTCTAAGTACAAGAGGCCTTCACCTTGACCTTTGTCTCCGTCCCTTCGCAAATGGGACCCCCGAGGGGTATTTATAGCCTCTCCAAGAAGCGGTTAGAGGGCTAGGGGTCCACCCTCACTAGGTGGAAGTTACTGTTCTTTCCCACACAAGGAAAGATTTAAATAAATGAGTAAATCTCGTCTTTTCCTCCCTCTCTTTTTAATTTACTGTCCTTTGGACAGTTATGAGAGTAAAGGGGGACGATGCCCACCTCCACCCTCACCGGGGTGGCCTTGGAAATGGACCCGGTGAGGGTGCAATCTTATTTTCTTCCTTTTTTTGTAAAAAAAAAAAAAAAAAATCCCTGCCCCTTCCTTTTCTTTATTTTTTTTATAACTGTCAATAGACAGTTTAGAGAGAAGGACTCGAGAGGAGGGGGAGCAGACACCCCCCCCCCCCTTTTCACTGGGTGCCTTCCACCCGGTGAGGGTGGGGAAACCCACCCAGGGTGGGTTTCCTTCCCACCAGTTGAAGGACCCGGGAGGTGAAGGAGGGGGCGCAGACCACCCCCCCCCCCCCCCCACCCTCACCGGGTGGCTTCCACCCGGTGAGGGTCGGGAAACCCAACCGTGGGTTTCCTTCCCACCACTGGTGGGACGGCTCTCCAACCCTCATTGGGGGGAATTCCCAACCCAGTGAGTTGGGAAGTGTCCTACCTTGGTAGGACGCAAAAAAAAAAAAAAAAAAAAAACAAAAACAAAACAAAACAAAAAAAATCAAAACAAAAACAAAAAAACTTTTTTCCTTTCTTCTTTTTTTTATTCTTTTTTTTTACTGTCCTTTGGACAGTGGGAAGGGGGTGCAGGCCCCCCACCGTCACCGGGCGAGGCTCTTCCACCTGGTGAGGGTGGGGAGTCCACCAGCTGGGTGGACTCCTCCCACCGTTGATGGGAAGAGCTTCTCCTCACCCGGTGAGGGTGGAGAGTCCACCAAGGGGTGGACTCCTCCTTCCCTCATCTTTATCTTATATATATATATATATATATATATATATATATATATATATATATATATATATTGTAGCCTCCCCTGCTCCTGGTGTTGCCGCTGCTGCCTGGTGGCTCTGCTGCTGCCGCTTGGGGGTCCTACTGCTGCCGCCAGGCCCAGGAGGGCCTTTTCTTGCTGCCTTTGGGTGCTCTTGCTGCTTTTGGTGCTACCGCAGGGTGGTCCTGCTGCTCCCTTTGCTCTCTTTCTCTCTTCCAGAATAAGGTTAAAGGAGGACCAGGTACATATGCCTATTTGAATCTCATGTTCCCTTTTAAACTTCATATGCCCATGATGTTATGTACCTTAGCACATGCTCATATTTTTCTGTGTATATGTATTGGACAATCATGTATGCCTTGTGTCACATCTTGCCATCCATTCTTTTTAAAAAAAAAACTAGGATGCCTTCTGACCATGGCTGTGTCCTGGTCTTTCTTTATTCACTAATACTTTTGGCCTCCAGTCTGATGCATAACTTGATCATGTGAGACTTTAAATCTCTAATGCACAGACTTTTGTTAGGTTTTTAGTATGATTATGTATCTGTCATCATACTGATTTCATTGTCAATTTTAGCTCTCAATTAGAATTTTAAGAAAGGAATTTAAGGGTGCAAACATAAGGGAATCTAGATAAAGGTTTGAGAATTTCTTAGAGGGCACCACCTGTCCGTCACGTTAGCCAATGTGCTAAAAGGTGCAATGATTATTACCCCAAAATCTCACTTGTTACCCCAAAAAATCTCATTTGTTTGCACCAAGCCTTATTCCGATTTGTCCACCTCTATTCCACCCTTATCCCTAGAATCTAAAGGGCATAGTGTTAACAAAAACACCCTAAATCTAACGTCCCATACCCATGAAATATCAAATCCAAGAAATAACGTGAAATGCTAAATAAGAAATGTCAAAACATCATCAAATGAAGCTCCAAATGTATGCATACCATTTTACGCCCGACTTCACCAAAAGACAAAGCAGAAGCATAAAAGCATCCACAAATGTGTACCCTGTCACACACCTGAAGTACACCATCCTGAATCTTAACACAAACGTGAACCTATTCTCAAGTTAACATCATTCTCCTCAAAAACACTCCCAGACTAAGTAGTTTCCAAGTAAATCGTGATAGACAAGCTGGAAGGGTACATACTACGGAAAACAAGCTATCCAATATGGTGTCCAACACCCACTCTCAGATAACCCGAAGGAATGTCGACAAAGAATGAAACAGGACAACTAACTTCCCCATCACACTGTCTACGTGAATTTCGAAGCGCCATGATCGATCCTCAAGGGCTTGTAAATGGCGTACTTCCCTTGATAATGGTCTTCATTTCAATACCGCAAAATGCTTCTAATTGTTTAAGGAAGATATAAGTGACGCAGACATTATGTTCAGGTCAACAAGATGCAAGAAGAGAGAGTATACAAAATTGAGACTAGCACTCCCTTGACATGACTTGGAATAAACCATTTGAGTGAATATGAAAACTAAATGCTCTTCTACCACTAAAAAAAAATAAGGGGGTGTCTGGTGCAGCTTCCTATTGGAAAGCAGATTTGAGCTTCTACAACTCCAAGTCCAGTTATTTCAAGGAGAGGACATAACATGAGACCTTGGAAGTCATGTATATAGTGTTTCTGGCTTGCAACCATAAAGTTTAAATTGAAGTCTCCTAGATAGAGGGGAAAAAATGGGGTCACTTGAGAGTGACCTATGTAACTGCCCAAGTTAGTCTTCTCCTATCCAATAATTTTCATGTCCCTGGTGGAAATTAAAAGTGGCTTCCGACTAAATGTTTTGCAAAGCACACCTTAACTTCCATCTTTTCTCCGCAAAACAGGCTTAAGAGACAATTTTTCTTGCCAATATCTGCTTTCATATTGTATGAACTTCCTCTACGAAGTCCGCTTCAAAACCAACTTAGATTTTCATTACATGACAATTAAATTATGGCCATGCACATCTTTAGTCATCCATGAATATCTCCAACATTTTATCACTGGCTAGGACAACTGAATGTTTCCATGTTTACATTAGCAGGATGTTGTTCAAAATGAGACTCATTGAATCACAGTCTGCCTATCTCCAAATTGACAGAATAATCAAGTCTACCAAGAATCCCAAAGCTACAAATATTTTCACAATTAAAAAAAAAAGAATTATATAGATCTGTCAACTGTCACATCCAAACCTATCTGATCAAAGGCATTGCCACATAACCAAATGCTAAAATCTCCTTACATAATCTAATTAGAGTCTATTTGACATAGGCTTACAACTCGAGCAGTAACCACTAGAGAAAAAGCTTGGAACGATCCAGATGCTCTCTTAAAACACCACTGCAACATATAAAGAAAGAAAAGCCTCTCGAACCATGTGGACCTATAGAGAATGGACAGGGCATATGATCTATTAGAACAGTGAACAATACGAAAAACAAAATCATGATAATTTAGTAATCCTACAGGATTAAAATAAACCTCCCAGATGCCAACAGTACTATGATGTTATGTCTCCTGTAACCGTTAAATAAATGGCATAATCTCTCTTTCCTGAGGAATCACAGCTCCTTCAGTTCCTTCCAGTTTGGCCTACTACTTGCTCCTCCAATCTTCATCTCCTGGTTTTACTCCAGTTGTTTCCATTATCTGATCAAATTGTTCTTGTGGCTATCAAAAACAATATCAGAGAAATAACTAAGTTCCATAGTTCATGCTTCCTTTTCTGATGTTAATCATTTTCTTGGAACACATCACCAACTATGTGAAATGAAATGCATCTCTGACATTGCACTTAGCCACCGAAAGTCAATACAAATCCTAATAATGAATGGTGATTTCATGGTACAGGATATAGCAAAATAGATCAATTGTACAACATATACAGGACCACACATTCAATTTTGAGTTCTAAAATCCTTGCTGTTGAATTAGCCACAGATGGATACTAATTAACTATTCACATAATTAAAGATTCTGCTGGCACATAAGTTTGTCAAGGGACCAGTTACAATTTTAAGATCACAAATTAATTATCATCACATTGACATCATCAAGAGCATTTGTTTTAAGAAGGCAGATAAGCACATCCTAAGTCTTAAAATAAAACACATCAGAAGCAAACAACTATGGGTAAAATGTGTGTCCATCCAAGAATATCTTGGTTCTTAACATAAAAACAAGTGAGAAAGCAAGTACACTAGGGAAAAGGATGGACGATTTAAGCAAGTATACTAGGGAAAAGGATGGACAATGTAATATTTGCAGAGAAAGAAAAAGCAAGCAGTGAAACTGCATTGAGTCCCTCCAAGGGTAGAATGTAGATCTGAGAATAACAAACCGTAAAGAATTGAAGGAGCAAGCACAGCCCATCAATAATAGTTACATGCTACTGCAGGTTATACATGCTTATTTAAAAAAAAAAAGGGAAATACAAAAAAGGATGAGGTTGAACAAAAGATATCATGAAAAATATGAGTAGCTTATGATCATCAGATTGCTGAGGAAAACTAGAAGGTACAAACAATCTGATGCAGGATGACTCCAAGAACACACGATATCATATGTAACCAAAAAATTGGTAGGTAGTTAAATTAATAAGCATGCAATTTATTTCTGCAAGTCAATCAACACTTCCTCTCAATTATTTGGTTAATAGTTTACCAAGTAACACTTTTTGTATTTTGTTCCTAAACAGATAAGTGAGTTGCATCAAAGAATGATATACTATATCAGAAAGCCAAAAGCATGGTGAACAAAAATTGAAGCACAAAAAAGTATAATGCGCATGTGTTTTAAAGCTGATGCATTGATGGTCTAGTATCAACCATACCAGGCCTGAAAAAGAAGTGTGGTTCCTATTTCTTCCAGCGATGTTTTGGGCAGTTTGGACTGAGAGGAACAATAGAAGATTCAGAGATGAGTTCAGTAGTGGTTGGGTTGTTCTGAGGAAAGCAGTCAATCAGGTAGTTGAATGGGGAAAGGCAGCAAGGATTGCCCTGGATATTGATGACCCATCTTCTTCTATCTACAAGGCGTGTCAATGGAGGACTCCGATTACTTGAGATGGCCTGGTTTTGAAGCTCAGCTGTTGTACTTATCCCTGTTTTTTGTTTTCTTCCTTTTATCCTCAGGATAAAATAGTAACCTTCTTCGGTTGGTGTATTGTTGGGATACCCTGCTCTTCATGGCAGTGTGGCTGTTTTTTCCGCTTTTTTGTGTCTTTTGGCATTGGCCAAATGATGTAATCTTTTTCTTTTCAATGAAATGTGACTTTGTCACCTTCAAAAAAAAAGCTTTTGAAATTAACTACTTCTGATACATTTTCCTTTCCGCCCCAATTCTAATATGGATCGGATGGCAATGGCCATCAAAACAGGTTTTGTGTTTGGCTTGTTGTTGATGCTGCTAAAAAACAGAAAGAAAGGACAAAGGGTTCAGATGGTTTGCTTAGCTGTGTGATTTAGATTAATCAGAAAATTCTCTGGTGTGGTTCTCAGACGGGAGACAGAAGAGTTGACATGTAAACAGGTGGTGTGGAGACTGGATGAAGGTGGTGTAGAGGTTGGATGTAATATCAAGGGAAAGACTTAGGTTTGGGCTTCTACTTTCAGAAGGGGGTGGAAACTTGCCGGATGCAGTAGAGGACAAAATGCTGGCAGCAGATACTGCTATTGACCCACAGGTGAGTGCAACAAGACTGTGTATGTGGAGTATGGATAGGCTGCTCGGCTGTTGGCAGTGAATGATGCTGCTGTGATCCCACCACAGGATTGCAGCAGATATCAAGGGTCCACATCCACAGCGAGGTTACTGTTGGCTCCTGTCTCTCTCGTGCACTGCACTTGTAGGGAAAACAGAGAATGGGATGATTTCACTGTTCCTCTCCGGAATTGGATGATATCAGCCTGAATCAGCCAGGATCGGCCGATTCAGGCACCCTTTTTTTTTTGAAAAAAAAAAAAGAGGATTGCACCGCATTGGGCTTGGATCGGTCGATACCAGGCCGATCCCGGATCCCCTCCCCCTTAACGGGGGATCGGGACACAAATGCTGCGTGCTGCTTCTACTGCTTGCTGCTCCTGCGGGATGCTGCTGGGTGTCACCGCCCTCGCCGCTCG
This sequence comes from Zantedeschia hybrid cultivar, assembly GCA_030544215.1. Lineage (NCBI taxonomy): Eukaryota > Viridiplantae > Streptophyta > Magnoliopsida > Alismatales > Araceae > Zantedeschia > Zantedeschia hybrid cultivar. The sequence goes on from JARZZO010000014.1 coordinate 76,508,454, forward strand.
CCGTCGGCGACCCCGTCCTCCTCTCTCTCTCTCTCTCTCTCTCTCTGACCGAAAGAGGGGGGTCTTCACCCCGTCACCACCGCCCATCCATCCGGACTCCAGCAGTTGCCGCCGACGACGTTGGATTTCTTCGCGGATTCCAATCCAAGTTAAGGTATGTTTCAATCCCGAAATTTTTTAAATTGTCAGAAAATTAAAAATAACTTATGGTAGTGTAGATCTATTAATCTTTCATTTTTAAAAAAAATAAATAAAATGTTGATTAGACAAAATCCCTAAAATTAACCTTAATTCAGAGTTGAAAATTAGAACTTTTGTATGATTAGTATAAGTAAGGTTCAATTGAGTGTGTCAAGCACTCAATTGAATTTATTAGAACCTGATTGCATAGTTTTCTACATTAATTGCACGTGCTAAACGCTAATTACCTAAAATTAACTTTAATTAGGAGTTAAATATTGATATTTTTACATAATCAATGTAATTAAAGTTCAATTGAGTGTACTAAACACTCAAATGATTGCACATATTTATGCATTAATTATATGTGGTTAGCACTAATTACTTAACATTAACCCTAATTAGGGGTTAAAATTTGAGACATTTGCATAATGAGTGTAATCATGGTTCAATTGAGTGTGTCAAATACTCAATTGAACTTATTAGAATCTGATTGCACAGTTTTGTGCATTAACTGCACATCATTAATGCTAATTACTCAAAATAAATCCTAATTAGGGGTTAAAATTAAAGTAAAGTTTTTGTATGATTGATGTAATTAGGGTCCAATTAAATATGTCAAACACTCAATTAAACTTATTAAAATCTGATTGCACAAATTTGTACATTAATTATACGTCATTAGTACTAATTACTCAAAATTAATCTTAATTTCAAGTTAAAAATTAAAACTTTTGCATAATTAGTGTAATTACAGTTCAATTGAGTGTGTCGAACACTTGATTAAACTTATTGGAATATGATTACATAGATTTATGCATTAATTACATGTGATTAGTACTAATTGAACTTATTTGTACATTTTTATCTTATGTAAAAATATGACAGAGCAATGACATCATGAACAGGAGGTGGAGCAGGAAGGTGATTTTAGTTGGCAACATTGTCTACTGAACGCTAGGCAGAGGAGGGTCAAATACAAGTAGTGTGAAAAGGTGATGGGTGGAGGCGTGTATCACCTAAAAAATCATATTGTTGACATAGCATGAAATGTCAGCAGATGCAAGTCAATTCCACTGGACTTGAAGAGGGAAATGAGAGCTTACATGTTAGGTCAAAAGACCCACAAAGATTTATCAACTCAGTAACAGATGGATCTGCAAGATGAGATATCAAGGGCCAGAGACGGAAGGATTACAGTCAGCCTATTCAATGGCCGATCAGTTTAGAAGATGATGAGGAGGAGGAGGAGGAGGATCTATATGACCCTGATCTAAAGTACACTAGAGTTATTCGTGCCAATCTGCGTACAAATAGAAAAGATGAGGACTGGCGAAGAGGCATAAGATCATCAGGTTGATCTCAGTCTGAGAAATTCCTTCCTAGGGACTCTTCTGTTGGCAAGGCTATTGCTGTTGTATTGGGTTGTAACGGGCGGCAGATGTGGCACGGACTCTTATGACCATTTTTTACACATACCAAGGCCTACCAGACAACCTGGAATCAAGCAAACCTTGGAAAAAATTAAAGCCTCAGTAAGAAATGTCTTGAAATGAATTGGGAAGTGATTTTTGCATGTAGGTGTGCCAGCACATACAGCATCAAGCACATATTTTCAGACCATGGTGGATGCAACTGCAGATGTTGGGCCTGGTCTAAAGGCCCTCACACCTCGCTACATTTATAATGTTGACCTCGAGGAGGAGTATAATAAGTTGAAGGCGCGGGTGGACAACTTCAAAGCGTGTGGAAAGAACATAGTTCTACCATCATATGTGATGGTTGAACAGAGACGACGAGAAGATCCATGATTAATTTTCTTGTCTATTGCAACGAGAGCATCATTTTTTTGAAGTATGTAGATGCCTTCAACAATATAAAGAATGTTTATTTGTATAGACTCATGGATGAGGTGATGGAGAAAATTGGTGAAGAAATTGTTGTGCAGGTGGGCACTGACAATGACGCAAGCTATAAAGTAGCTGACAGATTGTTGATGCAGAAGAGAAAACATTTGTATTGGATGCTTTATGCAGCACATTCTATTAACTTGATGATGGAGAAATAGGCAGAGACCTTTTTCTGCTGAGGTGATAAAAAAAAGCTCAAATGATCACCGGATTTATCTATAGTTGCAACATGATCTTACATATAATGTGAGAGCATAAAGGTGGACGGGATCTCCTTCGTACTGGCCCTACCAGATTTGCATCTATCTTCAGGTCTTTGGAGAGTCTAATGAAGTACAAGTATCAGTTGGTCTAGTTAATCTACTCTGAGAATTTTCTGGCACATATAAGGACATTCAGGGCCGATGCTAGGTATGTTGTTGTGACAGTGCAAAGGCTGAATGGGCAAAAAAATAAGATAAAGTTTCTCGCTACTTGAAAGTGGCTTAAACCTATGATACATGTTGAGGATGGTTGATGGAGATGATAAAAATGATATGGGATACATGTGCTGAGGCAATGGATAGAGCAAAGAAGCACTTGAGGACAAAGAATCTGACAACTTATGAGAAATGATGGAGGATCATTGACGATAGATGAGTGTATACTTTCCATCATGATCTCCATGTTGTTGGATAGTTCTATTTTTTTTCAAGTTGATTTTCTTTGATTAATGTTTAGAACATTTATTTTGATAACTAATGAATCTTAATTCAAATGCAGGATATTTTTTCAACCCAAAATATCAATACGAAGAGAGATGCATGATGATATGAACGAAATGATAGATGTCTTATCAGAGGTAGAATACGAAGTAGGAGTTTAAGAAGATCTAGTATTTTATTAATAACTTGTGTCATTTACTAATATTTTATAGATGGAGAGATTTAAAATGAAGACTGGCATTTATGGAGATGAGGACGTAAGAACTAACATTAAGGAGGTCAACTCCAAGTTAATTATATAATAATTAACCTTCAGTTTAATCAATTACTATCATTAATTATTAATGTTGTCTTCTTTTTCTTTTTACAACAGATGAATGATGGTTCCAAATTAATTATAGGCAAGCTGGCACAAACCCTTTGGCGTATATTGCAGTGAGAGTGCTCAGTCAAACCACTTCTTCCAGCCAATATGAAAGAGATTGGAATGCATTCAGTCTCATTCACACGAAGATTCATACCAAATTGGGTGTTTCTAAGCCGGAGAAGCCGATGTATTGTGGCTTATCAATTGGTCTGCCAGTAAACTCCATGAATCTTTGTCGTTCAAGCTTTGTCTGAGACTTCCTCTTTGAAAATCCTTCTTTCTTGATTTTGAAAAAAAAAATCTTTGGTGGATTTGAAAATCTTTGTGGAAATCTTATCTTTTGATTAGATCCTTTTGAAAAATGAACTTTTGTTTTGAAAAGAGGATCTTTAAGTTTGAAAACATGTTCTCTTTTCTTTTAAGTAGCCTTTTAGGATTAATCCTTAAAGTCAACATTACTTTTGGATCGATCATAAATCCGTGTTCTTGACCTCTCCCCACTGATCTTGGTCAGTGTTAATTACACCAATCATAGATTGGTAACCCTTAATTAACCATTCAATAAGGCTTAAAGAGAAAGCAGAAAACAAGCAAAGTTTGGTGCAAGCATGCAAATCATTTTTTTGTTCTCTTATCAGAAAAGTCTATAAAATATCTTTTAAACGATACTTAAAGGATTTTTAAATTCTCATAAGGACATGAGTATTTCAGGCATCTTAGAGTGCTAAGAAGACAAGTTTTGAGACCTAGACTTCATCCTTAAAGAAGGTAGATTCCTTGAAATCATCCTTTAAGCATCTTTTAAAAGGATAAAGGATTATTTGGACAACATATCCTCTCATTTAAGTTCTTTTGAGAATAAAGACTACTAAAAGATATCCTTAAATAATGGGGCATGAAAACCACCACATAATTAAGGATATTCCTTAATGGTCCTTTAACCAATATGAAGGAACCACAATTTTTAGGCCATGCAACCAATATGAATGAACCATAATTTAATGGTCAATCCACCAAGAAGAAAGAACCACATAAGTTGATGGTTACCCCCATTGATAAAAATGAACAAAGAATTATATTTATAGTCCTTCTATGAATGAGGGTGAACTATGACTTCGTAGCCGGTTCACCAATATGACAGAACCATAAAAGTCAATGGTCACTCCATCAATTAAAATGAACCAATAACCATAATATTTGGTCACTCTACCAATAACAGTGAACCATAAACATTGTGGCCGATCCAGTAATAGGATAGAACCATGAAACTTTGGCCATTCAACAGATATGAATGAACCACTTTTCTTCTTCTTCTTCTTTTTATATAAAACTTTGGTCATCCAACCAATAAGGATGAACCAGATTTTATTAAAACATGTAGATTGATTACCATGAAGTTTATGGCCATCCAACCAATATAGATGAACCAGATTTTATGAAAACATGTAGATTGATTAACATGAATTTTTATGGCCACCCAACCAATATGGATGAACCATGCTCTATTAACATGAAACAATATAAGAACACATGAATTAGCTAACATGAAGTTTATGGCCATCCAACCAATATGGATGAACCATGCTCTATATATTTTGTTTATAAAATCCCAATAGGATAGTGACACTTTTTTTCTTCTTCTTCACACACAAGAAATACAAGCCTTCAAAAATCTGCAGAGCTTCCTTTCCTCCACTTCTTTTGCTCCTGTGTGTGTGTGCCCTCTCTTTTTGCAGGCTCTGTTCTTTTTTTGCTGCATGTCGGGGGGTTTTGTGTGCTGCCATGGGGCCTATTTATAGGCTGCTGGGGCACGCCGGTAGGGGGGGCGCATGGAGGACCGGTAACACCACCCACCGGTGCCACCTAGGCGCTGGTGGGGGGCAGGATAGGGCTAGAGAGAGATAAAGGATAGAGATGGGGCTCGGATAAGGATAAAGGTGGGAGAGAGATAGAGATGGGGCCGGGTAGGAGAGTGGATAGAGACCCCTTTTTTTGTATTTATCTCTTTTACTCTCTCTCTTTTTCATCTTATCCTCTCCCTCTCTTTTTTCTTTAAAATAGGGGGCCGGTTGGGAGGAAATTAGGGCCAGCTGCCTCTCTTTCTCTTCCCCTGTGTGTGCTGTCCCTGCTTCTCCTGCTGCTGGCTGCTCTGGCTCTGTTGATTGCTGGTCCCTGCTGCCTTGGAGACTGGTTGCCACAGATTTGTAGCTGGCTGCTGCTGTTGTTTGGAGGCTTGCCGCTGCTGTTTGTAGCTGGCTGCTGCTGTTGGAGACTCTTCTTGCAGCGTTGGAGGGTTGCATTGCTGCAGCTTTGAGGTATGGCTATCCTCTCTTTTTTTGGGGTTCAATACTTTGACAAACCTCTCAGAACATTGCAAAAGCCATCTCACTGAGGACAAGCTGACCAATTTTAATGGTGTCCAAACAAAATGCAAAATTCTCCAACATCCATTCTTAACCTCCTCGGGAGATCTTACTACTCATTGCTCAGCATCCTTTTCTCTTCTGGCCTCAATCATCAAACAACCCTCTTTAGTGCCAATGATTTTAAACACGATCTAGTGGTGATGATTTTGAACATGATGCTTTGAAGGTCGACCAGTTCATAGACGTTTGTAAGACTTTAAGCCTTGGACACATTGGACAAACTCCACAATTCCTCCTGTTGATCTTGATCCGTTTCACAACATCACTTGTCTTGCATACTTTTTAATTAAAGTTAATGTCACCATTTAAAGTAACAATGCCTTTCAGGGACTTGCCATCCATCAACACAAATGTCATGCTGGTAATCAATGTGCACAATAATGGACTTACAAGTCACAAGGCATGATACTTGTGAAATTCTTCAAGTGTCAAATAATTGCACATCACTTTGTCCTCCAAGGTATGACATGCAAAAGATAGTGTACGACAAAGGAAAGATCCAAAATTAGTCAGGAAAGCTAATCATTTATCCAGCACAGGTGGGAAAAAGTAGACTAACTTTCTGCTGCAGGACATCATGGGACAATTGAAGAAGTTGTATATTTTGCATATTTGTCTTGCAGCATCGACTATGTCAACCTAGCACAACCAAGCTAAAACACCATGAAGCTGAGGTTCTCAAAACACCTTTTTTATAAGGTATAACAAAATGTATTAGTATTTATGGAAAGTGCATTTACAAGATAGACCAATATAGTATTTTCTATAAAAAATGGTAGATGCTAGGAAACTAGTAAACAAATAACCAACTTGAAGATTCTGACAATTAGCACATGATCAAATAGCATAAAAAGCTAAAACACAAGTACTAAAATATAAAGTGGGAAGAGGCCAAACAAATGAAGAGAAAAAACAAAGAAACAAAGGAAAGAAGATTTTTTCAAAAAATTAGTAGATGAGAAAAAACTGGTTTGCCAGACTTTGAAAATAACACTAGAACACTAAGAAAGAAAAATAAATCCAAAAAAGAAATAAATGAATGAATGAACAACATTAATAAAAAATCAATTAAAGAAAATTAAGGACAGAGATCAGAAGAATAACAAAATAAAATCCGTGATGACTTCGTGTAACTATACACAAAAATAAAGGAGTAATTACCTTGCTTCTTTATCGAACCCAAAGCGAGCACCAAAATAGAATGCAACAGCAAGCAGCCAAGCATCACTGTGAACTGCAACTAGAGCCAACCAGTCACTGTCATTCATGCCATCTCTAGCAAAATTAATTCCCAGTGCTGGCTCAGGAAGTTCTGGAGGTACTTCCTCTGCAGGCAAGGTAACTTCCCAGGTTTCATTTGGAAGCCCATAAAGACACAAGTTCTCCTTCTCTGTAAAAGCAGCAGATGAATTCAGCAATGGAGGCAGCATTCTCCATGAGGACAACCCCAAGGCAAAACAGAGGTTTCCCTAGGAAATAGTGGATGTCCATCCCACAGAAATTAAGAATTACTAGCATAATCTAGCTAAACACAAAGTAATATTTACCAAGCATGATGAGGATTATGCCCATAAAAGATTGCAACAAAACTGAAAATGGAAACTTTGCTCATAACAATATTAACAATGGAGGGAGGATCCAAGCATGGCTAATCAACAGATGACAAGCTTAACAATATATATATATATAAAAACAAACTCCTGCTGTCTTACAGCACCACAAAGATAAAATAAGTAACAATAGCCAAATAAAAATAAATAAATAAGCCAAGTCTGACTCTACTTTCTATTTTGTTTACAGAAGCATGAAACTAAACTTACCAAGGGCCACTATATATGTGTGATCATATAAAAATAAATAAACAGACAGAAACTTTCAACACCTTAGACAGGAATTCTGTGATCCCTGACAATGCAAGTTTCCTAGTGTAGGTTTGGAAATGGAATATGCTTAGAATAAGGCATGGAAGAGTATGGATTTTAAGTTTTACCTTGGTAGCACAGAATAGGATAGGAATCAGACTCCACTAGAATAAGAATAAAGGTTCAATCCATATTCCACCAAGTCATGATAATATGGATTCAAGCTTTTTTTAATCATGTTTAGAATAAGAGTGTTTAAAGGTTCTACCAAATTATAATAATATGGATTCAAGTTTTTATTCATGTTAGAATTAAAGTGTTTAAAGGTTCAATCCATATTCTACAAAATTACAACAATATGGATTCAACTTTTTTATTCATGTTAGAATAAGAGTGTTTAGAGGTTGTACTTTCCTATTTATCTCTTATTCAATTCTCATCCAAAGTAAATGTTCATCTTGAAACAACAATTTCTACTCAATGTAGAATAATATCTTTTTAAACTCATTTTCCATAACAACCTTCGTTTGGATGGTAAGAAAAAAACAGATTTACCATAACCTCACTTGAGCTTATCATGCATTCAAAGCCTCTCCATAAACATGCTTTACATAAAAGTTGGTTTACACTGGACACTTTCAGGTTTGTCATAAACTCAATTGTGTTTACACGGAACAACCAACAAAAGTTCACAGAAAACATGTATACGATAAACAGATATGTATTTATAATAATCCAAAAAGGGCCTACGATTAGAACAAGGACTCAAATACGTGTTCGACATAGAATCCTGGAGCGTCTTATCCCGTTAGCAAACCAAAGCCCAAGGTTTTGGGCCGGCTTTGCCTATAGACCGTATATAAAGGGGAGAAAAATAAACAACCTCCAAAAAAGGAAACCCAACAAAGGATTGCAGCATCATCAGAAAGCCTCTTCTCGGAAAAAAATAATAAAATCAGAAGAAAAAAAAGAAGGATTCAGCAACCAGAGACATTGTAATCCTCCCTACTCAAGAAGCCCTCCTTTTCATATGCACACACGAAACAACCCACCGAGTTAAAAACTCCGGCCCCATCAAACGAGGAGAAGAGACAGCGGGGTGGCTTACCGGGATCGCATTGGGCGTAAAACGTGCGAACATCTGCAACGCAAATGCGAAGAGAAAATGTCGCAATCAGAAAAAAAGAGAATCACAATTCGACCAAAGCAGAAGAACGCAAGACAGAGAGCTCAGATGTGGAAGAGAAGGAAGCAAGAGAGAGGACCCGTGGTGAGGGCTTTGATCAGGCCGGCGCGCCTGCCCCTGAAATCTTTGAAGACTTCCTCCGCCGTGCGCGGGTTGTACGGCCCCGAAGCCCCTTCCATTTCCGGCGGAGGCCACCTCTATGGCTACAAATGGGGTCCCAGAAGCTCCGCACGGCGCGCGGATTTCGCCTTCTACTGCCGCGCGAAGAAGCAAAGAAATCTGAGGGCGTAGGCAACCAGGGACGCTAGGGTTTGGGGACGGTGGAAACTAGGGTTCCACTGGCGGCGCGGCGGAGCGGTGAAACCCTAGTTCGCCTCTTCGAGAAGGGGAAAGGGGGGTGGTAATGGCCAGGAGAAGGAGGATGAAGAGAGAGGAAGGGAGGAGGGAGGGAAGCAAAGAACGCTGGAGAAGGGAGAGGAGTGGTTTTTGTTGGGTTTTCCGCTCCTCTTTTTTCCCTTTTTATGTTCGCGCACATCGCGGAAATGGCGTGCCTGTAACATTTATCTCTCCCTATGACGTTAAAAGGTCATTAATGCATGCGAAAATACAAAAAAACAAAAACTCATTTTGATTTCTAAGTTCTTTTGAATCCCAATTTCTAAGCAAAAATAAATATTTATTCATCTGCTTTTAGTTCTATTTTGCTCCCTTTCTAAAGCTAACTAGTACCATAAAAGATTGAACTTTAGTTTCATATTAGGTTCGTAGATTGTTGATGTGATAAACGATGGTAGTTTCATAAAGGGATAAGGTATTTATTCTTATTTAAGATGATATTAAACAACACGGATATTATCCTAGCATCACAATGTATTTGTCTTATAAGAAATGGATATTTTTGTTTTTATTTTTACTTTCATATAAGAAATTGATGCGAAAATGAAAATATGAATATCCGTTTTTGTTTATGTTTCCAATTTCTATATAGGAAATGAAAGCAGAAATCCTTATTTTCATTTCTATCTACGACTCGTTTGCAACCCTAATCTCTTACAAAACTTTTGAAGATGCTCTACTCAAGTTACATTAAAAATTATTTGATCTAAAGGCCACGACGATAGCAAATATCAATAGGAATATATCTGTCAGACACAACAAATTACTACAAATAAGATACAAAGACACAAAAAACAATCTAATTTTATATATACAAATTATATATAACTATTAAAAATAAATAAATTTTTAGCCTTTTAATTTTAAATTATCCATATTAATTTATCGGTATATACAAGAATAAATTTTTAGACTATTAATCACATTATTAAATAAAGTATCTAAAATTCATCCATATGCTAATGATGTCCTAATGACAAAAATCTATAAACAAAAAAATAGATTAAAGTCCTCTCAATAATCTTAACTCCAAAGAAGGGAAGTGAAACTTCCATCCCAAGTGATTGAAATCGTGGTACTTGAATATAATCTGGCAAGCTTGATGTATCTTGATCCTCTTGTGCTATTGACTCCTCTTAACTTTAGGTGTCCACTACTTATATTGGTTCAGGAGAGTCATCAATCCAATCTTCTTATTGCTTAAGTTCAACATCGTTAAAGTTGGTTGGATCATAAGTTGAATCTGTCCTTCTTAGTTATTTCCCTCTCAACCTCCAGTTGTAGTAAATGAAAACAAATTTATCTAACTTTTGTTATTTAAGATTATTTCTCTTCTTAATATGAATATGATCGAACGTACTTCAATTTCTTTCATAAGGTGAAGATGGAGTGGTTTTGATTCAATATAATAGCAACACATTGGAGGTGTAGAGTACTGATTCCATAAGAAGTCTACCAACTCTCTAACTTAAGAAGGAAAAATAATAAGTTAGGTAGAACAATGTATAATTTTAAATTCTAAATGACACTGGACATAATAAATAAAATATTTATTTACCTGGGGAAACTACATTCCAACTATTAATTATTGAATCTGAACCAAATTTCCCATATATGTTCTTAAACTATTGAATCTACAATGATAGCATTATTCAATCAGTAGACAAAAATATTTAAATAAAAATAAAATATTATTACTGATTATATTCATATTTCGTCTTACCTCATCAACAGTATTAACTCTTGCTATCATATCTCTTTCAAGAACCTCACTAGCAGTATGTAAACTTGTAAGAATGTATATGTCTTTGTTCACATCAACCCGATAACATATCCTTGAATTGAGAAAATAGCCAGCCAAATATAAAAGATGATGAAACTTTATCTCAAGTCTTTTGTCAATGATTATCCAATATTTTATATAAGCACTTTTAGCATGTATATGAGCTTCAAGCCTTCAACAATAACACGCTTTGCTTTGTCCATTTCAGCATATAAATAAGCCTTTGTTGGCTTCTCCTCATGATCTATCAGACGCAATACATGAACAAATGGGACTACTACCTTCTGAATTTTATCAAGATGTCGCCAAAATACACATCTGTTAGTGCTAACTCAATCTCAAGTCCTTCTAGTGTTTTTGCATATTCTGAGGTATTCCATTTCTTTGACAGAAATAATTTCTTAAACGCACCTCATTGTTATTAAAATGAAGTGTAAGACTCTAACATATAAAAAAAATCAATCAAATAAGATGAGCAAATTTATGGTACTCGTTGTATCAGACTCTCAAGCAACATATAATTTGTGGCAAGCCAATGTAGGCCTAGTAATCTACTTTTTTCTTTGTGTGCCTTTTCATAACAAACCAAGTGTGGTTATAAACATATCTTACAGCTTGCTTAGCTTCCTCTATTAGCCCCTCTATATGTTCCATTTTTTCAATCTCAGCTAATATTAAATATGTCCAATAAACAGCACAAATAGTTCAAAATAAGTGCTTTATCTTTTTCATCAAAAATCTCCATGTAGCAACGTAATTTGATGCATTGTCAGTGATTATTTGAACAACTTTTTCTTCACCAACTTTATCTACCATCTCCTCTAACAACTTAAATAATTTTTTTGCATTTTTCACAATGCGAGAAGCATCAATTGATTCTAAAAACATTATTTCACGTGGACAAGATACTAAAAAGTTTATAATAGTTTTTCCATTCTAATCCTTCCATTCATCAGGTACGAGTGTACAACATGTCTTAGTACATGAATTTCTAATTTCTTGCAAGTAATTGTCAAGCTTTTCTTCTATGCATCCAAGAGCCTTGAACTTAAGTGATATGGTGTTGGAGATTGAAATCTAAGATCACAAGCTCCAAAAGCCTCACAAATTAAAAAAAAGAAGAAAGGAGAATCAATTGCACTAAAGCAGATGGCCGCATGATAAAACCAATGGGTATTACTTCAGATCTACATATAGTTACTCTCGTGTTTGTTGTTGCGAGCATTTGACTTATACCAACAGCTAATCTTTTAGAGGTATCTTTTTCATTGTGACTTGATTGTCCACCTTCTATAACACCTTCATCACCATATTGTCTAAAACTTCCCACATTGTCTACCAAACTTTTTCTCTCTCTTTTTTTTTTTCGATTTTCTTAACTATGACCGTTCCAAAGTCCTCTTGAATAGTTGGAGGCACTTTTGTACATGGTATAGTATCACCTTGTTTTTTTTTTTTTTTCAAGATGATGCTTAAAGCAAAAAATTCCTCATAAAATAATACTTCCCCAATAGTTAGATCTTATTTTCTTCTCATCCTTTGTGGTACGATTGCCATAGCCCCAACCAAGATCTGAACACTTGATTATGTTTATCTCCAATGAAGTTGGACTAAAATTATTTTGAGAAATTGAAATAGTATTTTCTATTGTCATTGATGAACTTGTAGTGGGCTATACATTAATACACTGATAGTAAATATCAAAAACAAAATAGCAAATAAGCAATAATATTGAATACGAACCACACTAACTGTAATAAGATATTTATACAATAATTTTTTTACCTTTGTAAAAGAATACGTAGAAAATTTTAAAAATAGACATTATTATTTAGCATGTTGGGTTGTTTTCATTGAAGTGATTAGGGAACCTATAGTGGGCCATGTATGTATAGAATTGTAGAGGTAACATACTAAAAAGGTAAAGAGTAAAAACGAAAAGTAACGAAGGTTACAATGCCAACAGTAACTGAGACAATCTTTAATGGTCCAAATCATCCAAATGACATCTCTTTTAATATGATATTTGTAAAGTAATTTTTCTGCCTTGAGAAAAGTACAAAAGCTACAACAAAAAATAATGCCCAATAGCAATTAGGACAGTCAAGCAACATTTATTCTACAAAAATATCCATGAAAATATGTTTTTTTTAGAAAGGGTATAAAGCTACATATTTGTGCTTTTTATCTTGGAGAAAGGGTACAAAGGCCTGCCAAAGGATTAAGTAGTTGAACTAGGTTCCCATGGGCCCTTGGGCACCCATGGAAGGATCCCCAAGGTGGGTTCGACCTTCAAGCACCCTTCAACACTCCACAACTCGGACCGCACATGGTTGCGGCTGCAGTAGAGGTCGAATAAGTGGGTTGTCGAGGTGAGTTTGACCACAAAAGTAAAAGAAAAATGGTACAAAGGCTGCACATGTGTAGAGGTTTTGACTAGAGCATGTAGGTGTATTATTTAACACACATGGAAATATGAATCCCCTCTAGTTTCTCAAAAACCACAACAACTTCGAAATAGAATCCGTTGGACGTTGATTTCTCCTTCTAGTTGGTGGGAACAAGCCTTCTTTCTCTAATTATTTTCTTAGTTTTAGATTAGAGATAAAGACTAACATGTATTGATCTTCTATTCAATAGTTTATAGACGTTGTTTGAGAACCTTGTAATGGCTCTCCTCAAAGCATTGGTTCGACCAATGGAGATTTTTTTTTTCAAGAATTCTTGTTGTAGATCTATCCATGTGGTGACAGGTCTCCCAATGGTCTTAGGCTAATATTTAGCTCGGTCTTTCAAAGAAAATGGGAATAGAATGAGCCGGAGAACATCATCAAAGAGCTCTTGGATTTTAACTATAAGGTCAATTTCAAGGAAGTTGTCCAGATGCTTATATAGATCTTCATGAGGATTCTCGAAAAAAGATGGAAGCATATGAATGGTACGGGGGTCAATCTCACATTGTTGGGTATGGATTTCGGGGAGTTGGATGCAAGTGGATAGAGTGTACTCAGTAAGATAGAAATAGTCCCTCAACTGCTTAGTTGGCTTCATGGATGGAGATTGGTTGCACTCATATTGGATTTTTGTTTTTAAGATTTATATTTTTTTTCTATTAAGAAACAAGTTGTCAATGCAAATTAACCTATGGACCTAAGGGTTTCCTAGACCTATGAACACAACTAGTGCGAATTCCCTCAAGTTTAATTGAAGTCCACATACACTTTTGGACTAGCTCAGTAAGAGGTGGGATTGTGGGAGGCTCCCCTCGCTCTCGCAAGGTCCTAATTAGAGAACCATGAGTCCACTTATGCTTGCCATGTTAACCTCTTTGCCTATACACCAACCTTAAAGAGTGGTGCAAACACAATCTTACTTAAGGTCCAACCACTAATTGAACTGAATGTGGGCTTTATCACAAATCGATTAAGGATCCAGTTAAGTCCACTTTCAAGTTATTCACTAGCCAGGTAAGAGGTTGGGATGTGAGAGGCTCTCCTCACTGTCGTGAGGACCTAATTAAGTAACCACAAGCTCGCTTAAGGCGTTTGCCTTTGGATCTCTAGCCTTAGACACTAGTGTCCAAAATGAAAATGTGTTCAATTTCACCTTCGTTTCAATGTAAACCCTAAGGTCAAGTTGCTATTCTTTTTTTATTGAGCTTTGGGTGAATGCATGATGCAAGGAGATTATGGTTTGTGGGCTAAGGAAGGATGATCAAATCTCCACCTTACATTGTTATGGATTATGCCCTTAAGATGTTTTTTAAGCATGCAATGTACAAACAAACCAAATCAACAATAAGTTCTTATGCCAAAATGAGATAAAAATACATGCATATAATAAATAACAAAAATTAAATAGAAGCAAACTACTTATAATAAATTACTAAATGATGTATGTCCTAAAATATGAAAGTGTGATCTCTAATCTTATGATGATGAATTTTATTGGGTTCAAGTGTTTTTTTTTTTTTAAATTTAATGTCCCTATCCAACCAAAAGAGCAATAGATAAAAAAATATCTTTTTTATTTTTTTATTTTTTTGAATCTTAAACATGGAAACTAGTTAAATAAGGAATCTGAAATAAAATAATAGAAAAGTAGGGTTACGTACCTCAGAAAATTCTGAATTTTCTATAGGAACCCACTCTCTTTTTCTATGATTTCTGATTTTTTTTCAAAATTTTATGGTTTTCAAAAATAATTTAAAAAAAAATTCAATTTTTTTGCTATTTTCCACTATTTTTATGATTTCCTAACTTTTGCATGTACCCCAAAGAAGATCAGGAACCTAAAACTTTCCAGAGACCATTTTTTATCAATTTCCTTATTTTTACAGATTTTTTCACATTTTTCTTGAATTTTTCCTGCACACAATTAAAAGACAATGTTAATCTAGATTGATTCCACGTAAAAAAAAAAGGAAAAAGGTGAAGATAGAAGTATACACAAGAACACCCAAAGTTAATCAACGTAAAAAAATACCAAAATCTCGTCGGCAACGGCGTCAAAAATTGGTGTGCTCGTAATGTGCGTCGTTAACACGTTCGAATACAGATCTAAATAAAATCAGACTCGCAACAAAATTAGAGAATGTAGTACTATGGTAAGACCGGGTCGAATCCTCAGGAAGGTCAAGTTTGATTTGAAAACCTTGGTTTGATTAGATCATATTCAAATTATGATGCAATAAATCTTTTTTTTTATTTTTCTTGGTTTAAAAGATAAAGAAAACTTAAAGTTAAAAATAATTTTTGTTATGCTGTAAAATTATTTCTAAACTACTTGAAACCTACATGCACTTTGAAAATACAACTAAAATTCTCCAAAGAAATTGACAACTTACCAAAGCTCACATAAAATGATGAACCAATGTAAATTAAAAGTAATGAACTAATGTGATAAACACTAACACACTCAAATCTAAAAAATAAGAAAATAATGTTCCTGCAATGATCACAAGAATAAAATTTTATAATCCTAAAAGACAAAGCAACAAATCTAAAAACCAGTATTGTAGAGACCTACTGGGGGTACATGTACAAATGAAAAAATAAAAAAAGTATGAGACAAAAAATATTTAATGAGGGTTGTGCATACGGTGTACATATAGTGCAAATGGATTGTGGTATGTTCCAACTAGAGCAAGCCACGTATCCGGAAGAGGGAGAGAATAAGAGAGAGAATAAGAGAGAGAAAAAAAAAGGAGGAGGAAGAAGGTTGTGTGAGATGGGAGAGAGAAGTAAGAGGTAGAAACTTTTAAAATAAGTCAAGCACAATGGAGAATGGAGACTCCCATAAGAGAAACTTAGGATTTATAGGCCAAGAGGGATTTTAAAATTTCAAAATTTGGCACCAAAGATAAATAAATTTGAATTTTGAATTAAAACTTATCTCCCCTTAATTGGAGGAACCTCCTCCAAGATAATGGGACTTTTAAAATTGGAATTTTGAAGATAAAAAATCTCTCTATCGTTTGAATTTCAAGATTCCCCCCTTCTTCTCTCCCTTAGTTGGCATGTGGTCTCCACTTGAAAAGAAAGCATGAAAATAAATTATTGTTTTTACTAGGATTCGAATCTTGGTCACTTCAATAGAATTCATATGTACATTAAGCCTTCAATAATTACCGAAAAGCTCTTGTTGATAATAGAATTCTCACAAATCTATTGACACTCAATTAATCACATGAAATGACGACATTTTTTGAAAGGATCACTGATTTATCTATCATTTCATATAGTTTTGTACATAAAATCACAAGTGTAATGTGTAAATTCTATCTATTTATTACCTAAAAATATGTAATTATTAGTGGATTTCAAAGAAAGAAGATTGTCACTTTTTCTTTTATTGTAGTACGGTTGACTAGTTACTGAGGAGAGGAGATCCTCTCAGTATAGCTTTGGACTGGAGTCCAACAGTACTGTGAGGGGTATGACTCAAATATTTGTCAAATTTACAAAGAAAACACTCCTCTTGTGATCTCCAAATTTGACAAATACTTGAACCCTCCCCTCTCAGTACTGTTGGACTCCTGTCCAAAGTTGTACTGAGAGTATCTCCTTTCTTACATGAGTGGCAATCGTCTGATCTTGAAGAATATACGATCCACATTTGTATTTCTTATGAAAGTAAGAAAAAAATGTCCAAGATCAAGGACGACTTGAGCTTTGTATTTGATATGTACGCGATGCGCGTTGTTGAACATTTACGACAATCAACTTCAAATTATTGGACTTACAATTAATTTAGAAATAGGTCAGTGGTGAGAACTAGGTCAATTCCACGAAAAATAGATTTTAGTTTTTGAAACCTTGAGTTTTTAATGAAAATAATAGGAAACCGAGTTGAAAAGAGAATAGTTTGAAAATTAATGCTAATGTGACTTTGAAACTCAAGATTAGAAAGTTAATTAAATACTTGCAAGAAATTAATCACACATCCTAAACACTACATAAAACACGTAATTAACATTAAGAAAATACCACTAAGACACTACTAATTAATTAGTAAAATTTAGCAAAATATGTAAATCTAACTAAATAACCAAATCCTAGATAGAATAAAAATCATTCCATTGAGAAGAGAGAGATTAATGGAAAGCTAGGAACAACAATATCTCACTGAAGGTTTTTAATTTCTACAAGATTTTGCAACTAAAATAAAACTTTGAAACTAAACAACCTAGAAAATTATTCGACAAACTACCAACAAAACAATTAAACCAAATAAGCAAGAGCATCAACAACATGTGCAGTGAGGCGGGTCGGGTGTAGCGGGTCGAACACAAGGGCGCTCGATGCAGTAGAACAGAACAGAAGCAGTAGGGAAAACGACTCGGGGGCAGTGGTAGCATACAACGTAATGGAACATGGTGCACGACAGTGGTTCGTACGGCGTGTGTGAGCAGGGCAAGGCGAAGCGACGATGCGTGGCTCGCCTACGTAAGGTCGTACGGGCGAGAGAGCAGTCCCTAGTGCATAGGTGTTGTAGGCGGGTGAAAGAGAGAGGAGTGAGATAAAGAGGGAGAAAGGAGAGAGAGAGAAAAAGACAATAAAGAGAGATAGGGAGCGGTAGAGGGAGAGAGAAAGAGAGAGAGAGAGAGAGAGAGAGAGAGAAAGTTTAGTGGGAGGAGAGAGAGAAATAGAGAGAGAAAAAGGGAGAGAAAAAGGGAGAGAAGGAGAGAGCTCCGATAGAGAGAGAGTGAGAGGGAGAATAGAGAGAGAAGAAGAAGAAAGATAGAGGAGAGAAGAGAGAGAATTTAGGTTTGAGAGAGAAAGAAGAGGGTGAGAGAATTACAAGGAGAGAGAGGGAGGAGCTCGGTTATAGAGATAGAGAAAAATAAGAGAGCGAAAGAGGAAGAGAGAGAATAATTTAAAAAAAAATTGAAGGAGCCAGCTTTTGCGGTTGTGTGTGTTTTTTAAGTATGGAGGAGAGATAAAAAAGAGAGAGAGAGAGAGAGAGAGAGAGAAGACAAGGGGAAGAGAGGAAAGGGAGCCGCCAGCCTCTTTTGTGGATTTCTTGGAGAGAAGGCAACTATTAAGACATTTCTAGATGTGGTAGAAATGTCTACTCTGCTCTTACAATTTTGTCATGCTTGTAAAAGTAATTAATTATATTTATCGAGATTCGAACCGTAGCCACTACAATGACGGCCAAATGGTCCAACCAATTGAGTCACCCAAACAATTAAATTAAGTCTTGCAACGAATAAAATGACTATTATGCAAAAAAAAAGAATTATTTAAATATTTTCGTCCTTCAAAAATTACCGTAAATCTACAGATGCACCAACACTTAGTTTTTTACATGGAATGACGATGTTTTTAACTTAGAATTCAACAAAATTGGTATCGTTGGAAAGACCACAAAATTATCTATTACTTCGTATAGTTTGTACATAAACTCGTAAGTGTAATGCACAATTTTGATCATTTAATGTCAAAAATATAATTATCAGCATTCATGTCGTCTGATATTTTTGATCGGACAATTACCAAAGAAAAAAATTAAAGGGAGAGGAGAAGAATTGATAGTTATCTTTGTCTTAGACATTACCCCTTTTGGTGAGATCTAGATACTGGAGATCACAGAAGTCAATCCAAATCTTTTTATAAAAAACTAAAAATGTGTCATATAATTTTTTTATTGCCACTCAATGTGATAGACTCACTTTGTATCGATTATCATATCCATTCATGTGTAGCCTCGAACACTCAAAACTCTAGCAAAAGAATAAGTGACAATAAAAAATGACCATTTATAATAGATATAGTTGACTTTGCGAAAAAAGTTCATAAGCAACATTGGCTAAAAATAATAAGATATATGTGATAAGACTTTTAACTATTTAAAGGTTCATTTTGGAGTAAAGAATAGGGAGATTCTAATCATTAGAATTTTCGACATGGTCTCCACGATTGATAAATGACATCATTGAATTATAGACTATGAGTTATGAAAAAAATCTCATACTTCCACTAACTTTTAAAATGTACAGATTTTTTATTGAAACTTTTTAAGATTAAAATTACATTTGAGTGTTTTATAAGGTTCTAAATTATGGAAGTATATTTTTAGTCTGACAAAGAATTTTTTGTACTAAGGGTAGTGCAAATCTACATGCGTTGCATTAAGGTCTCACCATGTCCAGCAACCATGGCCTACATACTTGGACATGAGGGAAATAATCTTTCAGATCGTCCGATCAAGGATTCGACAAAACAGACATTGAGTTAGAATTTATCCCAAACTAAAAAAATTGCACATTATGTGGCTGTTGTCCAATCAAAGTTAGACTAGATAACAACTAAAATCTCAATGCAATTCATGTAGATTTGTATTTCACTCTATTGTCCTTCACCTTTTATTAAAGAAAAAAGTTTTAAATACCATTTTATGTCATTTTTTCTTTTTCAACTTCTTTCCTCTCGAAAAATATGTCTAAAAACTACTTTTAAGGACTAATTAAAATATCTTCCATAAGCTATAATCTATTCCAAATGGCACAAAGGTGATTTAGTTGATATGTAATGAGATTTTGGAAGAGAAGTGAAAGATGCACTGATAAAGAGGAGTAGCAGTATGTTGATCAAAAGCCGTATTTCCATAATTTTGTACCTATTTTGAGAGAAGAAAGAGTTAATAAAGTTAAAATAGTATAAATGATGTTCTATTTTCTTTCTTTAATGAAAGTGAAGCACATTAGAGTAAAATATACTTTTACAAATCTTTGCTCTCATTAAAAGACAACTGATAAGAAAAATAATTAAAAAAATAAATAAACCCAAAGTATCGGTCTTCCAAAAATGCTATAACTCTAGTTCTAGTTGTTATTAATCTTGGATCATAGTGTCAGAGTGCGTTTGCTAACCTTTTCACCCTATCAATTTGCACGGAATTATCATCATTATATAAATTTTCTTAAAATATAATAAGAAAAAGATAGTGGGAGAATTGAGAGGTAGGTTTAAGAAAGAATAAAGGGCTGTCATTTATCTTTTTTTTAAAAATAAAAATAAAAATTTGAGCTTCTTACATTGTTGATGTGACATTTGGTCATTTACTAATTGATGAGGATCTTCCTCCCCCTCGGACGATTTGGATCCCTTGTAATTCGAACGAGGTTTAGTCATAAGTTTAAAAGCACTGAATGCCTCAGGGAATGAATACCGGCCACAACAATCATTCCCCTAACTATCCCCTTGGATAAATAAAGGGGGTCCAACACCATAAAAAGATAGGTCATAAAGATCGTATTTAATACACTTTTATCTCATTTTCTCTTTTTTGTCCCATTCTTCATGTCGCCATCTGACTTGAGCATCAGAGAAGCCTTCCTAAGAATGTCACCTGGGCCCCTCTTTAACAACGTGTCTCTTCAGTGTATAAAGCCAAGACTTTTTATTCCGGCAAACCTATTATTCAGACTCTTCCGACAGTCCAACTCTCAACTCTCTTGGATCGAACTTTGATCCGATCGATATTTCGTCTACTCGGTTCAGCACTTTGTGCGCCTCGGCTGCGTCACTAAGATTGATGAATTGTCAATTAACACCTATAATACATAAAGAAAAAATCTCAAGTGTTACTATAACAAACGCGACCTCAATTGGATTAAGAATATCGAATGCAACAACAATGTTTCCATCAAAATAACAACGCATGACAAAGTTGATGATTAAGGGTATTTTGGACAAATTTAGGTATTATATAACATTTCTACAATTTGAGATTTTTTCTAAAAATTATAATCCTATCATATTTTTCTACTATATCTGAATGAAAATGGATAAAATCTCTCCTCATCCTTTATGTGTCTACCTTTCTTTTCTTTTGTGTTACTTAGAAATGATTATAGCTTATAAGAAACTCCAATGATTGAAATCTCTCTCATAAGTTTTTCAAGACAAGACATTTTCAAAATAAGGCATAAGATATGTAGGATTTTAGATCGATGAAAATCGCATGTGAAGAGAAAAAAAAGTTAACTAGTCTCTCTCTTGAGAAAAATAAATGTTAGGTTGCTTTAAAAAAAAAAGGTAAATGATTTTAAGACAAAATTACATAGAAGTCTCTCTTATCTCATTTCTAACACTGGAAAGTTCCAATATTGAAAGGATAAAATAGTAAATGTCAAGGAAAAAAACAATTAAAATAAAATGTGCTCCCAGCCATTTGATCAGATAGAGTTGGACATATTTGACAACATCATGAAAAATCGCATTTTTCTGACACAAATTTTTAAAATCTAATTTTTATAGGGATCAATTAAATATATGGGACTTTTCTTTCTTTATGCATATTAATATGTTACAATTTTTTTACGCATATTACATATTTGATAAGTAAAATTAATGTGCTATTCATAATATCTATACATGCTATATTTTAGAAGCAAAAATTATTTTAGTCAAAAGAATATAAAAAAAGTAGATTTATTTATAGGACTATGTAATAATTCAAATTTTATTTCTATTTTTAGTAATTTTTAAAATAAAAATAGAACAACTATCTAACTTGATAGTGGTCAATTGATATCTTTAGTCAGCCATGTTTCAATTTCAAAGATAGCTAGATATTTCTATAATAAAGGATAAAGACACATGTTTTTCTTATCCTTATGACGTAGGGAACTCATCTACTCCTCTATAGAACATCTTCTATCTATAGCATTACTTTCATATTCTCACATTACTTACTTATACTTTAGTAGTTTTTTATTTTTGATCTTGTCACTGGTGTCCATAATGTTTTATAATTTTTCTTCTTGACACATGTTATGATATTTTTTTATAAATATTTGCATGGCATCTTCAGGAAAAAAAGTTTTTTTAACTTATATAATAATAGAATAATACATATTGCATGCATAACATTGCAAAAATGTACCGCAAATGCATGTGTGTATTTATGAAAGTGCAATTACACTTTTCTTGATTTTTTTTTCAACCGTTTAATGTTAATTGGATAGCATGGATATCGAATTGGGATTCTTCAATTCGATAATTTATTTTTAAAAAAGTTACATCTAAGTCATTATGGTTTAATAAAAGTTATTAGATGGTAGCATCGGGACATTACAATTTTTTGCTATCACAGATTTTTCAACTTGACATCCTCTTTTTTTCTAAGTTAGTGACATAGGTGGCCAGGTATGTACAATTGCCTCTCTCCCGAGTGGGAAAGATAAAAATCATAGTAAGGTCATATATTTTTCCTCTATTTGAAGATATTTTGGTACAAGTAATTAATCTATGCACATATAGCCATGACAATTTTAATTCCAATGGACTAACTTCGGCTTGACATCTCATTAAAATGAAAAAAAAATAGAACGAAAAGAAATAAGAACTCTATTAACACATAAAGACATATACATGTATAAAAAATTAACACTTAAAAATAATAAGATTATTTTCTAAATCAACAATCCTAGTTTACATTCCATTCAAGGCAAAATAACTAAGAGAATTCTATTCAGAATTTCTCCTCAGTAAAAGAAAAAACATATATATAACCCTTATATTTAAAAATTTATTTGTTTTAATCATCTTTGGCTTAAAAAAAAAAAAAGGAAGATCAACAATATAACAACCTATACATGGATGGATATTATTTCTAGTATCTAGAAGCCAAGAAAATAGGGAGAAAGTAGTTATAAGGACCAGAAAAGGAATGAGAAAGTGTACATATCACCTTGTCTCAGGAAACTGAATCAGTTTTCCTAAACTTGATAGGAAATATGTTTTTCTTCATAGTGCTTGGCAAGGAATTTCTATTAGATCTTATCTAAAAATCGTAAAGAAAAGTGTGTTCAAAAAGCTCAAATAAAAATAAGACATGTAATCGTTCTCTTTAGAATTGTTTTCACCCTGCAACAAGTACTGACAAGTTTTCTTCACAAGATTAACAATCCAATGTTGATGATATGAAGTTGTACTATAAATCGTGACTTTAGTGTGGAATCCCTTTTTAAACTACCATAACCTCTTGTTGTAGAAGATTAAATTAAAAAAGGAACCACGGAAAAAGACACCATAAATATGTGCATATTTGTGTGTGTGTGTGTATAAGAGAGAGAGAGAGAGAGAGACGACATCCAAGAGAGTTTCTTTAATGACATGTAAAAGAAGAGAGGAATACAAATACTTGTGGAGTCAAATGACTATTCATCTTCCATGAACAGATATGTAACCATCCCTTATGTTGGAGCGAAATTTATAATAAAAACACACTTTTAAAAAGGAATAGTAAATAAAAAGACAAAACCAAGATGTGTCCGCACTTCCATACTTAAGGCTCAGGATGAGAAGATTTACACTCCTCTAGATGTGATAATGGCATATGTAACACCTAATTGTCTAGTTTCTAAGTTTACGCCCAATTAGGCCCTCATTGTACTGTTGGACAAGACTCCAGCAGTGCAATTAGGGGGAGGGGGGGA
The DNA here is from genome assembly GCA_030544215.1 of Zantedeschia hybrid cultivar. Classification (NCBI taxonomy): domain Eukaryota; kingdom Viridiplantae; phylum Streptophyta; class Magnoliopsida; order Alismatales; family Araceae; genus Zantedeschia; species Zantedeschia hybrid cultivar. The sequence continues at coordinate 76,532,217 of JARZZO010000014.1, forward strand.
GAGTTTTAGGTGAAAAATGGGGCGGGCGAATGAGATTTTGTAAATGCTGTCTCCCCCCACCCCGCATTGTTGGAGTTTGGTCCAACAATGTACTGACTAGAACCGGACTCTTCCACCTTGGCCCAAACCATGCATTCATGCACAACCCCTTAATGCTTCTACGAAAATAAAAAAACTCCTATATAAATTATATGCTTACAATCTCTTCTTAAAAAATAGAAAAAGCTCCACGTATATAAGTTGACCGAACTTTTTTTAACACCTAACATGTGACTACAAGAGGAGACATAATTTTGTATAAAAATTGCCATCAGAAGATGGATGAAGATTCCTCTTCAAGTGTTTGGATCTAATTATTTTTTGAATCCCTAGAAATTGTTTTGATCTAGATAGATGTGCTTATAATGTTTCAATTTGTTCCCCACGAAATTGTGATTTGGAATTAAGCATGTTGGTTATTGGTCCCAAATCTAGCATTTTCTGTTTTTATTTATTATTTTAATGATTACTGCTATCTGGTAATTTTAGTGGACACTTATGCCAAGTTGTTATGATATATTTTACCAACAACATCAAGTATTTGATTTTTATTCACAATAGATTGGTGATTGCCTTATTTATTTATTAGCACCATTGATTTCTTCACAAGGGATGTGTTGCGAGAGAATCTACATAGGAACATTAACATCACCCGCCCTGAAGGTTGATCAGGCATAGTCACATCACTATGCCTGATTGTTTGTAAGTAGTTTGCATTCTATCATGATTTGTTTCATGACTAGTTCATGTTGCGTTAATCGACTAATATGTGTCATAAATATTAATAGTCATTGTCATATTGATATAATTCAGATAGCTACCGTTTTGATTCGACAACTAAGATCCCAAAGTGTGATTCTTGAAATTGGAGTTATCACTTACCAGTGACCGATGCAAACTTGTTCTTAAGTATTGCTAAATGGCACCAGTTTTCCAGCAATGAGACTATAATCTATTAGCCTCACTTTGTTGGGGGAATAAGTTATTACGTGTGGTCCACAGATGGAATAGCATATACTAGAATACGGGGTGTTTCGGTTTGATAGTTTCGTGAGACCCGCTGACGGAATAAGAAGAACAAGCAATTTTTGGGTCTAGGGCGGGATGACTTATTCTCCTTTTTCTCCGAATAAGTTATTATGCACCGGTATAAGTCATTCCGCTTGTCAAAGCTAAATTAAGCTTATTCTCTCCTTATTCTCCCTTATTCTTCTCCTATTCTCCAATCAAAGTTGCAAATAGATTAGGGGTGCAACGAGTTGAGTCGAGCTTTCACATGTTCAAGCTCAGCTGGAACATACGTGCTCAAGCTCGAGTTCGAACTCATGTTGAGCTTGTGTTATAAGCTTGAGTTCGGCTTGAAAATAATATTCATGTAGCTCGACTCAAGCTCGGCTCACTACTCGCACTAAGCTGGAACTTGGGCCAGGGTTTAGCAATTAGGTTGAGTTTTCATTAATATTTATTAAATTTTATTAAAGATAAATACAATATTACATATAAATTTTATTTCAAACTTGTTGATAAGACGATCAAGCCGAGCTTGGTAGTGCTCAATCTCGACTTGTTTGATCAAACATGCTTATATTTGAGCTCGAACACAATTTGTTTAATCAGACAAGTCGAGCTTGAATCAACCTTAAGTCCATTCAAACTAGAATATCTCATAAGCAACTCGAATCATTTGCACTCCTACATTAGATCATGTATAAGAACCCGGACAGCATTTCGAGTTGCTGTTATTTGGCAATGATGAGCATTTAGTAGGACCATTATTAGACCACTAGTTTTTTTCATGGTTGCCCGTATATGCATGGTTACCTTTTTCTCGACAACTATAAATTAGTTTTCCCCATTCTTCATGTGAATGGCATAATTTGTGTCTGAGGGGAGTTTATCATCTTTGGTTTCAATTCATGTTTATAGATACATATATAAATATATAGATGGAGAGAGATGTGGGTGAAAGACTAGATATAGGTCTCTTAAAATTCATCAAATTATTTCGCAGTATTATATCTGATATAGCCACAAAAGTTAGTGGACTACATAATTAAAAATGATAAAGGGACGCTGGCCAAAATGCTGCTAGGAAGTTTTACGGATTGCTTGCAACCAGAACCGAAGGTTCATGTCCTTATTGGACATAAACAAAATTGAACTTGCAGATTTTACTAATAGCTTGTAGATTTTCAATAAATGTTTTATGTTTACCCAATCCTCATGCTAAATTGTCTTTCAGGAGCCATAAATGGTGGCATGTTAGTGATAGAATGGTCCCTGAATTTCTTTTTACTCTTAAATAAGTCTTGAATTGTAAGTAATATGAATGCTATATAGATACATATATCAAGAGAGAGGAATGTTGCGGTGCAACCAAGGCTATATGTGCAACCTGATTGCACAATAAGTTTTGGCTCCATCCTCACGTTGAAAAATAAAATAAAAATCATCATAAAATTTTAAATATTCAATTATCGCTATAGGATAGTTTTCACTCTTTAGAACTTAAATTTTACCATTGGATCATATCCTAACTTATTGTAGCATCCAATCTTGTACGAGTTATATGGTGATGAATACTATAATTCCACATAATGGGAACAATATTAAAGGCAATTTGACTATTTTTATTTTTTGACTATTTTTTTATAATTTTTAAAAATCGAGATTTACATGTACTTGATGGACGGTTAAGATTATGTTTTAAGAACGAATTATGATCGGATGGTGAAAATAAAGTCCCAGAAAATGGAAACAATCCTAAGGGAGTTATTGAATATTTCAAAATTTATGATGAATTTAATTTATTTTTTAAATATGAATAAGGAGTCGAAAACAATGTGTGCAAGTTACTTGCACACTACTACAGTATTATATATACTAGGTGCATTAAAAAATAATATTTTTTTAATAAAATTTTAAGCATTAAAAATAGCACCTTAGTATTGATCCAATCTCCGAGGTTTTAATTTTCATTGTCTGATCTTGGCGATCAATCTGAACTGTCTAATCAGATAAGTATAAACAATATATATTAAAAATTGATGAGGCAGAATCCGATTCGGCCTATTAAAACAAGCCCAAACCCAGTTCAGCCCAGCAGCGGCAGTAAAAGGCTCCCTGGGAGTCCTCGGCCAGTAAGCAGCACAGAAGCCCTCGGCCCAGCAGGCAGCCGAGTGGTCTTTTGGCCCATCAGCGGCCCAAGAGCCTTCGGCCCGTTAGTAGGCACTGTAGCCCTCGGCCCAGTAGGATTCGGCCCGTCAGCGGCCCAACCCCCTTCGGCCCAACAGTCGTGTCCGGCCCACTCCGGTGGAGGACTAGGCACTATGGCGGTTTACCAGTAAGCCCGAAACATAGTCCTATATCGGCTATCACCGTTAACCATCCTCTATCCTCCGCTATAAATACACCGCTATTTATTGCCAAAGGTATGTCTCCGTGACCCTCAAGGACTATAGTCCGAATAGCATAAAAGCTACTCTTTGCCTTCTGAATCGAATCATCTTCAGAAACTAACTTAATCGTCGGAGGGGGTTCCTAAGGGCCGAAGCCCGGGACTCCTACTGACCGGTTTTCTTCTTCTTTCCTTCCTGCAGGGGCTCGGTTCGAATCATCGCCGACCTCCCCGAGTCGGTCTCGGCCGCCGACCTCGGACTTCTCCCTCTGGTCTCGACGCCGTGCGCCGGCTGCCCCTCGACCGAGGGAGACTAAGTTCCGCGCTGCCCGCCCGTCAGCCGGAGGAATCTCGGCCCCACCTTCCGGAGGCAAGCCAACCTCAGACCGAGCGACTCTCGGCCGCGGATCTTCAACCGCGTCTCTGCGTCCGTCGCCTTCCGGATCCCTGTCGGACCTCTTACACCGATCCGACCTAGCTCCGGATCCAGAACTTCGGATTCCAGCTTCGGAATCCGGTCGTGATAGCTTCGGCTACATCACTACCTATTAGATGTTCTCTTTCATTTCTACTCCTCGTTTTGTTCTTGTTTAGTGTTGCTGCCACTTCTCCTAGAATTTGATTAGTTTGCTGACAAAACAAGGATAGACGATACTTAGGAGACAAGATAGGATGATGAGAATAGAAGAAGTTGCGATAAAAAAAAGAACCATTCCACAAATGCCGCCAAAAGCTGGGCCGTCCATATCTTCTTTGAGAGGTTCTACAAGAGCAGCCTCAGTCGTTATCATCAAATTAAAAATAGCAAGAATAAAAAAGGTGCGCATAATCAAACACACAAGTTTCATTTAAGAAGCGTTCAAAAGAATTGACTTTTGTAATAAATTAAAATTAGTTATAATTTTTTTTTCTCAAATCATTCTAAATGAGAAGTGAAAGTCAAAAGTGACTTTCAAGTAAAAATTTTGTCAAACACATCCTAAATTATGAACTCAAAGGACCCATAGCAATTGCTGGTGTTTTTACTAAGAAAGTGCCTAGTGGATAACGATAACATACCTTCCAGCATCCACCGATGCAGTTCAGGTTCAATAATTGCAACCTTGAAGAGGCAACCCAGGTCACCCACTGGGGAGTGATTGCCCGAGTACTTCCGTGCTGAAAAGAGATGGGAAGGAGCCTGAAGAGGAAGATGTTTTCTAATTTTTAAAAAATATAAAATAAAATAAAATAAAAATGATGTAAAAAATTTCAAACTAGTAAAATTAAGTTAAATATAAATGATGTAAAAAGAAAAAGAAAAAAAAGACCTCAAGTTGTGACTGATTGAGGTCACATATTCACTCCCTGGTGAATATATGTTATTCATCAGATAACAGAAAAATAAATAAATAACTTTATGGGCCGTCCAATTAGAGATCGAGTTATACGGACTTATTAAGTATGATAGGATGGATCATAAAAATAATTCAATAAATAAAAAAATATGACTGCACTCCATGTGGTGCGACAACTTGCTGCACCCCAAATGTTGCTCTTATCTATCACCTTGTGACGAGGGAAGAAGAGGTAACCGGGGCGTCACTTTGGGCTTTTTCCTCATCTTCCTCAATTTTCCTATTTTGTTTCAGAAATCTGATATCTCACCACCAGCTGACGATGCAGATCCCCCTGGACCCAGCCAATGGCTACATCAAACAGAATGATGCCCTTGCTAAATGGCTTTGAAGGTTGAAATCTGCTGGAGATGCCCAGTAGATCTAAAGTATCAGGTGAAAGCACTCCGGAGGGTAGATTGGAGGGATTTCAAGCCTGAGAATCCTACTCGCGTATCTACCAGTTCGGAGACTATCTAAACTGGCATATATGCTGGAGTCCTCTACACATAGAGTTGTACCTGCTGTACTGATCAGGCGTTCTGCCTGGCCTATATGTTAGAATCAGTAACGCATCGAGTTGTATTTGCTGCACTGATCAAGTATGTTGCACTTGCCTGGCAGTGCAGCAAGATAATTTATTATTATTATTATTATTCGGCTCAAATGTGTCCCATGTGTCTATATAGATAGATCTCTAATTTGATAATTTTTTTTTTTTTTAAAAACTAACTGTTATTAAGCTGAGATATTTTTTTAATTATTTATTGGAACTTAATTTTTTATTTTTTAAAACTTTTTTGGGCTTGCCAATAAAAAATCGGACCATATAAACATGTTAATTATATTGGAGCTGAGCTAAAAAAAATAGTGCAACACCCCCGATCAGTGCAGCAAATGTAACTCCCACACGAGATGGTGAGCGGAATAATTGGAGATGAATCTGTTGAGAGGTTCTCTAGGCAGATCTCTTTGCCAGGCTATAAAGTTTGAATAATATTTGCCGTACTGTACATGATGCGGCGTCGGATTGTGCACATGCATGCCAAGTTGAAGGCTTCCCCAACTTGATATATTTCAAAAAAAAATCCCCAACTCGATAAATTAAAAAAAAAAAAAAACTTGTTGCACCACTTTTAGATCAGACGGCAGCGGCGCAGTGCAGTAAGTCGCGCTCAAAAAGTTTTGTCTAGCAATGGTGAACCAATGGTTTGTGGCGTCTATGTAGTTATAAAGAATCTAAAATCGCAAGGTGACTTCCTTTCATTCGTTTATTCTACTTCCTCTTTTAACTTCTTCCATAATCGAGGATCTTGAATCTACACCAATAAGACAAACAAATTGGCCTTCGTATAAAAGAAATGAGACTCTACTACGGAAATGGAATCCGAAAGGGCAACTCTGCCAAAACGAACACAGATTTCGTCCAGACGGGGTACAGAGCAGAACTGTTTTGAATAGTATGGTCCCAGCTCCATCCTTGATTACAATCTTTCACCGTAAGATTGCTCACAACAGGCTTCAGACAATGGGATAGGGGGCTGCGGAATGCCGTGAATAAGTCCGGCAGAGATGCATGTTATTTCAGTGTTATGTTTATAGAAGCATGGAACCTCTGTTCATATAATGCTGTATCTCCGCGGCCGCATACAAAGCCTAGTAAAGAATTCTGCCTATCAAGTTATGGAGTCAGCGCAGATTGAGTTAGTCTCCTGTTTTTTGAAAGTGGATTGTACCACTGCAATATATAAATGTAAACAAAAAGGTAAAGTAATGTGGTAAAGAGCTCTCAATCTCACTGTACAAAACAGTGAAACACCAAGATGATGCCCGCACCCTATCCTTCCAACAGCCCATAAAAGGAAGAACTGTACACAAAGTCTTTGCAATTAACTCTCATCCACTCTTTCACCTTACTAAACACAAAAGAAATCAATCGGAGCTGCCTCATTTCTGAGATTCTCTTGTTCCTTTCTGTCCAAACAGCCCAAAACGTGGCATGAAGTGTAGTCTCCTATTAATCAGCTCGGAGCAAGACTCCCTGCAAAGACGAAGAGGTAGTTTGATCAGTTACCCTATCAGAAATATCTGGCAATATGGGATAAAGATACAACAGATGTTTCAGACAGTGATATAGGTTTGTCAAGAATGTGGTCATTCTATACTCCGTAGTCCGTACCATGTCAACTAAATTATCGCATGCACAATGGCGTGGCTGCGCATTACGCCCTTTCATGTTTAATCCTAGGAATGTAATTTGGGCGAGTTGGCTGGGTTATGTGGTAATTTGGGTTTAACCCAAATTCAAAATAGTCCAGTCCAATTTTAGCCTGGCCCAAATTTAGCCAAAATTCAACCCAAATTGAATAGTGGGTGGGTTGGGTTGGGCTGGCCCTATTTAGAGCTAGTTTGTTAAAAATATTCTATCTTTTGTATGAAGTAATGTAAAAGTCAATGGATCAAACCGGGCCAGCCAGTTTTCATTCGAACCCAGCCCAAATTTGACTAATATCAACCCATATTTAACCCAACCCAATGTACTATAATGCGGGCTGGGTTGGGCTGGGTCACGGGATGGCTTGCCCAATTGACACCCTTATTTAATCCACATCACCTATCTCTTGCGGGCATCAGTGCTATATTAGGTAACCATTTATTGTGGGTTTTCATGAAAATTCGTTGACAAACAGTTTTGTTCCCAGGAAAAATGGGAGGAATTTTTTTGAAAATGGATACTTATAAGTAAGAAGACATGGATAATTGTAAAATAGATCCCATACAAGTAATAATCTATTGATTATTCAAGCCACCAGATGCATCTCAAAATAACAGTTCTATTACTTGCATACAGGGAATCTATTCAAACTTCGTGCTTACAAGTGGCAAAAGGCCTAAATTTTACTGTATTACAATCTAGGATCATGTATAATGCATACTTGTAAAAAAGGCTTACCTTATTAAGTTTCTAATCCTCGAGTATTTCTCACAAGAAGTACGAAAACTTCCAGGGGTCAGTTGCCTTGCTCCTCAAACAGGTGATATACGGGAATAACCCACTAAGATATTTGGAAGCTCCAAATAATATTGAACAAAATTGGTCACCTGGACATGGAAAAATTGCGAGGTCATACTCAATTCAATGCAGCAAATATGCTCAAGAAACAATCAACTAAAAAAGCTTACACGCTTAAATTGATATATAAGGGGGTGAGGACATCCCAAAACAATTAAGTACAAGATAAATATACTCCTCTAAGCCTTCAATGCTAACTCATTAGGTGGGGTAGAAAATGAGAGAATGCTTGTCCATTGTAGGCACTAATAAAATTGAAAAAAGACCTTCAGTTTAAGTCTCTGTGAACGTAGCAAATTAGGAAAAAGTTCCTGACAATCCCCTTACTAAGGATTAGTCTCTAAGTGCGTAGAGTACACTTCAATATCCCAGATGTCTCATTCCATCAGCCAGATGTTGCTTAACTGAAAAGGCACTCCCTCCCTCTGCCCCTACACTGTAATTTGTAAACCTTAATGGACAAACAAAAAGACACTTTCAACCATTGATAGCATCAATGTAAGACCGCTTCATGCCAGTTGGGAAGGGATAGGGTCAGTGGTGGTGGTTGGCAGAGCTATTAAGTGAGAGCACACGTTTGGAGGGGACAGGACTTGCGGCACCGGTAACCATCACGCATGTTTTGGAGGTCCTCATCATGTGATGTGTGTGAGAGGGCATCTACGTCCTTCAGCTCACTTTCATGACCCATCTGCAGTAGCCACTTCTCCTTTTACATAAGGAGCTGCAGTAGGCACTTGTTCGCCAGCACCTACAGCAGCTCATGGCTCCACCACCTGCAACCACCACAGCTGCACCACTTCTTCATCTCTTACTTCCTCTGCTCTAATCTCCATCTGCCCCATATGGCCATCACCTGCCAGTTCCCATCTGCTCCATCCAGCCATCACTGCCAAACAAAAGCCGCTCCATTGTCATCGCCACAACTGTAATTCTCCATCTGCTTCCTCCACTCTGGCCACTGACTTGCTCCCATCACACTCTTCACCATCTTTTCTTCCACCGATGGCCAGCAGCCCACACATTGCCGCCATCGCTGTCGACCAGCCCTGTCTCTGACTCTCCCACATCAGATCCACCACAATCTCTAGCAGCCAGTTAGGGAACATTCTCCATCGTTCCACCATCAATGACAGCTGTACACAACAGTAATCCATTATTTAAAATCCCAATCAGGACCTTTCAGGGTTTTCCCCCAATTTGCTTATTTACAGGACCTAAAACTAAAAAACCCCGATCAAAAAGAATGGAAAATCAGCAAATAGCTATGGATATAATTGAATGATACCGGTCAACCTGTCTCAAAATAAAAGAATTCCTGTGAAAATATATGTAATAGGATAAGGCTATGATGATGATATGAGAATATATGATAAACCGTCTCAAGAAAGGGCATATCTTGCTCCTAGAAACTACATGGCAAGGTGATTATCCAATTGAACAAGGATGATTACACATTCAACAGTCATGCACTATCAATAGTAAAATTCAACAACTTTTTTAAACATTGAATTACCTTGAGTATTGAGCCTTTTTTGCAGCAACCACTTCAGCAAAAGCATTTCGCAATGCCTTCTTTGTTGTATCGTAAACAACTGAAGAAGTTGCCCCATCTGCGGCATACTTGAAAACTTCCAGGCACAAATCGTTGCGTCGCATAACCAAACCCTTTTGGCAATCACTTGGAAGTTCAGCACCAGATTGAAACAATATTGGACCACTTTTGGCAGCTTGTGTCCACCGCTTCAAGAAGTATTCTTCTGGTAGCTTACAGATGTGGATACCAGAGAATACTGTCAAAATATGTCTACAGAGGATTCCAGAGAATTCAAACTTGCGACAACTACAGCTTGCTCTCTTTTCAGGATAATTAAAGTCAACAATGTATATCTTGTTCATATTTTCACCATTAAGAACTACATTGTACTTCCAGTTCAAGCCATCATCACATTTATCCACTGAATAGGTGTAATTAGAGGAATGGACAAGCTCTTCCTGAAATATGCTAAATATTGTCTTTGTGTATTTTTCAGCTGCCTGTTTTTCAATCTGCATTGAAGTTTTCAATACAGGCTTAGTGTACAGATTAGCAAAATCAGCTTGCACCTCCTTTTCATACTGACCTGCTATGGCATGATCAAATTTAGACAGGAAATCTCGTATGGCAGTTTGTGTTGCAAAGTTCCTTTGAAATAACTTGTGCATACTTTCGGACCTTTGTGAAGGAGACATTTCAGCAAAGAATGTACCCTTCAGGTACACTGTAGCCCAATGTTCACGAACTGCATATAGTGACTGGAGCCACCCATTCTCCTGCAAATTAAATTTGTCAAGGATCGCTCTCCAACAAGACTCAAAGTCTTCAACTGTTTCAGATTCATCAATGCATTTCTTCATCTCTGCCTTAAAAGTTTGCCAGGTTGTATGTGTAGAGCATAATTGTGGAAACTCTTCCTTAGACTTGCTCAAGATCCACCATTTGCAAAAACGATGCCGTGTGCCAGGAAATGCCCTTGCAACAGCTGCCGTTAAATCCTGATTCTGCTCGGTGACCAGTGAAACTGGAAGTTGTCCACACATGGCTGTCAGAAACGTTTCAAGGAGCCAGGCATATGAGGCCTTGCTCTCATAAAGAATTATAGCACACCCAAAAATCACTGGTTGCAAGTGATGGTTCACTCCTGTGAAAGATATGAATGGCATCATGTGCTTGCTCTTCTTGTACGTTGTGTCAAGAGCAACAGCATCCCCAAAGTATCTGTAAGCAGCCCGCGCCCGTGTGTCCGCCCAAAAAACATTGGTCACCAAATTACTTTGCTCATCTACTTGCAGCGAGTAGAAAAAACCAGGGTTTTTGGCTTGCATTCTCTTGAAGTATTCCAAGAGATTGAACGCCTCACCTCCTCCACCCCAATAATCCCGCTGCCCCGAATCGTGCACAAATCCTTCCCCAACCAGCGACACCACACCGACCGGGAAATCAACCTCCACTTTCTTCTTCTTGGGCTTGTGTGCCTTGATTGCATTTGTGAACGTATGGGTGTGCTCTGATATCAACTTTGCAACGACCCACTTGTCGGCACCCTTCCTCACAACCTCAAACATCGCCTTGCAGCCTTCTCTTATGGACCCCCGCTTCCGCCTCTCCTTGGCCTCGGCCTTCTTCACCCTTTTCAGATAGAACCCTTCCTTGTAGCACACAAATCGCCGCATGATGATGGAATCGTCCCGCCGCGACGTCCGGAATCTGCTGGCGCGCACGCGGAATCCCAGCCGCTGGGCATACTTGAAGTAGAAAGCGCTCGCCGACTCGAGCGACTCGAACTCCATGCCGAGTCGGGGCTCGGCAACTTCCTCACCATCCCCGATCCCACATCCACCACCACCGTCGGAAGAACAAAGCATTGCCCCAGCGGAGTGCTCAAAGATTTCAACTTTCGGATCCCCACCCAGCTGTTCTTCTCCCCCTTCATCATCTAACCGTCCAGTTTCTTCCTCCGCTTGTTGCTCAGCTTGCTCTTCTCCTCCGTCACCTTCCACTTCCTCCTCCCGATGGCCGTCCTCAAATCGCAAGAAATCGTCACCATCGTAACAGCGTTCAGTAGATCGAAACCCGAACTCCGAGCCCAGCTCGGCATCCCTCTCTTCCATCAACAGCGAACGAAAACCAAAATCCGCAGAGATCAACAAAAACCCGCGACGCAAGACCAAATTCACAGAGATCAAACAAGAACCTGCGAAGCCAATCACCATCTCAGAGATCAGATTCCCACATCCTCCACATCCACGATCCTCTCGCAATTTACCAAACAGTATAAACATAGACGGTGGGGGGCGGGCCGGAGAGCCCTAGCCGAACCCGCGGGGCGGCGGAGGCCTCCTGGCCCGCCCCATCCACCGCCCCCCGGGGCGGATCTGGGCGAAGCCACGCCCCAGTTTCTTGCGCCGCTGCGACGCCGGCGAAGGCATCGCAGCGATGGAGAGAGAGAGAGAGAGAGAGAGAGAGAGAGAAGGGTACGTACGAACCTGCGGCGGCAGAGGCTGTAAATTTATAGCGTTCTCGGGCTCCGCGACCTCGCTTTCTTCTCCCTCGCGTGTTAAGTTGGCAACGCAGCGGTAGCGGCTCTTCTCAGTTGAGATGGCTCCGCTTCCGGCGCTTCCGCCTGTTTTGGGTCGTCGCGTTCTTTCCGCTTCACTGCGGAGCTGCGGAGGTAGCATTTTAAGAGCCCTTGTGCTCGGGTACACCGACGTCGGGAAAATGTAAATTATTATTTTTGGGCTAATTTTATTTCAGGATTTTCTAAATGTAGTCTGCTAAAAGAAATGTAAACTATTTTTGGGATAATTTTCTCTTAAAAATTTTCAAAATGTAATCTTCTTGGATTTTTTTAGAATTTATGAGCTTGTTTTTACATTATTTATAATAACTCACTTTATCATTGATACTTATAGAGAAAATGGGCATGAAATTAAGTTCATTAAACAATATATAGTGAATGTTCCTTTTTTAAACAGTTAAATTTAATGTTTATATGAATTCTTTTGATTGGCATGTTGTGGGAAGAGAGAGAAAGGAAGATAGAACGAAGAGTGAGAGAGAGAGAAAGAGAGAAATGATGAAAGAATAAGAGCATTTTGGACTTTTAAAACTTTGTTTAAAGTTAACTAAAGTTAGATTTTGATTAACTAAAGTTAGATTTCAATGGAATGCTAACAGATGTTAATGACAAAAGCATTTTTATAAGTATGATAATATAATGGTCTTATTAAAATATTACAAAATAAGATCATTATTTTTGTCAAAATTTTTAGAAAGAGCATATTTGTAAATATATCTTCTCTTTTCAACTTGTATCTCATTTTAAAAAATATTTAGAGTTTCTTGCCGAACCTGACATTATTTTTTATTTTCCCTCGATTTTTGGCTAACAATCGATCGACCTGATATTATAGTCGCACCTCCTTGGATAAACCAACCTTTACAAACCCTCGGCATTATAACGCCTTGACATGTTAAGGCATTACTAGCTAAAACTAAACTTTTAGTACCTTATTATCTTAAGATGGTAACGTGTAACGTGTGTTAATGTATTAAGATCTTAACATATTAGCATATTGACACGTTAACATCCTAAATATTAACGAGTTAAAGACAATCACTCTTAAAATATTAACATATCATTGGGTGTTTGAGTTTTTTTTTTTCTTTTGAGGTTATTTTGTATTTGAAAATTATTTTATTAAAAAATGTTTATTTCTTTAATTATTTCACTTTGATTTTAACCACTGCTTGATAAATTGTTGTTATTTTTAAAAGAGTTTATGACTGCGGAGGGAATTAGGAGAAAATTTTCTAACCCAAGCTGGGATGGAGAGAGAGAGAGAGTTTCGTTAAAATAAAAAATAATTCTTGAATTTTTTTCTGAAAAAAAGTTAATAATACATAATTCATCAGGTAAGCATAAAAGCTAAAATTACACACACAAAAAGTTAATGACTATGTATTATGCATGAGATTAAAAAAATTGCTCTGACAGACAGGATGGCGTCGGCAAACCGAATTTAAATGCCACCTGGTTGGCTGTATTTAACATTTTAACCACAACCAGTTAAACCTCTGATTTAATTCTTGGATGTGGGCCCAGTTTGATCTAGGTAGTAACCTATGATTTGTAGGATACGAATATTAGCGTTAGGATATCTATATAAATATTAAAATATTTGTATTTGATTAAAATAAAACAAAATATACGTCTAAAAAAGATATTCTACTCAATGTCTTTAAACTTTGAGTTGAACAGAATAATATTATAATGCATACACTCTACATTTTGACATTGCACGCATGACAACATTTAAATCTTAATCAGCTTATATGTGAGGAGGCATTTTAGAATAATCCTATATTAATTAAAACATAAGATAAAATATATTTAGAAGCGTGGAGCCCATTGTACTCGATATCTTGCAATTTTAAGTTGAATGGCCACAGATACAAGTGTCAGACAGGATGAAATTTTTAAGAACAAAACACAAAGACACGAAAAATATATATAAAAATGCATATATTTTCTTCTTTTAATGAACAAGTTGACTTGACTAACGACAAAACATTAGAAGTCCAAAAATTTTGCTGAGGCCTTCATGTGGTTTAGATTACGAAAACATATACACATTAAAGTTATTGACCTGTATACAGTCTTCCATGAGAAGTACAAAGTTTTTTTTTGTGTGTGTGTGTGTGTGTGTGCGTGGGGGGGGGGGGGGGGGGGTAATGTAGTTGGACTATAAATGGTAGACAAAATAGAGGGATTCAACCAGATGGCCTTCCAATAATTTTCCTGAACGTACGAATCGCCCTTCTTTATGCCTGCACTTTTTATCATATATCAGCAGCCAGCAAACTTGCAGAAATTTTCAGAAGTCCTGATATTTGCAAGTTCTCGTGACACTATCGTGGCTGCATACCTGCAATAAATCATAACGTGACAGTACATTGCAATGCTACAGATCAAAGCTGTGGCTGTTAAAATGGAAGATTGGTTTATTCCATCTGCCCCTAGTGTTTTGCCTCCTGCACTCTTTTGCAACACTTGTTTGAAGACCAGTTGGACCACATACGAGAACGCCAACATCAACATGTCCCACAAGCTGTGCGAAGGAAATGAATTTATCTAGAACAGGAGGTAGAACAATCAGAAGTCACCCCCTTAGAGATGGGCAAACGTAAGAATAGTAAAAGTACTAAAATATCCCAGGATGACCATAGAAATTTAAGACAGTTCTTTGTACGATCATAGAGTTTTGCAGATGGTTGTGGGACCATTTGCACAAAATTTTTTAATGTAACAGGTATGATGGGACTAAAACTTATTCCTTAACACTCATGCAAGCAGAACTGAGTTAGAGACATGGTGGATACTACTCATCTCATCTGTCCATGATGTTTGTCGTGCTATTTAAAAGACGAGCAAAACAAAGAAGCAAGCTTAACGTTGATACTTGTTACAACTGTGTGCAAAAGAATTAGAGAGGATATGCAGACAATTGCAAGTCTGTCCAACAGACAAAATATTTAGAAATGACCTCTGTTAGAGGCAAGAAGGGGGTGTAAGGAGAAGGTAAACTACTCTATGGTCTCTACACAATGCATTTAAAGGACTGTATTCAAGAAGCTTTGCAACTTGTTATACCTTTCAAGTCCACACACCTGATCAGTTTAAGTTAATATGACTAGGCATTGTCAATTAGCACTTTTATTAGCTACCGGAGACAGATGTGACCGTTGTGAGGGGTGAACATTGTAATTATCTAAATTATGGTTACATGAATTCAGTGGGGAGGGACTGAAAGAAGCATGCAGCTCATGTTGTTGTAGTTAATCAAAAGAATGGACAAGAGCTTTTTTCCATGCAGACGCTAACTAATTTCATCAAAGGAAAGTGTATAAGTAGACCAAAAATATTTGCATGAAACCTGAAGTAAAATTTTGAAAAGGCAATGTATAAACATGATATACTGAAGCATTGTTAGGCTAACATAATATACAGGGAATCAATACCTTGAAAATCAGGTCTGCGCCCATAATGAGTGGCCATTAAGCTCATAAGATTTGGAGTAGTCAATCCACCATGTACCAGTGGCTTGCTGTACTCTAGGAAGTCACAATTGTTATCATCATCTCTGCATTTCTTGTTGCTCAACTTTCTTCTTTCTGAGTGACTCCAGAAAAATACAATAAGCCCTCCAAATATGATCACACTTCCAACCATGCAGATGGAGAATAAAAGCCCTCGATACCACCAAGAAGATATACCAAGTGGTTCAATGTAGAATAATTCTAACAAGCCGAAAGAGATAACAAAGCCAGTTACTGATGCAAAAAAGTAAGCCCCAGCCCATAAATTATTCCCTGTACCAACCAAACTTGACATCTGGTGACCATTCTCTGTAGCTAAAGAGGATTGAGTCACATTCTTGTAAATCTGACCTTCTTCCTGTAATAAACGACAAGAAAACACTGCTTAGTGATTCCAAATAAAACAAAGTTGCCCCACCAATAGCTAACTGTGTATCGTGACAACCTACCAATGAAGGCTCTGATTCCTGTGTAACGTAAGCTTGAATATCAAGATTCAGCTTATTCGAAAAGGTTGGGCAAATTTGTTGTGAATCGACCATCGAGAGAAGTGAAAGCTCCTTAGATTGTTTGACAGCCCAAATAACTAGTATGTTTTTAGGTAAACATGGCTTCTTCTCCTTAATCCTGTGGAGGATGTCACTTAGTATAGCCAGAAATGGTGATATGCCAATTCCTCCAGCTACCAGGATAAGATTTTCGTACCTAAGAAAAGGAAGAGTGTTGCATGTTAGTTGATAATGAGAAGAAAGCTCATTTTCAATGAGAAAATTGTTCTCTGTAACTATAAGCAAAGAGCTCACTGAGTAATAAGAAAACTGTTCTTTGTGGCTCCATTTAATATGGTGATAGACACGCACAACAAAAGACTAACAATAATACTGTATTTCAATCATTAAAATAATAAGAGCATTCTAGGAAATTACGCACATCAAATGGTATGCTACTTCATGCCCATAGGGACCTTCAACAGAAGCTGTTAGACTTCTAGGTTTGAAATTTAATGGCTTGTGGGGCTGCTCTGGAACACTTGTGATAATATCCCTCAGTCTGCCAGTCCACTCTCCCAGCACTTTTATGAGAACCGCGATGTGTTTTTGACCATCCAAAGGGCTGGAAGAGACACTGAAGGGATGCCATTGTAACCAAGACAATTCTCGTACTTGAAGAAAAATAAAGCTGAGAGCATTGTACTTCAAACCTGAAAGAAGAGTGAAATTCATAAGAAGACAAGTAGACTTTTCTTTATCATAAAGATACCAAATTAATTTTAAATTGTAGAGTGATGTCATTAAAATTTTCTTCACTTCGGAGGTCTATAAATTGTTTCTCCATTAAAAAAAAAGATTTGAAAGGAGAAACTTAGTACTTGCTGGCTTTGAAAGAACCAACTCCACTGTTCCACAGGGGAGGCATGCTGCTGAAATTAGACCGACGGTAGTCCTTGACTGGCAGAACCTCAGAAATCGATCAAGTATGAAAAGAAGTATTCCTCCAGCAGCTATGCTAAAAATAAAGTCTCCAACATGCAGGGCTAAGAAGATGACGAAGACCAAATATAGTTGGTGGACATAGAAGAAAAGTTCGAAATATCTCTTTCTCACTGGATGCAGGGATGTCACCCACATTAATAAACCAGCCACAAGGCTAATCACTCCTGGAAGATTGGCGACCCCAATACTTTCCCACTCTAATAGCTGCAAGTGAAAAGCAATAATAAATCCAGTGACAGAAAACAATGGAACAAAGTTATTGGAAGTGATTCTCTTTGATTGTTATGTTTGTAAGTTGTAATCTAGCAGATGAAAATATAATAAATCTTGTCAAAGAATACTCTAGAAAACCTTATTTTTATTGCAGAAGATACATTTATTATGCGGCCATATTTGTGTGTTTCCAGTCCTTTCAATATGCTTTATATAATTTTCTACCCCTGTTCACCATAGTTAATAAATACCTTGTATCTCTAACATCTCAAATCTTAAGAAAGGGGAAAAGACAATTTGGTTAATAATACAGTCATTTGAAGGTCCTGGAGGGTACAGGTGCAGATATTCATTTTTTAAACATGAACCAATGTCAAGTTGAAAACATAGCATAACCCACTTTGTCAACAAGGCGACCCTGAAGTGTCCAAGAGATAACATAGCATAGTCCATGTAATGTAAAGATCATCATTGTAAGATGCCCAAGCCACACATGATATCTGGCAGCTTGCTCAAATGGAACATCTATCAAACGAAGAAGAATTGAGCCTCTTGCAACTGGAAGGAATAAAAAGGCTGTGCAGAATATCCCAATTGAACCCAAGC
This sequence comes from Zantedeschia hybrid cultivar, assembly GCA_030544215.1. Classification (NCBI taxonomy): domain Eukaryota; kingdom Viridiplantae; phylum Streptophyta; class Magnoliopsida; order Alismatales; family Araceae; genus Zantedeschia; species Zantedeschia hybrid cultivar. Next base: position 76,550,053 of record JARZZO010000014.1, read on the forward strand.
GAAGGCCCGAAATTTCCAACATCAGATAACTGCAGAAATGGAATATTTCTGTATTAGGCCCGGTTATATCTAAAAGAGAAGGCATTAGCTTTGAAAATGTGAATATGGCCGAAGATGACAGTTCTAGGCTGAGTACATGCTTCTTATCTAAAGAAGCCATTAACCACCCAGTACAGTGCACAAAGAAACACTATTTAAAGGTACCCTTTATAGCAAGGAAATGAATGGGCATGTGCATGAGCTATTAGATGTGCATACAATGTAACCAGATGAGTTTGTTTCATTTGAGGGAAGGCAATTTTATGCCTATACATAATACCATTTTCAAACTGAAATAGCATTTCTGCTTGGGGACTATATTAGACATTAAATAAAAGCGGATATAAAGAATTTGACTTTTCAGTTTTTCGATTACGTACAACGTATATTTCTGCAGGAGAAAGAAAAGAAATTATCCAACATAATTTATTTATCATGATTAAAAATCACTAGAAACACAGATTCAGGACCTAGAATATCGCATTTAAATACAGCTATTGTTTCAAAAGAATCATATTAGGTTCATTTCTAAGAGTTCATTCATAGGCATGGGTTTGAGAAACCAGGAAGCAGTTCAAGTGCGTTTAAGGCACAAGAAACAGTGATGATTTTTTTTTCTCATTCAAGCATAGAGAACAAATAATAGAAGCATGATGGACCTGTATCTGCATCTTGCCAGAGTAAGCTTATTGAGGAAACATGTTATATTCTTTTCAGAGTAAACAGTTAATTTATCAGTAACCATCAATTGGCAATTAGAAGTCATCTTTGCTTTGGGAAGAAGGGAAGAGCAGCATGGACTTCATGTACCTTTTAATTTGTGAAGGCAATGGAAGCTTAGATATCTCGTTCTCAGTCTTTATGGCATATGCAGTCATTGCCCAGAGAACATAGGCAACAAAAATAATAATTCCGATGAATTCTGCAGCTGAGACAACACCAAAAGGTCCATCCACCAGAACTGGGAAAGTCCGTAGGCGTAACCTTGGAAATTTCGGACTTTTTATCCTGTTCATCAAAATTAAACAAAGTACTTTCAGGCAAAGATGGAGAACTGAATATAAACCAATCTAAAGTCACCATGTGCAGACTATGCAAATCAATCTTCTCAGTTCTCATCCCACTATACCCTAGTATTTGATTCAATTCAAAGAGAAACCCAAACCACTGCCTGAATTCACTGTGTTCTTACCGATAATTCCCTTCCGAGAAGGCGGCCACATATGCATATGCTAGAAATGCAATCACCAGAACGGGCATGCTGAAAAGCAGAAATATTGTGCCTGCAAAATGCAAAGACAGCATTGGCTTGCAAACATAGCTTGTCACTTGAGCATGGAGGAGTGGAGAGAAGGCCCACACCTGTGATCCCAAAAATATTTCCTTGGGTTGCTTGAACCACCTTCCTGAACCATTTCTGCATGAAATCACTCGGATAAAGACAAATGATACCAACCCAGGTAACGAAAATGGCCCACATCAGAATTTTGAGTACCCATCTCCCCAGGCGGAAAGAAAGGTGAGGTCTTTTGAGATAGCCAAGCTCTTCTGCATTTGAGAGAAGTGGTACAGAAGCTGAGAGGTCACCCATGGTGCCCTGCTCTCTCAAGGACTCAGAAGTTGCTTGAGAGCCTTCTGTTCCAGACACTGCCGGCGTCTGTCTTATACCGGTGCCAACATTCCTTCAAACATCAGGCTTCCATCGCTGTCCCGCGTCACATGAACTGTTAACTCCCTGGTGTGAGAGGCCACCCCGGGGCAAGCACACAAGGTGAACTCTCTCCCGAGATATTCATGTGGTGGTCAATAAAAATTCGACTTGGCGAGACAGGGATCACTCGATCCATTGATATCCATGTACGGATCGTCATCGAAAACCATTCGTACATGGAAATGGATGAAATTTCGAACAGTAGAGCGGTGGCCACGGATGGGTCTTTACAAGGGCAGCTCCAAAACAACATCATGATAGAGATGGAAAAGAAAGGGACCTTGGAGGCTGCAAACCTCGCAACAAAAGCAACAGAGACAGGCGCGTTGCCGCAGGACACGCAAAAAAGAGTGCCCTTTTTCGCGTTTTAATGTGGACAACATTGCTTGGTGCCCGTAACTCGCATTAGTTTGCTACCTTTCAAAATTCATGTGGGTTCGACAGCAAAATAGAAGGTTTTGCCCACCGGAGAAGCCGGACAAGGCGGTCGCAATTGCAGAGAGACCGCAAATGGGACTCCTTATCTGCTGCAAGGAGGGGTCACAACTCTCCGGTGAACGGTGGCCGCAAGGCGGGGCCTCGGGAGACAACGGGCGACATGGAAGCCGCGGCGTGGGCGGAGAACATAGCTCTCGGAAAAAAAGGGTAATATAACTGTTTATCATATGATATTATAAATAAGTCCTACTAATTTGACTATTTACAAATAAATTTTTACAATTTATTGTAAATTAATAAAAAGCTCCTGAAACTTACAAAAAAACCTCTATAACCTACTGTAAATTAGTGAAAAGTCAGATTAAGAAGACTTATTTATAATATTATAAGATTACAGAGACTCGTATGTAAAGAACTCCCGTTTATTTGGTGGCCCCGGATCGGAAGTCACATTCAACAAAAAATTAGATTAATTGACCAGTGCCAAATCCAGATTTTGGCATCCAGCATAAGAAATCTAATGTCGCTCTTGTTAAAACTTAAGATGCATAATTTTATACTTATACCTTTAGAGCTCAAGCATGTATAATTTTATAATTATATCATCAAAACTTAAAAATGTCATGTAAATGAGATGGAATGTTCTCTTTTAAAGCAGCTAAAAATAATGTTGTTTTCATTTTTCCTGTAAATTCATTTCTTAAGAAAACATTTTCCATTCATATGTATTTTATATAAAATCAAACGGACCCTTAGTTAACGTGCATGTGGACATGCACGGTGTTATTGCGTGAATACATTATAATATATTATATCGAAAATAAAAGAGTAAAACTCAACTCTATTGTTATTATTCACAACTTGAGTTATTGAATATTTATGGCTAATAACATAGTCTATATCTTGACAAATGGTAATGATGTAGCCGAAGCTATCACGGTCGGGTTCCGGGGCTGGAATCCGAAGATTGGACCCGAAGCTGGATCGGATCGGTGAAGAGGACCGACGGGGATCCGGAACGAGGCGAGGGCGGAGACGGGGCCGAGGATCCGAGGCCGAGAGGTACCCGGGCGAGAGCTCGCCAAGAGCGAAGCCGATACTCCCTCGGACGAAGCGGACCGGCCGGTGCAGGGCGTAGCTGAGGCTCCTTCGGGCGAGGTGGACCAGCCTGCAGAAGGCGTGGCCGAGGCTCCTCCGGACGAGGCGGACCAGCCTGCAGAAGGTGTGGCCGAGGCTCCTCCGGACGAGGCGGAGGCAAACCAGTCGTCGAAAGGCGTCGAGACCGGAGGGAGAAGACCCGAGGTCGGCAGCCGAGACCGACTCGGAGAGGTCGGCGAAGATTCAAACCGAAGTCCCTGCAGAAGGAGGGAAAGAAGAAGAAAAACCAGTCAGTAGGAGTCCTGGGCTTCGGCCCTAAGGAACCCCCTCCGACGGCTAAGTTAGCTTCTGAAGATGATTCGATTCAGAAGTCAGAGAAGAGGAAGTAATAGCTTTAATGCTTTTTGTACTGTAGTCCTTGGGGTCTCCAAGACATACCTTTGTTAATAAATAGCCGTGTATTTATAGCGGAAGATAGAGGTTGCTTAATGGTGGCAGCCGATATAGGACTATGTTCTTGGTTTACTGGTAAACCGCTATAGTGCGTAACCCTCTCACCGGAGTGGGCCGGATACAGCTACTGGGCCGAAGGGGGTTGGGCCGCTGATGGGCCAGATGCCGCTTAGTGGGCTGGAGCCTACTGGGCTGAGGGCTGTTGAGCCGCTAATGGGCCGAAGGTTATTGGGCCGCTGATGGGCCGAGGACCACCGGACTGCTTACTGGACCGAGGGCTGCTGGGCCGCTAATGGGCCGAAAGCTGCCAGTGGGCCTTTTACTGCTGCTGTCGGATTGATCTTAGTGTTGGGCTTGTTTTAATGGGCCTAATCGGATTCTGCCCCATCACATAGCCCCTCACTCTTGTCTTCCTCACTTTTATGAGATGGCGAGAGTAAATTCCGAAGCCTCCTCGGAGGAGTAACACGGCATGTGCTGTCTGAAATTTTTACTCTGCTTCGTCGTAAAAAAGGAACTGCCTTCGGCCGGCCGAGGGCTGGTAACAATCAACCTTGTCTTAGGCCGGGACCTCGTTATTGGTACCTTCGTCTCAGGCCGAGACTTAGCGACGGATGCCTTCGTCCTCGGTTGCGAAGGGACGAGTCTTCTGAACGTGTCAGGACCCCTGAAAAAAGGACGGAAAAGACGTCGAGCTTCCCGTCCGAACGGTCGTGTCGTGAGAAAACACAGGATACGCGTCGTACATCTAACCGGCTTGCCGAAAGCACAAAAAGATCCTGGCCGTTATCGGTGATCACGCGGATCGCGGGTCACTTCGGCTCTCTGCCCAAGATTTCACTTGGATCGCCGCCTCTTCTGCTTCCGGCACGCGGATCGGAACATGTGGCAAGCATCCGGATGATCAGCCGAGAGGTTAGGCCGCGTCCGGCAGTTGATTGCTTTCTCTCGATCCGGCAGCCCGCCCGTTATCATTGCCGAAGGACAGTACACGTGGTGCGCATCTGGCGCCGAGGAGGGGGAAGATCTCGGCCGTTAATTTCGGCGGGGAATGCCTTCAACCTTCCCTATAAATAGGAGCCCCTCTCTCCAGGGCACTGTTCCGCTTTCTCCTTCTCCTGCGCCTGTGCTTTCCTGCGAGTGCCTTCTGCAAGCGTTCCTGCTTCTCCGGCGAAGAGCGAGCCATCGGGGGTGTTTGAGGGCGCCCTGTCCGTCGTCGGGAAGCTCTTTGTTGCCTGGAGTTGTCGTCGGGGAGCTTTCTGTTGTCCGAGAGGCCGTTGGCAGTCGAGGAGACCTTGTTTGAGGGTAAGCCTCAATTCTCCTTCTCTGCTCCGTAATTCGTGTCCAGTAGTTCTCCTTCGGCCGAGAGTAGCTCTTCGGCCGAAGGTTATTCTTCTTGCTCTTCATCCCGGCCTCCCGAATCTTCCTTGTTATCTCCCTTTTCTTCTAATTCCCTAGCTTCCGTTATGGCGGATGAGGCCGAGGTGTCTCGGGCTGAAGAGGCCGAGGAGGTTCCGGCTATAGCCCAGGCTTCTACTTCCGGCCGGCGCCGGGCCGAGACTATTTCCGATGCGATCTGTATTCTTACTAAAGATGGCGTCAAGACCATTGCTTCTTACTATCAGCTTCCATCTTGGATGATTCCTTATCGGCCTGGGAAGAACACCAGGGCTAATTCCGTCCGACCGGGCTACTTTTCTATCTATGAGCAGAGCTTCCGGGCGGGCTTTCGTCTTCCCCTTCCTTCCTTTGTTATCAACCTTCTGAGTTTTTACGGATTGGCCCCATCCCAATTCTTCCCGAATTCTTGGCGGACAGTCTACGCCTTCTTGGCTGTGAACGCTTATATTGATGTCGTACCTTCGGTAAACATCTTCCGCTATCTCTTCAAGATACAACCGCAGGGAAAATCCGACTGGTACTGCTTCGTCCCCTGCTTCGACCGGGGTATCTTCTCTGGGAAGCCTTCGTCCATTCACCATTGGAAGAAGAGCTTCCTCTTTGTTTCTCTTCCGGAGAAGGAGAAGAGCGTGTGGCCCTTTCCTACTGAATGGGCACCTCTGGCCGAAGGCCTCTCCGATCCGCCTTCCCTTAATCCCGATCAGCTCCACATCGTGCACCTCCTGGAAGCCGAGGCTCCGTATGACATTGCGGAGCTCTTCGAGGAAGAGGAGGGGCTCGTACAGACGGGGGCTTGGCCGGATCCGACGAAGTCTCCTCCTCGAGTCTCTCCTTACCTTCCTCCCGAGGATATTCCGGGGGAGGCCGAGGGAGCTGCTGAGGTTGAATCTCCGGCCGAAGCTCTTTCGACCGAAGAGGACGCTGAAGCATCGGCCGAGGGTAAGTCGGTCTTGAGTCGAGGAAAGTTGCGTGTTGTAAGCTGCTAACTCCTTTTTCTGTCCGCAGAGATGTCTGGGCTTCGGGGACTGCTCGGCCGACTCGCCAAGCAGCCCGGTCAATCTCGATCGTCCCAGCCGCAGGCGGCGGGAGAAGGGGAGGCTGGAGGAGAGGCGGCCCCGAGCGCTCGGGCCGTAAGGCAGACGGCGGCTTCGGTCGAAAGCCGCGCTGCCGCTGCTACTCTTGAAAGAGAGAAGAAGGGAAAGTCGGTCGTCCGAGGGAGCAGCCGACCAGCGAAGCGGAGCCGGGCGGATGATCCTAGAGAGAAAGAATCCGCCCAAGCAGCCAAGAGGTCGGTGGCTGCTCGAGGGGCTCCTCTCTCGTCGCCTTCTGAACCACCGAGAGGCGACTCCCCTCCGGCCACGGCGGCCGGCACAGAGGACCTCTCTTTCCCCTTCGGGGCGGCCAGGACGCACATGTTCCGTGAATACGGGCATGAGCCCTGGGTCCCGGATTTGGGGATCTTCGCGAACGAGAGCCTGGAGGACTCTCGGACATGCTTGCGCTTGATCCGCGGCTTGACCCTCCCGATAGCCGAGGATGAGATGAGAGAGATGTCTTCGGAGGGCTTATCTATGCAGTGCGTCCGATACGCTGTCAAGGTAAAAAACTTCTTTATTTGTCTTGGTTTAGTATTTTCCTTAGCTCTTTTGCACTTGCTCAATTTTTCTTGCCTTCGGCTGTAGACCGCGGTCATGTGCGGGGGCCTCGTTCACTGCCAAGCAGCCATTCAGCAAAACTCCGGAACATCGACCAGGCCTCGGATCAGTTGGCTTCGGGAAAAGTAGCCTCGGTGCAGCGTGATCTCGAGGCCAACGTTGACATGCTCCTGAGAGCTAATGCTCGGATGCGGGCCGAGCTGGGGGAGCAAAAGGAGGTGATCCGCACTACCTCCGAGGCCAAGACGAAGGCCGAGCAAGAGAGGGAGAAGATCGAGAAGGAACTGGAGACGGCCCGGACCGAAAACACAGTTCTTAAGGCCGAGATCTAGGACAAGGCCGAACAGCGGTATACGGAGCGCCGTCGCCATGTCGAGGAGGTCTCGGCTCTGAAGGCAGATCTGGAGGCCAAGGCCGAAGAGGTTGCTCGTACAGCTGTGGCAAGCTACAAGGCCTGCCCGGATTTCGCCGAGGAGATAATGGAGGCTCGACTCGAGGCGGCGTCGTCCGTATTCAGTCTAGGGCTGGCTATCGCCCAAAAGGCGTGCCCGGCCGTAGATCTGACCGGCATCGGCCTTCCGACGGACGAGGAAGGCGATGAGCTTCTGGCTCGGTGGAAAAAACTTAAGGCCGAAAGAGCTCCGGCTCCGGAGGGCGACGCGGCCGTTCCTGACGAGGTCGTTCCGGTCGAGGTTTCTCCTTCGGCATCTCCCGATCAGACTCCTGTCGACGTAGACGGCGATGATGCGGAAAGCTAGTACGGGGGCTTGTCCCAGTTTTTGTCTGCTTTTTGAAAGGTTGCGGCCAGGTGTATGGCCGATTTTGTACTTTGTTCATATATATATATAAAGTATTTTGCTTCTACTCGTATATGTGTTCTGACTGAGTGACCAAGTCTGGCTCTCCTTGTAGCCGAGACCATGTTGCTTTTCGATGCGGCTTGCATGGCCGATGCCACTACGGGTTCGGATTGCATGGACTTAGAAAATAATGCTGCTCTCGATACGGTTTGCATGGCCGAAGCCACTCCCGGTATGGTTTACACAGACTTTTAGAAAACCATGCCGCTCCCGATACGGTTTGCATGGCCGAAGCCACTCCCGGTACGGTTTACGCGGACTTAGAGAACCATGCCGCTCCCGATACGGTTTGCATAGCCGAAGCCACTCCCGGTACGGTTTACACGAACTTTTTAGAAAACCATGCTGCTCCCGATACGGTTTGCATGGCCGAAGCCACTCCCGGTACGGTTTACACGGACTTGGAGAACCATGCCGCTCCCGATACGGTTTGCATGGCCGAAGCCACTCCTGGTACGGTTTACGCGGACTTGGAGAACCATGCCGCTCCCGATACGGTTTGTATGGCCGAAGCCACTCCCGGTACGGTTTACACGGACTTTTAGAAAACCATGCACGGTTTGCATGGCCGAAGCCACTCTCGGTACGGTTTACACGGACTTTTAGAAAACCATGCCGCTCCCGATACGGTTTGCATGGCCGAAGCCACTCCTGGTACGGTTTACACGGACTTTTAGAAAACCATGCCGCTCCTGATACGGTTTGCATGGCTGAAGCCACTCCCGGTACGGTTTACACGAACTTGGAGAACCATGCCGCTCCCGATACGGTTTGCATGGCCGAAGCCACTCCCGGTACAGTTTACACGGACTTTTAGAAAACCATGCCGCTCCCGATACGGTTTGCATGGCCGAAGCCACTCCCGGTACGGTTTACACGGACTTTTAGAAAATCATGCCACTCCCGATACAGTTTGCATGGCCGAAGCCACTCCCGGTACGGTTTACACGGACTTAGAGAACCATGCCGGATATGATATTTCAAAAAGAAGAATTTTATTCATGCCTTCCGGCTAGACTCGGGGAAATAACTTACATGAAGTAGCGCCGAAGGCGTTCCACATTCCAAGTACGAGGGAGAGGTTGGCCCGAAAGGGTTTCCAACCGATAAGCCCCTCGTCGGATTACTTCCCTTATGCGATAAGGTCCTTCCCAGTTGGGAGAAAACTTTCCTGCGGCTTCAGCCGGCTTAAATGCATGAGCGTTCCTCAACACGAGGCTCCCGGCTTCAAAGCTTCAGGGCTTCACTCGAGTGTTATGGTATCTTGCCATGCGTTGCTGATAAGCCGCCAGCCGAATGCGAGCTTGATCCCTTGTCTCTTCTATAAGATCAAGATGATCTTTTAGGGCTTACTCATTGGCTTCCGGATTATGAGCGAGAACTCTCGGTGAGGAAAGGCTAACTTCGATAGGAATAACGGCTTCTACCCCATAAGCCATGCGGAACGGGGTTTCGTCGGTTGGGGTTCGGCTTGTAGTTCGATAAGCCCACAGAACGCTCGGCAGCTCTTCCACCCACCGACCCTTGGCATTGCCGAGGCGAGTCTTCAATCCTTGTAGTAGACTTCCGTTAGTGACCTCGGCTTGGCCATTTGTCCGATGGTGTGCTACCGACGCGAACTTGTGGAGAATGCCGAAACTGGCGCAGTTGTCCTTGAACCGATGGCTGTCGAATTGCTTGCCGTATGAGATAATGGCTCGAGGGATGCCGTATTGGCAAATAATGGACTTTCATACGAAGTTCCATGCGTTACTATCGGTTATGGATGCGAGGGGTTCGGCTTCTACCCATTTGGTAAAATAGTCTACCGCTACGATAAGGAACTTCCTTTGGCCGGTGGCGACGGGAAAGGGTCCCAGGAGGTCAATTCCCCACTGGGCGAAAGGCCAGGGGTCTGATAGAGGAGTTAGAAGGGTTGTTGACTGGTGGATGAGGAAGCTGAACCTCTGACATTGATCGCAGCGGCGGACGAGGGCAATTGCGTCCTCTCGGAGCGTCGGCCACCAGTATCCTTGCCTTAGAAGCTTGTGAGCTAGGGCCCTTCCTCCTGCATGTGCTCCGCATACCCCTTCATGTACCTCCCGCAGCGCATAGTCAGCTTCGGTCGGGCCGAGGCATCACAAGAGTGGTCGGCCAAAGGATTTTTTATATAATAGTCCGTCCAGAAGAAGGAAGTGAGAAGAGCGTTGTCGAATGTGTCTTGCTTCCTTCTGATCGGACGGGACTTCTCCTTGAAGGAGGAAAGTGACTAGGGGGGTCATCCAGGTCTCGGCTTCGGATTCAGTTATTTGCATGACCTCGGATTCTTCAAGGCTTGGCTCGGCCAATTCTTCTACGAGAATCATTCGGCCTCCTCCCCCGTCTTAAGTCGACGCTAGCCGGGAAAGGGCATCGGCTCTAGCGTTTTCGGCCCAAGGGATTCGCACAATCTCGTAAGAATTGAACTTAGCAAGAATCTTGCGGGTTACCTGGAGATAAGACGCCATTATCGCATCCTGTGCCTCGTATTCCCTAGAAATGTGACTGGCGATTAGCTGAGAGTCGTTGAATGCCTTTATGTTCTGCGCGCCGAGCTTTCTAGCGGCCCGAAGGCCGAAAATGAGGGCTTCGTATTCGGCGGCGTTGTTGGTAGCGGGGAAGGAGAAGCGCAGCGCATACTTCGTGATGACCCCTTCCGGAGACGCCAGGATCCATTCGGCGCCGCTACCCATAGAACATGCAGACCCATCGACATAGAGTCGCCATTCGTCCGTTGGTGGAGGAACCGAAGCTCCTTCGGCCTCGGGTGTTGTCATGACTTTCGGTCAAGTAGCCGAAGAAGCTTCGGGTGTGAGCTCGGCGATGAAATCAGCCAAAGCTTGAGCTTTTATTGCCGTCCGTGGCCCGTAAGAGATATCGAACTCCCCCAGTTTGATTGCCCATTTCGCCAGCCTACCGGATACCTCTGGCCGAGAGAGGATTTGCCTCAAAGGCTGATCGGTGAAGACCTTTATTGAATGAGTAAGGAAGTAAGGTCGGAGCCTTCTCGCGGAGGAGACGAGTGCTAAGGCTAGCTTCTCAAGAGCAGGATACCGAAGCTCTGCTCCTTGGAGGGCTCGGCTTATATAATAGACTGGCCTCTGAACGCCGTCTTGTTCCCGAATGAGGACGGCGCTGACAGCTGCTTCGGATGCTGCTAGATAAAGGAACAGCTGCTCTCCGTGAATCGGTCTAAACAGGACGGGAATATTGGAGAGATAGACCTTCATGTGCTCGAAGGCCGATTGGCACTCGTCAGTCTAGGAGAAGCTATTGGTCTTCTTCAGTAGTTTGAAGAAGGGAAAGCAATAATCTGCTGCCCTCGACATGAAGCGGCTTAAGGCGACAATCCTTCCGTTTAACTTTTGGACCTCTCGGATGTTGGCCGGAGGGCGCATTTGAATAATAGCCGAGACCTTCGCGGGATTAGCTTCGACCCCTTGGCGAGTGACCATATAGCCGAGAAACTTTCCGGAAGCCACGCCGAAGGCGCACTTGGCTAGATTCAGCTTCATTTTGTATCTACGCAGAGCAGAAAACGTCTCGGTCAAGTCAGCCAGATGGTCTGCAGCGACGTGGCTTTTCACCAGCATGTCATCGATGTAGACTTCCATGTTGCGGTCGAGCTGCGGAGCAAATATTCTGTTGACGAGGCATTGATATGTTGCTCCGGCATTCTTCAGGCCGAAGGACATCCGGGTATAGCAGTACAGACCGAGATCAGTTGTGAAGCTGGTCTTGCTTTCATCATCCGGATGCATTCGGATCTGATGTTAGCCTGAGTAGGCGTCGAGGAAGCTAAGTAGCTCGTGGCCGGAGGTGGCGTCCACCACCTGATCTATCCGAGATAGCGGAAAGCTATCCATCGGACAAGCTTTGTTGAGGTTGGTGAAATCCACACACATCCGCCACTTGCCATCCTTCTTGGGCACCATTACCACATTGGCGATCCAGTTAGGATGATGCACCTCTCGGAGATGCCCGGCGTCTAGCCCTTTTTGTACTTCGGCTTGGATGGCCGCCCTTCTTTCCTGATTGAAGGTGCGCCGCTTCTGCTTGACCGGAGGCTGGTTGGGATCGATATGTAGCCGATGCTCCGCTATCTCCGGGTCGACTCCGGGCATGTCTGCAGGAGACCAGGCGAAGATGTCGAGGTTCTCTTTTAGGAACTCGGCAAGTCTTTCGGCCTCAATCCTTTCTAGGCCGGAGCCTATCATAAGAGTTCGGCCCTCTCCTCCCGGAACCAGGATGGCGATAAGTTCTTCTCCTGGGGACGCCTCGGCCGAAGATTCGATTGACAGGGATTCGGCTGCAGCCTTCCCTTTAACCGAGATCATATAACACTGCTGAGCTGCTTCTTGATTCCCCTTAGCTTCACCGATTCCATGACTCGTATGGAATTTCAACTTTTGGTGGAAGGACGAGGGTACAACTCCGATTCCGCCTATTAACTTTCGGCCAAAGCTAGCGTTGTAGGCTGAATCGACCTTGACAACGGCAAAATGCGTTTCGACAGTCAGTTGCCGAGGAGCCGAACCTATAGTTACTGGGAGCCGGACGATGCCTTCTACTCGGCAGGGCGAACCGTTAAAACCGAATAGAGGCCCCCGGTGAGGCTTCATATTAGCCTCATTCAAGCCCATTTTTACAAAACAATCGTAAAATAATACATTTGGGGCACTTCCATTATCGACAAAAATACGATGAACATCGTAGTTATTTATTACAACATTTACAACGGGGGCGTCGTCGTGAGGAGTCTGAATATCGGTCAGATCCTCTTGGCTGAAGGTAATGTCTTCGTGACAAGACCGCTTCGGCTCGACATCGACCGCTGCTACTGTTGTATAGCCGAGCTGACGACGCCTCGATCCTTCTCTCGGTCCACCGGATATCATCATAATTGACCCAGCTCTGGGTCTTTGGTGCGATGTTTCTACCGGGGCCGAGGTGACCTTCGGCTGAGGAGCGGCATCTTTGCTCGGGGGTTGTCGCGGCCTGGCCGCTTCGGGGATGTCCCGGTTTTGTTGTTGTTGAGGTTGTTCTCGCCGGTATTGTGGCAATCGGCCCTCTCTGATGAGGCGATCAATTTCCTCCCGAAGGTGCCGGCATTCGTCAGTCGAATGGTCGATCTCCCGATGATATTCACAATATTTGCGGGGGTCCCTTCGGCGAAGATCTGTCTTGATGCGCTCCGACTGCCGGAGCATGCCTTTTACCTCCATAAGCATTCGGGAAGGGGGAGCGGGTAGCGGCAGGTACCGCGGCTGCGGATCCCGTCGCTTGTCTCGGTCCCACTCCTCCCTCCGATATCGCTTGCGAGAGGGTTCCTGGTCTTCAGGTCGAGGACGAACCGTGGGTGGGACATGTGTCGATGCTGCCTCGGCAGTACTCTTGCCCTTGGACATCATCAGGGCTTCTCGATTGATGTATTTGTGGGCCCGAGCTACGAGATCCTGGAAGGTGGAGGGATGGTGCTTCCCAATAGAGCTGAGAAGCCCTTCGTCCAGGCACCCACTGATTACGGCCGAGACCGCAATCGAACTGTCCAAGTTCGGGATTTGGGCAGCTTCGGCCCGGAATTTGGTAAAATATTCTTGGAGGGTCTCGGTCGGTCCTTGCCGAATGGCTAACAGACTAGCCGAGGTTTTGCACTACCGGGTGGCATCATAGAACTGGTCGATGAACAATTGGCCCAACTGGACTAAAGAGTGGATAGAATTGGGGGCCAATGTCTCAAACCAGGTTAAAGCTGTTTTTTCAAGAGTAAGGGGGAAGAGACGGCAGCGGACTGCCTCAGAGACCCCTCGGACAGAGAGGTAAGTGTTGAACCTCTGGAAGTGGCAAACCGGATCTGTCATTCCATCATAGAGAGGGCCTTTCGGCAGTTTAAAGTTGAGAGGTACGTCGGTGGCTAGAAACTCTGGCGAGAACGGAGTTTGCTCCATAATGGTGCTGGCGAGAGGCACTCCGTACGGGCGAGATACCATCTGCTGCATCTCTTTCCTCATTGCCGTCAGCCGCCTGTCCAGGTCCGGGGTAGTTGAAGTAGTGACCGATCGTCCTTCGGTCCTGGCTGGATGAAACTCGGACGAAGCATAGCCTTGCTCCGTTATGATGTGGCCGGCGCGAGGGACTCGGGCAGGCGGTGCCAAGGGCTCGCTGCGTGCCGTTGCGACCTCGTCAGGGAAGACCTGCGAGGGCGTTGGCCGAAGCCTTGCCTCTTGGGCAGGGCAGAATGGAGGAGGCGGTACTTGTTGGGGGAGCTGGCCCAGCAACCCCATGCGTTGGGCAATGGCGGATACCATGTCTCGCAGGGGCACCAAAGAAGTAACGGTGGCAGCCAGTGTTGCCACCTGTTGTTGAAGTTCCTCCATCCGATTGTCTCCGGGAGTGAGGGACTCCGGTATGACAGGAAGGGCAGCAGCTTGCGGTGGAACAGATGGGACACCTTCGGAATGAAGCGGCGGTGTTGAAGTCGCCCGTGTCTCTGCCTCGTCTTTCCCGGATTGTCTGGTTACTGGACGATGAGACATGACTTCTTGTTATCCTTTCCCACAGACGACGCCATTTTTTGTGATGTAGCCGAAGCTGTCACGGTCGGGTTCTGGGGCTGGAATTCGAAGATTGGACCCGAAGCTGGATCGGATCGGTGAAGAGGACCGACGGGGATCCGGAACGAGGCGAGGGTGGAGACGGGGCCGAGGATCTGAGGCCGAGAGGTACCCGGGCGAGAGCTCGCCAAGAGCGAAGCCGATACTCCCTCGGACGAAGCGGACCGGCCGGCGCAGGGCGTAGCTGAGGCTCCTTCGGGCGAGGTGGACCAGCCTGCAGAAGGCGTGGCCGAGGCTCCTCCGGACGAGGCGGACCAGCCTGCGGAAGGCGTGGCCGAGGCTCCTCCGGACGAGGCGAAGGCAAACCAACCGTCGAAAGGCGTCGAGACCGAAGGGAGAAGACCCGAGGTCGGCGGCCGAGACCGACTCGGAGAGGTCGGCGAAGATTCAAACCGAAGCCCCTGCAGAAGGAGGGAAAGAAGAAGAAAAAACAGTCAGTAGGAGTCCCGGGCTTCGGCCCTAAGGAACCCCCTCCGACAGCTAAGTTAGCTTCTGAAGATGATTCGATTCAGAAGTCAGAGAAGATGAAGTAATAGTTTTAATGCTTTTTGGACTGTAGTCCTTGGGGTCTCCAAGACATACTTTTGGTAATAAATAGCCGTGTATTTATAGCGGAGAATAGAGGTTGCTTAATGGTGGCAGCTGATATAGGACTATATTCTTGGTTTACTGGTAAACCGCCATCGTGCCTAACCCTCCCACCGGAGTGGGCCGGATACGACTACTGGGCCGAAGGGGTTTGGGCCGCTGATGGGCCAGATGCCGCTTAGTGGGCTGGAGCCTACTGGGTCGAGGGCTACTGAGCCGCTAATGGGCCGAAGACTGCCAGTGGGCCTTTTACTGCTGCTGTCGGACTGATCTCAGTGTTGGACTTGTTTTAATGGGTCGAATCGGATTCTCCCCCATCAGGTAACGAACACTTTTGCCAAAGAGATATTGTTACTTTGAAGGTTGAACGTACTTTAAATAGATAAGCAATTTTCATATGCTTATTTTATATATATTTGAGCTATCATGCAAAATAGCACCTTAGAAATGTAACCAAAACAGAGAGGGGGCATCCCCTTTCTCCTGGAAACTTCGTCGGACTCCCGGCGGTATTCTCGACGACTCTGGTGACTAGACGTTCCCGTCGTCGGCTTAGTTAGGGGAGGCGAGGGGAGTCCTCGCTGGCGTCGGATCCCCCTCCTCCTGCCGCCTCCCACCTCTACCCCTCGTTCTTGGTTCTTTGCCCGCCATCTTCCTCACCCCATCCGTTTGTTTTTTTCCTTTTTTCTCCTCCAAATCGCCATATGCATCGATACCATCCACCGTATCTGTTACCTTCCCCCTCCATCCATCCTTTTCTGCCTCGTCTCACCCCCACTTTCTACCCAATCCACTGCCCTCCCCGCTTCCTCCTTCTTTCAGTCCTACCCCAAACCTTTTGATTTGCCTGTGGAGATTTTTGCTTATGATTTGGGGTTTTGGCCTGTGCTTGTTTCATACTCGGCATATTACGTTGGGCTATCACTTTTGTGGTTTTTGTGCTGTAGTTTCCTTCCAGGTGTCTCGTATCCACCAGTTGAGGCGTGGACTTCTTCAGAAACTTGCGGTGCTTTGGTTCTTAAGCTGCTCTTGAATCAGGAGTTTCGAAATGAATGGTGGCGCTCGAGTCTTGTGCGTATCACGTGCTTCCTTGACGAGGCACGTCTCCGAGCGCACCTTTGTTCAAACTGTCAAAGACTGCAGTCCAATTCGGCTTCCCCTTCGTCGGCATCTCTTGGAGATTTTTCTCCATTGATAAGAAGAAAATGTCCGTGGTCTCTATACTTGTTCTACGTTTACTTGTTGGTGGTATGTGGGCCTTCTCCAATAGTGTTGTGTAATTTCTACAGTATTTGTTCGTTTCCCTTTCCAGCTACAGTACCATGCTGCGGGGTAAGCTACCGGTACGCCTTTGTCCTTTTGATGTACTTTATGTTAAGATCATATATATATATATATATATATAAGTTTTACCCCCTTTGCCAAAAAAAAAAAAAAGACCAAAACAGTTAGGCTGTCACAGGCTTTCACGTCATAACAAAACTTTCCTCTGTAAAGAGTCGAGGAATTCTTTTATGGAGATCATGTTCTAGAGGGATAGATAGGACGGTACGTGAACACCTATTGTCAAAAGCCACAGTAATCAATCACGCTTGGTAGACAAATTTTTGTAGGACACAGATAGATGTTCATTTGAGAAAAAAACCTCAAATCTGTAAAAAAACTGAAAACTTTGTAAAAAAATTATGAAAGATATGTTATTTTTTAACATATAAAATATAATATAAAAATTTAAAATATGTATATTATAAAAATGAATCAGTTCCTTTTATAAAGATATGTTTTTTCTGAAAAATATATGATTAAAATCATGATTAAATTACTACTTTTTGAATTTATGAAGATTTTAAAAAATTCTTTCAATAAATCAAAAATTATTCTTACAAAATATGTCAAGATTAAAAAAAAATGTGATTAAATTATCTTTTTTTTTAATCACATATTTATGTTACACTGCCTATGTTACAACCTAGAGAGCCAAGAACCGACTAGAAGCCGGGCCGTGGCCAGGGAGTATCTGTGGGGGCTCCATCTTCTTAGTTGGCTTTTGATGTAAATCTTTATAAAGTTATGGGTTTTTCTATATATACCCCTATCAATCATCGTATTTGTATATACTCTTTATGTTCACATATTATTATAAATAATCTTGACATCTTTAGGAAAATTACAATTAGTTGCAATTATATATTTCCATCAAAATGATGTGAACTATGACTGTATATATCATAAAAATACATAAATTCTAATGAACTTAGTGATGTATGTGCAATATTTTGATGAATATATATATATATATATATTTTTATTTTTTTTTATTTTTTTTTGACATAGTCATTTAGAGTTCTTGGCATTTTGAGTATAACTAAAAGCTTTTTGAGGATATTAAGGGTGTTTATAACAATTAGGGTATATATATAGTAGTTTATAAAGATGTATACAAAAATTCCTAAAATTATTATATTTGTATGTATGCTTTTTCGTCTTGTGTATTCTTATAACTACTAGGATTATTCATGGTTAGGTTCGGGAGGAATTTAGGTTCGGTTTGATTTCAAACAAAAAAAAATCATTTTTTTAACATAGTCTATTGGATTTCATGGTATTTGACCTTATAACTGTAATCTTTTAAAAGGTGCCAGGGGTTTGTTATATATATATATCCTTATAAATTACTATATTTGTTTGTATACTCTAACTCCCGCATATTGTTATAAGTATCTTTGACATTTTTATAAAATTATAATTATTTTTTAACCTCTGAAGATATAATGTATTATTAACATTTTTATAAAAATATAATTATTTTTTGACCACTGCAAATCTAATATATTACGAAAAAGTCCCTATAATCCAACTATTTATTTATATACAAAAGTATATATAAAAAAATATGGTGAAATTAGGCGTACATATGCAACAGTATCTGAACATTACGGCTTGCTTAGTTAGAGTTCAAAACTTTGATAGGAGGTTGATAGGAGGGATATCACTCATGTTTTTCTAAGAATGTCAAGGGCATTTATAACAATATATATGAGTCAGGGATATATTGGAAATATGGGAGTTTGGACAGGCATAAACCTCTTATAACTGTGGAAGTCTGAGTATGCATACGGCAGTTTACTAGAGGACACATACAAAACTCCTTTTTTATTTTAAAAAATATTATTTATAGATTTTTTGTATATATACCCTTATCAACTGTTGTCTCTTTATGTATATCTATGACTCGCATATTGTTATAAATACCTCTGACATTAGAAAAATTATGGCAATATCTCTTCCATCAAAATGCCGTAAATTCTAACTGAGTATATCAAAAAAGTTTAGATATTTTTACACATATATCTCTAAATAATTATAATTTTACATATATACTCTTAAATTCACTAAAATCTATGGAATCTTTATGGAATAGCTGTGGTTTACAGTATTTTGACGGAAAATATAATTGCAACTTTTTGAAGATGTCGGGTATCTGAACAATATGCTCAACTCAAATAGTGTGTGCCTGTATAGAGAGAGAGAAAGATGTTACTATGCTAACCACACAATGAGTGCGGTTTGATAGCACACATTGTTTTGACCCTATTATTTATATTAAAAAAATAATAAATTTATCATAATTTTTTAAATATTTAATTATCCCTCTTAGGGTTTGTTTTTATTCCTTAGAATTTTATTGTCTCCATCTAATCGTATCTGATCTTAAACTCAATTGTAGTCATTTATTGAGTACTTGTCAATCTCAATTTTAAAAAGTTATAAAAAAATAATCAAGAAATAAAAAATTACTCATATTATCTTTAGGGTTGTTCTCACCCTCTGAAATTTTAGTATTCGTCTTCAATTTACTCGCACAAGATTAGACAACTATGATCAATTTGGATACAATTCAATAGTAAAAATTAAGTTATAAGGGATGAAAATATCTTAAGGAATAATTGAATATTTAAAAAATTATGATGATTTTCATTTTTTAAACATCCAGATGAGAGACCGCACGGACTGCACGGGAGGTCCGGTTCACATTGTAGCACTCATATATATATTAATACATAAAATTATTATTTATTTATAGGGGTATAAAAAAATATTACTTAATTTTGAAAAGCAGTGCACTTAATAATCATAAGGCACAACGCTCTTGCATACCTAATCTCGGAACCCTCCGACCCCCTCATTGCAAGTTAAAAGAGTAACCACAAGTTCATGTACTAGGTTTCGACTGACAATCAAATGAGCAACTTATTTTCTACCCCTCTCATAACTATAACCAGCTGTTAATACTTTTTAATCATATGTTTGCTCTTCTACTTTTTCGTGTACCTAATGACTTTTGGCACTAACGTGTTAATTTTTAACATTTTAATTTATTTTCATATTTTAACCTTTGAGTATTTAGTAGTTCAAGACTATGGTTTTTCTAGGACATGTTCGGCACAATTTTTATTTGAAACTATTTTTGCACTTTCATTTAATTATTTTTTGTAGAAGCACTTGAATTTGGGAAGCCATTTATGTAGCATTTTTCTTATGTTTTGACTTCCTACCAAAAAAACTATAAGGTGAAGCTTGCAAGATCAGAAAAAAGGAGAGGCTAGTATGAAAGAGTTAGCTTTTGTAACAAACTAAAATTAGTTACAATACCTCTCCTTCAAGTCATTCTATGGGCGTGTTTGGCGCAACTTCTATTTAGAAGTATTTTTGTATTTTTATTTAGTTATTTTTTATGTAAGTCATTAGATCTTGAAAGCCATTTATCTAAAGATATAAGGAGGGAGCTTCCAAGATTAGAAAAAAAGTGAGATTGTTATGAAAGAGTTAACTTTTATAACAAATCAAAATTAGTTATAACCTCTCTCCCTCAACTTATTCTATGTAAGAAGTGAAAGTCAAAAATAACTTTCAAGTAGAAGTTTTGCCAAATAACATCCTATGTGAGAAGCGGAAGTTAAAATGATTTTTAAGTAAAAATTTTACCAAACACGTACTTAAAATTGTGATGGTCTCCGGAGCATATTAAAATGTTGTAGCTTTAACATGAAGAATTCAAGTATTATATCGTTAGAACAAACAAATAAGACCAGTAAAATTGGAACTTATATAAAAGAAATTAAAAGGTTAACGCTCATTTATGAGAATAATAGAAAATCAGTCTCCCATATGATAACAAAAAATGAACAGAGGATAAGAAACAAATAAGGTGACTCTTATGAGCGGCTAGTCGCGTCCACAAAGAAATTATTTTGTTGGTATTAGCTTGCCGGTCAAGTGAGAAAAGACATCGTCCTTTACCTATTAAATTTATTATCGGAACTGCAAGTTTGGATGGATCAATCCGAACCCACACAGGTTAATTCGAAAATCAAGCATCTTTAAAAACAATAATATAATAAAAAGAATGAACATGACGTATATGTGAGACTCACATTGGTTAGTTTAGTTGGGGTTTGGATGCGTTTTAGTTCGAATTAAGATTATAGCGAATTGGAAAAGGTCAAGTTTTTAGGTTGAGTTAGGTTAACCATAGTCAACATGGTATTGATCAAATTTGGGTTACGTTCAACCGGCCCAAGTTGCAGCCCAATGATCCCACCACTTACCTAACCTTTCTTTCTGGGGCCGACGATCTCACTATCTTGGTCACACCGCCGGCCCTTCTTTCTCCTTCTATTTCATCATCTCTGCTAGCCCAAAGTATAATCCAGTCCTGAAAGTCTCCATAGATCCGATCTAAGAAGATGCAGACCGGTAATGCTAACCACACACCATTTGATACCTCTGTATGACATATCCCATGACACTCAGCAAGCTGCTCCACACCTTGGACTGGTGTCTGCTACACTTCTTGTCTCAAAAGGATTGGCTACCCAAGTATTTGGCCTCAAGTAAGGAGGCTCAAAGGGAGTTTGGCTGCTTGATAAGTCTCCAGGTAAGACTCAGGAGAAGGGATTTGTTGGTCAGATAGATATCCCTGATGCCAAGACCACCTAAAAGTTTGTGTTTAGTAATCCTATTCCATGCCACAGTGTGGAGATTTGTAGAGTCACTCTTATGGTTCCACTAAAAACTCCTTCTCATACTATGGATAACCTCCTGGGCAATAATCACATTGTTCGCTGCTTGTCTGCCCGATGTGAAGGCTGCCTGGTTTGAAGAGATGAGTTTACTCAACAGAGGTTTAACGCAGTTGGGAGTGAGGGCAGGTTTAGATTTAGGAAGGAGGAAGATGTAGGTGTGGTGTAGCTGGGGGTGGTGATTTTGAGTGGTGAATTAGTCTTGGATGTAGGTGAACACATCCTGCTGGATGATATATCCCAATGGTTGTCATAGGATGCCCCCATAAGTCCATCAAGGCCAGGAGACTTGACAGGGTGAAAGTTAAAAAAAGGTGTTCTTAATTTCCAGGTGCGAGGGGTCTCGCAAATGGAGCGGTTGTCTTCCTTAGGAATGATGGTCTGATTAGGGAACATATCAAGGGGTAAGATGGGGGAGAGTTAGAAGTGAAAAGGTTGGAGAAAAAGGGCATGAAGGTACGAGAGATGGTAAAGTGATCATTGGAGATATCACCCGCAGAAGTCGTGACCCAGTTGATGCGATTAGGAAAACGGTTTTGTAACTCGTGTATTTGACTTCACATTTAGTACTATACACATAACACATATAGCACAAATGACAGTCACAAATTTTACTCATGCATTTGTCATTCATTCACTTTGAAATTTGTATTATATGTGTGATGTCAATTGTAGAATCAAATGCACGAGTTATAAAACCGTTTTCGTACGATTATGACAGTAGAGAAGTGAAAAAAGGTGGTATTCCGATCACCCACTATGAGCCACAGATGAGGAGCCAAGGGGTGTTAGGAGGATGGCTCTCGACCAAGGAAGCTATAGAAGGAAACGTGGCAGGATGGTATTATGACAAGAGGGAAACGTGGTGGCTTATCGGAGGTGGACAGATAGGCGGGGTCTGGTGCCCCTAGGCCTAAGCTTTCCACGTTTAGGTTGCAGCTTGCAGGCCAGCGGGAGTAGCAACCTTTCTGGGCTGCCTCTCATAATTAGAAAAGTTTCTGTTTTACATTTCATTTTATTTCTTAAGCCCCAATTAATTTGTTATCCGAAATTATTTATCCGATAGTGTTTAACTTTGATAGTTTTGTAGAATCTACTGGCGGAATAAGAAGAATAAATAATTCTTGAATCTAAGATTGAATTGCTTATTACCCTTATTCTAATGTAAACAATTCAGCAGTCACATTTTCTCTTCCTTCCTCCATCCTTCTCCATATGAGGCAGAAACGCTTAAATAGGTTTAATGTCTCTCAAATGCAAGTACTTTTTATATATTAGTAGTACTTATTGCACCACATGAAGTGCATTCCTAATTTGTATGTTTTTTATATTTTAATTTTTTTTAAGGTCGAGTCCATCATGTCCAACATATTCAGACAATTCGATCTTCGAGCGGACAATCTAAAAAATTTAAAAATTAAAACTTATCCTCTTTTGTTGGGTTTGGCCCATTAAGGATATTTTTTCACTATTTATTGGAGCTTGGTTTTTTATTGTTTAGATTTTTTTTGGTAAATCCGATCTAAGATTGGATGTATGAATATGTCGGCATGATGGGCCTAACCTTAAAATATTTTAAAAATAAAAAAATGAAGATGCAGTACATACAATGCAGTAAGTATTACTCTTTATATATTATTTAATTGATGTAAATTATTGTAAAATATTGTAAAAATATATATTTTATGTATCACAAAAAATATTATTTTAAGAATTTTATAATATTTTACATTAAATTAAATAACCTTAGCATCACTTTTACTCTCCACCTAACTTTTTCTGACTATATTTAATTATCTTACTACTTTATAACACATTAGTGGTCGCAGCCATTTGCTCCATCCGCTATCTTTATCTTAATCTTTCATGATTTAAACGGAGGAATAACGAGGTACGTGGCGTGACATGAGTTTATCTTCTAGTCATTTGAGTTCACAATTATAGCATTGCCTCCATTTTACATGTAATCTCCAAAGAGAAGGAAAGTACGAGAAATCAGATTTCTTTAAACCCGTGTCCATGCCGCCCTAGCATAATAGAGAAGAATCAGAACTTATACTCTTGAATTGGCTACAATAAGGGTCCCCTTGGTTGTTTGAAATGAGTATGGAAGAAAGGGAGTTACATGTAATTCATTTACTTTGCCTTACTTTTAGGAGTTCGATTGTTTGAAGTTTGTAAAAATGTTGAAACTCACCTCCTTAAAAGTGTTCGAAAAGAATGATGTGAGTTCTTAAAATAAATTCGGAAGAAACTTTCATATAACTCATCTCCTTTTATTTAATCTAAACACTACTTATATAACCAAACGATTAAAATTGACTTTGTGGAAGTGGATTATATGCAGCTAGATAATAAAATTGACCTCTTGAAAGTGAGTTAAAAATAACCAAATTATAACATTTTTCATATAACTCATCTCCTTTCATTTAATCTAAACACTGTTTACATAAAACCAAACGATTAAAATTGACTTTGTGGAAATAAGTTATATGCAACTAAACAATAAAACAGACATCTTGAAAGTGAGTTACAAGTAACTAAATTATCATACTTTGAACTCACTTAGTGTTAGTTCACTTTCACAGACTCACCTCCAGTATAAGTGAGCTACCTCCCACTACAAGGAGAAGAGGATTTGTCAGCGGCTAAGAGCCGCTGACAAATCGCACAGACCCGCTGACAAAACCATGTGTCAACGGCTAGCCGGCCGCTGACAAAGCCGTGGACAAAAGTCCCGTTGGCAAATATTTGTCAACGGCTAATGAGAAACCGTTGACAAATATCCTATATGTCTACGGCTAAAAACCGTGGACAAATAAAGCATATGTCAACGGCTTCTAGCTGTGGACAAATAGCGTATTTGTCAACGGTTATAAGCCGCTGACAAATAATGCTTTTGTCCACGGCTGTAAGCCGTTGACATATGATGTTAATGTTAACAGTTGTAGCCGCTGACAAATGGTACATTTGTCCACGGCCATGCATAGCAGCCGCTGACAAATATGATATGTCTATGGTTTCTTAGCCGCTGACATATAGTAACATAAGTTTTTGTCAGCGGTTTCAGCCGCTGACAAACAGTTATTAATTAAAAAAAATTTTTAAAAATATTAAACAATACACAAAAATCTGTAGATATACAAACCTATATATAAACAAATACACACATCCATACAAGCACATCCATACACAGTATGAACTTAACTAATAAGTACATCCATACAAGCACATCCAAAAAAAAAGGAGCAATCATCACAATTCTCCAGACATGGCTCAGAAATTTCAATATAAGATAGTACTCATGATCTTCCTTTCCATAGGTAAACGATATGCAAATTACAGTGGTGAGAATAATCACTAACAGGCTACCAATAGATGTTTGTTTCACTCCTGCAAACACCTTTTTTTCCTTCCTATTTCTACTAGCCATACATGTAATATGACGAAATATTGGATGAAATATGGTACTTAATTGGGAGTCATCCATAATCCCAATACCAAATCCTCACTCTCATACACATGAAAGGTCACCAGTTAATTTTGTCCATCTTCATTTTTCCCCCTTCTTTATGATCTTATCTGCCCAGTCCACATGCCAGTGACAGAACTGCTTCTGCAGAGTAAATGCATCCCAAGGAGTTGTCTCAATGAAAATAATGAACTGGCTCCATGCAGCAAGACCTGCATCTCATCTACTCAGCGTAAATGGACAGTGAGCAAGGCAATGACATAGATTGGACATGTCCTCCTGCATAACCTTGACAATAAGGAAAATCCAACATTCTTCAACAAAATTTGAGGCTGACATACAAATGTGCACTTAAAGGATCTCAATTCTTTTTAGAACCAGTTTGCACTACCGCAGCTTACACATGCTCTATACATATATATAAACTTGTTGATATTGTGCAAATATTTGAAAGGTCTAAGCAGCATTTAAAGGATGGACTGCTGATAAATGCTGTCAGGAAAAAGGGATTGACATAATTTTTCCCCTACCTTTCTTCATTTTGTTTAGCATGAGAGACTTCCTGGCCTAAGAAGATGAAACCTAGCAGCGCGTAATGGTCAGTACAGGAAATTTCTGGGAAACAACCGTAAGTACGTGAAGAAATTGCTTATGCTGATAGTGCAGAGGTTTGCACAGCTTTAGATAGAAACTATGCAAGATATTTTCACAGCCAATACACCAAGATAATCTTCAGAATTATATGGATAGAAAAATGACAAACTACAGTTTATATGCCTCAGATGCTAGCCACATATAGATGACTCTTAACAAAAAGCAAGTAACATTGTTACTGCAATGTAATTCGAATAAATTTTGTTACTGCAATGAATAAAAGTTAGGATCATCAAAACTAGGATCATCTAAACTCAGTTCAACCTGTCTGTTAACTGAGGTTGTGTTGTGACCCTTGTGTTCCGCAAGTTTTGTGGAGATAAGCTCACATGGGTATGTCATGGCAGCCCCTCGACGAGTGATAGTTTTAATTACTGTCTGATCGCAAGATCAGATGGCACACAATTATTTTCTCATCTATTGTGATCTTGCTCAATAGCATGTTCTTGTATATTGCTTTCATCTAGGTGTCATACATTTTTATGCTCTCATCTTTATTCTCCTTTACCATCATCTACCCTGCAGATTTAGGACCATTTGTTTGTATCCTTCTACCTCTACGTATGTCACCTTACTACATCCTCCTCATGGACCTCATCCCTTTGCCTCCCCTATCACCAGGATCAGCCAACCATGCCCAGGATTGATCTTGGCTGATCCTGATCCAAGAATGTTTGCATTAGGTCACTACCTATAGGGTATTTGCTTCTGCATTTATGGCATGTGGAATACAATGTGGAGGGTTCCCCTTCCCAGCTGGTTGGCATCACATCTGATATACTGAACATTACAATCCACCAAGGAAACTTGCCTTAAGCAAGGGCCTTTAGTACAAAGATTGTGATAAATGAGGGTGATTAATAGACAAATATATGTAATCAGATAGCTGGGGTCCTTGAAATTACCCATTCAGACTGGCATACAGTCAGTATTGATGGAAGCAACCAAAACAACTCTTTATTACAAAAGACAAGCCTAAGATAATGGGCCAACACAGAACCATCTGGTAAAGCAGAAGTGCCAAAGAAAGTAATTTCCGGCAATAGAAGCAAATACATTGACAAAACCATTCCACATCAAGAAGGCTAATACACTAAGACGAGCAACATATTACATAATTCTTCTAGACGTTCTTACCACTCAACACAGGAATATCCACTAGTGTAAAGAAGCACCAACTGCCTCCACCAAGCAGGTAGCATGGTGAAGATCAAACACCAAAAGCTGAGTGCATATTGCTTGAAGGCTGATCATGTGCCACAAAAGTGTTTTAGGATTAAACTTATGTAAACACCAAGCATAATCCAGTTGAACTAAGAATAAGCATTTGAAAGGTTTGTGAGAATTTTTTTTTTTGGAAAAGACAACTTGAAACTTTTATCAGCTTGGTGTAAGAATTTTCTTCCTGTCAGTTAAAGCATTCCTATACTAAGAAGACCCTCCCCGCACTCCCAACCAAATGCCAAGCAGCATAGCTGCATGCCAGGGAAGAGTTTTCACTTTTTGATTCACAAATAGATTCCTAGGGAAAGGAAAAAGGTGCCAGGCCTTTATGTTTAGGATGTAAGCCCCATATGTTTATGTTAACCAAATCTAACAGGCGATAGAATCTTGGATATATCTCTTTTTGGTATTTTATGAAAATTTGATGATTCTTGCAGCTATTTAAGGAAAAGGAGACTTGAAATTCTGAACAGTTCGGCTTGTGTGCAATTCTATAATATAGTGTTATATAGTATATTGTCGGCATAGAAACTGCTCTAAATTATTTAAAATAGTAGAACTTCATTATAGACCAAAAAATTGCATATTTTCCCATTCATTGATATTCATTGTATCCTTTTTTGATGTTTTACGAAATTCTTATGATTCTTGCAGCTATGAGAAGAGACATAAAATTCGAAGCAGTTTATCATGTGGGCAATTCTAGAATACAATGTTACATAGGATACTGTTCACCAAGAAACTGTTGCTGCAAGTCATTCGCAAAACTAGTAGACTTCATCATAAACCAAAAGTTTGTGTGATTTGCACAAAATCTAACTAGCCATTGGATTTTGGATATATACGTGACAATTCAGACCTCAGAAGAAGCTACTCATAATAAATGTTTGCATGTACTGATCAAAGGTGGCAGTTGGTCAACTAAAGAGACAACAAAGCAATCCCCGGCAAGAAGAGCAGTACATTACATAAGCAATGTCCATCAAGAAGAGCAATATATCAACATAAGCAATACCTTCCAAAATTCTTATACATATACTTACCATTCCATGGTGGAAATATTCAAAGGGAAGAGAAGCATCAACTTCCCCTACCAAATTGGGAGTGCTGCAAGAATCCAACACCATGGGCAACATGAACCTTACGTGAAGGCTGATCCTGCACCAAGCGTCTCGGGATCAGATTTGTGGAAACACCAAAGTAAGAACATGTAGGAGTTACAATTAAACATCCAAAAGTTGGGAATTAATTTTATTCTAAATAGACCAATTAAAAAAATTATCTCCATGAGATGACTCATCGACAAACAACATCCCAGCTTCATGGAGCTCCAATAAGCCTCAGATTTTGTTCCATTGCAAGGTCATACACTTAATCCAATAACTAGGAGAAGTCGATATTACTCTGACACCCATGTGTAAAAGTTGCTAACAATTGTGCCATTATAAAAGGATAAGAGAGAGATACACATACATGCCAAGAAGTCCTCCATGACAGAGACCGATGGTATACACATATAACCTTCCATGTCACTGTGATGAGACAAGAAGATAAATTAGAAGCTGATGAAGAAGAAAAGATTAAAAACAAATTCAGAAGAAAACAGATAATGACTATAAAAAAGCCATTGAACATGTCTAAAGCGGTAAACTTTGAGGCGGTTGACCTGTCTGAGGCATCTATGTTGGCTGCCTAGGTAAAAGCTTCTAACTTTTAAAACAGTGGTGACCAAGTACATTTGTGTAGACGACCTTCATGTCCCAGTCCCTTTCTTTTTCTCGGGTAAGTATTTTGCTCCACTCTTTGGTCCATTACTTCTTCTTTGTGCAACAAGAAAATGAATCCTCTGTTGTCTGCAAGCATGTCAACCTCAAAAGCAAGCAGAGCAGATCATGTGCACTGTACCCAGGTTGGCAACTAATAGCATACATAATTGTTTCTTATTTCTTCTGTATTCCGTACAGACTAAATTTCACGGTAGCTTGTACTTTTTCTCACAATTTTTGAGAAAAGGATGGATAGTCTCCCATTAGGTTAGAATCTACTAAAGATCCAAATGGCCTCAAGAGTCCATGACCTTCATCACGACTCAATAAACCCCCAAAAAGGCGCGAAGCTAGCACTCAATTCAAAACTGCTCTTCTCCACTGGTATACTGTTATGTACCCGAGGCGCGAAGCTAGTTTTCCTAATAACTACTCAAAGTGCATTATCCGAGGGGATACATCATGCATGGAATTACGACAATAAGGGATATATTAGCATCTGTTAATATCCTAATAAAGGGAGAACCATCTCAGACTGCAGAGTTTGAAGGTGGTGTTGTTTGACGTAAACTAGAAATGGGCATCCAAGAACTCTGAGAAGATTGCATCTGATATGCTATTATAACGAAAATTTTTGGATTGTGTGATTAAAAGAGTATTGGGAAGAGAGAGAGCACCCCACCAGAGATGTTGATGACCTCCATGTCGGGGAGGTCGTTCTGCAGGAAATCCAAGACGTTCTGCATGCCCTTGGAGACCATGTTCATGCCCATGGCGTCATCGATGCTGCAGTTGAACCTCATGTATAGGTTCTTCCCCGCCATCGCGCAGTGGATCCCCTACAGCCTCGCAAACCTACTTGACCTGAACAAGCACATCCAGAAAAATAAAACGATTTTTGTATTTCATAAAAAAGTTACAGCAAGAACACTCAACCGCCCTATAAAAGTATAGTATCAATGCACTTCGTTATTCTAGAAGATCCCGTATGAATCCATGGGGGGGAAGAGACAAATGAACATTTCTTACAGGCATAACAACAAACATGTAAGGTGCGACCCACATGAGATCTCACAAACTCATCTACAATCAGAAAAATGGAAGAAAATACCGATCAAACACCAAAATAAGAATTAAATGTCGAGAAAAGTATGAAATGCAGAACTAAGCGGATTAGTACTTCATCTTTCCCTAGAAACAGATTGGGGAAGAAGACAGGAACAGGGTGAGAGAGAGAGAGAGAGAAATTGGAACTGGAACGCACTTGTTGAACACCACAGAGAGGGTGTCGAAGTTGGCAGCGTCCTCCAGGAACATCCTGAGTTGCGCCCGCTTCGCCGATCCAAACCTCACTACGGGCGTCCTGATCATACCATCCCGGAGGAGCACGCTCTTCACGCCGCCAGAGTCCCTAATGGCCTTCAACCCCCGGTTGGTGCTCGCCACCAGGCACTTCCGTGGTCGCCATGGGCACGTGGTAGAGCTCCATGTCGAGCAGCATCGGCCCGTCAAGCCCCACCGGTATACCACGTACCCCATCGGCGATGGGGTCGGGTAGTCGAGGCGTCAATGGGGTCGCTGGCGGCTGGAGGCAGCAATGGGTCGCCAATAGCTGGAGGAGGTGATGGGGTCGCTTGCGGCCGAAGGCGGCGATGGGTTGGAGGCGGCGATCGCCGGTGTCTCTGTGAATGAAGGGGGCGAGGGTTTGAGGGGGAAAAGAGCGTGGGTTTGGGGTGCCCTGTGAACGAAGGCTATGATTTAGGGTTATGGTTTTTGTCCACGGCTTAAAACTTAGCCGTTGACATATAACAGATATGTCGACGGGTAAACTTATAGCCGTGGACATATCATTTTAATTAAATTTATTTTTTCTTTTTATTACTTAAGTCGACGGATCTGTCTAAGCCGTTAACATATATGCTACATATGTCAACGGCTATAGTCTAGCCGTTGACATATATTACGTATGTATAAACGGCTAGCTGAGCCGTTGACATATAAGTCTATTGCCAACGATTTTCTCTTGACCATCGACTAATATACTCTTTGTCGACAAGTGTGTCTAGCCGTCGACATATACTCGCTGACAAAACCTATCTTCCTTGTAGTGTCCATTCAACCAAAGACATCACTGAGAACGCCGTGCCCGAAGGGCATGCATGCAAGTCCGGTTACGGCCGGTAAGTAACATGCATAAAGAGAGGAGAAGACTTAAACTCTTGTCTTCCATTACATTAGAGAGAGAGAGAGATTATAGTTGTGTTTATGCGATAATGATGCAAAACAAATAGAAACATTGATTGCATGACTGTAAAACCTTTCAAAAAAAAGATTATATGACTTTTTTTTTGTCGTAAAGATTGCAGACATCTAATCATAATCCATTACAGCCATTTTAGACTTACAGTCAAAGTATGTTACATTATTACAACGATGTAGCATTTTAGAACGATTACATATAAAGAGGGATAAAGTATAACAATTAAAAGAGTATTAGCACGACAAAGGCAGCACTTGCAGTAGGTTTAGGTGGGAACCTGCTAGCATTGCAGAACCCTTGCCCGGTTGTTTTCTTCCTTTTCTCCCGCCACTCTTCTACCATTTTTGTTGCCCTCCACACTCATCATCTACCACTCCGCCGCTGTCTCTTGCCAGCAATTCTTGCCCTCCTCCCCCTCTGTCTCTCTTCGCCAACCCCTCTACCTCATATTCACCCCCACCCTGTGGCAGCCTCCTCCCTTTTGCTAGCTGCCACCCATCCCTTCGCCAACCCCACTTGCGAATTTCTATGGGTTTGTTGGTTTTGATGTTTCCTCCTTGTTGCTTTATTCTTGTGGTTGCTTCCCCTTTCAAGCTTGCTGATCAAATTGGTCTTTGTCTCTGAGTTTGGCAGCGGTGCTCGAGTTTTAGTCCTATGTCGTGCGCCCTCAGGTAGCGTACATCTTGGAACCTACCTTCCTCGGTTGCTTGTGGAGATACAACTCCTTTCGACTTCTAGTGCCAGTTTCTCAATGGTGGAAGTCTTTTTTCTCTGATTTAGGTCGTGTTTGGTAGAATTTTTATTTAGAAGTACTTTTATATTTCTATTTAATTATTTTTTATAAAAGTTATTAGATCTTGAAAGTCATTTATGTAGTATTTTATTAGTGTTTTGACTTTCAATCAAAAATTAAAAAAAGAATTTTTAAAATTAGAAAAAAAATAAAATTGTTATAAAAAAGTTGACTTTTTGTAACAAGTTAAAATTAATTATAATCTCTCTTCCTCAACTCATTCTATCTAAGAACTGAAAGTCAAAAGTAACTTTCAAGTAAAATTTTTGCCAAACACATCTTTAATCTTGTCTCTATGGCTCTTTGGAGTCTGGTGATCAATGTGTTCTCTATTGGCGAGTTTTTACCTTTGTTCTGTGGTTATGCTTGGCGCCACACGCAGATGTTCCTCTTCATATCCAGCTAGGCTTCTATCCCATGGTTTGTACTCCTCCTTTGTGTCTATGAATTACCACCACCCTCCACCTTCCAACCCCCCCCCCCCCCCCCCAACCTTTCTCCTCGAGAAAAAAAAAAAAAAGAAAGAGAGAGAGAGAGAGAGAGATTTGGAGGGGCTTGAATCGATGGGGTATGGTGGCTGGCTTCCCCTCTTAAGAGGTCATGTGTTCCAAGTTAGTTGGGAGCCAAAAATTTCTCCTGTTGTTCGGCCATTGTGAGATTGCTTTCTTAGAAAAATTAGCTTGGGTCCAAAATTATCACCTAATTGAATATAATTAAAGTTTGAGAACAATGATGTCCCTATTGAAAGGAAAATACTGGACTTTGTTGGGATTCAAACCATACTCACTTGTACATGTGTATAGCCACCCTTCAAAAAAAGAATTGGAGGGGGAGGAGAAATGTAGGAGAGGTGGCACTCCATTTCTGTTACAATAAATATTATGGGAATTAAATAACTTAATTCTAATCTCCTGTTATCATGGTAAAATACTACGTTGTCATCATATTGGAGGCAATCCATTACTGTGACTGTAATGATTATAATCATCATAGAGGAAGGGTATACGAAAGTGTGTATAACTCAGTTTAATTTTCCAATATGTTAGAGTTACGACTATGGTAAGATTGACATTGGAATGCTGAATACGTTATACGATCATGGTAATTAAGACTGCATATAATTAATTTTATTCTTACGTTGGAATACTGAGCGACCGAGCTCTCTAGCTTCCTATTTGTCTCTGGAATATAACTATTATACTGATTATAATAGCCGGTATTATAGAGACTAATAGGTACTATGACGATATATTACAGTGTTACATGATAACATATCCAGAGTCTGTCTTCCCTCTCTTCTCTCTCTTTATATATATAAGAGTAATGTAGTGCGGTTTACTAGAGTGCATGGTACAAGTTTACCACACGCTTCTCATTCACCTCATCCTCAAATTTTTTAAAAATAAAAATTATTATAAATTTTAAATATCAATTATCCCTCTTACAATTGTTTCCATCCATAAAATTTGCACACACTTGAATCGACGGTTATAATTGAGTTTCATAATCAGAAACAATATGACAGTATAAATTAGGCCCCAATAAATGGAAACAATTCTCTGAAAGATAATTGGAGATTTAAAAAGTTAAAAATTTTAAAAACATAGGGATGGAGTAGAAACTGCATTCCAGCAATTTTCTACACATATATATGTATATAGAAGAATAATATAATGCAATTGCTACACTGCTGTGATTTTACCACACACACTGTTTAATTTAATTTCCTCCCCATATTTGAAAGAAAATAAAATTTATTATAATTTTTAAATATTTGACTATCTTTTTTATAGTGTTTTCCATTCTTTAGAGTTTTATTTTCACCGTCCGATTATGAAAGTCAATCGCAGCCGTCCATTAGGTATGTGCAAATATGATTTTCAAATAATCATCAAAATTAGTCAAAATAAAAAAGTTATCATATTACCTTTAGAGTTGTTCCCGCTAATTTTTTTACCTTAATATTTATCACTAGTTTGCTCGCACTCTATTGGATAGTTACGATCAAATCGGAGATGATTGGACAGTAAAAGTTAAGTTCAAATGAGTGAAAATAATCTTAGGAGAGATAATTAAATATTTCAAAATTTATAATGATTTTTATTTCTTTTAATATAGAATAGAGTCGCAACATGTGCGACTTGTCTTCACATATGCAAGAACTGCACCACAATTAAACCGCACACTGTGTTTTGACAGGTGGGAGCAAATTAGTGAGGAATACTAAAATCTCAAAGGATATGAACAAATCTAAGGATAATCTAACAAATTTTATATTTTAATTATTTTTTGATGATCTTTTAAAAATTAAATTTGGACATATTTGATGGATGACTATGATTGAGTTTCACAATCGGACATGATTGGATGGTAAAAATAAAGTCTCAAAAAATAGAAACAACTCTAAGAGAATAATTAAAAGTTTAAAATTTTATAATAATATTTATTTTTTTTTTAATATAAAGAAGAGATAAAAAACAGTATATATAGTCAAAGCGTATGAAATAGCAATCAGCATCACATCATCAATATCGGTGAATCGGATATGCCTGGAGGCTTATCTAAGATTGATGTGCCTCTGTGATCGGCTGTCCGATTTTTGTGGCATCTTATCACGTCTTTGATGTCTTAAAAGTTAAATAAATATATGCCTCGTAAGATTAGAAAATAATTGAAAAAAAATGCAAAGAGGGGGGACCTTGCGTGCAGAGCACACAGGGTCCAGCACTCTTGTCTGAATTTCATGTAGGCGAAGGGGTCACTATTATTTCTCAATTTTTGATTTTACTAATGGACAAGGAACTCGATTAAAGACCACGTGTTAAGTTGTAGGAAACGAAAATAGATCTCCAATAATTATAGGAGTCGGAAATGGAAACACTCATTTATGCATCTGCTAACTTATTTTCATTTCCGAATGATCATGTAACTTATACATCCATCCACACACAATACACAAATTTTAATATGATTTTATGGGATGTTTGGATGTATTCATATGTAAATTTAGATCGATCGACAAAGTACATTTCAAAATTCAAAATTCATAGATTGTTAATTTTTACATATATTAAAATTTTGTAGGTTTAAAATTTTTAATTACTAGCAGAAAGTTTATCGAAAAGTGAATACTAAGTAATTTTAAATAACTTCTTAATATAGTGATGATGATAACGGAAACTTCCGTTTTCGTTTTCAATTTCTAATTTAGAAGCGAAAATGAATGCAGAAGCGAAAATACTCACTTCCATCTATGTTTCCATCTTCGATAAACCTTATAGGAAACGGAAATAGAAAGTGTCATTTTTGTACTGTCTTCGACCCGTTGACAGCCCTATAAGCGAAGTGGTCACTATTATCTCTCAATATGTGTGCACCCTTCCTTCATTTCTCTCTTATATTTTCTTCTTTTTTTATTTATTTATAGATCTTTAGGTCTTTATCAATAGGTTACTTAAGGTTGTTCCCATCCCTCAAATTTTTATTTTCATCGTTTAATCTTAAAGATTGATTCTTACCATCTGATCGAGCATGCATCAAAAAATAACGTCTAAAAATATTAAAATTAGTTAAAAATAAAATAAATAGTCAGATTAACTCTTAAGGTTGACCTCATTCCTTAATGTTTTGATTTTGATTCTAAAGATGACAATATCTTACATTCTCTTTAAGATGACAATGTCTTTATATCGGAATCAGGTTCTACAGTCTCATTAAGATAACAATGTCTAAACAAATATAATCACACATGACACAATATCTTACTGTACATGCAAAATGATTACAGATCTGACATCTTGATTAGAATAATGATACATACATATACAAGTTAAAATATAGTCTTTTAGTATGAAATTAATCACTTAAAGAGTCAAGTAGATCAAATCAAGAGATAATCAGATCAAAATTGATTCCATCAGGTTACGGATTGGAAAGAATGCTACAAAAAATTTCTCAGAATTTTTTTATCAACAATCATAATTTTAAAATATTAAACTTATTTTTTAAAGCTAACAATTTAATAAATAAGTCAAATAATAATAAACAAATTCAAAAATTAACGATACATAGCGGATACAGTGAATATATTGTATGTGATGTGTGCACAAAATTTCATCCAATTTGGATATCAATAAGAAGAATAAAACCTCAAGTAATATCAAATTTTGCAGACAAGTAAAATCAATAGAAACATATATGTGGACAAAATTTGAAGTCATTGGAAAATCAAATTACATAGTTATGATCAATCAAAGTTCATCTAAAATTTCAAACTATAATCTATCTGGAAAGGTTGAAACATGCTTGGACAAGTGGATACCTTTTGTAATTTGTACAAGGATGCTTAGATGTCTTTCAAACAGAATATGCAATTGGATTTAAAATGCGTCAAGTCCAGTAGGCTAGTTTTGAAACACTCTAGATTGGATGTGATTCACCTAAATTTTCATATTCGAAGAAATTCAATAAATTGACATAAATTCATGGATCTAATCAAGATATAAGATCATGGACTTAAAAGACCATACTTCCAAATTTCTCTTTTAATTATTTTTTAAAATAAAAACGTACTTTTCATGTAATACAAAATATTATTAAGTAGATTACCGTCACCAACCTCTCGAAGAACATAAGATCAATCCTTTCTTATGCCTTCCTCTTAATATTCTCGATTTCTTCTCCTCCTAAGTCTTCTTCCAGGTCCTTTATGCTTTCTAAAACCATCAGCAAGCATAAGAATCAAACCCCATGAAGAACTATCATCTCTTCTCTTTTTTCTCTCAAGAGTAACATCATGTATTTATCATAGAAGAAGAAGTGAGGTTCTAAGAACCCTAACACAAATTCATGACCCTATTTGCAGTATATTTCTTTCTTTAAACTCACCACTAACTCCCCTTTCCTTATTGGAGTCGAAACTTAACTCTATAAGATTTTCTCTTCAAGACAAGTTGGCAATTGAGTTCAAATCAAATTCATTCACGCAATCTGCACTTTTCTTTCTTGAAAATATTTAAATTCGACCATATAAAATAGAAAACTCTCTTCTACCAAATTGTATATCCTTTTATCCTCTTTCCAACAGTATCAATCACAAAATATTTAGACTTTTACGTAAAAAGTTATCAGCATTCATTCGGTTGTTGTTCTACTTAAATGCATAAATTTGGCTAAGTCCACAAACTAGTAAGTTCCTTCTACAACTACTAATGGATTGGTTCTATTGGATATACTGGACTTAGTTTCACTCAAATAATAGTTATTAGATTATAATCTATTAAAATAATT
This sequence comes from Zantedeschia hybrid cultivar, assembly GCA_030544215.1. NCBI lineage: Eukaryota > Viridiplantae > Streptophyta > Magnoliopsida > Alismatales > Araceae > Zantedeschia > Zantedeschia hybrid cultivar. Next base: position 76,586,469 of record JARZZO010000014.1, read on the forward strand.
AAATATTTATAAAGGAGCTTAATCAACTATAACCTATGAGCATATGAAACAGACTTAAGAACTTAGGGTATAACAATAACGATTGCAACAATAAAGATATAGGATACAATGACGTTAAAGGTACACTTCTATGTTAACAATACATCAAAAAAATTAGATGATTTTTACTACTTTTACTTATTCTATCTTCTTTCTATACCAATGCTTTTACAATGACAATATTCAACAAATTTCATTGTAAAAATCTTTCATTAATTTTTTCCCCTTGTATACCTTCAAGAGCGTGTGTTTGTATTTTCAATTATGACGTTGGAAAGTTGAACATATATTTCTATATCTATGGTATTTTGAATTAAAAGAACTATCAGTCATTTTTTATTTGTATGTGATCAATAGTACTATCATCTTTTGATGACATGTGCATATTAGCTTTGCCTGTCTCTCTAAATTTCATAAAACATTTTTCGACATTGTTAACTTCAATGAATTCTAATTTTGATTTTTCTTTTTCTTTTATAAGACTCATCATAATTAGCAATAAAAAAATTAATTGACTCACCATGACGACTTCAGTACATATGTTGATTATTTTATGTGAGATCATTGTCAAATTGAGAACTATTTTAATTTTTTGCTTATTTTTAACAATTTTTATCAAAATTTGCAGTTACCATATGTCCAGTTGTTTTGGTACGTGACTTATATCGAACATCAAACATTATTATGACTTAAACTTTAAAAAAATTATAAACAAAAAATTCACGAGATTGAAGGACAAGAAATATATTTAACATATAAAATTGTGAAATAGAAATTACACTTAGATATTTTATTTCATAAATTACAATATTAAAATTGAAAAAACATTTACTAATAAACATAATTATTAGATTTTTACTTTGAGTGCATGCAAAAGATGTAATTGGAGAGATTAAGTTAACATTATTTGATAAAGACACTAAATTTATTATCGAAAAATCAGCAAATATACTCAATAAAATAATTTTCGAGGTAAATATTTTAAAAATTAATTTATCTTTCATATATTTAATTTTAATCTCATTTCTATGAAAAAAATTGAAGAGTACATTTTCTTAACGTTTATGAAAAGGATACACATTTATTTTATAGAAAGATAAATTTTATAGACTGTTTTAATAAATATTAAAAACTATAATTTATGATATTTTTGGGATGAATACTGTTAAAAAACTTATTTTTTTAAAAAAAGTAAAAAAAGAAGAGGGGAGAAAGGGGCGAGCGCTGGCATACGTCATCCACAGGCAGGCCGAGATACGCCATATCGCCGGCTTGTTTTCGTCTCGGCAAATGTCACTATTAGTTATTACCCAACCTATTCTTTTCCCCCTCTCCTCCCCCGCTTCCTGGTTCTTTCCCGGAGGCTGAGTGGAGTTGAAAGTTAGAAGGGGGGAAGCCGCGCAGCAGACAGGAAGAAGCTTCAGAATTTGATTTCTTTTCACTTCTCCCTCCCTTCTTCTTCTTCTCCTTCTCCTCTTCCTCCTCCTCCTTGTTGTTGTTCCACTCGGGTGCAACGGTTCTAGGAGAGCAAGGGCGGCGATGGCGCCGGTGCCGGCGAGCGTCGCCAGGCAGGCGGAGCAGCTCAGGCTCGACGGCAACACCTTCTTCAAGAAAGATCGCATCGGCGCCGCCATCGACGCGTACACGGAGGTATTGTTCGGGAACGAAGAGGAGGAAAACCCTGCCTTCTTCTTCCATGTTTCTGGGATTCTAGTTTGACGACCGTGCGTTTGCGTTTTGATGATCTGCGGATGTTGGTCTGTGTCGGATCCGTGCGTTATTCATTTCCTGGTTCTTGATTCCGTGAATGTTGTGGAAAGTGACCATTTTGGGCCTTTTTGTCAAAAAATTGGGTTTGAATTAAGGACTTTCGTTTTATTTTTTATTTTTTATTTCTTTGAAAAACTTGGGTGTCATCCTGTGTGATTGAGACTATCTTTTGTTGTTGTTGATGATGATGATGAGATGGCTGATGAAATTTGTGTTTTTAGGCTATCACTTTGTGCCCAACCGTTCCTATCTACTGGACAAATCGAGCACTGTGCTACAGGAAGCGAAAGTATATGTGCTTCTCTTCCTCCGTTTCATTCTTAATGCCCTGTTTGGTTGGAGTATTACTTTTGATATGACGTTAGTCTCATACTACTTTGAGGTCTACAATGTCAATTTTGAAATTGACATTGGAGGGATGCAGAGGGAGACGAAAAATGGGAAATAGAGGGTTAGAGGTGGGGAAGGGAGGGGAGAGGGTGCCTTGTCACTCCCAAAGGCCAAACCCTAACATTTTAGTAGATATTCAGGCCTGTATTAAATATGTTATGGCGATGCACTTTACATTGATAGAGCTTAACCAAACACCTATTGCCAGAAGCAATATGAAAATTGATACTGATGGAGCCATTCAATTCAGTAACTAAGCACCTCATAAGCTATTGTCATTGCTTTCTCATAATTATCTGTTTTCTTGCGGCTGTGAACAGTGATTGGGTGAAAGTGGAGGATGACTGCAGGAAAGCTCTTGAACTAGATAATAATTCTGTTAAGGTAATTTTATTTCATAACCACTCTTTTTTTAGTAATACCATGTGTGTCATTTATGATTATTGTTTCTTGTTTAATAGCGAGAGATTTATCTGCCTGTTATGTGAACTGTATGTGGTGTAATTGATGCTGGAAATGGAATACGTTTACTTTTTCATTTAATATGGTATGATTACCTTCGATGCATAGTTGTCATTGTGGTTTTAGAGTGTCATAGCATGGGTTATATTTCTCGAACTTACACTTATTACTGCATGCAAATTTGACCCGACCAGACACGCCCTTGATAAATGTTCGTGTAACCTATGCCCCATATAAAGAAACCAAATTTGCCTTGAGAACCATGTTTCAAGCAAATGACCCACTCAAACCCCTGCTTAAGGTCTAATTTTTAACTCAAGACCACACACACACACGATGGGGTCCATGGCAATCATCACTGCTCCCACTTTGTCGCAGCCACCAGCCTCCATGGCAGCCTCTCTACCCCTTCCTTTTGCTCCCTTCAGATATCCTCCATCGGCCTTCCTGACCTTCCTAGCCTTCCATCTCCTTCATCGCCGTCCTTCGTTGGCTCGTCACAGCTCGACATCCTTGATGGTTTCCCTACTGGAGAAGGTCCTGTACTCTGCCTCGCACTTGGGGAACACCATCTCTAACCTTAAATTCGTTTGCCTTAGGGAGGCCCTAGTCTACTGCTGCCAATGCCATTAAGGCTTGCATCTTCAACCCCGACCAAGGTTTGCCATTTCGGAACTCAGCTTCATCTTAGGAGGTCAGAAAGAAGAGATCTAGCCATCTAGGAGAGATCTCTATAAAGTCTAAAAATTGGGGCAAGATCTTAGGACATATATGTATGATAACACTATACACATGCATACATGATACATCTATAAATACGCATACATAATAGTGTATAGATGCACCTACAAATACACATGCACTTGCAAGAATACATAAATATAAATATAAATATACACATATAAAGAATGCCATATTGGATATCATCTCAAAAGACTGAAGAGAAGATATCTTGAAGAGATCCTAGAGAGATCTTGAACAATGGCCATAAGTCATGATCTCTTATATTTCTTAAAACAACCTTTAAATATATACATTTAGCCATTTGATATGATATAATGTCATAACCATATGATCAATGCCAAAATACATTTGCATATATACAAAGATTGTTTTCTTGAATCTCAATGTCATTTTAGTGTGTTGGAAAGCTCCTCCTACTCTATTGTCATCCTCATCTCCTTCTTTATTGGCATTCTCATCTCTTCTTATCTTCTTCTTCTCCTCCTTAATCCTATTCTTTCCCATTATTCTTTCCTAGCTTCCTCTTAACCTTGATCTCGGTAGAATCTCATCCTATGTTATCAAAGGCGACCGAGGCGGTCGCCTAGGTGACAAGGCGAGGCAAGGCCACAATAAGTTGCTTCTATCCGGCCTTTGTCACCTAGGTGATCGTTGTAATCACTTCAAGCGATTAGGCAATCGCCTAGGCACTCTCGGGCATCTCAGACTGCCTCGCTCGCCTCAGTTCTATGTTGGTCCGGTCCAACCGCCCCATTTAATCCAAACCCAGTATTCGGCCCATCGAATTTGCCCAATAATAGGGTTTTTATAAATCCCAAACCCCATCCATCCATGCCCTAGCTTGCGTCGCATGTTCCTCTCCCCTCTCTGACAAAGGCAACGCCGCCAATGAGTCATGACGTATCTTCTTTGGCTGCGGCATAGCTCTGACAATGATGACATGTATGCTCTCTCTCTTTCTCCTTCGCTCACACTCTCTTTGTATTTCTCTCTGTATCTCTCCCGGTCTCTCTGTCTCTGATGTAGCTCCGACAACGGCGACGCCGGAAGCTCTCTCTCTGTCTGTCTCCTTGCCCCTCTCTCTTTTAGAGTCTCTCACCATCCCTCCTTCTCTCTATGTTTGGTTAGGAGAGCACGAGGCCCTCTCTCTCTCTCTCTCTCTTTCTCTTTCTCTCAGTCTTTCCCTCCCCCCTCTCTCTCTCTCTCGCAGTCTCTCTCCCTCTCTATGTCTCTCTGTCTCTCATTTGTTGACTCAGAAGGGCCCAAAGCCACCCCCCCCCCCCCCCCCCCCCCCCCCCCCTCTCTCTTTGTCAGGGGGCCCAAGGCCCCCCCTCTCTCTGCTATCTCTTAGTCTCTCTGTGTCTATCCCTCTATCTCTCTGTCTCTTAGTCTCTCTCCCTCTCTCTTTGTCTATTAGGATTTAGGAGGACCCGAGGCCCTCTCCTTCTCTCTCCCCTCTCTCTCTCTCTTTCTCTCTCTCTCTCTCTCTCTCTCTCTCTCTTCCAATATCTCACCATCTCTCTACCTGCCTCTCTCTGTGTGCAGACGGACAATGAGCTTGGACAGTGAGCTTGGAGCGTTGGATAGAGAAGGGCATTGGGCAACTGAGGTTCTTCTCTTTTTTTTTTCATGTGTTTTCCTTAGTAGCATCCATTGGTTGTTAGATATTGTGTTCATTTTGTATGAGTTCTATATGTAAATGATGACATATTTAAATATCTATATTTTTTATAATTTTTTAATAAAATGTCGCCTAGGCCATCACCTAGGCATTTGAGGCTGAGGTGATCCCCTGGTTGCCTCGGTCGCCTCATGCTTCTAACTACATAGATCTCGTCATAGAACTCTTGGAGAGAGAGAGATTTTTGAGAGATCTTAGAGATATTGGAAGAGATGGCAAACCGTGACCCCAGTGGCCTTGTTTTCACCACCCATCAAGACTTAGGGATCCTCATCTAGAGTGCCAGCAGTAGCTGATGTAGCCACTACCACAGTGGGGAATCCTCTTGCCAACAGTGCCCCCCTTGCTTCTCTCTCCACGATGCTCAACCCCCTTCGCCCAATTTGCCCTCCCTAGGAGCTATGTTGCCATATTGATATATTTTTTTTGAAGGCAGCAAAAAGCCACATTCATTCATTGCACTAAATAGAGACAGAGTACAAGGGTTGGAGAAAAAGAAACACTGTAATAATCTACCAAGCTAGTAGACATTACAAAAACCCTAAGAAACCCAAAAACTTTCCTCTCTAGCTAATAGAAAACAACCTACAACACACCTCAAAAACCCTCAAAGAAATACAATTTTCCACTGAGCACCTCTTGATAAGATTACAGAATCTGAAATTTTGTCCCCTCCTCTTCTGAAAGACCATTCTTTAATGAAGAAAATACAATTCCCAATAATCCCTGCTGGATTTGAGAACTGTTTGCTGAAAATTCTGAAATCCCTTTCCTCCAAATAGCCCAAAACATTACTGCCAGAAGAGGTTCCCATAAGCATTTCTCTTGATAAATAGGACACATCTGCTTCCAATTTTCCATAAGTCTGCCTACCGAATTGAAGCAGCCTTGATTACAACCCAAGACTTTGAAAAGTGCCTTCCAAATAGCATGCACTATACCACAATTTATAAACAGATGATCCACAGTCTCTTGAAACATCCCACAAAATGGACACACTCTTTTATCTGGGGTTAAGAACCTCAGCTTATCCCCCGTTGGTAATCTGTCCTAGGCTACCTTCCACATAAAAATTCTGATCTTAATAGGAAGGTGCTTGTTCCACACCTGAGAGTCCCAGCTAACCTTGATCCCTCCTGAGTTCAGCACCTTGGTTGCAGAGCTGACTGAAAACTTCCCTCCTTGTTCCCATCTCCAGCTTTTCTCATCTTCCGTATCAATCAGCCCTTGGAAATCTTGGAGTAACAAGTTAAGTTGTATGAACTCCCTCTCTTCTACAGCATGGAAATTCCTGCAGAATTGTAAGTCCCACATCCAACCTTGAGATGACAAAATCCGAACATCACTGATGGCAGAATTCCTATCCACTGTAATTCTGTACAGATTAGGAAATTCATCTTTTAGGGCTCTACCCTCCTTTCCATGCATCTTCCCAAAATTTAGCAGTTCTGCCATTAGCCACCTTTATGTGAGTTGAACAATTATAGAAATCCCGGTTCTGCAAAATACTCTTCCAAACATTTGAAACTGAACCACTGATCTGAAAACTTCTCATCCATATCTCATTATTGGGGAAATATTTATTCCTGGTAATTTTCGCCCATAGAGACTGATCTTCCTTTTCTATCCTCCACATCCATTTGACCAAAGGAGCTTTGTTGATGTTTTGTATTGATGATAAACCTGCTCCCCCTTCCTCTGTACTCCTGCATACAAATTTCTAACCTATGTGATGACCGCCCTTAACATCAAGATTTTTTCCTTTCCTGCAGCAGACTGCTCTACTCGGTCTTCTGGGACAAGGTCTGCGGTTATTGTGGATACACTTTGGATTTGTGGATATCCATCGGGTTAGAAGACTCAGAACCAGATCTACTTTTTAACCTCAAGAACAAGCTGATCCAAGTCTAGATCAGCAAAAGTTAATTTGGGGTTAGGCCAAATTCAAGTTAGATTATATTGAACCCAGCCAATTCACACCACTATTTATACCTTGTAACTTTGTGCCCATTTTTCATGTTGAATGGATTGTCCCAAGTCGGGTCAACGTAGCTTTGTATGTAGCAGGCCCTTGATCAGTCGGGCATGAGCTAGAACAGGGCTGCATTGTTTAGCTGGCTTTTTGGGTGATTCTGACACCAGGGTGTTTCTTTTGCTTTGTCAAATTGTCAAGTCACTGCTGTCCCAAAAGAAGAAAGGGTGCATTGTTGGGAGACCATTCAAGTTGACCACTATATAAGAAATTAACCTCTTGTTAAACTTCATGCATTTTCTCCCCACTTAACCATACTCTGAAGCTAGAGTATTTTTCCAGCTCAGTAAAATTAGTTATCAGAAAGTCACAAGTTTTTGACTACTTTTTTCTAAGCAAGGTCAATGTAGTCTTGTATAGTAGATTGACTGTGATGGTCCTTTATCTACGAAGGCTCTAAAACCTAGGATTCCCTGATGATGGGTGTGCTATCTGGATCAAAGTCCATCATATCTCTGATCTCCTAGTACATTGTACAAGCACATGTCAATAGGACACATCCACACATACATACATAGAAGCAATAATACATAAAAATGAACTTTCATCAAAATATCCATTGGTACAAACTTTAGAGAAGTATCGTAAAAAAGGGTAAATGGCCAAAAGGGAAAAAATATGCTTTCCAAAGAAAAACTTTATTCAATTGACCATTATTACACGCTGAAGGCTGACTGAGCTTGGATAGCAGTGCACCTACTGTTTTGAGCTTTCTATTGTAAAACATGTAAACAAAATCATGAGTCTCACTAGGGTAGTAAATGGTGCTCTGCTTTTTGATTTCCTATCTGTTTTCGATGTTTTAGAACTGGAAGAAATATCTTTCCAATTCATAACTGTAGCCAAAGGGAAACTTTCTGATCAGCAATTGGATGCAAAAGGAAAAACACTTATTTCCATACCTGCCTTCTGGTGTGTGTGTGTGTGTGTGTATGTGTATTGATAACATATTATATCTATTATTAAATATTAATCATAGGTCAATGTAGTTTCATACTGTAGATTGATTGTGACGGTCCTGTATCCACAAAGGCCCCGAAACCTAGGATTCCCTGAGCACAGGTCTGCTGTCTGGATTGAAGTCTATTGTATCTCTGATCTTCTACTAGACTGTACAAGCATGTGACAATGGGATACATATCCACACATAAACATGGAAGCAATGATACTTAAAATGAACTCTCATTAAAAATACATATCCATTGGTAGAAATTGAAGAGTAGTACCTAAAATGGGTAAATGGCCAAAGGAAAAAAAGTACGTTTCCCAAAGAAAAAAACTATATTCTATTGACCACTATTGCATGCTGAAGGCTGATTGGTATACCTGTGAGTCCCACTAGGGTACTAAATGGTACTCCGGCTTTTTGATTTCTGATTTGTTTTCATCGTTTCAGATAGTGGGAAAAAAGTCCCTCTCCAGTACGTAAGTGTGTCCAAAGGGAAACTTTCCAATCAGAAATCGGATGCAAAAGCAAAAATACTTCAACCCTTGGCTCTCTAAGCTAGGTGGTTCGGCTGCCTACACTTTGGTTGGGTGAGGGGCTTTATTTTTATAGAGGGGCCGAGGTCTGCCCTCCTATTATCATCATCATTGTCATCATTATCATTATCATTATTATCCCAATACTTCCTTTCCATTTCCACTTCCAAATCAGAAATGGATGTGGAAGCCATAGAACACACTTTCATTCATTGACATTCCATAAGAAACAAAAGTGGAAACACCTGTTTCTACGTTTGTCCCCAGTCAACTTAGAGTCCTAACTCTAACTAGCGGACTTAGTAGGATCGTTTATGCCATATGCTTTGGATCACTACTAAAGTTTGCTCATTCATTTAGTTCTTTTCGTGTGCATGCCAATGCAATGCACTCAATCTAAATCCACAACTTAGAAAAAGAGGCTGCAGAAATCACAAAGAATCAAAATTTCGTATAGTATTTATTGTCCTCAAGAATTGACATTTCTTATAACATATATTGTCCTTCGTCATGTCCCATCTATATATATATGCCCTTTCTCAACTTTCTTTCCCTTTCCCCCCTTTATTCTTTATTCAATAATGTTCTTCCACATAAGACAAGGTAGCATATCATAATAAGAATCTTCATGGGACATAGGAGATGAGTCCTTGGTCAGACACCTTGTTCTGAATCGTGTATTAATATCTTTTCTGGGTTGCATCTAATCCTTTATTAGTAATGAATTGCGACTTTTCACTTTTGTCACCTTCAAAAAAAGTTGATTGCTTCTCCAACTGTATGACTCGTTCTGTATCTTGTAGTAAATAGGGATAATTATACACAAGCAATCATATAAGTCAGCTAAGCAGATCGCTCACTAGGTAGATCCCCTTAGCGATCATTGGTCCATCCCAAGGAGTCTCCAGTTACTCTTGTTGACGAGGTGAGGCTTAGGTTAACTTGGCACACATAGCTTCAAATTATGTTGTTCTAATCCCAGTTACAAATGTATTCAAGTGTGTCTCTACTTATTGCTTAGGTCGATCCTGTTCTGGGATTGCACTTTAGACCCTCTTAAAGGAAGGGGCCCTTTGTGCCTTGGCTATTACACAATTCATTAGGCGTTGACTCCATGTTCTCTATCAGTAGGAGACATCATATGGGCTCATCCTACTAATAAAGTAACGTAACTTCACTTGGATAATTAATAGAAAAAATACTCGAAAAGCTCTAATATGAATGAAAGGATTCCAACTTTAACAAATGCAATTGTAATGTTTAACTAGTATAATTAAAGTCTTTAATTAGTCTTTAATTATCAACGGTTTCCCTTTTTAGTCGTATCATGCTTCCCTTTTAATCATCATTATTTGGGATGAACAGGTTTTAATGCTCATAAGTATTTAGAATAATCATTATTAAGTTCAAAGTTCCATATATCTGTATGTGAAATGTACAACAACAACACATCATAATGTTTATCTAGGAATCATTAGAAATCATAATCAGCATTATAGAGTTAATCAACAGTGAGAAAGGATTATGGGCTTTGTTTCTACCAGCAGTGCTTTGGGTTATTTGGCTTGAACGAAATAACAGGAAGTTCAGTGGAGTATTTAATAGTCCTCTTGAGATACTCAGAAGATCCCACAACTTAGTGGACAGCTGGTCAAAGGCTACATGATTACAATTGATTGGGAATTCAGTGATCTTGAATAATTCCAGGGTTTGAAATAGGCTTTTGATCTGACTTTTTGTCTTCTCATTGTGCCTCCCACTGTTCTTATTATCTTGATAACTCAGTGAGGGGTTTGTGAACCATGTAATTTTGTGTTTTAGGCCTATTTTTGGGATTGTTGGGGTTGTCTTTTTCTTTTCCTATTTGTAACTTAATGTTTTTTCCTATCAATGAATTGTGACTTTTGTGACCTTAAAAAAAAAGCCCCCTTAATGGTTTATTATCTCACATCCCAGTCCCCTCAAAAACCCAAAGAGAAAGAGGGAATAATATGGGGTATCCTCTTAATTGTTTATTATCTCTACATCCCAATCCCCCACTTGTTTGTCGGGGACCACTCCTACTCTCCTTGACCCTTGTATGGTGGGTGAAGAAGATGAGAAGACCTCTCCTTTTTGGCTCCTTAGGTTGCTTTGCTGGTGGTGGCCCCCTTCTTGCTTGTTCCCTTGTTGCTACAACTTGGAGGTGAGTATCTCCTCTCACTTTTATCTATCTTCTCTGATCTCCAATCCTCATTTCCCTCACGTTTCACCCTAGCTGTTTCTTCTTCTTCTTCTTCTTCTCTCTCTCTCTCTCTCTCGTGCGCGCGCACAGGCACACACACACAAAAAACACCAAGGCCTAACCCCCCTCCTTTTTTTCCTACTCTTCCTCTGTCCCTCACCTTTTTTCAACTGTCTGTGGGCTGGAATGAGAGAGGGGGAACTCTGGCACAGAGGTTGGTGAGCTGGCGGACAGGGAGAAATCGGGCACACCCCTCTTTAGAGGTGGGTGAGGTGGTAGAGAGAGATAAGTTGGAAGGTGGTGGGGGCTCACTCCCCACCAAGCCCAATACTAGGCCAGATAAGGGTGTACCATAACAGTTCATTAAGGGTTGTATAAGACCTGAACAGTAGGTTATTGAGGCTGATTTTTGGCACAATAGTGGCGTAATTAATTTGCCTTATTAGGTGCCAATGGGGTTTTGGGAAGTTTTAGACCCTCAGCTTGTAAAGACTTTAGTTCAGATTGTATTTATGAAAATTTGAAAACATTTTAACCTTTTTCTCTGGTAATGTGCGGGGCTTTACAAGTCATACTTCTGTCTTTTCTAATGACAATTGGAAGGGGTTGCATTTTTGGCATATCTAACGTTGAATGATTTGTGGTCTAGTGATGGAGATGATACAATGTTGAGGTGGGGGATAGACTTATGTCTTGGAATCAGGGGGCTTTTATCATGGGCAGACAGATCCAAGAGAATTTTATGGTGGCTCATGAATGTATTTTTGGCATGAAGCAGCAGAAGAAGCAGGGTTTGGTTCTCAAGCTTGACTTTGAGAAGGCTTATAACAGGGTGAACTGGGAGTATGTCTATTTCAGATATTATTGAAGATGGTTTTCATGACAGATGGGTGGGTTTGATTAGAGCTTGTTTGACATCTGCTACCTTTGGGGTTCTTCTTAATGGGGAGCCATCGGGTTTCTTTCAAAGTGGAAGAGGTCTTTGACAGGGGGACCCCGTGTCTCCACTACTTTTTGTTCTTGTAGCACACATTTTGAGCAGAATGTGGGATAGGGCAGCTATGGCAGGTTTGTTGACAGGTTTACAGGTCAGCAGTTAAGGGTCTCATATTACTCATCTTCAGTATGTTGATGATACTATTCTATTCTTTGCTGGAGAGGATGAGGAGCAGCTTTTTGTGGCTAGAGTCATTCTAGAATGGCTGGATGAGATTATTGGATTGAGAGTAAATTTTCACAAAAGCAGACTCATCAGGATTTGTAAAAGTCAAGAGGCTTTGAGAAGAGTGACTTTGATTCTGGGTTGTCAGGTTGGGGAGTTTTCTATCACTTATTTGGGGCTTCTGCTTTCTCTGGGGGCATTGAGAGGTAAAGACTGGCAGAGAGTGATCCACATGTTTCAGACTAGACGTGCAGGTTGGAAAGCTAGATTGCTATCCCATGGTGCTTTGTCAGTCTGTCTTTGATAGCCTGCCTGTCTATTTCTTATCCATCTTTAGAGTGCCTTGCTCAGTTGCTAGAAAGTTGGATTCCATCCGCCGTCATTTTTTTTGGCATGGTAGTGGGGAAGGGAAGAAAGGTGGCTATGCTATTAGTTGGGGTAGGATTTGTCGGAGCAAAGAAAATGGTGGTCTAGGCCTGAAGGACATTCATGCTTTCAATCTTGCATTACCGTCTAAATGGCTTTGGAAGCTGAGAGATTTAGAGCATGGTTTGTGGTTGGTCATTGCAAAGATATTTAGAGGAGCGTGCGATCTGTCACCTAGTTCTTCTCATGATATCTCATGGTTGGAGGCACATTTTACAGTCCATTGATATCATTCAGGCGGGAGTCAGTTAATTCTTGGGAATGGACAATCATGTTTATTTGGAAGGACTGGTGGTGTGATCGGGTTCCCCTTTGCAGCCTTTTCCTGAGACTCTTTGCTCTTTCATCAGATACCTCAGTGGTGGTGGTACAAGTTTTTGATATGGGCTAAGGTGAGGGAGGCTGGTTCCCCAGTTTTAGAAGACTTCTTCAGGATGGTGAGACTCTGGATTTTTGTGAGTTACTTGTTCTGCTGCAGGATGTCACTGTGGACCCTGACAAGCGGGACAGTTGGTTGTGGTTGTGGCAGGCCTCTGTCAAGTTTTTGGTCAGCTCAGCTTATTCAGTTATTGCAGATGGGGGTTCTCGATCCCCCTTTACTAGGAGCATCTGGTCCACTAAAAGTCCTTTGAAGGTAGCTACCTCTGATATATGGGAGATATTATTACCACTTGTTGCCTCTGTGTAGGGGTGTTCACCATTTGGTTTGGTTTTAGAGAAATTTTAGAGAACTCAAACCAAACTAAACAAACTTCCAAACCAAACCAAACACTTTTGAAACTGAACCAAACCAAACTGAAATAATTCGGTTTGGTTTGATTTAGCCATCATAATGAGACCTTGCCTTACAAATAAGTCTTCAACAATTTAGCAATTTATATAATAAAGGAATAATTCTTATATAAAGAATCAATATACTATTTAGTTATTCTAATTAACTTCTAATAAATGGTTTAGTATATAATGATGAAAAAATTAAATTATTTTAAAATAAAGGGTCATATCACTCTTTACACTTTAATTTAAAAAAACTTATATTACACTTTACATATGAATAGAGGAAGATGTTCTTAATTTAAATAGAAAGAATCATAGTACTCCATTATACTTCATACTTTTCAATAATTTTAGTTTAGTATATACAACAACCGCTGAATATTTACACTAAATTTATGCCCTTATAAGTAATTCGGTTTGCTCGGTTTGATTTGGTTTATGAATAGTAAAAACCAAATCAAACCAAATTTTCTTGTTTGGTCTGGTTTCAACCCAAACCAGAGTTTTTTAGACTTCAAACCAAACCAAACCAAACCAAACCAAATCAAATGAGTAGTTCGGTTTGAACCAAATAGTGAACACTCCTTCCTATGTGGTGACATGGATGAGTTAGTTGATCATCTTCTTGCTGATTGTCCTTTCACTGTGGAAGTGAGGAGTCTTTTTTTGATAGACTTGGGCAGCATATGTTTTTTGTTCAAACAGTGGAGGAGCTTCTCACCACTTGGTGTCGATGCAATATGCTTAAGTATGATACTATAATGTGGTGGCTAGTTCTCCACGCCACATTATGGGCTGTTTGGGGTGAAAGGAACAGGAGGATATTCCGCAGAAAAGCCTTGATTGCAGAGAGGATTGCTTCTTTTGTAGGGCACTCGGTGATAGAGTGGGCCTCTTTTTTGTGCAGGAAACATACTTGTGAATCCTCCTTTTTTGATCTTTTAAGGGTGTGGTGAGCTATTTTCTTATAGCCCCACTTTGTTTGCAGAATTAGAGAAGAATAAGGCCTCTTATTCTTAGAATAAGGCTAATTCTAGTTTGATGGGCGGAATGGCTTATACCGCGTTATAATTGTTTATACTAGAATAAGGAGAATAAGCAATTTAACCCTAGACCCAAGAATTGCTTATCCTTCCTATTCCGCCAGTAGGTCCCACAGAACTATCAAAGCTAAACCCCCTATATTCTAGTATACGCTATTCCGCATAAATAATTCTGGATAACCTATTCTGCAAACAAATTGAGGCATAGTGACGCGGGACGACTATCGAAACGGGTCCGAACTAGTGTCACGATCCGAAACCAGCAAATGTAGCGTACAGGTACGGCAACTACTCATCGAGAGTCCGTGTCTTCATGAAGATAACTACGCAATATAAGTCGCACGCAACTCGAGTATCGTCCGCTCACGGTGATAAAAATAACAGGACCGGCGTAGTAGGAACTACCACTAGGCTAGGACAGCATCAACACAGCCAATATATTCAATTTAATGACAAGGGGTGGTCCTCACACTCACAATTCGGCAATCATGAATAATATCTAGCTAGGACCCTACCCTCGAGCACGGGAGCACATTTAATCATATACTAAATGACAAGTTTTATAGGGAACGAGAGCACAACGACACTAACCAACCCACTGTAGAGTGGGGCAATACCCAGACATGCAGAATCTGCTCAAACGCTTCGATATCGCCACGAACAGTGTTGAATGAGTCCCGTGGAATGGACGAATCCTCTCGGCGCGTGGAGATGGCACTGACTTCTGCTGGGGGTGGGGTGCTTATTTGGGGTACGGGCGACGTGTAAAGGCCCTGCGAACCTTGTGGGCACACTGCGTGGATGAGGAGGGGCGAACTGTCGCCCGGACTGGCGCGGGAGATGACCTGGCCGCGCGGGCAGGCGAGGTGGCGGGGAGCTCCGACAGGCCGCGTCGGCTCGCGGGGAATCGGGGGGCCGGCGGTGGGGGGCCGCTGGGCCGCAGGAACAGTGGGGGAGGGGAGGCTCGCGGGAGTGGCCGCTCTGGTCCGCGTCGCGCGGGCAGGAGGGTGGTTCGCGGGAGGGCGCCGGGGGTCGCGTGGGTGGGGTTGGCCGCGCTCGGGACCATGCGGAGCTGTTGCAGGCGAGGAGGGCCCGACCTGGCGCGTAGGGCGAGGTCGGCGGGATGCTTGTCCCGGCGCGTGAGGCGGGGATGACCGGGAGGCACCTACGGGGAGAGCACGCGAGGAGGCCGTTCGGGCCTGGGTGCTGCGAACAGGGCTCGTGGGGCCCACGTGTGTGGGCGCTGGCGGGCTGCGTGCGCGGGGGAAGGCGGACCGGCGTGGTCGGGCGGCGGACCCTGCGACGTCGGGCGTGGTGACTTTGGCCGCACGCAGGTCTGTCCTCTGCGTGGAGTTGCTTGGAAGGTCCACACGCGGAGGGTAAGCCGGCGTGGACGGGGAGCGAGTTGCCGCCTGGAGTAGCGCCGACGACAACGTGGCCGCGTGGGGAGCACGCGGGCAAGCAGCGAGGCAGCGTGTGGCGGCGTGTACGTGACAGGCTATGCGTGGGGTAGCGGAGCACAGAGGGAGAGGAAGAAGATAGGGAGGGAGGAGAGAGAGAGGGTAACACGAGGAAGAAGAAGAAGACAACGGGGAGGGAGGAATCCTCACATCCAACGCACACAGGCGCAGAGCTCTGGCGGCTGGACAAAAATTCTATTCATTGTGTATTCTTCAATGCCCCTCCAAAAGAGGCTACAGTGCCTTAAATAGAAAAAAAAAAACCCTAATAGCCACCTAATGAAGCAAATGACGTAATTAGCCCTAACACAATGCAGAAAATGCTAAATAAATAAAAAGGAGATATCTGGGCCTCATAATGGGCCTTACATCAATCCTAACTGCTCCTCAATACAATAAACACATGCCAACACTAGGGAGACCCATCGTCGAGCCACAGAGATGCTGGGTAGGCTGCAGTCGTCCTCCTCCGACGGTACACGCGAGTCGGATCGAACCGGGTCCATGCGCGGGTGTCCTCACCACATAGTGATTTTGTATGGGAGGTGTGTTTTTGGAGAGGCTTGTTTCTTCTTCTATGCTTGTAATCCTATTTTCTTTGTTTAATGCAATTGTGGTACCATCCACTTTAAAAAAAAAATGTTGAATCTTGACTTGTTCAAGGCTTGGGTAATATTTGGAAAATATGATATGGAGTTAAGTTTGTTTTGGGATCATATGATTAGGATCTTATATCAATTTGCACTCATGGATCATACATCATTGGATATTGACAAGACTGGCCCTATATACTGATAAACAATTTGTTGTCATTTTTCTTTCCTTTATTTGTTTGGTGCCCTCCCATCCTTTACTTCTGTTATTTGGAGCACCATTTTGTCCAACGTGCAGCAGGCCTGGAGGCCGTTAGGCTCTGTTGTCTCTCTTCTTCATCATTGATCGAT
This sequence comes from Zantedeschia hybrid cultivar, assembly GCA_030544215.1. NCBI lineage: Eukaryota > Viridiplantae > Streptophyta > Magnoliopsida > Alismatales > Araceae > Zantedeschia > Zantedeschia hybrid cultivar. The sequence continues at coordinate 76,603,105 of JARZZO010000014.1, forward strand.
GCTGGCAATTCCTAGGACTGACCATGTTATTTGGTGGCTGATCCTCCATGCAACACTATGGGCGACTCGGAGAGAGAGGAATAGGCGTATCTTCAGGAAGGAAGCCTCTGATCCTGCCAAAGTGGCTGCTTTTCTTTGTGATAAAGTTAGAGAGAGGGCGAGATTTTTTTGTGCAGTTACTGTTCATTCTACCTCCTTTTTTGCTTTTTTAGGGGAAAGCTTGAGGGGGGCACCTTCTTGATGTTTCGGCTGTTTGTTTAGGGGGTGTTTTGTGGGCTTCTTTTTATACTTTTGTACATTGTTTCTTTTTATTAATACACACTTGTGGTACTATCCACTTTAAAAAAAAGATTGCACATGTTTTGTAGTCTGCTTGGCTTGCAGATTTAAACAAAAAATGCAAACCAATTAAGTGCTTTTGTAAATTGAGAAGCATTTGCTGTTGCATTGTTCATGTGGCGTTTCTTATGTTTCACTGTCAAATTTTCTTCGTATGCATGCGTGCGAGAGTTGTATTATGTGTGACCTGATTGACAAGCCTACTTTTTTCTCACTGTTTGTTATATACAAGTCCATAGAGAGTGCTGGCTATGCAAATTACATCTTTTATATTCCAGTTAACTTTGTCCTAGTCGTCCGTGTTTTTAGGTCCTTCAGAAAGTACATTCTCCTTACAGAAAGAGGGTCATTGCTGCCTAAAAGTAGGAACTGTAGAAAAAAAACTTCTGAAGCATTTTTCACCTTCAAAAAAAACTTCTGACGTACTTTTCTTCAGTTAGTGATAACATCAACCATTTACCTGAATTGTAGTGGCAACTTGAAGCAGTTTTGAGTCCCTTCAAATACTGTTGCTGTTGGTAGGTAATTAATGAGGGCATTTCTGTGGTTCATTTTAGACTCTACCGTTAGGATCTATTTGGTAACGATTTTGGGACTCTAAATTTTGGAGGAATTCAAATTCTGAAAAGAGCCATGTCATCATCTCTTGAATTCAAATTTTAAGCGAAGCTATTTACTTTTTAGAATCTCATTTGGAAAGATAATGAAAACTCAAATTTGAAGACACATCAAAAGACACTTTTATCCTCATATTACTCCCTTTTAGGAATTTTAGGAAGGTAAAAGGGGAAAGAAAGAGGATATTACTTTTTTGAATCCTCAGATTATCTTCTTATCCCCTTTTCAAAAGATTTGCCAAGAATTGAAAAGAGACCCTTTTTCAACATGAAACAAAATCTGGATTCATAGAGAATCCATCTACCTTTTTTGTTTGAAAAAAATTGTACTTTTCAGATTCTCGCCGAATCTGAGGTAGAATCATTACCAAACGGAGCCTTAATTGAGTTTGTAGTGGAGGTTTAGATCTTCATATTTGGAGATTGTGGCACAGTGCAACTAGTCTGTTAGTGTCTGGTTCACTCATTCGTGTAGCTTTCCTGTCATCATGTTTGGTGAGACAATGTGCCCAACACCTGTTTTTGTTACATTTTGCAAGAGAAATATGGTAATTGATTTGTTGCAGGGTATTACCGTTTCATGCCAACTTATATGTAACACGAGTCATCTCCTTCTCCTGATGGTTATGAGGCATACTTATCTGCAGTGCACCAAATGGTGCCGAGATGCATTGACTGCATGCGCAATGGACCTAATTTGGCACTGCACAACTTGATTTTTCAGGTTTCTGGCCAGTCTTTGATACTGCAAGCCATGGAGCATAGAAGGCTATTTTGCTAGCACGGTGCATTTTCACATGACACTTTGGAGGAATATGCTATTCAATGACGTTAAAGCCTTGTACTCAGCTTGATCCTCTAATGAATCATGTATAATGCTCTCCCTTCTAAATTGGATCTCAAGCCGATGGTCCTTTTGCTGTTGGGCCCCACAAAGTGGAGAATTTATCTGTCAGTTTGAACAATGTTGGGCATTGGAAATTTAACGTTTTATGGACACTATTTTGGATTGGGCTTTTATTGTTGAGGATTTGGTTGTCGGAAGTGAAAACTAAAATCTGGTTCAGGGTTCATTATATGTGATTTATGCCCTTTAGATGGCATCAATTCTTTTGTTTTCTTGCTTGCCCTGTTGATGCAGTCCCATGTCATGACAGCAAGTCTCAGGGTCCCGAGTAAAATAAAAGCTCGATATATCCTGTCTGAATCCTGTTAATGACCAATTCCTCATTGGGACATCAATAGAAGTATATAAACTGGATAACCCAGTAGATATTTGGTTCATTTTGTTTCAATGAGTATGCATGGCGGTTATGGAAAATGGTTTATTGGGTCCTAGATTATATCATGAAGATCGTTGTGGTAACACATCCCACTGTGTCATTGTTCGCTTTGCAGTTGAATTAATTATAGGCTGATTTTTTTCTTCTCATTATAATTAGGTGGATCCTTATCTTTATGGTTCCAATTCCTTCTAACCCGTGTAGGAAGATTGTAACTATTGTAACTCTTTGGAGAGTTGTACAAATATACACAATTTTCTGCTTAGAGTGACTGCCTTTTTTGTAACTCTTTATACGGTGCTCTCTGGCCGTGGTGGCACAGCATCCGGGGGTGGAGGAGATGGGAGCTGATCTGGTCGCTGCTCATAACACTCTGGCAGGGCGGCCTCCACCTATTTGGGGGTCTGATGAGTCTCGCACAATCACGGCTGAGGTGCTCCTGCGGATGAATGAATCCTCTGCTACTTTCCAGTTGGAGGACGGCGGGCCGGAGGATCATACTGGTGATGGTCTTGGTCAAGGGGAGATTCCAGGTGCTGTGGCAACCTTGGGGATATGGGTATCCAGTCCTCCCATGGTCACTCTGCTGTCGTGCAGTGGTCCAGTCAAGATGTGGCAGAGGTTGCAGCTAATGAGGTGCTCCAGGATTCCAAGATCCTGGTGGGGAGGAGACTGCAGCTGATGGTGGGGCAGGGGAGTTTGTGGGGGTTGGCTCATTGAGGGAAGGTGCACCAAAGGAGGATGATTGTGGTCTACATGGGGATTTGGAGAAGACAGAAGTCAAGGACATAATCTTCAGTGTGGAGAAGCTGGTGGAAGCTCAGGCTAAGGAGGTGGCTGATACAATTGGGGTATCCTTTGAAGGCATTGAGAAGGACATCCATTTGGTCTTTTGCAGACTCCAGAAAAGAAATAGGGTGGCAAGGGGTGGGAAATTGAGCAAAAAGGAGGATATGGGAGAAAAAAATGAGGAGGGAGGGAGGGGGAAGTGGAAGGTTTGCTGGTAGAGCGATTATGAAGATAGTTTCTTGGAATATCAGGGGATTAGGTGGGAGAGAGAAGAGGGCAGTGTTGAGGGATATGATTAGGAGACTAAGGATTGATATCTTATGAATTCAAGAAACGAAGTTTGATGAAGTGGGTGAGGCGGTTTGAAGGGATGTTGGGGGAACCAGGTTGTCCAAAGGGGTGGCGTCTCCAGCTTGAGGGTTAATCAAGAGGTATTTTGGTGACGTGAAATGATCATGTGGTGGAAGAAGTAGATAGAAAGATTGGCATATTTGATGTTTCAATTACCTTCAAGAATACGTAAGATAATTTTGAGTGGGACTTCATAGGTGTTATGGGCCCCAATGGAGGGAGGAAAAGAAGCTCTTGTGGGAAGATTTATATTCATGGCATGCTCTATGCAGCAGACCGTTGTGTGTGGCTGGGGACTTCAATGCGGTTGCCTCTCAGGAGGAGGGTCGGTCGGATGGGGTTTCTTTCGTTGGGCCTATGGAGGACTTCATCCAATTTATTCACCAGTCAAAGTTGATTGATGTGGCCACAAATAATGGCAACTTCACTTGGTCTAATCTTAAGGTGCACCCTATTCTTTCCCAATATGCGGGCCTGTTGTTTGCAACGACCAGTGTCTGACCATAAGCCTATACTCTTTGACTCTAATCATCATTTCCACCGTCGGCCGTTGTTCAGGATGCAGAAGTTCCGGCTTTAGGAGGAGGGTTTCATGGACATTGTTTTATAGGTTTGGAGATTCGATATTGGGCATAATACGGCTATGGCCACATTGATGGGGGACCTTAAGACTATGGAGCAACCCCTCAAATTGTGGGGCGCTGGGAGAAAGGTTTCAGCTATGGGAGAGAAGGAGAGTATTCTTGAGTAGTTGCATGGACTGGATGCCCTTGAGCAGGCGGGATTATTTGATGAGGAAGACAAAGTTTTGAGAGACAAGCTTAATAAGGACTATCAGACCATTCTGAGGAAGGAGGAGATTTATTGAAAGCAACAGTCACTGGACAGATGGATTAAAGAAGGGGATATGAATATGGCTTACTAACACATGATAGCTTCTGGCAGAAGGAGAAGAATCATATTAGTAGTCTGAGATTTGAGGAGCAGGTTTTGTCTAGCAGAGTTGAGTTGATCAAGTATATTTCTTCTTTCTACTCTTAGCTATTCACAGAGGAGGTTCAGGTTAGGCCCTCTATTTCGGTGATTCTACTGCCATCTATCTCAGACGATGAGAGAGCCGCACTCTTTGCCCTTTTGTCCTTTGATGAGTTGAGGTTTGCGGTTTTTTCCTTGACAGGAGATAGGGCTCTTGGTCGTGATGGATTTCCTTTGCTGTTTTTCCAACATTGTTGGGAAGGGATTCATCCTTTGCTTTTGCAAGCTGTGTTGGAAGTCAAGGAGGGGAAGGCAGATCTTCAGGGGATCAACTAAACATTCGTTGTCCTTATCCCCAAAAGGGTGGGAGCTGATATTGTGTATGATTTCAGGTCAATCAGTTTGCTAAATGGTATCTATAAGATTATTTTGAAGATGCTAACTCTTTGCCTAGAAAGGGTCATTGATAGGCTCTGGTGAGTGCCAATCAAAGTGTTTTCATAAAAGGTAGATAGATTCAGGAGGTTTCTTGGTGGGTCAGGAATGCTTACATGATAGGAAACAACAATGGAAGAGTGGGACTATTCTCAAGCTAGATTTTGAAAAAAGCTTATGACAGAGTCAGTCAGTCTTGCTTGTTCAGTATCCTCTGTAGCGTGGGCTTTGGGGAGAAATGGGCCTCTTAGATCAGAGCATGTGTCTCTGTGGCTTCCTTTGCTGTGCTCTTTAATGGCATGCCTATACCTCATTTCATCAGTGGTAGAGGCCTGAGACAAGGAAATGCTCTCTCCCCATTGTTGTTTGTTCTGATAGCACAAGTCCTCAGTTGTTTGTAGGATAGAGCTGAAGTTGCGGGACTTATTGCTGGCTTTCAGGTTGGGCTTTATAGTAGACCCATTACCCATCTTCAGTATGCTGATGATACCGTCAATTTCTTATCTGGAGGAGAGGAGCAGGTTTTGGTTTAATAGTGGACCCATTACCCATCTTCAGTATGCTGATGATACCATCAATTTCTTATCTGGAGGAGAGGAGCAGTTTTTTCACTAGGCTGATTCTTGAGCTCTTAGATGAAGTTACTGGTTTGAGGGTGAAAATGTGCTGTCTTTGGTATTAACATGGCAGTTGCGTCTCTCAGAAGAGCAGCTACTATTTTGGGTTGCCAGGTTGGGTCTTTCCCTGCTTCATACTTGGGGCTGCCTCTTTCCCCCAAGTCTATTAAATGCAGAAATTGGCAGCCAATTATTCACAAATTTCAGTCACGGTTGTCAGGATGGGAAGGAAGGTTGTTATCTTATGGTGTAGGTTGACTTTGTGTAAGTCTGTCCTTGACAGCTTACCCATCTACTATTTGTCCATTTCCAGAGTTCCGAAGTCAGTTGCTTGGCAGCTTGAAGGCATTTGTTACCACGAGATGTATTGGCTGCTGCGGATCATTTGATCGGAATGAAATTTAGAAGTAAGCAAAATGGTGGTCTTGATATTAAATGCATTAGGGACTTTAATTTAGCAATCTTATCTAAATGGTTGTTGAAACTTGGCACCTCCAATTCTGGTATGTGGCTTGAGGTCATTAAGGCCAAATATTATTCCGGGGGTAGAGTGTGGGACTTCTATCTGTAGGTGGACTACAATGTTTCCCATGTCTGGAAGGGTATTCTAGCGGCCGATGGTGTTCTTCTTGCTGCAACACAGGTGGTTTTAGGAGAAGGCAAGTCTTGTTCTTTCTGGAGGGATAAGTGGTTTGGGCCTGCACCTATGTGCCATATTTTTCCTAGACTTTTTGATATCTCTTCTGACCCTGAGGCTTTGGTGAGCAGATAGCAGATATGTTTGTTATGGGTGGCACATGGGTTCCGACTTTTAGAAGGAATCTGCAGGAGGAAGAAAGTATTGATTTCTCTGTTATGTTGTAGTCTCTTCAGGGTTTCATGCTGAACCCCTCTAGGTCAGAGAGCTTGGTGTGGAAGTGGGATGTGTGGAGATCCTTTTTGTCAGATCTGCTTATAGGATTATAGCTGATGGCGGAGAGCGGAATCCCTTTTATCGTCAAATTTGGGTTCCTAAGTCTCTGTTGAAGGTCAAGTTCTTGGTTTGGGGGATTTTGAATGGGAAATTACCCACGGCTGATCGGTTGATTCGATTTGGTTGTGAAGTGCCACCTATTTGTAGTCTGTGGGGAGGCGGACGAAGGGCTTCAACATCTGTTTGTTCGATGCTCTTAATCCTTGGCAGTCTGGCTAGGTCTATTTGCTAAGCTTCATCTTGTGAAGACTCTGCTAGATAACGTGGAGGATTTGATTCGCTTTTGCCCGTGTCTTTTGCCTTTGAAAGGGAATCGCATTCTGTGGTCGTTGATCCTTCTTGCTACTTTGTGTGCTATAAGGTGCGAGAGAAACAACATGATCTTCAAAAGGGAGGCAGCTTCTCAGGGTAGATTAGTTAATTTTATTTCTACTCATGTTAGGGATTGGTTAAGGGTCAGGTGTAAAGACCTTATAGACACTTCCTCTTTTTTGTGCTTTTGGAGGATGCTTCGTGAATCACCTTCGTGGTGTTTTGTGGAGTGAGGGTTGAGAGATTCTCTTTGCTTACTTGTAAAGCTTTTTTCAATTTTATACTACTCAGTGGTACCATCCACTTAAAAAAAAAATGGTGAAATTATTTTCTGCATGTCGTGATCTGTTTCTTTTTCATATAAATGATTCTTTTGAAGTAATGTTCCCAACTAAGCTTTGCCATTTATCCCAGTTGAACATAGATTATTTTTCTGTATGCATTTTTCTCGAGGTTGATATGCATTGTTCAATGGTTTTTTTCATGGTGCATGCCAGGGACACTATATGTTGGGACTCTCATTGTTAGAAAGGAAAGACTATACAGAAGGAATCAAGGAATTAGAGAAGGTAAGAAGCTGCTGCTTGTTTCATTTTTGGCCAAGTTTGGGCTTTGAAATTTGATAGCTTCTATTCGGATTCATCTCCATTGCTCCATTCAAGTTGAATTTCAGTAAAACCTTCATGAACACTAATGTTCTGGATGGTATGGAGGATGACAGAACCACCCCTTGGCCTCCGAACCCCCTAAACATCTTATTATGTGCATGCATTTTATGTTTGCAAATAAGTCCTATTATGTATACTTTCTTTAAGTTGTCCACTGCCCACCCCCAACAAACCCTCCCCAAAAAGGGGAAATTTTTAATAACTTGACCCCCCCTTAGACAAAATTTCTGCATCCGCCGCTGATGGAAGATGATAAGAGTATTGGTTAAAAGTGTGGAGAGAGAAATTTCCTATATGTTAGGGAGATGCTCTGTGTTGATATGAGCATGGAATTCTTTGGTATTAAATCCTTCATACTTTAAATTTGATTTATTACATATGAGCTTATCACGGTTCAATTAATAATTCATTTCTTTATCCAGCTTACTTTCCCCAATGGGAACTTAGTTTAGGGACCATCATTTATGAATGTTAGCAGTGTCTTCAAAAGTCACATTTCTAGCGAGGAAAACTCAGCTATTCTTTGCTGTCACAAACAAAGAAATCCTCAATCCAGCAGTTGTATTTTAAACTACAATCATAATATCTCATGAATATACTACTATACCTAGGTTTGGAAATAAGGTTTACCAACCATACGGTTTTTTTCACCTTCAGAAAAAAAAAATCTTAAGTTGATCATCCAGGCGACACTACATGTGATGCAGCATAACTGCATCCCAACCACTGAGGTAGATGAAATATGGGAGGGTAAGCTGATAAAGCCTAGTTGACATGTGGTAATTAGTCTTGTCAAACCATGGAAGGCGGGATCGGCACGGATCGGATCGGATCGGCTGATTTGATCGGATTTGAGTCATTCCGATCCGATCCCTAACTGCGATCCACTGTTTTGGGTAGAGGATTGGCTGCATCGGGCCAGATCCGCTGATTCTCATTCGGATAGTCCCCCGGATCGGAAGGATTTGTTCGCCCCCGGATTGGCTGGACTTGGTCTAACCCAAGAAATAAAGAAGAAGAAGAAGAAGAAGATGCTGACGCCGACGCTTTTCCCGCTACCGCTGTCGCTGCCGTAGCCGCCCCTAGAAGAAGAAGAAGAAGAAGAAGAAGAAGAAGAAGAAGAGGAAGACGCCGCCACCGCTGCCTCGTCGCTGCCGCTGCCACTGCCTCATCGCCGCCAGCGCCTTGTTGTTCTTCTTTTTCTCCTCCTCCTCTTCTTCTTTCCTTTGCCTTAGGCCACGGATTAGGGTTGGGATCTTGGGCAGTATAAATGTTAGTAAAATTGCAAAAAAATCCATAAAAACTATCTATTCAAATGTGAAGCGTTAATATTGCAGACTGGCCCAGATTGCTGCAGATCGGAATCGTCGATCTGGATCGGCCCAGGCCCGACCGATCCGTGCCCGATTCACGACCCTGCCTTCCTTCCGTCAAACTTTTCTGAAGATCCTGGACATCCCCAACTTGTCTGGATAAGGTTTATGTTTATTTGGTGATTATGAAATTGATGTTATGAACCTATAAGATAAGGTTGTTGTACACTCTGTATTTGGAAAAAAATGGATTGGACATTATCATATCACTGGTCAGTGACAATCAATCAGCAAGAGATTGCATATGTGAAAAGGAAGTAATTTTGCCAGAGCAGCATATGAAGTCCCTTGGCACTATGGAAATCTGTGCCAATCTTTCACTGGGAATTGCTTATGCTCAAATTAGAGGGTCAGTTAATGGAAATACACGAGCCAATAGAGGAGTAGCTGTGTGTGTATGTCTGGCAAAACAAAAGGGGATCTGCAGGTCATAAGACTATCAACTCACAGGAATGAGGTAGAAAGCCAGAGTTTCAACAGAACTTTTATCTTTTTTTTTTTTCTTTTTTTTGCAGGAAAAGCACAGGGTTTGGAGGTGTTTGCATTCTCAAAAATTTCCCCGGAAAATATTTTCCTGACTAACTTTCACAAGTTTTGCCAATGCAAGTAAATTAGTTGGGGAGACAATTCACAAGTTTTCCCTCCCGGGAGGGGGGGGATATTTTATAGTGATGTCGGGTGAGGAGAAGAGGGCAAAGCGTTAGGGAGGGCTACAGTAGCAGGGTGGCAGTGTCAGAAACCAGGGATCCCTCCCTTGCTGGGGAGTCTTGACCGCTTTAAGGGTCCCTGGATATTGATTCCTACTGTATTGGTTTGTGCATGACACTAAATTTTATAACTGAATCATGTAATCGTAGAGCGGTTATGTATTTACGTAGCTTAGTGCCTTATTTCTAGCGGCATGATTTGAAGTGAGACAGATCAGGAGGGGAGGGAAGAGGAAAATTATACCAGCAAAAACGTCTGGGGGAGGAGCAATAGCTTTAGCAGTTGTGACAAAAGAAGTGGTAGATAAATCTGATCCAGCAGCTCTGGATGTGCATTAAAGGATGAGGAGGAAGAAGATTCCTGCAAAGCAACATGATAATGAAGCAAAAGAGAAAGGGTTTTGACGCAAAACATTAGGAGGAGAGAAACATAAAAAGGATGGGAGAAAGAAATGAAGTAGCAGCTGATAAATGAGAGACTGCTGATTAGTGAAAGACCAGAATAGGGAAACCAGAAGAAAGAAGTGATCAAGAAGGAAACCAGGGGAAACGTGAACATGTTGCTCTGGACAAACTGTTTTTAGGGGAGCACCTATATTTAGATCATTCTTTCCTTTAGTTTCCTGCTTAATAGCATCAATGAGGGTTTATTAAAGGACGCCCTGATGGTTTTAGGTTCTTTGTATGTTTTGGAAGCACGACAAACTTTTAAAGCAAAGACTTGCCAGAAATAATGAAGTTTGTGTGCCACATCAGTGTTTTCTGTGTCCTTATTCTACTAAATGGCAGTGATGTCGAAGATAAAGAAATAGCACAGTTAATCATTGACGCTGTAGGGCCAGTAAAGTTGTCAAACTTTGAATCACATCAAAACTTCGCGGTTGGCTTAGAAATGCAAAATGGTTCTTCTTATATATTACCCGGATATGTCTTTCCTAGAGTAGTGTCCTTGTCAGATCCTTCCCTTGGGAGGATCGAATACTCTGGTCATGACCTTCAGTAGTTCAGATTCGTCGAAAGCATGATGGTTGATACAATGGCTCCCATGTTGGATATGGTTCCTTGTATGCATAGGTAACATAGGATTCTACCATGGCTGGATGCAGATAAATACACAGGTCACGGTGGTCAGTGAAGACAAGGCATCAGTTGTAGCTTGAGCATGTCCGTCATTTTGAATGGAAGAAGTATTTGACCCCAATGGATTGGGGTTGTAAAAATTTAAAACTTATAATTCGGTGTTGGGTGTTGGATGGGGCAATAATATTGTGAGTGCTCAAATTAGGGGTGCGATTATCATGAAAAATTATGTTGTTTATGTGACAAATAAACCTATTAAAAACTAAGTGAATGTGATCACCATAAACTTTTAACTAAAAAGTTCTAAAAGAAAAGATTGATCACTTACATGTTTTAGATGTGGGAGATGTTCGAGTCCTTGATTTCCCTCCTTCAGCCGGCTGAAGAAAGAGAGCCCTTTTGACTTTGTTCTTGCTTTAGATGTTTATCGGATTTTGAGGATCATCCAGATTCCTTTTCTTTATTGATTCTCTCATCTTTATCTCTTTTTATACCTTTGAACTTTGCAAAAAGTGGAAGAAAGAGGGAACAATAAGAACTCAAATAAACGTAATATCTATTCCAGTAGAAATTCTAATCTTGCAATTAAACAAATGAACTCACTTGTTTGATGGTCTTTTAAACCCCTTAAAATATGGATTGGAAAATAATGCTAGTGAGCGTGTTGCATGGAGTGATGTGATAAAAATATGATGCTAATATGATGAAAATATGAGAAAGATGTAGAAATTAATCAAGAACTAAGTTGAATGGCTCCTGGAAAGCCTTGGTTTTTGAAAGGATCTTGAAAGGATGAAGTTTGCTTCAAGACTCCTGGAAGCAGCAGCACCTCGATCCTTCGGCGTTTGGACGTCTTCTTCTTCTTGGATCACTCAAAATTATCACTAATCTTTCAAGAATTATCACTAACTTTTCAATGATCCAGGAGTTATGTATTTATAGACTTTACATCCGCGGTTATTAATAGATTAACATGAAAGAATTTGAAGTTTATCCAACTAACAAACAGATAAACACAGATTAATTCATTATTATCTGTAATTATCTAAAACGCGTCGCCCATGGGAGACGTCTTTTAGACTAATTAAGATAAGGATAAACATCCGGAAAAAGAGACAAAAACAGCTTAGGAGACTTAAATGGTGTCGTGTTCTGAAGACGTCTTTTAGCTAATTAATCAATTAATTAAAATTCAAACTTAAATATCAAAATAGGAATAAACTTTAAATGGCGTCTACACATGTCGACGTCTTTTAGAATTTTTCATATTTGATTAAAATTTGAGTTAAAATCAATTTAATTAATTAACTTAAATTATGTCTGTCTGATCGGATACTATTTAGATAATTAATCCGGAAAGATCAATAAAAATTAACTAATGATTAAATATCAGATTATTTTGAGGTATTATTATATGATATGAAATTTAGTCAAAATGATGTCAAAATTAGCGTGTCTACAAATATTTCATTAGCTTGACTGAACTAGAGCAGAGTAAATGAGTCACTTGTAGCACTGGAGAATTCCTAGATTTTGAAATACATAATGGCTTTGTAGTCCTTTGAAGAGTCAAAGAGTTAGTTTTTTCTGATTTTGAATTCCCCCTATTTCTGAAAATGCTGCTATCATTTTCGGGGAGGAAGCCATGTAACAGTCGTCATGAGTGTACACCTCTTCTTTTATAATACGTATGGTACTATCCAAGGTTTTCGAAACTGGATTGTAAAACCGGATTGGCCAGGGCCAGTTCCAATCCCCATTCCAGTTCCAAGGCTGGTTTTGACACATTCTGTCTGCTTCAGGCCATTTTGAACTGGACCGATTCCTGTCTGGTTCGGCAGTTTTTAGTAACATGGTAACATCCACTTTCAAAAAACAATTGTCACATGAGGCAATTAAGTCTGCCACAGAGGAATTGGAACCTAGTTCCAATCACCCCGGGTTCTTTGTCCTTCCAAGTTTGTAAATTTTTTTTGTCCTACATGCTGGTATGGTGCATGAAGTAGCACTGGATCTCTGGTTGCATTTTGTTGACGAGTTTGTGCATTTTTCAAATGAAGAAAAGGTGTGGTTTGTACCACCAGTTTTATTTATGAACACATGAGGTATAATCATAGTGGAAGATCAGAGGTTCATCTTATGCGCAATAAAAAGGGGTATGATCAAATGGAAGTAAGTGTTTCAACTAGCTTACTCCAATCAGACACTGAAAAATGGAGGAGATAATGACACCGATTGAACAAATAGTACATGAACACTAACGTTCTTAATATAAGGTGACATTGAAAAATGGAGGAGATAACGACACTGATTGAACAAAAAGTACATGAACACAAACATTTTTAGCGTAAGGTGTACTCCCCCAAAAGATGTTGTCGTAGCCCTCGTTCCATAAGCTCCAACAAACAGCATGCAGTATCAACTTGAAAAGTTTCTTTGAATTGCCTTTCCCTAATTTAACTCTATGCCTGTGGTAAAAACTCTACATTTCCTCAATGGATTTAAAATATAAAAAAATGTCCTGAGACCTGCCCAATAATCCTCCAGAGTTCTTTGCTGAAGGTACACTGAATAAATAAATGACCAATGTTTTCATCTGCAGAACCACATAACCACAAGTAACATCATCAACTGAATTCCAGTTCCACCACACCACCTCAGTGATAATTCTTTTTTTCAAAGACCAGCCATAGGAAAGCTCTGAGTTTAAGGGACTTTTCACCGCCCAAACCTCTTCGAGTCTTACGTAGACTGGTAGCTGTTCCTGCATTATTTGATAAAGAGACCACCAAGAATGAACCATTATTTTTAGACCACGAGATGCGCTCTGGTTGATAGATAGTCCACTGAACCTCTTGAAGCAACTGCAATACGGAAAAGTATTCACTATCTTCCTCCTTTTGACCTCTTCCAGTAATGATATGCCACTGAACTGAATCACACCTCCATCCATTATGTAACAATCTTTTATTTTGGTCTATTTACCTGAACTAGGTGAAAAATACTAGTGAACTTGTCCTTTAACCCGAAATCGCCTGCAGTCCTACCCATCTGTCAAACCAGAACAAAGTAAACTCTATTACCAATTTTGATGCTAATATTTTTCTTCCACCCAATGAGAAACGGATAGAATACATTGCCACAAGGGACTTGTATAGGATTGATTTGCCATGGGGAAGTAAAAATTTGTGCGGAGTCTTATGGTGTTTCTGTTGAATGATCTTTTCCCATAATGTCTTATCTTCTGATATCAAATTCCACCGCCATTTGCCTAATAATGCTTTACTCATCAGCAACACACTCAAGCCGCCATTCTTGCAGCACTTGGATGATTCTTCTTTTTTGGTTTGGGGTGGTGGTGGTGTGGAATCCTTGCAGCCATCCTATAGTAATCTTCAGTGAAGCTTATGTTTCCAACTGATTCAGAACTGCTGAAAATAGACAAAACGTGGAGAGGCATTGAAGACAGAACTGAATTTAGCATTATAATTCTTTCCACCATGGACGGATTCCTGGACTTCCATCCTGCTGTCTTTTGTTGAATTCTCTGAATCAAGGGATCTTATTCTGAATGTCTCAACTGTCTATAATGTAAAGACAATCCTATGATACAAGGGAAAATTTGCCTGGATACAATATAAAGCTGGATCAAATAAGAGAATTCAAGGGATCCCCTTCTGAATGTCTCAATGGTTTATAATGTAAAGACAATCCTATGATACAAGGGAAAATTTGCCTATGATACAATATAAAGCTGGATCAAATATTCCTGAGATAAATATGTTTATGCACCATGACATTTGTTTTTAATGCCTCAATGTCACTGGCCTTGATTGTGTGTGTAGATCATCTTTTCTTTTGCCATGTTACTATGCCCTCTCGACTGGAATCACGATGTGTTTCTAGAAGTTTATGATTGTCTTGATTTCCTTGGGGATAAAAATTGGCTATCTGATATGTTATTTTGAGTTAGTTCTCTTTCTCTTTTTTCCCTTTTTTCTCTCCAATGACTGTATGACTGAAAGGGTTGTAGAAATTCTCTTATATAGGCCTTGGATCTTGGGAGGGGTGCAAACCCTGTTAGTTACATGGTGGAGGAGATTTGGCAGGTTCTCGCGAAGGCAAAGTACATGGAATGGGAAGATGAATCTAGCAAGCGAACTTGGAGGCTTCAGAGCATGAAGTAAGTGTATGCTATTTTCTACAGTTAATTTGCTTTTGAGAGAGGCTGCTAGCCAAAAAAGAAGCATTTCTATGTTTGCCTTCTCTTTTGTTGTTTCGTTCACTTGCATTTACATGGAATTATGCTTTAGGGAAGAATGTGAGAAGGCTTTGACAGAGCATTATCTGCTTGATACTGCTCGAGTCGACGATGATTCGGAAGAGACTGTGACTGCCCTTTCAGAACAGTTACGTTATGTAGGGGAGGTTTTTGACCTGGCCGGGCAGGCCGACAAGCCGACTGAGGTGAATTTGATTTACTTGAATTCATGCTTTTCTTTCTTCTTGTCCTTTTGGATGGACTGTGGCTAATTGCTGGAGGTACCGAAACTTAAGGTCCCCGACTACCTATGCTGTAAGATTACGCTGGACGTCTTTCGTGATCCTGTTATCACTCCAAGTGGTGTTACATACGAAAGGGCAGTTCTTCTAGACCATCTGCAAAGAGTATGACATCTATCTTGGGGTCCCTCTTCTTCTTTTATTTTGCCTTCACTGACTGCATCTTGGATATCGAATGAAAAGGTGGGCAGATTTGATCCTGTGACTCGGGTGCCCCTTGAGCCGCAACAGCTGGTGCCAAACTTGGGAATCAAGGAAGCTGTTCAGGCATTTCTAAAAGACCATGGCTGGGCTTATAGAACCTGTTGAGTAGCCATGTACCATCCGAGAAATTCAACATGTGTTACTCTCGTCAATCGCCATGCAGTAACAAAGGCCATGATCCGTCCAAAGGCTATCCAAATATTATTCTTTTTCTGTTTGCAGGTTTCGAAGCCCACAATGGCCCATGGTGTATGTCGTACTCAATTCATGTACCATTTTCGCTCCGTAGGAAAAGTGTCGCCCGGGTGTTTGTGTGTATGTAGTCTATCCCCAGTTGTACAGTTTTCAGATTGTGCCAACGTAGAGTAACGATGCCAAAATTTGGAAACGGCCTTTGAAGGTGGACGGTTGGGCATGTTTTGTAGTGGGTCTTGAATAAATTTACCCGGCGCTGCTTTAAGTACTCTATCTAGGTCGGTGCTTTCTTCACTTTTACCCGTGCCCATCTAGCCGAGCATTTATCCTTCAACTACTTTCGAATCCGTGGCATTTATGTGAAATTATTTAAAAATTATTAAATTTAATTTTAAAATAAAATTATCATACTGATTTAAATAATTTTGTCTTAATATATTTTTAATTTCAAATAAAATATAAAAGATAATGTTGTATGAGGAATATTAAACATTTAGTTTCTCTTAATAAGGGTTCTAATCTGGACGTATTTTATCAGCATGTTAAATTGTGTTAGTGCCAGTTAGGTGAGTTTGACAGAGTGATCTCAGGATATTTAAAGTAGTGTTAAAAAAAGAACCAGCAATATGTAGTAAATAATTAAGTATAAATATAATTTTGTATGAAGATTACAATGAAATTATAAGTGTGTAAATTAAGTAAAATATTATTCGAACACAATGGGCAATTATGGTATTTTTACGTAATAAAGATTTTAACAATAATGTTATTCAAAAACAAATAATTCATGAAAGATATATTGTTGATAAAGGCTGACGTCAAGTAAAAATATAAAAGGTATGTTTTTAACAATGTAGAAATTAAGGTCGCCAATGTAGACAAAAGAGATAATGCTAACCTGAGGAGAAAACTTCCTCACTTTCCTTACCCATGTGACATGGATGGTTTTCATTGGTATTAGCTTTAGACCTCATTGCAGTCATCCATAGCAAATTGACAACAATAGTTTTCACTGAAAACTTCTCTCTGTGAAGGGTAAGAAAAGTAGGGAAATAAAACCGTCACGCTAGCATCTCTCAAGTAAAAGCTACTCTTTTTGGTGGAAGGAATGAATCAAAGTTGATGGGCGTCATTAAACTTCAATTAATTAAAAACTTTGATGATGATGCACACCTGATTTGAGTTGGAACAGGATCATCTGGACTGGATGGTCTGGGCTTTTCTGCGTCTTTAGACGCATCTAAAAAAGAATTAATAGGTCATTTACTTTTGAAATGACGTGGCAGAACAAATAACTTCTTTTTTGGATGTGTCTAAGGAGCCTGAAGGTCCAGACGATCTTGTTCCATTTGAGCTCAACCTCACACCCCTTAATAATTGAACCTTGACCTGCTTTGAATGGGTCATCCATCCACACGATGCCCAGATGCCATCCCTCCAACTTGAGTGGATGTAAATGATTGCATGTGCTCAGGATCCATTTGATGAAATGTTCAGTTGAAAGTTCTTTTTAATTTTTATTTTTGACATAAAAACATCACATAAAAATAATCATAAGTACTTTAAATAATTATACAAGTCAATTTTTTTAGTAATGACTTCATTTTTACTCCGACTTAGAGATTTCAGTCGAAACTGAAAAAAAAAAAAGATGATTCAATGACTTCCAAACTTAATATCCTTCGCTTAGAATAGTAGAAATAAGATTTATTAAAAGAGAATAACTTGCAGTCAAGTTAATTTTTATTTAAACGACCTTGGATCGGACCAAAATCGACCTCAAATGAACAGTGAAAAACTTTTGTCACTGTTCATTTGAGATCGATTTTTAGTTTTTCATCTTTTTTTGACTCTTTCGATCCATGATCAGATTATACAGTCGTACCAGGCATCAAGGGGTGTTTCAATTTTTTTTATTTTTTTTTGTTTAACCTGACTGCACCGGCAGGGAGAATAATAGTAACAAGTTATTCTCTTATTAAAATTTACAAACACTTTTAATTTAAAGCTATGCCTTGCCCACCCCATCCGACAAGTTCATCTGCCCTCCAATTCTGTCCAGGAAGACCTGGCGACTTGGATCTGGTTGGCAGAGGTTCTTCCACGTTCACCAGGAGAGACATCCTTTAGTGTTCTGGTCCCTCTTCCTCTAGGTGCCCGGTTCTTTTCGCTTCAACCAAATCCAAGACTTCCATCGAGGGATATGCATGCAGGTCCCTACCTCTTGTTTGGACGTGCAGAATTTGCTAGGAATCCATCTTCACAGTCTCCCTCTATCTGCTTTGTGGGTTTGCTGGGTCCTTAATTTCCTGGAAAGATTCTGAAATCTCTGGCCTTCTTAGCATCTCGTCAAGCTTATATTCCATACGGAACAAGGACGTGACCACTTATAAAAAAGACGGGATTACAAGATGTTCAGAGTTAGGGTCCATTTTGGTTACACTTAAAATATAATCGAATGAAAATAATTTTTTTTTAAAATGCATTTATAAAAACAATAAAAATAAAATTCATCATTTGATGTTCATAAAAATATTTTCAATTCTTTTGAAAAAAAGACATTCGATCTTATCTCGTAGATGCCAAAATCAGGAAAACGAGAAGCCAACGAATTATGTTTTCTGTTGACTTGAGTTTTACGGGTTACCAAACAAGTGATTGTAAAATACTCTTCGAAAAAAACTTTTCATGTAGTCCATCTTACGTGAAAACAAACGAACCCTCAGTCGATATGTTAATTTTGAATTATAGTTGATAGAGTGTTATACTTGTAATGACAACTGAGCAAGTGATGACGTAAAAATAATAATACTTAATCTATCAATCAAAGTTCAAAGTCAATTTATTGGCCGAGTTAGAAATTTAGAGATTTTTACTTTTTAGTTCTTATAATATTTTGATATTCTTTATAAACTCTTATAATCTTTAAATTTCTTAAGCCCCTACAAACTTATATGGCCCCTCAACCTTCTCTAAAAGATCCATATAGGCTTTGATACAGTGGATTTTCAGTTGGTAGGAATTTCGATACTTTGCCATGGTAGGATACTCTCAGTTAACAGGAAATGTCAATGTCAATAACAATGCGATTCAGGTTTTCTCATTCTGTTAGAAGAAATTATGTTATAAAAATCGATCTAAAGCCAAGAGAAGTTATGAGTATAGCCCAGTCTTAAGTTGTTGGACTTTGCCATGCCCTTTTATTGACGGGTGTTGTGTCTCGTTCGGAGATGAGATCTTCTAAATTTTATTTTTTGAATTAGGTTGTACCCTCATTCAATTTAATAAAGATGAACTAATTATTTAATAAAAAAAAGACGTGAGACCCAAATTCACTTTGGTAAAGATGAATTAGTCATTTATATATAAAAAAAAATGTGAGACCAAAAGTTCCTTCGGTAAAGATGCATTAGTGCTTTTATTAAAAAAATGGTGGGAGACCTAAATTCAATTCAGTAAAAATGAATTAGTCTTTTTATCAGAAAAAAAATGTGAGACTTAAATTCACTTCTACTCCGTGTGAGTGAGTATTTACTAATTTAAATAATGAAGTCTAGAGGATTTGGTTCCTATCCTTCCCTCATTGTCTCCTTCTTTAAGATGGTGGGTATATCTCAAGATGACCAAATTGAATGCAAGCTAATCATTTATATTCTCCAGCTACAGGTTAGTTAATGATGGCGACTGCTGCGTGATATTTTGAAATATTTTATGGGTATCAGAGATAATTAGATGTTTGTAAGCATAATTAGAGAAGATTTTAAGACCCTATATAAAAATCCCAAAACTTGTATAGGTATTTGGTCCGGTACCCTCTTCAATCAATAGAATCTACACACTTTTTTTCAAAAATTAATTCCGTTTCTATTTCTTTCCTTTCATCTTGCTTTAGCATAATTGAAAATTTTAGACGAATTTAATTTATTTCAAAATCGTCTCCACCTGTATTCTCAAACAGCCCTAACGGTCTTTTAGGGGTTTATGAGAATTTTTTATTCTTTTAGAAAGGAAAAAAAATCTTCCTAGACTAGAAAACATTGCAAGAGAAAATAGAATTTTTGCAATTAAGGATTATTAAGAAAATCAAATATCTTGTGGGTCAATGTTAAATTTCAAATGTTCTTAAGAGAGGGAGAGAGATCCATAGAGAGTACGAGAAAAGCCTAATTCTTTTTAAAAGAAAATATTTTCTAAGTCTAAAGATAAGAAAAATTTTAAGATAAAATTTTGAAAAGAAATTCGTGACTGTTTATTTTTCTAAAACCCTAATACTAGAGGAGCTACTTTTCTCATAAAGTGGACCTTTTTCCCTCCTGATTTTTCAAACCCTTAACCCACCCCTTATAGTCAAATTAGTTCTGTGCGGGAAAATATCAAATTTGTATCAATAATTTTAATCTTGATGGAAAAATAAAAACTCTGTTTTGATAATTCTTAGTAAAAAGAGAGAGATTTTCCTACTAAAATATGTCATAATTTTAATTTTGATGCAAAAATTAAAA
This sequence comes from Zantedeschia hybrid cultivar, assembly GCA_030544215.1. NCBI lineage: Eukaryota > Viridiplantae > Streptophyta > Magnoliopsida > Alismatales > Araceae > Zantedeschia > Zantedeschia hybrid cultivar. The sequence continues at coordinate 76,623,088 of JARZZO010000014.1, forward strand.
CTCTATTTTAATATTATAGTATAGATATCAGCCAGATTAGACACAAGAGAAAGGTTGGATAACTCGTTGCAAACTCTGCTAAATATTAGCCTGATTTCGCCAAAACGGCTCAGAAGTTGAACTGCACACATCTAAATCCAAGTAAAACGTGATAATCTTTGACAATGACACACATTTGGTAAAAAAAAAAGGAAAAAAAAGAAAAAAGAAAAAGATGTTCGCACATCGAAGAACATGATGACATGACCTTACTCCACAGACATCCTCCCTCCTGCAACTTGAGCGGATTTTATTGTCTGCATGCGCTGGTGGCGCCATTGACCGTTGCCCAAGTCAAGTCAACGCCTGTTGTCCTGTTCTTGCCCATCGCAATCCGACAACCTTACCACCAGCCCTCGATTTTTCTATTTGGGAAGACACGACGACTCCGATCTCATCATCGGAGCTTCTTCCAGATTCCCTTTTCTTGCTTGGTCGGATTCTTCCAGGTCTCCATCCGCCAAGAAGCACACATTTGAAATTTCTCACAGTTTAGTGTATGGGTGAAGGCTATCGCGTTGCAAATCATGGGTTGGGGGTGGTGAAATTGAGGATAAACCCACATGGGGAGGGGGTTAGGGTTCTTGGTGAAAGATTCCAATCTACCTCGGTTTTGTGCCCTCGTGGGTATTGGTGGGCAATAAACTGCTCTAGGGTTTGGGGGGTGGAGCTAGCTGAACGATTCAACTCCCGCGTTGGGTTGATGTGTCTCTCTGCAAAGTTTATGATTAAAAGAGTGCAACTTTCTTGCTTACAGGGCGTAATTAGCAGGATGTTGACGTAGAGGAAGGGTGGAGAACATGGGGCGTGCGATATTTGATTTGGTCCAACGAAGTATTTTAGGTTTTTTTTTAAACCCTAGAAGGGTCTTCCTTCCTTCACCTCGCGATTTTTGTTGTGGGTGGAAAGAGAAGGTGATGGTGATATCAGAGGGGTGCACGAGGTCACCTATGACAGTTGTCATGGGGACAAGGGGTTGTTCAATTGCATTTATTTGGGTGTTAGATAACACTGTTGACGATGGGGGGGCTCACAGATTTAATATGCTGGGTTGGAATGTCCAACAAAGAAAAAAAATTTTGTGATTATGGGTTGGGGTAGGGAGGGGGGCTGAGTTCTCTGGAAATAATTCTCGTGTTCTCTGAGTTGAAGTTGCAGAGGGGTGTACATGGTTGTCCTGTGAGGCAACTCATGTGTGCCTGGTTCTTTAGATGTCAGCAGAGGGAAGGATGATGTTGCCATGGTGAGGAGGGTGGAAGAGCTGGTATGTTTTTTGAAGGATGTGCCCAGTTGCCCGCTTTGATTTCAGCTGAGGAGGATGGAGTCTGAGCTCTCCAAGGGACTGCAAGGCTGCAACTGTTGCGTTTGAAATTCCTATTGAAATTTCTCTTCATGTATATGAGTATCAGATTTAGGAGAAGGATGGGGCTTTGGTGCTGTGCCTGCTTGCTGACAGTCGTCCTCCACTTTCCGGCTGTCTTGGCATTTACAAACTCTGAAGATGGTATTTTCCTTGTCTTCACATATGTCTCTTCCATTGTGTAACGTTGAGTGAAGGTTTGTAATGATATGCGGGTTGAGTTGCTTGATGGGTGGACGAGGAATTATATTGCCGAACCATCACCAATGATCTGTTGTCAATATTGCTAATGCCCTAACAGCTTGATGCCGATAAAGTGGTTCACACTGTTGAGTTAGTGAGCTAAAATCATGCTGTTAACACACAGCCTGGTCACTAAGCTTTGAGGTGTATGGGGTTTTTGTCTGCTAGAATTTTCAGTAAAATCAGATTGTAGACTTAGATTCAATTTTTTCTCTTATCCCGATGTCAACTTTCTCTGCCGCAGCTGTTGTTCTAACTTCACTGAGCAATTCTTGGGAGAACAAGCCATTTAACTGGATAGGTTCTGATCCTTGTGGCGGATGGGTTGGAATTAGCTGCACGAATTCACGTGTTGTATCTATGTAAGCTTCTGAAATTTAGTCATGAAAGAACTTCAGCCTGATGTAATTTACCGTGTATCCATATTGTTATTCTTCAGAACCTTATCAAGTATGGGACTGAAAGGTACAATGTCTGGAGATATTCAGTATCTGACAGAGCTGCAGACTCTGTAAGCCTTTGATCTTTTTTGTTTCATTTGTCAATATTCTGGACACTTAATGATGTTATTGTGGATGGTGCTTGCAACGGTACTCAATCCTTGCTTCTCATTTGATGTCTACTGTACTAAATGATTGCTTCTCATTTGATGTTTGTTTTCCCAATTTCTTGTCATTGATGTTCCTTTCATGGTATGACTTGCAAAGAACATCTTATTATGCAGGGATCTGTCCTACAATGTGGGTTTGACTGGAAACCTTCCATCATCAATTGGAAAATTAAGAAACCTGACAATCTTGTAAGCAAAAATCTGGTAACTAGAAAGTGATTCATCTTACCGCTTCTTGCCTGAATGACATGATTGAAATTCTTCGTGTTCATCCCAGGATCCTTGTTGGTTGCAGTTTTTCTGGTGAAATTCCAGATCTAAGCTCTCTGCAGCAGCTAGTCTTTCTGTAAGATCGATGCCTCATAAAAGATGCATTTCATTTCTTCAGCTGTCTTTAGAGTGTTTAACAAGTATCTGACTAAGAAGTAGCAAATTAATTCTTTTCTCTTATGTTAATAAGCATCAAGAATAATGATTTTGAGAAGTGTTTCAACTGAAAATGATTGTGTGTAGCACGGCAGCGTGCACTGGGTTGCTGCAAAATTTGAGATGACGAAGTCGAGACGAAAATATCGAAAACAAGTGTGCATATATGAACTGAAAAACATACTTATGACTTCTATGAGCAGATATGGCAGTCTATTGATCTATTATTTTCAGTGCTTTTTATATGGTTAAGGTTACATAACAGAAGATTATTTCTCTTTACTGAATTCCTTACTTTAGTGATTCTACGCCACTATATGTTGCTCTCTGATCGTTCCAAATTGTGCGTCGTTAAACACTAATGAAAACGTTCAATCTAAATTTATCCGGCTCACTCAAATCAGATTTTGAAAATTAATAGTGGCGAGTCCGAGTCGATCCACAGGGAGTTAAGATTTTAACTTTGAAAACTTTGGAATTTAGTTAGTCTAAAAAGTTAAGCATTTGAGTGAACTAACTACTTAATTAAACTAAAACTCAATTAACTAGTGTTACCTAAAAAGATAATTGCTTGAATTAAACAAATCTCTTTTTTTCTTCTTCTTTTTCAAAAATTAAACACAAACACATATAAAAAAAAATAAACACAACTAAAAATTATAACAAAGACATTGAAATTTAACTACGTGTAACTTATTTATTATCTAAAAATTACGAAACAAATCACAATATTTAATGGTTTAATAACCTTAAACTAAATAAACAAGGTATCAAATAACAAATAATTAATCCTAAACAATTAAACTAATTCTACACTAATGGAGAAGAGAGAGAACAGAATAAAATAACAATCTGTTTGGGGTTTTGCTGGCGCAGTGGACCGGCGCTGGAAGAGCTTGCTGGGCAGGAGGAAACCGTGAAGCTGCTGGCTGGCTTCAGCTTGGACTTGCATGCATGCTACGTGGCTGCTGGAGGGTGGCTGGGCAGGAAGAAGAGCTTGCAAGCTTGGACAGGTTCTGGAGGAAGCAGCTGCTGGAGGGTTGCTTGACTTGCTGCTATGCGCTGGAGGAAGCAGCTGCACGTGGAGGGCAGAAGGTGGACGGCTGGCTGCGTGCAGGTTGGCATGGACTTCACCAAGCATGCATGCACGAGGAGGTCGGCTTCACCAAGCCTGCACGTGGAAGGAGGCGCGTGGAAGCTGTTGCTTAGCCGGGATGCAGGCGTGGACGGTGGAGCTTGGAGTTGCTGCATGGAGCTCGGGTGGTGCAGACTTGGATGAGGGCTTCACCGGGTGCTGTTGAAGGTGCATGCGCAGGAGCCGGGATGCATGCACGTTGAACTTGAGGAGGAGGCCGGCTTCACCACGTGGAGGTGCAGGAAGAAGCTTTGCCGTGTGGAGCTGTTGCTGGTGCGTACAGTGAAGCTGGGTGGTGCTTGTGTGCAGCTTGGAGGTGCAGCAGGCCGGCGGGAAACGCAGGGTGCGGTGGAGAGAAAGAATAGAAGAGAGAGAGAAAGAGAGAGATGCTGGAAAGGAGAGGAAGAGGGGACCGTGAAAGAGAGAACAGAGGGAGAGAAAGAGAGAAACCGAGAGAGGGAGAGAACCGGAGAGAGGGATAGAGGAAATAGAAGAGAGAGGGAAAACCGAGAGAAATTGGAAAAGAAGAAGAAGAGAGGGATAACCGGGGAGAGGGAGGGAAAGAGAGACCGAGAGGAGGAGAAAATTTCGTAGGAAAGAAATAGAGAAAACCGAGAGAGGGGAGAACCGGAGGAGGAGAATCTGTGGAGAGGGAAGAAATAGAAGAGAGAGGGGGAGAACTGTTGCGGCTAGGAAATTAAAAACGGAGGGTTGAAGGCTGGAGAAAGAGGAGGAGAGAGGCTGCGGTTCGAGAGAGAACTGGAGGGAGGAGTTGGAAGGAATTTATAGAGAAGAAGAGAGGAAACTGTGCGGTGGGAGAGAGGGAAAGAAAGAGAGGGAAAAAGGAAACTGGAGAAGGAAGAGGATTCGGAATTGGAGAGAGAAGCTTTTAAAAAGAGAGAGAGAGGATTTTAAAATAAAGAAATGAAGGGATGTGGTTGGGAAATTAGAGAGAAAGAAGGAAATAGAGGATTTTGGGAAATTCCAGAGAAAGAAGGAATCAGAGCAATATTAGGACATCAAATTGCATTTTTACCCCTGCTTTAGTTGAAATCCGAACACTAGACCTCTCCCAAATTTCCGGAAACTCCATCAGCTGCACTGCATCATCGGCATGTCCTGTTCACATAAAATAAATATAAATTAGCGCATTATCATAAAAATATCATCATATTTATTCATTTCGTCTCGGTTTTGTCGAAAAACCGCAAATGCGCTATAATCCTTTAATCACATGAAATGACGATGTTTTTAAGTCAGAATTTGACGAAATTGGTACCGTTGGACTTGGTACACAATTATCTATCATTCCATGCTATTTTGCAGATAAAAACATGAGTATGATGCATATGATTGCCCTTAAATGATCAATTTAACACTTTATCACTCTCAGTGTAGTGCAGGTGCCATTGAGGAAGGATCGGCCTGCTCCGAACTGATTGGATCAGCTGATCTGATCCGATCGTGGACCTGTCGAGGCCAATCCAACCCAGTTCCCCCTTTCTTTCTAAAACATGGCTAAAAAATTCAAAAGTTTGTGAACAGATTCTAAAACTTCGAGAAAAGGTTCTCTTTACCGGAAACTTATTTAGGACCTTAGGTAAGCCCTCGGGATTTTATTAATTGACACAAAAAAAACTTAGATGCATGGGGGGGCATAACCTTACCCCTAATTATTACATAAAACCCACCCCCCAAAGCCCAATTCGTACAAATGAGAGCTTTGGAGAACAAGTGGGAGCAAGGGGAGAGAGGAAGAGAGCTTGGATAGAGAAAGATCTTAGAGAGAGAAGAGGTGAGAGAGAGAGAGTGAGATTGGAGTTGAATGGGATGGAGAATGGCCAATGGTGGGTTTATATACCCAAGGCCTCTCCCAGCCCCAACCTAGTCCCAATGGATAGCCATGACTAGTTTCAAACTAGCAATTGCAGCCCGGATCAGCCCGATCCGGACTGTTCCGGCCTGATCTGTGCCAAGGAGCGGCGGAGCATACCCGAAGGCCTCTCCTCTCCCACCCCCAAACTAAGTCCCAATGGATAGCAATGGCTAGTTTCAAACTAGCAATTGCAGCCCAGATCAGCCCGATCTGGAATGATCTGGCCTGATCCGTGCCAAAGATCGGCCGATGCATGGCCCAAATCTGATCGGATCAGCCGATCTGATCCGATCTGTGCTGATCCTTCCTTCCTTGGGTGCCATTAGAGCCGGTTCAACATTATTGCAGTCCCGCAGCCAGATACTTCAAGCAGCTTTGTTTGTTGTACAGATACTTCAGTCCCGTGTTACCATGTATTAAAACTTGGAGGCAGATTCTTATTGAATGCTTTATGACATTTTTGAATTTCTGTAATCATACATCTTCTACATGATCTGTGAAAGAAAATGCCTTTTTTACTTGACAAGTTAACCATGAATTCAGTTAGAAAAAAAAACTGAGAATTTAAGTGCATTTAAATGTTCTCAAAACATACATCTTCATGTAATACTTAAACAGTGGTGAAAATATCTCTTATACAGTTAATATGCACCTTAGCTACTTATGATCTTTCACAGAAAATAAAAAGGGACATAGCAAAAACATTATGCCATGAACTCACTCAGATCTGGACTTTGATTATTGGACACAGATGACAAGGCCACATGCTAACATCTATTAGGCCACTCATACTGCTGGGGCAGTATTTCAGGAACAAGTGTAGCCCTTTGTTGACTTATATCTTTATTCAGGTTTATTGCCATGGTAAGTGTGTATACAAAAAAAATAATTGAAGTAATGATATCAGTTTCCATTGGCCAGAAGCTACTGGTGTGGGAGTCTAACAAAAGTCTGAGAGTGACTTCTGTTTGCAGCTGGTCACTATTCATTCATACAGTCTGTATCTAAGTTAGATCCTATCTAACCCAGTTCCAGGCTCCCAGATTGAGAACTGGGTTATGATGATTGATTACTTCTTTTGTAAATTTTTGAATCCCTGCCTTTTTCTTCCCTGCAGATCTCTCAACTCCAACCAATTCACTGGAGGGATACCTGCTTCCATCGGTACATTATCGAAGCTTTACTGGCTGGATTTAGCTGATAATAAGCTCACAGGAACCATTCCCGTTTCCAGTGGCAACTCTCCTGGTCTGGATATGCTAACCCATACCAAGCACTTGTATGTCACACTCATCCTAAATTTGAATTGAAAACACTTGTTGCTTCACAGAGTGTTCGATTCAATGTAACACATTTGCATTGGCAGCCATTTTGGCAAGAACCAGCTGTCTGGTACCATTCCAGAAAAACTTTTCAGTTCAGGCATGCAACTGATACATGTGTAAGCTTCTTATGTGTTATGTTTTGGGCTTGATTAGATTAGATTTTCTGCAGTTTAGAATGAACTATCCTCTTGTGAATACTTGTATTTTTTTTTTCTTTTTTTTTGTGTGTGGACAGGCTATTTGACAACAATGACCTTTCTGGAAGCATCCCCTCCACATTAGGGCTTGTAAAAACCCTGGAAGTTCTGTAAGTATCTTCTCATGTGATAATATCGATGTTCAACCTTGCAAAGCTTCTAATTCTAATTGTTCCCCTTTCTGAGCAGCCGCCTTGATAGGAATTCATTAACAGGGTCTGTTCCTATCAACATCAACAATCTGACTAATGTTGGGGAGCTGTAAGTAAATACGGATGCTTCCATGATGAAGAATCTTGTTGCATTCTGTAGATGTGAGGTTTTTTGCTGAGATATCACTGTCGAGGGATGACTGGTTTTCTGTTTCAGGCACTTGTCGAACAACAAACTTACTGGTCCCTTGCCAGACCTAACCGGAATGAATGCCCTCAGTTATGTGTAAGTAGCGAGCAGAGAATCAAGAGAATGCAAATCAGAACCTGATCCTGCTAGATCAATTTTTGGGATTCTAGAAGGGAATGTTGCATAAGTTTAAAGGATTAAGCAAATAAAAGTTAAAGTCTGCTCTGTCCTAACTTTGTTACTCTTAATCTCTTTCTTTATTATTCTCTGTGTGATGCTGTGTGTCAGAGGAAGTGGCCTCATTGAATTTTGTTAATAATGAAACGTCTACATTTGTAGGACACATTCATCTGTTATTTGCATCGGTGCCCCTATGCATCGTTAAATTTTAGCTTTGCAATTTGCACTAATCAATGAGTTGCTATGCAGGGACTTAAGCAACAACACATTTGCTGGATCGGATGTGCCTCCATGGTTCTCAACATTGCAGTCCTTGACTACTCTGTATCTCTCTCTCCCCCCCTCTCTCTCTCTCTCTTCCCCCCCCCACAAAAAAAAAAAAGGAAAAAAAAAAGAAAGCCATAAGAAAATACACATGAAGTGCATGTGAAATATGTAAAATTTATGTGGCACATGCTTGGACCATTAGTGCATGAATAGGGTGCTTGAAATGTATGTGGTATGTGCACATGATTTTGTTGATATTTATATGACCTTTATGCAGTACATGCCTGCCCCATAAACATGTGAAGAGTGTGCTTAACATGCATATGTGCACGATCTTACGACATTTGTGAAGCATTTAAATGATCTCCAAAGTGTGATGTCTAACCAATGAAGGAAAATAATCTGCATGAAAATAAGCTGACAATTTTTTCATGACCAGAATCTTGGTATAAAGTTTGGCATTGGATCCATTTGTCAACTGGTCATAGAAAACCCATTCAAATCATTGAATGCCTGACCATGGATTTAACTTCTAAGTCCATCCCAAAGTGGTGGAGTCAGATTTTACAGCTTGTCTTGTCTTTTACAATAAGGGGGGATGTGGGCCATTTCCCTGGGTTACAACAAAAAGTGAGACCCAAAACTAGGTACTGTAGCATTTCACATATATCACTCTATAAGTTGTTATTTTAAGTACCCCATCCTTTAGGGGGAAAACTTGAATTTCTTTGATATAGATGGAAAAGATTTCTAGAAATGTACACATGAAAATGGAAGTTATATTTCAAAACTTGATGAAGGATGTTTTGATATGCAGAGTGATGGAGTATTTAAGAATTGGAAATTCAGTACCACAGGCTTTATTCACTCTTCCACAATTACAGACTGTGTAAGTGTTGTTTTTTGATTAAGCTCAGTATCTCATTGATGTCCAACAAGAATGTTCCTTTACCGAAACTTAAAGAAGGAAAAAAATGTGATAACATCACCCATCTTATCATTGTTGAACATGTGGAAACTAACTCTTCTGTGATTGATGCGCAGATGTCTAAGGAACAATCTTCTTAATGGCACCTTGAATCTTGGTAGAAATTATAGCAGTCAGCTCCAACTTGTTGATCTGCAGAACAACAAAATTGAGCTTTTTGTTGAAGGAGGAGGATACAAGAATCAGTTGATGTAAGTCAGTTTGGATTAGTGGACATTGCACATCTATAACTAAGAATGCAGGTTCAACTTGTGTATTTTGGATCCCGGTGTTGATGACTAGTAGCAAAGAAATAACTGTCATAATCAATGGGACATGATCGCAAAATATAGCATAAGTGGACTATCATTGATTTGTGAAATGTGGCTTCTCTCAGATCCAAATGACATGTATGTTCTGACAACTTGTGTTGCATGCAGACTAGTAGGTAATCCATTTTGCAGTCAAAGAGGACCAACTGACAAGGCCTGCACAATTCAGCAGCAATCTGTTACTCCATATTCAACTCCCATGCAAAATTGTCAGCAGAGTAGTTGTTCTTCTGATCAGAATCTCAGTCCCAATTGCAAATGTGCATACCCATATGTGGGCACTCTGTATTTCAGGGCTCCTTCCTTTTCAGATCTAGGGAACTACTCAAAATATCAAATTTTGGAGGAGAGCTTGTTAACATCTTTCCGCTCCCATGATGCTCCTGTTGATTCGGTGGCTCTTCATGATACTGTTATAAATTCAGACAGCTACCTCCAAATCGGTTTGCAAGTCTTCCCAGCTGAAACGACACGTTTCAACCAATCTGACATTTCCAGAATTGGGTTTATCCTCAGCAACCAAACTTTTAAACCCCCCAAATTTTTTGGTCCCTTCTATTTCAAGGGACTGGTGTACAATGCAGTTCATGGTAATTAATTTGTTATTCTGATTTGTCAAATTTAACAGAAACCATACTTTTGTTGGAGATGACTTTTGGCATGCATTTGTGCTTCATTTAGATACGATACCTGCTTCAAAATCCAAGAACCTTCCAGTGATTATCGGGGCCTCTCTTGGTGGATTTATCGTAGCATTGATAATAATTGCATTGGTTGCTTATGCTATTCGGCAGAAAAGGAAAGCTGAAAGGGTTATAGAGCAGAGTCAGCCTTTTGGTACGTCAAGAAGGATTAGACTATGACCTTAAAAAAAAAAGGAAGATTAGTCTATGCATCATTACTTTTATTCTTTTGTACTTGTGCATTACAACTGTTTTAATTCTTTGGGATGTTGTTTAATTGCAGCATCATGGGACAGGAGTAAAGGCAGTGGTGACGTCCCACAAATAAAAGGACCTAAATGGTTTTCCTTTGATGAACTGAAGAAAAGTGCCAACAATTTCTCAGAAGCAAATGACATTGGCAGTGGTGGCTATGGAAAGGTGCATCATTCTCATCTCAATGGCTTTAATATGGAATTCTGTTCCATTTAGATTTTAATTGAGCTGGAAATGAACATGAGGAAGTATGAGCAGTAACATGAGCAAAATAATTTGCAACCTAACGGCATGCTCTTACATAGAGTACTAGCTACTAGGTTAATTTGTCATCTTCTTGTGTTGAACATTGGGCTCTGACTTTTTTTGGAACTTAAAACCTGGCCAATAGTATGTTTACTGTTGTGTCACTACATCTAAATACACTTTCTATCATAATACCGAGCAGCTTACATATTTTGCTTTGTCTGTGGAAAGTAACTTTGTAGATGAAATGGGGTAGGGATGTGAATGGGCTGGGCTGAATTGACCTTGAGTGCAGGCCACTCCAGCCCATTCAGACCTAAAGGGGACTCTCAAGATACATAAACTGCAATGTTTTACTTGTACAATTTAAGATTTGTGTCAATGCACTCTTTGATATCCTTTATTAGGACAATAGAAAAGAATGAGAGTCTAATAACATTTTACGGAAACACTAGCTCTTGTATTACAATTCTTATGGTTTTCCTCCAATGCCAACATCATGTAGCAAATTATATGTTACATTAACACAAACTGAAATACTGAACTTCTAAAACTTTGATTCGAAGGGAATTTCTGCTAAAACAAACATAGACCTTAACAAAAGTTCCTATATCATCTATTACTGAAGTGGTATGGTTCCTTGTCTGTGTATAATCTTATCATGATTTTTTGCCTTCTAGGTCTACAGAGGAATGTTTGTCACTGGGCAACTTGTTGCTATTAAAAGAGCTCAGCAGGGATCAATGCAGGGTGGGCGTGAATTCAAAAATGAGATAGAACTTTTGTCTCGTGTCCACCATAAGAACCTTGTTGGTCTTGTTGGTTTTTGCTTCGATCAAGGAGAGCAAATGCTGGTCTATGAGTATGTGCCAAATGGTACTCTAAGAGATAGTCTTTCAGGTATTTGCAAAATTTTCTTCGTCTGATATACATATCTGTTTATGCTAAGACAGCTGATGTGAGATGGTTACCGGCTAGGAATCTGAACTACACCTAACATCCGAGATCAGCATGAACGTCACAGCAAACAGCGAACAAACACCAAATAACAATGGGTTCCATGAAAGGAAATACGCAAATAATCAGAAACTACACTCGAGAGCCGTCCCTCGCAATGCTGAAGCAGATTGGACCGGCGGTAGTAGGAACTACCCGCAGCCTAGGGCAGCATAACACACGCATCAATGCTCACAACGCGATACCACGGGATATGGTGCTCGCATAAATTTTAACCGGCATGATTTTAAAATATGAGTAGCTAGGTACCTAACCTCACATGGACAGGAAAAAATTTAACGATATATCAAACAGAGCAAATCGCCAAGGGACGAGATAGTCATCACTAACCAACTCGCTGTCAAGCGGGGCCCAAACCGAAGCAACGACGGTCAACGCTCCGCACACGAAATGGGCACTGCCAACATCCTAGATATTTGCAGAGGGCCTCTGAAATTCTCCAAGAATGGGCCGAGGCCCACTAATTGGGCCGGTTGGGAACGGCACAAGCGCTGGCCTGCGGTGGCTCACGTGCGGGTGTGATCGGCGAGGGGGACCTGCGGAACACGGGTTGCTTGCTGCGTGGCGCAGCCACGGACAGGGCAGAGCTGCGTCGGCGCGTCCGTTGAGGCACGTAGGCGTCAACGCGTACGGCTGCACGTGCGTTGTCAACACGTAGTGTCGGCGGGGATGAACGTACCGGTTTGGTCGACGATGCTAGATGGCCGAAACGCCCTGGAGCGCCACATGACGCGTAGGGGCACGACGCGAGCGGGAACGGGTTACGGTCGATGAGAATAGATCGCGCGGACGCGACAGGCTTGCCGCGTGGTGGCGCTGGGCCCGCAGGCTCTCGTCGTCTTCTACGGCCGGCGCGGAACGAAAGAGAGAGAGCGTGCATGAAAGAGAGAGGGAGGGACAGCGAGAGAGAGAGAGAGAGAGAGAGAGAGGAGAAGGAGGCAAGGGAGAAGGAGAAGGGCTTCATGCCTTGGGGCTTTGTGCCCTGCACACGCACACGTACATGCACATCTCTGGCGGCTCAATTATTTCTCATTCAATCATCACAATACCTCCCCACATAGGGTACGCGAGTATAAATAGATCCCAAAAGAAACCCTAATGATGCCTTACCCACTAATGACCAAAATAACCCTATGACCCAAAAATAATAAGAAGATCGTGCAGAAAATATACACAAAATAGAAAGTAGACAACCGGGCCTCAACACGGACTGTACAAGGGCCCAAAATGTCCATGAATACACAAGGTGCTCATCGGTCCTCAAAATAACCGTTGTCAAGCTATAAAGAAGCCGGGGTCACTGCTGATGTCCTCCTCCGACGGTAAACGTGGGCCGGGTTGAACCGGACCTATGCGCAGGTGTCCTCACCAATTCTCTCCGCCTGGGAGGAACTACACCCCGTCGAGTAAGGATGTCGCCCACTCTAATAGCACTCCAGAAGGTCTGGTTCGATCTGCTATAGCTTTTCGCATGTAATCCACCTGTCCTTCTTAGATGACCGCCCTCTCCAGCAGGTCAGGTAGCGCTGATAGGCCCCATCTTTAGAAGTAACAACCTACTTGTCTAGTATATGGTCAATCTGCTCTCGTCGTGCTAGAACGAGGGTTAAGGGTAGACACTTGGGGGTGAGGTCACTCTCAAGAAGGGGAGAAGGCTTGAACATGTCACTGGGTATCACTGCCGGGTCACGGTATGCTATCAAATCTGAGACATTAGACGTGCTACTGATGTCATAGTTCGAGGGTAGATCCACTACATATGCGTATGTCCAATTCGTTTCAACACTTTGAACGGATCGACTTCTCGTGCTTGCAGCTTCTTCACGGTTTCTGAGGAAAACCGTTCAAGTTTGACCCTGATCATCATGTAATCGCCTTTCTGAAACTCTTGTGGTCGCCGATGTGCATCCGTCATCCGTTTGTAGCGTTCATTGTTGATCTCGATATAATGACAGGCATTATCATGCGAACTCTTAATATGCTCGGCCAAGGACTGAGCAGACTCAGAAGTGCAAGACTGGACGGGTAACGGGACAAGGTCTATAGATCCCCTAAGTTTAAAGCCAATAACAATCTCAAACAGATACATGCAGTAGACCTGTTGACTGAACTATTGTACGCAAACTCTGCCTGCCATAAGACCTAATCCCAACTTCATGCACGCTCTCCCACAAGGCAACACAACAAATCTCCTAGACTCCTATTGATTACCTCGGTCTGTCCATCGGTCTGGGGATGATAAGTGGTGGAGAACTTGAGAATGCCACAAGGTCTTTCAAAAATAGTTGACAAAATGGACATCCCTATCCGAGACGATGGTCTTCGGTAGCTTATACAGACGGACTATACCCTCATAGAATAAATGGGCTACTCTAGATGTATCAGACATCTTCGAGAGGGGATAAAGTGTACCATTTGGAGAACCTATTAACAACATCCATGATAGAATCGTGCCTCCGGACTGTTCGTAGCAGGCCTAAGATAAAATCCATATTGACATCCTGCCATGGACAATTAGGCACGGGAAGAGGCGTATACAGACCGATGTTCTGTTTCTTCTACTTTGCCGTAGCGCATGTAAGACACTGAGTAATGATACGAGCAACATCGTGCTTCAGGCTAGGCCAGAAGAACCAGTACTCCACCAGTTCAATGGTTTTGTTCCGGCCAAAGTGACCGTCTAGACCTTTAGGATGAATCTCCCATATCAAAAAATCACGGACTTCCATGGAATGCACAACCTAGACCAACGAAATAAGTAGCCCTCCTGAAGGATGTACTCACTGTACTCTCTAGAGGGCCCAGACTAAAGGGCTATGTGGATCGGGCCAAAGTCAGGACAGCTAGGATACTCGTCTCAGAGCTTTTCGAATCCTCTGACCTCCACGCTGACAATTGACAGAAGAGAGGATTGACGGCTCAATGTGTCAGCCATGCGGTTCTCCACACCTGCCTTATGTCTCAGGATGAATGTATAGGTCTGAAGAAACTCGACCCATCGACTACGTCTCGGGTTCAGCTTCTTTTGGGCGTGGAGAAACGTGAGGGCCTTATGATCGGAGTATAGCACGAACTCCTGCAGTTGCAGATAATGTCTCCAGTGCCTCAATGCCTGTACTACCGTGTAAAACTCCTTATCATAGGTGGAGTACTTCAGTTTGGCATCATTCAATTTTTCGCTGAAGTATGCAATGGGATGACCCTCTTGACTCAGGGTCCAACCTATACCAATACTAGAAGCGTCATAGGAGATCTCAAACACTCGTGAGAAATCAGGCAATCGAAGGACGGGTGCCTTAGTCATACACTCCTTGATTTCACGAAAGGCCGAAGCTGCAGCCTTCGTCCATACGAAGGCTTCCTTCCTGATGCAGTATGTGATCAGAGCCGTGATAGAACTAAACCCCTGAATGAAGTGACGGCTCGCCAAGCCATGAAAGCTCTTGATATTATGACTTGTCTGTGGCTCGGGCCACTCCACGTTTGTGGTTCGGGCCACTCCACTATCGCCCTGACCTTTTCAGGCTCTACAGATATGCCTTTAGTGGACACAATGAACCCCAAGAAAATCACCCGATTCGTCAAGAAAGCACATTTCTTGAGGTTCTCGTACAGTCTCTCTTGATGAAGGACAAGGCACACCTAGTGTAGGTGCTTCACATGATCATCCCTAGAGCGGCTATAGATCAGAATATCATCGAAGTACACGACCAGAGACATGCCAATGAATGGTCGCAGTACTTGAGTCATCAGCTGCATGAATGTGCTAGGGCGTTGAACAACCCGAAGGACATGACCAACTACTCATAAAGACCATCCTTCGTCTTGAAGGCCGTCTTCTACTCATCCTCAGGCCGAATCCTGATCTGGTGATAGTCACTCTTCAGATCAATCTTGGAGAATACAGTGGCTTCCACCATCATGTCCAGTATATCATCCAAGCGGAGAATTGAAAAATGGTACTTGACCGTCATGTGGTTTATGGGGCGACTATCTACGCACATCCTCCAAGTGCCCTCTTTCTTTGGAGCCAAAAGTGCGAGAATTGTGCAAGGGCTCAGACTCTCACGAATCAAACCCTTTCTCAGGAACTCCTCGACCTGCCTCTGAAGTTCAGCATGCTCCGTAGGATTCATACGATAATGTGGTAGGTTGAGCATAGTTGATCCTAGAATTAGATCGATCGCGTACTAAATGTCATGCATGGGTGGTAAACCATCTGGAAGATCCTCAGGAAAGACATCCTAGAACTCCTGAAACAGAGAGGTGACCTCAGCAGGGTGTTCGCTCTGGTCTTATCCACCACCTCTCTGACTGCTAAAACAAAGATGGGCTCGCTCTCAGCGATGTCATGCTCAAGCTCCCTGACGCTAATAAGCTGTAAGGCCGCCGAGGGCAGTGCACCAAGGAGGGAAGGCTTACGATTACCAGTAATGCCCAACTGAGTTGAACAGGAAGTAGGACACGTGCTCGCTAGTGCTGTGCCGAGTGTGGCTGGAGGGTAAGTGGGAGTAGCACTCAAAGAGGCAACGGCACTAGAAGTGGAAGAGGTACAAGGGGAAGCTGGAGGACTAGCTTGGGAGGTCTCCTGTTGGGAGGTCGACCTCGGTTGGGAGGGTTGTAAGGTGATGCGCAGGTTGCCCGATTGAAATACACAAGTTTTGGACCGGCCCTCGAGGATTGCGTCCATATCATAATGCCACAGCCTGCCAAGAATGGGACTCCCGACCTCCATCGGGAGGATATCACCCCAAATCTTATCCTCATAGGGTGGGAAGAATACAGGAACAAGGCATCTCGTCCGAATAGGAATGGAGGTAGAATCCACCCAGGATATGCGATAAGGGCGAGAGTTATCAATAACAGTCAACCCAAGGCGTGCGACGACATTGGTAGAGATTACATTGATGCAACTCCCGTTGTCAATGATCACCTTGCACACTTTGTCATCGACGCGATAGTAGGTGTGGAAGATGGTAATGCAGTGCCAATCATTACAGTCCTTAGGCTGGGTCAAAATACATCGGACCATGCCAAGCTTACCTCTATCTGGAAGGTCCTTAATGTCCTCTACCTGGAAAAACTGAGCCTGGATACAATCGACCACCTCTCCCTCTAAATGAAATTCTTCGGCCATGTCAACTCCAGCCGTATAACTTACATCCTGTAACTCGTGCTGGGGATCCTCCGGGTCCACATCTTTAATAGCTAAGAACCTCAACGAGAACTGAGAAGCAGAGTGTCCAAGTCCCTAACGCTTAAAACATCGACCGTGGGACCTGCCATCCTGGGATGACTCACCTATGACTGGGGACTCCCCCTCCCGCCTAGGTGGTGGAACTCCCATAGGAGGACGGGCAGAGGGTGCCGGTAAGGCGGGCACAGG
This sequence comes from Zantedeschia hybrid cultivar, assembly GCA_030544215.1. Taxonomy (NCBI): domain Eukaryota; kingdom Viridiplantae; phylum Streptophyta; class Magnoliopsida; order Alismatales; family Araceae; genus Zantedeschia; species Zantedeschia hybrid cultivar. Next base: position 76,639,974 of record JARZZO010000014.1, read on the forward strand.
GCCTCTGTGGGGTAGCCGAGGACGAGGGGCTAGGTCTTGACGAATGGGGTCAGCAGGTCTAAAGGTTGGACCCCTCTGCTGCACTCCCGGTGCAGCGCGCTGATCAAAAGAACGCTGATAGGTTGGCCTATCATGCGGGGGTGACTCCACCTCAAGCTCGAACTACTCCATCTCCCTCGCAACCTGATAGTTGTGCTCCATTGTCGTCACATGTTAACAGAACAGTTCCTGCTGATATACACGGCGTAGACTCTTCTAGAAGCAGGAAAGAATCAATGCACTCTCCTCACGAGTCCCACATCTTATCAGGTACTCATAAAACTCGGCAATGTACTTAAAAACAATGCGAGTACCCTGAACAAGGTTCTACCAAAGATCGATGTGGCGATGGCCGTAAATCGAGGGAAGGTACTTCTCGCGAAGCTTTACCTTCATGTCTTCCCACAACTCAATTGGCTCTTGCTGATATTGTTGGAGTAGATCATCGACATTTGACCAATAGGTCTGAGCCTGGCCTGTCAACTTCATCATAGCGAAGCGAGCTCGCCTAGTGTCAGTCACACCCATCCAGTCAAAGTAGCAGTTCATGCTAGCCTGCCAGTCAAGATAGACCTTCGGGTCTAAGGACTCGTCAAAGGTGGGGGCCTCAGCATGAGCGATCCGGCGATCATCTAAATCCCTCTGAACATAATGGGTCTCCGCTCATCCTCAGAATCATCTAGATCGTCCCGGTTATCCCGATCGCTCGGGCATCGGTGGGGCCTAGGGTCCTCACCAAAATCGGCCCGATCTCCTCGATTGTACCAATCATATTGGTCACCCCGGTCATACCGCTTACCTCGGTCCTCCCGATCATGTCAGTCAAATCGATTCTCTCGATTGTATCGATCAAATCGAACATCCCGATCGCGACATTCAAACCGATCATCACGGTCGTGGTTGTCCCAATGATCGTACCGATCATGCCTATCCCTCAGATGCCTCGCGCGCCTCTGATCCGCACCCTCATTACGGTTACGTTGCCTATCCTGCCCCATATGCCTACGTGTAACTATCTGGTCACCCAACTCATCATGTGAATCGTGACCCACCCCATCATCTGCATGTCGCCGATCAACGGCCGGATCGACTCTCGGGGGCAGGTCCACAGGTGGAGGTGGGTTCGCCGGGGCAGGATTTGGGACCGGGTTCGGGTTCTATCTCTCGACAGTTTGCACCAGACCTTTGACCCTGATGAAGACCCCTCGGTGCGACCATGAGGCCAGCATGACCCTAGACCGTACGTTCAGACTCATTGACCTTATCTTGCACAGACCAAAGTGACTCTCCAAAACACCCAAGGCGCTAGTCCCACTCATCCATTCGGCGTATGAGCTGGCCAATCAACTCAGTCACATCAGGGACATCTGGAGATCTAGTGTGTGAACCTGACATCGGTGCAGAGATGTGATACTCAGCACCGCTATGTGTGGACATAAAAGGTGAGTGTGCGGTGATGTGCAGCAACTAACATTCAACTAAGCCTATGTGAACCAGCATGTTGAACTATGATCATAAAATAAATAGACAAGATGGGGACTAAGTAGATGTGAACACAGTAAAACTAGGTGACAAAATGCAACAAATGAGTCCTAGATAACAACCTACAACTTTGATACCAAAGATGATGCGGGACGGTTACCAGCTAGGAATCCGAACTACACTTAACATCCGAGATCAGCATGAACGTCACAACGGACAATGAACAAACACTAAAATTCCATGGGTTCCATAAAAGGAAATATGCAAATAACTAGAAACTACACTTGAGAGCTGTCCCTTGCAATGCTGAAACGGATCGGACTGGCGGTAGTAGGAAGTACCCACATCCTAGGGCAGCATAATACACACATCAATGTTCACAACTCGATACCACGGGATATGGTGCTCGCATAAATTTTAACCGGTATGATTTTAAAATATGAGTAGCTAGGTACCTAACCTCACATGCACGGGAACAAATTTAACCATATATCAAACAAAGCAAATCGCCAAGGGACGAGGTAGTCAGCACTAACCAACCCGCTGTTGAGTGGGGCCCAAATCAAAGCACGACGGTCAATGCTCCACACACGAAATGGGGACTGCCAACATCCTAGATATTTGCAGAGGGCCTCTGAAATCCTCCGAGAATGGGCTGAGGCCCACTAATTGGGCCGGTTGGGCACGGCACAAGTGCTGACCTGCGGTGGCTCGCGTATGGGCGTGATGGGCGAGGGGGACCCGCGCGAACGCATGTCGCTTGCCGCGTGGCGTGGCGACAGATGGAGAGGAGCTGTGTCGGCACGTTTGTCGAGGCGCGTGGGCGTCAACATGTGTGGCTTCAAGCATGTTGGCAATGCGTGGCATCAGCGGGGACGAATGCACCGGCTCAGTCGACGATGCTGGGCGGTCGAAATGCCTCAGAGCACTACGTGGCGCACGGGGGCAAGGACGCGAGCGAGAATGGGTTGCAATAGACTAGAGCGGATCGCGCGAACGCGGCGGGATTGCCGTGTGGTGGCGCTAGGCCCGCAGGCTCTCGTCGTCTTCTGCTGTTGGCGTGGGACAGAAGAAAGAGAGCGTGCATGAAAGAGAGAGGGAGCTACACACAGAGAGAGAGAGAGAGAGAGAGAGAGAGAGAGAGAGAGAGTTAGGAGAAGGAGACAATGGGGAAGGAGAAGGGTTTCACGCCCTGGGGCTTCGTGCCCTGCACACACACACACACACATTTCTAGTTGTTCAACTTTTTCTCATTCAATCATTATCAATACCTCCCCACGTGGGGTGCAAGAGTATAAATAGAGCCCAAAAGAAATCTTAATGATGCCCTAACCACTAATGACCAAAATAACCCTATGACTCAAAAATAACAAGAAAATCGTGCAGAAAACATACAAAAAATAGAAAACAGACAACTGGGCCCCAACACGGGCCGTACAAAGGCCCAAAATGTCCATAAATGCACAAAGTGCTCATCAGTCCTCAAAATAACCCTCGTAAAGCCACATAGAAGTCGGGGTTGCTGCTGACGTCCTCCTCCAACAGTAAACGTGGGTCGAGTCGAACCAGACCCGTGCGCGGATTTCCTCACCAACAGCCTTCATTTAAGTTAAATTTATACATAAACCTGTATCATGCTCTAACTAGAATGCTGTCTCATTTATAGGAATAAATTCTCATCATACCTTTAAGGTCAATATTAACAACACTGAAGAATCAATGCTTTTTGTATGTATGCTTTTGTCTGCCCAAGCATGCTTTCGTTTGCCAATTTGCATAATTTAAGAGCTCTCAGTAGCAGAAGAATTGGCCTTTGGAGAGATCCTGTAATGATGGTTGTTGTCCAAAAGAAAGAAGATTCTCTTCCTCCCTCCCTCCCCCCTTCTCTGTCTCTCTTATTCTTTTGCTTAACATAATATGTTGATATCTTCCTTCTCGTTCTTTTATGTTGGGAATTTTTATTTATCGCTTCGTATCTCTAGTGCCCCTGTCTATGTTTATTGCACTATCAAACTTATCTCTTGATAGCATTCCTTAACATAATATGTTGATATCTTACTTATCGTTCTTTTATGTTGGGAATTCATATTTATCACTTGGTATTATTCCCCTGTCTATGTTTATCGCACTATCAAACTTATCTCTTGATAGCATTCCTTAACATAATATGTTGATATCTTACTTATCGTTCTTTTATGTTGGGAATTCATATTTATCACTTGGTATTATTCCCCTGTCTATGTTTATCGCACTATCAAACTTATCTCTTGATAGCATTGGCCAACTAGCTTCACATTGAGCTTTGGTGCCTTTGAAAAGCAGTTGTCCCATGTCCTCCAAGTGCTATTTGTCATAGCTTTAGCATGATTTTGGGGTGCTTGGTGATGTTCACGGGGAAAACTTTGTCCCTTTTTTTGGGTTTGATTTCTCAAGTCCTATATTGTTCCTAGTTTATGTGGTCTGTCCCTGGTTGCACAGTAGATTAGCTGTTTATGTATGTGCATGACACGTGTGCGTGGCGTGTGCACATAGTAGCATGCTGTCACCCACGAAGGGCCTGGCCGCATAGTAGCATTCTCTCTCTCTCTCTCTCTCTCTCTCTATATGCATGTACATGCATGCATGTGTGCATGGCCCCATGCACATGTGTGTGTGTATTATATGGCTCTTTTGCAATGTGGCTAGAATGCCACAAATGGCCTGGTCATATAGTAGCATTCATCCTTAGCTTGCTCGCGCTCACTGTCTATCAATCAATTGATTGATTGATCTATCTACTTACCTACCTACCTATCTGTCTGTTCATCTGGGTGTGCATGCGCTCATGTGTGTGCGAGCCATGGGTCGCTTTTTATTTTAGTACATTAGTTGTTTTGCCATTATTACATAAGTTGATCACATGCTTAATAAAAAATATTGAATTAGTTTTGATTGGCCCTTCAGATTTCTCCCTGTCAAGTCGCTCTAAAATGAAGGCAACTTCGTTTTCATAGGGAATTTGTTTACAATATGAGTAATAATTTGCATATCGCCATTACCGTTATGAGAAAAGATGTAGAACATTGTGAGATGTAACATCGTGGGCCTAAAGGAAGAGTGGAACACCAAGGATCAGTGGTGGAGCCAAAAAAATTTACAAAGGGGAGAGGGAGTAAAATTGTTCTATAGAAAGTCTTTGTTCATAAACCTTTTATTAAAGTAAGAACATGGCCGAGTCATGATCACTACAATTTCATATTTTTGTACTCATTAACTCATATTAATTATCAAATATCAATACTATGAATTATATCTTTATCCATTATGAGACTTGCTATGTTGTATGGGACTGGGTGTTGGGTTATAATGAACAAAAACTATGTTGCAAAAATGAGGATGTTGAGAACTTGAGATGGATCTGTGGGTAGATTAGAAATTTAGAATGGATAAGATTTAGAATGAATATATACATGGAGACCTCGGTGTACCACACTAAGTTTAGAGTAATAGATTTATATGGTTCTATCACCTTCATCCAAGTTTGGCACCAGTTGAAAGATGTAACCAAAATTTGAGTGGAGCCATGGAGGAGGGTAGAAGGACTTGAGGAAGGCCTAAAATGAGGGGGTTAGATGCAATAGGAAAGGACTTGACTTTTCTAGGATTTACTACAAACGTGGCATTGGATCGTTTAAAATACTGGAACAGGATTAATGTTGCCACCCGTAAATAATTGGGATAAGGCTCTGATGATGATGATGAAGAAGTATGTCTTTCTCGATGCATTCTCCAAAATTACATCAATTTCTCTTACTACTTGTATGTTGACTTTTTACATCTATATATGAATCTCGTCTAAATGTGCTTTCTTTTGGAATTATTCAACTATTCAAGCATTGATGTGCAAAAATAAATTTCAAGCATTGGCGTGTGGAGTGTCACTGCATCAAGTTCGCTTATGCTAGGTGCTCCTTTGTTGAGCTTCCTACTCCCTACGGTAAGTGTTGCTACGTTGGTTGTCATTGCATCAAGTGTCATTGAGCCATGCGAGTATTTCCATGTCAAGCAACGTGCTTAATAATTTGTTCAAGTTTGTCTAAATAGTTCCCTTAGAATTTGTTTTTAATTCTATGAATAACTCGATTAACATGTAAGAATGTGTGTGTATATATACACATATATATACACACACACATATAGGGAAAGGATTCAACGAGCCCCGGGGCACATCTAACTTAGATGCCCCCCCTTGAAACCCCACCCTCCCTATAGTAAAAAAAAAAAAAAAATCATACTTTTTTAAATATTCAAATAGGGTCCTTAGGGTTGATTCCATCTTTGATGCCTTAATTTTCACTGTCCGATCTTGATGATCGATCGGAGACGTATGATCAGGTAGGTACAAAAATAAACGTCTAAAAATACTGAAAAAATAGTCAAAAAATAAAAAAATTGTCAGATTAGTCCTTATGGTTGATCATGTCCCCTATAGTTTTAATTTTGATCTCCAAACAACGATGAGAATGGACGGCTATAGTTGATTTTGTTGATCCAATGGTGAGAATTGAATCCAAAGGGGGTGGGAAACCACTTAGACAGGGGTATTTGAATTTTTTTTTTTTTTTGGTGATTTTCAATTTTTTTTGTTTTGAAATAGGAGTGGGGGTTTTCGGGCCCCCATATATATATATATATGTATATATATATATATATATATATATGTATATGTATATATATATGTATATATATGTATATATATATATGTATATATATGTATATATGTATATATATATGTATATATGTATATATATATGTATATATATATATATATATATATATATATATATATACGACACATCTAAGTTAGATGTGCCGCCACCCGAAAACCCACTATCCACATGTTTTAAAAAATAAAAAATTTCATAATTTTTTAAGTATTCAAATAGACCCTTTAATGTTGATTCCATCTCCAGAGCTTTAATTTTCACCGTCTGATCTTGACAATCAATTGGAGCCGTCCGATTAGGTAGGTATAAAAAATCAACGTCTAAAAATACTAAAAAATAGTCAAAAAATAGAAAATTCCTCATATTATCCCTTAGGGTTGATCCCATCCCCTGGGGGTTTAGTTTTGATCCACAAACAAGGACGCATTTGATTGGACGGCTACGGTTAATTTTTTCGATCCAACGGTGAAAATTAAATCCAAAGGGGTGGGAAACAACCTAATTGGGGGTATTTGAATACTTTAAAGTTTTTAATAATTTTTATTTTTATTTTTTTCAAGTCGGGACGAGGGGTTTTGGGGTTAGATGCGCCCCCGGGGCGTGATATATCCACTGTTATATATATATATATATATATATATATATATATATAGAGAGAGAGAGAGAGAGAGAGAGAGGGTGGCTAGTCTATTACTTAATGACAGGAAACATGCCTGTTAACAATTTTATACCCGTTAGATCTAATGTGGATGTAATCAAGTGGTTGGAAAGTAAACTTCTTAATGTAGCGGCGCCTTCAGCGCCTAAAACTCAGGAGGGGTTAAGGTCGTCCATGATGGGGAAAAATTCAAATTACAACAGCCAGCAAATTCCATAAGTGATGACCAATCCTAGCTGTTTAATTTAATGGTGGGTTACTGATCAAGAACCAAGATGAAGCAGCCCACGTATCAACTGGGCGGAATTGTTAATCCGACGGCAGCAAAGAACATGTTACAGGGCCACTCCCATTCCTCATGCTGAAAGATTTTCGCTTGCTGGGCACTGTCCTCTGTTTGGCGCGAGAAAGATGCCGTGTTACCCGGTATCACACACGGCATGGGAGATTATGTTGTCCCGTACGATCTAAATGTTACGGTTTCCAACAGATTGTTAACAGTAAATATAACTGTTACATAGTAACAAAAAAGTTTTTCTCACAGAGATGTTAATATGCGGCTGTGCAGTTGGACCACACGGCTATTTTGGACCCCTTTCCCATGTTTAAAAAAAATTAAAAATCATCATAAAATTTTAAATATTCAACTTACCCCTTAGGGTTGTTCCCATCCCTTGGGGTTTAATGTTGATCGTCCGATCATGAACTTTAACCATTACCATATGATCAAATGCCATTTTTTATCTTCATGATTGGAGGGTCTAAGAATTTTAAAAAATAATGAAAAAATAGAAAATATGTCAATTATCCTTAGAGTTACTCCCATCCTCTTGGGTTTTAGTTTTGAATACCCATTATGGAGTTCAAACTCCATGCGGTCCAGACACAGAAGAGGCAGCAACAGGAGGTCTGGTGGCTTGAAACACCATGAAAAGAAGGGAACAAAATTTCATGCATTTACCAGCTCATGTAAACAATGAAACTTTTGGGTTAAACCTCTGGTTAACTCTCTATTATAAGTGTCGTCTTTGAATATTGGAGACCAAATCTGATGGTTTAAGCTTCTTCAGCTTGAAGAGGAAAAGATGCTTTCATTTGAACAAATGGACTCTTATGTTCTGATGTGTCTTTCTGGATTTGGTAATGACACAAGCTTGCAAACACAGTCATATGCCACTTGGCAAGCAGCGAATGTCATCTCAACAGGGCAAGAAATGTCATAGATTACATGCATCTACCAGCTCATCTTTACAATGATTTTTGTTGGTAAACATCTGGTAAACTGTGTTGTGAAGCATCTTCTTGAACACTGGATACCAGATCCAATTGGTTCAGGTTCTGGAGCTTGGACTTTCCGAGTGTTTTGATTTGAACGAAGGGGCTCTCATGTATGTATTTGTCTTTGTGGTCCTTGATAACGACACAAACACACAAACACAATGTGATATGCTACTTGACAATGGTTTGCTTTGCATACTGGATTTATGGTTGAATTTCATAAATAAGTGCAGTTGATTTTGAAGCCACCTAGGGCAGCTCGTCTTTAAGTCCTGAAGTTCTACATTTACTTCACTAACATTATCAATGCATGATATCTATTGTTTTTGGATGGATGTAAGGGTTGCTAAGGAATGCCATGTCAGCTCTCGAGATTGTTGCATGGCAAACAGAAGAGATCTCGAAGAGACCAAGAATGATGGCCAGATCATGACCATTTTGTACTTTTTCAAAATACTTTTAATGTTATGCATTTAGCCATTCAATATGATTAAATTAGCATAAAAATAAGAAGAAGAATACAAAAGCATATCTATACATATATAAGGATTGCTTTCTTGAATTTCAATGCCATCTAAATTTGTTGGAAAACTCCTCATCGGTCATGATCCTCATCCTCTCCTTTGCCAGCATTCTCATCTCCTTCTCCATCTCCTTCATCCTACTCCTTCCTGTTACTCTTCCTCTGTATCCCTCTTATTCTTGATCTTGGTTGCGACTCGTCTCAGGACCCTTGGAGAGAGAGAGATTCTCGAGAGATCTCGGACGAGATGGCAAACCATGAGGGTTGCACTGGCTTGACACTGCCTTGTATAGAGTTGATGCCAAGGATGACATTCAACAGCAAATTTTAGCCAAATCCTTGGACTAATTCACTGGATCTAGATGGACTTACACTGATGGGATAAAACGTGTTGATGATAACCGCAATCTTCACACTCTAGCAGTTACCCACTGATGTATCATAAAATGCATGTTTCTGCATTTTGATTTTCATAATATTTGTGTTTCTATCTCTCTGTGAGTCATGTTTGTTGACAGGAATCAATCATTACCAATATCTCAGTGTGTACTCGCATGTGGACTGACAGGCAAATCTGGGATTCATTTGGATTGGAGAAGAAGACTCCAAATTTCCCTTGGTGCAGCGAGAGGCCTCGCCTATCTGCATGAGCTTGCAGATCCTCCCATAATTCATAGAGATGTTAAATCAAGCAACATTCTCTTGGATGACCAACTCAATGCAAAGGTTGCTGATTTTGGTTTATGTAAGCCAATGTCTGATGGCCACCAGGATCACATCACTACTCAAGTGAAGGGGACAATGGTAAGTAATGGACTCGGCAAGTAAAATGTAAAACCGATGGTTCTATATCAGTTACAAAGAAAGTGTAAACGGACGTCTCTATTTCAGTTACCCTTTCTGTCAACGGAAAACGAAAAAGCTCATGTAATTGTCGATCCTTGTTGATATCTTGACAACAGCAACATAACCCTTGCTACTCCACATGGTGCAGGGCTACATGGATCCTGAATATTACATGACACAACAATTAACTGAGAAGAGTGACGTTTATGGCTTTGGTGTGCTCCTGCTAGAGCTGATAACTGCAAGAAGGCCCATAGAGAAGGGGATGTACATTGTTAGACAGGTGAAGGCCTCACTGGATAGGACAAAAGATCTTTATGGGCTTCATGGGCTTCTTGACCCCTCGATCGGCCTAGGTACCTCATTGACTGGGTTCGAGAAGTTTGTTGACCTGGCCTTGAGATGTGTGGAGGAAGCAGGCATGGATCGCCCTGCAATGAGTCGGGCAGTGAAGGAGATTGAGGGCATCATGTTGTTGGCTGGTATGAATCCAAATGCTGAATCTACCCAGACTTCAGCAAGTTACGAGGGAACAAGCAAGGATCATCCTGTGCATCCATACAGTGAAGACTCTTTTGACTATAGCGCCGGTGTGCCTCCTTCTAAGGTAGAACCCAAATGAGAGGGGATGCACTCTCTCTCTCTCTCTCTCTCTCTCTCTCTCTCTCTCTCTCTCTCTCTCTCTCTCTCTCTCTCTCTCTCTCCAGTTGAGGTGTGTGGATGTGTGATGTGATTTGTGCTATCTTCGATAGACAGAAAAAAATCAAATCGCACGACGATGTACGCTTGTGTCCTTTCGTCGACTTGTAAGAGGATTTGCTAATTTGTGGGAACTGAATCAATACAGCCTAAGGATATGTTTCTCTTTATTGCATTGTCTCTCCGTTTACGTGAGTTTGAGCATGTCATAGTCGTAAAAAGTGTAGTAAAAGGAGTGTGATTTCGACACAATTATGCTCCGCAATATGTACAACAAAGGGGTCACAGCATCTAGAGTAGGACTTCCATTTTTAATACTTTGCTTTTTTTATCTTAGCCAAACTTACACGGGAGGTAGGTAAAGGGCACTCTATACACCATGAATATATCCAAAAAAATGCTGTACTCATTTACGATTGTATTTTAGTATCAAGTGGTTTCCCTCTGCCTCCTGCATTTGAATACTATTTTCTTATTTAATGTCATGCAGTATGATTTTCAAAAGAAACACTAGTCGTATAGAACATATGCCTTTCAAGAAATTGGGTCTGAGAGGGTCAAAAATAGAGTGATTGACCTTCAGAGGATAGAAAGTTTTTGACATCAGGAAATGGAAGGAAATTATTTAGGGTTTTTTATCCTTGTGAATACATTGAATTATGCCCTTGTATCTGGGAAAAATGGGTGAGAATCCTCATGGGTTTCACCCTTTTTAGTTTTTAATTTGTATTTTACCCACTTTTATCATATTTTAATAACCTAACTATAATTAAAAATGAGTTAGTATTAAATAAGCTGGTAAATAATTTTTATTAAATAGGTTGCTAACTAATCTTCATACCCCTTTCTCTTTTTCTCAAGTATGGTTGACAGTATCAGTCGATACATATTAGTGTCGGTGGGTATCAATACAATATTGCGGGATAGCTTGATATCAATCATTCGCATTTTAAAGAAAATAAAGAAAATTTTTTATCAATCGGTATTGAGCCAAAATGGACGGGTACCGAGCCGATACGTCTAATATTGGTACTGGTACATATCAATATCAGTATCCCCAACTAATACCGATATTACCATCCTCGCCCTAAAGTGTATTTCTGATGGATTGGTGCATTTAGGCGACGAGTGCCAGACCATCATGACCACAGCAGTGGACTAGGCCTAGATGTCCTTTTTTCTCTTCTTTTCTTTACTTTTTATTACCGTTAAGAGTAACTAAGCTGTTTTACATATTCTTTTCATGCCAATATTCATGAAACATTCTTATTTCTCAGATGTTTACGACCAAGAGAACTTATTACTAAGGAATATTAAGTTTTAAGAATTAATATCTAAATTTGCCAAACATACGGATCAATTAGTAATTTACTATATTTATAGGGATCATAATCTAAGAAACTCAATTATTTAGTATCAACTTTCATAATGATTAGAAATGAAAAATAATTCTGAGGAAAATTAATACAACCATGTCAGCATTCTCCTCACTATGTTAATTTGTATGTCTACTGAGAACCTTATCTTATTGCCAACATGAAGAACACCACTTAAGACACTACCAGAATGATGATGACATGTGGTGGTTAGAGTTGTGATCTAATGAGGCACAGGTGGATAGTCCTCTGCACAGAGGCGTACAGGATTAAAGACAAGATCTGGCAAAGGCACAACAGTTTGCAGTAGGCAGAAACATGTGTGATGAGCAACAATTGATAGTTTTTAATCCAAGCTATTAGGTACTTGTTGGCAAACATGCAGGTGAGATTCTAGGAAATTCTTAGTAAAATATCCATGAGACATGGTAGAGTAGCACATATGAGTACGGAGGCAGTCCATCTAAGCATGGAAATATGTCAATATATACAAGGTTCAGGTTCATGTAGGAATCTCTATAAGAGGCTCAAAGTTAGGCATCTACAAATTAAGTGAGATACGGTGTCACATGATGGAGTTTATTGCAAACTAACGCAGAGATCTTGGGACTAGAGACTGGGTTGATATATCTATAATATTGGCTAAGACAAAGCGTTAAAGTTAGAGGTAATCTGAGTTAACTCTTGATTTTGCATCCCAAAGCGCCCTCTAGAATTTAACTAATCTGGGCTATTTTTATTTTTTGCCCTCATCTTCAGAAAGATGCCTCACTTCTCAAAGCACATATATAGGGCACTTTTGACTCCATGTTTATACTAAAACATATTTACTCGATCACAAATTTGCTTACTAAGGTAATATACTAGTTATCAAAGAGAATTTACATTTATCTCACAGTACTCAAACCTGTCGGATTAGTGGTTAATTTTAACTCCGAATTAAAGGGGCACATAATGTTTGCAAGAGCTTCGTAGTCTAGAGCAAGGAAGCCTACAGTGCCAAATTGTGAGCTTGTGTTAGCTGACTCGATGGGTGGCCCTCAAACTTTGGAATCCGGATCTCCTCAGTGTTATCGATTGATTGAACTCAGTCAGTATAGTAAAGAAGAAGGTGGGGCCCGCTAGGTTGAAAAGCTCGATGGAAAACATTTTTTTCAAAAACCTGCTTCTCTCTCATTCACTGACCGAACTCGATCAGTCAGGAGTGATCCGAATTCCAAACTCTGTCCTTTCAGTGGTTTGGAATGGACCAGGCCTTTTTTTTTTTGTCAACATCTGTGTCCGCCATTTTAACTTGTATGTTGAGTGTATGGTCTATAAACCAGACGGTACTGGCGGAGCCAGGGAGTGGCAAGGGGAGGCCCTGGCCCCCTCTCCCAACAGAATTTTAAGGAAACCTTTTATTTAGCGCATTTTTTTATTTTTACCTTCCTTAAAATATATCTAATACATACCGATACAAACTCTTTTTAAGATTTTACATATCTATTATTTTTATATTAAAGTGTACATATAAACTTAGTTAGGTTTTATTAAATAATAAATTAATGTGCACACGTAACATTTATTTGAAGTTCTTTCTGCCCTACTTTAATTGCAGAATAAGTTATTCTGAATTACTTATCCGGAATAACGTGTATTAGAATAAGGAGTATTTCAGTTTAATAGTTTTGTGGGGTCCACTAAAGGAATAAAAAATAAAAAAAATTAGTCTACAGTGAAACGACGTATTCTTCTTATTCTGGTATAAATAATTCTGACGCAGTATAGACTATTCCGTCCGTCAAATTATAATTAACTTTATTTTAAGAATAAGAGATCTTATTCTTCACCTATTCTCCGTTCAAAGTGTAAGATGCTCTATGAATTGGGATCCTTGCGCCATTACCAAGGATGAGAATTGGCCAGTATCGAGAAGGAACTTTTCAAAAAAAATCCCTCAGGTTAGAGTCTTTTTTCAGCTGGACTGAGGAATTTTTTTAGAAAACTGCCTACCCTCTTACCAGTACTGACCCAATTCCATCCTCTGCTGTACTATGAGGATCCCGATTCTCTTTCCACTGGCCCTCTCAACAATTCCATCCTCTTACCAGTACTTGGCCGCTTAACCAGGAACTTGCCGATCCTGGGGGCCATGGCCCCTCGAAAATTTGAGGAAAAACTCCCACTTAGCTGGGGACTGGGGGAAGAGCACGGGGGCCATGGCCATAGCCCTTCAGAATTTTGAGAAAACTGAGTAAGTTATCATGTACTTTTGGCTTCAACCCCTTAAAGTGTATATCTAATACATACCCATCCAAATTCTATTTAACGTTTTGCATATCTTTTTTAGTTTTTGCATTCTTGATCTATAAACTTGCTTAAATTTTATTAAATGGTTAGATTTATACACTTATAACACTTCATTCGAAGTTCTCTCAACTACCCCTCCCACAGCAACTTTTCATTTTGCTCTGCTTCGCCACTTAACCAGGGCTACCCCAAAGCAAAGGGGAAGTCTCCTGCGAGCGCAGTGGGACACCTCCCCCACGCGGGTCACACGCGGCTCTTTGGTTTTCGCCATGTGGGCGGTAGGTTGGTGGGCCCCCGTATTGGGGTTTAGGGTTAAAAGGTTTGAAAAACGATTTTGTGGCTCGTACATTTGACGCTAAATATATGACAAAAATTTTAAAGTGAGAGTCACAAATTTTACTCATATATTTGCCATAAATTTTGTGTCATGTGTCTAGAGTCAAATGCGAGAGTCACAAAACCATTTTCCAAAAAATTTAAGTTATACGCGGATTCGATCCCTGTTGTTGGGCTTGGTGCCTCAAGAGTCTTACCACTGGGTTACTGCAAAAATATAAAAATGAAAAGAAAAGACAAAGAAGAAAGCTACAGCTGCTTACAACGAGCATAGAGAAAACAAAGGAAGACATTTGAGATATATAGTCTAATAACATAACATTGCCACTACTTACTTTACTAATCACATGATGATCACGATGATGATGGTACACGATCCACAGTTTTGCTAATTACCCTCCAACATCTTGCTACCAAACTTAAGTTTTATAGCCATCATGACAAAAGAAATAAGAAAGAATCCAACTGAGAAAAGTCTCAAATAAGATCTCTGCCTTCAAGTCTTCCCCTTGCACAGAAGAAGACCCGCCTACCTGCATTCCAAAGGAGCATCCACTTTGTCTTCCCACTAAGAGCGAATGTGGAAGACTGCAACGTGTGGGACAACAACAGATGTGGGGGAAACCATGGCAGGAAACCTTCTTCCCCACCACCCCACCAACACCATCTCCTTCCCCTTTTTCAGATAATATCTTTTTCCACTCACGGACCATGGACGGATAGCCAGCTGCCGGGGACGCCTACGCCATGGGCTTCTCCAGCAGCGCCGACAGGTACCACTCGTCCCTCTCGATGCCCTTGTCTAGCTTCCGGCCGGTGTTCCAGCGCAACTTCTTGAAGCCGACCCGCTCCAGCATGGGCACGTAGGTGGAGTTCATCTGGGATCCGAGGCAGAAGAAGTGGTCGAGCCAGAAGAGCCCTCCCGGGCGCAGCACCCTGTAGATGTCGAAGAGGGCGAACTCCAGCATGGTGTTGGGGATCCAGTTGCTGAGGACGTGCATGGAATGGACGATGTCGAGGGTGTTCTCGAAGAAGGGCAGGCGGTGGGAGATGGTGATGTGCAGGGGGATGAGCCCCCGGGAGGCGATGAAGCTGTTGAAGGGCCCATCAAAGTTCATGGAGGTGGTGATGATGGTCACGTTGCGCTCCTTCATGCGGGCGGCGAAGGTGCCGCTGCCCCCGCCGAGGTCGAGCCCGATGCGGATGGTGCCGGCGGGCTTGGTGGCCAGCACCTGGTCGATGCCGTAGTCGATGTGGTTGGTGTCGAACATCCAGCGGGTCTTCTCCCGGCCGCCCAGGTCGAAGCAGTCCTTGCAGTCGTAGGAGCCCGGCATGCGGTTGCGGTTAACCAAGCAGTCGTAGTTCTTGCAGGTGTAGGGGTCCCAGATGATGCTGGTGTCCGGGGGGGTCCCCCACAGCGCCGCCGGCGGCGGCCGGGGCTCCACGTAGCCCTTGGGGGCCTTGGGGTGGCACCGCCGCCGGGGCAGCGGCTCGCAGCCCTTGAGCATGAGGCGCTGCGCGAAGATGTCGTCCACGGGGCACTCCCCGCCGACCACGTAGCTCATGTACTGCTCCAGCTCGTCCTGGTGGCGCCGGCACGCCGCGCCCAGCACCGGGTTGAGCTCGTCGGTGCCGAAGTTGTGGTTGCTGCCCAGGGGGAGCTTGTGGGGCGCCACGGCCAGCTTCAGCTCCCCGGAGAGCTCCTCGCCCCAGTTGGCGCCGTCGGGCACCTCCTGGGGGCCCTGCACGCGGCGGATCTCCCCGAGGAGGCTCTCCAGGAGGGCGTTGGAGGTGGTGAGGCGGCGCTGGACGTCGTCGAGCTGGGCCTGGCTGGCGGTGAGCTTGGCCTGGGTGGCGTTGAGCTCGCGGAGGAGGGCCTCGGTGTCCCAGAGGTGGAGGCGGGGGGCGTACTGCGCCCAGCTGACGTCGGAGAAGGAGCCGGCGAAGAGGTAGAGGGTGAGCAGGTTGGTGGACACCACGAGCAGGAGCACCTTCAGCATCAACTGGGTCTTGCCCTGCTGCTGCCCACCCTTCCGGGCGTAGTCCTCCATGCCGCCCATCTCCTCCTCCCCTGCCTCTTTCTTCTTCTGTCTCTCCCTCTCTCTATATATGTATCTATGGGGACTTGCTGCTCCTCTCTGTGAGATATATAGAGATAGGAATTTGGAAGTGCCCTAAGTAGCTCTGCTTCAGCTGTTTCAGGAGCCTGCTGGTTGTTTAATTAAGGATGAGATTTGAGGATGGTGAAGAAGAATGAAGGGTGGATTCCCCCTTTTGGTGAGGGGCGAGGGAGTGGGTGCTCTTATATAGAGAAGGGTGTTGCAACAGGGAGGAGGAGGGGGCAACTGGGGAGAAAAGGGAAAGAGGGGGAATAGTTGTTTATGTGGAGAGTGAGAGGTGGGGGTGGGGGAGGCTCGTCCGCATACACACACAAAGGCCTAACTTCGCACTGACTACGATGCCACTATCAAGGTTTATAAAAAAAAAAAAAAAAAAAAAAGGTCTCCATCTTCTTAGTACTATTTTAGATTAGACTTCAACAATAACTAGTCCTATAGTGTCAACGTACAAAATAGTTTAGTAGTTTGAGATAATTTTTTTTGAGCTTAAATATTATTAAGAGCACAAGACTGTTACCATAGTTTAAAGTACACCCCAATGTAATATTCGTAGAGTAATTTTAAGTTGTATTTAGGTGCACATTAAGAGAGTATTTTAAATTATGTTTGTAATTTTATATTCTTAGTAGTATTTAAATACTATGTGTAGTATTTAGAATCTGCTGAACTGAGAAATCAAAAAAGTTACACATGACGCGGCCTTGAGACTGATTACTGTTAGAATTCAATCTAAAATAGTACCGAGACGATCTGGACTCTAAAAAGAATAGTCCCTTTCTTTACCTGTTGAAAAGTCGGTTGGTGCTTCCTTCCAATACAGAAAGGCGCCGGGACACGGTTTCTAACGTTCGTTCCACTCCCCATCGGTAGGTGCATCGATCTGGATCCATTAGTTCTCTCTCTCTCTCTCTCTCTCTCTTGTTAGGCATTTCCTTGTGGACTCATTAGCCATCTTTCTTGTCCACACATGTGCATAAGATGCTCGTTTTCCTCGCACACCACAGGACGTCGGTAGAGCTGGTCTAGGAGGTCAAACATCGTGTACTACTACTGTATAGATGAATCGTTGGGGGAGGTGGGAGAACTGCGGGCTGCCTTTACTGTAGCAGTCCTTCAAGTAAGATTAGGTCTTCCGAAGTTATTTCTAGAGCTCACTGGAGACGATTTCATCACTTTTTATGTAAAGAATTTTATATCATGTGAGAGGATATACGTACGAAGGTCCACTCAAAGAAGGTTAAGAAGTTTTTTTAACTCCGTTCGAATAGAAGTGGTAAGAAACCCTTGTGTTTGTGTTTTGATCAAGAACAAAGTCAAGTATTTGTGATCCAGAACAAGTTAAGTATTTGAGTCGAATTTATCCTCACCCACTTACTGAATCCTGAGTTATATCACCCACGTTGACTTCCAGTCAAGCTAGATCCATGATAAAAATCTATACTCTAACCCACCTTGGGTGCAAAAAAGCTACAAGTCAAAGTAATCCAATTCAAGTTTCACTCCTTTCTTTAAATCTAACTTCTACCTTGAGTTTATCTTTAACAAAAGATCTGTTCCACATGAAACCCAGCTCAGGGGAAAAACCTGTAAGTCAAAGTAATCCAATTCAGACTTCACTCCTTTCTTAAAACTTAATTTTAACTTAAGTTCATCTCTAACAAGAGATCTGTTCAACATGTAACCTTGCGTAATCAAAACTTAAGCTAATATTTTAGAGAGGAAATAGGAACGCTGAGGTCCAAGTCGTCGACGCGGGATGCCCGGTTCGGCAGCAGCGGCTGCGCGGAACGCAGACAAAGAAGCACGTACAGACGTGGCGCACGTTAGCGACCGGCAGTGGCGATGGGAAGGCCTTGTCGGAATTGCCCATTAAATTATAATAACAACGTCCAAAGGAACGTTCGATCATGCCAACCAAAGTTAGCTCTTCTGCACTGTCCGCACCCTTTGAAAGGTCAATAGGGATGCGGACGTCTGTGATGCGGGCCAGGCCCGCCATTTTTTCAACCCCCCACTCTCCCTTTGTGTGGGCTTAACAGGTTTGGTGTTGGTGATATTTACATGTCTCCATAGTTGTTGACAGTGACAAAGGTGGGATTCTTGTAGTTAATACAAGAAACATGTTAAATGTTTTGAGGGGAAATGGATGGGAAGTGTTATGATGGTAATTATATTATCATCGGTTTCCTTTTTTTTTACAAGAACACAAAAATACATGTGGCCCATAAAGGGAAGACTATATATGGTAGGTGAGAGAGATTGGAAGAGTATATATACTTTGACAGGTGTCACATGTTTTTGGGTGTATATGCATATTGTTATAAATATTTCTAACATTTTCGAAAAGATGCGATTAATACCCTTCCCACCAAAATGCCATATACTCCCCCCAAATATGTCGAAAAGATTTGGATATTTTTACATATATATACCTAAATTCATAAGCACCTTGCATGTGGATCTCTAAATTTGCTAAAGTTGGCCTAATCTTTTTTGACACATTCGATTAAAGTTGACAGCATTTTAACGAAATGATATAAATATAATCTTTCTAAAGATATCAGAAATATCTATATCTATCTTATCTTTTTATTAACTTGAAAATTTGTTACTATAATGTAAAATGCTAAAAAAATAATGATGGAACTCATCTCATCTTTGCACGTACCAGTAATCGGATTTATATATTTTTTTTAGATAAGGAGACGAGGGAATCGTGTATCTACGTGGGGGGTTTGAAGGGGGGCATTTTTTGCTTCTTGTTTGCCAACCAAAAGAAGTAATCAACTCCCCGAGACGTGCACCCCATTCACTTTGCTTTCCACTGAAGCATTTTTTTTTAAAAATAGCCATAGAGCTCTATGGTCAATGGCGTATTGATATTTGCTATTCCACCATTAGAAAAAGGGTGCATCATTCATGAGACCACATTACTCCCAACCAAAAGGCCGGATTCGGTACTCAATGGGGCCAAGAGAAGGGTCCATGAGTTGGGGAAAAATTCAAGAATACAAGGAATAGTTAGGAAAATAGACCTTTCCCAAAATGAGTGTCTTCCATTGGCATAGGGCCTTAGAATTGATTGACCCTGTTATTTTGATCAGTACATAGTGATATTACATAGATTTTTTGAGAGCATCAATGCGTTTACATTGAAGGGAGACCAAGCAAAAACCCCCAAGTTTTGGGCAACCCATATCTTTCTACAAAATGTGATACTAAACTAGAATCTTTTCTGCATTAACAATAATTCTCCTATTGAAAGGGGGAGGATCCACCCCCTCTCATGACTCATGAGACGTTTGTCTGCTTTTCACGTAGTCGGCAGCTTTATTAATATAACCCAACCCTGTCTACCCAATGGGGAGGGAAGAATAGAAGAAAGAGATGGATCAGTGATTCTGACTCCATCGCCATGTTGCAAACAAAGGAGTCTCTTCACAACCACATTAACTTAAAGATGAATGGCCCTTTCGATCACAAGGATCTTTGAAATTAACTAACAGGATATAAACGTCTTATAGTATTCTAATTCATGGGTCAATACACATTCCTTTTTTATTAGTCTCACAGGTAAGACTTGAAAGTAAGAAGAGCAATGTTGCACTAAATGGCAACCTGAGATAATGAGATTTGGGCCACAGAAGTCCATTTCTTGGAACTTCCTATTCTCAACATGATGCAGGTGCATTTGGAGGGATGTTCTCCAACAAGCTGGGAGTTTCAAGACCTCTAACGCAGGTGCATATCTTGTCCTTGTCAAGCCATGTCACTTTCTTTCTTCTAATTTTCTAGTATTAGAGTCCGATCTATTGCATCGCGGATGCTAGATGCAGTAAATATATATATATTTTTTTTTCAAAAAACAAAATTCAAGTTCGGAAATCATCTAAACTGGACATCGGAGCCGTCCAATCTTTGATCGGACAATTGTTCCAAGCCATGCAACATGCACTTCCCTTCCTACTAATGGGAAGAGTTGGATTACAGTTAGCTAGTATTTTAGACAAGGAAGTTGAATCATAGACTGTTCAATTAGGAAGTTTGGTAAAGTTCAAATTTAATGATTGAATAAAGAATGCTATGTTATGCACTCTTTATCATATTTATAGCCATGTTCACTGGAAGACATCTATTCAAACAACCAGCTGGCACCTACTGTTAAGGATATTTTTAGCATATTTATTTTGTAACACAGTAAGAGCAGTCTGTTGAAATAGTTTTAGATTGTTCTTAACAAAATGCATTGGGTGTTA
Organism: Zantedeschia hybrid cultivar; assembly: GCA_030544215.1. Lineage (NCBI taxonomy): Eukaryota > Viridiplantae > Streptophyta > Magnoliopsida > Alismatales > Araceae > Zantedeschia > Zantedeschia hybrid cultivar. The sequence continues at coordinate 76,660,585 of JARZZO010000014.1, forward strand.
GGAGGTGTAATAGTCAGAACAATATTATTTGACAGTGCAAAGGGGGAAAATAGTGACAGTTTCTCCAATGTATTGATAGTTTTTCCAACATAAAATGGATTTGCTAACTAGACTTATAGGAGGACAAGTTATTCATATTTTTCATTGTCTCTCTTCCTGTGATAATGGCTGACTGTGAGGATGACAAATCTTCCCTTCATCTAGCCAGAAGAGAATTCGACACTATGCTTGGACTTTACTTTGTAGAGGCCTCCTATTGTAATAGAGCAAGAATTTTAACTACTCTCTTTTTTTTACAAGAATAGCTCAATTGGCCAAATATTTATACCTGGACTCTGGCGCTCGGGGTCTCCACTCACACCTGATTCTCTAAAATGTATAAATAGAACTTAAAAAGGTTTAAACTATGCTGACGCTGGTGGATTTTTGTCTACCCCAAACAGTAAAGACAACAAAGACTAGATAGTTTCATTCCACTGCAGTTTGGTTTGAGGTAAACCACTGTAAAATATCACATGCATTTTCATGAGATGTAAAATATAATATTATAATATCGAGTAGATGGATCTTCTTTCCCTCCATGGATGAGCCGTACTTTACTCTCTTATGGATGAGGCACTTAAGTTTGATTGCATGTGAGTTTACCAAAAAAGAAAAAGAATGTACAAGATCCGTTCCCTTCATCAGTCATGGCCTCATGGGCTCTACCATTTAAGGAATTTTGACGCAAACTTTATTTTGATAGAATAATCTTATTAGTTAAGAGACAAACTAAATGTACTTAAAAAGACTTAACTTACTCTTCTTGATATCTTAAAATTTTGAACCGGATGACTTAAGGGTCCGTTTGGAAGGCCGTAAGATTAGTTGACTACGTTGGAATCCTGATTTCGGCATCCATCCACCCTCCTACGCCTGATGCCATTTTCCTAACGTGTTGGTCGTATAGATGGAATGTCACATGTCAATCAAACCAATGAAAGAGAATAAGTTGCTCCATCATCACACAAAAAAAAAAAAAGGATTTTTAATTTTTTTTTTTTAAGGCCCCCAACGTTGCTTGCATCTTCATATAATTATATTTTTCATAGGACAACTTAAAAAAACATGAAAATTTTAAAACCTTAGCTCCATGAATAGTACATTACTGTTCACTAGAGCTAGGTTTTTAAATTTTCATCTTTTTTTTAGGATGTTCGATCTAAAATCGAATTAGATAGGTATGTAGGATATGTTAGGAGGCTTTAAGAAAAAATCAAAAAAAATGAAAAAAAAAATGAACTCCAATGAATAGTAAACTACTGTTCATTAGGGCTGAGTTTTTGAATTTTCATCTTTTTTGAGATGTCCAATCTAAAATCGAATTATATGAGCATGTAGGTCATGTTAGAAACCTTCAAAAAAAATTATGAAAATTAAAAAATGATCCCCCTTGGTTTTTGAATTTTTATTATTTTTAAGATGTCCGATCGAAAATTCAATTATGTGGACATGTAAGACATATTGGAGGCTTCCAAAAAAAATTCAAAAAAGTTTTTATTTTTTATTTTGACTGTACCATCAGGCAATGTAGTAATCCCTAAGGGTGCAGTAAGTTATTCTCCTTTTAGAATTACTTGTATTTATACTCTTAAAAACTTAAGATATTATATTTTTATACTTATATCTTTAAAACAATAGGATACTCTTGAAACTTAAGAAAGTTCCACTTTTACAGAAATAAATAAATAAATTTTCTTAGAAAATATTTTCCGGTCGAATATATTTTACGTAGAACCAGACTAAACGCACCTCAAGTTGAAAATTAAAAAGAAAAAAAAACCCTTTAATGTTGCGGTTCAAATTTTGATCACGTGAAGATATGACCTTTTTTATTTGAATTATCCAATCAAATGTAGAATTGGGTTATTATCTCAGTTCAGAAAAATATAAAAAAAAATCTTTTGACTCTGCCATATCTATGTTAAAAATTTTGTAATGCGAAAATTCTTTTATAAAAACAAATGTATGAAATCATTTTCAGGAAAAGATTTTACGGGGCAAACAAGCGAATAAAAAGATTTTCAAGAAAATATTTTCAGAAGTACCAACTGGTCGATTACATTTTCATTTTCCTCGTAAATTGATTTCTTTGGAAAACATTTTCCATCCTATTATGTTTTAAGCTTTAACAGAGAACCAAACCTGTAGTTATATTCTTAGGGTTATACATTCTACATTTATTATTGTCTAAAAGATATAGTCAAAGTTAGTATACACATGAAGAGTCATATTATAATAGTCCTACACTAGTTAAAAGTCACAATAAGATACGTTTAAAAGAAATCAGCCTACTGGATTGAGATTTTGGATTGGATAACCATTAAATTGAACATGCTAGTCCAATTAAACATTCAAAATGTCCCTCTACACATTGCAAGGGCCCATTGCCAAAGTCACAATCTTTCATCTCCTATGCCATCATTTGCTCGTGCAGTGAATGAAATACTAGTTGTACTCCTTTAAAGAAGTCCCTACTTATCTCCCCAAATAGGACTGCAAATGGGTCAGAGTAAATTGAAGGGTAACCTCGTATACATGTGACATGTTGCAAATTAGGGGTTAACATTTTAAACCAAACGCTCTCTCGATAGATGAAGCGATACCTTAATCCAAATGCGACCTACTTGTGCATGGATCGGAATAGGTGTGATTTTGAACAAATGGTACCATAGGTATAGACAATCTAAAATTAACATTTTGAAGAGTAATATCTATTGACATTGTAACGAAGAAGCTCAATAATGTAGAGACATTGGACCATAAAGAATAAGATTAAAACTCTATCTAATTCACATTCAAATAATAAAAAAAACAAATAAACAACTCTGATATAAACTTGCCATATATAAAACTAATATAACATTAAATCTATGATTAAGAGGAACTAATAATATGTCGTTCTCTATATTGTTAAATAGCATATATCATATACTAAAAAATATAAACATAATTTATTTATGAAATGCAGATTGGAGCAGAATCCATTGGTATCAAGTTTAGATACTAGGAGCAATGCTTGCTGCATTGAAGGTCAATACAGTAAACTGAGTCATCTTGCAATGCAAGATGACATTGGTCCACATGGTAGGTGGTATATGGGTTTGGCAATTTTTTATACGGGTGGACTAGATAAACATTAAATGCAGTACATGATTCTGGGTATGACAAATGCATATGGGCATGATAAATATTTCGTAAATTATTTGTCATGTCATGAAATTTTTTGGCGTGATAAATATTTTGTATATATGACAAATACTTCGTAGGCATGACAAATAGTATTTATCATAATTAGAAACATGTCATCCCTACATATATGTGTAGGGATTTTTAGATGTGATAAATATTTTTCAGACATGACAAATATTTCGTAGGCATGACAAATGAACTATGTACTCACATTCAATGCTTGTTTGACCCACATGTAAAAAAAATTGTCCAACCTATGTGTCACTTATCTATGTGGACTAATGGCATATTGTATTACAAAATAACTCAGCTTGCTGCACTGACCTTCAGTGTAGCAAGTATTATTCTAGATACTAGATATCTAATCCAATATGTAATAACTAGTGGATGAGAATAGATTGACGTGGATTTCATTTAGAATTGATCAGCAAGATAAACCACAAGTAGTGCGACTGCGAGTGATAATCCAACTCCAAATCAATCCGTAAATTGATGGATTAGATCAGTTGTGGGTGGAAGGCAGATTGTGTTGTAGATCAACCCAACCCTTGCAGCCCTAACCCCAACTGATGTGAAATAAAGAAAGATGGGCCATCTCAATAATGAGAAGGGCCAATACTTCCAGGGTCTGATATGGAGGGGAACCTTAAGAGTTAAGAGAGTATGGTAAGAGTAAGAATAGCACTATTGGTATGTAATAGGGATGATAGGTTCGTGGTACAAAGGGAACCAACTTCTGGCAAACAGATGATGGAGTACTCATTAGAGACAAGCCGTTGAGGACTGCGCATCCTTCTATTGGGCCGGGTGTAATATGCTGCATTCACATAGAACTACTCAAGGTGACATAGATACATACAATCCTGAGAAAAGTTTGATTGGATTGATAGGTACCTTAATTCAAATGTGATTCCTCATTTTTTGCATAGATTAGAGAGGGTGCAGTTTGAAATGAATCCTATTGGAGGTAATAGACAATCGAAACTTAATTTTTTGAAGGCTAATTACAGAAGCCCAATAACCTAGAGATGTTGGATAAACAGAAGTGTAAGTATTAAAAGTTTAACTATCAATCCACATTCAAAGAGAAAATACTTAGAGAAGAACAATAAAAACAAACAACATATCACTACCCACATATAAAATCAGTCTTATAATTTAAATCTATATTTCATCGAAAGGGAATAATAATATAATAGTATTTATATTGTTAAAGAGCATGTGTACATCATAATGTTAGATAATCTATTTATAAAATACAGATCAAAGTGGATACCCACAGATATCCATGTGTTTATCAATATTAGATATTCAGTCAAATACATAATCATTGACTTACAAATTAATCAGATCGGATCAGATCAGAGTGGATTTGGTTTAGAGTTAACTTATAACAACCCACAAGAAGCGCTGTTGAGGTTTTTCGACCTAAATAATCTAATATGTAAGTTTGCAAATTGGATTGGATTTTACAAATCAAGGGCAGAGATTAACCCAATTTATTTGTAGTCCGAACATCAACTAATGTGGAATGAAGTAAGATGGGTCATCTCATTAATGAGAAGAACCATCACTTCCATGGCATAATATACACGAGGCAATATGCATGTTAAGGGAGTGTGGTAGAGAGTAAGAATAGTACCATCAGTATACAAGTTTAGAAATCATGAAGTTGAGATCTGATTGGAATTCTATTCTTTTTAGCAACTCAGATGGTCGGTCTTATGAGTTCATACTTTAGATTGGATGATCTAACCAGAAACTTTACCGATCCAATGTTACCTAACCTAGGTGATTTCCTCACCGGATCACCGAGTTTTAAATCAGTGTCGGTATGTAATGGCCGAAGAATAGGATATGTACTAGGGGAACCAAATGGACCAGATGCATAGCGTCCGGCAAATAGAGAATAGACATTACACTAGCTGTTGGGACTGTGGCATCCTTCCATTGGCCGGTTGTAATGTGCCACTTTCACACAAAAATAAAAAACAATACAAAGCTAGCTACAGGGATACAACCTTGAGAAAAAAGAGAAGAGACCTTTTAGTACATGTTTAGACCGGAGTCTAACAGTACAGAGACAATACTGAGACCGAGAGAGTCCAAGTATTTGTCAAATTTTAGGATCACTTGAGGAGTGTGCATGTGCATGTGAAACACTGCAGGCCTCACCATTCGTTACCTGCAACCCCACGGGCCCTGTGTCTGCCCTTGCTCCTTCAGCAATGAATGCGACAGCAAACTAAGATCTGCCCCATTTGCAAGCTTCAAGGTGACTGGCATATATTTTATATACAGATCGAGATAACCCTATTCATTCATTAATTTTAGTATATATCACTCTAAGGAGACTGTTAATATCTCTCCTTTTCTGTAACATTATATATCTTACTCCTTATTGCAGACAAACTAAAAACAATGTCACCACCAGATAAGTTCAAACTATTTTCTGAGCTAGGAGGCCGGATCCTTGCTGTTATATCTTTGATACGTATACACGTCATTGGTTCAAACGTATAGAAGGGACAAAGAGAAGGATGATAACTGCACTACCACGATCGCTGTTGTTTCCAAAACTTATATTCATGAACTTTATAAACAATTCACATGCCGCCATTGACCGGACAAGCTTGTGCCATTTTCTTGAGGTTGGCGATGATCATCACCAGCTTCGTGTTGAGACGATTCACAAAGCACTTGGGCAACCATCCGGCAGGATCCAGCTGCAAAGTAAGAGAGAAGAAAAAGATCTCATCTGTACATATCAGATCTTAAAGAATCCTTGTAAGTTTCCCGACTATTTTTAATGTCGAGATCTTAATTGTACATGCTGCAGCCGGAGATTACCTGAACAACGTAGGTTACCATGCACGAGTCGTCCTCCATCTTCTCCACTACCCATCCAGACTGCAGCAACAAGCCTCGGATGGAGTTGCTGTTCTTGGGTTGCAACCCGGCAGCAATTTCCTTTGGTAGTGAAGCCACCGCAACCACCTAGAACACCGGGTACCGCATGCGTAATTAATATTCTAATCCATGTAGCCAAAGCAACAAATGAAAAGAATTAAGTACTTGTTATATTTTTTTCAGTGATTTCTTCTTGTTGTCGTGCTTACAAGAGTGCCATCATCCATGGTCTCCCGTCGCTCATACACGATGAACTCCCTGTTCTTGAAGAGAGGTTTGGAGGCGTCACCAAACCTCAAACGGATGATGCTGAGGTTGTCATTAAGGTCCTTTATGTAGTTGGCTTCCACCAGGTGAGAGTCCCATTGCTGGAACAAGAGAGTGATCAAGAGGAAAAAAAAAACGTATTAGGTTGTAGAAGATTTCGTGATGAGAGAGGAGAGGTCAATTTACTGTCCAACCAGTATGGTTGCTGTTTACTATATATGTTGGGGTTATGTACCACATTTTGTGAGAAGAGCAACGCTTACCGTAATACTGTAAAAAATGTTGTGGTTACAACTGCTGTCTGATCATAAAATATATGTAAATGTTACTTATTTTTCTTTTCTTCCCCATATCTTTTGTTGGTCAATTTCCATCCAGGCCGTTGGATCACAGAATATATGCGTATGTTATTTCTTTTCCTCCTCGCATGTGTATATATAGGACAACTTCCATCCAGGCCTCACTTGTAATTATAATATTAAGATGAGTTCTATGATCGTCCTAAACGTAATTTTAACCATCCACAGTGTCAAAATCTTCTTAATTTGACTAATTAAGGAGAGAGACCACGCTACATGGATGTGGGTAGATGCTTTTCCCTTGAAAATGGTGAGCTTGAATGAGTCCCTCATCTTATATTTTTGCCATCTGAAAAGTTCACATGGGGCATGCTCTTCAATTAAATGTATTTCGACGTCATCTACACATCAATGCACATAAAGAGATTAAAAAATAATAAAAAATTTATCTTTCAGACTACTTTCAAGAACATTCTGAAACTCTCGAGAGCACGAGAGTTAGTATTAAGATCTGAAATGCTTTCCAGAGCATCATGCTCTCAAGAGCATCAAGATGCTGTAGAGGATTTCAAGATGCTCTCAAAAAGTAATCTAACGATTAAAACTGTTTATTATCTTTTAATCTCTCATGTGCTCTAACGTGTGAATGATGTCGGAACATATTTAATAAAGGGACAGGTCTCATGTGGACTTTCTAGATTTCTAGAAGGAGATAATGAGACTTATTCTAATTAGTCACCGATTCTACACCAACAGCAGTACAACAAGCAGTACTCTTGAGACGATATGAAATCACTGATCAAACTTCACTGATAAAGACATTAAAAATCAAGCATACAAGATGAAATGTGAAAACAATGGATCTCCTCATCTCCCTACCTAACGCAGATTTTTCCGCGCTACCCAACTAACATAGTCACACTGGAATTAAATTTCTAGGAGAAATGCTTGCTGCGCCAGCACAGCACACCGTGTGAGTTTCGTTCACTTAAAGATCGAGTGCGATATACGAAGTTAAATGCATCCCTAGAAGGGGTGTTCATCAGTGTATGGTAACTTTGTGTCATCTAATCCCATCAATGGAATGACCAGTGCACTGTGCTGCACCAGTGGTTCTGGTGCTGTGCTGCACCAGTGGTTCTGGTGCAGCAGGTATTTCTCAACCAATAATCTTCTTGATTGGGTAAACATGTCAAAGAGAGTACCGACTTACTAGGGCTGTCAAAATGGGTCCAGACCCGTTAACAGACCCGTTTGGACCCGTTAGTTATGGGTCTGGATATACCCGTTTACCCATTAAACTTTCTATTGTCATACATTGCAAAAATTTATGAGCTAATTTCTTAGAATTTACACCTAAAATCAAACCAAATTATCCGACACAGAGATATTTAAGATAAATAAATTCTATACCAGACCCATTTATCTTTCAACATCAAATAAATAAGAAGTGGGTCCAAGACCCAACCCATTTACCCATTTACCCATTATCTTTATTGGTCTGAACCGGGTCTGGGTCTATTCACTTTGGGCATGGGTCTACCCAGACCCGAACCGTTGACAGCCCTACCACTTACAGTTAAAAATTGTCGATGATGGGAAACGTTCTCCGTTTTCATTACTCAGTTGACGTGAGTGTACTGGGTAGGTTTCCATCGTTAATTCGCTTTTCCATAATTTTGCAAAGAAGCCCTCTTAACCTGTGTTCTTCTTTTAAAAAAATTGAGTAAAATCTTCCCGTAGCATGGCTCCACATGGAGACATGAAGTAAGGGATTAGTGACTCAGAGCCCCACGCGGCTTAAGAACTAGTCCTCCTAATAAATGTGGCCACATCCTGCAGGTGACATTACAGCACATACATAGTACTGGGGGTGGAGAAATCGACAGGGATGGAGAAAATTTTACGGCACTAACTACGAAGGATCACTGTCCTGCCAGAGAAATCACTTGTCCTGGAAGGAAGTGTGCATGCACATACACTTCAAATCAAATAAAACCCCACATGGGTTTCCAAGCATCCCATGTTCCCACACGGACACACATGATTACTATAAAGGAGCTTTTCAAACTTTTTTCCACACCGACGGCCAATTGACCTGGATAGAGTTTGGAAACGATCATAAAAGCTAATTACAGCATTTCATGTTAACTAGTTTCTAATAGCTAGACATTATAAGCCCTTTTATGTATAGAGATCTGTTTCTAATGTTACAAATTAACATAACAACCTTGAACATGATATTCCCTTTGAAAATGTTGATTATATTAAGACCTTGCCAAATTTTAGGTTAGCTCCAAAAGGTATTATTGTCATTCATAGGCGCCTTAGAAGAGGTGCCTGGTCATTGGGGTTCTCGTGATAACACCTCACCAATTCTTGAAACCCTGCGGCCCAAGCAAACCGTGCATTCAACCCAATTCTTATAGGTGATCAGCTGCCATGATGATTTAATCATTCTAGGCAATTAAAAGAATCCCATGTAATTTTCGGTGTCTCGTACCATTAATCAGAACAGGTGATGTATATATGGCATAAAATATTGTATTCTGTATCTCACAAAAATGTGATTTTTTTACAGCGTTTTACCATAAACCAAACGACCCCTAGATCTAACAAAATACTAAAAAAGGATTCGATAAAATTCACAACCAATAGACTACCCAACGTAATCTTCTTCAAGGTGATGTCATGTATCTAAGGGAGATGACATAAATTTACGAAAAAAAGGTACGCAAAAAGACCCTTGAAAAGTTTGAATCGCCTGAAATGGCCCTTGAAGAGTTTGAATCGCCTGTACCTTGTAAGTTTTGCAATTTGAGCTCATGTACTTGGAGAAACTCTCATCAAGAACTCCCCAAACATTAGAAAGATTTCCAAACGGAGAAGAAAAGACCAAGTGCTTAACTACCTAAGATCACCCATCATAAGAGCATATCTCAGATTCACAGGCGGATGTGCAAACATGGATTCACTACCAATGGCAAGGTATCACAGCTACCGAGCTACGTGGTGCAGAATGACCAGTGTATTGAAGACTCTTAAGGAGAGCTAACCTTGGCTGCATCAATGGCGTTGGCCACGGTCATGAACTGTTGCGGAGAGACCGATCTAAGCAGCCATCGGCTGCGAAACACATGAAGCGAACCTGAGCAACGCTTGGATATCTCGACCCCGTCCTCGAGGGTGAGAACCTTCCAGCCATCGTTGCCTCCAACCCTGTTGGAATCCGAAGCAGACAGAAGTTCCTGGATGCAGCTCTCACTCGCGTAGGACACATACCTTCTCAGAGAATCCTCACTGATGGACCTTTCAGAGGAAGGAGAAGAGGATTAATGGGGTCCTTTGAGTATGCAGGAAGCTGGCTGTTGGAGAGGAATGGAGGTGTGAAGAAGTTACCAGGAACGAGTGCAGGCAGTGGAGGTGGCAGAGCTCATGGCTGCAAACAGCTTCTGGTGCTTGTTGTCATGCAGAGAGAAGCACGCAAGAAGAAAGAGTGGGGGTGAGAGATTTATGAGCAAGTGCCAAAAGCCTAAAGAGAAGTGTTTAGATGAAGAAGAGGCAGGGGCCAGCAGGGGGAAGTACTGATGAAATGCACATGCAGTGGGAGTGGAAGAACCCTCCATGATTGGGGAGGCACGTGCCCTCCCCCCTCCCTTTCCCCCTTCTGCCCTCTCGAAAGGGAGATAGATTCTTTTCTTTAAAGGTGACCATGGCAGGTGAGCAGGAGTTGGAGCACATGGAGTGCGTGAGGAGGAGAAGAAAAGAATGGATTTTGGGGTTGGATGGGTGGTGCCAGAGGACATAACAAGCAGCAGTGCCATGGGGGCTTGCCCGGTCTGTGAGGGGACTTGCAGGCTGCAGGACCCAGTGCATATGTCCCTGGACCATGTTGTGGAGTGGGACCTCCATGCTCCCTGGTACTCATCCACCACCACTAGACAGGGTGCTGGCACAGAAAGATATATATACATCAGTGGGTGAAGAGGGTGATGATAAGAAGTCACCTCCCTCCCATCTCCCTGTTCTGAGGTGAATGCTGCAAGCTGAATCATGTCTAATGATTGCTGCTGCTTGCTGGGCTTGGTGCCTGCTAATTACTAAGCACATATAGCACACATCTCAAACTGGGAACACACACCTGAAACATTGAAGACCCAACCCTGTTACTTATTGACAGGGAATGCACAATGGTTCATTTATAGAGATAGGCAAAAAGTTAAGGTGGAGGACAAGTCCTTGCTGAGAAGGGTCCCCTACACCCCCAAAACAGTTGGATACTAATTTGCTTAAAGAAGCTATGCAACGGATGCCAGTAAATGAAAGAAAGAAGGGATGACACAGACCACACAACTTTACTGGATGAATTCATGGCATCTTCCAGCTCCAAGGTGCCTGATGCCAATCTTTATCATGTACAAAGCATGACTGCTTGGTGAAAAGGAAAAAAACACATCTATAACTTTAAGGAAAGGGCCTTACAAAGATTGGAAGTGATCAAATGATAGATAAGAAAACATACAAAAATTAGATGGTTAAACACTGAACTTTAGAGTTTAATAGCAACATGGACATGGGGAAAATCTAATATCAGGCTGTCAAAGCCTTATCAACATTAACAATGTCTGGTTCATCAAGGAAGCCTTTTTCTTTCAAGCTTGCCACGCTTTCCTTTATTGCCTCTTCAATGGGTGTAAACACCAGGCCCAAATTGATCAGCCTCTTTGCAGCATCTTGGCATCCCACGAGACCTGGTTGAGTTTCTTCAGAAAACCTGTTGTGACTCGTATTAGTATTACACACCAAATAAAAAGCTACATAAAAGAGTCGATCAGAAATTGAACCAAGTAGATAAAAATAAGAACAGTAACCACTGACCACCACATTCACTAATGCAAAGGTTACACAAAATTAATTGATAATTGGAGTACAAAGGCACATTTGCTCAGTAGATGCAAAGCGCACAACTTGAAAGGCCTTAAAACTAAATTGGTTAATTGGAGAACAAAGGCATACTTTGTTCAGAAAGTTTGGGCATTTTGAACGGGAGGAGACGAGAAGACATAGAACAGAAGCATCAGATAAAAATAAATTAAGACTGACACGATTTCTCTATGATATATTATCATGAATCTATCTTAACACCCATCCTCTAAAAACCCATCCCAGAAGTATGACTTGAAATTAAGAGTACTAACTTTTATAGATCTCTTGAGTGCAAGGAATAAAGGTTGTCAAGAAGCTTTTGAACACAGTGAAATAAATCATTGCATCACACTTCAAGTCAAGGTGCAAACACCAAAACTCTATGTTCCCATGAAGGTGAAAGATAAACCTGAATTTTGGGAACCACCACTCACATGGCTATTTTGATATGTTTCCATAATAAAGCAAGTGAATTTATTAAAAACCGACCCAGTAAATTTATTGCATGGACAGATTAACATTCCCTCAAAGAAGTTAACCAATCAAAGCAGGAAAGAAACTGATACGATCTCTGATTCAAATGATAGCAGGATTATGTCCATGATGGATAATGATGGTTGTGATCTAAAATCAAGAGATGGAAAATTTGGGTAGGCAAAAAAAGAATTCATATCTTGGGCCCATGGAGGGGGACGGTATCCAGTATTTTCCTTCAACTCCAAGAAGCCAAGATGAATGGACAAACAAAAGTGGTCTCCAACTCCCTTCCAAACAAGCAAGAATAACTATGAGATTGAAAGACAATTCATATGGAAAGTACACAGAAAAGACCTGTGGTGGTGGAGAGGACAAACATGTCCAATTGCCCAACTACTAACAGACAAGGCTAATATATCCTGTGGAGGTGGAGGACAAACACCAAATTTGTCTACATGCCACATTGATCAAAAGAACCAGTTTGTGGTTCACATTAGCCTCAGGATCCTGTTGTTCTCATATGATTCCACATGATTAGTATCAACAAAGCAAACAAAAAAGTGAAGTTAACCATATGGATTTTACATAGTTCTAAATTTTCATCTTGGATAGGAACTACAGGTCTATGTCTCTCTGTGTGCACACAATAGTAAATTTTTTTGTAACTTGGTGATGGAAAGGCATTCTGTCGACATGACTAATGTGTAATGATTTCATTCCGATTTTAAATCCCTTTTAACCCCTTTCAGTAATTCCGAAGTTGTATCTCGATTATCTTTTTGAATTGCCTAAGAGATCACATATTTGTATGTCCAACTTGTATCCTCTTTTCCATCTAGACTCGTTTACAAAGGCAGGAGAAACTTTGATACTTGCTTCATTACTACATGATCTTAATCTCTTCGGTCAATAAGTTGGTTCACATACCACCTCTCAGTCTCATATATCTTTGGAGAAATCCTCCTCCATCTAAGGGTTCAGCACCAATTGACAAGGTTGAGATTGTCCAGAAGGATTGCATCTAATGAGAAAATATTGCCAAATACTTGGAAATTTACCTAATCTACATGTCCCTGTATTGATAGATGAATCTTAATATGCTGCTGCAATGATGATCATAATGATTTTTTTGGGGGTGGGGGGTCACATGGACGTAACCATGACACTGCATACAGTGGTGGCCTTCCATCTAAGTATCCTGCGAATAGAATGGAACTGAAAATTGGAAATCTTGGCAAGCATTGTGATCAATCATAAATTTAAGCAAAGAATAAGAGAAAGATACATGGTTAAAATTTCACTGTTATTACCTATGAACAGGGTATCCAGGGCACAACTTGGCCACAATCTCCGCGAAGTCTCTGAATTGGTATATCCCATTGGTGCAGAGGTATCTCCCTGATGCACTAGGTGTCTCCAGGAGCAACACTTGAGCAGCAGCAACATCTTGCACATGTATGCATCCCAACCAGTGATACTCCTGAGTGTCAATGGATCCTTTTCAGGATAATAAATAATCATAGTCTGTCAGTTCTGTGAAAATCCTAAGAACATTACTTCGAAAAGAGGAAGGGTTCACTGGGCTGAAGAAAGACCTTGCAGAAGTTGTTGGATCACTGCAGAGCTGGCATTCAGGCCAGGCTGCAGAAGGGTACCAAGACAGGTTGATGGGTGGATGGCAACCAAATCTATCCCATGCTTCTCTGCATATTCCCATGCCGCTTTCTCTGCCAGTGTCTTTGAAACTGGATACCACTTCTGTCAAAAGACCAGAGAAACAATGGAACTATGAGGAAAGCATGCTAAACATGATGTTGATTATCAACTGGTGTGACATTGAATCTATGTTAAATGGTATTCATTTCATCTTCTCAGTGAACAACAAATCTCAGTAAGCCATCAAAGACTACTATCAAAGTATTATTTTGTGCAGCCAAACGCCAGTGCGGAGCAAATGTCCAAGCACACACAAAGTATCCCTCACAGTTTGGTAAAGTGCCATTGAACAAGCATCCCCAATTCCCAAAGATAAGAATCTGAAGAAGCAAGAAAGCACTCCTTTAGTTCATAAGGTAGATATTCAAGTACACATACTATCCCTCAAAGATAAGAATCTGAAGAAGCAAGAAAGCACTCCTTTAGTTCATAAGGTAGATATTCAAGTACACATACTATCCCTCACAGCATACCGAGATGCTCTTGAACAAGCAGCACAGACATAAGAATCTAAGCCTAAGTTTGGTAACAGAACAAGAAAAACTGGAATAAGAGTACACATTCAATGCAGAATACATGTTCTACTTTTTATTAGGGCTGTCAACGGAAACCCGATTATCCGATTTTCCGATCCGTTACCGAAAAAAAATATCCGTTTCCGATAAAAAATATCCGTCCGATAACTATCGGAATCGGAATCGGATATTTCCGATAAGCTATCGGAATCGGAAACAGAAACTCCTGTTTCCGTATCCACTTTCCGATTTCCGATTCCGATTGTTGTTAAATTTATTATTATGAATAATATTAACCTTAGGATTGTTTTAATCTTATTAATCATTATCTAATATAATTAATTATTATTTAATATACTAAGATGTATTGGTTATATTTAGGTTTCATTTTATATGTTTTAAACAAATAAATCAGGAAATCAGTAATTTTCGAAAATTATCGGAAATAATATCCGATTCCGATATCGGAATCGGAAACAAATCGGAAACGGAAAATAGACTTTCCGATTTTATCGGAAACGGAAACGGATAATGCACTTTCCGATCTTATCGGAATCGGAAACGGAAACAGGCTATCCTTATCGGAATCGGAAAACGGAAACACCTGTTTCTGTATCCGTATCCTACCCGTTTACAGCCCTACTTTTTATTATAATTTTAATTTGGCGTGTCACATGTTATTCTATGTCGAATAAAGGTTCTGTTTCTTCAATAACTAAATTTGTTTTGGCTAAGAAGTGCATAAGAATTTAGAATAAATATCTAACTTGTCATAAATGACTTCTTATTCCAACATGAACAAAGATTGGAATCTGTGTTCAGACAATTTGCTAGAATACAGATTCTGTGCCTTATCCTAACTCAAGTGGGACTTGGATCTCATTCTATTCTAAGTCACTAAATTAAAATTTTAAGTCTTTTACAATCTAGATCCTTTTCCACTCTTTATTCCAAGCTTATTTTGACATCAAAATAGGGCTAAAAAAGCAAGAAGAAGTACCACGTCTTCAATCCTTATAAACGAATTGGACTACCTTATTATAAACTAAATAGAATAATGTGGAAAAATTGTTATTTCAAT
This sequence comes from Zantedeschia hybrid cultivar, assembly GCA_030544215.1. Classification (NCBI taxonomy): domain Eukaryota; kingdom Viridiplantae; phylum Streptophyta; class Magnoliopsida; order Alismatales; family Araceae; genus Zantedeschia; species Zantedeschia hybrid cultivar. Next base: position 76,676,007 of record JARZZO010000014.1, read on the forward strand.
GTTTCTCTTTTATGATTGGACATCCGTCAATTGGTTCATGGATGAAGTGATGTACACGAGGAATGGATGGGACGCCTTCTTGACCTGACATAAGAAAGAAAAACATAGAATAACAAATTCGCGGGAAACCCATGTCTATATTTCATGAGATATTGAAGAATCCTATAAAGATCAGAGTTATAATAAGTGTATTCACAGACACACATACAAGTGCGGCATAATAAGGCCCTACTTGATTGGGGGTAGGGTTGATCTATTCCTAACTTGTGGGATACCAGGTTTAACCCAAAGAGATAAACCATGAACACAATTCTACCTCTCAAGTTGGCACACAGATTTTGGTTTAACTTTACCGGCACATGACTTGATTAATCAGTTAGTCTACTCCCGTAATCAAGAATCCAAGATCCAATTGTCTACTCCCCTAATCAAGATTTATAAAAAGAAAAAGTTAACCCAAGGCTAGATGCACCGATTCTGGGTTATCCCTTGATCCAACAAGTGCCACCAAACTGTTTGCTCTTTTAACTTGGAACGAATCCATCATTCATGGATGGATGGGATGAAAGCATAAGGTCCAATTATTTCTACGTGACGCTCCAGAACTCCATATATTTACATATATGAACTCCTAGGAATTTGAAGGCGTTGACTTTTGTACGGACAACGGTGAGAAAGGTCAAAGCAAGAGAAGTAGAAGTTGACCTGCCGCGACGTGCAGTAGTCCAGGTCCGTCCACGAGTCCTCGTCAATGGGCCTGCCCGGGTGCTGCGGGGCCCACCCGGGGTTGGGCACCATGGCCGAGATGGACGAGGTGAGCACGACCCGGCGCGACCCCGCCCGCCGCGCGGCCTGCAGCACGTTCAGGGTCCCCTGCACGGCGGGCGCGAGGAGCTCCGCCTCCGGGTCGCGGGGGTCCTCCAGCGTGCAGGGCGAGGCGACGTGGAAGACCCCGCGGCGGCAGCCCGCTACGGCGGCGGCGATGGCCGCGGCGTCGAGGAGGTCGGCGGCGCGGAGGGCGAGGCGGCCGGGGGCCTGGGCGCCCGGGAGGGAGAGGAGGTGGGCGGGGTCGGTGCCGGGCTGATAGGTGGCGGTGACGGAGTAGCCTCGCTGCAGCAGCGCCCGCACCAGCCAGGTGCCGATGAAGCCGTTGCCCCCCGTCACGCACACCCTCTTCTCCTCGTCAGCCCCCGCAGCTTCCATCGCCTCCCTCTCCCTCTCTCTCTATCTCTCTCTCTCTCTCTCTCTCTCTCTGCTTCTGCTGTTGCTGTTGCGGCTGCTGTTGCTGCCAAGTGCTTTGAGAGATTTGGAAGGGGCAAGGATCTAATTAAATAGAATTGGAGGGTTTTAAAGTGTCGTTATCCTTTTCTGACCTGGATTCTGGTCTGATCCCATCAGACTCGTAACGGGTGTAGGCTCTTATTGGCGTACGGACTCTACGTCCAGCCACGTCCGATCGAGTTCTAATCGGTCACGGGCTTCTTGTTTTATTGAGGTTTTCTACTACAGCCTTATCCTTTTCTTTGATGTGCATATATACCCCCAGTAGGTTGTTTATTATTCTTGGACTTTCTGCAGCTGCACCACTTGTCCATCAATTTTTTAAAATTCTTTCATCAGACCTTGCATACCCTATATTATATGTCCGTACGGTCGAATCTTACATTGCACAGTCTGAAAGCTTTTTAAAAATACAAAATTACTATTAGGTTCAACTCATCAAGAAATTTCTTATTGTTCATTGAGGTTTGATTTTTTTATTTTTAATTTTTTTTTGAAACATTAAATTGAAGATCAAATTATACAAATGTAAGACATATAGGGTCCAAACTAAAAAAAGTAAAAAAAAATGTTATAATTATACTATTAGATGGTGCAATTGCACCCAACGTCTTACGATACATCAAGTATTATTCATCATCAAGTATTATTCATGACTAACTCTAATGTTGCGGGCATGTATCCTTTTGTGGTGAAAAGATGGGTGAAGGTATCAAAGAGTTTGTGACTCGGCAATATAGATTTGTATAAAGTGATTGTATAGTAAAGGGATTTGTCTCACAAGTTTGTGTAGTCCTTGCTTGTGGGAACAAGATCGTCTGGACCTGTGCGTCTAGACCATCCAACCCCCTCAAAAACATGAAACCGAGTTGTACGAGTAATGTGCATGTCTTTTTAAAGATAAATGACTCATACTCTCGTATAGTTCAATTTCATGTGTCTAGAGACGTTGGACGATCCAAAGACAGAGTCCAAATGATCTCGTTCCTTGCCTATGTGCTTCTTGCAAATGATGGGACTTATAGTCAGTATATTGCTCCTCGTGATGGGTCCTCCGTAGTTATCTAAAGATGTACTGTCGTGACTAAAAATTTATGTCCTTTAGAAGAATTATTGAGTGCCCACTTTTTTTAACTTCTCAAACATTTTAGGTAGAAAGTTGGTATTTCCACCGATAACATGGTTCTCTCCTCCAATAATAACAGGAGGCTCCATAATAATTAAGTTGAGTCATTCATATCTATTAATTGTTCGTTGGTCAACTTAAACAATGATAAGGGTATATATATGTAATATTTAAGTAGATTGTAGAGATAGTGAAAAGAATATTTGATATTTGCAGGTAGTGATACAATTAGGCAAGTTTAATAGGGTACCTCTATTAAAATCCATTACTTGAGCATGCTAATTTTATTGTTGAATCAATGAACTCCTTTTCTTTCCTTTCACTCAAGCACCTATCGTGTGAGACTCTATTTAGAATTCTTGTAGTAAATGTTTAAATATTTTTAGATATTTATTTGATTTTTAATAAGTTGAGTCATTCATATCTTTTAATTGTTCGTTGGTCACAAACAATGATAAGGGTATATATATGTAATGTTTAAGTAGATTGTAGAGATAGTGAAAAGAATATTTGATATTTGTAGGTAGTGATACAATTAGGCAAGTTTAATAGGGTACCTCTATTAAAATCCATTACTTGAGCATGCTAATTTTATTGTTGAATCAACAAACTCTTTTCTTTCCTTACACTCAAGCACCTATCGTGTGAGACTCTATTTTAGAATTCTTGTAGTAAATGTTTAAATATTTTTAGATATTTATTTGATTTTTAATAATTTTTTATGTATGCAACATTTATATCTTTTTCGTGTCCAATATTTTTAAGAATTTATCTAAAATGTTAACAATTTATGTGCATGCATTATTTGTCCCTTTTTTTATGCCATTATATTTTATGTTAAATTTTATTATGCACATATTTGTCTGTTTTGAATATTTTGATACTTGACACTCATAACTATATCTCATAAATTATATTTTTTTCCCAACCATTCTAGCATCATTTTAGGTTGTAAGAACTTGATACCATCTTTCACAAGAAGGATTTCTGCCACGTTTGGAGCGTACTCCAATTAAAACTGTTTTTCCACTTTTATTCGTTATTTTGAAGGATATAAGTAACATCTAAGATGCCATTTTCATAGCATTTTAATTGTATTTCAGTTTTTTATTAAAAGTTATGAGATGAAACTTCTAGATTGAGAAAAAAAAAAGATAAGTTTGACTTTTGTAACCAATGTAGTCGAAAATTGAGTGCTTCGCAGACTGACTAAGAGGGAGAGAATGGGAGAGAGGATTTGGCTAGGCCGGAGTAGTCCTTGCATAGGCAACATCCACATCAATGAGTCTTTCGGTGTGACCTCAAAAAGATCTCTCCGATACCCAAGTTAGCACGCACATGGCATAATATAAGTGGTAGGCGAGAAAAAAAGTATTAGGACTTACCTTACAATGTGAGACTAGTCCTTAGAATTACCGGGGGAGGGGTGGGGTGGTTCTTTTGAAGGAGGGGCAATTGTCAATTTTTCTAATTATGTTTTGATGTCCTTCCTAAGTAAAATTTGCACCCCTTTTCCATTTGAGTCTAACCGTGTCAAAATCTTAGGAAAACATCCTCAACATACATGTGAACCTTCTACATTTCTATGTTTCTAAAAATATCACCATAATAGCATCTCATAGATAACTTATTGCTCTAATTAAATAATATTTAATTAATTTTAAACAAAAGACGTGCTTCATGCGGTTACAACAGGTCATCATTTCTCATGTAATTAGTTAAAATAGGGCACGTACCCATGACCAGGGACATCTTACGTGCGTTAGGGGACATGGATTATTTAATAATTAAACTTAACTAGTTGTATATCCTACAATCTAACTATACATGCTTAATGACCCATGTTGCAAGAAATGCATCTAAACATTTTTACACTGGAGTCATTTACGTATTCTACGTACTTAACACATTTACAAAATTTGATCAGATGAAGATCGGATGGTCCATTTTTTTGATAAATTTACCTAGATTGGAGATCATGGAGCTTTGCACGTAAGTAGGGTTGGTAATGAGCTGAGCTTTGGATGGCTCAGGCTCGGCTCAAGTCAAAAAAGGTTGGCTCGACCTCGAGTTCGAACTCGATTCGAGCTCCAAATTTGATCTTGAGCTTGGCTCGTCCTATTTTTGCCAGGTTTGAACTTGGTTCAGTTCGAACTCGAACCACACAAATCAAGACAGTCACATAGTGACACCCATATGAGATAGGATACCTACTTCCACTTGACCTAATTTGAGGAATTTAAAAATATATATATTAATATATCGAGCCGGCTCACGAGTCCACGAGCCGAGCCATAGTAAGTCTGAGCTCGGCTCATTAAGCCATTCGAGCTTTAACGTGGGCTTGAGCTTGGCTCGTTTGAGGATTCGAGTCGAGCCGAACCGAGTTGAGCCCAAGCGACTCGCGAGTGGCTTGGCTCATTGTTAGCCCTACCCACTTCCACTTGACCTAATTTGAGGAATTTAAAAATATATATTAAATATATCGAGCCGGCTCACGAGCCCACGAGGCGAGCCACAACTTGAGCTCGACTCATTAAGCCATTCGAGTTTTAACGTGGGCTTGAACTTGGCTCGTTTGAGGATTCGAGTCGAGCTGAACCGAGTCAAAACCGAGCCAAGCCCGAGCGGCTTGCGAGCGGCTCGACTCATTGCTTAATCAAACAGTTGTTAGAGAAAAAAGATGAAATCATATCTTCTGGTGATTACGACTTGAATTGTATCCATGCATGATCCAAATGGCTATGGTTGTTTAGCTCTTATATTTAAAAGACCGTAAGCTTCTAATTTTAGACTTGTCAACTTTAAATTTTTTAATGTTTATTTTTAATCATTTTGACAAAATTAAAATGAAAGAGAAAAGGATGGGATAGGGGTTGACTATATTTTAAAATCTGATTGTTTAGAACACATCAAATGTCAAAAGATAACAAAAAAAAATATTTTAAAAAAGGGTGATATGTTGAGATGCAAATGTTAATTGATAATTTGATTCTTCTACCAACTATTAATCTAAGGTCAATTAATAGATAGTCTTTTTAAATTGACCATGCAGCAAGTAAGATGACAGATATAGTTTATTTTTGATGGAATACATATGGTATATTAAGAATTTGATTATCCGACTAATTGTTAACTTATAAGATAGTTAGTGAATAGCCTTTCTATTCCATAATATAATAGATATGGTTATGAATCTATTTTAGATCGGTATCAAATCCGATCAATTTTCATTCCTAATAACAAGTGGGCCGACTGGTCATCTATGGGGTCGACAGGCTCTCTTCTGGTCTGGGGCATGGGCCAGCCCTGGTGGCATGGGCTGCTGATAATGGGCCGAGCCCATTGAAGGAAAGTTCCCCCCTCAGTAACCATCTAAAATCAATTATGACTACTTGCATTCAACTTTTTACGTAAAAACAAAAACCTAAAGATAACTTTTAACTTGAAGTTTTGTCAAACACATCTTTAATTAAATTTATTCAATCGGTGAACAACTTTTATGTTCTTTTTGTCCATAAAAATAGGGATGTAAGCATTTTGCCAAGCCCATCTTGTACTTGCATCTCCATTTTATTAGATATATGAGGCTTCTCTTCTAAGCCCATATTCCTTCTGTTTCTGTAAATGTAGTAACATACAGATGAAAGGGTACAGATTCTTCAGTCCATATGGACCTTATCCAACGACGATTTTCGTATACATACTCTTAAATTACTATATCTATGTATATACTCTTCTCGTCAAAATATGGAACCATGGCAGAAAGATTCACATATTTTTACAATATACCTCTAAATTCATCACAATTTTACATGTCTATCCTTAAATTCGTTAAAAAATTTGAATCTTTCTTTTTGACATATTAAGTCAGAGAAGTATAGCTACAACATTTATGAAGATGTTAGGGATATAAGCACAGATATATATATATATATATATATTAAAAAGATCGAAGCCAGAAAACGTAAAGAAAGCACATTCTTATCTTTCCTTAAACTATCTGATAAAGAAATCGATAAACAAATCTCTAGCCTATACGCTACCAGGACGAGGCCTTTTCCGTCCATTCCGCCCAAACGGGGAGAGCGGGTTTGTCCGGCCGACGGCGAGGACCCGACCGCCAGCAGCGATTGAGCGGAGCAGCGCGCGCTGGGAACGCGCCGGAGATTTGATGAACGCAACCGAGAGAGGCCACTTGTTAAAAGCGGGGGAGCAAACCCCATGCAAGCGTTCGTCTCTCCTGCTTCCTTCACAATCATGGCCAAGAAGAAGAAACCCCAACGCGACATGGTCATCGGCTTCTCGCTTCTCCTCTCCCCCCGCATAGTTTCGCCTTTCGTCCTGCTCTAGAACTGTCCTCTCTGTTTGTGTGTGTGCGTGCAAGCGTTCATTCACGTTTGAGTTGGGATGTGTAGGTGTGTTTTTGAATGCCCTTCTGCTGTAAGGGTTCGTTGATTTGCTGGTTGGGTGCTCAATTTCTGTTCTGGCCGTGGCATTTTAGATTTCCCTTTGTTTCCCAGCGAGAAATAGTGGTGGACTTCAGTTATTTCAGACTAGAGAGAAGCAAGCTTGCAATTGTTGATGTTTTTTTTTTTTTTGTGTGGCTGGTTTAGGGTTTACTGTAGTGTAGTTGGTGTAGAAGGGATTTGCTAGATGGTCTGGGCATAAATTTTGCCGAAATGTGAACTCCTCCTCTACGTAGATCCGCTCATTTGCGATTTTAACTAGCCATTCAGATGCCTGCTGTCTTTAAACTAAAAATCAGATTGCTGGATGAACTTGTATTAGAAGAGGTTTTTCATTTCTTTCTTTGCAGATGCTCAGTTCTTTCTTTGAGGCCTCCCATTAAAAAGGAAGGAGTCAATTTTGTCCCCGCATTGCTTCACCCCTCGAATCATTGTTGGGCGGATTTCAATGAATAAGAATACCTGAAACTTTGAATGTTATTTGGTAACTGAATGTCCTTGATTAAGCAGTTGGAGGCTGACTTTACTTGCAAGGGGAAAATGTGTGGCTGCTAGCTTATTTTTTTCATGATTGACATAAATAGTGAGTGGCCATTCCAAATATGCCATTTATTTTGTTTTCTCTGAAAAATATGTTCATTGTTCTATTTTGGCTTGTTTTAACTTTGTTCTATGGAAGTGATCTCACACGCCATGCTGCTTACTTTAGATGCTTTGGAACTTACCCATAGGCAGGCTGGGAACTTTGCATGCTTCTGCTAGCTCTGTTCTTCATGCGTGACAGCAGGGGGAAAAATGGAGGTATGGCACAGAGGCTAGAGTGGAGGAAGACGACAGAGGGTAAGATGAAGGAAGAAGAGAGGAAGAAGGAAGGAGGAGGAGAGGAACATGGGCGGTGAAGCTTCACGTCCTCCCTTCACGGGATCCCCAAGGAGGAAGGAGACGGCTAGGGCTTAACACCCTCACACAGATCATCCCATCTCGGGAGAAACGAACTACGGCGGCAACACACTCATTCATTTATTCTCAAGTTTTCAATGCCTCCCAAAAGGAGGGATACAAGACAATATATAGAAACCCAAAAGAAACCCTAACATAACCCTAACACTAAAGGACCAAAATACTCCTTGTTCAAAATGAAAAGACTAAAACATACCTAAATCTAAAAAAAGGAAAAATACATCAATTGGGCCTCTAATGGGCCAAACAAAATAAACAATGGGTCCTGGGCTTCGTTTCAGTTGTCTTGGGTTCCCATCAGTTTTTCTTTCAGTTCTTTTAAACATATGGATCTCTTGTATTTATGCCAGTAGAACAAAAACAATATGCATATGATCTTTTAAGTGAGTATTTGTTATTGGCAGCTCACTGTTCTCAGGTTTTCTATTGCTGATGTTTCCGTAGGGTTCTGAGCAAGCACCTCCGAGGATCACATCAAATGTGAAGCAGAACTTGCGACTCCTAAGGTTCTGGAAGGTACATGACTAACAATGTTTTTGAGGGCAGCTGTTTTCTTTTCCTTTCTTTACAAACAAGAATTCTGCAGTCTCTTTGGAAACATCTGATAAAATTGGAATGACACAGAGAAGATTGGCATGGCTCCTGCAGAAGGATGACACACACAAACCGAGAAATGGTCCAAAAAATAAAAATTGTGCAAAAATCCTTGTAGGGCACTTGTAAATTATAATATTATTCCATTCCTGCATATCTATGCGTGAATGGGCCTTATGTATCTGAAGAATAAGCTCAAGTATTTTATTTTGGATTTTTTCAAGAATAACCTTGATATAATTTTATTTCCTTAAAAAATACATCATAAAGTCATGTTATTGTGAATACCCTCCTTAGAGAGAAAAATATCCCAATAGGCAATTACCCTTTCTAATGTCATGTTTACCCCTCATACAATGGCAGAGTTTAGATGTATATACTGGTCGGGCACCATTGTCTAGGGTAACTAGGGTAATCGTGATGTTTTCTTCCTTAGGAGGGTAGTCATGGCATGATGATTTTAAGGGGATTTGTTTTTAAATTTATCAGATTACTCATGTAAAAATCTAATTTCTTTTCTTTATCACAGTCAAGGTTCGCTGTATCGCAGATCTGGATTGGATCGGATCTTCCCAGATACAGTAGGATACTGATCCGACTCAATCTAACTCACACAAGTCGCATGAGTCTAGCCAATGAGTCTGTTAAAATAATGAGTTTAAGCCATATTTTAGAGAAATGTATCCTATTAATTGATATAAAAAAGTATAATTTTACTTATCAAATAGGAAAAGCTCAATGTAAAACATTCCATCAAGTGTGTATGAGTTGGCACGATCCAGTCCGACTCGATGCGTCCCAGTGGATCGGGTTGGCCCAGGTACGACTCGACTCATATGAGTCAATTTGATCCGGTACGATACGACAAACTATGATCACAATTTGAAAAATCACATTCTTTTGGAGTATTTTCTCGTCAAAAGGTTTTTCAGTTTTAGACTATGTCACTTTTGCATTATCATCGGAGTTGATTGTTTAAGCATGGATAACCAGGTGCCTCCTTTTATTCTTTAAGGCTTGACTAGAAATTTTCCTTGAATGCTTAAACAAACCTGCTTATGTTTATATGTTCTGTGGCCAATTTTGTAGAACTCCCAAAAGCAGAAATCTGGAACACCCAAACGCTCAACCGGTTACCGCAAGAAGAAGGTTGTGAAAGAACAGCTCCCACAGGATAGAGATCTTAATGAAGATCCAACCATGAACCTCTACTGGTCAGCACCAGTATTTCTTTTTTCTTGCAACTTCAATATTCAGCAATTTCGATACATGGGACAGGAGATAGTGCTTAAGGTTTATGTTAGTTTGTGTGGACTTTGTGTAGTACAAACCAGGGCCTGGACACTGTGGTCCCAGTGCTGCTTGTTGATGGATACAATGTTTGTGGCTATTGGCCAAAGCTGAAGAATGATTTCATGGAAGGAAGGCTGGATGTTGCTCGGCGGAACCTAATTGATGCATTAATAACATTTAGTGTCGTACAAGGTCGGTTCTATCTACTGTATTTTGACTAGTCGCATATATGAATTTATAGTACAACGTACAAAAAAATGATCCTCCTCCAATTGTTCTGTGAGGTTGGCCATTTCCTCAAGTCAGTTGTCCTATAGCTTACATTTTACAACTAAATAGGTGTTGAATAAGAATCATTCCCAACTGCCAAAGAGTTTAAAAAATGGAAGAATCTAGATCTGAACTAACTGAAGTGGACCAGGTTTGGGCGATGCCAATTTGGGCCAGCTCAGTTTGGTAGTTGAGTGATATCTGCTGCAATGCAGGTGGTGCTGCACCGCCTTGCATTGCAGCAATTTTTTCTTTTTGATTTTTTTTTTTAATGCTGGCCCCAGTGCCCCACATGCCCCACCTGTCCATATAGGCCGATCTCTGATTGGACGATCCAAAACATTCTTAAAAAATAAAAAAAGTGTTATTGGACTCGGTGCATTATGGACATTTTTTACTGTTCATTGGGCTTGATTTGATTTTTTAGAATTTTTTGGTCATCCAATCGGAGATCACCTTTACGAACAGGTGTGGCATGTGGGGCCTGACCTCAACAAAATTCAACAAGGAAAAGAATTTACGGCAATGCCCTGTGATGTAGTGCCAGGGGGCATTGCAGTAAGTATTACTCTTGGTACATTAGTTTAAACTGTTTAAAAGATTGTCGAAGGTTCTGAATATGATCAGATTAGGATTGTCTAAACTGATCTTAATCCATTTTTCGGGTTTGGATCAGCATTCCAGCCTAATCAGTTAGTTCACCTTTTCAAGTCAAATTTTCTTGATATAAAGCATTGATGAATGTAGCCCCAGGTTGAATATCTTTCCTTGATTTCTTTGTTATGGTACGGTCTTAAAACATGACAGTCATGGCTGACCCAAACAAGATCCATGATGACAAGCACCAGATTCAGTAAAAGTCCAACTCAACTGTTCAAGATTTTCTGATTCTGACTAAGGATGATGCATCTGGGTTTGATCAAATCATATTTACATTGGCATTGTTACATGAAGATGACATATTTGTCAATATCCGTGTGAATAAATGTGTTTCCTCTGCTTTCAAAAAATAAATTTGTGTTTCCTGAAATAATGGATCCTAAAATGAAATGATGAAGATCTGTGTCCATCCTTCCCTTTCTTGTGCATTATACATTTTCAGGGAAGAGGTTAAAATAGTTGGTGGTCATTCATGCTTTGACGTGATGTTAGTTTAAACCTTTGTCAATATTCCCCCTGTATGAGGACATGTTTGCACCTCAAAATATGTCTTTGCCAGTTGGAGAAAAGCTCCATGGTCACATTGAAGCCGTACAATGTAGCTGTTCTACAGATTAGAGTGCTCTGATCGTTTATGGACAATGATAACCATTTAAATACGAGTTTTAACCTTATGTGGCCTCTATTTCTTATTGAAACATCAGAGGAAAATCATGCCATTTTTTTATGTTTCCTTGACCATGCAACATAGGTGAATTCAATGCACCCGGTTAACACAATGAGTCATTGAGCAATCATAAGATAGATATATCTATGGACCCATCATCTCTGGCATCAGTTTTACTTGTATTTGCACTCAACTTCTCGTAAAATGGTCATTTCATAATAACGGCCGTTGTCCTTACAAGATGCTATCCTTATAACTGTCTTTTGGTTGGGGTGTTAACCTTGGTTTTAACCAATATCGCTGCAGAGCTAAAAGTAGTGGTGGTCTTTGATGCCATGTTTTCTGGGCGCCCAACTCACAAGGAAACATATGCTGGGTATGATTTTGAAACAGTTTCCTTTGTTTTCCTAGTGTTCAATATTTTGCCTCCAAGCAGATGTTTCATACCTTTTTTTTTAAAAAATAAACTGAAATGATGTTCTCTTGTTCAACTTGATCGGACTAAGAAGGAACGAGATTGGACTCAGTTGAAGGTGATGACTGTCTTTCATGGGAACAAAAGTGGCATAAAAAGTCATCAAAGTAAACAGAATGGGAAGAGAAGGACTCATCTCCCCCTTTGCTTGACTATATATCTGGATGTGGAAACCAGAAAAAGGAAAATTTCAGCTACCATCAAATTCTAACTTAAAAGATTTAGAAATAAAATGTAAGAATGAGAAGGGGGTAGGGTGGTGATCCATTCCAAAGACAACAAGTTCCTTTTTTCCTTGAAAGTGGATGGTACCACTGAATTATATTGAACTCAACTTCACTCAACTCAATCAAGCCTTAATCTCAAATAATGGATTCTCTGTCTCCACTCTAAAGGATTTTGGGCTCTTCTGAAAGGTTTAAAGCCTCCAAATCATATTATACTACCATCTTCCAAGTTAATTTAGGTGTACCCCTTCCTTTCTTCCCCTCTTCTATCCTAATATGCTCCACTTTTCTGACTAGAACCTCCCTAGGTCTACGCCTAACATGCCCAAACCATCTTAATGCCCCTTTTCTCAATTTGTCCTCAATTGGTACTACTCTCACCTTTTCTCTAATATACTCATTACGAATTTTATCTAGTCTAGCATGTCCGCACATCTACCTTAACATTCTCATCTCGGCAACATTCATCTTGGAAACATGTTGTCCTTTCATCGCCCAACACTCACTACCATGCAATATTGCAGATCTTATCGCCGTACGGTATAATTTTTCTTTCAACTTCGTTTGGATCTTGCAGTCACACAAGACTCCCATGGCAAGTCTCCACTTCACCTATCCTACTTTAATTCTATGGCTAATATTCTTATCGCACCCTCCATTCTCTTGGAGGATCGAACCAAGATATTTGAAATGGGTGCTTTAGGATATTGCCATCCCATCTTAGTTAACTCATTCCTTTTCGCCCATCTGACCTTCACTAAATTTATAATGTATGTATTTTGTCTTAGTTCTACATAACTTGAAACTCTTAGACTCCAAGGTGCTCCTCCAAAGCTTTAGTTTTCTAGTAACTCTCTCTTGCGTCTCATCTATCAACACGATATCATCCGCAAACATCATACATCGTATATCTTTTGGTAAATCATCCATAACTAATGCGAAAAGGTAATAACTTACTGCTGATCCTTGATGCACTCCAACAGAAATAGGAAAATCTCTTGTTTCCCCTCCAACTGTACAGACACTAGTAGTTGCTCCTTCACACATGTCTTTTAATACTTGTATATACCTATTAGATATCCTCTTGCGCTCCAACATCCACTATAAGACATTTCTTGGAACTCTATCATAAGCCTTCTCCAAATCGATGAACACCATATGTAGATCTTTCTTCATATCTCTATATTTCTCTATCAAGCTCTTAATGAGAAAGATAGTTTTTATAGTTGATCGATCTGGCATAAAGCCGAATTAGTTGACCGAGATTGTTGTGTCACAACATAAACGATATTTTACAACTCTCTCTCACATCTTCATAGTATGACTCATAAGTTTAGTTCCTTTATAAGTTAAGCAGCTATAGATGTCTCTTTTGTTTATAAAAATAGGTATAAGAGTGCTCTTCCTTCATTTATCTAATATTTTCTTAGAGACTAGGATCTTGTTAAACAGATAGATCAACTATTCCACTCCTACATCTTCTAAACATTTTCACACTTCAATAGGAATTCCATCAGGGCTACAAACTCTACTTACTTTCATCCTCTTCAATGCTTTCTTGGCTTGCGAAAATTTAATCCTCCTAGTATAGTTCATATTACGCTATGTTGTACATTCTATGCCCATTATTCCACTATGATTATTATTAAAAAGATTGTCAAAATAGCTTCTTCACCTTTCTCTAATGTCTTCATCTTTCATCAAAACATTTTCTTCACTATCCTTGATGCACCTAATTTGATTAAGATCCCGACATCTTTTCTCTCTTATTATCCTTTCTAATCTATAAATATCTTTTTCTTCTTTCTTGATTCTAAATTTCCTATACATCTTTTCAAAGGCCTGAGTTCTTGCTCGACTAACAACATTTTTTGCTATCTTGTATTGTTCATAAGCCTCATTATTATCACACTTCGGCAATCTTTTATATCATTATCTTTTAGTCTTCGCTGCCTTTTGTACCTCCTCATTCCACCACCACCTCTCCTTCGTAGGTTGGCCATGTCCTTTAGACTCTCCGAGCACTTTTTCAGCTACTTCTCTAATCTTTGAGGCCATATCTATCTATAGTATTGACCTCTAAATCCGACTTTCAGTCACCCATATTGAGAAGTTCATTCTTAAACATCACTTGCTTCATCCCCTTTAATTCTTACCACCTTGTTCTAGTAGTAGTCTTCTTTCTAAACGTACCCGAACCACCTCTTGATCTTAATATCTAAGACTACTAACCTGTGTTGACTTGTTAAGGCCTCTACGGGGATAACTTTGTAATCCTTGCATAAAGCGTGATTTGTCTTCTTTGTGAGAAAGAAGTCAATTTGGCTTATATTTTGTCCACTTTTAAAGGTCACTAAATGAGATTCTCTTTTTATAAAGTGAGTATTTGCTAGTATAAGGTCGTAGGCCATAGCAAAATCGAGGATGCTTTTTCTTTTCTTATTTCTAGTCCCAAAGCTAAAACCTCTATGAATCTTCTCATAATCCTGATGTTCACTTCCTACCTGCCCATTAAAATCCCTACCAATAAAGATATTCTCTTCATTTGGTATGTTCTGCATAAGGTCATCCATATCCTTCCAAAACTTTCATTTACTCTCATTATCTAATCCAACTTGTGGAGAATAGACACTAACTACATTAATCGCATCTCCCTTTATAATTAATTGCACTAGGATAATCCTATCTCCTACTCTCCTCACTGCTACCTGCATCTTTCAAAATCTTATCAATAATAATACCTACCCCATTCTTATTTCTCTCCTTTCCTGTATACCACAATTTGTAGTCTGTATTTCCCACTGAATTATATTAAAGTGGAACAGATAAGCATGCAATAAAGCTTTAAAAAAGGCTCACTTTAGAATCCACCTAGATGGTGAATCATTGTCTATCCTCCAAAGAGACAGAAAAGGAGGAAGTATCTATAAGACCTTTACACTATACCCTCATCCATTCCCTCACCCTACTAGAAATAAAAACGATTACTCTTTCCGGCCAGGATGCTTCCCTTATGAAGATTCTCTTGGTCCTCTCTGTCCATATCACCAAAGTGTGGCATGAAGGATCAACCAATACAACACGGTCTCCCTTAATAGGCACGGAAGTAAACCAATGCCGGATCAAGTCAGGCACATTGTTGTCTAGGGTCTTAACTTGTCGAATCTTGGCCAAAAATTCCTATAACACCTCTCTAGCAAAATTGCAGCCCACGAACAGATGATTAAGGCATTCATTGACCTCCCTACAGAAGCAGCAAGTAGAGGGTACTCACATCGAAAATGAATCAACATGTCAGTTATAAGGAGTCTACTATTGGCAATCCTCCAATGTCCAAACAAAGATCTTGACCTTCATCGGGGTCTTTGGTGCCTGATCTGACAAAAAAAGGGTGTGGGAACGATATTTTATAAAAAATATAAAAAAGAATTTTATATTTGTAATATGAATATTCTGTTTGATTCGTGACTCATGAATGATTAGTTAGATGTTGAATCAAGCATGTGGATTTGTATTGGACTCCTCTCTGTCGACCTCGGTTGATGTTAATTACACTAGTGAAGTCACTGGACACCTTTGATTAACTCCTTATACGTGATACTAAAATTAGCTATACTATAAATAAAGTTCGTCCGAAATTGAAAATGACATAATACATAGATAATTGAAATAATGAGAGTAATGAATTGAACTTTCATTAACCTGGAATATTACATATTACATAGATGCCTGGATGACCAAAAGGGCATTACAATATGACAAAACTCCGATTATAATGATTGGATTGTTACATCTTGGTTACATATATAATTGATACAACTAATGTGACGGATATGTGCTCACGATCACATATTTCATGTTCGGATAATCGATCTTACAAGTATAGTCTCGATCTACGTAATCAAATCGTAAAACCTACATCTATGGTCACGATCTGTGTTATTGGATCATCAGATTTGTATTAATGGTCGTATCGATGAGATCAGAACTTAAATTTGAGTGCATGGTTGAGATAACTAAGATTAGAACATCATTTTTAAGTCCACAGTCGAGATTACTAAGATCAGACCGTTGGATTTGAGCTTACAGTCAAGATCATTGAGATCAGACCGTTCGATTGGAGCTTATGGTTAAGATCATTAATGTCAAACCATTGGATTGAAGTCCACAGTTGAGATCGCTAAGATTAGACCGTTGGATTGGCACTTATGATCGAGATCACTAAGATCAATTTGTCAGATTTAAGTCCATTGACTAAGATCAGATCGTTAGATTGGAGCTTATGATGGAGATCATTAGATCAAACAGTTGGATTGAAGTCCACGGTTAAGATCAATGAGATTAAACCATTGGGTTGGAACTTACGGTTGAGATCAAAAAGATTAGACCGTTAGATTTATGTTCACAGTTGAGATAAGAAAGATCGGACCATTGGATTTAAGTTTACGGTTGAGATTAAAGAGATTAGATCGTTGGATTTAGGGTTACGTTTGATATAAAAAAGATCAGACCGTTAGGTTTACAGTTGAGATAAAAAAGATTCGACTGTTGGATTTAGGTTTACGGTTGAGATAAAAAAGATCAGACTGTCGGATTGAAGTTTACGATCGAGATTAAAAAGATCAGGCCGTCAAATTATGATAATGAACTTGATCGAGCGTGATCCGATAGTTGGGTTATGTTAACAGACATGATCAAGTACTATCGGACCGTTGAATTATGATAATGGGCCTAATCGGACGCGATCGAACCATTGGATTTTAGTAACGAACCTTATTGGACACAATCAAACTGTTGAGTTTAGAAACAAACATGATCGAACTGTTGGATTTTAGTAACAGGCCTGATCGGACACAATCGGACCATTGGATTTTAGTAACGGACTTGATCAGACATGATCGAAGCGTTGAGTTTAGAAACAGATCTGATCGGACGCGATCGTACTGTTATATTTTAGTAACGGGTCTGATCGGACATGATCAAACCGTTGAGTTTAGAACCGGACTTGATCGGACGCGATGGGACTGTTGGATTTTAGTAACGAACCTAATCGGACACGATCAGATCGTTGGATTTTAAGATCAGGCCAAGATCTGGAAGATCCAACCGTTAGAACTGAACTTCGGTCGAGATCGTGACGACCCGAATGTTTGAATTTTTTAAAGATTGAGCCAAGATCTGAAGGATCTGACCATTAGATTTGAACTTCGGTTGAGATCACAATTAGAATGTTGGATTTTAAGATCAGGTCAAGATTTGAAAGATCGGACCGTTAGATCTGAACTTCGGTGGAGATCACGATGATCGAACTGTTGGATTTTAAGATCGGGTCAAAGTTTGAAAGATCTGACTGTTAGATCTGGAGTTCGGAGGGATGATCCGGCCGTTGGATTTGAAGTTCGGTCGAAATCGAGACGATTCGACTGTTATATCTAAAGTTCGGTCGATATCTGGATGATACGACCGTTAGATCTGAAGTTCGGTCGATATTGGGACGACCCACTATTGGATTTGAAATTCGGTTGATATCGGGACGATTCGACTGTTGGTTCTAAAGTTCGGTCGATATCAGGACTATCCGACTGTTGGATTTGAAATCCGGTCAATATCAGGACGATCTGACCGTTAGATCTGATATCGGGACGATTTGATCGTTAGATCTAAAGCTTGATCGATATTGGAACGATCCGATCGTTGGATTTAAAATCCAGTCGACATTGGGACGATACGATTGTTGAATCTGAAGTTCGGTCAATAGCAAGACGATCTGACCATTAGATTTGAGATGCGGTCGATATCGAGACGATGTGATTGTCGAATCTAAAGTTTGGTCGATAACAAGATGACCAGACCATTGGATTTGAAATTCTGCCAATATCACTAAGATTCGACTGTTGGATTTGAAGTTCGGTTGATTTCGCCGATCGCTAGATCTGAAGTTTGGTTGATATTGGCACTATCCAACTGTTGGATTGGAAATTCGGTCGATATCAGAACAATCCGACTGTTGGATCTTAAGTTCGGTCGATATTGGGACAATTCCGATCATTGGATTTGAAATCCGATCGATATCGGGGCGATCCGACTGTTAGATCTAAATTTTGATGGATATCAGGGCGATCCGGCCATTAAATTTAAGATCCGATCGATATTGGAACGGTCTGAGTGTTGGATTTGAGATTCGGCTGATATCGCTAAGATCCAACTATTAGATCTGAAATTTGGTCGATATCAAGACAATCCGGCCGTTAGATCTGCACTTCAGTCGAGGTCGTGAGGATCCGACCGTTGGATTTCAAGATCAGGTCAATGTTTGGAAGATCTGACCGTTATATCTAAACTTTAGTCGAGATCATAATGATCCGACCATTGGATTTTAAGATTGGTTCAAGATCACGAAGATCTGACCGTTAACTTTAAAGTTTGGTCGATATTGGAACGATCTGACCGTTGGATCATAAGATTGGGTTACGATCATGAAGATCAGATCGTTAGATCTAAATTTTGGTCAATATCAGAATGATCTGACCATTGGACCGAATAGATATGATGTAATCGTCCAATTGATGCGACTAGATTAAGGTCACGACGGACCACACCACGATCGACATGATTAAGTCATTTGATGGATGAGCTTGGTTGTGAGGGACTTAATCGATGTAATTAAGTCATTGTATCAGTAAGTTTGGTGACATGCTTTAAGAACACAGGACTTGACAACATATGTTAATAATTTGTGTCATATTGACCAATTATATGTTAATTGACCTTATGTCATACTAACGTAAACGTGACACGTAATTTAATAGGATTTTCTCAAATCAGTCCCTACAATCTTTTTAAATTCCATATATGTCCCTTGCTTCTTAAAAATTTTAAATATATCTCTATAATCCTCCGCCGTTCTAAGATATAAGCCTGCGGTAAGTGGCCATTCGAAAAAGAGATGACAGAGGAAAATGTTGCTATTTGAGTGCGTCAAAGGTCAAAAATACCCATGACGACATGTTTTTATGCACCCCATCTTCGCAATTCAGCGAGCTTCGGTCGCTGAACGTGCTTCAACTCGACGACAACCGCTTCTCCAGGCCAATCCCCGTGTCGATAGGGCAGTTGAGCAAGTTGTACGAGCTGCGCCTGTCATACAACTCCCTCTTTGGGGGGATACTGCCGGAGCTGGGCCAGCTGCACGAGTTGCAGAGTGTGCTGGACCTCAGCCACAACAACTTGAGCGGGGCCATCCCCATGTCCCTGCGGTCCCTGTCGAAGCTAGAGGTGCTCAACCTTTCCCACAACTTGCTGAGCGGGGAGATCCCCAACCAAATCGGCAAAACGAGCAGCCTGGTGAGCCTCGACCTCTCCTACAACCAGCTGCAGGGACAGCTGGACACGCGGCTCTCTCACTGGCCATCGCAATCCTTCGTCTCCAATGTCGGCCTCTGCGGGCCCCCCTGCAGCCATGCAGCGGCAGGGTTGGCATTGACGGCCGCCGTTGCCACAACTCCATTCCTAATGTGACGTCTGTGGCTTTGATCTCGTTGACTTCGACGGTGCTGGTGATTGACCTCGTGGCTGGCATCGTTTTAGTGCTTCGGCGGTGTTCTTTGAGGAGGCATCGGGAGCTGAACTATGCGTATTCCTTGAGCTCCTCCCTTGTGCATCGCCATCTGATCCTGAAGGGGTCCATACACGGGGAGGAAGAGGTCGCCGATGATGCCAGGGCCCAGGATCGTGAGGATCATCTCACTGCCGTTGGACAGATAGGTGGCCGCCAGGAACATGAGGTACCCGTACACCAACAGGAGGAAGAGGTTCCCCACCGTCGTGGTCGTGCAGGGGAGCACCCCGTACGTTTGCTTGCACGCGCCCTCCGCGGAAGCGGCGGAGGCAGAAACCCTGTCCAGACGCAAGATCCCCTACGATCTGAGTCCTCCGGACGAGATCCCATCGGAGACCGGATCCGCGGAGGCGCCGCGGTGGGTGAGGAGCAGGCGGCTGTGGGCGGCGCTGGAGGCCAGGAGCAGCAGAAGGAGCACGACGAGGAGAGGGGCGAGCAAGGAGCAAAGCGCCGCCCCCGGCGAGAGGCCAACGTCGAGGCAGGTGGCCGACCTCCTGCTGCACGTCTCCATCAAGGGGAGCAGGGAGGGGTCTAGGAAGAAGGGGCCTGCGGTGGCGTAGGGCACCCGCGCTGCTACCCTCCTTCCCTCCTCTTCCTCTGCATCCTATCTTTCCTCTCAGCTCACTTTGATCAGACTGAGTACAGATAAACTCGAGGGTACATGGGTCTTTTTCAGGCTATGGTTAAACTTAACCATAGTTACGTTCACCTCTACCCAATGCCTACGTTAAGAATTGAACGGGGGGCCATATCTTAGAACGGCGGATGATTATAGGGATATATTTAGAAAATTTAAGAAGCAAGGGACATATATGTAATTTGGAAAGATTGTAGGGACTGATTTGGAAAAATCCCAATTTAATAACATGTATCACATCAATAAGTTGTATAATTTTATGTCACCTTAATATAAACATGTATGATCAAATGACATATGTTTTTTATAACATATGTGATTTAATAACATAACATATGTTAATGCACTAATGTGTTAATAGACTTTATGTCACATTAACATAATTGAACTGTTGGATTGAATTACACCCTCTAGATGTGATCCTTATATGTGATTAATCATGTATGACCATCACAATTAAGATTATATGGTCATAATGTTTATGTCATATCATGTTAATATATTATGATGTTACAAAGAACATATAACATAACATATTAAGACACATGCTGGGTTAAGATAAAACTTAAAACGCAAACCAAAAAGAGGAGAGGGGGCGGAAGCCTACCACTCTCAGAGTAAAGAGTCCTTACCGTAAGGAACTCTTAACCTTGCCCCTTCTTCTCTCCTCCTCGAATAAGGACCCCTTAGGAGCTATTTATAGCCTCCCACGGAGGCGGTTAGAAGCCAAGAGACTCACCCTCACCGGATGGAGGTTACATTTATTCCTGCACTAAGAATCCAAATGTAAGTCCTACCCTCACTGGGTGGAGGTTACATCTATTCTGGCGCTAAGAATTCAAGTGTAAGTCCTACCCTTACCGGGTGGGAGTTAAGAAGAAAAAAAAAAGAAAAAAGAAAAATTGTCCGCGGGAGTTATTCTTTTTGACAAAGTCTTTTCTCTACCCTCACTGGGTGGAAGTTACCATGGGAGGAGGTACGATGGTGAAGAATCCTACTTAAAGTAGGATTCTTTTCTCTCACTTTTTTAATAACAATAAAAAAAATTCTGCCTCCTGTTTTCTTTTTTTAGTTCCTGACTATCCTAGGATAGTGGGAGGAGGAGGGGGGCGTAGGCCCCATCCCACCCTGACCGGGCCGGGTGGGACTTCTCCACTTGGTGAGGGTGGAAAGTCCACCCGCAGATGGACTCTTCCCCTTCCTCATCTTTATCTTCTTCTTCTTCTTCTTCCCTTTTTTTTTTTTTCCCGGTTTCCCAACTGTCCTTGGACAGTGGACAGTGGGGTGAAAAAGGAGGGGGGGCGCAGGCCTTCACCTACCCTCACCGGGTGGGATCCTTCCAGCCGGTGAGGGTAGGGAGTCCACCCGTGGGTGGACTCTTCCTCCACCAGGTTTCTCTTCCTCTCTTTATCTCTATCTTCCTTTTTCTTTTCTTTTTTTTTTCCTATTTACATGCAGGATAGGGGCTGTACCCCTCCTGGGCTGCGCCTGCCTTGCTGGGTACTCCTGCTGTTGCACCGTCTTCTGCTGCTGCTTCTGCTGCCGCCGCAGGGCATCCCTGCTGTTGGTGCTGCTCCAGCTGCTGCATTGGCTTCTCGTGGTGCTTCCGTTGCAGCTGTCAAGCCCTGGTGGGCTTCCTATTGTTGCCGCCTGCCCTTGTTGGGGTTCTTGTTGCCTCCTCCAGCCCTAATTTTGGGCATTTGCTGCAGCCGACTGCCCCAGTTGGGGCATTCATTGCCTCCGCCAGCCCTACATTAGGGCATTTACTGCAGGGGAGTTAACTTTCATACAAGGTATGTTTAATTCCTTGAAAAAAATTATTTTCAAATTGCATTCTCCATTAAGGGGGGAAACTAAGTGGTGCAAATAAATCCCCCCCATAGCTTGTGGGTCGAAGACAAAGTTGAAGGCATGGGAATTAACTTTTCATACAAGGTATATTTAATTCCTTAAAAAAAAATATTTTCAAATTGAATTCTCCATTAAGGTGGGAAATTAAATGGTGCAAACAAATGTCCTCCACAGGCTGTGCGTCGGAGACAAAGTTGAAGGTGTGCAACTTATGTGGTGCAAATAAATCCCCCCCATAGCTTGTGGGTCGAAGACAAAGTTGAAGGCATGGGAATTAACTTTTCATACAAGGTATATTTAATTCCTTGAAAAAAAATATTTTCAAATTGAATTCTCCATTAAGGTGGGAAATTAAATGGTGCAAACAAATGTCCTCCACAGGCTGTGCGTCGGAGACAAAGTTGAAGGTGTGCAACTTATGTATGCTCTAACATCACCAGTTAATTTGGATATCAATTAACTCGTTGAGAATTCATCGAGGATTCATAAGCTTCCTTCTTCATGTCATGTGAATCATGCAATAAGCTTCATTCAAGACTTTCAAAATTCTATCATTCTTCGAAAACACAATGTGTTTAAAATTCTTAAAATCTCAATAACATGAAGAGCCAAAGCTTTATTATTAACCAAAGAGCATCATCGGCTTGATCAAATGAAGTGTTAAACATCTAGACTCGTATGGAGCTGTCGGAGTTTGACAATCCTCAACTTTAGAACTTCTTCGCTAATTGTCATTCCACAAACATACCAATTTTTTTTTGAAGTCACTTTTTCTCTTTTTTTATATTGGATAGAGACCTTTTTACCCTTAGATGCCCCCCTTTTTAAAAGAAACAACTAAGTTCGTCAAAGCATTTTCTCATTTTCTGTAGTCTCTTTTCATTTTATTTGCATGTTTTTTGTAGGGATTCGTACAGCTGGGCCCTTCTCTCTCTTTTTTTTTTTGACCTAGTCAAAGACCTTTTTACCCTTAGATGCCCCCCTTTTAGAGGAACAACTAAGTTTGTCTAAACATTCCTCTCTCTCTCTCTCTCTGTGCATCTGAAAATGACTATGAATTTGTTACTCGTGTAACATCGTGCTTTTCTGTGTACGTGTATATACCTTTTTTCTGGACGGTAGAGAATTACGACCTCTAAGGGTCATTTTTTTGTTCGGTAGAGAATTACAGCTTCTCTAGGGCTGTAGGTTTAGATTGATTCTAGAATATGGAGATTGTTTGGAATATGGCAATTTTACGACATATGAGAGTTTAATTGCCGAATGGGTGGTTTCTACTTCAAGGTTTGAGGTTTGATACTCAAAATGATGGTTTTGCACTAAGGTTCAAGGTTTAATTCAGATATGGTGGTTTCCTACCGAGGTTTGAGGTTTAGCACCCAATATGGTGGTCTCTTACTAGGGCTTGAGGTTTAATATCCAAATATGGCGGTTTCCTACTAGGGTTGGAAGTTTAGTACCCAAATTGATGGTTTCTCACCAAGGTTTGAAGTTCTATATCCTAAAAAAAGGATTAATGGTTTAGTATCAAGGATTCAAGGTTCGCGGTTTAATACTAAAGTATGCGGTTTAGTACTAACATTTGGTGGTTTAATACCAAGGATTGGTGGTTTAATACCAAGGTTCGCGGTTTAGTGCCTAAGTATATGGCTTTGTACTGAAGATTGGTGGTTTGATACCGAGGATCAGTGGTTTAGTACCAAAGTATGTGGTTTTGTATCAAAGATTGGTGATTGGGTGGTTTGATATTAATGATCGACGGTTACTACCAAGGTTGCGGTTTAATACCAAAGTATATGGTTTTGTATCAAAGATATGAGGTTTAATATTAAAACTTGGCGATTTGATACTAAGGTTTGCGGTTTAGTGCCGAAGTATGCGGTTTTGTACCGAAGATTGGTGGTTTAATACCAATGATTGGTGATTTAGTATCCAAGCAATGGGTTTAATACCAAGCATTGATAGTTTGACACCAAAGGTTAGTGGTTTAATACCAAGACTTAGGTTTAACACCCATAATTTAGTGCTTGGATACCAAAGATTGATGGTTTAATACCAAACTCCATCAGAAGTTACTCGAGAGATTTAACCAAGGGAATTTAGTGGTATGGACCATCCTCTCGGAAGACAAGTATGTATCTTCGAGGGCAAACAATTGCACAATCTCATCATTCAATGGGCTATAAATGCCTTTGAATTGATAGGTATTCTATAGCTATACATACTCTTTATAAGAAAAGCTTGAGATTTTGAATGAATATCCCAATCTCTATTTTGTTGGCGCTGCCTCTGTAGCCTCTTTAGGGGAGCTTTTTGCGAATCATTTGAGGCATTCACAACAAGTATGGTCTTTGTGTTGTCAAAGGCCGATTCAACATCCATATGGACCAAGATATACTTGAATTTTGGTCTATTAAAGAATTTAGGCTTCCCTAGGACCGTAAGATTGACTTTGCATCTTAGGATTTAAAGGCTCCTTGAACCATGCAATTGTTGACTTTTAGGATTTAAAGGCTTCTCGGACCATAATGCAGGCATATCCTTCACGGAAGAAAATAAAATGGCATTTGTGAACCCATTAGGGGTCCATAGATGGATGTTTTATCGGGGATGGAGATTCAACAATGCCCCCTTTTCTTTCCCGACCCAGAATGTGGTCTAGGAGGATTCACTTACTGATGCCTCATGTTTAATCTTCCTTGTTGGATCAATTCTTCTACAACATCCTTGAAGATGAAACAATCTTTAATACTGTGCCCCTGAAGTTTGTGATAAGGACAATAACTGAGGTTCTTTGCCTTATCTGGCTTTCTATGTTCCTTTGCCTCGAGTAACTTTATGAAGCCTTTACTTTCAACAATCTTGAATATCTCTTTTGTTTTGTCCTTTGGGAGTGATAGTGCGTCTGAAGTCTTTGTGACAATGATTTGCCACCTTTTTTCTCAACATGTTCTTCAACAAGTTGCGTCTTCTGGACCTCCATCGAGGGGTTATAAGAGACAATTTTCATGTTACAGTTGGCGTCCTTTTCGTCAACACGGTTTTCTTCACATCGCGTTTTAAACTGTTCTTCTCTGTTGAGGACCATGCCTTTACGAACACCATTAGAGGACTAGCACATCGGCTAGATGTCAGGTAGTCTTAGTCCATGAGAATTTCAACGTAACTTGAAGCTTCCAATATTATCTGAGAAGTACCTTTTGTAGCAAGATCGATAAGATTTACTAGCTCAGGACTTCTCGGGAGATCATTAGTAGAGGAGTTTCATGTGATGACTGCTTTTCATCATCCTCCACATTCAGGGCTGTTGATAACTTTCTCCCTAGTTGCTCAACAAGTTTGGTTAATTGTAGTTGCTGCCAACGAATTGACTCTATGCTTTTAACTAGTCGAGTTTCTTGTTGACGCAATTGTTTCAACTCCTTGTAGAGTTTCTCAAGTGCTTTTGTAGTCATAATCTCTTGGAGGACTTGTGGTGGAACACATGTGCTTCCCGTTCATCAACTTGTTGTAACTGAGAGCTCGTAAGGGTCTCGTGAACAACATCCACGATAAAAGTTACCTTAGCTTTTGTATGGGGTCGAGGTGGTTCGACCAAATATTTCTCCATATTTATATTCCCATCGACAATAAGCTCCTCTATTATGTCTTTGAAGACATAACGATCATCCATTGTGTGAATTGACATGCGATGATACACACATTAAGTTGACTCATTGACTTTATTCCTTTTTTGTCGGTTTTCGAGGCTCGGCAAAGTGACCAATCCCTCTTTAAAGCATATATTAAAAAGCTCTCGAGTCTTATCCTTTGGAAATGAGTAATACCTTTACAACTTTTCAATCAAGGGTATGGGATTTTCACTTTCTTGGTTTGACTGCTGGGAACCGCATTTTCCTTCTCTAGTATTGTGGCAAAGTTAAGAGAATTGACTTCATTGGTGCTCCTTTCTTTAATGGCCGCACTTTTTCAGGCTAACATGCTAGGATTGTCAGCAAAAGCACTTCGATCTCAGCCACAGTGCTGTTGAGATGATCAAATATTTTTATATGTGCTCCTATTAAATTTTCACTGATTTTTGGCTTAAGCCTTCTCTTACAGAGTTTTACTGCATCTTTGTGAGATGGTGGATTGTTACACTTTATGCTCATGTCCTGCCATCATTTGATAAAGTCTAGGCCAAACTCATTTTATTTTGTTTGATGAAAATGGGTTCTGCAAGTGTGATCTTCCATTCTGTCATTCAAAATCTATCAAGAAATTTCTTTTGCATCTCATCCCAATTGGCAACAGAATTGAGCTTAAGCTTGGAGTACCATTGAAAAGTGACACCTACAAGTGAAGTTGCGAAGTACCTTAACATGTATGATTCATTGTTGCTAGCTCTCCCAACTCCATAATGTAACGAGCCAAATGTTCTTGGGGCTGCCCATTTTCATCAAACTTTGTGAACTTTGAAATTTTAGGATGATCAATCGGAAGCTTTTTAAATTGGTGACGGGTGGGGTATGACACTTGGTATAAATCAAAAGTAACGATCCCCTCGTCTTGCTCAGCTATTTTGGTTTTTATGATTTGTTCAATCATGGCTTTTTGTAAGACTGCTGCAGCCTCACCTATGGGTGTATGTGATTGCTGCACATTCTTATTTAACTCCCCTGAAGGAATTTCAAGCAAATTTTCTGGAGCTAAATTTGCATCATCGGTCAATGCTTGGATCGTTGTTGTAATTGGTGCATTTCCGCCGTGAACTATCCTCTGTGAGGTTGGATTTGTTTGAGCTGTTGATGGCATGTTTATTCTCATATCCCAACTTTGCATGAAGCTTTGCAAGAGAGCTTTAAGGGCATGGTTTTCTTGAATAAGATCTTGGGGAGACATTCTGGAAGTCACATTTATCCCATGTTGATTTTGTTGATGCACTTCGTTTTGACTATTTTCATGGTCTTCAAACCCATCATACTCTCACTGTTCTTTTGGATCATCTTCTGTATTATCCTGCTGTGGCTTAGACAACATGTTCCTCCCTTGTAGCCATTCTGTGGCCTGTACTACAAACCTAGATGTGTCTCTTGGCCGATTAACATCATTGGCTACTTCATGAGGATCTTCATGCAATGTTGATAGGCGATTATTGCTGCTAGAATCATAGCAGCTAAAAATCTTCATTGAATTGCCATATATTTGAATAGCTCTCCTCTTCTTCATTGGTGGACGAGCTGACACACTCAAACAGTCGAAGACTGAAATTCTCGGTTCACCCTTATGAGGTTCATGAAGACCTTTATTTACTTCTTTCAAGTTCTTTTTCTTCTCGAGAAGTAAACTCAGTCATTCTCCTGTTGTGATGTAGCAAGGGCAACCCTAGCCTCTCTGATTTTTCGGGCCTCTTTAATGACCTAAATTTTCTTCATGTATGGTTTGGAATCCTCCACAGAGTTTCCCCTTCTTCTGGGAGCTTTGACATTCTTCTTATGCCCCCAGACTTTATCTAAGATCTTGGAGTGCTTAGGCTGAAGCTCTGCTTTATCCTCGTGAACCTTTGGGAGGATCTTAAAACAGTTTTGTACAGAAATCGTTGGTACAAGACATTTCTTTGGAATCCTCATCTTGCGCCCATCTATATGTACTCGCAGACCGCCAACAATGACCGTTCTGCGGGAGGTAGTACTTGTGGAAGTCCTCCGATGGTGCTTAGATTTATGCCTTTTATTGGGCGAAGAGGCAGTGACCTGAACGCCGATAGTATAGACACTGAAATTTAGACTTCCTACTGGATTTGCAGTCTTCTTGTAAGATGCTCTGGGCTTTGAGCTCAATGTCGATGGTTGTCATCTTCCTTGGCAGGAACTACCCCAAGGAAGTTAGGAGACCCAACCACTGCGGGAAAGTCTCCGAAACACAACGGCTTTTCCAGATAGCCATAGTGAACATGGTTTGCCACAACTAGAGGTCCATAAGAAACCTTAGACGTTGCTGCTAGTGAATGAGAATTCGCACGAACACTGTCTGAAATTTAGAAATGCCAAACAGAAAACCTGCAAGAATAGACATAGAATTAGCCATTTCGCAATGTTGGCATTTTGGTAGCATCAATATCACTCAAGGGGAAAGATGAAAGAAGAGAGGAGTCCCACCGGGCGTGCCATCTATGGGAATGATATTTTATATATAAAAAATGTTTTAATATGAATATTCTGTTTGATTCGTGACTCATGAATGATGAGTTAGGTGTTGAATCAAGCGTGTGGATTTGTATTTGGACTCCTCTCCATTGACCTCGGTTAATGCTAATTATACTAGTGAAGTCGCTGGACACCTTTGATTAACACCTTCTACATGATACTGAAATTAGCTATACAATAAATAAAGTTCGTGCGAAATTGAAAATGACATAATACACAGATAATTGAAATAATGAGAGCAATGAACTGAATTTTCATTAACCTGGAATATTACATATTACAAAGATGCCAAGATGACCAAAGGGGCATTACGATATGACAAAACTCCGACCATAATGATCGGATTATTACATCATGATTACATATGTAATTGATATAGCCAATGTGACAGATATGTGCTCACGATCACATATTTCATATTTGGATCATCGATCATGCAAGTGTAGTCTCGATCTACGTAATCAAACTATAAAACCTACATCTAGAGTCACGCTCTGTATGATCAGATCATCTGATTTGTATTAACGATCGAATCGATGCGATCAGACCGTAAAATTTGAGTGCATGGTTGAGATCACTAAGATTAGAACATCAATTTTAAGTATGCAGTCGAGATCACTAAGATTAGACCGTTGGATTTGAGCTTACAGTCAAAATCACTGAGATCGGACCGTTGGATTGGAGCTTATGGTCAAGATCATTAAGGTCAAACCATTGGATTGAAGTCTATGGTTGAGATCGCTAAGATCAGGCCATTGGATTAGAACTTATGGTCGAGATCACTAAGATCAGACCATTGGATTTAAGTCCACGGCTAAGATCAGTGAGATCAGATCGTTAGATTGGAGCTTATGATGGAGATCATTAAGATCAAACCATTGGATTGAAGTCCATGGTTAAGATCAATGAGATCGGACAGTTGGATTGGAACTTATGGTTGTGATAAAAAAGATCAGACCGTTAGATTTATGTTCATAGTTGAAATCAAACCATTGGATTTAAGTTTACAATTGAGATTAAAGAGATCAAACTGTTGGATTTAGGTTCACAGTTGAGTTAAAAAAGATTAGTCCGTTAGGTTTACGGTTGAGATCGTAAAGATCTGGCCATTGGATTTAGATTTACGGTTGAGATTAAAAAGATCAGCTTGTTGATTTTACGGTTGAGATTAAAAAGATCAGACCGTCGGATTGAAGTTTATGATCAAGATAAAAAAGATCAGACCATTAGATTATGATAACGGACTTGATCGAGCGTGATCAGACCACTGGATTATGGTAATAGACTTGATCAAGTACTATCAGACCATTGAATTATGGTAATGGGCTTAATTAGCGATCGGACCAATGGATTTTAGTAATGGACCTGATCAGACATGATCGAACCGTTAAGTTTAGAAACAGACTTGATCAGACTGTTGGATTTTAGTAACGAGCCTGATCGGACACGATCGGACCATTGGATTTAAAAAACGGACCTGATCAGACACGATTGAATCGTTGAGTTTAGAAACGGACCTAATTGGACGCGATCAGACTGTTAGATTTTAGTAACGGGCCTAATTGGGCACAATCGAACTGTTGAGTTTAGAAACGAACTTGATTGGACGCAATCAGACTCTTGGATTTTAAGATTGGGTCAAGATTAGGAAGATCTGACTGTTAGATCTGAACTTCGGTCAAGATCGTGATGACTATATATATATATATATATATATATTTAAAAGATTGAGTCGAGATCTGGAAAATCTGACAATTAGATCTGAACTTCAGTTGAGATCGTAACGATCAGATCGTTGGATTTTAAGATCGGGTTGATATCGGGATGATTCGACCATTAGATTTGGGGTTCGGTCGATATCGGGACGATCTGACCGTTGGATTTGAAGTTCGGTCGATGTCGAGACGATCCAAACGGTAGATTTGAAGTTTGGTCGATAATGGGAAGATCGGGCGATATCGAGAGGATTCGACTGTTAGATCTTAGGTTTGGTCGGTATTGAGACGATTCAACTGTTGGATTTGAAATCTAGTCGATATCAGGACGATCCGACCATTGGATATGAAGTTCGGTCGCTATCGAGATGATCCAACTGTTAAATCTGAAGTTCGGTCGATATCGAGACGATCCGACTGTTGGATTTGAAATTCGGTCGATATCGCTAAGATCTGACTGTTAGATCTAACATTCGGTCGGTATCAGGACGATTCAATCGTTGGATTTGAGATTCAGTCGTTATCGCCAAGATTTGATTGTTGGATTTGAGTATCGATCGTTATCACCAAGATTTGACCTTTGTATTTGAGTTTTGGCCAAGATCCAACTGTTGGTTTGAGATTCGGTCGATGCCGCTAAGATCCGATCGTTAGATTTGAGTTTCGGTTGATATCGTCAAGATCCGACCGTTGGATTTGAGTTTCGGTCGATATCGTCAAGATCTGATCGTTGGATTTGAGATTCGGTCGATATTGTCAAGATCTGACAGTTGGATTTGAGCTTCGATCGATATCGGCAAGATCCGACCATTAGATTTGAAATCCGATCAATATCAAGACAATTTGACTGTTAGATCTGGACTTCGATCGAGGTCGTGACGATCCGACCGTTGGATTTCAATATTAGGTTAAGATCTGGAAGATCCGATTGTTAAATCTGAACTTTGGTCGAGATCGTGATGGTCCGACTATTGGATTTTAAGATTGGTTTAAGATCACGAAGATCGGACCGTTAACTATGAAGTTCGGTCGATATTAGAACGATTTGACCATTGGATCATAAGACTTGGTTACTATCATGAAGATCGGACCGTTAGATCTGAAATTTGGTCGATATCAGAACTATCTGACTATTGGACTGGATAGATATGATGTGATTGTCCAATTGATGCAACCAGATTAGGGTTACGACGGATCACACTAGGATCCACATGATTAAGTCATTTGATTGATGGGCCAGGTTTTGAGTGATTTAATCGCATCGATTAAGTCATTATATCAGTAGGTTTGTGGTTAATCATGTGTGATTAGCACCTATGACACAAAATTTTAATGACATGATTTAAGAGCACATGACTTGCGAACATATGTTAATAATTTGTGTCATATTGACCAATTATATGTTAATGGGCCTTATGGCAGACTACATAAACGTGACACGTAATTTAATAACATGTGTCACATCAATAAGTTGCATGATTTTGTGTCTTCTTAATATAAATGTGACATATGTCAAATGACATGTTTTAGATAACATATGTGATTTAATAACATATGTATTTAAATAACATATGTTAATACACTAATGTGTTAATGGACTTTATGTCACATTAACATAATTGAACCGTTGGATTGAATTACGTCCTTTGGATGTAATCCTTGTATGTGATTAATTATGTATGACCATTACAATTAGGATTATATGGTCATAGTGTTTATGTCATGTCATGTTAATGTGTTATGATATATACAAAGAACATATAACATAACATATCAAGATACATGCTGGATTGATATAAAACTTAAATCCAAATCAAAAAGAAGAGGGGGGGGCAACGCCTACCACTCTTAGAGCAAAGTGTCCTTACTACAAGGAACTCTTAACCTTGCCCTTTCTTCGCTCCTCTTCAAATAAGGACCCCTTAGGGGGTATTCATAGCCTCCTACAGAGGCGGTTAGAATTCAAGAGGCTCACCCTCACCGAGCGGAGGTTACATTTATTCCTGCGCTAAGAGTTCAAGTGTAAGTCCTACTCTCATTGACTGGAGGTTATATTTATTCCGGTGCTAAAAATTTAAGTGTAAGTCCTACTGTCACTGGGTGGGAGTTAAGAAGAAAAGTAAAAAAATGAAAAAGGAAAACTGTCTGCGGGAGTTATTCTTTTTGACCAAGTCTTTTTTTCCACCCGCACTAGGTGGAAGTTACCATGGGGATAGGCACCCGGTGAGGGTGAAGAATCCTACTTAAAGTAGGATTCGTTTCTCACTTTTTTAATAACAATAATAATTTTTTTTTTTTTGCCTCCTTTTTTTTTGTGTTCCCAACTATCTTAGGACAGTGGGAGGAAGAGGGGGGCGCAGGCCCCATCCTACCCTCACCAGGTGGGGTCCACCCGCAGATGGAATCTTCCACTTCTTGATCTTTATCTTTTTTTTTTTTTTTTTGGTTTTCCAACTGTCCTTAGACAGTGGGCAGTCTGGTGAAAAAGAGAGGGGGGGGGGGGTAGGCCTTCACCTACCCTCACCGGGTGGGATTCTTCCACCCGGTGAGGGTAGGGAGTCCCTATTGTTGCCGCCTGCCCCTGTAGGGGTTCTTGTTGCCTCCTCCAGCCCTAATTTTGAGCATATGCTGCAGCCGACAGCCTCAGTTGGGCATTTATTGCCTCCGCCAGCCCTACATTAGGGCATTTGCTGCAGGGGAATTAACTTTTCATACAAGGTATGTTTAATTCCTTGAAAAAAATTATTTTCAAATTGAATGCTCCATTAAGTAGGGAAATTAAATGGTGCAAACAAGGAGTGATCGAGTTCCTCCCTCTACAATAAAGCTATAAGACGACATGACAAGAAAACCTCTCGGGGATCCCAACCCCATTGCAAAGTATGAGGGTGAGAAACATCAACCAAATAGGCCTGAAGAGTCTTCAACAATGTTGCCAAATCCCAAATCTCCTCTTCTCGAAGGTTCCTTCTGAATAGAGGGGTCTACTCCCTCCTTCCATGGGGCGGTCCAGAACCTGCTCCACCAAAGCCTTAGGATGGGCAGAAATGGAAAAAAGAGCTACATCCTCATTAGTCCACAAATCAACTTCTACCATCACCTACAGAGATGTGAGTAGCAAGGTAGGAAGAATCGGGGATCGGGCACGGATCGGCCCGGTTTAAATTGATCGGATCGGCAGATCCGATCCGATCCTGATCGATCCCAAGCTGATCTGGATCGGTCCCCCATTTTTTATTTTTTTAATTAAAAAATTGGTCCGATCTCAGCCCGATTGTGACCGATCCCAACCAATCTTGTCCGATCCTGATCGATCCTAACCTATCCTGACCGATCCCGGCCTAGACCTGTGGATCGGGGATCAGGATCGGACCTGTTCGGACCAAAACCGATCAGATTGGTTGATCCGATTCGTACCGATCCTGCCTTCCTTGTGAGTAGCAACATGGATGACGTTTGCAGCCTACAAGATGTCGTTCCAAACATAGGAGACCTTATAATCCACCTGTAGGTGAAAAACCCAAAGTCTCCCCCAGTATAATACTTCTCTCTAATCACATCAAGTCAAAGCCCAAATTGATTGGTGCCAAGCTTCCACAAGCATTTTGTTACTAAGGCTAGGTTGAAGTCACATATGCTTTTGATATGAACTCCTCCATTTTGCTTGCTCTTACAAACTCTACCCCATCCAACGTCATACAAGGATGGCAGTATCGATATGTACCGATACTGGTATCGGGCGTTTCGGACCAGATCGGCCCATTTCTGCCCGGTACCAGCTAATAACAATTATTTTTTATTTTTTTAGTGTAAATGACTGGTATTGGGATGCTCCCCCCGTATCAATATCGGTACCAACCGATATCGATATGTATTGGCCGATACGTATCGGTATCGGCTTATACTGCCAACCATGACCTTATGACCTCCTCCCCTAGAAGATTGTGTGCAAAAAAGACAACAAGTTCTACATATGCGCTTGTTTGGAACCTGACCTAGCTATCTCTCCTATCAGATTTTTATTAAATCCTATCGTTGTCTTTTTGTTTTATTTGGAGAAATATGGGTCGGTTTTATGTATTTTATTTCTTGGACTATGAGAGCTTTGGATTAGTCCTCAGGGAGTTCGGGACTTTGGATTAGGCGAAGATCTGAGTATATGATCTCTCTCCACTGACCTCGGTCAGTGTTAATTATGTCGAGCAACTGCTTGACAACCCTTGATTAACCGTCCGTTGATGCCCTTGTAACATGCAACACTACTACTACAGACAGCAGATGCATATGAAGGTATGTTTTATGTTAAGCTTTTGGCCTCACCCAAGTTTAGGATGGGTTTATAATTGATTGGGAGACTTTTTAAAAGGTTTTGGATTGACTCCGAATTATATGGATTTATTCCAAGCATTTTAGACCTATAAGGGTATTTTCGTAATTATGCCAAGTTGGAGGATATAGGGGCATTATGGTCACTTTAGTGTGTGAGGTGAGTTTTAATAACTTACGAAGGTTTCAAAACCTTAGGAGGTATTTTATAGTTATTTTAAGTGTGTTTGGGTTGTAAGGGTATTTTGGTAATTTTACCCGGAATTGGGTTTCTAGACTTAGGTCCCGTTTGGTATCGGGATAAGCCAGGGATAAGGCTTGTATATCCCCGTTCCTCGTTTGGCATTGCAAAAAGTCACGAGGATAAGAGGGGTTAAGGGGGATAGGGATAAGGGAGCTTAACCCCATTTTTGGGGTTAGATATGGGGATAACTTATTCCACCAAAAATGTGGAATAACTTATCCTCGCCCCTTAACCTCATTGTTACCCTCATTTGCCCCTTCTCTTGGTTCATAAAATAATAATATATTTAACTATAATAATTACTTTATTACTATCTAATGACGTTAAATATATTATTAAATAAAATTCTTAATCAAATCGATACCACCTATACAATATATTATTATATTTATCTTATATATCATTATCTTTAAATAGTGCTAATAAGTATTTTAATATATTATTATATATAATATAATATCATATATTATTATCTTAAATTAGTATTTGTACTTAAATTATTAGTATTAGTACTAATAAGTATTAGTATTACATCGTATTCTTAAAATAGTAATATAATTAACTCTAATAACAACTTTATTTCTAGTTAATGACATTATGTCATTAAATAGAAATATGAATCAAGCCAATACGGATGGAATATATTATTATACTAAATAATAGTAATAAGCATCTTTAATATATTATTATACATAATATAATAATATATATTATTATTTTAGATAGTACTAATAAGTTTTTTAATATATTATTATATATTATAAAATAACATATATTATTATCTTAAATTAATATTAGTACTTATATTAGTAATATTAGTACTTACATACTAATATTAGTATTAATAAGCATTTGTACTACATTGGATTTATAAAATAATATACTTAAATTCAATAACGGCTTCATTACTAGCTAATGACATAATGTGTACTTTAATATATACTTAAATTCAGTAATACTTAAAATAATATATATAATACTTAAATAAATCTATAAGCATGTTTAATATATTTTATATGTAATATAATAATATACATTATTATTTTAAATAACACTAATAAATATTTTAATAGATTATTATATAATATAATACATATATTATTATCTTAGATTAGTATTAGTACTTACATACTAGTATTAGTACTAATAGACATTAGTATTACATTGGATTTATAAAATAATAATATAATTAACTTTAATAATGGTTCATTTAATATATTGAATAATACTATTAAGTATATTTAATATATTATTATATTCTAATTATATGTTAATTATGTGTAGTATAAATTGAGTGCCTTTAAAATATAATTAAATTCAATAACTTGAATTAAGTATGTTTAGTGTATCATGATACGAGTAATAAAAAATAAAAAAATATTTATACTTAATATACTACATATATATTGAATATATAGTTATATTACATAAAATAATATAATACCCATGTTACTTTATATTAGAATGGTAGCAATGTCTTTTTCACAACTTATCTTCCGTACTGTGCTCATTTTCACCAAATAGAGAATCGGATTAACTTTTTTCTTATCCCCTCACATACCAAACACATCACAGAATAAGGATAGGGATAAATTATTCTAGGTTAATTTATCCCTATTCTTCCCTTTTTCTATCCCGATACCAAACAAGACCTTAAAGTCTATTTTTGGGTATTTTTGTAATTAGGTTGCATTAGGGTCATTATGGTCATTTTATGTTTTTTTTTTAACATTTTAGGAAAACTTGAAGATCCTTAGGATGTATTTTAGGATCATTTTAGACATATTTAAGTTATAGGGGTATTTTGGTAATTTTACCTTAAATCGGGTTCATTAGACTTAGAGTCTATTTTTAAATTTTTTCTGAGATTTTTGCTTACTTTTATCATATTGGGGGTATTTTGGTAATTTTACCCATCTTATTAGGGTTTGGAGGGTAGTTTGGGTATAGGAGATGTTTTTATATTTTTTAAGAAGTTTCTGTGATTTTTGCAGATTTTTATCATGGGTGAGGGTATTTTTGCAATTTTGTTAAGTTCTGGGGGCATTTTGGTCATTTCGAAATTTTTTTATGTTTTCAGATTTGGTTCTCTATTTTTTACTGAATTTTACTGATTTTTTTATTAATTTTACTAATTTTTATTTATTAATTGAATATATGAAGGATATTTAAGTCATGTTTTGGGGTTTATGTAATTTTCAGATTTGGTTTCTGATTTTTTACTGAGTTTTACTGGATTTTACTAAACTTTTCTGATTTTTATATTGATTTTATTGATTTTAAATAATTTTCACAGATTTTATTAATTAATTAACCATGAGGGGTATTTAAGTCATTTTTTAACTTAAGTATATTATTTTATGTCTCAATGTTTCATTATTGAGTTTTGATTATGAGTCTAGGTTTAGTTATGTGTGGGGTGAGGCCAAAGATATTTTAGAGTATTTAATTATGTACTTATGTATTTTAATTAGTTATTAAATTAATTAATAAATTAATTATGTATGTGAAAATATACTAACATAATGTTACTTCAGTAATAGATTCATAAACACACATATATGCTCAAAGAACAATATTGGCATTTCATTCATTATTTCAGCATAATCATGTCTTATAGAACGATTTTACAATATAAATTTGGCAGAGCTTCTTCTTAGGAAAAAACATTAAGAAGAGAACCCTGACGAAAAGTCTCCTCCAAACACAGCAAATCCGAGCAAGAGTACCGGATTTGGTCTTCAAATGGGCAGAGTTTCCGTTAGGAATTTTTGGGCCAAGGAGGCATGGAGTTCTTCTTATCCCTTAGAGGATATTTATAGGCTTTGAAAGCCTAACCGGTGGGGGTACCCACCGTTGGATCTTGAGGTGGGGCAGGTGCCATGGGAGGCACCCCCACCGGTTGTGAACCGGTGGGGGGTGCCACTGTTTTACACGAGTGGGAGAGAGAGTGAGAGAGAGATTAGAGAAGGGGGGGGGGTGCTGGCCCGGTGGGCACCCCCACTGGTTGGGAACCGGTGGGGGGTGCCACCGGTTGGACCCCCACTGGTTTGGGAACCGGTGGGGGGGGACTTCTCCTCCCCCCCTTCTTTATTAAACAAAAGGCCCAACAGCGCTTGTTAAAAAGGTAATGCTTGTATTTTTTTTCTCTTGGCCTACTTTAAAAGGCTCTCATTTCTTACTTCAACCCTGTTCAAATGAAAGTGATTATTAAGCCTAGAATAGGACTCCGTGGGATTTGGTAAAATTGGGGATATAGCATCAGCTTGTCTTTGGTAAATATATCCATAATCGGTTGGCACTAAAGAACTTTATGTGAGGCAGAGATGGGAATTAAACTGAAACAAAATAATAGATTTTTCAGTGGGTTTTTTGGTCCATTGGATCACATATCAATCAAAACCATCTGATTGCAACAACATTAAAATAAGCTGCATTTTTTTGATTAGAGAATCTTCATCAGCTTCTTCCAGACTAGTAGCTTATTTACTTTTAGTCCAATGATGCAATATTCGAGCTACCCTTTTCATCTAGTTTGCGATCATTGATGTAACATGTGAATTTGGGAAGTTGAATTTTATGGATATTTGGAAGAAATTCCCAATCATTGCATATTCTATCTACACTTTTGATAAACTTATTTGAATGATTTCATAAATGTTTATCATTTTTAATTTCTTTATTGCAGAATTGATATAGTTTTTTCGGCAGATACATCTGCTGATGCATGGATTGAGAAAGAGGTTTGCAGTCATTATAAAATGGGTTACATTTTGTCAATATTGATGTGCCACAAATAACATTTATTTGCTGTCACTTCTCCAGGTTGCTGTCTTGAAGGATGATGGTTGTCCAAGCGTTGGGGTTGCAACTTCTGATTTATACCAGCAGCGAGCAGTATATGGATCAGTATGTAATTGTCTTGCTACAGGGTAGCCTTTCTTTCATCAAAAGTAGCTGAGATGAAAACTCACTTTCATTTAAATGTTAAGGCCACCCTCCCAAAATCATGGTTCCACTGGAATAATTTTTTCATAAAAGGTATGTCTGAGGCATGATATTTCCTCTTTTAACAGACTGTGGGACTTGATTTTCAATTTTTTCTTTTGAAAATGATTTAAAGATTTAGATTTTCAAAAGAATCTCTTTTTTGTTTTAAGTGTAGACTTTGAAAACTTAAGATTAACCCTCAGTGAGTCTAGGGTTTCGGATTAGACAAGTGGATCTGTGAATTCGACCTCTCCCTATTGACCTTGATCAATATTAATTACGCCAGTCACTGATTGACAACTATTGATTAACCGTTCGTTGATGCTCTTGAAATAATAATGCACTAAAGTTTGAAGTATTGAATCACACCATAAATCAAACACATCATTTGATTGATCTCTATATTGAACACCGTCGAACTTGATGTTCATTTTGAATCCCTTTTGAGAATCCTAAAAGATATTTAAAGAATGTCACCTCCATGGAGTGCATATGAGCTTGAGACCCTTAAAGGATATCAAGAAGACATGCCTTGAGCAAAAATCTTCTTAAAACCCTTAAAGGATACTTTCTGGTTTGATAATATCTTTTAAATATCCTTTATGAAACTCCAAGAGTTTGAGGATTACTTAAGTACAAAAATCTGTTTCTTCCTTTTTTTATCTTTTTGATGATTTGAAAGAAAGAGACTTGATCAATGGGGCATGATGCCACCACTTAACCAAAACAATTCCTTAAAAATAATAGCCTTCCAACCAATATGAAGGGACCGAAGTTAATTAACTTCAAATCTGATTTAAATCAATTAATCATTTGAGCAAACGCATGAAATAGTCAAATTGAACACATCTACAAGTCATGCACAATTTTATTAAGCATGTTCCTCACAATTACACTTTAGTCATTATTATATTTGGTCAAATCAAACTTCGGTCATCCCATCGATGGGAATGAACCACAAATTTACAAGCTTACGGCCGTACCAACATTGGGAATGGACCAAAAAAAAAACTTTGGTTATTCCAATAGTGTCAATAAGAGTGAACTAAGAACATTATGGCCATTCCAACGGTAGGAATGGACCATGATATAAACTTTGGTCATCCCAACCATACGGATGAACCAAGAACTTTATGGCTATTCCAACGGTAGGAATGAACCAATCTTGAATCCATTCTAATGGTAAGAATGAGCCAAGAATTGAATTTTTGTCACCCTAACAATAAGAGTGAACCGAGGAGACTTATGGCCAACCTGAAGATAGGAATGGACCATCATTTTATTAAACTTATGGCCATTCTAATAATAAGAATGGACCATTATTTTATTAAACTTATGGCCATTCTAACAATAAGAATAGACTATTGTTTTATCTTTTTTTACATTGTATAAGAAAATGTCATTGTCCAAGTCTTTTATGTACGGTGTTGAGGCTTCAAGTCTGTCCACGGGCGGAACTTGAGTGCTTGGGTAGCGTTTCTTCTTTTTTCTCTTCAAGAAAAATCCCTCCAAAGTCTCCTTCAAAAGCCTCTCCTTGGACCCCCTGTAGCAGCCCCTTAGGGGGTATTGATAGGGTGAGAGAAGAGGGAGAAGAGTGATAAAGAGAGATGGGGAGGGGGGGTGCGGTGGCACCCCCCACCGGTGGGTGCTTGGTGGGGGCACCCACATGTGGGTGCCACCGGTGCCACCCCCATTGGCGGGGGGGGGGGGGGGGGAGAGGGGGAGGGGGGGAGCCACCGGTGGCTCCTCTTCATCCTCCTTTTTTTCTCATCCCCCCCTTTTTCTTTTCTTTTATGTGCACGTCCTTTCCCCCTTTTTTTCTCAAAGAAAATGTGTTTAACAAATGCCCCCCACGGGACATGTGTCGGAGGCAAGGACGGAGATGTGTCCTGTGCATGCTTTGCTTCACACGCTTCTGTTGGCTTCGTCACGTGCGATTGTCCTTATCTCCGATCTTGGGATTTTTCTTTGTCTTAGGACTCACATACTCTAGCTTGAGCATCAGAATGCCCCAAAAATGCTGCGATCTGCCTGAACCTTCTTAGAACTTTGGGGGTAAACCAATCTTTATTGGCATTGAAATTATGCCTACCTACTGGAGTTTTACCTTCTTTTGGGCTCTGTATTGCCCTACTTCAAGTGTTCTAGTGAACCAAAGGCGTTTAACCAGACCTTTGCTTATGGTTTTCGAGTTTGATCCAACTGAACTTCTTTAGCGAATTCTGGCCTGTGCCATTTGGAACTTCAGAGTTTCTCCTTAGCTTTTTAGCACCCGACATGACCTGATGTTTTGGGGTTCCCGTCATACATTACTGAGGGGTCTCCTTGAGAATGCTTGGGCAATGTATTTTATCTTTCAACACTTGTCCGATTTTAGAATTTTAGGACATGAACAACCCCAGTCGGCCTTTTCAGACATGCTAGAAAGAGCGCCCCGAAGTGGCCAAGGTTTTGGCCCCTATTGAACCAGTCCGATTGAAGACCTTCGAATAGCCTCTCTGAGTCCTAAACTATGTTTACCCACGTTGCTTTTCATCGTCAGACAACCTTTGCAACCTTTGGAGTACTAGACACTCTTGTTTGGTGTCCTGCACACTTGAAAGAGTGTATGGAAGGGTCTTGTTTTCATGGCTTCTGAGTAGATGTAGCTTGTAGTTTTTGTGAGATAAATCCTTCATCTTCTTTTGACATTTACCCATTTCTTCAAAATCCTTGGTTATAAATAACCCTTCTTTTGGCGTCTCAGGGCTTAACTAGCCAGAGCTTTGATTTCGTCAAGTTGAATTTTTAGGAATGAATAACCATCTTTTGACATTTTAGGGCACATCGTGAAAGTGACTCCAATTGGCCGAAGCTTTGACTATAATAAGTCGATCTTTGGGTATGGATAACCCTCTTCTGGTATTTTAGGGCACATTGCGATAGTGATCCTAACTGGCCGAAGCTTTGACTACAATAAGTCGATATTTGGGTATGGATAACCCTCTTTTGGTATTTTAGAGCACATTGCGAAAGTGATCCTAACTGGCCGAAGCTTTGGTTACAATAAGCCGATCTTTGGGTATGGATAACCCTCTTCTGACATTTTAGGGTACATGGTGAAAGTGAGCCTAACTGGCCAAAGCTTTGACCGTAATAAGTCGACCTTTGGGTATGAATAACCCTCTTCTGACATTTTAGGGACATGGTGAAAGTGACCCTAACTGGCCGAAGTTTAGACTATAAGGAGCCGATCTTTGGGTATGAATAACCTCTCTTTTGGTATTTTAGGGCACATGGTGAAAAGTGACTATAACTGGCCAAAGCTTAGACCGTAATTAGCCGACCTTTGGGTATTAATAACCCCCCTTATGGTGTTTTAGGGCACATGGTGAAAGTGATCCTAACTGGCCAAAGCTTTGACTTCAATAAGTCGATCTTTGAGTATGAATAACCTCCGTCTGGCATTTTAGGGTATACATTAGAAGTGACCCTAACTGGCTGACTACAATAAGCCGATCTTTGGGTATAAATAACCCTCTTCTAGCATTTTAAGGCACATCGTGAAAGTGACCTTTCCTGGCCGGAGCTTTAATTGTAATGAGCTGAATTTTGTAACTTTCCCATGATTTATAGGCCTTCATTTTGCTTCTTTACCCTTCAAACTTTTGGTACTAAATTGCTCTCTGGTGGGTTCTGGTGAACTTTTGGGGATACAACGCTCCCATGGCCAAGGACTTTGGTGCACTTTGGGATACAATGGCTCTCAGGGACCGAGGATTTCAAGGATACAATGGCTCCCATGGGCCAAGAACTTTGGTGCTTAAGGCTTTAGGGATACAAAGGTTTCGTGGGGCCAAGGGATTTTGGATTCTTGGGCTTCAGGTATACAAAAGCTCTGAGGGGCTAAGGAATTTTGAATTTTTAGGCTTCAGGGATATAAAGGTTCCGAGGGGCCAAGGGATTTTGGATTTTTAGGCTTCAGGAATACAGGCCCCAAATAGTCATGGATCTTGATTTTTTAGAGAATACGACGGCTCTAGGAGGCCAAAGACTTTGGCGAACTTTGGGATATAACGACTCCCAGGGCCAAGGGTTTTGGTGAACTTTGGGATACAACAGCTCTCGAGGCCAAGAGGCTTTAGTGGATTTTGGGATACAACAGCTCTTGGCGTCAAGTGTTCTTACAGGCTTTGCTGAAAGTTGTTGAATGAAATTTTCCGGTGGGACAAGGGATATGATCAAAGAATGTTTTTGCTTCTTTTGGCTCCTTTTTTAAATCAAAATTTTCACTTCTTTACCGAGTTGGGAAGACGCCGTCATCGTCGCCTCAGTCATAACCTTTTATTAAATGTTACTCCACCAATGTGAGGTGAAACAAGGGTTTCCTCGTCATTGACGACTCTGACATCCTCCCTGGATAAGGATGTGGGAAAACTCGATCTCCACCTAAATTGGATTGAGAGAGCTCACCCCCCCACCCTCCAACCAGCATATGACTCTGTTTTTTTTTTTTGATATGGCAGTGCAACCGACGTTCAAGAGTCATACCCCAATGAGTTGTGTAATTTTTTCTCTTTTATAAAAAAAAAACTAATCTCAGTGCCCTTAGCGCCACTTTGATTGGAGAATAGGAAAAGAATAAGGGCGAATAAGAGGAGAATAAGTTTAATTTTACTTTGACAAGCAGAATGGCTTATACCGGTGCAGAATAGCGTATTCCGAGAATAAGGAGAATAAGTCATCCCACCTTAGACGCTAGAATTACTTATTCTTCTTATTTTGTCAGCGGGCCCCACAAAACTATCAAACCAAAATATCATTTATTCTAATATACGCTATCCCGTTAGTGGGCCCCACGTAATAACTTATTCTGCAAATAAAGTGGGGTTTACGGATTTTCGCCAAAGCTAGCCCTTTCTTATTTTTGCCTATGTGCCTTTGCGGGTTTTCACACAGTCGGGTTTCATATTTTTGCACTGACGGCCCGTCTCTTCTAAGAGCCTTCGCCAGCTAAAATGACACTTTTCGGATTGTTGCTTCGATCATCATAACCTTTTCTTTTGGGGAATGTGCATTCCTTGTGTTGTGTTACAGGCGTTTCATTCAAGTCTATGACCTGTTTGTCTCTCTTCCCTTGAGGGTGGTTACATTCCGGTCCCTTTCCTTCAAAGGATAGTGGCCTGTTGATTTCTTTCTCCATTAGAGCTTCAACCAGCTATCTTGACAGGCTTTCTACCACCTGGGTGAGATGTCCCAGATCCGCCTGGATTTCTTCCAGTGTTGCCATTATGGACCCTTTCGGAATAGGGGTTGCTGGAGTATGCGATGGTGTCACCTCTTACTCATGAGAGGTTTTTATGCCTTCCTTTTTAGGCTATCCCCCAAAGAGCTTTCACTTGCGTGAACAATGTTCACTGCGAATGTTTGCTTCAGCTTTTGATGTGGCTGGGGTCGACTCACCAGGTATCAGCCCATTCCTACAGCCCTTTCTTGGATGAGGTTTTCGATCTTGTCCTTATAGAGATATCAATCTTCAATAATATGGCCCAACATGAGGTGATAGCTACAATAGTTGGGTTCATCGGATCTACTCACTTCATTGGGTTTCTTTGGTTCTGGCAGCGCCAAGAGATTTTGCCCGTCTGTAGGCTTCAAATAGCTTCTTGGTATGATCCCTAGCAAAACAGTCGGGTCTTTTTATCTTTTCACTAAGGGAGGAGGATGGCCCTCTTCCATCTCCCATCTTAGTGAATGTAGAGGTATTGGCATTCCCTTTGTCCCCTGTCTTCTCTACAGCAGAGGAGAAATCTACTGCGTTCACCTCCTTTACATTAGATATTCGCTCGCTTGGAGCTTTTTCTTTGTTGAAGTCGATGGTCGGATTGTCAGCAAAGAAGATCTTAGTCTCTGACACTATATTGTTGAGCTAGTCAAAGTTTCTCACAGTTGCTCTTATCAACTTCTCATTGATTTCCGGCTTCAGGCCTCTTTTGTATAATTTCACCGCGTCCTCGTGG
Source organism: Zantedeschia hybrid cultivar (assembly GCA_030544215.1). Taxonomy (NCBI): domain Eukaryota; kingdom Viridiplantae; phylum Streptophyta; class Magnoliopsida; order Alismatales; family Araceae; genus Zantedeschia; species Zantedeschia hybrid cultivar. Next base: position 76,720,594 of record JARZZO010000014.1, read on the forward strand.
ACCGGCGGGTTGTCGCACTTCATGTTGAGATTCCGTCATTTCTTGATGTAGTCGATAGATGACTCGTTCTTGCCCTGCTTTAGAGTCACCAATTCAGTGATGGTGACCTTCCGCTCTGACACTTTGAAGCGATCTAGGAATTTCTTCTGTATTTCTTCTCAATTATTGATTGAATTGGGTTTTAGCTTCGAGTACCATTGGAATGCCGTATCCATCAGTGAAGTAGAGAAATTCCTCAATAGGTATGCTTTATCTTTGGCTAGTTCTCCCAAATCACTCATATAATGAGCGATGTGCTCTTGGGTAGATCCTTCTCCATCATATATTGTAAATTTGGGGCGTTTAGTGTGATTTGGCGGGAGCTTCTTGAACAAATGGCGGATTGGGAGCAACACCTTATATAAGTCAAAGGCACTTATCCCCTCATCCTGTTTAGATATCTTCGTCTCCACAATTTGTTAAATTAGGCGCTTCTGCGATATTGCAACATCTTCTGCCGAAGCGTTGGACTGCTGAGCATTAAGATTTGGTTCCTCATCCCAGACCTCTTGCACTTCATCGGAGCAAAGTTGACTTCGGTAGCCTGTGCCCTTATTATTGCTGGCATGGGAACTACCCTTGCGGGAGGTCCATGCACTTGAGGAATCTGAGAAGCCTTATGTTGTTCTTCTCATTTTTGTACAAAGCCAAAGAGAAAGGCCTTGAGTTGCTGATTTTCCTGTCTCATCCCTTCCATGGTTTGAGGCTGGGCTTGATCTTGAGGCTGTTCAAGATCAAGTTCGACATATTGGGCATTCATTCCATCTTCTCCAACTCTTTCGGTAGTGTTGCCACTGCCATTTTAGGGCTACTCAGCTCCTGGATTTCTTTGATTCAGCTAATAGATGGCTTGCTCTATCTGACGGGTCGTGGACCCCTCCTGTTGCGCTAGATTAGCGATGTCCTGAGGATCATCTGGCAGTGAAGATTGTAGATTGGTGCTTGAGGTATAACAAGCGTAGACCCGAATGCCATCCTCCGTTATCCTGGTGATTCTTCTTTTCTTTTGAGTTTGGTGGGGGAGTACCCCCAGCCGTTTGAAGACTGACGTCCTCTGTTAGACTTGTCTTTAGCTTTATGGGCGCCTTTTCTTTTCTGACCTCTTGGAGAATGAGGTCGAGTTGTTAAGTTATTGATTTCCCCCTCTGGCTCTAAGGGCTATTGGGGTGGCTGCTTCGCTAGGTTGGCCCTAACCTGATGTATTATGCGGGCTGCTTCTTTTGTTATCCACATCTTCTTCAGGTGAAGGTTCCTGTCTTCTACAGGATTTGTCCCATTCTGAGGCATAACTGGCTTTTGGTGTTTTTGCCTCTGTTGGACAGAGACTTTGGAAATCTTCTTCTTAAATGCCACTTTGTCTTTGCAAACTTTAGGGAGTATCCTGAACCGATTATGTGTAGGGACTGTCGGGACAATTCTTTCTTTTTAGATGATGGGTGCTTCCCCATCCAAGCGGATGCGAAGGTTGCCTATCAATATAGTCTTTCCCATCTTGGACGAGCTTGCTGCTGGAGCTTTCTTCTTTTGCCTCCTATTGGACGAGGAGGCAGACAAAATGTTGATGGTGTTGACAGTGAAAGTTCGCTCAGATCTTCCACCGGCATTGTCTTTCCTACTACGAGACGCGTGTCGCTTCTTCTTCAATTTTAGAGTTGACTCTGGTGTTGGGATGACCCCCAGAAAGTACGGGGATCCAACCACAACAAATCGCCAAAGCATGTCGGTGTCGTCAGGTAGTTGTTCGTGGTATGGGTGGCTGACTGTAAGTAACTTTGTCCACCATTAAATATTTGATTTTGATGTGTGCAGTGCCTACACCAAACTAGCCAAAATTGGTAGTGTGAAGTGAGGGCATTATTGGATGCAGACATGAAAGGAAGGAGAGGTCCCACTGGGCATGCCAAACTGTGGGACTTGATTTTCAATCTTTTCTTTTGAAAAGGATTTAAAAATTTAGATTTTAAAAAGAATCTCTGTTTTGTTTTAAGTGTAGACTTTGAGAACTTAGGATTAACCCTCAGTGAGTCTAGGGTTTCGGATCAGACAAGTAGATCCATGAATTCGACCTCTCTCCACTGACCTCGATCAGTGTTAATTATACTAATTACCGATTAACAACCCTTGATTAACTGTTCGTTGATGTCCTTGAAGTAATAACGCACTAAAGTTTTGAGTAGCACACCATAAATCAAACACATCATTTGATTGATCTTTGTATTAAACACCTTCAAACTTGATGTTCGTTTTGAATCCTTTTTGAGAATCCTAAAGGATACTTAAGGATGTCACTTGACATGGAGTGCATATGAGCTTGAGACCTTGAAAGGATATCAAGAGGACATGCCTTGGGCAAGAATCTTCTTAAAACCCTTAAATTTTTGGTTTGATAATATCTTTTAGATATCCTTTATGAAATTCCAAAATTTAATGAGGATTACTTAAGTGCAAAAATCTTTTCTTCTCTCTTTTATCTTTTTGAAGATTTGAAAGAAAGAGATTTGATCAATGGGGCATAATGGCCACCACTTAACTAAAACAATTCCTTAAAAATAATGGCCCTCCAACCAATATGAAGGGACCGAAGTTAATTAACTTCAAATCTGATTTAAATCAATTAATAATTTGAGCAAACGCATGAAATAGTCAAATTGAACACATCCACAAGTCATGCACAATTTCATTAAGCATGTTCTTCACAATTACACTTTGATCGTTATTACATTTCGTCAAATCAAACTTCGGTCATCCCGCCGATGGGAATGAACCACAAATGTACAAGCTTATGGCCATACCAACGTTGGGAATGAACTAAGAAAAAGACTGGTTACTCCAGTAGGAGTAAATCGAGATTTAAACTTTGGTCACCCTATCAATAAGAGTGAACTAAGAACTTTATGGCCATTCCAACGGTAGGAATGGACCATGACATAAACTTTGGTCATCCCAACCATAGGGGATGAACCAAGAACTTTATGGCTATTCCAATGGGAGGAATGGACCAAACTTGAGGCCAAGAGAGAGTAGTGATATATCAAAAACCCTAGGATAAAGGACAATTTATATGCGATAAATAAATTATTGACATAACGGAGTGAAGAAGCAAAGAAGAAACACAAAACACCAAGTTTCAAGCTTTTACATCAAGACCTTTTTTTTTTTTTTTTTTGGAAAAGTGGATGGTGCCACTAAGTTTCTCATCCTACTTGATTTGTGGTGACAGCCTGCTGTTTATGCTTGCTGCTTTCTATTAATGTTGGTACGAAACACAATCATTTGTATGTGTGTGTGCCTTTAATGTCCTTTGGGCAAGAGAACAAATTATGGTAATGAACTCTATCTATTAAGGTTGCAATGTCGCAAAGACATGCACTTGATGTAGGCTAAGAGAGCGTTTGATGTATGCAAATTGCACATTCCTTCATTTATGCACACACGTCCATCAATCTGGCTTATATTTCAAAAAATTAGACATGTTTTTCGCTCCAGCTGCTAACCTAATGCTAACCTCCCATGGCCGAAGCATAACCTTGACTACTGTTTGTTAGTGGAGAGGAGAAACTACCTAATGGAAGGTGTCAGGCTCCTATTGATTGCTAGTTTGTGGGTAGTGACATGCAAATCATATAAAAAGAACTATGGAGAAAAGAAAAGCAAATGCATACTGTGGTTGAAGGGAAAATGTATAATTACTATTAGATAGGAGGAATTGTATTATATGATATAGTTCTTTTAGATAGTAGCTCCTATGCATACTCGATCTTGATAAAATTCCCTGAAATATGTCAATTTAATGATATTCCCCGTAGGTTCCTTTCATTTGAAAGATCATCTTCAGGAAGCTTTTTTAAAATATTTGAGGGCTTTCTTGAATTTTATGCATTTGTTATCAAATAACTTAATCTTTTGAGAGGTTTTCTATTTCGGTGATTCATGCAAAATGAACTATTTTCAACTTGTAAGGGTTGATATCTCAAAAACCCTAGGATAAAGGACAATTTATATGCGATAAATAAATTGACATAATGGAGTGAAGAAGCAAAGAGGAAACACAAAACCACAAGTTTCAAGCTTTTACATCAAGACCTTTTTTTTTTTTGAAAAGTGGATGCTGCCACTGAGTATATTAAAGAAAACTTGTTAGAAACAACGTGACATATACAATTTAGGGATCATCATCCTTGACGGATCCCATAACAAAAAAGCACCCCCAATATGACCCACAATTTAGGAATCATCAACACCTTGATACAAGTCTGCGACTTGTATCGGGAACTCCTTTAGATCAGCTCTCACCACTTCTATCCAAACTTTTATTACTCATTCTTCCTTTTTCTTGTTCCTTGTATGTGGATACTTGTACTTCTCTTGACTATGAGCATTAAATCCTTGTTTTATATGGCAAAAATGTCAGCTGTACTCTTTTATTTTGGCTTTAATATTCTAATTCTGAGATCTTTTTCTTGTGTACTGTCTTTGGAAATTTGATATGAAACACCCTCATGTGCAGAATTGCATCCTTATAGAGGCATTTCTTTAACTAACTCCTCTGTCTCAACATATGTTCAAATTAACCCACACCATTACCTTCTTCTGACACTCCACTGAAATAGTTTCTTCAATAACTCTTAACCAATATGAAAAGTCCAAAATACCTCTGCTTTCGACCCCAATGGCACCCGTCAATCTTAGGCATAAAGTGGCACCTTCTTTACTCGTTCATGCATGACAGTGTCCCCTTTACCCCCTAGTCATGCAGCAGCACCCTCTTTTCTGGTTCACCCTGATTCTTCTGAGGCTACCCCACTTTGCCCTTTCACCCCCTTTATGCAGTGGCGGTGCTGTTGTTTGGCACTGTGCACTGCCCAATGAAGCTCCCCATCTACAATCCTGACGAGGAAAGCAACCCCCTCATTTCTGGACATGTTCTAACTCACTGCCAGTCTATCTTCAAACAACTCCCCCACCCCCTGCAAAAAAAAAAAAAAAAAAAACACCCACCAGACACATTCTCTGTCTGTCTGTCTGTCTGTCTCTCTCTCTCTCTTTATAGGAGGAGGATATTTTTGTCCAAACGCTTAAATTTCAAGCCGATGATAGAATATCCCTAGTATATTCAATGGAGTTCAACAACAGGGGTAATTTCAAACATATTTTGACACAGCAGGGGCATATGAATCAACATACAGGAGCGGCAATTCCACAATTTTTGCATACTAGATGGTTATATGTGCAAGAGATCATTTGTTTTATGTATATCCTTCTATGTTTTATCACCATTGTCACCACGGAGTAGTTTACCCACCACGTTTGGGTGTCTGGTCTGGGAGCTGCGCCCCCCCCCCCCCCCCCCCCCTCTGTCAGTTTATCCAGTATACTTTGGTGTCCAGCCCAGGAGTTGCCCCCAGCCCCTGCTGGGGTTTCCCATGGGTACCGTCTTGTGTCAAAGAAAAAAAAATGTTTTTATCCCAATTATCTCTTAACATTTTTGTGTCTATTATCATCATGTTCTCATGCACCTTCTCAACTGCCTAATAATCTGCCTTCTCAAGTTTTGATATGGTTAATCTTACCACCACCCTGTAGCTTTTTATAATGTGTTAAATGCACTTGGCTTGATGATTATATAGCACTGAGTGTTGCCCTTCACTTTGTGTGTTCTGATCAAATTATTTTGCTAGCTGTTGTGACTATTACTTAATACATGTCTTCCAAGACGTCCATATCTCTGCGAGGCAATTTCTTAAAAAAATCACATAGGTAACTTTTTGGTACCTATCATATGACATTTCCAAATGCATATGTTGTAGGAAGGTGGTGGAAGTAGTTGTTCTTGTTCTCAACTAGTTTTTCCATCAATTCTCATAGTGCATGTGCCATTTCTCAGTTGGTCAACCAAATACAGGTTCTAATTAGGTGTCCTTGACTGCTCTACACATCTATCCATTCAATAACTCTTTATCGTGACTTTATGGTCTCACTACGGTTTTGAGCAGTCTTGGATATCCCTTTGTTCCTACACAAAGCTAGAAATATGTTGTTCTTGCATAGCTAGAAATATGTTCATTCATCGTTCAACTGAGATACATTTTGTTCTCCATTCTGCATTGAGGATTTTGATCAACCATCTTACAGTTGAGTGGCTTATAATCATCTATATCTCAATTAGAACCTAATCTAGTCTACATATCTTATGATTTTCATTCATTCTCAATCTTCCAATGGAACACTTATGCCTCTGCTTTCTGATTTATATTGCCTTTACAATCATTCCATGAATTTCTTATTTAACAGCTTATCAAAACATGGTGTGCATCTAAGCGGCTAATCCTATGCAAACACTTTACAATCTTCACCTTTGATATTCCTATATTGATTGATGCACTATGTACATGCAGTAATTTTGACAGTTCATGCTATTTGTTTGTCTTTTATGATTGCCAGCTTGACTTTGAGGCGAATCAACTAAAATCCTCTAGTTTAAGTAAAATATGTTGACTTCCTTTATGCCTGTTTTCATCTCAGTTGAACTTCCAATGAGAAAGGCTCTCAGCCTGTGATGTTAAAGAAATATTTCCCCAATAAACTTATAATAAAATTATATGCTTTATTTTTTTGGAAACATATAAATTTTGCAATATGTCAAAGCTACCGAGCTAATATGGTGCTTATTATTTTCTGTCAATTTGCAATTTGTTATCGTGCAGAAACTACATTGCCTCCTTGTGCACTCTCAGTTGATTACATATTAAGCTTCACATCGCTTGGATGCCATCCTGATTGACATTGTTGACATTGTTATTTTTGACGTCAATCAAAGTTTCTGCTCTTTTATTCATCATTAATGTTGTCATATTTTTGACGGCGATTGAATTTTCTGCTCAGTGATTAATGTACGATAAAATTATGATTTATGAAGCTCTTGACTTTCCAATGATATTTTTCAGGGAGCCTATGTTTGGAGTTGCAAAACACTCATTTCAGAGGTGAGAAAATTTTAGCATCTTTCCGACTCTTGACAAAAATTTGCCTCATTGTTGATTTCTTTTGGGGGTTATAGCTTCCCATCAACTTTTTGTATGTGCACGACCATTTTATTGTTGCTTTTCCAAGTGCATTTTTCCCCTTCTAGGCATAAAGAACTATGACTTATCCAGAACTGATCTCCATGACCAATGTGATCATCATCATCATCATCAAAGCCTTATCTCCATGACCAATGTATGTTTCTATATTTTGCTGTTTGTTCCCATCAAGTTACATGTCCAATTGTTTTTGAGTCATTAGGTTTGTTGTTCTGCTTCTGATTCTGAGTATTAACAAAGTATCCCTCGCTAAACTTAACTATGGACTTTTTTGTGCCTTTAGAATGATGCCAGTGCCTCAGAGCCTGACTTTTTTTTTTTTCTCTTGGTGCCCTCTGTTTCAGAGCCAGATCACTTGGTTCTTTTACCATTATGGATCACAATTTTTTTTTTTATCATAGCTACCAAGGATTGCTTCCTCAGATCTCGGTGGCAACTCGGTGTGGTGGAGAGAAGAGATCTGAGAGAGATTTCATCTTGCAACTCATGGAGAGTCAGAGATCTCAGTCAAGTCTCAGAGATATCTCGAGAGATGGCAAACAACGATTGCTGCAATTCCTAAAAGCCATCTGGGACGTGCCTTATTCTTAATATTTCTATAAATTCTATGTTCCCAATCCTGTTAAGATTCCTTCTAAACTGGAAGACAAACAGTTGTATGCTGCTATGCTGGGTGAATGTGATCAATGCCTAAGCATGTTAGCGGTGGCTTATGCTTATGGTGTTCAAGTACAATGGAGAAAAAACTATTTGAAAATCCTCATTTTTACAAGTCATAGTTCACTATTGATGATCATCCATGCATGCGAGTTTAAGGATCCTTTCATGGAGCTGCTTGTCATAACTCGAGAATATCTAGACTTGCAATATGTAGTTGACTGTCTGAAAGTTAAGGCCAAGAACATGTCGATTATGTCTGAAAAATTGTCAGAGGTCAATTGTTTATTGTCACATCAATATCAATTCCAACAGCCAAGTTCTTTTGACAATCACCATGTGGTAATGCATTCACCTGTATTCAGGTTCTGTGCCATCTAGATCTTCCTTGGGATCAATGCATTTTCTTGGCAATGTCATATTTCTTTTTCGGAGAATCATCTTGACTGATTTCATCCCTTCCCCTTTTGTCAAAAAAAAGATCTCTTGCCATGTGGATTGTTAGAGTTCGCTTAAGCTCTAGGATGTAAATGGTATAAGAATAATCCGGAGATACATCACTCATCTGCGCATGATCCCATCCAATCCCTATTATTGGAATTTTCACTACTTACAGTTGATGTTGAGACTACATGCACTTTAAAATTTAATTTTGTGTCTCCTGTCTGTGTGAGAATATGAACTTGAACTGTACTCTTGGAGCTTTGAAGGCAATGTTTTGGTTGAAACAATTGCAGATTATGTTGATGAAAATTCTGCATTCCTTGGAAAAGCTGCCTCTTTATATCTGGGGAGAATAGGACTTACAGATCTGTCTCTTAGATCCTACGTAGTCAGAGGCGAGCGAGGCGAATAGGGGTTCGCCTTAGTCTCAAATGCCTAGGTGTTTGAGGCAATGTGTTTTCTCTCATGCATCATCATGGAGGAAGAAAATGGCCGTATGAGGAAAATAAAGAAAACATCCAAGATAATCACATATAAGACCTTTAGAAGCACTTATCATGTCCAACATATAATGACCAATTTGTATAAAGCATTCATATAAGTAGTACATGGTCTTAGGAATCATCAAAAATAAGAAAAAAATGACGCAACATGTAAGAAAAAAGGGAAAAACGTGGCAGCATTTAAGAGAAAAATGTTATTGGACATTGTTAAACGAGGCATTAGCTACTTTGAAATAATTAAAAATAAGAAAAGTAGTACCACATAATTAAAAAAAGGAACAAGCATTTGTCATAGGCCTTATAGGCAAGTGCCTAGGTGAGCGAGGCAAATATGAGGCGAGGTGAGGCGTTCTTAGGTCGCCTCAGCCTTCTTCATCGCCTAGGTGAGCAAGGCGAACGCCTTTGATAACATAGCTTGGATCCTGGAATTGTTGCAGTCGTCAGTTCGTCACTCATATTTCTCTTGTTAGACATACTCAGATTTAGGCTTTTTAAAGTTGGGATATGCTACCCCTTAAGGCTAGTAGAAACTTTAGACCAATTTCCCAATTGCTCACTTTATTGCCTTACTTTCTGTACGGGTCCTTACGTCCTGTTTTAGATCCATTTCATGGGATAGTGCTTCGAATTTTGATGGATACCCAGTAACCTCTTGAATTCCAGTGTTCTTCCAATCTTTTAAACCATTTTTGCTGATTTCTGGCAATGCTTCTACCTTTTCTCCCTTTGGAGAAAGGTGGAGCACTTTTCTAACTTATTTTAGGCGAGTAACTAATTGATGTTTCAATTGGCAAAGCACATTACCTTCAATGACTATGCATTGCAAGGCTCCCCTAATGTTCAATCCTTCTCCATGTTTACCTGCTTCACCCTATTTTCCCTTGAAAAAAGCTGAAATTAAAGAAAGAAGTGAGAACTCTGTTAGTATTTGTTTTGGTTTAAAAGGTGAGGCACTATCAATATTTCTTCTGTTTGTTACTGAGTTACAAAATTTTGACTCTTTTGCAGATAGAGGCGTCACAAGAAGAGTACAAGGAGATTCTTCGTGAGCAAAGGTTTAATTCTTTTTGTTAATTTTCCAAGAAAACTAATATGTTGGTTGTACAAAATCCATGTGAATAACAACTATAGATTTATTATAGGATTGCAAAGTTATGCTCCATGCCGATATGCTTTTGACTGCACAAACAGAAAATCCATATGAATCGCTATTGTAGATTGACTGCCACATTGCGAATGTCTGCTCCATGCGTTGCCTTGGAAACCCAAATGGCTGAGCCAGCTTCCATTTGACTTTTTTTTTTAAAGTCAGCTTCCATTTGACTTTGATATGATGAAATTCAATTTTGGATTCCCATCATCAGAACAATGTTGTCTTAGGATCTTCCCTATTAAGGGTCATACATATTATGTGAGCTTTGTAGGTGCAAGCACTTTCTTGTGGTTTTCAATATCATGTGTGCTTGTGGTTTTCAATATCATGTGGGGGAGGGGACAAAATTTTCCGTTCTGAAATATATGAATAACTTTTACAGCCTGCAGGGTTGATATTGAAATCTAATTGCCACTCGGGACTTTAGTCTATCTGCATCTATATTTGCGACCATGTTTCTTTTAAATGATCAAAGTGTATGGTCACAACTAGACATGGTTCCTGCCTTACAGTCTTGTCAATTGTTGTCCAAATGGGTGGGGAGAACTTTTAGTCAATGTTTTGGCAGAGATGGTGGTTGTTTAACAGTGTGGTCCTATTCAATTTCAATTTTGTCAAGTAGCCCAAAGTCGCAGTCAACAGTGGTGAGAATAGATGCTCATCACTAAAAGTGCATCACTGAAGTTCCTATTTTGGTGGATCCTGTCCTCCAGTGCAATCATGCCTTGTAACCCAGGGACCTTGAAGTGATGCACTTTGCAGAGCATTAAATTCACTTTTTTAATATTATGACAATTGGACCTGACACTGATATTAGCAATTAAACAGTAGGGTATTCTCTCTAATGATTTAGTTGCAACTTGCAACACTGGAATTTGCAGGCTGACGTCCACGCAAGGAGAACTGCAAGGAGAACTGCTTCAGTATAACCTTCCTTCTAAGGTGGTTGATGCACTGAAGGCTCTTAAAAGGAAGTTGTCTGAAAGCGAATCATCTTGACAATTTTAGCCTAAAAGCACAGTTGATCTCAATCACTAGTTAAGAATTGTTATGTTTTCAACTGATCCTTTCGAAAATTAACAGATGGAGCATGACAATGGCCAGCCAGTGTCAGGATCTAACAAAGAAAATCCATGTTATTACTTTGCATGAGCTATCATTTATCGTTCTTTCTTCTGCTTCTCAGTGAATGGCTCCTCCGATGGTGGGTGGGGTCTTATTGATTACCCCACATCCATGGGATAAACGTACCCAACGAATGGTGGATGTGCGTGTTTGACTGGCTTCCTCTTGCCATGTTGTGTGCTAATGCTTCATGAGGAACATTAAATGCATCTTGTTTATAATCGTGCGGCCTTGAACATCAAATTTATTGTGCTCCATATTTATCGGTACACTGGTGCTGTGTTTGCATGCATCTTTTGTGTCAAATCTTATCGTTACAGTGACAGAAATTTGACACACATTTGACGCGAGACGTGAGATAAATGTAAATTTTGAAATTCGTGCTCTCTTGTCAAATGTGTCATTTCCGTGTCACTATACCGTTTCCCTTTTGAAAATGCTTCCTTATATCCCATTGTGATCGGTAACAGATACCTGACGTGAATTGCATCCATCTGGATCTAATGCAAGTGAGTTCTATCTCAATCACCTAATCAAAGACACGAGGACTGTCCTCTATCAACCGCAAGGCACCCTGTCTGTCGCTTCATCCGACCACTGCTGATGAGACCATCCCATCGTAACTACATTCCCAATCAATGCCATCTCCCTCATCTCAGGTCATCGTCCCCTTCATCTCCCTCTCTTTAGGGATGCAAATAGGTTGGATTTTGTGCAGATCTAGAATAGATTTATGTCCGTATCTGTTAGGTTATTGGTTTAGAAATACTATTCGTCAATTGTCTTATAAGTTAACAATCAGTCGGATAATCAGATCTTCTTGTATCACATGTATTTGGTCAGAAAAAACTTGTATCCGTTACCTTATCTGCTGTGCATATTGGTTTTAGGAAGTTATCCTTTAACTGGCCTATGAGCTAATGAACGGTCGGATAATCGGATTTTTGGTTACCAGTTGCATCCCTACCTCCTCTCTGTAAATCTTAACCCCTTTCTTTTTCTCTCTCTCTCTCTCTCTCTCTCTCCACTTGGGACTGCACGTCAGAACACGTTAAAGAAGAAGGACCCAACTCAACACAAGAAGGGTCGTCCCAGTCAGCAGACAAGAGATGGCCAAGATGGAGATGGAGTCCAATGGGAGGCGGTAGTGGTTCCATCTGCATCCGTCCTCCACCCTGGTCGAACCCGGCTGTTCCCCTCACACTCCCACTAAAACGGGTATGGCCGATGCACCTACTGAAACCCTCTTGCTATTAACTCCTTCCAAGTTTTCAGCATTTCAGCAACTGCGGTTTGGCCTCTCTCTCTCTCTCTCACACACACACACACACATAATGTTAAGAGCACATATGGATGCCGGCAACATGTCGACCTCCTATGCCGTGGGAAATTAATTCGGACAGATCACAGATGGGTTGTCCTTTTGTTGTCTTTGAGGTGCCGGCATACATATTTATGACATGCTTCATTCGTACCGGTGGGGAAATTATAGTGAATTTAGTCCATGCATGGTCGCACGAGAGGTGCAGATCTGTTAGAGGTTGGAAACCTGTTTTTAAAACTTTTTAATGTTAAATTTAAACAAATAGATGTGTGCCACGGCATCAATTCGCTAGAAGAGTTCAAAAGTTCGGTCGACACTTCGCGGTAAAGTTGTGGTGTATTTATTTACATATATAGGAAACTCCTTAAAATTTCTTGTTATTTTAAAATAAACTTTGATTTAGAAAGAGATGGTAAACTTGATGGTATGGGTTCTTCACTTATGCAACATTTATATAGGAGATTTTTTTGCATATACAGAGTGCTTTCTCCATATGCAGGATCTTTAAGGGTTAGTTGCTTGAAACCCTTTAAATTATTAATGATTTACATAATTAATCGATGTTAAAATCAAAATCATGCACGTGTAGGGCTACTAACAACCTCATAATCCCATGGAAAATTTACAATCTTTCTCTGGTCTTTGATCAAACAGTTGAAAAGAAAAAGATAGAAATTAACAAATCACATTCCCCCATTTCCTAGTAAGTTTTTATAGAAACTATTGATGAACTAGTTAATTTTATTTATCTGATTTTATTCAATACGTAAAGAAAATTCATAGTACCTTGGAATTGACGTCATTGGACATGTTAATCTTCATTCAAATTCTCAGTTAAATTTTGAGGAACTTCCCCAGTTAAATTCTCTTTTACTTTTGTTTTTTGGCACCTTGGAATTGACCTAAAAAACATAGTATTAATTCTGCACTGACCAAGTCCCGTTTAAAGGTGCACTTAGAGGATCCAGATCCATAAAGATATTATCTAGATGAGTGCCCATGCTTACTTCATTAGACCACATTGAGCAACAGTTCCTTCGGAAGCACCCATGAAGATGGAGATCAAACTGAAGTTTTTTTTATTATGATGGAAGGTTATGCCACTCGATCTTTCCTTCTTCCTGCTCCCGCGTGCAGTGGCGGACGCAGAAACTTTGTTTAGTGGGGTCACTCGGATCATTATTAAATTTAATTATATTTTATTTTAATTATAATAAAAATATTAAAATACAAAATAAAAATAAATATATTTTAATCATTATAAAAATGATATACTTCAATAAAAATGATACACTTCGTTACGAGGAATTTTTTCTTCCAAATGCACTCAACAATTTTTTATTAAATCATAAATATAAGTCATAATACTATGTAAAAAATTCAGTGAAACTGAGATCCGAGTGAGACTGAGATCTTGTAAGTCATCTAAAAAATCCAGTGGGGTCACTTTATATTTAAATTTGAAATTTGCCTTATTAAATTAAGATTCTTCTAAGAAAATTTTAAAATTTCAGTGGGGTCCTAGGACCCCACTGAAATGGACTGGATCCGCCACTGCCCGCGTGTGAACTTCTATTTTGATGGAAGATTATACCACTCTATCTTTTCTTCTTGCACTCCTTTCCTTTTCTCTCTTGCATGTATGTATGTGCGTGTTCTGCCATGCATGTGTGTATGTACGTGTATGCATGTTTGTGCGCATGCATATGGTTGCAACTATTAAAATGATCCGTGATCGAACTGACCATTGCTACATTTATGGTCATATGGATGCCTTTCCAACTACTAATGAGCTAGCCCTTGATTTTCCAGTAACTCTACAAGGATAATATAATAGATATGCATCGTTGTAATTAAAGATTGAGCTATTTTTAACACCCTTTAATTCAAACTTCATATTTCTTTCTACAGTGAATTACTCATATCCCATCGTGTACTTTGGCTTGGTTCAAGCCGAACTTTTTCTTCTGTTCAGTATGTGGATGTCACCCTGATCACAGCAGGATCGGCTACTGTAGTCTGTAGTACTCTAGCCTTTCTATGACCTGTCTTCTTCTATATATATATATATGTTCAAAATTTCCTTCAAGCTACTGTGGAGGAGACAATTCGAGGACACCTTCCAAAAACCTAGGCTTTACGAGCTGACTTTTACAAGTCGTTGCTTCTCCATACAGCTGAAAAGCCACTTGGTTCACTTCTTCCAGAAGGGGCCTCTATTTCTGCGTACCAAAGAACCTCGTGCTACTGTCTTCCTTAGTTTCTGTGGTCTACCCTCCAAATTTACAATTTATAAAGGAAGTAAATAATCTGTTATTTTGGGCAGATGATCGATGTTTGACTACCTCTAGTGTGCAAAACTTCTTACGTACAAAAAGAGTCTGATCTCCATATCAAGTGATATATATATATATATATATATATTCATCACCGTGCGCGCGAGGTGCACGTGGGATGCCAGCCGAGGTGGGCCCAGCTCGGGTGTGGCTGAACATAGCGTGCCCTGTGCTCACAGTGTGTGACCGAGGGGTTCGGGTGACTGAGGAAACCTCGACCCCACGCTTACCTATATGTGATCAGAGAGAGATCACTTGGTGCATGTACGTCAGGCGGGTTGCACAAGTCCAAGAGCTCGATCGAGCTGGCGAGTTGTCCTTGTCCAATGGGGTTCTGTGATGTCTTGTTAATTTGCTTCGTTTTCAAACTGCGCATGCCGTTGTTTGCTGTTTGCTGCTACGCAAATTGGGTTGCGGGTGGAACCGCGCGTTCGCTGGTTTTGGCTCCCAGCGAGGGGGTTCGTGTGCCTCAGCGTAATTTGACGAAGGATAGCCCAAAGTGGACGCATCCATGAACCGGCGAATGGTTGGTTGTACCATGCATGATGGTGACAATTAATAGATTCAATCGAATTAATTGAGAGTTAATGTAGGAGCTAATGAAGAAAAGTCTCGTGGGCAATTTGTTTGTGTGTTGTGATTTTAGTTTATCACTTATTGCGTACACACAAGTATTTTGGGTTAGTCGCACTAAAGTTAATTACATACATGCTTAATCTCCGTTAGCATGGGATGAGACAAAGGCTTACTCAGTAGATTTGCTGCTATCTTGTCCATTGAAGGAATTCTTTCGACAATTATATCTCTTATTCGAGTGCATGCAGTTCCTCTTAGTACAGATTTAGATTGAACTCAGTCAGTATAGAGAGAGAAAGAAGAAGTCTTTCATAAAAACTCTTCCTTGGGAATGAGAAAAGTACCATGTAAGAGGTTTTTTTGAAACTTTCCCCTCTTTTTAGTGACTGAGTCCAATCCTAATCTGGATGTAGAAGATCTCTATTCCTCTTATTCTGATAATTCCTCAGATCAAACGAAAATGCCACAGGATGTATTCGACTCCTAAAAGAGTTTTTATTTAACACTAAGAGTGAAAAATGGGTAAACGGATCTGTTGGGTTCCATCTCTTGTAGAAAGGGACAATTTTCATGTTTCAACCGAGGCAACAACACAGCTTAACTTAAGGTGCTCATCTAAAACATTGCCACACAAGAATGATAAAAGCATGCCAACAGCTGCACCCACTGTGGCAAAGCCATCCGACGGCTCTCAATTTTCAAATCAATTTTCTAGTTAATGTTACAGTGGCAAGTGCCCGCAATAACCTGCGTGTGTGTTAGGGTCTGTTTGATTTCATATGAAATAGATTGCATGATGGATTTTTTCTGTGTTGCACAATAATTTATTTACCAATTAAAAAAAATTCTAGTCAACCAAAACTTAATCTGTTGACCCTCCTTTTCTACAGCAGCAAGAAAACATATTTATACCAAATGATAAAATCTGTTTTTATTTTTCTTATAAATTTATTTTCTTAACATGTTCGTATATGAAGCGGGGCTAATCCTTGGCAGAGTACTGTAAGAGTGCACGTGACATTGTCTATGTTTAAGTATAGATCACAAGTTCTACAAGTTGAAGTGTCATTGTAAAAAATGCTGAAATTCGTTAGAGATGGAAAGTATCTTCCTTCTCATCTTTTTTTATCTTATTATTCTTGTGATTATTATTGTTGTTGTTGGGTTGTTGTCGTTTAAATTAAACAAAGTGATCGATCCATTGTCAGCGTCTTTGACATAATTCTAAATATATGCTTACTTCATAGATATATTAATTAACATATATAGGAGAAGATAAGCTCCTCTGGAAAAGAGATGGTGCAGGGAAATGTGAAAGGAAGAGAGAGAAATCTCATTATTCTTTTCCAATAGAACGAGAGAAAGTAAAGAACTACGTACTCTCGTTAATTATTTTTCGCGATCACACAGAGAGAGAGAGAGAGAGAGAGAGAGAGAGAGAGAGAGAGAGAGAGAGAGAGAGAGGGGCAAGGATGATGGATCAAAAGCTTCCCTCAAATATTCAAATCCAAATCTTTCACTTGATCTAGTCGACTCTAAACGGATAAGACAAACTTTAGGACATGCATGCTAGCTCGGAGTCTGAACAAGTAACTTAATGGTCCCCATACTGTTGCACACGCATAATTATGGTTCGCACATAACATTGACAACCCGGACGTCTTCGAAGGACCACGGCGGATCGGATTGGACGATTCCCGCAGGGTGCTTCACAGCCACACACCCTCTTGATACGTTGGCTCCAAAATTCTTAGATTTGGTGGGGAGAGATCATAAAGCACGAATAACACAGGTTGTCGAGATAGATCGAGTCAACCATGGCGTGCATGTTCGGAAAAGATGTTATAGAGACTTATAATATCTTGCGCTGAACCGACTACATTTAGATGCAAATGAGTCAAGTCGAGGCGAGTTAGAATTTTGTTTCTTATCAAATTGACCTTCTATTGAGTTTAATCAATTGTTTGACTATTAAATAAGCCAAGTTTAATTTTCTACTTCATCCAAGCTTGGGACATTTATATAACTTATTCAAACATGTTGAGCCGACCTTATATATACCAGAGTCGCTCACGAGCTGTTCGTGAGCTCACTATAGTTCCATACGATGGGCATACAACAATAGAATACAGAGGTCTTATTTCAAAGGGTGGAGAGAGAGCACCTACATCTTAAAGGAAGGGTTCCTTCACATGATAATGGGCCTTCGATCCTCTACCCAACCAGTGCAGTCCACGAGAGGCATACCTCCAATGTCCCCTTCTTACCTAACCCATGGAGGTGATGGTCCCAAAACCCCACGAACTCAAGTCTAAACGAAAGATCCCATCGAGCCCTACAAAGAGCTCAACGGGGGTCCCCACACGCACACCCCATGTCTCTTCTTCCTGCAGTTATGTTCTTCTCTCGTTCTCCCTTTTAATTTCCGTTCTGGCAGACCATGCGGTGGTGGCCAGACATGTAAGTGGCGGTCCTCAACAGCCTAGTTCTGTGCATGTGGACCAACTCTTAGCGGGAATACCATGTGGAGTATGATTATTTTAATAGTAACAATAACACAACATTAATCTCCTGCAGGCAGTATATATTTATGAAGAGAAGCAAACAATGTGCATATTAAGAGGGTGGGGGGGGGGCTGTTACTCTCATCTTTCTTTCTATTTTCTATACATAAGCTAGCTCCTGATATCATTACTTCTGGATCTTTGTTTGAAAGCCTTAGCCACACCCAAAGATATGAATGACAACAAGGAGAGATAGAAAAGGTAGGAAGTGACACTTGTTGCACCTTCACAGCAAGAGGTGTACGTACGTAGTACGTATTTCTCTTAATATTAAGGGCTTAGAGTTAGGGTTTCGATCGAGTAAAAGAAGGTAATCGTAATACACCTAAGGCCCACCTCAAATCTTCAAACAAAACTATCTCACACTAACGCATTCATGCGGAGAGGCATATATAGTAGGATGGGTACAGAGTGGAGGAGGTAGGCTGAGATGGAACTGGTGGGGTTTTATCTACTTCAACTTGCCTGCAGCCCCTCATTTATTCTCTACTTAGTGGGATGGGCAGTGACGACGGGGTTGGCGATCATGGTGGTGGTGGTCACGGGGACATACGAGGCCACACGGCCTCCATGGACCAAGCATGGTACCTTCTGAGCCAGTAGCTGTTGGAACCTTCAGAGAAGCTCCCACCCGTCACATTCATTATATTCCTTGGTTGGCACTGGGATAATGTGTGTCATTGTGCTCCTTCTAAGCATCATTAACAGAATCGGATTATATGGACTCTTACCCTAAATTCTTTGCATGGATCTTAAAATTCTATTGGTTGGAATTGACATATTTGTAGGAGCCACCCCAATAATGAGGAATATTCTATACAAGAGTAAATTTTAATGAATGAAATTTTACGACCCAGGCAAAGTTCCGGGGAAATGGTCCAGGTGATCCCATGCCAGCATTAACAGGGTTCAGGATTTTTCCTTCTTTTCCCCTTCAAAGTTGTTCTGTCCAACAAGCTTCACAGCTGTGATGGGATCTAAATTCAAGACAAGTACTCTTTCCCCCCTCTCTCTCTATGTAATATTGAATGATTTTGTGATGGAGGACGACTTGGAAGGGCTATGAAACTGGAAAGTGATCAACTTTGCTAGCACAGAAGTCACTAGATCTTCCACCTGCAATATTACATAGTAATTTGGGATAAACTCTTTAACTTTTGTATTTGGTAAAAAATTTCTATAATCTCACATTTATTTGGAAAAGATACATTTTTAAGATTTTTTTAATATATATATATATATTATTTTTTTCAGAATTTTGAGATATTTTTAAATAAAAGTGAGAGTATAAGGAGTTTTCACTAAAGGTAGAGATTATAGGAAGTTATTCTAAATTAAGTAGATTAGAGGAACTAAAAACTTAAAAACCCTAGAGAACTCTCCTTAGCATGGTTTAATATTACTTGTAGCTGTCTCAAAAGTTATCTCAGTCTCGAAGTCTCACATTTTCCTTTTTCTTGAAGCATTTTGCAATTTTTTTGCTTAATGTGATAAGGATTCTGCACTAATCAATTTGATAAAGAAAGTACTAAAGTTATCAGACCACCCAACTCAACACCTAACACCTTAAGCCATTGTTTGTTTTTGTCCTTTTTCCAAGGTCAGACTATTTTAACACATCTCCTTGTGTGCAAATCAATTTTACACTGTCATATAGACCACAAATACAAAATGCGTGGACTAATGTGTAACATTCTAATATTATATTGAAGTTATTGGACCGTCCAACTTAAAACTTTAAAGCACTGAGTCGAATAAGTATCCGTATTTGAACATTATTTGTTTTTGTCCCTTTTTCTATGTGGGACCATTCTAATGGAAAGTACTCTACGAAAACTGTCACCTCGCTAGCTATTATGGGCAGGTCTCAGACATGAAAGTGTGTTTTCACGCAGCAACTAAGAGAACTATGGTCTCAATTTAAGCACTGCCGTAATGGGCTCTTGCAGATTGTCAACAAATAAAAAAGGAAAAATCGCTTAACTAGAGCCACATTTAGGGCATAAAGTTGATATCGGTTCCCATGAGTCTGATCTTACTGTGCAAGTGTATATATATGGTGTATCCACTTGCCTAGAAGGAACTCGTGGCAGACGTTTCACCGTTCAACAACGAGTGCGGATTGCCTACGGTCATCTGCGGACTGTAGCCGATCAGTAAACTGTCTACGGACCGTAGCCGATCAATATTTACTGATCGGCTACAGTCTGCAGACGACCGTAGACGATCCGCATTCTTCAACAACCACAACGAAAGAAAGATGAAGACCATATAAGCTGAAACTAGAATTAGACAAACAGATCCAGTGAAATCTGATTATACAAAATATTGTCTTTTTCTTCATGTTGATATTATATCATGTCAATGTCCGTGTGACATGTCATACTCTTTTACCACTGTCAATTATCAAATCTGAATTCAATAATCCCATGTTGAACTCGGTAATACCTCTTTGTCAGGGTGTGATAGCATCCTTCATCTTTGCATGGATCCACTAATAGAATCTAGATAAACATAGACTAGAGTCACCTCAGTATATACAAGAGAGAAGAAAACTCCAATCATGTATATAATTCTTTTTATAATTTATTGCATGAAGAGTCAGGTAAACAAGTTAGATTTTGACCCAGTCTCTTTGGTTTACACCTATACCTAATTAACCACACCTTCGATGCTTACATATCGGTCTACGTCGTATAAATGTGCGTATCGTCAGGACCATTGCCGTTGCTATCCATCCACACATCATGGCCTCCTAGCTAGGTGTTCCCAGCCTGTGTGTAGGTATTTGAATTGGAGAATGCAGGCCTGATATTAACTTGGCCGGCTTCCATACAAAAGCCATACACGAGTACATCCATTGTACATAGACGAGGTAGTTCTGATTTATCATGTAGATACGTGAATCTTTCAATTCTGGACGACGTAGAGCCGGTAATAAGGTGTTAATTGTATAGCATACAGCTTAAATGTAGATTCCGATATATGAAGATTCGTGTATTTTTGACACACTGTGCAGATAAATTCAAAAATTAAGTTTCTTCAAACTTTGTCATTAGTAATACTATTTCAACTTAATGATATGGCCCGCACAAATGAACTAGGGGTGAAAGTCATACACTACTAGTTGGCATTAAAGCATGAACTATCACAGTTACTACCCTCTCTTTTAATGTTAGAAGTAGAAGAGTAGGGTTTACCTCAAATGCTCTCATTTTATTTATTTATATAGTAGATTTGTCATCATTAAATCATATTTTAAAGATAATAAAGGCGGCATTAACCTTAGGTCTACTTTAAAGTATCTCTTTTGTCTCACTGACTCAAGAGGTAAGCCTCAAGTAAATAGCGTGAGATGCATACCTCAATTAACAGAAGGCGTAAGCCTCAAGTAAGTAATGTGAGGCGCAAACCTCAAGACGTTTTCCTAAAACCTTGCCTTTTCCTAACGCCTTGCCTCGATGCTTTGAGGTGCTGTCTTTTTAAACAATGGTCGTACATACACAACAATCAAGAAATCAAAAATCACCAAGAGAGAGAGAGAAGAAGAGAGACAGAATGTCTATTGAAATTTACATGGTTCAACAATATGTCAACGTACATGAAACCCTACTCCTGCCTTACATTGTTCTCTCCAGAAACATAAATACATGATTGTGGCCCTAGAAAGATTCTTTAGCTGCCCTGGTATATTTCCAACTTTTGAAGCATGTGTCCCTCCTTTAGCTACTCTCATATATTTTCAACTTTTGAGACACATTTATCCAAGTTATAATATAAATAACCTTTCGAAATAAAGTTCCAAAATATCTCCGAACTGATCCATATTAGGGTGGTGTCGACACCCTCAGTGGAGGTATCAACTCCCTCAAGTCTTTGCCCTGCAAGAACTGTCCAGAGTGATAATCCCTTGACTATGGGTGTCAAACACCCCAAAACCTATTTTTGTGGCTGCTTTTATGGCTTCTGGGGTGGGGTGTTGACACCCACAATCGTAGTGTCGAGACCCACAATCATAGGTCATCCTAAGTTTAGAGATAAAATAATTGCTTTGAAGTTGCGAAAAAAAAAACCCTCTCCTAATTGTTTCAAATCTAGGCAACCTCTAAATTTGAGACATATTTCTACAGAATTTTTCGTTCTCGTGGGAGGAAATTTCATTCCCTACCAGGTGGAGTCCATGTTATGCGGTTGTTTTTCTCTTGAATAGAGATCCTCTAAGTACAGGATTTGACTAAACTCAGTCAGTGCAAAGAGTTAGGAAAAGATTTTAAAAAAACTCCCTCATATACTATTTTTCCCATTCCCAATGAGAGGTGATTTTGAAAAATTCCTTCCCACTCTCTATATTTACTGAGTCCTAACCAAATTTGCACCGACAAGAATTAGACTCTTTTCTCTTCGAGAACCCATGTTCAATTTTGAATGAGTTATTTCAGTAGAGTTGAGAGACTTTCTAACCATTGTGCTAAATGACGAAAAAAAAAAAAAAAAAACAGGTGCACAATTTTTTACGGATTTCATCTTATCTACGTCATGCATTCCTTAATTAGGACCTTAATCAGCAGTTGAGAACAAATTAATAATTGCAGACCATTATCTAAAACAAGGGGGGACCTTTTTCTCTGTAATAATCAGACAAGTGAAGACTTTGGGGGGCAGTCCTCCTATATTTATTGTTATCTTCCCCAACTATTTCGCTTTTTGGACAATGCATTGGTAAAAGATTGGACGTATCTTTGTGTATGTGGTGTTCGGTGCTGATTGATGTAACCGAGAGAAAATGACCCTTGAGGTGCAGATCCTGATTGAGAAAATGCATGCATGGGAAAGACGTCACCCTGACCTCCAAGGTACGATTTAAATGTATACTATTAAGAGTATATATAGACTGTATGTCTGAACCTGCATTTGGATACTTCAATCGATTAGCAAAATCCGCCGGAAAAGATATATAACTGGTGACCAAGTCCTTATCGATTAGTATTAAGTATTAATTGTCGTTTTAATTTCTTCCCTATCCTTTTAGTTTGGTTTTGTGTACACCTTTCAGCACTGTGCATATATGATGTCTATTAATCAGAGAATAGTGCATCTAACAGGATGGCCATGGTTATTTTCAGCGTAGAAACCATCTTAATGTTTATTGAACTCATTCTTTCTGATCTAGATCACCTCAATGTTTTTGATACCCAATCTAGTTTAGTCGAAGATGAACACACCATCTTAATTGTGTTTCTTTTAAAGTTTTGTGCAAAACCCAATATGCCAAAAACGTAATTAGTCCACTGGAACCTTCTTTCTGCATGGCAGGTTCACCTGATGCATTTTTGGACTATTCCTTCATATATATGCTAATCATAACACTCAAATTACTTTGGTTCACTTCATGCTCTTCATTACAAAGTAATTATCTCATGCGTAACTGAATATTTGGCGGCATACACCGGCATTACGACTCAATAAGTAGTGATATTGTGCATGTTTCGTCTTAGGATCGGGAAAACATTATTGCTCTTTTTGTGGTGCAAATTCTTATAAGTACTCTTCTCCTTCCTTACTTAAGATTATCAGTTTGAGAGCACTTTGGTATAGCTTCTATACTTTCCTTTGACATTCTTTATTCTTTGTCCATAAGCTTGTCATTAAGGTCTTCACCTTGGTACTTAAAGACAGGAAACTAATTCTAGTTTTTGTTACTGTAGAACACGTATATAATTGGTTGCAACTAGGGCTGTCAACGGTTCGGATCTGGGTAGACTCATGCCCAAAGTGAATAGATCCGGACCCGGTACAGACCCAATAAGGGTAATGGGTAAATGGGTCGGGTCTTAGATCTGCTTCTTATTTATTTGATGTTAAAAGATAAATGGGCCTGATATAGAATTTATTTATCTTAAATCTCTATGTGCGAGATAATTTGGTTTGATTTTAAGTCTAAATTTTAAGAAATTAGCTCACAAATTTTTGCAATGTATGACAATAGAAAGTTTAATGGGTAAACGGATATACCCAGACCCATAACTAATAGGTCCAAACGGATCTGTTAACGGGCCTGGGCCCAGTTTGACAGCCCTAGTTGCAACAGTCATTAACTCGTCCAAACAAACAAGAGTGCGACTGTGTATTCAATTTCTATTGTTGTGATCGGGAAGCTTCCTACACAATTCAGCTGCCAGTGCCATATCCTTTTATGTAGACCACTAAGATTCTACGTACACACTATGAGCCCTGCCTGTCTATATCATTGAAACTTTACGATCTCTCTTTATATATGGTAGGTCCTCTTTACCAGATCCTTGCTAGGAGACTTCCCCAGCTTCCCTTTAGAAGTGATTTGTCAAGTCAAACTGTTACAACAGTTGATGGGTCTTTCTTTCTTTGAGGGCGACAGAAGTTCACATGACAAAGGGGGAAGAATCACAACCCATCCTTCACCAGCAGCGCAGTAGGATTCATGGGGAGACTTTGGAAGCTCCCATGATTCTCCAAGGACCCACTTAAATTTGCAAACGGTTCACAGCTCTAATTAATTAAGGGCATATTTGGCACATCTTTTAATTAAAAGTATTTTTGATTTTTTTTTAATTATTTCGAGAGAAACGCGTCGGTGTTGAAAACCACTAGCTTCCATAGTATTTTAGTTCTGTTCTGGTGGCTTCCGACCAAAAGTCCTATATTAAACTTTTCAAAATTGGAACGAAATTTGAATTATTGAGGAGAATTTGACTTTTATAATTACATAAAATTTTTACTTAGGTCCTGTCTCTTTTTTCTCTTTCCAATCTCTGACCAGTCACCAATATATCTTTTTTCACAGATAATCCTGGTGAGTGGTAAATAAACGAATGGTGAATGGAGGGAGGAAGTGGATGATCAGTGGACAGTGAAAGGGGGTGCCGGATGCAATGCTTCTTCCCCCAACTTGCTGCATGTCACACTTAAATCCAAAAAGAGCTTATGGTACTTGAAGAGGATACTGTTAAGTGGCACATAAAGGAGGAGAAAGAGAAGGAAAAGAGATCATCTTTTCTTTCCTCTAAAGGAGAGAAGAAGAGGATTTGGAGTCCCTACTTTTCAACGTCATCAGAAAGTGGTCACGAGTTCCCTTTGGTTCCACAGGGCTTGCACACTTATGTGTCTTCTAGGACTTCTTCCTCCGGAAGCCCAATCCGTCCCCCACGCATCTAGTCTACCAAACGCTCAGATGTACCCCACACCTTGAACTAACGCTGTTAACATAGATAATAGTTGTATACTTTCACTGTACATGAACATATATATATGTGGGGAGTTTAGAGTACTGAACGCTGAACCTACCGTCAGTGTAGAGAGAGAGAGAGCAGTGACATTAATACTACACTTGCAAAGTACTACTACGATAGCTCTGTACATTTATACGTGTGATGTGCATGCGGACACATTATCTCTATTTTTCCAAGTTCTCTTTATGTGAATTTATAAGAACACCCGCCTAATGAATTAGAGTTAGGATCGTGTCAGTACAACATTAGATCAGACTCCAGCAGTAACCAATCATAGGGTGCCATGTGTAAAATAAGTTCGCCATTTGAGACACATTCCACCGAAGTTGACAACTTTTTTTTTGTTTCCGATTCAACATGTTGTCAATACAACGTAGAACACTTAAATACTACTGAGAGCACAAGATTACAATCATAATTTAAAATACACCCCAATGTACAGCTGAATACAACCTATTATGGTTGTAGTCTTGTGCGCTTAGCAGTATTTAAGTGTTCTATGTTGTATTACGTTATTATATTTTTTAAATTATGGTTGTAATCTTGTGCTTTTTGTGGTATTTAATTAAGTGTTCTGCATTGTATTGAAAATATGTTGAACAGAGAACAAAGAAAAAGTTGCGAACTTCAATAGAATACGTCTCAAATGGCGAACCTAATTTGCACATGGCATCATGGGACTAGTTATTACAGGAGTCCGGTCCAATGTTAAACTGAGACGATCCGGACTCAATAAATTAGTAAACAAGGCAGTTAAAGGAGTAGGAAGGGAGAATAATCGGATCGTGATCATCTGAACCCATTTTCTGAATTCTTACATGCAGGATCCTTAAATCTCATTAGAGTAAAGAGCTAATCGTTGGTATAAAGAGCTTTAGGGCATGTTTGACATAACTTATAATTGAGAGCCACTTTTGACTTCTTTTTATAACATGAGAAAAGAAGGATGCAAGTGATTATAGTGATTTTTGATTTTTTATAAAAACTAAATCCTTCTAGCAATTCACTTTTTCTTTAATTTTTAAAACTCCAAAGCTTAGCTTTTGATTGAAAGTCAAAAGTCAACTAAATGTCATGAAAGTGACTTCAAGTACCTATTTTTTCTTTTACTCGTAGAATAACTAGATAAAAATCTAAAAATACTTTCAAATTGAAAGTTGAACCAAACATGTCCTTACACTAAATAACCTTTTTCCCTCCAGTGACATTTAAGGGGTCTATTTAAGAGTCCAAAAAATGAGTCCAGGTGATCCAAATCCAAATAAACTGGACATGAGATGTCATACATTAATTTTCAAACGTGGAGGGTGAGAAATGGGGAGGAAGAATAAGAATAAAAGAAAAATAAGAAATGAAGGGGTGAAAGGCCGGCGCATTTCACAGCTAACAATACTCTACTGCATTAATGTTGTGTTTTTTATTTGAAGTATATATTAATTTCGGAACGGGATGGTCTAGATCAAGTTGTCTGGACCTTCCACTCATCAAGAGGGGGTAAGCAGACAACTCAGTCACATTCTGTTTCTTTCACATGTTCGACACATGCAGTTAACACCCAAAGCCCTAAAAAAACCACGGTTAACACTCAAATCCAGCCCCCTTCAGTCCGGATCTTCCTATTTCCTTTCTCTTGTGCATTTTGTTCGAGAGAAGGAAAAAGTAAGCAGAAAAGTGTATTATATATTATATATATCAGGGAGAGAGAGAGCGCGAAGGGCCAGACTACTCCTAAATGCCTAATTTCTGATATTATAATAATATCACGCACTTTTTTTATGGGATGTGACAACTTTAATCTTTCCTCCTGCCACTACGGAAGCAGGCTAACCAGTGACAGTAAAAGTGGGCTGGCTGCCTATATGAAGGGGCGGACAAGAGCAAAGAGGAGCACTGATCAGCGACAGAATCCAAGGCCAAACTGGTTTATGGCAATACTGGCTGCAGCAGCAGCAGCAGTAGCGTTAGCTATGAACGGCCGTGAGGACGACAAGGACGCCCACGGGCAGGACGTCGTCATGCCCGGGTTCCGCTTCCACCCCACCGAGGAGGAGCTGGTGGAGTTCTACCTCCGCCGCAAGGTGGAGGGCAAGCGCTTCAACGTGGAGCTCATCACCTTCCTCGACCTCTACCGCTACGACCCCTGGGAGCTTCCTGGTACGTACCACCACATGATCACATCTTCTTCTTCCTCTAAATATTCTTTTCATAGAATTTCCAGAAGATCCCAAGCAGGAAGGACCTTCTTGTTCTTGTTATTTTTCAACAAGAATTTGGTAGGTTTATTTCAAGTGTCATACATATATATATATATATATATATAGGTTTTGGTAGTTTCTTGAGATAACCCTTGTTATATACATATCATATCGTAGCATTGGCGGCGATCGGAGAGAAGGAGTGGTTCTTCTACGTGCCGAGGGACAGGAAGTACCGGAACGGCGACAGGCCCAACCGGGTGACGACCTCCGGCTACTGGAAGGCCACCGGCGCCGACAGGATGATCCGGTCGGAGAGCTCGCGGTCCATCGGGCTGAAGAAGACGCTGGTGTTCTACTCGGGCAAGGCTCCCAAGGGCGTGCGCACCAGCTGGATCATGAACGAGTACCGCCTTCCCCAGACGGACAAGGATCGCTACGGCGCCATGAAGGTACGTCCGTACGCTCCCCCCACCCCCTTCCGCTTCTGGTGTAAACACCAAGCTGTGCGCTGTTACTACAGAAGATTTAACTGCAGCGTTGTGTTTGTGGTCCTGTGGATCTCTCTTCTTTAATGGCGTATTAACTAAGATCATAATTAATAATTAGGTCTGCCTGTGGGAGTTGGGTTCGGCGTCAAGAAGATAAAAAGATCCATCGCTATGTCCGGCCAGTGTCACTTTTACCGACCATAGACATTTACTAACAGAAATAAAAATGATTACACATTTTTGACACTCAAAATTTAAAAAAAAAGGATTTTGTTTACGGATTAGATGTCTGGACTTGTGACAATAAAGGAGTAGGCACATGCTTGACATTTTTAAGGCGTGTTAGATGATAATGTTATAGTATCATTTTTAAATAAAACAAAAGAGGTGCATGCGTGCCTCCACATAGATCCGCATAGGACCAAAAAACTTGTTTAAGTACACATTAAGAGTATATTTATTAAAATTTATTAACATATTTATTGAGAATTTTTGAAGCACTTATTTAGTTATTTTATTTATGAATAACTTAGTTAATAAGATATCTAATATCTTATTCAATTTTTTTATTATGTGACTAGGAGTGCAAATAAATGGGTACTCGTCGTGATTTAGTCTGTGTTTATAAATCTAAATTAGCAAAAAAAAAAAGGAAAAACTAAATCTACCATGAACTCATTGAGCCTTTCGCCACTCAACACTTAGTTCGAACTCGTTCAATATTTATACGAGCTAAACTTAAACAGCCGTCATAAATATTTAATTCGAACTTGAATTTAATTAAAATTTTTAATCAAACTAAATTTGAATAAGGTAAAACTCTACTTAACTCGGCTTGTTTGCACCGTTATTCTTGGAGTAGCTTATATTTGCTGTAGGTTGTGAATTGAAGGTATTTTTTTGGCAAGTCTCAATCCAATGATTTAAGGAAAAAAAAACGTCATAGGAGGGCCGCGTTTGGCACAATCTGTGGCGAAATATTAATCTTGCTTTTATCAGAAAGGAAATTTGTTTGGGAACGCCTTTCATAACACGATACGTGGCATCACAAACAGTGCTCAATAGAATAGAATGAATGGAGGTTCTGGAACAACTATGACTTGGTTCTGTCGTACTCGTCTCGGATTTTTGTGCTGATGGCAACACCTAGAGAAAGGAGATATATAGGAATACTGTAGGTGAACATATGTGATTTTTCAAGCTTATGAGACAAGACAGTAACTTTGACAAGTGTTTTTAAGCTGTAGTAAAGCTTGACAGAGGAAGTTTTTCTGGTTTGTGTTTATACGTACTTATGTTATTTTGATAGTTTATTAGTTATTATTAATAATTCTTTAAAACTTATTTATATCTCATTTAGCAAATTCCCTAGTTAGTACATGTAAGGAGAAGATGTGAACTTCTCAATTAGTAGCTGAACACTGAGGAGCATGAGTAAGTATGGCTCCAATTTAATTAGCCAATTTAGTGCAATTGTAAAAGCAATTACACACTTCAATATTATCAAGATCACATAGTATTTGAGAAGGTCAATTCAGTTTGATTATTTAGAACTTATCTCAATTATAGATCGACACACGCAGATCCCTGCTTGTACAGATTTTGGCTTCTTTACTCTCTCTCTCTCTAGCTCTCTCTCCATCTACACGGAACTGAATCGTTTAAGCATTGCATTTGCAGGCGGAAATCTCACTGTGTCGAGTATACAAAAGAGCTGGAGTGGACGATCACTGTCGACCATTGCCAGGCGCTCTCTCCTCTAAGCTGTCCACCAATATGGCCAAGGTGGGAGCATATGACGTGATTAATCAAAGCATGTCTCATCAGCTGGTAAAGAACCACCAGACTTGCCTCACAGGATATTCTTCACCCTCTGAGATGGAGAAGACGCATGAAGCAGGTAGAGGAATCACCAACCACGATGCCCTCGCCGTGCCGGTGCTGCTGCGAAGACATGCAGCCTATGGGGCGACTTCCCCCGTAGGCCCCTTGAGCTCAACAACGACAGACGAAGAGGCAACCACAGTGCTCCTTTCAAAGCACATTAGTTCTCTGGTCCCAACTTGCACTCCACTTGGCTCTTCTTCTTCTTCTTCTTCTTCTTCTTCTTCTATGTCTCTTGCCTCAGTTGATGAGCTCAATAGGATAGTTGGATGTAACCAGCTGAGCTTTCTGACCCAGCCAAGCCACTGCTTCCCTGTTCCATCGCAGTTGCAATTCCCTGTCACCTCACTGCCCAGCTCCCTCACAACATTCGCAAACAAACTCTGGGAGTGGAATCCAGTCCCTGAGACCGAGAGGGGCACCTGCGTCAGCTTCAAGTACATCTAGGCATGTTGATAGACATACGTATACGTACACTGATCAATGTGTATTATCATCTCACAAAATTTTAATCTCTTTTCTCTTCTATAGTAATGCTCCTACTTTAGTTATGTCTTCCTAGTGCGTTTATGATGCAAGCTAATCTCCTGGCTGTACGTGGTTACATAGGAAGAAACAAGAAGAAAAATAAAAAAAAGTTAAAGAAAGAGAGGCCGGGAAAGCTCTCAAAAACTTATAAGATAATCAAGAGAAGCTCGCATTGTCAACCACTTAGTGGGGCGAGCTGACCTGGCCCGCATCTTGGGTGCAGCCTGGCCTTCATCTGGCGAATCCCTTCCACCTCAAAGTAGGTCGGCATTAATCCTGATTTGAGATTTTTTTTCATGCTATCAACTGATTCTATGGAAATGCCGTGAGGCTCCACCGAATTAAGAATTAATCGACAAAAATATCACCTTGACAGGGAGCATCGGCTTGAAGCTAATTATGGAGAAATTAACATATGGAGGATGACATAGGCTACTCAGTGACGAGGTTTAATGTCGAAAAATCCATGCAATTAGGCTGACACTTGATGAGATCGATGTCATTTGTCATTCTTGCTTCTCCCATGGTTGTTGGCCTTATTGATTATCCCACATCTATAGATAAATGTACCCTAAGATTAAGAGAGGAGATCCTCTCAGTATATGTTTAGACCGGTGTAGTAATACTGAGAGGAGGAGGGTCCAGGTACTTGCTAACTTTTGAGATCATACGAGAAGTTTAAGGTAATGTTTGGCCTCGCTCTTCCTCTCAATACTGCTGGACTCCAGTCCAAATGTATATTGAGAGGATCTCTTCTCTCTAAGATTAATGGTGGGATTAAAGGTTTGATCGACTAATTTCCTTTTAATTGGCATGTTGTATGTTAATGCTTCGTGGGAACATTGAATGCATCTTGTCAATAATTGTGTAGCCCTGAGCATCTAATTTATTGTGCTAGCTCCATATTTATGGGTACCCCATTTATGTGTTCGATCGGTCGCTTTAGTGTTTCCATGGTCCTTTGTAGCTCTCTTGTTGTCAGGATGTGGCTTTGTATCAACCACTGCTTCCGACCTGCAGCCAAGTGCCAACGCCTCTGGAGAGCAAGAATGGAATTGGAAATTTCTGAGATTTTCGCTGGTTAATTGACATGAGAGATTGTGGCTACTATCATATGGAAAGATTAGATTCATGTACTCCACTCTAAATAAATGGAATAAAGTCTTGACAACGATGATTGATTACGTTATACCCTACTCCATTATTTTCTTTTTCATTTTTATTCAGATTTAATTGTTATATATTGATCTTATAAACATGATAAATTTGAAATAAATCTCTATATCTTAGATATTGTGATATTAGTCCTTATATATTCAAACTTTTTAGTTTCTAATCCCTATTATTTGCTCCTATCAGATTTTTTTTAACTCTATTATAGTTAGACATGAGTTTAAGTTTAACTCAATTTAGAAAAGTCACTTATACCGCTGGTTAAATATTGACGTACAGCACCGACAGCTGATGCTACATCGGCTACATGTGTAGGCAAAATAAAAATAATAAATATTTTTTTTAAGTTGCCCTAATATGCCCCACATGTCACCTGGGAGTTGGGGCAACTGATTTGTCGCCTAGAAGTACCGGGAGAGCCAAATTAGAAGGAATAGGGCAGTGTTTACGTTTAGTAGTAGAATCCAGCTTATAATTTCTGGAAGTGGATTTTAGCCTCCACGCCCATTCATGGTCGATTGAGTTGGGCCTTTGAGTTCTTCTGATCATATGGTTGTTTGTTTCAATATAAAACTTTGTGATTCATCGATTTCAAAATCATTACTTTTAAAATCAGTAAAATTTTGTAGTTTTAAAATCAGGAAACTATTTATTTACTTGTGTGTAAAACAAAACAAGAGAATGCCTCAATTTTCTTGTTTCGGTTTACAATAGACCTTTCTTGTAAATCAAAATAAGGAAATTGGATTATTAAGTCGGCAGGCAATACCCAATAGAATTTTATTTTACACCACTTTACTTCAATCCGAACATCTAAAGACACTGTAAAATAGAACAATTATTTTAGATTACGCTGTTTAAGTAGAAACAAGCAACCCCTATGTCCGCATTTGCAAGTCGCTTCCTAACACCCCATTGCGATCAGCAGTGGATTTTATGGTGGACCTTTATATAGTTGGGGGAAGACTTTCTGGTTTGCTTCGTATGAATATCATTTTATTCTTTTATTAAAGAAAAAAGGAGTGCTTTTGTTTCTTTGCGGAAAGGAAAAATCTTTTGCCTTTGAAACCTGTCCATTGTTTGGGAAATGTACCTGTATACAAAATTATATATGGATAAAGTGTACGTACCTTGGTTTCATGTTTTTCCCCTATCTCTCCTCTCAGTCAAAACATGGTTATATGAGGTTGGCTTGTTCGTAAATGCATGCACTGATATCGGTGATTCCAATCTTTCAAGCATCTAATTAAGATATTCTAGCCGATGTAAGAAGCCACCTCAAAAACTTTAGATTGGTTGGTCGCACTGCCCAAATAACCAATGGGGACATCCATTTGAAGCCAGTGGGTCTCACTTTTTTCTCATCGTAATTTCCTCTTGAATAATACAACGTAAGGCGGTACGTTGTAGTATTTTGGGAAGTCCCGTGTTTCTATAAGGAGTATGGATTGTATCAGTACAACATTAGACCGGACTCCAACAGTAATCATTCTCATGATGTCACGTGTAAAATAGGTTCGTCATTCGAGATGCATCTTATCGTAACTGACAATTTTTTATTTGTTCTAAGTTCAACAGGTTGGAGTCTTGTCTTTTTAGTGGTATTTAATGTTCTACGTTGTATTGAAAATCTATTGAATCTGAAACGAAGAAAAAGTTGTCAATTTCGATAGGATGCGTCTCGAATGACGAACCTACTTTACACAGAATCCTGAAACTGGTTACTACTAGAGTCCGATCCAATGTGATATAGAGATGATCCAGACTCTTTGATAAATGGCCTTGGGGCCAAATCCACACACATCTTGAGCTATAGGTGGGTCTTTGGAGTTATTTGTGGGAAGCCTCAGCAAGTCCGAATGGAAAACTCTCCACATTAGAGTGAAGGATTGCATCTGTCCCTTCGGGAGGGGACTTGTACCGGGCAAGTGCAGATAAGCATGGTGGAAGAGTGAAGTCGTCCACTCTTCCTCAATACTGCAAAGTAAAGCAAACTTAACAATGGTATGAGGTATGCCATTACATTGCCTGAACATATACTTAATTAACCTGACCTTGGATAGAATGTAACAGAATCCTTGCTTCCTCTATAATAGCTCTCTGCACCTCCATGATGGCTTACTGATATATATCTTGTATGGACCGTACGTACAACATTAATTAAGTGCATCACCTTCAATAACAATTGGCTTGGAATTGCATTAGCCAGATAAAGGCTACGGGGGGAGAGGCCATCCAAACAGCCCTGGCCAAGTTACATTTAAAAGGTAAATGTTGCACATTCCTCCTCCTCCTCATGGCAAACTGGACTGCAAGGATCAATATGGGGGATTCTGGAAGTCAAAATGCTTGCTTCAAATAGGTTACTTGGGTAAAACATACATATGATACCGACTTATCTCCTAGGACGGTAGTTTATAGATGTCAAAGTAGGATACTAAAATAGATACATGCAGATTGCAACTAATAAAATAACTCACTTAAAGTTTGGGTACATGATTTCTCCTTTTAACATTTGTTTTTATTTAAGTATCTCCAAGTGATGTCCATCTCCAATGCAATACTACTACAATTTTGTGTTGAACTTCGTTCCATATCACATGCTTTGGGATCTCAAACCACCATGGCTTCCCCTCCTCCGGATACGTGCCTTGGACTGCACGTCAGAGGGTCAGAGCTCGTCAAAGATTAAGAGGGGACGCAACCATTGCAATACGATTAAGAGAGGCCCTCCTTGGTAATAGAATAAATCCAATATATATAAGATTATGGGCCCCATCTTATTTGAGCTTATTCATTTTGGTTGGTCAGATATATCTTGTTTTCGATGAGAATAGTTTGTTAATTTAAAAATAAGTTACATCAAGGATCAATCATCTACTTTTATGTATTCTATATTTTATTTATTTTTATTTTTCTTATTCCAAGTAAAAGATTTATTAACTTATAAAAAAAACTCTTATTTGATGCAAGCAATGTCGAATTGGATCATATGACGACACTGGTGTAGTGCCTGTACATTAAGTATAAATATAGGGAATACCCATACAATCGGCTTTACATGGCCCAAAAGCCCAATTAACTTAGAAGAGCCAATATTCGCCTTAAGAATTGCTCATCAGCCCAAAGTCTTTTATCCATATTTTTGGATGTGTTTCACCCCTAGGTCGTCTTCAGATCCAGATTTTGGCAGTCATATATTTTGTGATCAGCATCTTCTGAAATTCTGTACATGTAGGAAAATCTACTACATGTACCCAATGAACTTAAAGTAGCATAAATGCTCTTCGACTCCAACCTAGTAAGATCTATCATGGATAAGATCTCATACATGAGGGTAGAGTACTGCACAGCCATGAATAATTTTCTCTCTGTGGATCTAGGAACATCCATAGATAGCTATGATTGATGGAAGGACTTCCTTTTCCCGGTTGCAGTATGGAAGGATATCTTAGAGAAGTACTTAACAAGAATAGTATCACCTTCTTGGAAATGAACCAGGTGGCCGAGCTTTGAGCTACATCGATCGGAAGTCAAACGCAGAAAGCAGAACATTGGCACCCTACAGTTTCCTCTACTTTGGTAGGAAGGAAAATTTCAGCGTATCTCCCGAAAGAAGACATATGTAGCCATGCATAGGTTGCAGAAACACCACGCGAGTCAATCTAGAGTGGCCACAACGATATCCACGTACCGAAGAAAATGGAAAAAGATAAGCTTTACGTTGGAGCCTTCCTGTCCTCCCAAGAATTTGACGTACGTGGAGCAATACTAAAAGCCGAGGCACGTGACTGAACGTGAGCCGACTCACTAAAGAAAGGAGTATGGACTCTTGAGTTACGGAGTGTCCACAGGTAGTTGAAACTTAACTTACAGTGATGCCATAAATACATGTAAGTGGTTGAGACACGACACAGGTGTTTTAATTAAGTCCAAACTGCTGCTGCATGTTCCTTCCAGAACGTACTGCTGTTTCTACGCACTCATCAAAGATCTTCTGCACTGTGGCTCTTGCGTTTAAGAAAGATACCATATAAAAATTTACTCTTGATCTCGGACATGAAAGAATCTAGCCTCCGTGTTACTACCACTCTGCTTCGTGGGGTTTACTTTTCAAACTGCGTGCATATTTCTGCAGCTGAAGGGTCAAGGTGCGGAAGTAAAAGATGCTGGTCTTTTGCTACGATAAACTTGAAAGATATCTCCTTCGCGCATGCGTTTTGGAGGGGGGGTTGGGTGCATCCCCCACCACCCACACTAATATCTGTCTTATCAGCCATGCATGCAAGCAGCACATGCACGCTTGTGTGTGTATCAGGTGGCGTCAGGTGCGGGTTTCAGTGGTCAACTAGTTTTGGAATCCGATCATCTGGATCATTTTGTTTGGATTTTGATGCGTTTCTCATATTCAACATAATGTGATGTACTTATTTGTTCATATCATTTCAAATATAAATAACATATTTATCATCTCTTCGTTGAATCTAACTAAAGACACACTGAAGTCTACACAAAACAGTCTAAACGATCTCGTTCCATTGGTCCTTCCAACAACGAAACAGCTGGCAATTGGCGTCCTTGTCAAACACGTTCTGTGATGCGTATTGCTCTCGTTTTCAGACCGCGCATGCTGCTCGCCGCTGTGCGGATTGTGGGTTGCGGCTAAAACCGCTAGCTCTCGCTGGTTCCAGCTCCAGCTGAAAACGTGGGCCGCCGCTGTGAGGGAAAACAACGGAAAGTTCAACTCCTCAGGATCGAAGAGAAATGCTAGCATGCATTAACGTATATTTAATTTTCTTAGCATTGTAGTATGGATCGTATAAATCGGACAGCATTGTTTTTTGCAATGAGTTCGGATCGTCTCAGTATCACGTTGGACTGGATTCCAGTAGTAATCATTTTTAAGCCGTCATGCGTAAAGTAGGTTCGTTGTTCAAGAAGCATCCCACTAAAGTTGACAATTTTTTATTTATTTCTAATTCATCAAATTTTTAATACCAAGCAGAACACTTAAATACCATCGAGAATACAAAATTACAACCATAATTTAAAACACCTCAATATAATACAACACAGAACACTTAAATATGATCAAGAGCACAAGACTACAATCATAATTTAAAATACACTCCAACATAATACTACATAAAGCACTTAAATACTACAAAGAGCACAAGATTACAACCATAATTCAAAATACACCCCAATGTAATATTCGTACACTAATTTTGGTTGTATCTAAGTGCACATTAGAATTTATTTTAAATTATTGTTATAATTTTGTGCTCTTGATATTATTTAAATATTCTACGTAGTATTGAGAATCTGCTGAACTAAAAACAAAGAAAAAGTTGACAACTTCAATAGGTGTGTCTCGAACAACAAACCTATTTTACACATAACATCTTAAGACTGATTACTGCTGAAACCTAGTCCAATGTACTACTGAAACATTCTGAACCCTTTTGCAATGTATGCGCGCTGCCTAATTCATTGATGGAAAGGTGCACGTTTTACAATGTATGTGGATCGTGGCACAGGCACTTTCTTTGTATCTTTAACGAGTAATTACATGTCTACGTTCAGTGTTCTATATCATATGTTTCTATATTTCTTAGATTGTCAAGTATATAATAAATCATATTTGGTCATTTATCGTCAAAAGAGCTATTTGCAATTTGTTTAATTTGAATTTGAGTGAGTTAAGAGAGAAAAAGAGGCTAACTTCACCTTATTTTGATTCTTATTCACATAATTAAAATCTCCATACAAATAACCATATATTTTTTGCTTAGTTATGTTTCTAATGTTATATTCCTCCAATTCTAATGGTACCGGAACTAAGGAGATGCTCGAAACAGTACCATTGAGGCATACTGGACAATGTAAGATATCTGAGTATATACAGTACTTGGATATGATAGATTTTGATAGTATATATGCAACTATCTCCTTAGTTTTTCCCACTAACTCAGGTGTGTAAAACGATTGCAAGAAAAAAAAGGTGCATGCAGCAGAGGAGAGTGAAAAGAAGATCTCAAGTTTTGTTTGACATATGGACACTAACTATAAAAAAGAGACGAGGTACAAGCAATTGGGTCCAAAAATATCTTATTCCAATAGACAATGGCGATGAGTTAGAGATCTTTTAAATGTACAAAACTTGTGCTTGCATATGGAAATTTTATGCAAAAGAAAAAGGAGTTACAGTCTTTAGTGCATTTGACCTTGTCAAAGCAAAGATTATTTGTTTCTACAAGCATGCCATTGCTTTTAGGTCTATGCTTTTCTTGGGTTTCTAATGCCCCTTTGAAAGATGGAAATTATGTGCTTATCATTATAAATAAATTCATTTGATGCACCTATTAGAAAGCGATGGGGACGTTCAAAAAATTGCAAATTCAAAAGACACATAACTGGTTAGCGGAAGACCGATACTCTCTTGAACCAAAAATAATCCACAAATGGGGATGTCTCCTCTTAAGCACTACTACTTTGTCTTTATAGCTTTAGCTGCGTATTTTATGGTTCATGTAATTGTTTTGACATAGTTGCTGTTCAACGGTTGTCTCAGAAGGTATGTACCTAAACCTCTATTTTATTTCATTAATAAGAGCTTTAGTTTTATTCATTTAAAAAATGAAGATAGCTGCACTGGAACGTCTAGGTGTAATTCCATAACACGCCTGGTCAACATTGATTAAGGCTGAAAAATGGTCAGAAGGACTTTGTTCAAAATGATTGGATCCCATCTACTTTGGGAGGGGAGTAATTTTGATAAGATATCAATTGACAATAACGCAAGTCAAGGTGCACATTTTAAAACATTGTCATACAACTAATTATACACATGCATAGTCCTTTATGTTTTGACTGGAACACACATGTTCAACTTAAATGGAGGTATGGACTTAATCATGAAACTTGTCTGTTAATCTGGGATCTAAATAAAATATGAAAATATAGTTTTGTTAGATTATGTTTGATTTTGATGACTAACAAAACATGTTATTATGTGGGTAAGTATATCTCTAAGTTTATTTCAGGAAATGTTGACAAAATATAGCTGAAATCACACCTCGAAAGAAGATGTGTCAACACCTAAGCTCAAGGTGTCGACACCATGTGAAGACCGAAGCTCTAGATGCTCTAGAAATCTCTCGGGTGCCGATACCAAATTGTGTAGTGTCGACATCTCAGAATTTTATAAAAAATTCGAGGCTTTGGAGAAACCCGTGGTATCGACATGTCCAGTTCTCAAAAAGAAATCGAACCACTGGATAAACCCAAGGTGTCGACACCTTACTGTGTGGTGTCAACACCTTCATCACTGTGCAAGAGATTTTTGAATGTTGGACTTTCTATATCCTGTATATTCTCTTTACTGGCACCTCCAATGGCTCTTTGGTGACTTGATGTCTATTTAAGAGATTCCTACACTTAAGCTAAAGGTATCAAAGCATAAGAGAAAGCTCCCATTATAAAGTTCTTCCGTCAAGGCCTCTCAAGCGCCATTTGCAACTTCAAGGGCTTTGGTGGGCGGCTCTTAAAGGGAAAGAGATCAAAACTGCACCTATATAGTTTTTCTGACCATTTGATCTCTTATGTTTCATTGTTCATATATTAATTGTTCAACCATTTACTTGTGTGTTGCTCAATCATTTGAACATGTGTGTTGGTGAGCTAGCACCGTGAAAACTAGTCTGTGATTGCTAGACTGATTCTAGTAGTGGAGACCCAAATGTGCTTTGAGAGTGGATGTAGGTCATCTTGTGGCCAAACCACTATAAAATTCTTTGTATATCATTGTGTGCGATTGCCTTCATATCTTCTCTCTCTCTTCTTGTTCAATTTTAGTTTGTAGATTCCATGAATCTTTGAAAATGACATTCACCCCTCCCCTCTAAGGTATATCATAGCTTTGGTCCAACAAGTTTTGAATATGATCTGATATCTAAAATTCTGATATGTATATATGATGTTTCATTTTGATCATGAATGTTTAGAAAATTAATTTTATGTATGAAATATGACACCACACTGAAGATTATTGTGAAATCTGCTATGAAATGCAATGAAAAATCTGAAATAGACTTTAGTTATGTGAGATCCACTCCCTAGTGCTCGGTGGGAGCATTCCTGGCACCCGCAGCATACATCCATCTTACCATAGAGTTTGAGGTCTTCTATTAGGTTTCTACTTTACAATGTCTAAACTACTAGAATTGTATAGTGTTGTCTCTCTGCGCTTAATTTTGACGATAACAAAATTCTCCATGAAATTCTAACCTTGCATGTGAGTATGGCCGGCCACAAAGACCATAAATAAGTTTAATTTGATGATTATATACTTTTCAAGTTGAAACTGTCAAGGTTAGACAAGTTCCCGAAGAAATCAAGTCAAAAATACCTATCCCAGCCAAAATGGTCAACAGATACAAGATAATCGATTGACTGATACTGGTTAACCGATTAAGTGAGTTAAAAAAAGAAGTTTAGTTTTTCAATAGGAGAAAAATAGTTGACAAAATTGAAAATAGAAAGGGGTCCAAGAGATTGATGGAAATTGGTCGACTGATTCGAGGTGAATGATTGACAAAACTAAAAATAGGATTCATTGACAGTTATGAACAGTGAAACTGTCAATTTAAATAGGGGAATCAATCAACCATTTTTACTCAGGTCTTCTGCCTGAGTTAGGTATGCTCTCAGGTTCAAAACGGTCGATTGTTTTGATCAAAATGGTCAACTGAAATTTTACTTTTGACCTACTCCCTTAGACTATTGTTGTTCAAATTTGAACATTGAGAAACCCAATGGTAAAATTGGTTTGTGTGTCTTACATAAGCTATCTCCAGGATCTTTTGGACGCTTAAGAGAGGATCTACAAGTTAGAAGATTCACCCTCCAAAGCTCATCCTTCTTTCCAGCAAGCTCAAGTGAGAGTAAAAGTCAACGGAAGAAGAGAGAGGAAGCAAGCTCGTCCCTTTCGTGTTCCACAAGGGGATTAGGCCCACGAAGCATTAGGCTTCTCTACATCGACATCAGCTCATTTC
The DNA here is from genome assembly GCA_030544215.1 of Zantedeschia hybrid cultivar. Taxonomy (NCBI): domain Eukaryota; kingdom Viridiplantae; phylum Streptophyta; class Magnoliopsida; order Alismatales; family Araceae; genus Zantedeschia; species Zantedeschia hybrid cultivar. The sequence continues at coordinate 76,760,989 of JARZZO010000014.1, forward strand.
CCTCCCTCTCTCTTTCTTATTCTCTTTCACATATTAAGATTGTATTTTGTGTAAGGATTGGAGTGTTTAAAAGTTGTTCTTGTGTGCTTGGGGTTCTTTGTTCGTTTTCAATATTTAGAAAACCTCGTGTGTATGGTGCTATCCCTTTTGCTAGCTCATGTAATTGTATGTGATCTTAGTTTGTCGATCCCTATAAGGTGTGGGGGAGTAGATGTAGATTTTGCTAGAACAACCTATTGTGAATACTTTGTCTCTTGACGTGATTGGCTCATTTGCTCTCTAACCCTTTTGCTTTTTTAGATTCCTATCAATTTCCCTTTATTTCAAAAGCATCGCTTTCCTTCTATCTCGTTATGTTTTAAAGTTCTAAATTTTCAAAACCCCAATTCTACCCCTGCGTTTTTGGCATATATTAGGACAACGTATAACAATGAGACAACTATTAAGTAGAGCTTAGTGTATGAAAGTAGTGCTTCTCTATGGTATAGAGAATCAAAATTGAACTATAATAACACTCATATTTGATAAGATATGTTATGCAGACTTTAGTGATGAAAAATTCAAAAATATGCCTTTTATCTAAAATCTGATAATTAATGATTTGTTTTTTATTTTTTGAATTATTGGTGATTTGTTTACATATTATAAGGGAATCCAATTACAAACCATCCGATTTTGTTGCATTGATTATATAATTTGTGGCATGTTTCTAAGATTTGAATGTCTATTAGCTAGCTAGGCAGGCTGAAAGACTCATTTGTTGCTACATATATACAGGTAATATTAGAGTTTGAGAACAAGAATTACAAGCTCAGTTATGTTGAGAGAGTAGAACCATCAGGCAGTCAAGGTCACAATGTATGGTGTCAATTTTGAAAATTGAAATCATTTGTTAGTATGTAATTTGATAATCTTGAATATTACTCTCGTGGTGAATTTGCAATATTGTTTCAAGCGACGTTAAGTAACACCGAAACCACGTGTGTGGATTCTCCACGGCTGATATATATTTCAGTGTTTGTGCATGCTCTCATAAGAAAATCCTTTAAGATACTCTTCATGTCTCAACCACTCACTTCTAATTATTACCATGAACTTATTTTCACAGAGATTTTGAAATAGTCAATGAGTATTTTAAGAGAGTAAGAACAGCATCACGTGTTTTTTTTTCACAATAAGGGAGGCAGTCCCAGATGGTGCAGGCCCATTCCTGATCGATTGAAAGGTCATGATATAAAACACTTCAGTTCTTAGATGCGCAAGAAAGTAACATTTTTTTGTTTTGTTTTTTTCTAAAAATTCCAGGGAGAGAGGGTAATCTTAAGGGAGAGATTCATACCGTCTGATCTTTAATAAGATGGTTAAATTTTTATTTTTAAAAAAAAAAATTATCAGACGTTAGAGTTGGCTCTCTTGAGAATGCCCACACTCCTTTAGGTTTTAAGGAAACAAAATTAAAAAAAGGGACATGCTGTTGCTGCTACTGCATAAGTGTAGCCACATAGAACGCTTACTAATCGATGGACACCTCATGGACCTGCCTACAAGAAGCCAACCCTGTGCATAATTTGCAGGCCGTATTTGACATAGTTTCTATTTGGAAGTACTTTTACATTTTTATTTAGTTATTTTTTATGAAAATCATTAGACTTGAAAGTCATTTATATGATACTTTACTTGTATGTTTCCAAGATTAGAGAAAAAATGAGGTGATTATGAAAGAGTTGACTTTCGTAACAAATCAAAATTAATTATAATATCTCTCCTTCAACCCATTATATGTAAGAAGTGAAAGTTAAAAGTAACTTTCAAATAAAAATTTTGTCAAACACCGCCTAAGACTAGTGTAACCTTTTAGCAATGCTACTTTGACCCATGGCTCCACAGTCAAATTTAACGGGGGAGAAGGATGTGATGTGGTTCCACAGTCAAATAAAATGGGGAAAGAGAGAAGACGATGATATTGTTGTTTGAGTACGTGCTGAAGTTAACATGCCACGAAGTAGAGTTAATGCCTCTAGGATGAGCACTCGATCCTTCGTTCCCAGGTCCAGCACTGTTAAACCAGACGGTGGTCGCGATGTAATTATGATTAGAAATTTGGAACTTGGGAGAACGCACATAATTAATTGTACATAACACACATAGAGAAAAGGATAAAAAAAATGACTATCACTGTCACATTTGAAAGAGAAGAGATCCTCTTAATACACGGTTGGACAGAAGTCCAACAATACATAGAATGAGAGGGCCCAGGTGCTTGAATAAATCTTGGGTCTAATGAGGAGTTTTATTGTAATACCTGCTTTCTTTCCTTTCTCTGTACTAAGACTACTGGACTTATCTCCAACCGTGTACTGAAAGGTTCTCCTCTCTGTTTAAAATGATAGTACTAATCTTTCCACTTCTAAAATGCCAATTCCTTGGCACCTTTCTCATCAATCATCTTCTGCCTCTGCTAGTCTTACAGCAATATTGTTGGTGGCATCATTACATCGCTGAGAAGTAAAGAGCATGCAAATGGCTTAAGATGCCTCCGGAAAAGGGAAAGAAGATTGAAACTAACGTTGTAGTGCTTCTCACGTTCAACGTCTTTTCCTCTGCCTCAGTGGAATTATTATCAAATAAATTAAGACGGCAGAGGTAAATCGTAAAAAGGACACTTCACGAAGATTTTTAGACAAACTCGGCCAGAATATAAAACCTAAGCTTGCAGTAGTATGTTTAGTACAGGGAAGAAACACATTAATTGAAGGTTGTGAGATGGGCACATGAATTGATAAGTGTACGTATATCCATACCTATCTACAAACTTAGATGTATTGAAAGCTGGTGTGCCCCCTCTCGGTCTCGGGGACGGCCTTCCAATACCAGTGCTTGTTTGTGAATGCTATGGGGGAGCTGGGCAGCGAGGTGAGAGAGAGGTGAGGCTGCGATGGAAGAGGAAGGAATTGAGTAGGTGGAGTAAGATAGTCCTGGGTGTACCCAACTAACCTATTGAGCTCATCCACTGTGGTAGCAGGCATAGGAGACGAAGAACCAAGTAGGGCGCAAGTTGGGACCAGAGAGCTCATGTCCTTTGAATGGAGTGTGGTTGCGTCTTCGTCTGTCGTCGTTGAGCTCAAGGTTGCCATGGAGGACGTTGCTCCATAGGCTGCATGCCTTTGCAGCAGCACCGGCACAGCAAGGGCATCGTGGTTGGCGATCCCTCTACTTGCTTCATGCATCTTCGCCATCTCAGAGGATGAACCGCCCCCTGTGAGAGCAACCTGGAAGTTTGGGACTGGCTGATCACAGATGCTTTGATTGATCTTGTCATATCCTGCCCCTCTTGATAAGGCGTTGGGTAGTAGTCGGCAATGATCGTCCACTCCAGCTCTTTTGTATACTCGGCACAGTGAGATCTCCGCCTGCAACACGAACTTGCGCAGACTCAGTTCGCAGGAGAGAGAGAGAGAGAGAGAGAGAGAGAGAGAGGGGGGGGAATAAGTGCTAATCGAAGGAAGCCAAAACTATTATTAGACTTCAAAATGTTGACTCAAGTCCTAAATATTGAACTAACTTTGAGCTCAATTTGTACTTCCAACATTCCACGTACTATCCTATTCAAACGTAATCGGTTTAGTAATTGCACTAGGTAGGAGGAACGGAAAATAATATAGAATATGATGAGATATTACATTAAATATATTTTATAATATTTTATGTCAAATCAAACAGCAACTTAATCACATTCAAGCCCTTTAAATATGACGTGATCTCCTCAATTTTATTATTAACTTTGTTGGAGGTAACAATGCAGTTAAAAGATACATTAAATAAGATATAAATAATTTCGAAGCTAAATATAATTAACACAATGTTATTTTTTCTGTATATACAGCCCTTCGTAATTAGTAGATATGCGAGAAGTATTATTAGAGTTTACATGAAAAAATATTGTTAATTAATAGACAAAGAACTGGACAACCAAACATATGGCCACGATTATGGACCACCGAAGCAAGATTATAAATCCAATACAACAATGATATAATAACAATTTAATAAATTGTAAAGTAAACACAATCTAGAATGCCTGCGAATATAAACTAACCAAAATCTGGCTATATTCAAACCTCATTCAATCCTAAAGTTTTGTTCGAAGTTAATCAATTATTTATTTTTTTACAGAATATTTTTACAATTCTGTCAAAAACACCTGTGTTGTTCACTTCTACTCCGTTTCTCCTTGGCGGCGTGGGAGAAGCAGACAAAAATCTAATAAGCAGATCAACAGGGGACTTGCTCGAACGCGCGTGCAAGGACTGCTTGCATTATATATTAGGATTCACGTCCGATTATAAAATTTTCCACCAAGCACTACTGTTTGTGCTAATGCACGTGACTTGGGCTGAAGACATTCGCGAACGGGACAAAAGCGAGATTAATTAAGACGGCTGTGTAAGATAAAAAGAGAACCCTACTAAAAAATTAATTTTTATTTTTCAGTATTTATAAATTTTTAATATTTTATATGTAAATAAGTATAATTATTTTAAAATATCCATAAAAAATCCCTCAATTCTCTTAAGAAAGCATCTTTGGAGGAACTAGACGTTTAAAGATTATGGGGATTTTAATAGCTTTTTAATTATCAGTCTCCAAAAATTCCCTTTAATCCGACTATTTACAAATAAGTTTTCACAATCTCAATTTTTTTACAAAAAAATCTTTTTGACCACTTTTTTTTATACTACCCGCACCTCTTTAGCAACACTTTTTGTGATACTTAAGATCTTTACATCAATTCATGGTATAGGAATTTATTCCTAAATAGTTAAATTATAGGAGTTTTTTTGGAAATATGCATATTTTTTGGAGGCTTAAGTTTAGTATATTTTCTGGAAATACTTAAGACTTACAAAAAAAATTAAAAATTATAAAAATTAAAATCTATAAAAAAAAAGCACAAATTCCCAACCCGCAAAGCATCTAAGTAATTAACCGTTAATGATCCTAGTTAATTAACGCGCCATTAACGAATACGAGAGAGACCTGCGAACACCATTTACAATCTTCTGTTCTATTCAGATTACAGAGCGCGCCGCCTTGTTAATTAACCGGAGGAGGCGTACCGACGTACCTTGGTGCCGTAGCGATCCTTGTCGGTCTGGGGGAGGCGGTACTCGTTCATGATCCAGCGGGTGCGGACGCCCCTGGGGGCCTTGCCCGAGTAGAACACCAGCGTCTTCTTCAGCCCGATGGACCGGGAGCTCTCCGACCGGACCATCCTGTCGGCGCCGGTGGCCTTCCAGTAGCCGGACGTCGTCACCCGGTTGGGCCTGTCGCCGTTCCTGTACTTCCTGTCCCTCGGCACGTAGAAGAACCACTCCTTCTCTCCTATCGCCGCCAATGCTACAGAAACCCACATGGAGACGAATTAAACGATATATTTAAGAAGGGTTATCTCGAGGCAGGACCTACCAAATCCTTGTTGATAGAACAAGAAGAGTACTACCCGTAAATGAGAAGGAGGAGAATATTTGATTTACGGTGTGTAAAAAGAGGAGGGAGGGGGGTCATGAAATGAAGGGGAAGTGTGATGCTATGGTACCAGGAAGCTCCCAGGGGTCGTAGCGGTAGAGATCGAGGAAGGTGATGAGCTCCATGTTGAAGCGCTTGCCCTCCACCTTGCGGCGGAGGTAGAACTCGAGCAGCTCCTCCTCCGTGGGATGGAAGCGGAAGCCGGGCATGACGACGTCCTGCTCGTGCCCGTCCTTGTCCTCGTGGGCCTTCATAGCTGCTGCTGCCGCTGCCGCTGCCAGGATTACCATAAACCGGTTGGCCTTGAAGTCGTCTCTGAGATCAGTACGTTCCTCTGCCCTTGGCCAGCGCTTTATATAGGTGGCCATCGCACTAGCACTGTCACTACTGTGTATCTGCTTGCGTGATGCAAGTGGCGGCGGGGAAGGAGAGAGATTAAAAATCGGTACTGTCACATCCAATTAAAGAAAAATAAGTACACCGGATTAATGGTACGTACTTTGCCGTTGATTAGTAGGGTGTAGAAGAGATGGAGATAAAACAACGGTATTAATTTTTGTTTCTGTTTTTGATAAGATTTAACAAAGATGTAAGTGAAAATAAAATATTTATTTTTATTTGAGAAAGTTAATTTGAGATTCTGAACCTGATATTAGTTTTAGTCAACTTTCTGATAATTATTTGTCTGGCATCTTATCGGCCGACTTATTTTTCACCTCCTCTCACTAACAGTTGTCAATATATTGATGTCTTGCTGGGCTAAAATGTTAATTTGTTAACATGTTAATATATGTTAAAGTATTGACACCTTAATGTGTTAAAGACATCTTAATTTTGTGCACTTTAACATTTAAGATGTCAACACATTAATGCCTTAACATCTTATCGTGTTAGCATATTAAGATATTATAATTGTGAGAAGAATAAAATGTTAGGGTCAAATAAAAAATGCATTAGCATGTTAATACAATAATACATAGTGTATTAACTGTTAACATATTACAGCTGTCCATGAACAAGAAAGGGCAAGAGGAAAATAGTAACTTGCGTAAAGAGCCAACAGCCATTAACCGGAGGTGGATAGAAAATAAATCCATACATAGACGATCAATAAAAAAATTGATAGGAAGCCCGAACAATATCAAGTTTCGGACAGTGAGCTCTAATTAATTCTTTTTATTTTCCAATTTTAAGCTGAAAGAACATATATAGAGACAATATTTCCCTTCCATCATGACTACAATAACCACTTTAGGTTCTATTTTGGTTTATCTCTCATAAATGAGGGGAAGATGAGAGCTCAAACTAGAAGGAGAAAGAAATGTACTTGATGTAGCATGCTGTGCTGTTGGATTTCTTTCTTGACCTATTTATTCAGTACGTATACCTTAGTACGTTAGATGCAAGATAGTCCTACCGAATTATTCACCAAATCCAACCAAATTAATAATTCACAAGTTGTTGTTCTTTTATTATATTTTACGTAATACACGTATATATTAATTATCTAGAACAAAGATGGGTAATTGAATGCTCAAACACGGTTTTTTCAATTTTAACTTCTATTTATAGGCTTATTACGTGGCTTGCATTTTGAAAAAAAAAATTTCATACAGTCCATAGATAAATCCATCTATCTTGGAGAGTTTTTAGGCTCCAATCAAAATCGAATCTGAGACCTCACATTTGAGAGACAAAAATAAAACCAACTGTCCTAAGCAGTCGCTTTCATACAGAGTATATATATATATATATATATATATATATATATATATATATATATATATACACGATTAAAAATTACCTGATTTCTCTCTCTATCTCCCTCTCATCCCCACACCTACACGGGCATATTAATGCACCCCTCTTTCCTTGTTGCTTCCTTCCAGATGCTAGGAGGGAAAGAAAGAGAGAGATCCGGAGGGATCTGGGTTCTGATGTTACTCGTGTTAAATATGCGAAAGGGACAAGTGCAAATATTGCGCAACTGTTAACGGTGAAACCAAGCCACCCGCCCCCAGTTTCTTGTCTGTTCCTCCCCCACTCTCACCCTCAATACCTGGCTCTTCTTTTCCTTTCTATCTTACTATTTTCACCTTCAAAGCTCGTATTACGTACATTTAGAATTGAGTGACCTGTCCTAGCTAGCTACTTTTTTAGTCAACTGCCTATGCCATCCTATTTTAAGAATTCATATATACTAAAAAAATCATACTTGTTAACCATTATTTTTAATGCCCATCGTCATCGCATGATATCCATCTATGATCTGTATATTTGAGGCGTCAAGGATGGTATAGTATATGGGTGCGGTTCCTTTTAGTACGAATTTAGACTAAAATCAGTCAGTACTGAAAAGGAAAGAAGAAGTCTTTCATAAAAACTTCTCCTTGGTAATAGAAAAAGTATCATGTGAAATGTGTTTTTGAAATCTTTTACTTTCTTTATTGACTGGATTTAGTTCAAACTTGGATGTAGAAGATCTCTATTCATAATATATGGCCAACCACTTGATTTTATGCTAGGATGCCCCAAATTTATGGGAAGCAGATAGACGATACAGATAATGGTAGCCCCATGATGGTGGTACTTTATTTTTCTCGGAGAGAAGAAATAAAAATGACAATAATATTTTTTTTGTACATATGAACTAATTAATAAAAAGAGATAAAACAAGAAAGAAGATAGGAAAAGTAAGATGGGTGTTTCAGTTCCACTATATTTTTAGTCTCTCACGCCGGTATTTGAGTTTGCTTCCATTTTTTTTACTACTTTAGTCTCGTCCAAGCCATTACTGCGCCCTCGTCACATGGGTGATGGGTGTTCTGTCAATATGCACATCACATGTATAGCCAAGTAGTACGTATGGTTCCTGTAAATATAAATTTGAAAAATTTTCTCTCTGTACTGACTGAGTTCAGTCTAAAATTTGCGCTTATTATTGGTAAATGTTTAAAACTGTAGAAGTAATACTTGAGAGTTTGTTGCTACGTGTATTGTGTAGCATTAATGCAAGTACTCTCGCTCTCTCTCTCTCTCTCCATCGGTAGGTTCAATGCACAGTGCTAAGCGTACGTCCGACATGTGTGCATGTACAGTACAAGTATACGTTATGCTGTCTATAAGAACAGCGTCAGCTCAAGGTGTGGGGTTCGACTGAGGATTAGGTATATATATCGAATGCATGTGTGCAAGCATGCGGAAACCGAGACCACTTTCTGATGATGATGACAAGAGGAGACTCCAAATCTTGTTATCTTCTTTCGTTTTTTCTCTCCTTCGGAGGAGAAAACAAAAGACTATATTAACTTTTTCCTTCTCTTCTTCCTTCTGAATGTGCTACTTCACAGTATCGATCTGCATCATAAACTCCTTTTGCATTGAAGTGTGACATGCAGAAAGTTGGTGCAAGGAACATTGCATCCAGCACCTCCTTTCCCTGTCAAGTGATCCACTTCCTCTCTCCATTTGCACTTCATCACTCACCAAAATTACTTCTTTTTTTATGCAAACATATTGGTCACTGGTGAGAGACGGGAAGGGGGATAAGAAACCAGGTTGATTAGTTAGGGGTTGATCAGGAGGTGCAAGCTGGGGGTCGATCCTATGAAGAATCATGGGAGTTTGCAAAGTCTCCCCATGAATCCCACTGTGCTGTGTGCTAGTGGCGAAAGATAGGTTGCGTTTCTCCCTCTTTGTCATGTGAACTTCTGGCCGAAGCCCTTCAGCTGTAGTAACACTTGGACTTGCATGGCGAATAACCTCTAAAGGGAGGCCAGTGAAATCTCCACACAAGGATCTGTTAAAGAGGCTTAACTAAAAGGGAGACCAAAAAGTTTCAACGACAAAGACAGGCGGGGTCATGGGGTTCACAAAATTTTGAAACGAGATCTTCTGAACCTCCCGTCTCTAGATATTGTGTGTGCCCCTAAACTCAATGAAGAGAGAGGTGATGGGATACACTCTATTATTTCGGAGTCAAATGATTCATTCACATTTTCCTTCATTAGTCTTAGGACACATTAAGAACTAAAGAGGAGAGATCCAGAGGATCACATTTTCAAAAGCTTAGTGATCTACCCACATTTGATGACACTAGGAGGAGACTTTGGCAGGAAACTTTACGATCACAACCATAGAATCTGATGCGGCAGAATCCGATTCGGCCCATAGAAGAAGGTCCAAACCCCACTGAGCCCAACAGCGGCAGTACCAGGCCCTCCGGGAGCCTTCGGCCCGTCAGCGGCCCAGTAGCCTTCGGCCCATAAGCGGCACCCCCGCTCCCGGCCCAACAGGCTTCAGCCCGTCAGCGGCCCACCAGCCTACGGCCCGGGAGCAGCGCGGCAGCCCAGGGACCGGCAGGTTTCAGCCCGTCAGCGGCCCAACCCCCTTCGGCCCGGTAGCCGGGTCCGGCCCACTCCGGTGGCGGATCAGACGCTATGGCGGTTTGTCAGTAAGCCTCCTTTAGTCCTATATCGGCTACCACCGTTAACCATCCGCTACCCTCCGCTATAAGTATCCTGCTATTCGTAGCCAAGAAGGTGGTGAAAAAAACGGATGCCTTCCTAAGCTTCCGAAACCCCTTAAAGGACTTCTGTCCGAATAGCTCTTTAGCTTCTCTTTCTTGCTCCCTGAATCGAATCTTCTTCAGGATCTAACTTGACCGTCGGAGGGGGTTCCCCAGGGCTGACGCCCGGGACTCCTGCTGACCGGTTCTTCTTCTTCTTTCCCTCCTGCAGGGGCTCGGTTCGAATCATCGCCGACCTCCCCGAGTCGGTCTCGGCCGCCGACCTCGGACTCCTCCCCCTGGTCTCGACGCCGAACGCCGGCCGCCCCACCACAGGAGACTCGGTCTCGCGCTGAAGTAGCCTTCGGACTTGCTGTCCGAGGGCGATCCCGCCAGCTGCCCTGCGTCAGGAGCCTCGGCCTCGCGCTGAAGGTGGCTCCGGACCCCCTGGTCGGAGAGCGATCCGTCCCCCCGTCCGACCACACCGGAGCAGGAGACTCGGCCTCGCCCTGAGCCACTCCTTCGGTCTCACTGCAGGGGAGCGAGCCGTCCCCCCGTCCGATCTCGGACTTTCCAGCCTCTGCTCCGACGCTCGTCGACCACTCCGCCGAGAGAAGCTCCTACTCGCGCCGCCGCCTTCGTCCGCCGAAGGAGCAGCGGCTCACCATCCAAGAAGCAGCTCCGGCGGCAGATCGCGCCCCCCGCGGGCGGATCCATTTCACCCCGAGAAGACCTCGTCTTCGCCCCGTCGCGGACCCCTGTCGGGTCCCCTCGTCACTGTTCGACCCGGACCAGCTCCGGACCCTCTTTTTTCGGATCCCCGTGTGCGGGATCCGGTCGTGATAGATCCAGTCTACATCAGAATCTAATACTCCCGCTTGAACCAATCAATCACTCATTATTCTGTCCTACATTATCATCATCTCCGGTTTCCTTTTTTTTCTTTTTGGGTAAAATGACTTCATTGACCAATTATGTATGAGTCCTCCTACATGGGGCTTTCTCCTTGGGCTTATATCATTCTCCTTAATAGCAATACTTCGCACAAAATGCATGGTCACTCTTCTACACTGTTTGGATAATAATTATACATTCAAGATCATCATCAGGGAAAAAAAATCTCATAGGGCACATGGTGTATGCAATGAGGCATTTTTATGAGTATAACGACCTTCAAACCTGTGACCTCTAACTGAGTCACAACTCGGTGTCAAAATCTCGAATTTCTCATCTTGAAGTACCCATCATGAAGACATCAATGCGCCAGGCTTAAGAACAGGAGGAAAAAAAATATATATATATAAAAGATGTCTAAGAAAGAAAACAGACCAAGTGCTCTTAAATTGATGAATCAGGAAATAATAGTTCATCAACGCCAAGTAAGTGAACTATCAATTGATTAGGTTAAGCCATAAAATTGACAAATTATTTAAACTTAATATGAGCATAGAACTAATATGCATATACACACACTAAAATAAGGTAACATACAGAAGTTTTTATTAGCACTTCTTTTTTTAACGCTTAGATCTCAACCCAACAGTTAGAAAAGAATTAAAGAAAACTATATAACCTCTTATTAATCAGACAATAACCATGCATTTACTAATTTTTATTTTTTTCTATTTTTTCTTCCACTCGCCTCTCCATCCAACCTCCTTGAATTTGGGACACCAAGGTATACAATATATGTCCACTTTTAACTTTTACTCAAATGTAAATAAATATTCATGCGATCGAATGGTTAAAACTAGAGTAACAAAAGAAAATTCAATTTATGCCTTCCTCATTTTAGTGAAGCAGCAAGAATTTGCGCCCTAAAAAAGGAAAAATGGTTTTTACCTGAGGCCAACCACGCATAGACATTAATCATCCCAACTTAATTATTAAGAATCCTTTCTGTGTACTAGGTAGTTCTAAGAAGGATAAGAGGGGGAGCACCTAGGTTCAAACTTGGGTGGAGTGTTATTTCGTAGTTCATGTGAACCATGCCTGGCAGAGACCTCAAAAAAAAAAAAAAAAATCTACCTCAAAAAAAAAAAAAAAATCTAACTTTCTTAGAATTTGTGTTATGGTTCCAGTGGATTGGTTACGTTTTTGGTATGATGAGTTTTCATAAAATAGTAAAAATAAAATAAAATATTACAATTCGATTTATTCATCCGCAACCAGGTAAACTGAGTATCGAGGATATTAAGACGTTGCTAAGTGAGAGTAGATGCAATTAATTAGACGTTTGCTAAGTGAGAGTAGATGAAATTACTGTGAAAGATGTAATTAAACAAAACTAATTGAAATAAATGAATATGGAAAATAAAGTTAATTGCTTGCTATATAAATCATCCACATGCACATTTAGGAATAAAACCCTACAACATTTAAGACATACATTGGGGACCCTAAGGGTCATTTTCTCTCTGTTACATCAATCAGCACCGGACACCCACCAAGATACTCTCAATCTTATACCAATCCATTGCCCATGATACTATATATCATCCTTGTTGGTATTCTACCTAGAATAAATAAAATAAATGAGATAAAATAGATAAGAAATACAATGAAATAAAACAAGAATAAATGAAATTAACTTTTACTCTAGCTTGTTACAATAAGCAATTTGAAACTTTTAATCAAACTTTTTATTCCAGTTTGTTGTAGAATAATTTACTCTCACCTAAATGACACACCTAAGTAACCAAAGTGCATAAGTCATAACCTAGATAAACTACACTATTCTAAGCTTATCCTGTAATAAAAGAGGACCTGAGAGCAACGAAGTCCTCACTATTTTTACATATTCTATTTTTATTTATTAATTAATGTGATATTTGTTCCAACCGAAATAATGATATGTAATTATTTAGTGGTTCCCAGCCTGGTCCTAATTAAGGAATTAATATGCCTCAGTCAGATACGATGAAATCCACAAGACCCGGCCTGCACCATTTCTAAAGATCAAGGTTATGCTACATTATAATTATTTACTGAAGTTGTAAAGAATTGTACTCATGACGCAAAAAGAGACACTAATCTTAAGACATGTTTGGTTCATGCAGCTTTCAATTGAAAATATTTTTAGACTTTTATCTAGCTATTTTGGGAGTAAAAAGGTAAGTGTTGAAAGCCAGTTATATAGTATTTGGTTATTTTTTTACTTCCAATCAAAAGTTCTAAATTGAACTTTCTTAAATTTGAGAAAGAAATGAGGTTATTAAGCGAAGTTTGACTTTTATAATTACTTAAAATTAATTATAATAATTTTTATCTATTATTTATTACCCAGTATTGGTGAAGCTTTTAATTAGAAGCACTTTTAAACTTTTTTCTAGTTATTTTGAGAGAAATGTAGGTGTTCGAAGCCAGCATTACATAGTAATTTAGCTTTTTTTTGTTTTCAATCAAAAATTCCAAATTAAAGCTTCCTAAATTAGAGAAAAAGTAGAATTGTTGAGAGATGTTTGACTTTAATAACTACCAAAAGATTAGTTATATATAACTACTTCCATACACTATTTTCTATGTTGTAAGAGAAAACTAAAAGTAAATTTCAACTAAAAGTTATGTCAAACACATCCTTTATATTATAAAAGGAGGCCAAACTAGTTTCTAACTAAAAATGTGAATAAGTGGGAATCTAATGTGGCCTTTCCTCAAGTTTAGTATCGTAAGCGACGGTATTCTGTGAGGTTCTTGGATTTATCTGAACAGTGAAACAAAAATCCACAGTTTATTTGCCTGTAGAAATACTTATTATACATATGTTCCTTAAAAGTCTATTATATGCTACTATATTTCATATTTCTTATGTCATCATATATACACCCGTAATTAATATATAATTATATAATTCTATCTTCGTCCAACATTTGCTTCACTTAATTGGTACTGTACATTATAATATAATCAACATGATGTTATAGATTTGGTACGTAATATTTGTTACAATGTGATCTCAAGACATTTGCAACAACAATTCCTATTCGGTCGCAAGATTGAATGGCATGCGATTGTACTAGCTCATGGAAAATGCAATGAAACCTTAAGTCCGTATATTGTCCGATCTTATGATTCTAAAATTGCATTGTTAAAACAATATAGTAAGTATTACTCATTTGTAATTTATCCCTAATAATACCGTAAAGCAGTTCCTAATTGACTCTATGTAACCGAGAAAAATATCTACATGTTAGGATAATACTTACATTATATTCGTGTACGGCTGTTGAACAAGAGCCAATCAAGTTAACATCGGGCCTGCACCAATTCAAATACCTACCTAAAGGCTGGGTATGCCTAGGGAGGCCATGATGTGAAAAGATGGATAGCGAAAGCAAATGGTCTTGGAGGGTACATGCACATTTCTACGTTAGGTAACAATCAAAATTTCAAAGGGTGATTCCCAAATAATTTAAGACAAAAAATCCTTGGGTCAAGTAAAAAGATAAATTGCATGTGTGCGCGTAGCGTGGTGGTGCACCCCTCGCGCAAAAGATAGGAGGGCGCAGGATCGACCCCGTCCGCGTTGTGTGCAAGCGGAGGGTTTTTCCATGGAATTATTCGTTCTTTGAGCGGAAATTTCACCCACCTGGGCAATTTATTTGTTGTCTTTGGCAGATTCGATCTCAGCTCCTTAAGCTGGATGCTTTGGCCTGTAACCATTGAGCCACATTGTCCAAAAAAAAAAAGAAGTAAAAAAACAAATTGAGCAAAACAAAAGGTGACGGAGAGTATGTACTTCTACTAGTGCCATTGCAGAATTATAATATGTCATGTCAAGACTAATGTCCACGTCAGCATGTCACCTTACCTCTGTCTCTGGTTTACGTGGTTTAACAAAGTGCCCAGGTCTATGGAGATCGACTCTTCCATCATAATATTGTACTAATATTCTCTAACAATATGTACAAGAAAGTAGCTCTAGAAAAAACTACCATGCATCCTCTGTTGTTTTTAATATTAAGACAAATTTTCCGAAATTGCAACATATATAACTCTTTTGAAGTAAAGCCCCAAAATACCTTACCTCGGACCACATGGATTGGACCTGTCTTAGACTCAAAGACATACCGTACTTATCCGCCAAGGGAAAGCCTCCCCTAACCGCTCTAAACTTGAGACATCTTGTGAATGTGAGATGTATCTCAACAAGTTTCAATTATTTAAAAAAAAAATGTTTAGCAAAAATAAATGAAGAAATTGGCTTGAGATTTTCAAAATCTGTGATTCTGGCCGGTGGATATAGCAAGGCCTCTCTTTAGATTCCTTCTCTCAAAAAACGAAAAAAAGCATAGTGGGGAATCTGCGGTGCCCAACCTCTTTTAAGCAATGAAATTTCTAAATACTCTATACTCTACATGCTTATCTATATAAAAAAAGGTTAAACGGTAACTTTTGACATGGGATACAAAGAATTCTTTTTGAGTTTCGAGGCTGTCCAAACTTGATTTTTGCAACTAGGTCCCCCATTTTGAAATGGACACCCTTCATATGTTAAAAAAAAAAAAAGAACGCACGTTTCTATTGGTCAACGATAATTTTATCGGAATTTTACTTGGTCTGCTGGTCTAATTTAGGTATAATTTTATCGAAACTTTGCCACTGGTTCCTTTTAGCTAGGCAACCGGATATTCCACATAACACTTGACGGAACAGCCAACTCATGGAGACGGATATCCAAAGATGTACATTTTATGCCCTAAATGTGGCACTATTTTGACAAGTTTCTTCTGTAAAATTGCAAGAGGTCATGACAACAAAATGCGTATTAGGTGTTGGGTTTTAATCCAATTAGTGGTCTACTTGTGTTTACTGGGCTGCATACTTGCACACCATTAGGCATCCAATTAATAGAATATGATTGGGCTTAACCCATTAGGCGCCCAATAAGGATCCTGTAATGGGTAGGATCCTGTTAGAAGTAAGAACGGGACTGGTCCCTCCTCTCTATAAAAGAAGCCTGTGACTCCCCATTAGGTCATACGTATTAAGACGAATAGATAGAGGAAACCAGTGGAGACAGTGCGTGGGTTTACACCGTCTTCCTGCCCGGAGTTCGTGCGTTCCTGTTCGAGGTCCGCTGCGCGTGGAGATCGACTCCGGCATCGTCTTCCTCTGCGTTAGGGATGGCTTCGGCTCCAGGTATTTCGAAAATCCCTAACATTAGGGTCATAGTTCTCTATGCTGCTACACGAAGACACTTTTTTCACCTCCAAAGTCTACCTTTCTATTTAACTAAGAAGAAACAGTACTTGTTGCAGCGTATTAACTGGTGGTGCAGTTAATATAAAAAAAGAATTTTTTTTCGAAGGGCTATTATATGTCTTATAGTCCCATGTAATCAGATTCTCAAGTTGACATTCAAAAAAATGTTTAAAAATTGACTTAATTTTTGAATTTTCATCTTTTCTTGAAATGTTCGATCGAAAATCAGACCATTTGGGTGTGTAAAGCATATTGAGGTGCTTCCAAAAAAAAAAAAAAAAAAATTATGTTAGTTATACTGTCAAGCGACGTAATAATGCTAGGAGGTGCAGCAAGGCTTTCTCTTAACCATATGTTTCCCATAGCATAAATAGGGAGAATCAACTTGCATGCACTTTCTTTATCAATTTCGTTGATAAATGCATAATGTATCTATCAAATTAAGAAAAAATGACGGGAAAATTCTTTAGAAAAAGTTTCTGAGCCTTCAGGCTGGCATATTTTTTGGATTTCGAGAAGTAACTTAAAGCACAAACCAAGGGTTTCATCTAATAAATGTTGAAGGAGGAAGACCTCTTGAGACTTTTGTCCTTGCAAAGTTGATCCTTTGCAGCTTCAAAGCCTCCAAAGTCTTCCTCAATCTTCTTCGTAGGATTAATCATTCTTTATCAAAGAAAACAAAGCACGTACGTGCTTGTCATGCATTTAGACCCCATCACATCTCTGAATCATGTTGGACGTATGGAGGGTGGAAGACGGAAACCCTAGAATCCTGCTAGTGGAAATCTATGGGTGCCTCCTCATCTAGAAGGAGCACCATTACTGACTTCAGCAGCTCAGGCATAGATCGATGCACACCCACATCACTCCCCCACTGTCAGCAAATATGGAATGTAATGAATGAGATGTGGGAGTTTCTCTGAAGGCTTCAAAGGCTGCTAGCTGGTTCAGAAGGTGCCATATATATGGTCCATGGAGGGCGTGTGGTCTCGTGAAGCCCCGTGACCACCACCACCTCCACTGCCATCACTGCCTATCGCACGAAGTAGAGAATAAATTATGACCAGACCAAGTTGAACTAGATACTTCTACTGGTCTATCTCAGTCGACTTCGGTAATGCCCATCCTATTTTATGCCTCACCACACGAACGTCAGAGTTGAGCTAGATAGCTTTGCTTGCATGGTCTGAGGTGGGCTTTAGATGTGGTAATTTTGTTGGAAATATCACTCCGCGTGAGAAAATTAGATCGACCATGGGACAAAGAACAAAAAAAAAAAAGAGAGTGAGAAAAAAGGAAGGAAAATAAGTACATAGATTTATGTTGTTTGATTATTTCGACATTATTCACAAAGCATCCCTCACACTTATCCACACTGTTCTTCATTAGAAATTAGAAAAAAAAAGGCATCCAACTCAAAACTTTAGAACATATATTAGACGGAGGGGGCATCATCTATTTATACATGTTGTACGGTATGAGATTATTCCCATATATGTCCCCTCACGTACAAAATGATTTAGGCTTTGTCACATACACAACAATAAATATGGATGCATAGCTAGTTTATGACTTAACTTTGATACCATATTGAAATTGTTAGGCCATCCACTTCAAATCTGAAAGGCATTAAGTGAAGAAGGTATCTTCTATTTAAACATATTTATGGTCTCTTGTTATTATAACGTATAAAATATAAAAGTATTCAAAATATCATCCATACAAGTATAATTCTTACAAACCACAAAACCTGGGTGTTGAGTTTGAAGGAGGCTAAAATCATAAGCACTGGCCACAACTGAAATTAACCGATGTAAGACTATTATATAGCCGCTCCAACACTCTCCCTCACGGTCAAGATGGGTCGTGGAAATTAGATAACAGGAGGTGGCAGAAATTAGAAGATAAAGTTGGTTCAGGCTTGCTCTGATACCATCTTACAAACCATAAAATCCGGATGTTGAGTTTGAAGGGGCCGAAGATCATAAGTACTGGCCACAACTGAAATTAACCGATGTAAGACTATCATATAGCCGTTACAACAATAATACTGACTTACTAATATGGACATATGGTCATACAATACCGTACCACAGAAGGACCACCGTCCTCACCTCTCCATTGGGCTTGCCTATCACATAAGATATTTCCTCTCCAAAAAAAATTCCCCCATTTGATTCGGCCACTAAAATACCTTCAAAACACAAGATATAAATTCAACATACCTTCTATTTACTTTTTTTATTCCCTTTTTTTTTCTCGTCCCTATCTTGGGTGTGGATAAGGCTAGCAAGCAAAGATCCGGACGTACTCCAAGCACCCAAACTAAGAAGAATAGAGATCCTCTATATGTAGGTTTAGATTGAATTCAGTCAGTAAAGAGAGAGGAAGGTTTCCATGTACTAATTGAGTTCGATCCAAATTCATACTAAGAGGAACCGTACTCTACTAAGAAAGTGGCAAGAAAGATGAGAGGAGGAGACCTCCATCTTATCCAAGCATTTATTTCTCTGTATGAGTAGTGCCTGGAGCATGTTGTGTTGTTGCTATTCTAACAGTGCCATCCACATGGCATTTCCGGCTTAGGTTAGGTCCACATGCTTAGGCCAGTGAGGTGGATTGCTACACTTGCATAGTATCAGTCACCACTCTCGTGGCCTGCCAGAATGGAGATTGAAAGGGGAAAACAACAGGGAGGGACATACGGAGGAAGATTTGAGGGTGGGGGACCCCAGTTGAGCCTTTCTCTATGGGCTTGGATGGATTTTTACTTGAGACTTAGTTCACGCGGGATTGAGTAACACTTGTTGCGCTAATTCTAGTGCTGCACTGAGAGTCACTGTAGTGGGTTTTAGAAAAATTATTTTGTGAATTTTTTTAGGTAGGCTCCAAGGTGTCCTGTAAGTCTGTACATGCCCGATTTCTGACCGTATGATCAAAAAAAATAAAAAAAATCAAAAGAAAAATGATATAATAACACCGTTTACTAACACCATTCTTGGATATGCTCAGGTGGCACACATACATTGGAGGGAAGTGTTAGTACCCCACACCTTTGACAACTTTCTAATGTGTTTCACAGAGGTGTACCAAAAAGTAGTGTTCATAAACTGTGTTACTATATCATTTTTCAAATAAAAAATTATTATTAACTGCGGCCTCTTAAAGATATTTTTTACTGTTTAATGGGACTTGGTTTTTCACTTTTTAGATTTTTTTGGGTAGTCCAATCAGAGATGGCCTATACACACATGTGGGACACCTTAGGGTCCATCTGAAAAAAATTAATATATATATAAATATATATCCACTGCGATGACCCCAGCACAGGGGGTTGCAGCAAGTGTTACTATGGGGGATTTGGGACCGTTGCTCCATGAGTTAGGTGAGACGTAGGCATCGGGCTTCTCGTGAACTGGATCCATTGGGTGGGTCAAGGCCGGCCCATTTAGTTTTATGTGAATGCCCTCTTGTTTCCACATGTAGGATCTCTCTCTCTCTCTCTCTCTCTCTCTCTCTCTCTCTATGTGGTGTGTGTGTGTTAGATTATCTCTCTTCTGTAGTTCATTCATATAATACACTAAAAATTCGTTTACCTTACATATAAATTTACATAACTGTCATCCTTATATATGCTTATGTCAGAACCTTGTTCTATGAATAGAATTAACAGAAATTCAATATTACCCCTATAGTTAACTTCCATTAGGGCTAATGTGAATACTGCATCATGACAGAGATATTTTTGACATTATAAATTATTTAATGGAACATAAGCCAAGGATGGCAGTGGCAGTGAGGGTAATTCTTTATATTAATTTATTCCAACATGGTTATCTAAATTAATACATATGCAAGAAATTTATTTTTTTTGCATTTTACATGTAAGCATATTTGTAAATATCCTAAAAAGTGATCTAATTATCGCTACCCTAGGGCTACCTTTGGGCTTTGGGTCCTCCACCCAGAGATAAGGCCGCAATTCTCCGGAACCTTTATGGTGACTTTCATACGCCACCTCCTCTTATTCCATGTATATAACAAATTAAACACCTTACCTAAGTATCCTAATTAAGTTAACTTATTGAATTAATCTCTTAGTTGTCATATATAAGCAATTCGATCATATAGGACCTTACTAGCTCAAATAAACTCATAACATTAAATGGGTCAGCTTCATTTTACATTTAAGGAACTCAAATTGAGTTCGAAATAGACTTTGATTACACTTGGTTTGTGGTTCACACTTCGCATCAGCAACAATGTCATAAATTTTGTCTTGTTCATTTGAATCGACTTGATGCATGCAAAGATTAGGTAGTTTGGTGGAAGTATTTGATCCATGATCCGATCTAATGATGCCGGCTTTCTATATATGGCAATGGTGCAAAGTATTTGGCATATCGACCTGTTTTCTTATAATTTAAAAGCATTCGTTTAGAAGACTTTGATTTGGTTTAGCTTCTGGCATGCAAGGATTTGTGTTCTTATCATTAAGTTCATTCCATTAAAGAGCCGCTTTGTTTGACTTGGTCTGAAGAAACTCTGATTCTGAAATCATCGGCTTTCAATTCAGGGATCAAAATCACCATAACCTGCCAAAAAGCCTAGGACTTGGCGGTTTTTAGCTCTTCTGTCGTAAATGAGGTCTTGAATTCAGATCCTACCGAGTATTACTTAGGTTGCGGGTGTTTCTAATTTAAAAAAAAAAAAAAAAGGTTGGTCTCAACCCCTCCTACGTGGTTATACAGTTCAATCTCAGATCGGATGACTCAAAAAATAATGAAAAATTAAAAATCCCAAAGTTTTTTTACTGTTCATTTGAGGTAGATTTTCAATTTTTCATTTTTTTGAGTCGTCTAATTTAAAATCAGACTGTACGGCCATATAGGATACTAGAGGACCGATCAAAAAAATTTAAGAAAAGTTTTTTTAAAATTAAAAATACCAACAGTCGGTCGACGTAATATCGGCTGCCAGTGCAGCAAGTTGTTCTCAATCCTACCTCCAGGCAAATGTGCAAGAAGAACAACTTTTCTAGTGATCAAGTTTGCGGGATACGTCCGAATGCTGCCTATCTACTGGTAGGTAGCATGACCTATTAGGAAATTATTATTCTTACAGTAGGTCTTCGAGCTTAGAATAATCATCTAAAGAAGGCAAAATTATCGCGACGATGTGGAAAAAACTCCTCTTTTGAGAGAACATATTACTCTAAATGTCAATATGTAATTCTCTCTACTTGGGTGCCTCCGATACTTTTGACAGAAAAAAAAATCATTTTAATTTTCAATTCAGCATTTTTAAAATTTTGAGTTTTTGATTTGTGATAATTTTATACTAAAAACTAAAAATAGATTAAAAGACAACTTCACCGTGATCCAATAAACTCTCCATCGGCTCATTTGCATTCTTGGTGGACACTGTGATGGCATTAGGTTCTAAATAGTATTTCCTTCTTTTAAAAATCCAAAAATGCCTCCATCAGGTGCAGAAACCACACATGTTAATTAGTAACGTGCTTCGTTGTTACCCTACAAAAAGCTGCTTTCACGATTGGTGTCAGAAACTTGGTATGATCAATTATTTGGTGCTTCTCTTGATGATGGAAATCAATTCTCATTAGGCCCTTAGCTCCAGGCCCACTGAAGGCCACTATTTGTTGTACAATAATTCTAGTAAGGAAAACACTTGTTGCACTGCATGAATGCTGTAGCAGCACTGTGCACCAATATGCGGATTGATCCATGGATAGTGGGTGTGCTACACCACTGTGCACACCCACCGTGGGGGCGGTACCGTCTGATCAATCTGCACGTGAGAGTACTGAACACAGACAGGCGGTGCAGTAAGTATTTCTCTATATATACTATAAACTCTGTTGTGATCTCTTAACAAAACACAGTTCATACAATCTGCAGACACTATTTTAAGATGAAAAGACAAAATTATTTAGATTGAGGTAAAGTACTGACCTTGTTTGAATTGCAGTGAAACTAATTCTATTTGGAGTTACGGAACATAGTCAAGAACTTTTAGTTCCAACAATTCTTGAATCAGCATGTTTGGAATTCAGAGAGTAATTGAGTTTTTGAATCTCCACATTTGAAGTCAGCCACAAATTCTGATTTGATAGCTTAAGAATATCTTATGTCAAACACGTACCGAGTTGCCCCCCATATAATCCAGACCTAGCTGTTGCCTGTTGATTTGTAGACCTTTTCTTTTCTCTGGTCTGTTGGACACTCACAAGCATCCAAACAGATGGATCCTAAGTGCTTTTGACGTCTCATGGCTTGGTCTCTTGAAGAGGCTTCCTAGCAACTTCTTGAACATTTCTGAAAGGTTATTCTTTCATATGAAATTCCAAAACACAAATATCAGTAATTATGGGGCATATCATTTGATAAGTTTCTTTTTTATTTGTTAACAACTTAAATGAGATGATCCACATTCTTGTATGAACTAATGAAGAAATCATAGGTTAGATAGGACATGCACCAGCTTGGTTCGTCCCAAGTTCGGGCAGACCAAGCCCAAATTTGATTTGTAGCATCCCAAATGTGGCTCACCCCATGTCTCGCAATTTGGGCTATTCCAAGTTGAGGCAGGTTGGACTAGGTTGGATTGGCTGGGCTGGCCGGCCCAAATCAAATTTGTTGCAAAAATAGAAGGAAAAGACTCCTTACATTGCGGCATCTCTAGGACACAGGGACATCGTGGCAAGTCTTTCTCAAAATAGAATACCCCTATGACTGCAGATGTAGTAAAACTTCAGCAGTCATTTCTTTTAGAATAGTCCCAAATAGGAAAAAAAACAAAATACATGGTGCTCTCTCCCCTCCATGTCTAAAGCATATTTTAAACGTAATTTCCATTGTGGGGAGGGCACCATCTATTTTAAACATATTTTCCAATGTGAAACTATAATAATTTTCAACAGTCCTGGCAATCAGCAAGTCATTAGCATGTGGTACATTTGTGTAAGCCAGATAATAAATTCATGCTATGGAAGAATGGACCTTTTATAGTAAATGATTCATTCATACATATTTTTGTTGGCTCCAACTAAATGCATTATAATTATTGTTGAGAAGTTAACCCTAAACCCTCAACCTCCAATAGGAACAGCAACTCAATTGCTGTGAGAGTCAGCATCTTAAGTACTGACTAAAAACTGTAATCCAGTGCCAGAAGACTCCCGTCAATGCAAGGTCTGAAGAGGGTCAGTTGTGCATAGCTTTTCCCCTGCTCTTTACAGAAACTCTGTTTTGCTTAGGAGTTCCCTTATTACTATCCTGCCTTTTAGGAATGGTATAACAAAAGAAACTGATGCACAAACCAATGCTGAAAATACTAATTGAAGATTTCAAAATGAAAGAGATTACTCACATGACATCCCTCACTGGATGTAGGCACTTGTGTTTACATGTAAAAGATACCTACCACACCACATATGAATGGAAATAAGAAGATATTTCCTTCCATTTTTTTCAAAAACTTGCTCATAGTTTCCAGTAGATTCCTAATCTATGCAAAACACCAGCTACAACTCCCCAGAAGGTTATCTCTGCGAATATAACATATAGAAGGGTCCCTACCCTCTCTGAGTGCCAAACATTGACAAAAACATGCCTATGGATCCAATGAACCTGCACATAAGGAGAGAGGGAATAAGAATGATATGGAATACAAAGACATATCAGAACATGGTTCTATGATAATTGGAGTATACATACAAGGGAATTGTTTGGACTCTCATAGTACCATCCGTTCACAAATGCAGGAAAGATTCCCTCTGCAGCCATTACATAGACGAGCATTGCATTCATTCCTATCCATTCAAGGAAGAGGAATGGGATCCTTATTCCCCAAATATCAATCTGTTTGGCAAAGCAAAGCCATGTAACTGTTACTAACTGGGAATTAGCCAAACTAACTTCAATTCTTATACATGCTTGTCACTTGGCATAGAAAAATAGAGTATATTAACTAAGAGGCCAAGGGAAGTAAAGTTACAGGTCCCAACAATTTACCAGCGTGTAGAATGCTGAGAGAACAATGCCTGCTGCACCAGCCGTGAAGCAAACATAGCTGAAGCTGTACAGCTGTTTGTTCAGTGGTATGGCTGCACATGAAAAGTTCTGATTAACATGGTTTGGACTACCACATGCTAAGGAGCAAATCATACAAGAGAGGAGCTAAATACCATTTGTGAAATGAAGAACTACGCCAATGGTAACCAAGAAAATTCCCATCAATAGCCATTGTCTGAGTCTCTTAGCATGACCCTGGAGACACCAATGATTCAGAAAACATGGTCATTGAATGATCATTTAGAATGAATGTTAGCTAGGTGGGAAAAACATGGAAATGTTCTTCAAAACACCATGACATATGCTCACATTGATCATTCACATGATAGATAAATCTAGCACTGTTCTCCATTAATGTGCTACTACATTTGTTTAGATACTTCTAACAACTCATCTTAGTTCAAATCCGCACACCGAAACGGAGAAGCCTCACCTCGAAATGAATAAGCACATGTCCATAGTGTACTCCAATGGTTCCAGAGAGGATGGCTGAAATCGAACTAGAAGCAGAAAACATAGCAAAGCTATTATTGCTTGGGACTTGTATGACAAGCTAATTAGTAACAATCAGAAGATCAGCTTTTATCGTTATGTGTCGGGTGAGCAGGCAAACCTCAGCAGTCCTTCTGGTTCAAATGGGGCAAGGCACCAAGCGGGAGCATCCTCCCTAAGTGGTCCCATTCTTGGAGAACTCTTTGTGCAATCCTGCCCAGTAAACAATCTAGAGGAATGAGGTAATGGTTCATTTGATTTTAGGGACACTACTTAGGAGATGGATTTGCAGGCACTTTTTTAATAAATTTCACCTTTGATCTTATCCATACAGGCTGTGAGTAGAGATGATTTATGCCCCAAACCTGCCTGTCAACAAAACCGACTGCATTGCAAGCAGGTCCTAGGTGGCCTCTCACACCACACTTAACCTATAACAAGTGAACTATGAAAACTTTAGTCCAATAAAAAATGGGAGTATAGATTATTATCCTAATATATTACTAAAAGTGGTTTATCACAATACTAAATTTCAACGATTATTCCTTTGCATAATTGAGAAGCGAAAATAAGGGCCAAAATGTACCATAAGTTGTTTCCTAGTATTGTCTTCTCCAGGTACATTAAAACTCCAATCTGGAACATACAGGGTATATGTTGTGACAATGTATATGAGGAAAGCAGCGAATCCACCAGCCCTGGTGATTAAAAGTTCATCATAACATGGAATAGAAATAGGCAAAAAAATTAGCACAACACATTACAAACAGTAACGCCTTCTGTAGACGCTCTATTTGGCATTATCAGTTGCAGCTGGATTACAATTCTTAAAGGGGTGAGTGATCAGTGCTTAAATGAGAAACCCATCAAAAAACAAAAAAGAATGCAAGAAAGCATGACTTGTTAGTTTTTCTGTTTTCAGGTGCACCTGGTTCTTGGCATGAGAAACTACTACAGTCCATGTTGTAGTCTTCTATATCAAGAACTGCAATGGATATATCTATCAATTGCACTACATTAAACTTACCACTGCCAATAATATGCACTAAATATGGAGAAGAACCTCTCTTCTTTGACAGTCGACTGCACCTTCTTGGTCACCGCCTCTGTAAGGGCCACCACCATGTACACTAGAGCTATTCTCTAAGTTTGTAAAAGTAAAAAAATGGGAAACTTTTATTAGAGGGTATATATGATCAGCTATATACAATTTTCATTAACCAGATAATAATGCACATAATTTTCGTGAGGTAGAAGTAAGTAGCTTGTTAAGTATATGTGAGGTCTAATGAAGGCTTTGTATGGACCTGAAGTATACCACACCAGCGTATGTGCTTCATGTCAACTCCATATGATAGGTCATCAGGGGCATGGGAGAACCCACCTTCATACGACAATGGATTAAAGTGAACAAAGAACTCAGTAAGAAATTAAGTAAATCCATATGGCACTTGGAGACAGGAAGACCTCACCTTGCAACAGTAACCCCCAGAAAGAGAGTTTTAATGTTCTTATGATGATTTTTCTAATTGCAGCAGAGACATCTGTAACTCTCTGCACAATAATAAGAACTGATCCCAATCACACATATTGAAGAGGAACCAGAAAATTAGACTCAGAAGAGTCACAACTTTGGATTTCAGAAAAAAATGTAATGAGCATATATAGGAACTAAGTCCATTCTAGATTTCTGGAGAGGCCATTCCAACAGATTCTATGATTCTGCTCTGCATCAAGGCAGGAACTAATTGTAGAATAACCAACAGTAACATTGTCTGTGGTTGAGCTGGTGGTACCTTGAAAGCGAGTGCAATGGCGACACCAACAATGAAGAGGAAGAAAGGCATAACAAAGTCGGCAAGGGTGCATCCATTCCAGGGGGAATGGTCTATCCGTTCATAAGCGCCACCAGCATCATCCACCAGGATCATCAACTGAGTCCATGTTCAAAAAATAAAAATAAAAAAACAATGTTTTTCTTGATTTTTTTGCAAATATACCTTTTGTAGGAGTTGATTAGCAGAAGTTTTTTATTTTATTTTTATATTATCTTTAAGGGATTTTTGCATATATACCCCTGCATTTATACTACCCTAACTTCCACTATTGTTATCAATATCCTTGAAAACCCAAAAATGTTGTGGTTGTGCCCCTCCATCAAGATAACATCAACTCCAACAGAATATGCCAAAAAGATTGCAAAAATCTGGATAAACATTAGGGGCACATAAGCAAGATTCTAGTGAATTTAAGGATATATAAGCAAAATATTAGTGAAGTTCACATGCAAGATTTTAGTGAATTTATGGATATATATACAAAATATTAGTGAATATAGAGATATATATGATAAATCTTTAGATTTGATTTAGAAGCATAACCGTAACATTTCTGAGATTTCGGGGGTATTGATAATAATATGTGAGAGTTGGAGGTATAAGTATAAATATGATATTTTCCAGCGTATATATGCAAAAATCTCTATCTTTAATTATGCCACTGTATCACACTACATCAAACATGCTGCCACTGTCAGTCTATTGTCACTGTTGGCATTCAGTTAAAATGTTTAATTTAACATTGATGAAATTTTATTGATGTTATTGGGTTGTCTAACTCAAAACCTTAACTTTGCAATTCAAAATGTTAGCTACAAAATGTTTCACATAGTTAACACATATGCAACCAAAGTTGGATTTAAAAATTTTAACTATTTCAATCCATTTACTTGCTAACATTTTTAAGGCATGTCACCTACCTTAGGCGCTCTTTTTCTCATCTTAAAATCAATAAAAAACAATACATTTCTATTTTACTAAGAAATAAAAAGAAGAAGAAAAAGCCTCCTTCTTCTTACCTGCTCAAGGAGAAAATGATGTTTTCATTGTCATTTTCACGTTAAAACTTAAAATTAATAACAATCTAAGCATTTAACACAACATAGGGACCTATAAATATTCTAGACGCCGATGCGACCTGCCACGGAAGCTAGTATTGCAAATATTTTGTTAATGTAGTTATTTACGTAATTATGAAATTATTAATTTTTAATGTTAAGAAACACCATAATTAAGGTTCGTATAATAGATGTGTTTTCTTAAACTTCCCATCATATCATCACGTAGTAGTAGAGAAGGGGTGAAATGGCAACACATACAACAATAGTAAGACCTCTAAACGCGTCCAGGGCCGCCACCCTCTTCCGACGCCTCTGCAGCTCCTGCACCCCCTCCTCCCTGCACTCTTCACCTCCTGCCGAACCCTTCGCCGCCCGGTCTTCGCCATCGCCACCTTCTTCGACGTCAATGGCGATGGCTGGGCTTCCGCGCCGCTCGTGCGGCACTTCTGCGCCTGAACCTTCTCTCCGTGCTTCTTCCCCCACCATCGCCTTCGCTTCCACTTTGCTATGTGCCCAGGTGATTAAGTTAGCTCAACAGGAGCCCTCCTCACAGATATAATATGGGAAGCAGCTCTCATCCGTCCACATGGAGGATTCCAAACCTTCTCTCCTGTTTGAACCGATGACAAGAAACGAGTGCAGACAGAGAGAAGGCTAGCTGCGGTGATGGCCGGCAGCAGTTGGACACAAGTTAACCTGCGGAGGCTTTCGTCATGGAGACGTTTGGCAGAAGCAAGAGGACTCTCAGTAAGACAGAGAAGCATACATGTGGCTTTAAGTTTATAAATACTTGGTTGAGGAGAAGAGATCGCTCAACTAATCATTGGAGAACAAGGGATACCTTTATAGTGATCTGATATTTTTTATCAGATATTTTAAAATTTTAAAAAAATAAAAATAAAAAAATCGACGTCTCTCCAATCAGTCGGACTGCGTAGCAACAATCCAATCCGACTGAATCAAATAGTTGTTGCCTCTTATATTGCAATGCACAGACATTGCAACAAGTATTACTCATTTACTTGAGGGTGCGGTTACCCTCGGTAGCACGGAGGGAAATCACACCCCTCACCGGAGGAGAGTTATACAATTTATAGATTCTACACTATAATATTAAAACAGAATTTATGTTGTTGTTCTGCCAATACTATGATGAGGGCACGGGGTAGCATCATAATCTCTCTCCCTTTTACTCTCTTTATGAAATAATTATGTTCTAGATTAATGGGAAGGCTTCTCTCTCTTTGTATATTTTTCACTTTTTATATTTTGCAACGGAAAGAATTAGGGTGCACATTAATGAGATTCCTTTCTTGTGTACATCTTACTCTCTTTTTTGTACGTTTTCACTTTCTATATTTATAAATTTTATATTATGCATAATCTTATTCTTAGTAAAATCTACGATTCTGCATCGATCCATACTTTCCCAGTTGAATAATTAGCTAATTTACTCTCTTTGTATATATTCTAATGTTTAGACCTTGAGCTCCAATTTGTTTGCAGAATAAGTTATCTAGAATTATTTATCCAAAATAATATATACTAGAATAAGGGATCTTTAACTTTGATAGTTATGTGGGACCCGCTAGCGGAATAGAAAGAATAAGTAATTCTTGGGTTTAAGGTTGAATTGTTTATTCTCTTTATTTTAATTAAGTATAAGCTATTCCGTCTATCAAATTAAAATTAATCTTATTTTACGAATAAGATTTTTTATTCTGTTCTTATTCTCTTATCAAACCGGCGCTGATTGAAGGGAGCAAGATTTCAAGGTTTCAAACAGGGGAAGGTACTGCCTCTTATCATATTGAAAATTCAGTGTATTACTTTTTTGAATAATTATAAAATGTTAATTACTCGACTTATACTAATTAAAAAACCTATTTATTCAAATATAATATTTTCCCGTGCATCACACGGACATAAAGCTAGTTTGACATTTAAACCAATGGCTTTTCTTTAATAAGAATTTCGGACGCATGGCCAAAAATTCAATCAAAAAGAAAAAGAATGATAATTCTTGGTATCATATTTGAGGTTATGTTAATGAAGGGTGGTCTTAGTTAATGTCTTTGGTTAGAGTTTTAGGATCAATTTCTCTCTTTTCGTCATCCTTCTTGATTACAAATCCCTTAAAATTTCCTCGAAATTTCTAGAGAAATACGAAAAGGCCTCTGGTAAAAAAAGTAGCGTCGGCAATTAAAGTTGTTTCATGTTGGCCCCTTTCAGCACCCCTTTCCTTGGCCAACAAGATTGCTCAACTAATTGGTTTTAAACACCAAAAGAAATAATATTACTTACTTGGGAGTTCCATTTTTTTATGGAAGATGTCGCATATATTTTTTTGATCATGTCATGTCCAAAACTCAGGCACGCATATCTTCATGGATGGGATGGTTTCTGTCTTTTGGTGGGAAAATCGTTCTAATTAAACATGTTTTGGGCTCTATTCCAATTCATCCTCTTGCTGTAGCTGCCCCATCGATGCTCATTCTACAGAAGTTGGCAAAATTGGTGTCAATTTTTTTGTGGTCTTCTAATGATGCGTCCCGCACACACCATTGGATTGCATGGTCATGTTTATGCAAGCTATATGACTAGGGTGTAAGGATCGGGACGGGATGACAAAGAACACAGTGAAAACGAGAGATTAAAATCATCTCGCTCATTTTCGATCTGTTTCGAACAAAAACAAACTAAAACACAATGATAAAACATCATCTTATCGAATGACTTCGTCGAAACGATGCCGTTAGTCGCACAAGTGCTCGACCTCTAACAATATCTACGTGATTCCCGTCAAAGGTTCATCCTCGTCTCTTCACGCGAAGGCGGCAAAGCGGTGCAACAGGGGATGCTCTGTGTGGGGCACGGCTTTGAGAGAGTGAGGAGGGGCGACTAGTCCAGAGAAAGCCCTAGAGCTTGGCCTATTGTTTCTACATAATGTTTATTTATATTAATCATGCGACTTTTCACAAAAGCTCTCGAATTAATATAAAACTCATTTAAGTATTATCGACCGAGAATCTTTAATGCACGTAATCTTCTAGACTCAAGTACCAGTTCGATTTTCGACTCTTTATGTCCAATAACATCTTATTGGCTTAAAGCAATTAATTAGCATCACATATTCAATTAATTACTTAACCGATTAATATCTTATGTAATTTGTCCGGACTTTTGAACAAGTTAGATGCCAAGTAATATCACGTGATCTCGAAAGGTCGTAAGGTCCACC
Organism: Zantedeschia hybrid cultivar; assembly: GCA_030544215.1. Taxonomy (NCBI): domain Eukaryota; kingdom Viridiplantae; phylum Streptophyta; class Magnoliopsida; order Alismatales; family Araceae; genus Zantedeschia; species Zantedeschia hybrid cultivar. The sequence continues at coordinate 76,791,954 of JARZZO010000014.1, forward strand.
TTGAGACTACCTCCAAGTTGCAGGGACCTCCGATCAAGAGATAATTTTGAAAATTCTTGTAGATGTACTGTTGGTGATGGGGCTCCAGTCTCTATCCTCCAGAATTGATCGGGCATGGGCCCTCTTACTCCGTTACATTTCGAGTGTGTATTGGGAGTCCTATACTTGTAAACCTCCCTCAATACCTGAGGCATTGGGTATGGGTGACAATTTTATCGACTCTTAAATTAACTTAGCACTACTTTGATTGGAGAATATGAGAAGAATAAGAACTAAGAATTATTTATTCTTCTTATTCCGACAATGAGTCCTACAAAACTATCAAATCGAAACACTTCTTATTCTAGTATACACTATTCCGTCAGTGAATCTCACGTAATAACTTATTATGCAAACAAAGTGAGACTTAGTGTCTCCTGATATTATTGCGCCATAGTGGGTGCGACTCGTGTGGATTCTAAAACTCTGCAGCAGCGGTATACCCATGTGCTGGTGTTAAACTTGTATTCTTTTCAATAAGATCTTTACCTTGATATGCCTTGGTGGAGTGAGGACAAGCCACTCCCCTGGAGTGGTGTGCACTCTCCTAAGTGCTGCAAGGTCATTTATTCAATAAAAAGAAGGCTACATGAAATACTTTTTTTTTCGAAAAGTTTAGCACAATAACTTATACCGGAATCTAAAAACTTCTAATCAACAAAAAAACTTAATTTGTCGGGGTCCCTTTTTTTCTTGATTTAGACATCCATGGAATAAGATTTGAGTGTCCTTTTCCAGAATAATTGAAAATACTTTCGTAAGTGCCAAATGACAAATTAATTTGTTTGAGATAAATTCCCATTAACCGCTCTTATATGTTGAATTTCAAAAATGTTATACTTATTTACATGTCATCTTAATTTACATACTATTTCAAAATTGTCATGTTGACGATATATTTGATATCTACAAATGTTTATATATACCACTTAAATATGGCATATTTGATAGATATGTTAACTTGCAAGGGTAAGTAAGATAACATAAAGACATGAATAGTATTTTTGAAATTTAGCATATAAGAGCGGTCAATATGAAATTTCCCCATTTTATTTTCTTTTTTCTTCTAAATTTATTTTCTTAAGAAAAATTCCCATTTGATTCTATTATATGTGGAACCAACTTCACCCTAGTTGTTGTAAATAGTATACGAGGATCATAGAGGAATTTTTTTTCCCCTTTTTTGGTCACTAAGCTCCGGATCTAGGGGATCGGGAATGCACGGGAGGGAATATACTTGAATAGAAATATTGCCAGAACGAGCAAGAAAACCGCAAGGTATCCGCGGGTTCGAACTCACAAGCAAACCCCAAAGGAGCCAGATGAGAGAACTTGAGCTAATATTTAATATCGGTTGAGGTCTATGTTAAATTTGTTATCTATAATAATAGATTCTTCTAAGATATGAACATCGGAATGATAAAATATAATTAAAAAAAATGTTTGGCTATCATTAGTAGAAATAACAAAATTATTATTAATATATGTTGTAGTGGTCAATGTGTGACTCCTCAAGGTCAGAGTAGATAATTCATATTAAGCGACCGTATAGTCACAACATTGGTGTCATTTGTGAAAATTTTAGTCGCATGCACATGCTTACTTCTATTGGGAGATTAGGTTGAAACAGAAAATGTAGTATCCACATCAATTTATGAATCTATCTCTGTGCTTAAAAGGCCAGATCGACGCTCTCATTTTGAGCGACTTTTTTTCTCAAAAAAGAATAAAATCACAACAAAAGTTGACAACGTTTTAGCATGCAGCGTTAGGAAGTTCCTTTTCATTCTAACATACTTCATATGCTTTTTATTCTTGGAAGTTAATATCTCATGTTTAGCACAACATCCATTCTTAGAAATTTCTTTCATTCTTCAGTTTAAGAAATAAAAAGGCATTCTTCCTTCTCCAATCTTAAAATGAAAATATCATTTGAGTATCATTCTTAGAAGGTCTTTTTGAGGGAAAATCTTACAAATTTTCAAAATGAGACTTTAATTATATTCTCATTCTATTTGAAATGACCTCCCTCATTCTTGAATTTTTTTTTTTAAGAATATTAAAGAGATTTAAGTGCGCTCATTCCTCATTTTAATTGAAAATAATGTAATGAAAATGGATGCCAAAGATGTCCATAATCTATTAGTTTTTTTTTATTTTTAGATAATTTGTAAGTGATGATGGGATCACCTAATGGGTCTAAATCAGCCCGGCCTGCGCAGCGACCCATCCATGGGTTGCCCAAAGGGAGTCGGCCCATGGAGCCCCTTAGGTTCAGGGCCTCGCAATAAAGGCAAAGAAGGAAAATGGGCATCCATAAATAGTCCCACATCGGCTGTTTCTTCAATAATCCCATCTACCCCGTCTTATAAAAGGGGAGGCCTCTCATGCCATAAAAGGTAGGTAGAATGACTTAACAATTCTCTCTACACTTTGATCTTTCCATTTTTCTCTCGTCACCTAGCATGTACTGAGTTGAGTATCGGAAGAACTTCTTTGGAGAACATATTCGAGACCTTGTTGACGTGTTTTAAGTGTTTAGGCCGCTACCCACTCGTCCTCGGTTCGGCTTCCCTCAGCTACCGGCTCTTTCTTCAACCGAACTGGCTTGTTGCCCTCTTCGGCTGGGTCACTAAGTATAGAAGAATATAAATACAAGGTGAAGGATGTACTTATTTCTCAAAGAATAGGAATAGGATGCCATTACTAGTTGACCCGATGGGTAATCCTTTGGATCTCTACGACAAACTGTTACTGAATGAGACTAATGATGAAAAGCCAAGATAAAACAGAACATCAACTCATTTTAAAGATATAATCTGATCCTAGACAGCAGCATAACATCTTGCCTAGACGCATAAGAGCTGTGTTTAGGACTTTTTATTCGCAGATTTTTTTTTTGAACGTCCGATCAAAATCGAATGATGCGTATAGTATGCTGGGGTCAACCCCAAATTTGTCACAAGAAAAAAAAGCCTTTTTTTGTATCTCTAAATTTTGGGCAAATTTAAAAAAATAATTATATAAGGAGCTCGGAGATGACTCCAATTCACTGTCCATACCATCCGAATTTTTATTAGACACTCTAAAAAAATAAAAATAAAAATTTACAAAAAAAGAGAGAAAGAAACGTCCCCAACCCCACCTGTACGGGTCCAGGCGGAGCGCCGCACTACCATCCAATCTCTCAACATTATGCCTACAGGCGTTGTAACAAGTATTACTCTTAAAAGCCAATAAAATGAAGTTGGCCGGCCCTTTTAATGGCGCTTGGCCCAAAGTGATCCAACCCTGGGTGGAGAAGGGCTGGACCTTTGGACAGGGCAAGACCATTCAGCCCACTCGGATACTGCCGGTTTAAACACTTACTTTTCCTTCTTAAGAAATAAAAAAAAACACCTACTCTTAAGTCCTCTTAGTCTTTTGAGGACATCTGTAAAGCCATTCGTTTAATCAAAAACTATTGAGATTCTGTTTCCTTAATATTAGATGTTTCTAGGATACCTCGTATGCTGGCATAGACTTTGTCCAGTGGATAATAACGAAGGTAGCTTCAGTATCATGTTGACGTTATTATACTCGTCTAATTTAAAATTTTAAGACAATAAGTGAAGAAGATGCTGCTATTTTAATTATATTTATTTTTTCTCTTAATAAATGTTAGACGCGGCTCTTTCTTCAACCAAACTGGCTTCAGTTCATCCTCGTTTCTTCACGTTAGACGCGGCGCGATCGGCGTAATTTCCTTTTTGCTGCGGCGCCTGCGGCAAATGGACGGGACTCCTTACAGTCGAGAAGTAGAAGCGACAGAACGGCATAGCTGGGGATGCTCCGTGTGAGGCACGACTCTTAGAGAGAGAGGAGGGACAGCCAATCCAAAGAAAGCCGTTGAGCTTGGCCTATTGTTTCTATATAACGCTTATTTATATTAATCAAGTAACTTTTCATAAAAGTTCTCGAATTAATATAAACAATACTATCGACTGAGAATCTTTATGCATTTGATCCTCTAAACCTAAATATTAATTCGATTTTCAACTCGTTATGTCTAATAACATCTTATTAGTTTAAAGTAATTAATTAGTATTATATATTTAATTAATTACTCAACCGAATTGACATCTTATATAAATATGGACGAACTTTCGGACAACTTGAGTGCTAAGTAATACCGTATGATCTTAGAAGGTCATAGGGTTCAACAACCTGCTCAAAGAACTTTTTCCTCGATAGTTATTGTGTGAGTATAACCTTTCATTCTTGCAATGCTCTCAAGTTAACATAGGGCTTGATCAACTATTATCCTAGCTAGTCAACTCATTCAGATTAAATGTAGTTGTATTGTATTAAAAATTTTAATTTTTAATATAACGCATGTTTTGGTCAGAGATTCCTGCGCATTTTTCTCAAAACATTCTTTCTCTAATTAACGAGAGCTAATGATCTCGTTTAAACACTCAATTACGTTTGAAGATATTTCGTCGAACCCGATCACTTAGCTAGTTAGGACCTTATGATAAAAGATCGATGAGCCAAAGTCAAAGTCTAGAACTATACCGACAAGTTGTCTTTAGTGTCTTAGGTCCAAAGATTAACTACGCAACTGTGACATTAAGTCAAATTTATTGATAATTCAAGTAAATTATCATCTAGTGATTTAAGTTAGATCAGTTCAGTAAACACATTCTCCAACGATCACATGTATCCTTGTCCTCGTGTCCCAACACATATGACTGTCAGATTAGTCATTCTCATCATATGAGCATGCATAATACACACCAATCTATCTAGATATAAGATGTCATGTCTCCAATATCCTATGACTGGAAAATATACCGATAGACATCTTTGGTGTCTCAGGTCCAAGGACCAACCACACAACTATGACATTGAATCAAACCGATTGACAATTTAAGTAAATTACCATCCAACAATTCAAATCAGATCAGTTCAATAAACACATTCTCCAATGATCACATGTGTGCTTGTCCTAGTGTCCCCACACATATAACTATGAGGTCAGTTACCCTCATCATATGAGTAGGCATAACACATATACTAGTCTATTTAGATATAGGATGTCATGTCTTCAATATTCTATGATTGCAAACAGTTTAAGAATTATGATCATAAGTATTGATTTTATTATTACAATCTCATTGTGATTCAATATTCCAACATATCTTACGGACTTCATTATGCGTAATTAATTGAACGTCCATCTTCATGATGAATTAATTGCCGTTTATTAGTGAACTAAAATGTCCATAGATATTTAATGATTGACTTTGAAGACGCCTATATCCAACAGAAGAAGAAATTAGATTCCAGACATTGAGAACTTGAACTTGAGCCGGTACTATTTTGAGTTGGACCCAAGCAATTCGAATTATGGATCACATTTTTTTATCAAAATTGAAACAATAAAGACAAGAGTAACACATAACATCTTGCCTGTAAGCATAAGAGAGCGTGTAGGACTTTTTTGGTGAGCTGGGGTGTACCTCTAAATAACATATATATATATATATATATATATATATATATATATATATATATATATATATATATATATATATATATATATCTCGGAGACGACTCCAGCTCACTGCCCATACTATCCGAATTTTAACACTCCAAAAAAATAAAAATAAAAATCTACAGAAAAGAGAGAAGGAAACGTGTCCCCAACCCCACCTGTACGGGTCCAGTCGGAGCGCCGCACTACCATTTAATCTCTCAACATTATGCCTACAGGCGTTGTAACAAGTACTACTCTTAAAAGCCAATAAAATGAAGTTGGCCGGCCCTTTTATTGGCGCTTGGCCCAAAGTGATCCAACCCTGGGTGGAGAAGGGCTGGACCTTTGGACAGGGCCGGACCGTTCAGCCCACACGGATACGGCCGATTTAAACACTTGCTTTTTCTTCTTAAAAAAAAAAAAAAAACACTTACTCTTAAGTCATCTTATGTCTTTTGAGGACATCTGTAATTTGTAAAGCCATTCGTTTAATCAAAAACTATTGAGATTGTGTTTCCTTAATATTAGACGTTTCTAGGATACCTCGTATGCTGGCATAGACTTTGTCCAGTGGATAATAACGAAGGTAGCTTTAGTACAATGTTGACGTTATTATACTCTTCTAATTTAAAATTTTAAGACAATGAGTGAAGAAGATGCTGCTATTTTAATTATATTTATCTTTTTCTCTTAATAAATGTGAAATAATTATTTGTCTATTCTAACAACAAGAAGAAAAAATGGCAAAATTACTCCCAAGTCTAAAACTGCCTTATAAGAAACACACTTGCTGCAAGGCCACGTTGCAACGGTTAGATCACATTCGTACGATCAACTGCTCGATTCATGAGAATGTGTCACCTCTTTTTTGTTTTCAACTTTTTGAATGTCTGTTCAAAGATCGAACTGTGTGGAGGCTGAACTGAGAAGTTCCACAACTTCTCAAATTTTTTTAAACAAAAAAAATTACATGTGGCTGCGGTCCGTCCGATCAAAATTCGATCGGACGACAGCTAACCTTGCAAATCAAACATTGCAGCAAGTATTTCCATGCCTGATTGTAACTTCCATTTTGGGAAAACTAAACTTTTTTTGGTCGAAGTGGCTCAGTAGTTACAAGGCCAAATATCCAGCTCGAGGACCTGAGTTCGAATCTGCCAATACACACAAAATATCTATCTAAACAAACATTTTTTTCCTCTCAAAGGAACGACCCCCGCTCCCACACAACACGAACGGATTCGACCCCGCGATCTCCCAGCCTGGGAGGAGCGTACTGCTGCACTACGCGAGCAGGTACTTGGGAAAATTGAACTTGGCTGGCCATTGGTCAAGCCCCAACAGATGCATTGACATCCCCAGGCCGAACATAGCTTAGTAGGCGAAAACATTGCTTTGCTTCCATCAAGGGAATACCCGACAGTGACAAGGTCAGTTGATTTTATCCTTCAGAAGCCCGATCCAGAGGGGAACCCCACCCATTAGTGGTCCTTATATATATATATATCTATATCCACCATTGCAAACAAACAAAATTGGTAAGAGTTAGAATCAGGCAGTGTCTTTCCCAATATGTTCCAAAAGTCACCCAAAAAGAGAACTAGAAATGATTTGTTCCCTAGGCAGAGCATTACAAAGCCATTCAAACATCACCATCTGTTAATCTTGGGGATGGTTTGCATGTGATTGAAATTTAGCCATTGTCTGATAACAAGTTCAGTTGGTTTCTTCATTGTCCTTTATGAGCCTCCTTCCAAGAACTTTTGATAAGACCAAACTTAAATTTTAGCAATTTTCTTGTGGAAAAAGATAGAGTGGCATCATAGTGTTCTTTTTTAGTACAGTGGTCATTTTTTTGGGCAATTAGTACAGTGGTCATTGGCATTGGGGAATCAGGTGGGAGTAATTGTGTCTCCAAAACTATATAGCCCCAAACTTCATTTGTAACTATATATTAATCATAGGATGGGGGCAGACCCCATGGTGCACATACATACTAATAACTCATGTTCTGTGCCACTGCAAACACTCAAATCACACCTGAACCAGCAAAAATACTCACTGAAGCCTGCTTAAACCACAAAATCCTCAAGGTAAAACCACTTCTAAACACAGGAGAAGTGGCTGGTACCAGCAGCTATGGTAGTCATAGCAACAGGCAGCAGCAATGGCAGAAACAGGGGCTCAGAGGAGGACAGAAGCCGCCGAGAAGGCCAACCCCGTGAAGCCGGCCACCTCGGTCCACTTCCTGCTCGCCGCCTCCACCACCCAAGCCCTGTGCCGCTGCTCCCCGTCGGAGCCCACCACCAGCAGCTCGTCTCCTCCAGCGACGGCAGCCACACAGGGGCTCGACCTCAGCCTCTCGGGCACCTCTCCGACCACAACCTTCCACCTCCTCTCTTTGGGATCGTACTCTCTAACCCCCCTTCTCTCCCCGCTGCAGTCCAAATGGCACAGCTTGCCCTCCTGCTTCCGATCACCGTCGGCTCCTCCGACTGCCAGCGGCGGCGGCAGCACGAAGCAGGAGGAGCGCGGGGGGGCGGCGGCCCCGGGCTGGTCGTCCTCTCCCCAGAGGCCCTCCTCCTTGCTCCACTGCCCCGTGGCCGGGTCGTAGCACTCCGCCGCCCTGTCGAAGCGGCCCTGGCTGTCGGTGCCGTAGCCGCTGACGACCCAGAAGCGCCCCCCCAGCGCCACCCCCTGGCACTCGTCCCGTTCGTCCGCCATGGGAGGCAGCGTTCGCCACTCGTCCGCCTCCGGGTCGTAGGCCTCCGCCGAGCGCAGCGCGTTCTTCTGGTTGTCGTGCCCCCCGGCCACGTACACCAGGCCCCCCACCGCTGCGCAGGCGAAGAAGGACCGCGCCACAGACATGGGCGCCCCCCGCCTCCGCCGGCCGGTGACGAGGTCAACGACCTGGACATCAGGGACGGAATCGAAGGTGGCCGGGTCCCACCCGCCCACCAGGACCACCTTCCCGGAGGCCCGCACTGCCGCGCACTGCGCGAAGAGCCGAACGGCGAATCCCCCGGAAGGAGGTGTGGGCAGGCGGCGCCACTCCCCCATCGTGGCGTTGTAAAGGGAGAGACCATACGCCGGGGGCGCGCCGCAGCTAGTCGTCTTCTTGGCAGTGTTCTCGCCGCCATCCCCGCCCCCAGCCCCACCTCCTTCTTCTTCTTCTCCGGCGACGGGGACGACGGCCTGGACCAAGCAGACGAGGGCCTCCCCGAAGCCCGACTGCCGCCTCTGGTGGTAGAAGCCTGGCGCAGTGAGCAGGTCCCTCCACCGGCGGCAGACGCAGCGGAGGCCGGAGTGGAAGCGGTAGGGCACCCGGACCAGGCAGTCCATGGCTACGTCGTCTGGCAAGCCGGGCAACAGAGACGACAGCTGCTGCTGCTGCTCCACCCCCATCTCCCTCTGTTTCTTCCTATCCAGCCTTTGCCTACTCTCCCTATCCCAAGCTGTTTGGACACCTGCCGGCAGAGAAGAAATTAAAGGCTTTCTAGCAGGAATCTGTGTTTGGAGCACGGGCAAGAGGAGGAAGAGTGGAGGGGTCCCTTATGTAGGGCTGGGGGGAACTTGCCATGGCGTCGATGATCGAGAACTTGGTTTAACACTAATGGCCTGGTAGACATGGGTAAGAGCAGCATGGGCCCACCCTCCCGTCCACATCCACAGTTGTCCCCTCCTTCCTCCCACAAGCATGATCACGTGAATGGTGGACACCGCTTCGTACTTCAATCACTTCCCATTAATGCCTAATGCGCGTGGTTGCGGCCGCATCAGTGAGGTGTGAGGATATTATTATACAAGTTCTCACTGGCTTGTGAAATGCCTCGATAAGTCCAGAAGATCTTATTATATGTAAGATCACTTTTGGATGAGGAGCCAAAGAGCATGTGGTCGAGTGGCATAGGACTTCTTTTTGGAAGATCAAGAGTTTTAATCTCGGACACATAGGTTTCTCTCAAAAATTTGTGAGACCTTCTTATATCTGAAGAGATTTTCACTCGCTACAATAAGATCTCTAAATTTAAATAATTATTTTAAAAAGATTGAACTGTGATTTTTGTACAGAAAAAAAAAAAAAAAGGTGCTTGGACGAGGCACCCTGAGATTCTCCTTTATCTGTTTACAAAAAGTAAAAAACAAAAAGTTAATAATGTGGGGTCGGGACAAACCGGACAAACGAGTGAGTCAGGGGATGTGGGGATCAGGAAAGGAGACAGCCAGCCAAACAGGTGGATGGGCCGGCTAAGTCCTTCTAGAAGGTTTTATTTCCTGGTGCACAAAACCAAACATTGAGATTTTTAGTTTTAGTCAATTTGTTTTCTTATTTAGGGGGACGCCTCATTAACTCCATTATCTAATAAAATATAGCATTTATTGAACTTTTGAAATTACACGCCTATGGTTATGGGGTGTCAGAAAAACAGAATATCCATCAAATGGCAACGATACTGAAGACCACTCCCACAAGGGCATCTCTCTTTCGCTCTCTCTCTCTCCTATCCATCCATGTCTATGTGTGTTAGATGTAGAAATTTTATTCAGTGGAGTCATTCGAAAATTTGGTCATAAGTATAGTTAGATCAATGAGATCTTAGATTAGGTCATACGAGGTCTTAAGTTAGGTTAGTGGGATCTTAAATTGAGTTTCGAACTAAATTGCTTTGATTGAGCCAATAAATGTGACAAAATCTAACTAGATGAATGCTAGATCTGTCATTGCTTGTGTTGGAAGGTACCGATTGAAAGAAAGTATTTCTAAAATTAAAAATAAATAACTATCCAGATAAAATATTATTCAAAAAGTGAACATATATTTCTGAGCGTCTCTTATTTGTCCGGGGCGTTTCTTACCAAGCACACTAAATTCTGGGGAGTAATAAATGAAAATGACAAGGCCTTCTGTTTAATTATCACAAGACCTAAAAGTGTTCGATCCACCAAAACCCAATCACGATGAGTTGTTTGACAATCTGAAAAACTCTAGTCAATATAAATTTTAATTCGTCGACCTTTCCATTTTTCTCAATTTGTAACATCCTGAGTTCTACATGAAGCATACTTAGGTGGAAAAATTCTTTCTAAGGAAAAACAAATTGATAAAAAAAAAAAAATTATCATTTGATACTCATTACTTGTAAAAAGATAGGATATTCTCACTCATCCCATGAATGCAAAATCGGAGATAGGGAGAGGTCGGTGAATTAAGATTTCTATAGACTATTATTCTAGATTGCCAAACAAGGTACTATGCTATATTTATCAAAAAAAAAAAAAAAACTTTTACACAGCTTATTTTATATGAAACCAAACAAGAGACCTAAGCAAAACAACAAATGTTTCCTAATCCACATTATGTATATATAGAGAGCTGTGCCAATCTTTGGGACTTGAGAGGGACAGGCGTGCGGGAGTCCTCTATCTCTAGCACGAGGACCTTATCCGCTTCCCCTGCTTCCCATCACAAATTTGAAGATATGAGCCATGAGAGGTTAATGGCACAGGCCCTACCCTGAGGTTGGCATGTTCGTCTTGTCCCTGCACATGCCGTGTTCGTCCTGTCTCTGGCAAATAATGGTGCCTAAAGGCCAAGAACACTAATAAATAAGTATGCAAACGATACTTCCAAGAACAATACCCTTATCATATTTAGGACCCACTTTTTTTTTTAGATCAGTAACCCAGTGGAACTGGGACAAAGGTATCCAACTCGGAGGAGTTGGGATCGAGCCGGCCAAAGGCCATGGATTTTCTTCTAAAAGAAAGATATTTCTGCACTGGATGCGAATAAATCTGTCAAACAGCATAAACATCCACGGAGTACCGCAATAATTCCTACTATAAAGGAGAGAAATCCACGGGATCAAACCCGCGAACAGCTTCGAGTGAGAGCACCACGTCCGTCCAGTGCCGCTGTAGCATATGAGCTTCTCACTTCTGAGGCCAACAACATCCTATAAACATGAGCATGCATGTTTAACAAAAGAATACTAAAGATAGGATGGGTTAAGAAGAGATGGTCATTGGTTTCGAACATGAATAAAATGTGTTTTTATTGGTTTTGATGATCTTCTCATCTTTACACTAACTGGTTTAGAATAATATGGCAATTTCAGCAGCGAAGGTTAATGGTGGTGTAAGGATGTCATTGGTTAGAATATGATAACAGGCATAGCCACATCTGTTATGCTACTCCCACGTTAGTTAACCCTTTATGATAAAAGAAATGTCATTAATACTTATTCTAGGTAGATTAAGTAATTCGAGTATTTTACTCGAATTACTTATTTTATCTCATTTCAGAATAATTATGTAGAGGCATAAAAATGATAATTCGTTTACATCCGACGATGTTGTAAAAATAGACGTATACTTATAAGTAAAGCGCAACCTTTCTTCTTAACGAGGACATTTTTTGTTGAAAAATGACAAAATCACACCTCCGTTATGGAGACAACACCTCGAGAAAAACATACAAATTTTCACGCATCCACAATGACGTTGTCTGTGAAAACTAAACAAAAAGGCACTAACTTGTCCAAACATCTTTAACTGGTTTGACCTGTCCAACGGCCCAAAAATAGGCGCGTGCTTATAAGTAGAGCGCAACTTCTCTTTCCAACGAAAGTCTTTTTTCAAAAAAAAAGATAAAATCTCACCTCCACTCTGGAGACAATATTTCAAAAAAAACATACAAATTTTCACGCATCTACAAAATCATTCCTATTTGAATTGAAAATTTTGCACAATCAAAGCTCTGTTTGAAACCAACGCAGCCATAGTAGGCTTGCGATTCAATCATTATCGATTTGGAAGATTTTAGAAGCATAGATGTCAATCAAATAAATGCGCAAAATCAAACAGCTAGCTGTTCTGAATATTACAGTCAGAAATTTTAATTCTATTAAAATTAATAAATATGATTGTTCGTAAAAAAACCTCTAAAATTAAAATTAATATTGAAGATGGTAGACAGCAGAGAACTAGATGCATGGTGGAGATAAACTATTCACATTCTCTACGGAGAAATATATACTACTACATGGCATGTCATCTTCTTCTTTCTAGAAGAACACATTGTTCCATTATCTATAATCAAATCTAATTATACTAATGACGGCTGATGTAGCCGAAACTATCACGACCGGATTCCGAAGTTGGAATCCGAAGTTCTGGATCTGGAGCTGGGTCGGATCGGTGTAAGAGGTCCGACAGGGATCCGGAAGGCGACGGAGGCAGAGATGCGGTTGAGGATTCAAGGCCGAGAGTCGCTCGGTCGGAGGCTGGCTTGTCTCCGGAAGGTGGGGCCGAGGTTCCTTCGGCTGACGGACGGGCAGCGCGGAACCGAATCTCCCTCAGTTGAGGGGCAGCCGGCGCACGGCGTCGAGACCGGGGAGAGGAGTCCGAGGTCGGTGGCCGAGACCGACTCGGGAAGGTCGGCGATGATTCGAACCGAGCCCCTGCAGGAGGGAAAGAAGAAGAAACCGGTCAGTAAGAGTCCCGAGCTTCGGCCCTGAGGAACCCCCTCCGACAGTTAAGTTAGCTTCTGAAGATGATTCGATTCAGAAGGCAAAGAGTAGCTTTAATGCTTTTTGTACTATGGTCCTTGTGGGTCTCGGAGACATACCTTTGACAATAAATAGCGGTGTATTTATAGCGGGAGATAGAGGATGGTTAACGGTGAAAGCCGATATAGGACTATGTTCCGGGCTTATTGATAAACCGCCATAGTGCCTAGTCTTCCACCGGAGTGGGCCGAACACGGCTGTTGGGCCGAAGGGGGTTGGACCGCTGATGGGCCGAAGCCTGCTAGGCCGAAGACTACTGTGCCGCTTATGGGCCGAAGACTGTTGGACCGCTGATGGGCCGAAGGCTTCCTGAAAGCCTTCTATTGATGTTGCCGGGCTGAACTGGGTTTATGCTTGTTTTAATGGGCCGAATCGGATTCTGCCTCATCAACGGCCATCATTGTTAGTCATATGCAATGTAGTGTTCTAATTAAACCTTAAGAATAAAAGAAATCATCCACGCTTTATTATTACCGACACGGTAAACGTGAGTGATAATAAAATAAAGATGTCGGTTAATCTGAAATAAAATAGGTTGTCGTGTGCTATTAATTACAAGATTATGATAAGATGACTAGATCTTATCACATCACCAGCAACCTTTTCTAGCCAAAGGAAAAGCATAGATGAGAATTTTTGATACATTGCTGCACACTAGTGTCCAGAGACCACCTATTCATGCAAGGAGTTCCAAGGCTTCCTTCACCTTGTGGGGGTTATGGGCTTTTGACACCAGTGTCACAAAATTGAATAATTTTTGAAGGAGTTAAATACATGTTTTCTCTCGATATATTTCTATAAATAGTTATAATTTTGTTAAATTTTGTTAAACTAGGATTTTAAAATGAGATTTTTGGAAATATACTTTCTTTATAATTTTAATTATAGAATCGATGATCTTGTTTTTTCATTATTTTTGATAATCTTATTACTGCATCATACTTTTTGGAGAAATGTCTCCATCATTACTGTTCATTAGCATTTTTGTTAAAATCTCTTAATTCAACTTTGATTAAGTTTTAACTGAAGTTTAATTAATAGAAGGTAAACTACACATTATTTTGTTACCTCTCTCTCTCTCTCTCTCTCTCTCTCTCTCTCTCTCTCTCCCTCTCTCTCTCTGGCACAACATATCAGTCAAAAAAAACTCTTTTTATACAATATTTTTGTCTAAATAATGAATTTGATAATTGAAGAAGGAATATGTGTCGCATTAGCAAAGGATAACTATATGGATATGTTTTAGAGTATTTCATCGTAGTGAGATAATTAAAAATAATATAAAAATAAGACCATCAACTTTGCAAATAAAATCTTAAAGGAGGATGTCTATAAGATATCCTTCTAAAATTTTACGTATTTGTATGTCATATATACCTTTTTACACTTCATGTCATATTCGGATTAATTTCTAACACATTTCAAATTTCTTAGAACAATCTCTTCACAAACTTTTCTAGTCTTTTTTTTCCAATTTAAATTTTTCTTGCAATCGATTCCTTCCAAATCACCTCGGTGACACTGTAGGACACCATGTGTTTCTATAAAAATGAATTGTAACAACCTAAGGAATCATGGCCGTGTGAACTTCTAGAAGTTCTAGAGGCTCTGGTGTCCATCTAAGTGGGTGGTCTTTCCCCATCTCCGTCTCTCTTTTCACTCGTCTCATCGCCATTAGTGGCAGCCTGCTCTAGCTGTAAGGGGGTCCATAGGTTTTGGGGAAGATAAGAAAAAGAAAATTGTCGTACATATCTCCTTACTGCTTTATAATTATAATTATGAGAAGAGATGTTCTCAATATACGTTTAGACCGGAGTCTAGTAGTACTTAGAGGAAGAGAGAAGACAAATATTGTAAAAAAATTCTTATATGATACCAAAAGTTAGCAAATATTTGGCTCTTTCTTATCTCAATATTATTTGACTCCAATCCAAACGTGTACTGAGAAGATCTCCTGATCTCCATAACTATTCGATCATGTGGGAGCAAAGATAATGGCTAGTTAATAATGAAGCCCGGCCTCTAATTTAGAGTTGTGCCCCCCATAAGTTATAACTTCCTAGTAATGATTAGCCATAACCTCCAAACTTTGTTTACAAACATAGAAAAAAATTTCTAAGCTGAGGCAGTTATGGCACTAGTATCTTTTTGAAGAGAAATGCTGTTGGCAAAAGGACATGACAAGAAGACGTGGCATTCACTAGCATGTCTCTTTTTTGAAACACAGCACTCTTGACTCAAAAGTTATATACGAGTCCCCACAAGAGACGGGATCGAAACCGGCAAAGGCCAATTATGCCACTAAGGTAAAATTACAAGGTGAGACACGGAAGATCTTATATGTCAACTGAAAGCTAGCCTTGGCATTTAAAGCTAGGAGTTCATCTTCTGCAATTACATGTCTTTTTACAACAGCAAACTCACAATTATAATTCTAATGATATGTGCAAGAACTTAGTTGCTAGCTTAAGCCGTCGGTGGTTTTAATTCTTGGCCTGCATACGCACCGCACCGACAAATTAAGAAACGAACCAAGTCTATTGACTTGTCTAGACATGAAATGAGATATTTAGAACCGTGACATGTAGTGTATACACATGTGCCATCTTATAAAAAGATGCCACGATCTGCTAAGGTACATATGTCCATATGAGGGAGATATGTACATATGAGGATCATGGGTCTTCTCCATTGGTCGAGAATAGTGCATCACAGCATAAAGAATCTTGGTGTTATATGGCTGCTTGCCGACTCAGTGGGCAGTAGGCCCCCATCCTTCTAGAAGACCCATGGTTTTGCATAGGGGTGATGGGGGCCTTTGAACTCACAGAACACAAGCAGACAAGGGCTGCAAGAAAAGGTGTAAAAAATAAAGGTGTGGGAGGGACCTCAAGACGTCCTTTTTGCTCATGAGGAATCTCGACTCGACTGTGGTTCCATGGTGGTGGGGATTGTGGACACTCACTACAGACTAAGTATATATGCACCCCTTCTAGAAGGCATACATACCCAAGGAAAAGGACATTGGTAAAGAAACAAGACTCAGTACTGTGCATCTCTCTCTTACATTTCTTTCTTTTTGTTAATAGAGTAATTCAAAACTATACTCCCTTCTATTACAGAAAACTCCACATAATCTTTACTTTACACCAATGAAAATGAAAGAGCATACAGATATCTATGTAACTAGATCCAAATAATTCTCTCTCTCTCCATGTAATGTACCTATACTTGCACCAGTCCACCAAAAATTCCCTACTCCTCTATCTTACAATGTTGACTATTCGTTTTTGAGAGGCTCCTTTTATTTTGTTCTCTGTAAATATAGTGAATTATACATGAATCCTCGTATTTCATGTATCTTGGTTTTAACCTTTGTATATTTTAACATTTTTATTTTTTTTCATCTCTATTCTTTACTTTTTTGTGTTTTCATAATCTAACTGTAGCTAAAAATGAGCCAATACTAAATTAGTAAATAACTTTTATACCCCATCTCTCTCTCTTTATATATATATAGTTTGTTTTTGATGGGCTAGTATATTAGGGTGACAAGCAACAAATCAATTTGACTACGGTGGTGGATTAAGCCTAGCTCTTTCTCTCTCTTATTTTAATTTTTATTATTATAGAGATTAATTAAGCTATTATACATAATTTTTACTTATTTTCATGTCAATATTATTCAAATATTTTTCTCTCAATTATCAGGAAATATTAAGTTTTAAGAGATTAACATCAAAATACGACAAACAACGAATGCTCACATTCTTATCCTTCTTAATTAGACATAGAATTCATATCATTTATACACAGGAACGACTGTGGTCACTTTTATCATTTAGAAGGCAGTATCAAGAAATAGGAACTTGTTGTGGATTAGCTCGAATTTGAAACTTTTCGCCCATCCGAAATTTTCAACTGCAAAACAAGTACTGCTGGAAATTATCACTTAGTACTTGCTCCTCGACACTGTCTTGCCTTCTCTGCGCCCTCTGCAGGGGAAGGAACATTGCCAACGAGTTTGTGTAGTAAAGAAGTGTAGCTATTCCCCCCAAGTTCCACCACAACGAAATATTACCTTCATGAAAGGTGGGCAACAGGGAACAGAATAGCACTAAGGTTAACTAGTGGGAGAGGTCCAAAAGAACTCCTACGATTCAGCATTCATCCAGTATTGAATTTTGTCAAATTCATTGATCTAATTAAAACAATCTAGTCTAGAATCTCACTAATCCAATTTAAGATCCCACTGACTTAATTAAGAACCCTATATGATCGAACCTAAGATTTTACTGATCCAATTATACTTATGACATGTCCGAGTGACTCTATTAGATAAAATTTCTGCACCCGTCACTCATACTTATAGGTATATAAAAAGAGTCAAAGTATTCCTACATGTGGGGACAGGGAAGAACATGCCTGCCCCTCGAGCTCTACAAGGTAGCCAGAAGGCACGTTGGAGATATTCTAATCTAGATAAGGTTCATACGTCACAAGAAAGCAAGTCCAAAAGGGAAGTCATGTCAAAATGAAAGATACGTGTGATGTGTGTGCGTATTGGGATGGGGTTGTGGAGAGAGAAAGAGAGGACATAAATAAGAAAACAAGGCACAACACACAAAATAATGGACGACACATGCCTTGTTTGTGCATTCTAGATGGTTTTCCCCTTGGATGCCATTATATGTCATATAGTAAAATATGTACATTTCCTGAGGCCAAGGTCATTAAAAATATATTGCTGGTGCCTGTCTGTGTCAAAGTTGGAACAATTAAATTGTGATGGACACCAGTCTATCTACCCTAAAATATTTGCATGCAATGGGGTAAAGCACAAACATGTCTGGGAATATAAGAAAGAAGAAGAACAGGTACAAGATTCCACAGATTTGTGGGGCAGGGTTTCCAACCTGCACCGTTCATAAGCTTACTAAGGTCTAACTTTGGGATTAATTTAGTGTGTATCTTCTCCAATTATGTATGTACCCCTATGGATGTTATGTTATCCTCAATATACTCAAATTCCACAAAAATGTTACAGTTAATTTATGACCCATCAGATTAAAAAGGCCGATCATATGTCTACACCCTAGAATAACCAGCTTAACGGTAAGTTAGCCCTTTTACATCTTCTAACTACGTGTTGATCAACCCAAGCACATGATGGCGCACATGTGTAACATTGTAGTAGAATTTAAGGATACCAAAGATACTGTAGTATTTATAAGGACATAAACACAATTAAACTGCGTTAAGCACAATTAAAAAAATATTTTAAGGATATATATAGAATTTCTTCAATTCCCCTAATTAATCTATGCACACTACAGCATATCCCATGATATACGATCACTTTTTGCCGAGGTCTAGGGTGAGTCCAAGCTAAAGAAAAAAAACATATACGCATACGGCGAATTAATGCTACATTGTTGATGAGGACATATGATTAATTTTAATTTGTTTTAGTACTTTTAATGCATTGTCAATGCTAACCACAGTGCAGATTCGAGCTCTTCCATGTTGAATCATAAGACCTGGAAAAGGCCAGGAATCCAGATTTGGTTGGCATAACCCCTGTGGACATGAGCTAAACCAGGCCCCACACAAGGAACATTCAACATTGCCGTGTTGGGCTGGTTAAGGGATTGTTTGATGTGGTGTAAAATGTAATGATTACTTTGCGTTATTTTTTTTATTTTAGGGTACAGTAAAATGTTTATTATATTTTTTTATGCTTAAAATATCATAAATGCTGCGTGTAAAATTATTGAAATACTAGATCTAATGATTTTAAAGTTGTGGATCTTAAATCCAAGGAATTAGGATGATTTTGTTGCTATTCGGTTAAAATGAGTGATTCTAAAAATATGATAGTTTTCATCAAATGATTTTAAAATAGATGGTCTACGATATTTTTCATCAAATCAAATGATTCTTGGTATAGAATCAAAGTTCACCTAGGGATACGGATAGAGGAAGAGTCAAGAACTCAAGATTTCACATGTTCCATATCCTTCGCTCGATGAGAGAAATAGGTCAAATTATATAGGATTAAAAAATATGGGACTAAAGGAATGATAGAATTGTGTGTGTATACATATATATAGAGAGAAAGGGGGAGAGAGAGGAAAATGTAAATAAATAAAATAAATAAAAAGTGAAATAAAAATAAAAATAAATAAATAGGTATAAATAGAAGAACTCATATCTTAAATGAACATATTCAAATTCAAAAAAATCTTTCTAATTTTTGACTAACGAGAGACAAAGAGATTGATCAAAAAAGATGTCTTGTCCTATTATATTGCTTTGATTTCCATATGTTTAGTAAAAAGAATAATCTTCAAAAATCATATCGATGACTTTAAAAAATAATATTATCAACTATATATTATTATGCATTGGAAGAGAATGACATGATTGTGTACTTGTAAATCCATGCTCACCCCCTCCACCCAACATGCTAGAGCACATGAACACATCAAAGGTAATGATACTTTAAAGCCCAACCATGCTCCAACACAGCTCCCTATTTCAATGACCGATCCTTATTATCTGCATATATAACTTTCGAGGCCATGTGAGACTGTGTCAGACCTGCATGTTAGACAAAATCTACTAATAAAAAATTGATACACTTTTATTAACTAAGCTTAATTTGATTAATCAAAGAAGAAGCATGGCTTGTCCTCTTCATATTTACGAAATGATAAATGCGGGGGCCGCTGCCAAACAGAGAGTGGAATATTGGCCAGCTGTCTAGAAGTAGGATTATTTGCTGAAAAGTGTTTGTTTCCAGGAAATTGGATTCTTTAGAAGAGACAAGCGTAGTGAGTCGAAGGGATTTCCGGACTCCCTCGAATTCCGCATGGAACACAAACGACCTTATCCGCCTCTACTTTCTGCCACATATCCTGGATGTAGGCATTGTTTGGTAACATTTTTTAGAATTTAAATTTTGGAGGAAATTATACTTTGAAAAAGTCACATTATCAATTTCTGAATCTAGAATTTAAGAGAAGTTGTTTATTTTTTTAAATCTTATTTAAAAAGATCATGAGAACTTAGATTTGAAGACACATCAAAAGACATTTTTACGCTCATATGACACAAAAATTTTCAGATTTTTCTCTTCTTCTTCTTTTTAAAGATACGTCAGGAATCAAAAAGAGACTCTTTTTGAACATTGAATAAAATCTAAATTCTTATAAAATTTACCTACCTTTTTTTCGTTTGAAAAAGAATTAACACTTTTCATATTCTCGCTAAATATAAAAACTCTGAATCTGAGATAAAATTATTACCAAATCCTGCCATGGGCCATTGATATCATGTAGGGCCACTTTATCAGGAGATACGATTAAGTTTGGTTTTCTCAATAAAATATTTTAGGATAAATATAAACTTTCGTTGATAATTATTAGGTTAACTTAATAGGTTAATTTGGAATCGAGTAAATATGTTTTGATATAAGTATAGTATAATGGATAGAACAAGTAAGTACATTATTGGGAAGAAGACAAAATGTCCCATAAACGAGCTTTGAAAAATAAGTCAATTTTATTGGGACGATGACAAAAGTGAAAGTAGCCAGAATTAACATATCCCAACGAGAGAGTTCAGAGTAAAAAATCAAGAGTTAACTCAAATTAAATTTATTATATTTTGGATTAGTTAATCTACCTAATCAAACTACCTTTTAAGTTCAGAATATGAAACAAAATCTTTCGAGTTAACCCTCAGCCGAACTGCTATTTAATATTGGTTGACGTCTTAATTGGGACCCGAAGGCCCACTGCTTGCATGTTCTTGAGTAGGTTTGGATACAGGGTCAAATGAAACATTTGGATGATAGTTTTTTTGCACCTAAATGATTTTCGCATTTTAATTAATTCACTATATAATATTTTAACATAACACCTAAATATATTATAACTTTAACATGTTGAAATATTTGTGTTTAAGCATTAACGTATTCAAGTCTTAAAGTACTAGCACATGTAATTAAAGAGTTAAAACCCGTAGCGTTGGCGCGTTAAACGTTAAAGAGTTGAAGTATTAAAATGAAACAATTGTAGTAGTAACAGAAAGAGAGACAGGAGGGCGAAATCGAAAGTTGAAAAAAAAAAAAAAAGTAACAGTCAATTACGAGAGGAGGTAAAAATAAGTGTTATCTTAAAATAAAGTCAAGTAGTCAAGAACAAAAAATAAGAGCTGGCCAATCTTTTTTTCTTTATGAACGTACCTATCAATAAGGTAAACGAATGGCACATCATGATAAGACCCTAGATGAAGTAAAATAACCATGGACAAGTACACCTACTGAAGAAAAATCAATTGTAATCATTTTTCCTCAGTATTCTTAATATTAAAATTTAAAAGTAACTAGTAGTGAAAAATTTTACCAACCACGTCCATGACGGCGACCCCGACAGAGTTGATAGGTACACTTCAGAAAGGTGAAAGACCAAGCCAGCTACAGCTACAGTGCGATGCTTATGACAAGCATGTTCAAGTTAGTAACAAGTTGTGGCTCACTGGAAATGTCTTAATTCATGAACTGGTCAAGGAAGGAGTCCCTTCCCATCATGCCACCCCATATTGAGCTGGTCTCAATTTCCTGACGATGACAACTGGTGATGTAGTATCCCTATCCATCAACTTGAACCTTAACTAGGAAATCATTTAAAATGACATAAGACACTATACAATATTATATTTTACCTCACCAAGATACATCATTTGACATTTTACAACATTTTATGTCAAATTAAACATCATTATGTCTTCTCTCACACTTGGCGGAGTGAACACCCTCTCCGCCTGTGCGGGAGGTCGCGAACGGTAGTGTGCTCTGTGTGTTGTGCTTAGGCGCTGGTTTTTCGATCACTTATTGGCACTATTTCTCTTTGTAGGGATCTGGTGGAGGTCTTTAGCCTTAGAGGCCAATCATCTGGGTTTCGGCCGGACAAAAAGAAAAAAAAAAAAATTACAATTCAAGCGAAAGATGTATATATTCTTTCAAGTGAAGAGAATTAAATATTTTCAGCAGACTTGGCATTTTTTCCCTTTAAGTAAAAATATGTTTGCCCAATGACGATTCTTTTGTATTCATTCAAGTGACCGCTTCTGATATGGACAAGCATGGTTTGGAAGTTGGAAGAAGAAGCTGCACGGCAATACTACGTTCCATGGTGGGAGAGAGAAGCGTGGAATACAATGGAGGGTCCTTTGTCTTCACACATACCCTTGTGGGAATCAAAACTGCTGACTTCATTGCTTGGAAGTTGGAATGTGTAGCTGCTCCCTCGATCATGTTTCTTTGTTCTTGTCCACTCTTAACAAAATATGGAAGAACCAATATTCCTTTCATAATGATAGAGCATCCCTTCTCTACATTGAGGAAATTATGATGCCAGTGTAGGGTCCTTTTCTTCACACACATACAATTGTGGAAATAACAATTGCTTGCCTCATTGCTTGGAAATTGGAACGTGTGGTTGCTCCCTCAATCATGTTTGTCATGTTCGTGTTCATCACTCTTAATTACAAACGATAGAGCAGCCAAATAAAGATTGGTCATCCCTTTTTATACATGGAGATCTCATTGCATACCATATAAAAAAGATCTAAGCACTTTTATATTAGAAACTTAAGTTTCATACCATTACTAACCCAGTGCGTTCATAAACCTCCTAAGATTTGTTTTTCCTCATTTATGATTCACTGTCCATACTGCATACCATACTTTTATCTTTATTCTTCAGAGCAGTGAAGGTCTGACTCAGACCCCTTGGTATAGGTACACTCGTTTACCTAATAAACATTATATTGTGGTATGTTGTACAAATTATAATCAGATTTTCATGATTAACTTTAGGCTTGAAATCAAACTCAGTTAAAAGATGTACTAGAACTTAAGATGGATGAATTTCTTCTTTGGGTCCATTAATCTTTTAACATCAAGAAAGTAAACATAGATTAAAGACGAAACTCATTTATCCATTTAGCTATGAGTATATATATATATATATATATATATATATTCATTTTAGGAATGGATCTGCCCAGACATGTCTCATTTATTGCCCTAAATGAATACTACAAAATAGTCTGTGGGAGTAGACAACCTTTTCATAAATAATTAAGTTATCTAAATTGCCTCCCAAGATTAAATTCATTATGCGACTCAATAAAAACTCCCCAGATTGAGCACTGAATTTTTAACAGGTTGATGTGGAGTTCCTACCTAGCTAGTGGTTAGGCACAAGCAAAGAAATTAAGTGGGAGGTTTGTCCCATCTCTTTGATATATGAACTTCCAGACTAGACAGTTATAGGGAACCTAACGACGAGGGATGATCAGAAGTAGGAAGGATGGCTATAACCTAGCTTTCCTTCTGCAATTATCTTCCTCTTTCTTCATAAAGTATTCCTTTCTCACGATCACATATTTATCTACATTTGATGCGTGGGCTACCACCTCCAATCATAGATTACTTAGAAATAGTCACACATGGTGGTAAATTGTTATAGCATTGTATGGGGAATAACTCTAGACAAGGTATTATCCACTTTTGATTTATAGACTTCACAATCCTTTAAAAAAGGTTGAGTCTAGAAAAGGAGGACAAACCTGATCTTATAAGCATATATATACTTCTGCTAGTAGTTAATATGAGACTATTGAGAGACTCTAACTGTAACGAGTAATACTTGTTGCATCGCATGCAGTGTAATAAAACTGACGTAGATTGCAACATTTAATCTTATTGCATCACTTGTCTATCTTTTTACTATCTTTCTGACTAGAGAAAAGAGAATGGCTAGTATTTCTGACAACATTTATTATCCGTCATGTCCACTCACCTCTCTATGAAGATGACATCTTTTCATCTTAAAAATATATTTTCTCATCTCAGTCCTGCACTTGCTATTTTATCCATTTCTACGTAATTTTATCACTTTATGTTCATTTTATCATGTTGTACACAATTTTATCATTTCTTATGTAATTTTATCACTTTCTATATAATTTTATCATTTTCCATGAAATGAATAGAAAGTGATAAAACTGAAAAGGAAGTCATAAAACTACGTAAGAAGTGATAAAATGGCGCAAGAAGTGATAAAACAGAATGATTAAAATAAACATGAAGTAATGAAACTGTACAGGAAGTGATAGAACTATGTACAAAATGTTAAAAATGAACATGAAGTGATAAAATTATGTAGAAAGTGGTAAAACTATGTTCGAAGTGATAAAAATGAAAATGAAGTGATAAAACTATTGTAAAAAGTGATAAAAATGAATAGAAAGTGATAAAAATTACATAAGCAGCGATAAAATTGAAGGAATTAAGAAGTGATAAAAAAATAAATAAGAAGTGATAAAACTACGTTTGAAGATGTAGAAATGAACATGAAGTGATAAAACTGTGCAGAGAGTGATAAAATTAAACTATGAATGAAGTAATAAAAATGAATAAGAAGTGATAAAATTGTATAAGAAGTAAAAAAATTGAAGGAACTAGAAAGGAATAAAAAATGATTAGGAAGTGATAAAACTACATATAAAGTGAATAAAAGTGTATAAAAAGTGATAGATAAAAGCGAGAAGCGATCATTCTCAAGTACTCTTCTATTTTTTTATTTTTTGGCAAAGAGATCATTCTCAATCTTAGATCCATGACTTTCTGATCACTTCTCTTTTTCTGCAAGGAGATTATGATCCATCAAGTTAAATGTTTAGTGCAACTAACCTTTATGTATATAAATTATTTAATTAGTGTAAAAAGTGCAGACGGAATTAACACCCTTAACGTACAGCTTATTGTAGATCTATTTTGATTGGCAGCATTGTGTTTAATTAGAGAGCTTATCTTGTGGTTGCATGGAGATCAGATTCTTTAGACTTCTTTCCATACGTATACAAGTTAAATTTGTTGCACCGACAGCCGATCCATCTGCTGCCAGTATATTTATTTTAAAAAATTAATTTTTGAATATTTTTTATTGCCTCCAAAACAACCTTTTAGGCCGTACAATTTGATTTTCTACACTCAAAATAAAAAGATGAAAAGTCTAAAACCGATCCCATATGAATACTTTCGGGGTGTCCAGTCGAAAATTGGGTATTTATACAGTGATTTAGGATACATTGGGGGCCATAAAAAATTTAAAATTTAATTTTTTAAAATAAAAATAATCTTTCTTCACCTTACCCAACCTCCACGCAGCAGTGTGGTACAGAACCTCTAGAGGTCTCATTTACCATTTACATTAATTAAATTTGTTACTTAAGTAGTTTAAGTATAATATTTTTATATACGATGGATGAGAATTTCACTTGGCCCAAACAAGTCCTTGGGGGCAGTTCCAGTCCAAGGCAAGAAGCACAGTCACGTTAAGGTTCAACCCCACTATGGGCCTCAACCCAAGTTAAAAGAGGTTCAGCATTGGGCCCGGAGGAGGAGCCCTACTGTCAGCAGCCATAGTCCGTCGCAATCGGCTTATTGGAGAGGCATTCGAGTCATCCCCCTAACGGGATCCCTAATTTGAATCCAATGAGACTCTTCGCTTTAGGAAGACTATGACTTTCTCGACCCAATCTGATCGCGATCGGAGACGTATCAAGATAAATCTGGAAATCAGCATGGACACGAATCCAAATTTCAAAACATCCTTTCTAAATTCTCAGCATATCATGATGAGTCTAGGGATCTGACTTAGATATGAGCTCCACGCTACTATATAAGGACCTTCAGTCCAATAGGCCCTCGTTAACACTCAAGCTACTTCTGCTTTCCTCTGAGATTTTAGCCTTCTGACTTAAGCATTGGAAGAAGATTTACTAGATCATCGCTTGGGACACTTAACATTTTTTTTTTTAATAGAAACAACTAATTCTCAACCCTCCGATCATAGGCGAAGGGCCATAATCGTAAGTGGACGAGATTTTGATCCATCAATATATTTATAATTTATAACATAGATTTATCTTATTAATATATATTATCTATAAACTAAAATGAGAGTTTTCATCCTATTCATTGTTGGCCGGTTTATTTCATGGATACCGTAGTCCGGATTTCCTATACCCGGATCTCTTGTACCTAAAACAATAAGAATCTCTTTGGAGCACTTTTTCTTATTCTATGAATAAATAATTCACACATTTTAGGTGAGTTGAGTTATTCCACTTATCCCGAAATAATGCGTCCGCGTCAAAAATAACGCGTCTGGACTCTCAAACTCGGATTAACAAACTGGCCCTGTTAGATTGTTCTCTTTGTTTTATATAAATTAATATATATTATAGAAGCATATCAATAATCCTCTTACTCAAATTTTACCACCTGCCTGACGGTTTAACCCGCCGGTTTTCATTTAACACTCCACTCTTTGGTGATTTTTTTAAGGGTTTTTTTTCAAGTTTTAAGGCCCCGATTTCATTTAACATCCAGCTCTTTGATCATTTTACTTCATATTTATGTCGGAAGGATGTCTCTAACTCATACAATGGCTATCGGCCATAATTTTGTAAACCCTCTATGCATTAACTCACTATAAAACAAAAACGATATATACTTACTACTTCCCTTCTTCACAATAATGTCCTTTTAAATTTTTAAAATTTATTTTTTTCAAATTATACTTTTTAAATATGACCTCATTTTTATGATTTCTGGTTTAGTCTCTTTGTATGTTAAATATATACAAAGCTCAAGCTTGCATAATGACCATTTTGCACTTTCCAATAACTAATCAGATCTTTTTAATGTACTATCTAATTTGTTACAAAGTAGTGTACTTCTCATAAAAGCAACAATTTTAGAATTGGTGCACTTTTTAGTTTTAAAAGTTGGAACATTTTGTTTAGATCATGAGTATAACTAGCCACATGAGAAACCAATAACCACCAATTTAGATTTTCAATAGTTCCGGATTAGAAACTAAATAAAAAACGATGTCAACATACTATAAGAAAGTTTGAAATTTAACTTTATTTTGTGGTATCTTACTACAATAGACAAAGGAATGCTCTAATGCAAATAAAAGAAACTTATATACAAAGTTATATTAGACTCAAAAGTTATGATTGCAAGATCACCAATATTTTTGTTAGCTCTTGCGAAGGTCTTCAGTATTTTCTTGTAGATTATACGATAACTGATATAAGATCTACAATTGAATGCAATATACTTCTCATATATTATTTTTTTATACATATAATTTACAAAATACTAATGTAAGATCTTTATTTGTTATTATATTCATGCGTATTATCAATCTAAACAACGCATTAATATGAGTACAGACAACTCTTTAGTGTGGATGAAACGATCAGCAACATTTTTTATTATAAACTCTTGTTGATAGATGAGATCTAGAGAATGAAATTTACCATTTGAGCAAAGCTTGTCTAATAATCTCTTATAATATCTTAATTTTAATAAACTTCATCCTTCTCTCTTAAAGAAAACACAGGACGAAAGCAATGTAAACGTTGTTGTTATGCAAAAAGTAACTTCTGTGGGAGGGATAATTAATTTGAAGTGGCATCGTACACAATGTTAATAATATATATATATAGACGATTACTACAATAAACGGGGGTAGTCTGCACGACAGGAACCACTACAATGCGAGGGGGTAGTTTGTACCAGGGTTTGTCATACCGGATCGACTCATGTTGATTCGAGCAACTCGTACCGTATCAGGACGAATCTGAGTCGGTGCGATTCGACCGAGTCTACACGATTTGACCATGCGACTTGTACGAGACGGCACGAGTCAATCCGACTCGTACCGGATCATGGAAGATCCGAGTCTGTCTGACTCGTTGAGTCGGCGAACCTTGGTTTGTACAACTACATTCTGCACGAACAGACCAGATTGGATGACGGTGAGCCTTTTTATTTTTTGTTATCTCTTCTTCCATTATTAATAATAGGACAAAAAATCAAAGGGCAAAAGTGTAATTAACTATGTAAAAGGATTATATATAATTATTACTATAATATATTTTTTAAATTGTAATTAAAATCGATACTCACATAAAATTTTGTTAGTATTAGTTGAGAAAGTAAATAACCCGCCCATGTAAACGCCACGTGAAAACGTTTATATAGAAGACAAACAAAATCACCGAGCTGATGCAAAGACCCTTCCAAACAGATAAACACAAGAACCGGTTTACAAATTCTGAATCGGACAAAAACTGTGGACTGTAGCTTTATATATATATATATATATATATATATATAGAGAGAGAGAGAGCCACTGATCAGGAGAGGAAACCAACGGATTGAGTTGTCACAAATGTACAAGGACAAGATAAAATCCAGGGTTAATTGAAAATATAATTTTTATGTAAAATTATACAATTATCATTACAGGATACACACTAATGAATATAATCCTACTGCATCAGAATAGGAGTCGTTGTAAAAATGTTTCTACGGTTATGTGATGAAGGTAACTAATTCGAGTTTAAATTGCGACTAGAAGTTTAGAATGGTAAAATATCCATAACATCTTGATTAGTTAATGTAAAAATAACCTTACGACAAGAATATAAGCACAAAATACTCTCCAATGCATAAGCATAAGTGCAAAGTTATCCTCAACATCTATATATACATTTATATATATATATATATATATATATATATAGGTGGATGCTTGCTCTTACAATGAGATTTGTTAAGGAATGTCGAGATGGACCTACAAACAAAAGAGACTAGTCAGAGAGCCCTCCGATGGAGGTGAGGGAAAACCTTCTGATGGCTAAGTCAGTCGACACCGGTGATGAGAAGGAGAAGTGAGAGGCGGTTCTACATAGCAGAATTTGACCTCTCCCACAACTATAGAAGATGGGAATCAAAGTTATTACCTCCTTAAGAAATGGAAGACTTTGATATATGCTATTGAACCATTGACTTGCCGGCATGGCATCCATTATTCCCGTTATGACTTATCCTTGATGCCTTGATGGTGGCATCTGCCCTTGTCTTCTCTTCCCTTCCCTATCCCTGGAGAGAAGGGAGGCGAACGGTGGAGAAAGCAGGGAGATGGAACGAGTCCAGCACTAGCGTTGGAGCTGCCTCCGGACCCCATCCTTCTAGAAGACCCATCCATATAAGTCCATATGGTGACAGGGGCCTTTGGCCCCACAGGGCCACCGTACAACCACATCACAAGCTGACAGCTTCTAAGATGAAAGGGTGAGAAAGACGACGTGAGGGTTGGAGGGGACCCTGCAGTCGTCTCTTTCCCCTCAATGGAGCATCTCAACTCAAGCAAATAGGTTTAATGGTGGTGGACTCGGTCGCCACGTTACACCCTCTCGTACACGCATCCTTCTAGAAGAAGGGCAGGCAGCTCCACTCGCACCAGTCCAGTGGGAATCTCCTACACACGGCTTGTCTCTCTCAGGATGACCATATATTTTATGAAAATTGTCATGTCATTTTGAAGATCTTATCTTGGTGACCATTTGTATGTCTTGAATTTGTTTTTGTGTCATTTACCTATACAGTACTGATATTTTGGCATCAGTTTTGAACAGGTGGACGAATGGACCTTTTTTTTTTTTTTTGGATAAAACTTGTTGCACCGTCAGATACTATTACGCTCTTTAGTGGTCTTTTTATTTTAAAAAAATGTTTTTTTTTTATTGTCCCCAATCCACCATATATGATCGTACAGTCTAATCTTAAATCGGACGACTAAAAAAAAGACAAAAATTTAAAAATTGGCCTTAAATAAATAGTAACAAGTGGTGATCAGATGATCTAAAAAAAAAAAAATCAAAAATCAATCTCAAATGAACAGTAAAATAAACTAAAATCGACCACAAATGAACAGTAAATAATTTTCACTTTTCATTTGGGGTTTATTTTTCATCTTTGTGGTCTGATCCAAAATCAGACTGCACAATCATATAAAATACTATAGAGCTTATTTAAAAAAATTAATAAAAATACGTTCAATAAACTTAATAGTCCCGGACGATATAATAAGTTGTTCTCTGTTTTCATAGGCTCCACTCTTGGCTTTTTCTTGAATCAGACAGAAGGCACCGTCTATTAATTGTGGTGGGTGTGCTGGAACCTGTAATTTTAATTCTATCCTGCTCTTGTGGGTGTGGTTCTTCATCTACTTTAAAATTTAGACTGCTGGCGGGGCATTTGCCAGTGAAGTTGTGAAGTAAAAAAGTGTAGCTATTCCCGCACAGAAGCACCTACAATAATGCATTTTCTTTTATCAAATTTCAGATGAGAGGGGGGCTGCAGAGAAGAAGATAGCCCTGTCGGCAAGCGCTGGACGAGGTCTAAAAGAATCAGAAATATACATATAAACATATAATAATTCACAAGAATAGATATACAAAAAAATCCCATCTAGGTAAGGTTTCCACGTCACAAGAGATGAATCCAAAGGAAAAATCATGTGAGAGTGGTGAGAGATACATGCTTGTGAGGAGAATAGTGGTAAAAGAAAAAAATACATAATACACACTGATGGCCATGTCAATGTAAAATATGTACACTTCATGAGGCCGAGATCTTTAAAAAGAGATTACTGGTGCCTGTTTGTGTCAAAGTTAAATTGTGAAGGATACGAGTCTCTCTCTGCCCTGCTGTGTATGCAATGAGGTATAGGGCAAATAGTGGCGGATTCGGCATTCATCTAGTGGGGTCAGAATTTTATTGAATTTTGTCAAATTTATTGGTTCAATCTAAAACAGTCTAATCTGAAATTCAACTGACTCAATCTAAGATTTCACTTACTCAACTCAAGACCCCACTAATCCAATCTTACTTATAATCTAATGTGCGGAGCCAGGATACCAAATTGCACGTATCAGCAGCTTACTGAAGTATTATATATGCAGTTTTCTAATCTATGGGCACAAAAACCCAAACGGCTATGTTTCCCAATCAGACCCAAGGCACGTGATCCCTTTTCTTAATCCCCCAGGCTGTGCCCAAATTGATGGAAAGAAGAGATGAGATCCTCTGAAAATGAGGTTCGGAGCATATATACAGAAACATGTTACATTGTTAATGTGAATACATTTGTCATTTTTAAATTGTCATTGTAGCACTTTTCCTATTCAAAGAAATAAAGTATTTGGATTTTTTATTTGTCACTACCGATAATTATTTAATATTCCTATTAACTTTTGTAATTTTTATATTCTCTATTAGTTCCTACGATTATTTAAAATGTACCTTAAAAGTCTCTTGACCTTCCCTAAAATGTTCCTCTGGTAGGACCTTTCAAGGAGGGTTCAGATATTGTAGGGGACTTTAACGACATATGAAGATTGTAAAAATTAATAAAAAATGTTGAATGATTATAGAGATTGAAAAGTAAAAAATTTTAAATATTTTAATAAGAAGATATCTTTTATCTTAACTCAACGGACAACAGTACAGTGGTTTGGCACCGGGCCTCCGGTGTCAGTGAGCCATTGTGTCCATGTTATCCCTCATTGGTGGGAGAGTGAGAGTAGATTTTGTGATCTCCTTCGTTCTAATAAGAGTAATATTTGCTGCAATGTTCCTGGTTGTTGCACGCAAGAGTATTGCAGTGGGTAAATAAAAAATAAAAATAATATTTTTTTTAAGTTGACCTCGAGGTGTCTTAACCGTACGTACAGTGCAATGCTCGATTGACGACTTAAAAAAATCTGAAAAGTTAAAATCAAGTTCTGATAAACAGTAAAAAAAAAAATTACTATTCATCAGAACTCGATTTTTTATTTTTCATATTTTTATATTTTTTTACTATTTATCAAAACTTGATTTTTTATTTTTAAAATTTTTTTAGTCGTCCGATCGGACATTATATTGTATAGATGGTTAAGGCATCTCGGAACCTATCTAAAGAAAAATGATCCAAACTTCACCTACAAGTCCACACAATCCAATGATTCAAAGACTTTAAAAAAAAAAAAAAAAATAGTATTGGACTCCACCCATTAAGCTCATTTTTTTTATTAACACTGGAACTCGATTTTTTATGTTTAATTTTTTTTTAAATCGTTAAAACGAAGATGGAGTTGTATAAACATATAAGACAAGTAAGATCCAACCTAAACAAAATTTCAAAAAATCTTTTTATATTAATTGCAATGCGTCCCATTACAGTAAGTATTACTAATATAATATGATGTAAGTACGGCTGCAGCGGATGTTATTTTACATCTTTTTTGGTCCTCAAAGGTGGAGCATTGCTCCAATTCATTCAAAGACCTTATCAAAGTACGGCTTCAGCCGATTTTATTTTGCATCATCCACGAAACGAAAAGGAGGAAATTATGTATATATATATTTTTTAACATCGAGGAAATTATGTATATGGGCGGCCAAATCCATATTTGGTGAGATGTCAATTTCATTATATAGGATCATGTCTTCCAACCATGCATGTAAAGAATTACCAGTGTCCCTCAGGAATTTAAAATAGAAACATATTTTTGTAGAACCACGTCGTCTTTGGCTTTTTGTGAGCAGCATTTGTTCTAGAGCCACGTCTTCTTTGGCTTTTTGATGGACCTCCGGCCGGTCGGTTCGGTGCTCCTAAGAAGTAGACATCTGGAAGAGCTCTGGCTACGTACGTATGAGGAACTAGTTTGAATCATTTTTTTTACGTATAGATATTATTGTATTTGATAAATATTTATATCATACATATAATTCTTTATAATATATGGCATTCCTATATAGAAATGATATATACTATGTAGGTATAATATATCTTACATATAAATAATTTAATGTTGTACATCATCTTTACATGGTTTATGTCATTCCTATAAAATATATATGCGCATTAAATGTCTGTCATACATAATAATATCTATCTGTAAAAGTTGATTCAGCTATCTCTTCTTGCGTCGGTGAGTAATGACAATGTACATTACAAAATGACTAAACACAACTTCAATGCATATATTACAACAACAAGTACACTCAACAGACAGAGAGTGTGTACAAAGGGACAACTTTTATACTAATTAAATAATTTATGTACATAAAGGTTAGTTGCACTAAACATTTAACTTGATGGATCATAATCCCCTTTCAGAAAAAGAGAAGTGATTAGGAAGTCGTGGATCTAAAATTGAGAATGATCTCTTTGCCAAAAAAAAAATAGAAGAGTACTTGAGAATGATCACTTAGTAGTTTCTTCGCTTTTATCTATCACTTTTATATAGTTTTATCGCTTTGTATGTAGTTTTATCACTTTTATTCATTTCTAGTTCCTTTAATCTTTTTACTTTTTATACAATTTTATCACTTTTCACGTAATTTTTATCTCTTCTTATTCATTTTTATTATTTCGTATGTAGTTTTATCACTCTACGCAATTTTATCACTACATGATCATTTTAACATCTACAAACGTAGTTTTATAACATCCTACATAATTTTATTACTTCATATGCAATTTTATCACTTCTTATTCATTTTTTTATCACTTCTTAATTCCTTCAATTTTATCGCTTCTTATGTAATTTGTATCACTTTCTGTTCATTTTTATCACTTTCTACGATAATTTTATCACTCCTTACTCAATTTTATCACTTCATGTTCATTTTTATCATTTCGAACATAGTTTTACCACTTTCTACGTGTTCATTTTTAACATTTTGTACATAGTTTTATCATTTCCTGCACAGTTTCATTACTTCATGTTTATTTTAATCATTCTATTTTATCACTTCTTGCGCCTTTTTATCACTTCTTAAGTAATTTTATCACTTTCTTTTCAGTTTTATTACTTTCTATTCATTTCATGAAAAATGATAAAACTATTTAGAAAGTGATAAAACTACATAAGAAATGATAAAATTGTGTACAACGTGATAAAATGAACAAAAAGTGATAAAACCACGTAAGAAGTGATAAAGTAGCAAGTGCAGGATTGAGATGAGAAAAGATATTTTTATGATAAAAAGATGTCATCTTCAAAAAGAGGTGAGAGGATAATACAGATAATAAATGTTGTCAGAAATGCTAGCCATTCAAAAAGATGTCATTTTTAACATTTTGTACATAGTTTTATCACTTCTTGTACAGTTTCATTACTTCATATTTATTTTAATCATTCTGTTTTATCACTTCTTGCACCATTTTATCACTTCTTACGTAGTTTTATGACTTCCTTTTCAGTTTTATCACTTTCTATTCATTTCATGGAAAATGATAAAATTATATAGAAAGTGATAAAATTACATAAGAAATGATAAAATTGTGTACAACATGATAAAATGAACATAAAGTGATAAAATTACGTAGAAATGGATAAAATAGCAAGTGCAGGACTGAGATGAGAAAATATATTTTTAAGATGAAAAGATGTCATCTTCAAAGAGAGGTGAGTGGACACGACGGATAATAAATGTTGTCAGAAATACTAGTCATTCTCTTTTCTCTAGTCAAAAAGATAGTAAAAAGATAGACAAGTGATGCAATAAGATTAAATGTTACAATCTACGTCAGTTTTATTACACTGTATGAGATGCAACAAGTATTACTCATTGCAGTTAGAGTCTCTCAATAGTCTCGTATTAGCTACTAGCAAAGGTATATATATATATGCTTATAAGATCAGGTATGTCCTTCTTTTCTAGACTCAACTTTTTTAAAAGGATTATGAAGTCTATAAATCAAAAGTGGACAATACCTTGTCTAGAGCTACTCCCCAGACAATGCTACAACAATTTACCATGTGCTACTATTTCTAAGTAACCTATGATTGGAGGTGGTAGCCCACACATCAAATATAGATAAATATGTCATCATGAGAAAGGAATACTTTATGAAGAAAGAGGAAAATAATTGCAGAAGGAAAGCTAGGTTATAGCCATCCGTCCTACTGTTGATCATCCCTCGTCGTTAGGTTCACTATTTATCAAAGAGATGGGACAAACCTCCTACTTAGTTTCTTTGCTTGTGCCTAACCACTAGCTAGGTAGGAACTCCACATCAACCTGTTGAAAATTCAGAGCTCAATCTGGGGAGTTTTTATTGAGTCGCATAATGAATTTAATCTCTGTCTAATCTTGGGAAGCAATTTAGCTAACTTAATTATTTATGAAAAGGTTATCTACTCCCACAGACTATTTTGTAGTATTCATATGGGGCAATAAATGATACAAGTCTTGCAGATAAATGAATATACTCATAGCTAAATGGATAAATGAGTTTCGTCTTTAATCTATGTTTACTTTCTTGATGTTAAAAGATTAATGGACCCAAAGAAGAAATTCATCCATCTTAAATTCTAGTACATCTCTTAAATGAGTTTGATTGCAAGCCTAAAATCATGAAAATCTGGTTATAATTTGTGCAACATACCACAATATAATGTTTATTAGATAGATGAGTATACCTATACCTTTAGCGCCACTTTGATCGGAGAAAAGGAGAATAAGGGGAGAATAAGCTTAATTTAGCTTTGGCAAGCAGAATGATTTATACCGGTGCATAATAGCTTATTCGGAGAATAAGGAGAATAAGCAATTCGACTCTAGACCCAAGAATTGCTTATCTTCTTATTCTGCCAGTGGGTCCCACAGAACTGTCAAAGCTAAGCACTCTTTATTCTAATATACGTTATTCCGAATAAATAATTTCAGATAACATATTCTGCAAACAAATTAGGGCAAAAGATCTGAACAGACCTTCACTGCTCTGAGGAATAAAGATAAAAGTACGGTATGCAGGATGGACAGTGAATCATAAATGAGGATAAACAAATCTTAGGAGGTTTATGAATGCACTGGATTAGTAATGGTATGAAACTTAAGTTTCCAATATAAAAATGCTTAGATCTTTTTTATATGGTATGCAATGAGATCATCCTAGAGTTAGCAAACACAAGCATGGGCACACGCAAGCATGTACGCATGGAAGCACTTTTTGACGCACACTGTTCTTCTAGGATTAAGTTCAATCAGATACGTAATGTCCCACCCAGGTATGGTCCAGAAGAGATGGCTCTTATTTTACAATAAGAAAATCTAGTTATATTAAGAATTCATTTGAGAACATCAATTTTTTTAAAAATAATATTGAAAATCTCATAATACTGTCTTTTAAATCAATTTTTAAAAAAATAATATTGAAAATCTCATAATACTGTCTTTTAAATTTTAATTTTGAAAAAAAAAAGAGATTAAGGGTAACAAAAGATTTCCACATATTTATGCCACATTATGTACGTAAGATCAACACAATATTTAAAAGTCAACAACAGCAATAATTATGGATAAAATATTATTCAGATGCAAAAATTAACAATTAGACTTTTAATCTTTTATGTATATTTTCTCCTAAAATTATCTTATAATCCCTTCCAGTTCATGTTCTCGGACACGGGTGAAGATCAGCAGTGCCGCACATTGGATCTAAACTCTTTTTTGGACTTTTAAGTTGTCTCACATCCGTCGTTTACTGCAGTTATTGGAGAGAGAGAAAGAGAGAGAGAGTACTGTTAGAATAGTCCTGAATAGAACAAAGCATAAAATTCAAAAGTGTTTGATAGATAGTATTTGTGGTCCACGCACTTCATATTTGTGGTCCATAACCCATAGTTACGAATCAGGTCACACACTCTATATTTGTGGTCTACGTAACAAAATCTAAAATCAGCATGCACGTGAGGAGACGTATTAGAATAATCATACATCGAACAAGGACAAAATTCTTAATAGACAGTGCCTCCTCTACTCATTGCCTTAAGATTTTAAGTTGGATAACCCAATAATTTTAATAAGTATC
The DNA here is from genome assembly GCA_030544215.1 of Zantedeschia hybrid cultivar. Taxonomy (NCBI): domain Eukaryota; kingdom Viridiplantae; phylum Streptophyta; class Magnoliopsida; order Alismatales; family Araceae; genus Zantedeschia; species Zantedeschia hybrid cultivar. Next base: position 76,828,895 of record JARZZO010000014.1, read on the forward strand.
TCAGCGGGTAAGAGAAATAGGGTGACAGTACCCACTAGGACCATTGAAAGATGAGACCCTCTGGACCTTTTTCCGGCACCCTCCTCCTGATGTGTCTAAGGACACACAATAGCACAGAGAGGAGAGGTCTAGAGGATCTGATTTCGCCCATGGATCCTCTGTAATGTGACAGTGAAATCTGTGTAAGGATTATTCACAAGAGTGATGTTTGCATTAACTAGGGGAATTGTAATTGGATGTGGATTGTAATGTTGTGTCTTAAATTAGACAGCAGCATGTCAGATATAATTATTTTTATTTTAAAAAAATGTTTATCGGAAGAGACCACTTCGGTTTCGCGTCCATACAATCTGATGTTTGTTTGGATGATCGAAAGAATTAAGGAAAAAGAGATCAAGTCTTCCCGCAATCCAACAGCTCATATAACATGGAGGCACGCACAGCATGGAATTATAAAATTATCTTATAATTATGGGACCGTGTATGGAATTGGGCTTCTACACCTGATGCGCATTGTGGAACCAGAAGAGAGGAAAGATGAGTGAAGAACATTCGTTCACTGTGTCACGGAGGAGAAGAATCCATAGATCATCTCCCAATATATCGAACCAACTGCTTCAAGTCGTTCGATGTATATTTGCCGCGGGATATAAGTCCCCTTGTCCGCGGGATTGCTTTCCCGAAAATCAGTTTGACTCAGAATTCTGGCCTAATTAGGTTAACTATTCAGACCCATGCCGAATGCTCTCCTACTTAAGAAAAAAATTCAGGTTATGCCTGAAATCGAATTCTAATCCTTTGTAAATATGTGTGCATATGAGCCACCCTGTCAAAAAAACAAAAAATTCTTCCAATGTACCGGGGGTGAGGAATGGCCAAAGGCACCAAGGAACCAAACCCAATTATGGAACATTAAGGTGAGGAGGAAAAGTATAACTAAAACCTACGGAACCTATTGTGACAGGATTCCCACTGTAGGCGTGGCAGAAGAAGAGGAATGGGGTGATATCTTTAAGGATGAATGGTACCCAAAAGGTGTTGAATGTAACTTGCTGCACCATCATAGCAGGCGGTTCTACACTGCCTGACAGTGTCTTCAAAAAAATACTTCGTTTACTATTTATTAAAGTTCGATTTTTTATTTTTAAATTTTTTTTTAGTCACCCAGGTAAAGATCGGCCGATACATACGAATGAGGTGTAATGAATCCAACTCAAAATTAAATTTCAAAAAAAAATATTTGAAAATACCACCGAGCGAACGGGACGGTATACAACCGCCCGACAATGCAGCAAGTTATACTCGAAAGGTGTTTAGACAAAACCACAAGGAAAGCCAGGGAGCTTACTGAAGCATCAGACAAGGCCTTAAAATTCCCGTAGTGTCCAGAGAGGAAGCTGATTATGAAATGAAATCTAAATGAAAGTATACGCACTGAATTATTTGGTGTACTAAAACATTACAAAACATAAAGATGAGATCATCTGAACCTCATCCTGATGAGGTCTTAAGGGTCTCATCGTGCAAAACACCTATTTTAAAATCACTGATTTTAGGGTCGGTGGAAACAAAATCCCCATAAGCTTTAGATTTTAAATCATCCGATTTAAAACCCATCGCTTTCAATTTTTCGAAGTTTTGGATTGAAAACTGAAACTTGAGCTGCAAGATTTTGAAACTCAGCTAATTATGGCATTTCAAACATAAGGAAAACACTGTAAAATAGTTTACGGCACTTCAAACATAACAAAAATTTTGATGGGCCTGTTGACAGGAATCATAGCAAGGCTGCTGTTGATTTCATTTTAAGGAACAGCAATTGGAAATCACAGCAGCTGGTTGTCTGCTTGGGGAATAAGGATGCTGAGCAAGCCAAAACCATAGCTCATCTTGAATGTTTCAAGGCAGCCCTACATTACAAAATGACCTTAACTTCTGGTGATGTGCAATCAGCTCTCTTGGACAAACAACAAGGAGAAGCAGGTCCTTGGCCAATCACGGAATATATCCAGAAACTTCAGATCTAAGAACGTAGTGATACAGGATGAGGTGAGACGCACGGACCACCGCTGAACCACTCAAATCTGTAAGACAAGAGATCTGAAGTGTGGGGTGAGGGATTCCCAGCCGAACTGCTGCAAATCTGCGATGAGGATACAAGTAGTAGGTGGTGGGGAGGAGGGCGACTGGTCTCCCTCTATGTTTACTACGAAAAAGAAAAGCAGATATATTTCTTGAGTAAACATCTGAGAACAAAGGTGATTCACATGTCTTTCCTAATAGCTTGTGTAAAAATTGATGTTCCAGTGCATGGAAAAGAAAAACAGACTTCATGTGGACTTCAAAACGATTTCACATTGTGAGCAGGGTAGACTGTTGCAATCAAGCTTGTATGGTACTAGTCTGCCAGAAGAGTGTCATATAACATCTGAATGTGTGACCTTCAATATCTCATACACGGCAGAGAAGTCCTGATCCCCCAAACCCAAGCTCCTGGCCTTTTTAAAGGACTGCATTTGAAAGCAAGCATCAAAATTAGGACTAGCATTCAAGAAGTGAGACAAGATGGAATAAGCAAGGGTTCGGTTGGATTGGGAGTAGGAATAAGGCATCACACCTCATTGGCCGCAGCTGCGACGGGCATTGAGACAGTGTTTTCATCCCCAAGAGCAAGGGCCAACCTCATGTCCTTCTGCTGATGCTTTAAAGGAAAGTTGGGAGGATGACTGCTCTGGATCATGGCAGGTCCTTTCAGTCTAAACATTGGGTTAGAGATACCACCCAGATCCTGCCAGATGAAATCAAACAAAAGACAAAGGAAACAAAACAAAAGCTCACTCCATAAGCACAAAGAAATTGACAGGTTTTGCTGTCCTACACTTCTTGAACAAATGACAATCTCATACCAGTACGTCTAGAAGTGTTTGCTGGCTTAATCCGCTTCTATCAGCCAAAACAAGCCCTTCAGAGAATGCATTCATCATGCTATAGAAACATGCAAGAGCGATTCAGCTAACTAACTTCGTACAACGAGTTGTGGAACCAGTGGCAAAATCTCAGCAAGAGTGTAAGATATTCAATCTGAAGAGTAAGTGATGAAAAACACGATTTTGGTGACCTTATATTCATCCAGCATCTTTCAAGTATAAGATGAAGCATGCGAACAAACCAGGAAAAAAAAAAGATATAAATCTTACTGAAGAGTGGGAGAGATGCAGTTATCTTTATCAGGACAGTAATTCATGGTATTTCTGGAGATAGTTGCTTAAGAATATGTCAAAACATAAGCAGGTTCCTCAAATTGCATGGTAACACTGATCTTCAGTGGCACTTCCAGACCTGGTTCTGATTTTTAAGATCTATGATTAGTATACTCCAAAATGACAACAGGCAGCCACCAAGAAATATTCTCAGTTTTGGCATCAATTGGAGAACATAATTCCTTTCTGCCGCTCTGAAGCTTTGTATGAGATTCCACTGATTCTGGACAACTGAAACATCCGCAGCTGACAATGAGCTGGGCCGCTCATGAGCTACTCAAGCTTGGCTCGAAGTAAGCTCAACAGGGCTCAACTTAGTTGAGTAAATGAACCGAGCTCAAGCCCAAGCAGAGCTCAATCGTCCAAGCCCAAGCTTGATGGAGCTCAACTCAATTGGCTCGTGAGCTGACTCGGAACGGAATAGCGTATATGATATTTATATGTCAAACACTACATCCAAGTTACGCAACTCACCTTGTGTCAATGAGCCAACTAACCCAATGTTCATTTGCCGTGCAAACGTCAACCCAAAAGGTATAAGGCACTCTGGAAGTTTTTACTTATGATACGTGCAGGCCGCCTGCATGTGCAGGGCATGCTTGGAGGGACTTTTGGTCCCATATCAGAAAAGTCAAGATGTCGCCACCCCCCCCCCCAGTGCTTACTAATTCAATCCCAGGCCCCCTTCTGCCTTGTTCCATTTGCCCAGTCTGGCCAGCTCCTCCCTAGACCAAGCCTGGTGAGCTGGCTCCGGCTCAGCTCGAACTCAAGATATTCTCATTCAAGCCCAAGCTCAAGCTGGGTGTTGGGCTTGAATTAAGGCTTGAGCTTGGCTCAAGTACAAATTTTTTTTTTGCCAAGCCAAGCTCGAGCTGGGCAAAGCTTGGTTTGGCTTACTGCCAGCCCTGCGTCCAAACTCTCACCCATGCCACTTTAGGGACCCGATTCATTCCTGTGTAGTTTCTATTTTTCTACCGAGGACCAATGTGGAAGTTTTTAGTTGCAAGTAGTTTGGTAATTACAACCTTCTTTGTACAGGCTTCACCATTACCCAAAGCTTAAAGAAAGGACAAGCATACACTATACCTTTTTTAATTTCCCAGATAAGGATAGTGTCTGTACCTGGAAGGTAAAGGATAAGGATATGGAAACACCTATTTTCATATCCATTTATCCATCTGTTTATTTTTTTACATATGCCTCAATGGATCCCAGGCTTTCAGCTGTCAGTTCTGTTTTATGGCTCTTGTTAATTCTCAAACAGAAAAAAGGTGCATGCTCCCATAGTAGCACACCACTCATGAGGATTGGATGGCCGACATTTGGATGTTAATTGCCATTGGAGGTATTTTCACCTTCATCAACCATGCAAAGAAGGGGATTGTCTTTGCTACTGGCTCCATTGCCATCCTATTCTCCAACCCTATCTTCATTGTTGCCAACTGCATATCAGTATTAAAAAAACTTATGCTCTCTTTCCCAGCATCTCCTCGCTCAAGCAACACTACTGCTTTTCACCATGACTTCTCTCTATGTAACTACATCATTACCCTATAGCTTGACTTCATAAGTTCTACCTAAGCTTTTAAATTCAACTGAACTTCATAAAATTTATTAAAATGATGGTAAGGCTCATTTCTCTGGATCTTATGTGTCCGATAAGCAGGAATATTATTAGCACAGTTTGAAGGGGCTCAGACGTAGCATCTATGTGTTACCTAAGATTGTAGAAGGATTTCCTTAATATGGCAGGCAACCTAGATAAATGCACATTGTCTGATAATTTAGCCTTTTAACAATCCATTTTTATAATCTTTAGGGATAAAGATAAGCATAAGGATACATAAGGATAAAGCCAAGTATAGCCTTCTATTAAAGGAAAAGGACAGAGCTTTTGTCCAATCCGATCATAGATTGCATAATTGGATCGGTTTCCAAAGATTGGCCAGTTCCGATCCCAATCCGATTAAATCTGGATCAGCCGAGTCAAGGCGTTCCAAGGGGGGAAAAAAGGCTGACTCAGGATTAGCCTAATTATATATATATAAAAAAAAGAGTTAAAATCAGAAAAAAAATGAAAACATCATGAAAAAATGAAAAAAAAAAAACTTTGTATGCAAGTCAATTGAAAAAAATCAAGAATACAAAGAAATACCTTAGAAAAAAATGAACTTGACCAGCAGTGGCCGACGGCGGCAATTGGGATCTCCCTGGATCGGGCATGATGAGGCCCGTTATAAAATTGACCAAGGAGCCACCCACATGATCGTGGGCCGGCCTCGGGTGAAGGAGTTGGGTGTCACAGGCCCCCGGCCCAAGTCCAGTCCCCCGGCCTGCTTGACGTGGTGAGCCCTCATTTGGCCCAGCCGGAGTGCGTGCACTATCCCCTCAACCACCAGGAGGATGGCAACATGGCCTATGGCCATGGGAACTGGTTCCCCAGAGCCACTTCCTCGAGGGCCAGATCCTATAAAAAGTCCCCCATCTTCCGAAACAAGTAATTAATCTGAACCTTGCCCAATCGATGACTAAAATTTTTAAACCTTGGATATAAGCTCCGACATCACCTCAGCGCTAACTTGACCATCGGAGGGTTTTCCCCAGACTACCAATCCGGGCTTAACCTTCTCTTTTAGACGCATGTTGGAGCCAGGTTGCAAAGCTTCACCTGGATCCTACTCACGGATACGGATCTATTGGGTCCTCATCAAGGCTGGATCAGAAGATTCAGCCAATATGTATGGGCCAATTCAGCGATTCTAGCCAGATCTAGGGCAATCCAAGCCGATCCAGCTGGTTCTCTTTTTTTCCCATTTCTTCGGTTTTAACCCCTAGAATCAGATCAGCTAGTACCCATCCTGATCTGAATCAGCCGATTCCGTTCTCAACCGGCGGATTCTGCATTTCATGAATCTGCTTGCTGTCCTTTGACATCCCTATTCACCGATCCCAGTATGGCACACAAATCCTCTGCCGTTTCTGCGGTACTGGAGCTGCAGCCCTGGTTTCCAGTGAACACGAAGAAAAATGTCAAAAGACATGAGCAGCACTGCCAGTGTCATTGGTACCTAGTACCTACTACTACTGCTCCACGGGCATCTGCTGTTGCCTGGACTGAGCTTTTTGTTTATCCCTTCTTCCTCTTTGTCATTGTTATTGCTCGGCACCTTGCATAGAGGTCCTCTACGTGAAACTAGAGAGAACTAGCTGTATATCCTAGGATGGCTGGATCACACCTGAACCTGAACATGAGCTAGAACTGGGCAGGACCAGTTCCAGCAATGGCTTTAGTTTTAAAAATATAATTTCTGTAACTAAAAACCAGATCATGCACTCACAAAGCATGCTCCCCATTTCAGCAGCATCTGAAGATATTACATGACAGACATCAATGATATTTCTGAAATCCTTTTAGGTCCTATCAGAGGTCCAATGAAACTGGATGCTGGAAATATATGCAGTAATAGGTCTAAGGACGAATACTCAGTCAAAAGAGAGTTACGATTTTTTATTCTTTCTATATTTCCTCCTCTATGGAAAGCTTTGAAACCTATGGGTGTTCCTTTTGCCTCGTGGTATACATATTATGTTGTGTCAAATGCTCTGCTATCAGTTACCTAGTCCGCAGAATAACAAGAATAACACAGTTTAGTACATGCATCACATGGTAAACTTGCAACTAATTACTTAATCTCCAGCACCGTTCAGAATTGACAACAGAAGTAATTCACTCATATTCCCAGGCTTAGCTTAACATAATCTTTTTTCTTGAAAAGTGTTTATTTCACATTATCTGTGTACACTTATAAAATAAGGCTGAATGTCCAGAGTGATAAAAGAGCTGCAAACCTGCCCATTATCATGTTGACAACAAGCTTCATTTTTGCTCCATTGCCAACTGGCCCCAAAAAGAATGACTTCTTTCCCAGCACATTAAAAACATGGATCACCTCCTCATATAGTGTCTGCAGTTGGACATAGAAAGGTATATCAAATGATATATTATCCTTCAAAGGAATGAAATGATAAGAATGTGGAGGCCTTTCATGGATCAACCTCCTCATGTCGAATCTGCAGTTTCAACATGGAAAGATATTTTCAATTATTAATATTACCCATCCGAAAAATGAAGTGATGAGAATGTGGCAATTTTTCTTTCATTTTTATCTCCCTTTGTGTGTCTGTGTCTGTGTGGTGGTGGGGGGGTTGTGGGTGTGTGTGTGTGTGTGTGTATGGGGGGGGGGGGGGGGGGGGGGGGGGGGGGGTGGTTGTGGATGTGGGTGGGGGGTGACGATGGAGCAGAAAGGGATATCCTAAGGTGGGGGAGACAGAAAACAAAGACATGTAATTTAGAAAATGAGGATGGAACACGGAGAAAATGGCTTATCTCCACAAAGGATCTCGCATTGCCCGTCCAGCAAAGGATCCAGGCATGTGGCAGGGGTTTCCAACCATCTACACTGCCTGATGTAGACCATATACAAGGCATTGTCATGCTCCTAAGCATGGCAAGTCTAGATGGCAGAGAGGCCTGTCAAGATTCTTAGACAAGCAGGTGGTAGTAAGCAACTGACTTGCTGCTTGATGGTTTAAGCTCATGCAACTGGAGAACAATCCTCAGAGGTTCCAGCAAATCCTCAGAGGTTCCAGCAATATGTACAACAAAAAGGAAAGAGTACTGTATTTCTTCTGAGAAACCCTGACAAGGCTGACACAAATGCAGTTGTCAGACGGCAAAAAAGACCAAATGTCAAAACTTACTCAACATAGCTTCCTCAAACATTCGAATGGGCACATGGAATGAGTGTACATCTAGACTGAATTTGGACTGAACATAGACATAAACAGACATGTACATAACTGGCCAAAGCTCTTCAGTCATTTCCATGATTATAAACACACCTTGCATTTGCCAAACCAAACATCCGAGTAGAAATCTTGCACAGGTGAACCAAACATCCTAGTAGAAATCTTGTAGAGGTGATTATCCACAGTTATTGTCACCAATCGCACTTTGTAGTGGCACTAAAATTGGTCAACTAGAAACATTTTACTCAAGGCGTATTAGCCTGTTAATTGTTTTTCAGCGTTTACCACATCTTCAGCGTTATGTGTACCCAAGCTGAAAAGAACATGTATATCAAGCCTGCCCGAGGACACACACCTACCAATTACACTAGATTAAAGGTCCATAACTTTCATGGGCTTCACCAATGGATGCTACATTTGAGATTGAGTTGCAACCCATTCTGGACAGATGGATATCAAGTCATTTGACTGTTTAAAAAAAAAAACCGCATCTTCTTGGAACTACAGACATGATTAGTGGAATATTGGCCGTTACCTGCGATTTATTACTCATACAAACTTTGTTTCAGCCAAAAACACATCAGTGAGAATACATCTTATGGATTAGGGTGGTGATCAATGTTGAACCTTACAAACAAAATAAAACATAACAAGTTAAGTGTCAACAGAAGGCAAACTTACTTTCTTTGCCTAGGTTGCACTAGAAGCAATAATATTTGAAGTGTATGTTTATGGACTAGGACTGAAAATTTGAGCATATTCAAGCTCATTGATTTCCACTTACTTACTAGATGAATATCATCTTAATAAGGTTGTCACTATCAAAGATTCAAAAGGCTTATAAAGCTATGATTATGAGGATGTGTGTGAAGCACCTCCATAGAAAGTTGTACATGGTAAATGCCATCTCCTGGAGTAAGGATGCCCTACATTTGCTTGGACCCTAACAAAATGTGCTCTGCAGTGGAAGACTTTAGATCTACCTGTTAACTTGCATGGCTGGCTTAATTTAGGATCATTTAAACAATTAACTAATAGGAATTCTATCATAGAAAAGTCTCATTTGTCTGATTTCTTGATTGTTTCATCACTGACCTTGATATAGAGAATTGGAGCACTTTCTCAATTATCCTTCTTAAAACTCTGGAATGTCAACTAGATTTTGTATACTTGTAACAGTAGTTGAAATCTCAATCAGCGGCACATACATAGCAATCCATATTACCTTTTCCCCAGCTGCAAGAATAATCAGCTGGCCATCTTCAGCAGGCTTTTTACTGCCTGAAACTGGAGCTTCAAGAAAATGTCCACCCTTTTCTGTGATTGCCTGTTTCAATCAAAAGCATGCAAACCTAAGAATCGGCTCCAAAAATGGAAGTGATTTTTACCCAGAAAAACAACTGCCTCTCCAGTGAACAGATCTGCACGATAAATGATGAAAAGTAATGATTTCAACAATCCCCTGGAAAACATAATTCCCAATGTTTCAACAAAGAATGAAATCTCTTGTGACTCAGATCAGTAGCCTAATATATCAGGCCAAAAGTTGGCCCTCTGAAAGGTGCAATACTTAAAGTGATCAGACGAATCTCTGTTGGTGAAAGCCATCTAGTCCATGCTGGTTATTCATGTCATGAGCATGCCTAGATTAGTTCTGGGTCTCTCCACCCACTAACTTGAGTTTCAAGTCGACAATTAGCTTCAAAAGCATGGTACCTTAGCCAGTTTGCCACTGTGTTTCCCCTCATTTAGCTTTGCAGTTTTAAAAATGTTATTATATATAACTTTCTACCTGGGTAAGTTGCAAAGTGGGCGTAGGCAAACATTGTTTAGGTTCATAAGGCATTGATGAGCCACTCCATAGCCATACTAGTTTTTGGCTACTCAACTCACTAACCCATGTTTTGGGCCTACAGTTCACTTCAATAACAATCCAAATGATTGTTGTGCAACTTAGGTTAAAGAGTTAGATAGACAAAGTTGGTTTTCATTTTTCACTTCTTCCTGAGTTTGCCAAGCTTGAAACTGTTTTCAGAATGAACTGAAAGAACATGTTAAAACCTTGAATTATGGAAGTTGCAGTTGAAAACAAACGCAAAATATACTAAATCCGAGTCTATGTAGTTCCACCTAAGTTCCTCTGTTTTTTCACAACCTCATCCATTCAAATGGAAATTTCCTCTTTCTACACCATTTCTATTTCTGCTATTGTATGATATGATTTAAACGACAAAGAATAATGTGCCTCTATCCATTTTCATATCATAAGGTTAAGAACGTTGTTCCTCCATCTTCCTCTCCCTACTGTGGATAAGGTTGAAGGGTTCGATACAGTGAAATCTATCTAAGTGGATGAGTTATGTTGTTATAAGGGAAGGGCGGACTTGGGAGCAATGGTTAGGTTGCCTAATTTATGACTGGAGATCACGGGTTCGAACTAAGGAAACAGCCTCTCTACTTAGCAGAGGTAACACTGTGTACATCAATCCTTCCCTAGACCCTGCAGCGGCGGGAGACCCATCCATTGGGTATGCCCTTTTAGTTATGTTGTTGTAACTATTGTAGAAAACATCATGCAACTGACATGAGAGAAATTGATCTAAACAATACATGATCATGTAGGGAAATTCCGGTCGAGCCATGTTTGCCACATCTGATCTGAGTGATGCATGCTGAGACATTGCTAAAGTATCCGAGTCTGCAGGTTCAACACACAGTTGAAAGAAGAGATGCTGCTGAGCTGGAGAGAAATTTCTACCAAGTTGGCAATTTGGATGGAACAACTTGGTTTTTCATGTTTCCAAGTTAGTGACCAATACTTCAGTGAATCTTTAGTTTTTCATGTTTCCGAAGTCAGCAACTGACAGTTCGGTAAACCTTTAGTTGAGCTCATTACCACTTATGCAAACAATAAAATACATCGTGTTCCTAAGCAGTTTCTAGTTTCGCTATTACTAATGAGAGGAAAATTGATCTCAAATCTTGAATGATGAAGATAATCATCAGATGTGAATTAATATGTTGAGAAAAAAAAGTAAACAATTTGTTTTCAAGCAAGATAGTTGCCTATATAACTATGGCAGTTGATAAGCTGCCAAGCAACACTGAATGTGTGTCAGTACTCATGTTCATACAATGGCAGCCTACAAGATCTTCCATGTAACATGTGTCGGTATTCAATCTCATCGTATCTATATGGATTTGACAACTTATCATGATCTAATGGCCTTACCCAGTAATAAAAGGAGAAAAAAATGTGAAGAGAAAAAAATCGACAAAAAAAGGAAAAACTTGAAATGTCAGAAAAAAAAGAACTCAGACCTCACTAATTTTTGATGAAGTCTCTGCATCAACTGTTGACATGTCAATGTACCCTTTTTCATTAGTGATTTGCTCAAGCACACCATCCTTGTCAAAAACCACCTGAAAGATATCCAGAATGATTTCAGTATGGATACTTCAGAGTTGAAATATTAAATGGATCAAATGTCAGGTAGTGATACTGACTGAGAGAGCGGCACTAGGATCAGAGAGCATTGCTATTGTGTACTTGCATTTCTTAATTACTGCTGCGGGAGTTTCTCCAATAGAGGCACCATGCTCCACAAGCTCATCACACTGCAATATGAGTTCAGGTATGTATAAACCAACTGATGATGACAAATGTTTCAGATCATAATTTGAATAGAATGATAAATGTTTAAAGTGAAAACTGAACATGAGAAAGTGTTAAGCTATAACGTATGGATTCCATTAGAGCATCCAACTCAAATCCAATTGACACTGACTGGAGAGGCCAGTGACTATAGAAGCTCATGTCTAACCATACATAACCAACGTGTAATTAACCACACTAGCGCCTCTCCCTCGTGTTCAAGCGAATTTACAAATTGGCCTAAGAAAGATGAAGGCCCAACATCTAGCATGTCAGATAGAAGGATTAGCTATGATTGTTGGGTTTTAACCTAATTGTGGTCCACTTGTGTTTAACGGGCTACACAATACACACCATATGATATCCAGTTTACGGACTTTGTTTATTGGGCTTAACCCATTAAGAGACCATTAGGATCCTGTAATGGGTGGGATCCATTTAAGCTTAAACGGGACTGGTCCCTCCTCTCTATATAAGAAGCCTATGAATCCCCATCAAGCCATACGCATCAAGCAAAATAAAGAAAGGAAACCAGAGGAGTTCGTGCTCGGGTTACATGAAGCTCCACGTCCGATGTTCGCGAGGCTCCCCACGCATGCGTGGAACAGCTTCCTCGTCGTCTTCCTCCTTCGGTTAGGGATGGCTTCCGCTGCAGGTATTTCTAAATCCCTAACAAGTGGTATCAGAGCCCGTGTCAGTAATTTTGGGGCTCCGATTTGTTGTATTTTTCTTGTTTCCATCCAGTTACGGACGAGAAAAATGCAGCGTTCTTTCGGTTATCTTATTTTAATTTTTTTTGGGCTGTCCGACGGTGACGGATGTCACCGTGAAGGAACCGGTATAGCAAGCCCATGCACATGCTGATCTTGTATTTTCCCCCAACAGTACGTATGAAAGTGGGCATACCCATCATCTTTTTCCCCCAACAGTTACAGTTACGTAAGGCCATTTACCCCAACAGTTACATATATTGCTAGCTTCTTCATGGCCATACGTTTCTTAATGGGGGCACTATTCTTACGTGTTCTTGATGGCCGTACGTTTCTTATTGCCAATTCCTTTATTAAGAAACATAAAGCCAGAAACTCTTTCTAAGATACGTTTCTTCAACCTTTAGGCTTATTGCCAATTAATCTCCAACAGTTACGGATTTAGATGGGGAGGTTGAAGATGATGGGGTTAATGACCATTTAAGCCCCCATTAAGCCCCACTAATTTATATTTTAAATTTGGGATCCAATGAAGGCTAATGGATCCAATTTAACGGGTATCTTTGGGTTTTATTTTGGGTTGGATTTTAAATCCGTAACGGATCTTAGTTAAATGGTTCCGGATATAGATTTTGGGTAAGAGATCCGTTTGGATCTTATTTGAGACCCGAATCTGTATCCGTTTAAGTATTCCATAACGGATCGTCCTTAACGGATTTCGGGTTCGGATTTTTAGTTTCAGTATCAAAACTTAATTCAAAAGGTTTTCAAGTTAGTCTTAAAAACTCTTTAATTGAATTAATAAAAGATTCTGTTGTTATTGGTACTGGTTTTATATCTGATAGATTATATAAATTGTGTCTTAGCAATGTGAATGAACAATCTCATAATACCCTGCATAGTTCAGTTCTTATTGACAACAAGCATGGTAGAGTTGATGAAAATTCATCTATGTTATGGCATAAGAGATTAGGACATATCTCCATTAAGAAGCTTAAGAGGTTAGTGGGAGAAGGAGTATTACATACTCTGAATTTCACTGACTTTGAGACATGTGTTTGCTTTCTTTTATTGTACGAAACGAAGGCGTTCCTTTCTAAGAATTTTAAGATGAAAGATATGGGTGATGCCTACTATGTCTTGGGCATTGAGATCACTAGAGATAAACCCTCATGTATTCTTGGTCTTTCTCAGAAAATTTATATCTCAAAGGTCTTAGAAAGGTTCAACATGCAGACATGCGCACCCGATAAAGTACCTATTGTAAAAGGTGATAAATTCAGTGAATTGTAGTGTCCCAAGAATGACTTGGAAAAGAAGCAGATAGAACCTATTCCATATGCTTCAGCGGTTGGGAACTTGATGTACCTTCAGACTTGTACACGTCCAGACATTGCTTTTACCGTAGGTATGCTCAGCAGGTACCAGAACAACCCAGGCATTGATCATTGAAAAGCTGCCAAGAAAGTCATGTGTTATCTCAAAGGCACGATGGATTTCATGCTCACATATAGGAGGTCAGATCAACTTGAGGTCATTGCGTATTATTATGCTGATTTTGGAGGTTGTCTTAATTCGAGAAAGTCCACTACAGGTACATCTTCCTCTTAACAGGAAGAGCTATCACATGGTGCAGTGAGAAGCAAAGTATTACAGTGGCTTCCACGATGGCAGTTGAATTTATTGCTTATTTTGAGGCTAGTGCTCAGGCCATTCAGTTGCGGAATTTACTCACAGGTCTATCGTTTGTTGATTTCGTCTCCAGACCTATCAGGATTTACTATGACAATTCCGCTGCGGTATTTTTCTCTAAGAATAATAAGGCATCCAAAGGTGGTAGAGTCTTGGATATTAAGTATTTTGCTCTTAGAGATAGAGTGAAGAATCATAAGGTGTCTGTAGAACATATTGGGACCGATCTTATGGTTGTCGATCCACTCACTAAGGGACTACCTGCTAGCACTTTTTGTAGTCATGTGATTCGGATGGGTCTTGTCAGTTCTCTCGATATATTGTAACATTTTCAGTTTGACACACAGTTATTTGTGACCATATTTATATCATGATTCTTCTATTGTTTTCTGCCTTTTCTATTTGTTGTATATGCATGTTGGTTGTGGATTATGGCTGGCAGATTGTATGTTTAAGTGATGACCAACAGATAAATATTAGGTTTGAGTTTATCTGCAGTTCCATATTTGGTATTCAGTTATAATAAGTTGGTGACATTGTAATACATAGAAGGAGGTGTGTAATTGAATGCATTTGCCGCCATGACCTCTGTCATTTGATTTACTATTCTTGCATTCTTAGGATTCTGTTAACTGGAAAGGTGTGTAGTTTTGTTTTATCGTGCGCGCGCATACCGTGTTTCTTCCTTCAGGTGTATGCCCATGATGTCAAATCTTCAAGAGTCTTTTTGAAATTATATATATTTATATTATAAGTATGTTTTCAAAAGAAAATTTGATGTGCTTGAGACAAGTTGGACCAAGTGAGAGAATGTTGGGTTTTAATCTAATTGTGGTCCACTTGTGTTTAACGGGTTACACAATACACAACATACGGTATCCAGTTAACGGACTTTGTTTATTGGGCTTAACTCATTAAGAATCCATTAAGATCATGTAATGGGTGGAATCCATTTAAGCTTAAACGGGACTGGTCCCTCCTCTCTATATAAGAAGCCTATGACTCCCCATCAAGCCATACGCATCAAGCAAAATAGAGAGAGGAAACCGGAGGAGTTCGTGCTCGGGTTACACGAAGCTCCACGTCCAGTGTTCACGAGGCTCCCCGCATGTGCGTGGAACGGCTTCCTCGTCGTCTTCCTCCTTCAGTTAGGGATTGCTTCTGCTGCAGGTATTTCTAAATCCCTAACAATGATATCATATTAGAACACCCAACTCAAAATCAAATGGCAACAACTGGTTAGGCCCATGACGATATAAGTTCATATCTAAGACAATCAAACTAACCAAAACTATTCAGGTTAGAAAAAAAGCAAGAAATATAGTGAACTCTAAGTTCAAATATTGAAATTCTTTGAGAAAACCAAAAGAGTGGTCCAATAATTGGAAAAACACGTTATTGGATTAAAGCTATTCTGCCATTGAAACTTATTTCATGGTTCATGGAACTCTCAGGGTGCATCTCTCAGATAAAGTAAGACTGCCTAAGCCGAAGTGATGAACACTGACATAAAACCATCACAAAATAAGCCTCAAATGTTAGATACAGCGGATAGCCTGAAACACCACCTGCCCCAAGATCATCACATTATACGTGAACAAGACAACAAGGTAACCAACCGCATTGTAAAAGCTAACACACCTGGTATCAAAAGCTTTTTTTTTTCCCTTAGCTAATTAGAGACCCAACAGAATTAGAGCAGACCAAAATTAACTCAACTAACACGAAAAAAGACCAAGTTTTTACCCTGAAACCAGATCTAGTGATCAAACAAAGAGGACCCTCGAATCATGTAAACAATAAATTGCAGCAGCAGAAAGCTAACAAGCAAAGAGGGAGAGGAAGGAAAAAAAGAAAGGAGGGACCTTGGAGAGAGTCCTGTTCCAAACTGTGACCTTGAACCCGTTGCGCAGCAGGTTGAGGGCCATTGCCTTCCCCATGATCCCCAAACCCAGGAAGCCCACCTCCATCCCTGCTCCCTCCCTCCCCCTCTCTCTCTCTCTCTCTCCCTCCGATTCCGTGGGAAGAAATGGATTCGGAAGTGTGTGGAGCTGTTTGGCTGGCGAGTGTTGAGTGTTGTGGTAATTATGGAAAGGGGGCTTTGTAAATAACCCCTTAAGTGACTTCATACTTGCAGATAACCGCCTGTATGATTATATTTGTACATAACCTCCTTAACTTAAAAGGTTTCAATAAATAACCTCCTAAATATTCTATATTTTCAGCAACGGTCTATATGTTAGAAGGTGTTTATTTTTAGTTCACCTGAATTAGAATACTATTACCTTGCAAAAATATTGATTAATATTGAAGATTATTAAATGAGGATACTAAAAAATTTTGGTTTAAAGTACATGAGCACCTTTTAAACAGCACATTACTCTTCATAGTAAAAATAAAAAGACCTCTGCGGATGGTAAATTATCAAAGTACCCCCCATAGAGTAACTTTAACTAATGATTATGACTATTATCGCATCCATCTAATTAAAGATTTTTCTAGCTATAGAATAATAGAACATAACGTGTTGTTTGGAAAGTAGTTATAGTTTAATCAACATTTAATAACCTTTGCATATTCAAATTAGGGTAACAGTATTTTAACTTAAGTTAAATTCAAGATAAATATATTATAACTAAGAGGGTTACATATGTATCATACAGGGGATTAGATGTAAATATGGAATCTTCTAAGAGAACGTATGCAGATGCATGTCATACACAGACTTTTCCACAAATATAGAAGCTTTTAGCGGGTTGTTCATAAAAAACCCCTGTATAAATTAGAAAGTTATAATAAAAAATTTGGCTTGGGCTTTTTGCGTTGATCGCGTTCTTAGTTGGACCTCTTGGGTAATGACGAAGAAGCGAATCTGGCTGGCGCGGTCCACGTCGGATTCGCATTTTCCTGCTCTGTAGTCGGGACCCTTTGGATGAGCAGCCACGCGCTGCCGGCCACTGGTTGATCCAGCGGCTTGCATCCCGACACGTGTTGATCTGACGTGAACAATGTGGCTAAAGACCTCTCTGTTTCACGTGATCTTAGGGAAATTAAAGAAAAAAAAATTAAGATGACGTAGGTTAGACCAATCAAACAAAAAAAGAGGTAAGCAGGGAGATTCACAATCTCACTTTCTCTAATTTGTGAGGCTTGTTTTGAGAACAAAAACACGTTGGGACTCTCTTATTATTTGAAACAGATCATGATAGTTACAATTGTTTATCTTAACATATTTTTTTATGAATAAATTGTGAATTGTGAGAAAATATTTATCAGCTCTGTAAATTGAAAATTCGTAATTTAATCCAGCATTTTTTTGAAATTAACACATTTTTATGCCATATTTTACATTTTAATTATACTCTGAAATTGAATTTATATCTGGTGAATAATGTTTGGACAGTTTTTTCACAAAGCTATCAGATTTTTTGTCAATTTCAGATATTCTTCTAGGCTTTTTTTCTAAATCTCAGTTATTAACATTGATTATGAAAGCATTTACTCTCAGTAAATCATGAGTCAAGTAATGTCTCAAAATGCTGTGAAAAACCTAGATTTTCCAACATCTACTGTTTTTAGAAGTTCTTGAATAGTATTGTAGATAGAGTTCAATATTAGTTTGAACTCTTCCATCCACATTAGTTGTGGATGAAGTCCAAACTTCTCTATATATGTAGAGATATTTGATAAGGACAAGAAACTCTTCCTTTTCCTCCTCTCTTCTCGAGTCTTCTCCTTCATCCATCTCTCTCTCCTTGAGGTACCATCTCGAGATCTTAAGAATTTGTTGTGTGAAAATTTGCGATGGATTTTAGCAAATATTTATCTAAAAATATGTACGATAAACACTTGTTGTAGTGTCTCTCCAGGCATTGCAGACATTGGGTGCCTCACACAATTCAAGATGCTCTATATCCCCTATGGGATAGTACAGTGATTCCATGCCATACGATTTACCTGATCAGATAAAGATTATAATATAATGCCCATGAAACATTGCAACAAGTATTTCGTAAATATACACGGGACATGCCTTAGAGGAAGGTCAATAAACAACAAGGGCAGTGAGGAAGAGGGGAGGAGGCCCATTTTTTGAGCATGCACTTCTTTTTCTTTACACATTTAGTTCAAGGGCTATTTAGTTTAACATCACACGTTATGTACATTAAAAAACATTTAAAGAGGGAATATAATAGCATGATCGTCCACGTCCATTGGCATGGTAGACACTTCTTGTCTCCCTATGTGGGAGGGGGGACACAGGGGTTCGAATATCGTTCCAAGCAGAATGAGAATAATCACCCAGTTGGGGATATAATATTGCACCGTCCATACGGAGTAGATATGATGCCATGTTTGCATATTCGTTCTCTCACTTATGAGGTCTCATGGGTCTCAAATCCAGATAATTTTAGTAGGATTAGATGCCTTGTAACCACTGCTCTACAGGATAAAAAAAATTTACATGATCAAGATAAATTACTAGTCTAATCATTAAGCTTATTTTGTTTGCGGAATAAATCCGGAATAAGTTCTGTTATTCCACTTAAACCGATTAACCCATTTTGGCGGAGGAGGTTGCTTAACCCAGGATGGAATAGCTTGTACCCCGCTTTAACTGAAATAGGGGCGAAACTTTCTTCTTCGTCACGGGCGCTTCTTCCTCACCAGCTCACGGGCGTTTTTTCCTCACTAGCGGTCTGCCGTCACGAACTCGAACCTTTCTTTTTCACAAGATGTTGCAAATTAATATATTTTATTATCAATTTATTTTTAACAAGATATTGTGTTAAATCATCGAATTTGAGTTTGAAAAAATATAATAATTTAGTTTTAAAATTAATTTATAGATTACTGTTGTAACGTGTGTTAATTTTGGAAATTAAAATAAAAATAGTTGACAAACCCAATAATATTATACACATTAATAAGTAATTTAAATATAGAAAATTAAAATAACCTATGCAAGGGAAACATGGGTATTTTGAACTCCTTATTCCATTCTTTATTCCTTTTTTTATTCTACTCATTCTTACCAAATCACTTGGAATAGCGCAGTGCAATTTTACTTATTCTGAGTAGAATACCAACTACTTACCAAACTAAAATACCTCTTATTCTGATTTAAGAAATCCCTTCCTCCGTATTCTGATTTAACCTATCCTACAAACAAAGTAAAATTAAAGAACTTTCATCGAGTAGAGTTTATTACGGTGCAGTGGAGTTTGACGTATGCACTAGCAAAGCCAGAAACTCTTGGAGCCCTGCAAAGCTTGACTAATTTTTTGGTCCAAAATTATAGAGGATTTTCAACAAGTGTTTCTATTTTATTCAATAAAAACACTTTAAAAAAAATTATAGAGGATTTTCAACAAGTGTTTCTATTTTATTCAATAAAACACTTTAAAAAAATTATTTGGAGACATGGACATGTCACCTTACATGTCACCTTACCTCAAGCAGTACAATCTGATTGCCGACCCACCCCCCAGGCCCCCAAAATTAATGAAGGAAAAATAAAGATAGCTACATGACATGACATGATAGACTTAACTTATCCATAAATATTTGGCCAAGCCTTTTACTTAAAAGAAGAGCTTTTACAACCTCTTATTTTGTTGTGTGGTCAATTTTTAAATCTTGTTGCAAAACAGTCTGTACGTGTATCAAAGTGTCCATCTAATGGAACCAATTTTTTGCTTAGTGTATAATATATACTAAAATAAGTTTTCTTAATTATGTCAATCTCTAAATCGAATTGCTTCTTTTTCATAGGCATGTTTGGTGCAACTTTTAGTTGGAAGCACTTTTTGTACTTTTATTTAGCTATTTTTTTGTGAAAGCATTTGGATCTGAAATTGCCTTTTATATAGTATTTTATTATGTTTTGGTTTCTAACAAAAAAAACTACAAGGTAAAGTTTTTAAGATTGGAGAAAAAGTGAGATTATTACAAAAGAGTTGACTTTTGTAACATACCAAAATTCAATTATAATCTCTCTCTCTCAAATCATTCTACGATGAAAAGCCAAAAATAATTTTGGAGTAAAAAATTTACCAAACACACCCTATGTGTGAGATCCCAATGCAATCAAAGTTCTAGTACAAAAAAAAATTGTCATTTTACATTATCTTAAAATGTTTTACGATATTTTACAACACATCAATCGACCTATTATATGAGTATCCATTGAAGTCCACCTACCTAGAACAGTAATCTACTTTCCTACGTCTTACTTCCCAATTAACTTGCCTCTTGGAACTTTAATCTCACGCGGCAAACTCGAGAGATGCCGGCCACAGCTCGGCAATGTCTCCCAAGATCTGGCCACCACCACTACAGGAGAGGCATCCTCTGTGATGCTTTGATGCCTAAGGTTGTTACCAAAGGTTGAGAAAATTTTAGCATGCCAAGAAAAAAAGTAAAAATGCCAAATTCAAACTTGACGCAAGTATTCATTTTTTTCTTATTTGATGATGACACCCGGTATAAATCAAATTTTAAAATCATTGTCCAAGTTCTAGACAAAACAAGATTTAATTGGATGCTCAATCTTGGCAATAGTTTCTCTCTCTATTTTTATTATTTTTGTATTCTTTCCATAAGAAGAAACTTACAAGTTCACAAAGGCTTGTCATCGAGTACCGTAGATAATGAGATATCTGGGGAGAATATTGTTCCCAATGATAAGACCAAATGAACTCTGAACCTGCACGCGTAGCAGAGTGGTTCGCCCCTCTCGCGGCGGGAGGTCGTGGCATCGATCCCACCTGCGTTGCGTGCAGGCGGAGATCGTGCCGCGTAATTGATCACTCTCCTCTTGAGCGAAAAAATAACCTAGTTAGGCAGAAATCTCGTGATTTTAGGCGGACTCGAACTCAACCCTTCAAGTTGGAAATTTGGTCTGTAACCACTTAGCCACATTGATCATAAAAAAAAAAAAAAAAAGACCCAACGAACTCAAAATAATCAAACAAAGTAGACAGAACTGTCGCAATTATACTGAAGAAATTTTATTGAAAGAGAAAATTGGTGAGTGCAGCATTAGTAATTTTGTGATCCCTCCATTATGAAGGCCTTGTACATATGACCCAAAAAAAGGGAACAGAATTGGGAGAAGAAATTAAGATCTTGTTTGAGGATTTTCAACGGGGTTTTAGAAAGTAATCCCTCGACTCATTTATATTTAGTCTTTAATCTTACTATTTATTTTGATGGGTCTTCTCTGCAAAGCTTTCTCCATGTACTCTCGTTAAAAGTCAAATTACATAAAAATACATTCTAAAATTATGTTTACGTGTGTACCTTTCTTACACGAATGTGTCACATATATCCTTGTCACAATTAACCTGTCGTAGCTGTAAGATGATTAACCTTCATTATGTGAAAATCGGGTTAAGTCAATTTTCTTTTTGGAGATATTAGATTTCCTCTCTTTTTGAAAAAAAAAATTCTTGTGACATCTTTAACGGGAGGATAACATGTGATTCCAAGTCTGACATCTTTGCTGGAGATATTTTTTTTTTCACTTTCACCTCGTCAACATTGAAAATTTATTGCCCTTATTTGTTTACCTTCTCTAATTCCACATGTTAGAAAAAGACACTTATGTCTTTAGGGTTGTACATAATCTATTGTATCTAAATGAGATTTTTCAAATCCTCAAATTCTATAAGAATTCCAATAAATGACTTGTTGATATGACAACTTTAAAAATGAATTTTTCAAAGAATTACAAATAAGAAAAATTCCCCATATGCAAGAACAAAAGGAATGAGAGGCCAGAAAACTCTGGCTTTCTCTCATCCCTATATTTTCTCTCACCTCTACTTTTCTGGGTCAAATGATAGGGAGGAGAGGCAAGTGATGCTCTCTTGGGCCGAGTTCCCTTCCCCGTACTTTAATCCTCTCTCTCTCTCTCTCTCTCTCTTTATTGATACGTTGCAGCTCATGTGGGAGGAGGGGTTGGACTTGGATCCATTCCATGGATCCTTCCCAAAACTTTAAAATCTCATTAAAGGAGAAAAGCAACTTATTAATAAAAAAAAAATTACTATATTATTTTTCCTCTAATGAGATTTTAGGATCTTGAAAAAGATCCATGGAATGGGTCCAAGTGATCTCAATCCAGACGGATCCTCTCTCACACACACATTGAGGATAAAGTTAACCATTTTTAATGCATAAGAACTAATCTTTTTTAAAAAAAAATATTGGAATTTAACGAAGTAGTTAACCCTAATTTGATTGCAGAGTACTGTAAAATGGAATAGTATATTCACGTTGAAATGCATAAATTCCAATAGGATATTGCCAGAAAGATTACAATGTCTGTAAATATACTTTTGACTTCACCACAGTTGAGTTAGAGTTTACAATATTTGGACAAAAGAGTAAAATTACAATCTTTATGAAGATGTCGGAAATATTTATTGTACTACATGAGAGTCTGGAGTATGTATTTGCAATACACAACTTACATAAATCCCCTAATAAAAGGGTATGCTCACCTTTAAACTATCATTACACTTTCTGGAATATTTTGAACATGATGGATTTATATAGATGAAGATAGAATACAGGGCCATTAGTCTCATAATTAAGTTTAAACTAAAGTTAAGCTTTAAAGGAAGCATAATTATATTATAAAAAAGGGCTTTTTAACTAGTAACTCTGCAAAGAATTTCGTACACATAAAAACCTCATTTAAAAAATATATATATATATATAGAAAAATCCCGTACTGTATGCATAAAGAACCTCCTGTATCAACTTTAGTATCATTCTCATTGTTGATAATTGGAGATTTATTCTTGAAATATTAAAAAAAGTTTAAGAGCTTTTCATATAGATGCAGGAGCTTTTTGCATACATGAGATTCTTAAAATATTGGTAAAAGGTAGATGCAGGAGCTTTTTGCATACATGAGATTCTTAAAATATTGGTAAAAGGAAATACACTTTAGAAAGAGTTATATATTAATTACAAATATTTTGAAGGCATTTTTTGGGATTAGACAATTTTTAGAAGGGCAATATATAATCAATCTATGTAAAAAAAAAAAAATTCAATAAGGATCAAATTTTATGAGGAGGATAAGATAAATAAATTTTATGAATTCAAGAGCAATATATAATCAACCGCCTATGGAATACAAATGGAGGTTGCGGGGTGTGCAATTGACCACCTTAAGATTGAAGTCTTCTAATTCAGGCTATCTATACCATTTATCATTCAAGATCTTAAAAAAAATAGAAAAATACTGTTTTTTTGTTTTTCTTTTCTCTTGTCATAATCAATGAATGATATTAAAGTAGAGTACGAACAGTATAAATTTTAGAAAAAGTGAAGTAGAGAATCTTAATTCTTGAAACTCTTCCCTCCCTTTTAGGAAAAGTATTTTTGATAAAGGTTAAAAAGTTACTTTGAAAAGAGTATATGTAACGGCTAAAACTATCACTTGGAAGCACCTTATACACTTTTGGAAAAGGGGAATGCTTTGATGACGGAAATTCTTCCTCACTTTTCTTCTCCATCTTATGTAGCGGCTGAATGGAAAAATATCTTGAAGATCTCAAAGACTACTTCTGAAGAAAGAAGGTCTTAAATACAGCCACTAAATCTTAAAGAACTTTTTAAATTATGGAGAAATTTTAGAATTCATTTAAAGATTTTTTTTAAAAAACATCTCCTATAACCTGTTATTTCAGATATCACTTTTTGTATGTTTGATATTTATTTTATATTTTCACAGTTATGCCCTTTTATTTGATAAAATCTCTTTTTATGTTTTTTTTTTCAAAATTTGAAGAGTATATTCCTTTTTTTTTAAAGAGTTGGTCAAATAAGGAGATCGTGACTTGTGAGAGACTATCACCAAACATCTAGTGTGGAGAAAATGACATCTAAATCCCATCAAATTAGGAGATAATATCTATAAAGAACTTTCTTTAAAACAAAAATATTTTTATTTTTTTAATTTCTATAATCTTTCAATATTTTTTATGCCCTGCAATTTTTATATTCCTTATCAATCCCTACAATTATTTAAATTACTTTTAAAAGGCCTCTCAACCTTCTCTAAAAAATATTTCTAGAGAAAATTTTCAAGAATGATTTAAAGATTGTGAGAGTCTACGTTTATAAAGAATACTAGTTTTAAACCCGTGTTTTAAGATAAAATATCATATTGATTTAAATAATTTCATCTTAAAAAAGGTTAAATTTTAAGTAAATAATCAAGTATAGAGATAATTTTGCATGAGAAATATTAAACTTCTAAGTTGAAGGCAATTCGCTTGCATGTTAAAGTATACTAGTGCTAATTATGTGAGTTTAATGGAGAGATCTCAGAAGATTCAAAATAGTTTGAAATAAAAATAAAAATAAAAGCAGTAACATGCAGTAAATAACTTAGTATAAATATAATTTTGTACGAGGACTACGATGAAATCATAACAACGCGCAAATTAGATAAAATATTATTCGTACAATGGAT
Organism: Zantedeschia hybrid cultivar; assembly: GCA_030544215.1. Classification (NCBI taxonomy): domain Eukaryota; kingdom Viridiplantae; phylum Streptophyta; class Magnoliopsida; order Alismatales; family Araceae; genus Zantedeschia; species Zantedeschia hybrid cultivar. Next base: position 76,853,519 of record JARZZO010000014.1, read on the forward strand.
GACCATGGTACTATCACGTAATAAAGAATTTAATAATGTTGTTATTCAAAAACAGATCATTCATAAATGATACTTTCGATGAAGGTTGAACTCAAATAAAGATACATAAGATATGCTTCTAACTTTAGGATTTTGAGTTTTCTTATTTGCTAAGTGACTTACCGTATATATTAATATACTTAAAAATATTAATATGTTATATGTTATAACTAAATAATATTATATGTGGCTACAAATATTAAATATTATATGATATGGCAATTATTAACATATAAAATTAACATAATAAATAATAATTATAAATAATATATGATAGTAAATATATAACATATGAGTTAAATAAAATAGAATAAGATAAATATTTAGGAATGATATTATTTTTTATTTAACAATAATATAATATAAAAAATTATTTTATTTTATGATATTTTTATTATAATATAAATAAATTATAATATAAATAATTTAAAATAATATTATATTACTAAGAAGTTCCTCAACTTTAGGGTGGCCGTGACCCCCCGCTCCCCTTAGTCCGTCCGAAAGAGAGGATTATGATCATCAATGAGAGTTGTTTTGAAATAGGTGGAGAGAGATAATTGTGACCATTAGTGAATTGTTTTGAAATGTGTGAGGGTAAGAGTTACGACCATTAAAGAATTATTTTGAAATGAGTGAAAGTGAGAGGAAAGAAATAATCATAATAATTATGGGCATTAATGATTTTTTAAAAATATTTAATAATTTATTTTGACGAAAAAAAATATGAGAGTGCCACATCAATTGAGTTAAAAACTCTATTTTATTAGTATAGTATAGATACTTAAAAATATTAATATGTTATATATTATAAGTAAAAATGTTTTAACTAAAAAATATTATATATGACTATAAATATTAAATATTATATAATATGACAATTATTATCATATTAAAATTAACATGATAAGTAATAAATACAAATAATATACGGCAAAAAAGTATATACCATATGAGTTAAATAAATTTATAAGATAAGTTTAGTAAAATAGAGTAAGATAAATATTTACGAATAATGTTAATTTTATTTAATATTAATATAATTATAAATTTTTTAGTTTATTTTATAATAATATAAATAATTTAAAAATAATATTTTTATTAACAAAGAAGTTCCTTAATTTTACGGGGGCCATGACCCTTACTTTCCTGTGTCTATCTCTGAGAAAGAGAGAGAGAGAGTTATGACTATTAATAAGTTGTTTTGAAATAAATGGAGTGAGAGTTATGACCATTAATGAGTTGTTTTGAAATAAGTGGAGATGGGAAAGAATAATTATAATGGCTATGAATATCAATGACTTTTCTTAAAAAATATTTAATAATTATTTTAGAGGAAAAATATCTCTTACTGTTTCATCAGTAGGATTATAAACTCTATTTTATTAGTATAAGATAAATAAATAGATTAAAAAATTATAAAAAAAGGTAAAACCTCTTAGCGTCCGTTTGATGCAACATAAAAGGAGTTGTCTGGGCAGGTTTTTCCAAAAACTTGATCCAAGTGATTTGTTCGATCACACGTAAAAGCAAAAGTCAAAGAAAAATCTTTTCCCTGAATCATCTCAAATCAGAATTTCAGCATCCACTCTTTAATGCTGCTGCAGGATGTCATTTTTCAGGCAAGGTATATATATAGGTGGAAGAATGGTCACACGTGAATCCAACTAGTGGAAGAAGATAATTTACTGCATCACTACTGCTAAAAAGTAAATAAAATTTATTTTTAAAGGCCCCCCAACATTGCTTGCATCCTCATATAATTAGATTTTTAATAGGACAAGTAAAAAAAAAGTAAAAATTGAAAACCCTTAGCTCCATGAATAGTACGTTATTGTTCACTGGGGTTAGGTTTTTACAATTTCATCTTTTTTTGGGATGTTGATCTAAAATCGAATTAGATAAACATGTGAGACATGTCAGGAGCTTTCACAAAAAAATCAAAAAATATGAAAAAATAAAAATTCGAACCCCAATGAATAATACACTACTATTCATTGGGATTCAAATTTTGAATTTTCTTCTTTTATTGAGATGTTCGATCGGAAATCGAATTATATGAGCATGTAAGTCGTGTTAGAAGCCTTTAAAAAAATTATGAAAATTAAAAAATTGATCTTTAATGAATAGTATATTATTGTTCATTGAGCTTTGATTTTTGAATTTTTATTACTTTTTAGCATGCTAGATGGAAAATCTAATTATGTGGACATATAAGACGTGCAGGGGCTTCAGAAAAAGTTTCAAAAAAGTTTTTTAGTTTGAATCAGACCTTTGGATTTACTTATATTTATACTCTAAAAATTTAATATATTATAATTTTATGCGTAACCAGTCCAAACTGAAAATTAAAAAGAAAGAAAAAGTATCTTTTAATGTTGAGGTTCTAATTTTGATCGTGTGAAGATATGACTTTTTTTGTTTGAATTGTCCAATCAAATATAGAATTAAGATATTCTCTCAATTCAGAAAAATATAAAAAAAGTCTTTTGACTTTGTCATATCTATGTTAAAAATTTTGTAATACTAAATTTTTTTTATAAGCAAACAAATATATGAATTTATTTTCAGCAAAAAAAATTATGAATAAATAAATAAATAATTTTTTTTTAAAAATATTTTCAAAAGTGTCATATGGCCAATTACGTTTTCATTTTTTTATAAATTATTTTATTTATTTATTTATTTATTTATTCTGATTATATTTTACGTGCAACCAAAAAAAGTTAAAAAAAAGCAATAAAATGTGTCCGAAAAGAACGGCACGGCGCTCCACTTTCACCTCTTGCCGCTCCACTTGTCCTCTGCTCCCGTCACAAAACAGGAAAATTTTTAATTCGGATAGCCACACACCCGCCAAATCTCCACCCACCACATCTTCTTGGTTTTCTACTGGTTGGCGACTTTGGGTAACCCCCCCCCACCATGAAAATAACACCCCAAAAGTGGCAGTTTGGTTAGCATCAAACTCCCTGCTTTCACATGAGAATTTAATACTACAATCCGCAGCAGTAGCAGCATCAGCATCCGCATCAGTATCAGTTTCCCCTTGTGGACCCTCCCTGCCGCCTGTCGCGCCAGATTGCAAGGCCATTTCTTGTTCCAAATCCGAGGAAATCCAACTGTTGATGGTGGGTTAGCGTCCAGGGGGAAAATCCAAATGGGGGGATTAAGCTATGTTTTCTGCGGTGATTAGCACGAGTCTGGAAAGCGATTGGTAGCTTCTGGCGGAACCCGCTGCTGTTGGCGAAATCTCTTTCGATGTCTCCAATGCTGCCCATGTGAAGAAGAAAACGCAATGATGCAGGAAGAAAGAGTGGGAGTTCTTACTAGTAGGAGAAAACAAAGTAGTCCTTCCTGTTCCCGGGCTATTCTGTCTTCTTTTCCTCTCTCCCGTTTGTGAGCAGAAAGATTTCTCCTTTTTTACTGCCATTAATCCGACCGCGTAAGGTGCGCGTGCCTGTACCCCCCTCTCCTCTCTCTCTCTCAACATTTTACATATCTTCTTCGGCTATTCTGTCTTCTTTTCCTCTTTCCTGTTTGTGAGTAGAAATATTTCTTCTTTTCTTATTGCCATTAATCCGAGCGCGTAAGGTGCGCGTGCCTGTACCCCCCTCTCCTCTCTCTCTCTCTCTCTACATATTACATATCTTCTTCCTCTCTCTCTCTCTGCATATATATATATATATATATATATATCTTTCTCTCACTACACATGCACACATAGAGGAAATTACATATATCCTGTGTGTGACTCTTCCCACTGCAACGCACAGGGTTCATCCCGTTGTGCATAATAGGGAGAGGGGGAAGAGAGGACCGAGAAGGGGAACGGCACTGGGCCGGGAGGGGGGGACATGGCGGGTGGTGGCGAGGAAGAAGAGCTAGCGTTGGAGTTCACGCCGACATGGGTGGTGGCGGCCGTCTGCTCCACAATCGTCTTCATCTCGCTCGTGGTCGAGCGCCTCCTGCATTTCCTCGGCAAGGTACCCACGGGCCTTTTTTTAAAAAATCTTCCATCTCCGTTATCTGATATCGCCGCGGGAACCCTCTGTTTGGGGGCGGAGAAAGATGCAATCTTTCCGATCTAATCGCCGGTACTCGTCTGCGCATTGCAGTACCTGAAGAAGAAGCACCAGAAGCCCCTCTTTGAAGCTCTTCAGAAGGTCAAGGAAGGTGCGGTTCTCCCTCTCTCTTGTTCGCAAAGATCTGATCTTTATATGTTTCTTTTTTTGGGGAGTTGCCTCAGTTTTATATCTCTTTTCTGTTGTCGGTGCCAAGTTTTTTTTTTTTCCCTTTTGATTTGTGGTTGCAGAGTTGATGCTTCTGGGTTTCATCTCGCTGCTGCTGACGGTGTTCCAGGGGGCGATCCGGAACTTTTGCATCCCCAAGAGCCTGACCCTGCACATGCTGCCATGCACGAAGGAGGAGGAGAACGAGGTGTTCTCCCACTCTCATTACCAGGCTGCCTTCTTCTCCGGCATCGTTGGGAGCGGCAGACGGCTTCTTGCCGGGGGTGGGGGGTCCCACAAATGCGCAAAGGTGGCACTTTTGTCCCCTTTTCTCCCCACATTTGGAACCAGGAAGGAAATCCTGTGTTTTCGGTTTACCATGGTTTTCTCATTATTTCTTGCCATGTACCCAGGGAAAAGTGCCGCTGCTGTCCCTGGAAGCGCTGCACCAGCTGCACATTTTCATCTTTGTCCTGGCCATTGTTCATGTCACTTACTGTGTGCTCACTGTGCTTTTAGGGGGAGCAAGGGTAAATGTCGTTTAATTTGTTCTCACTCTCTTCGCTTCAATCTAATGCGTTTAGAGGTATTTACGGCTATATGGTTTCTGTGTGTTGCTAGATACGTCAATGGAAACATTGGGAGGATTCAATTCAGAAAGCAAAAGAGCAAGAGGATGTGGCAGGCGGTATGCCAAGCCCTACACTCTATCTAATATAAAGATGCCATAATGACATTTATCTAAGGAGAAGGAGAAATTTATTCATGCCATTGATCTGTGCACATCTCAATTTTGCAGCTCCAAAAGTCACCCATGTACATCAGCTTGACTTTATCAAGGAGCGGTTTAAGGGTATTGGCAAGGATTCTACGATAGTGAGCTGGCTAGTGAGCAACACATTTCTCAGGCTGAAAATTTACTGCACTGATGATATGTCATATGAATACAGCTGTGGCCCTAATTTTGCAATTTTGCAAAAAATTGAACAACAGGCATTTTCATGCGGTGTTGCTGTCCATAGTTCCCAAGCTTTTGCAAATAGGCAATATGCATGACAATTTTCATTTGGTTGTTGTCTGTGTAGGGTGTCATAAGGGTTGACATAAATTTGTGTCTAGAGGAGGCCAGTTACTGTTATGTTGCCATAGTGAGCTGCACTATTCTCTCAGGGGAGGGTTATTAATAAATTCTATAGCAAGGGCCAAGTTTGTTTTTTTTTTTTTTTCACATGAAACTGATTCCAAAAATAGGCATAATATTTGGTTATGTAACTTGTCCACATAGGTGCATATCCCAGCCTCATTTGTCAGTTTAGCAGTAGTGACAATTACGCTTCTGTTCTTGGGACAGTGTATTACATGTCATTTGAGTCCTGTTTGCATTATGTTCTTTCATAAGGGTCTTAACTGATGAATCACTGTTCGCGTGCATTCTTCAGGTGCTTCCTTGTATTACCCTGTTTACTCATGATCATTTTCTGAATTTGCTAAGTCTAGTTATTTGATGTGTTTGTTTCAGCATTGCTTCGGAAAACAATTCTATGCATCCGTCACAAAATCAGACTACACCACAATGCGCCTGGGTTTCATTATGGTAAGCAGTAGCATACTAGAGATGCTTTACTATCATTAGTTCAAGTCCTTTCTGCTTCTTGCTTAAATAATTGTTGTTTTCTCTCCATAGACTCATTGCAGAGGAAATCCAAAGTTTAATTTTCACAGATATATGATACGTGCCCTAGAAGCTGACTTCAAGAAAGTTGTTGGTATAAGGTAATTCAAACATGCTACCTTTGGCAATGTAGGAAGAACCCTTTTGAACACACATTAGCACTTCAAATGAAATTCTAGATAAAATCTCCCTTAGCATGTTTAGCTTTCGTGTGATTCTCATCACTATTCCTTTACTGTTGCAGTTGGTACCTCTGGGTTTTCGTTGTCCTTTTCTTGCTGCTGAATGTTGACGGTACTTCATAGCCTTGCCATGCTTCATTTGTTTAGTTTATGGATGACAAGTTGTTTGTATCATCTACCCATTCACTCTTACTTCTATTCATGTTCATATTATTAATGCAGGCAATGTCTGATTGTTTTCATCTTCTAAGCAATCTAAGCTCTTAAAGTGACTTAAATGCATATTGCCTAAATCATCCTAAACAGCGAATCAATATGTCAATTGAAGTTATGACTAACACAAGTAACTAGTTAGAACAAGAGAAAATATTGAAAATAAATCTTACCATTTTTATCCAAGACATCAATATGCTCATCTGTTTTGTTGTTTTCTCAATGTGAAGGTTGGCACGCATATTTTTGGATAGCATTCATTCCATTAATTGTAAGTAAGCTTGACCCTACCTTTTTTCCCTTTAAAATCGTGTGGACTTCAAATATATAGCCTTCGGTCATCCATGTTAAGTAGTCCAGAGTACTGCAATATCACTTTTGTTCATTTGTGTTCTGTTTTGGATGATGATTTTAATAAATTAACTGCATCATCTTTGAATTAAAAAATGGTGGCCTCAACTAGCAAGCCTATATACATATATAGTGGAAGGTGTGCATGACAATGCACATTTGGGTCCCTTTTTCATTAAGTCATATAATGCTTTCCTGAGTTTTTGGTGGTGTTTGTTAGTGAAACAAACCTTCCACCCCACGGTAATCTAATAATATGAAGAACTTAGAAGTTCAGAGAGTTGTAGCTGGTGCATCTGGTACTTCATGTAATTATGTAAACAGAATTTTGATAGCTGCTTTGCATTTAAAGAAAGTTGCTGCATTAACTTAGAGTCACCTATCATGAAGATTATTTACCAGTGGACATCATTGTCACCAGCTCAGTTCTTAGTGCCTCAACACTGTCAAAACAAAAAAGTTCTTAGCACCTCAAACAAGCAATTTTTAGGATCAGAATAATTCAGAGTAATGACAACTTGTCTGAGTTCAATTTTATAAAACTCTAATCGACAATCTATGTATTAATTCCAAATTTGTATGGATTTGAAGATAAACCAAACTCTGCCATTGCATTTGGGATTTAAATGGCAAAAATAATGCCATAAATAATTAGGTCACAAAAGTGCAATTTTGACTTGGCAAGAATGCCTCTTTCCTTCTATCTGATATTCAAGTAGAAGGCATATTCAATGTATGCAAAACCTCCTTTGAACCTCCCATGGCAAAAGCACAAGTTTTGGGAGAAAATGATAAATAAATGAGTCCTAAACCCAAAAATCATTTGAACTTCTATAACTCAGTCCAAGTCTTTGAAGTTGAACCAGTGGTTGAGATATTATCAGAAGATGAAAAACAGTATAGTGTGTGCTTTAATTGTAGCATGGTGACTTTCTTCATCTAAATGGCCTCTTTTGGTTCCAGAATTAATGACTGGATTTTGTATCTGGACCGGTCCTGGCCAGTGGTTCCAAGGCCAGTGTTGGCCCAAAACCAGCCAGTTCTGGCCACTTTCTCCCATAGTTGTCAAGGCGGTAAGGCGACCAAGGCGTGCTCGGGGTTCTAAACCGCCTAAGCGCTTAGGTGCCTGCCTAGGCGTCGCCTAGGCGTTAACTTCATAATATAATATTTTAATTTAGGATATATATATACATATATATAATATATATATATATGTACACACATATTACATACATACATTTAGATACATATATATATATATATATATATATATATACACATTTAGATTTACACACATATTACATACATACATTTAGATACATATATATATATATATATATACATTTAGATTTACACACATATATATACATACATACATATATATCTATGTATAAATGTATGTATGTAATATGTGTATATGTCTAACTATATAATATATACATACATATATATACACAAATATATTTAAATGTATGTATGTAATATGTATATGTATATAGATGTATATATATATATATATACACATATTTTTATATATATATATATATATGCATATTTGTATATATATATGCATATAATAATAATATTTTAATTATATATATATATATATATACATACATTTAGATTTACACACATATATATACATACATACATATATATCTATGTATAAATGTATGTATGTAATATGTGTAAATGTCTAATTACATAATATATACATATATATACACAAATATATCTAAATGTATGTATGGAATATGAATATGTATATATAGATAGATAGATAGATAGATATATATATATACACATTTTACATACATGATACATATATTTAGATGTATACATATACATATATATGCATGTTTGTATATATAAATCTAAATATATGTATGTAATATGTCTATATATATGTATTAGTATGTATTTATATAATTATATGTGTATATATATACATATATGTATATATATATAAAAAAAAAGGGGCAAGAACCCCAAATTTCAAAAATCTGGGCGCCTTGGGCGCCTGCCTTGGCGCCTTGGGTGCCTTGGCGGGTGCCTTTTCACATGTTGGAAAGGCGCCCAGCGCCTTGGTGCTTGTGAAAGCGCCTTGGCGCCTAGGCGCCTAGGCGACGCCTAGGCGGCGCCTAGGCGAGCGCCTTGACAACAGAGCTTTCTCCCCATTGTAACTGGACTGGTTCTTGCTGGTCCCGATCCAGTTCAGCCAGTTTTTAATACCATGATTTGGTTCTAGTATTTGACATGCTTGCATAAAGAGTGCTCTGGAACGATTGTCCGAAGACCAGTTTACCTCAAACCCTGACAGATTTAGTAGATTTCATCATGGGATGTTTTGATGTATTTGGTAGATTTCATCATGGGGATGTTTTGATCTAAGTTGTGCAGAATTTATGGTACTAGGAGAGGTGTAAACTATACGAGTGGAGGAACTAGGGAATAGGCTGTCACATTGAAGAGTAACTAAGAGTCACCCCCCCCCCCCCCCCCCCCCCCCCCCCCCCCCCTTCTTTCTTTTTTGTTTTTTGTTTTCTTGAATGTGGATGGTACCACTTGTATTATAAAGAAGAAAAGTGTAGATGTTCAATTGAGAAGGGAAAATAACCAAAAACCCCTGTACACAACACCAAAAAGGTGCATACCCCCAATCACTTCTCCTCTAGAAGACAAAACAAGGAGGAATTACAAGAGACTTTAGACCACCCTTGAACTTCTCACAAACAAAAGAGAAAACCCTATTCGGAGTGCCCGCTTCCCGCCTGAAAATCCTCCTATTCCGCTCCATCCAAATAGCCCAGATGGTCACATGGAGGATCACCCACCAGAGAACTCAGTCCTGCTTCGACCTCCACTGTCTCCCCCACAAAAGTAAAAGACTCTCCACTGAAGCAAAGCCAGAGCAATTCTCATGAAAAAGTTTACCGATCAGCTGGCAAAACTCCCTCATGAAAGAGCAGGCGGTAAAGAGATTATCCAGAGGTCATCCTCCCCACACAAACAGCACAGTGTTTAGATCATGTAAGAACCGAGTGAGCCTGACACAGGTAGGGAGCCTGTTAAGAGACACTCTCCACACGAGGAATTGCACCTTAGGAGGGCTTTTGACGCCCCAAACTGAGGAGAAGAAGGGGAATCTACAGCCCCCATCCAAGATGATAGAGTAGGTGGACTTACGGAGTGTATATCCCTCTTATCCCACCTCCAGGACCAGCGATCAGCCTTATTAGGCTTCACTTAATATGGCTGCAGCCACTGGAACAAACGAAGAAGATCCCCCAACTCTTCCTCTCTCAGATTCCTCTTGCACAAAGGGTGGCCCCAAGAAGAGGATTGAGCGACTTGCCCTCCATGTGACTAAGCGCACATTATGCTCGGTTTTCCATCTCTATTTGTTCTTGGATGTTTTTGTGTGCTTTCTTGGCAAAAGAACCATCTCTGATGTAATTCATGCATCCTCCAGCTTGCCGCAAGGCTTGTCCATGTCTAATGTGCGCTATTATTGCAGCTTCTACTTGCTCTTGGCACAAAGCTGGAGCATGTAATCACTCAGTTGGCACATGAGGTTGCTGAGAAACATTCTGCCATAGAAGGTGAATTGGTTGTTAAACCTTCAGATGATCATTTCTGGTTCCACAGGCCTCAAATTGTCCTCTACTTGATTCACTTCATCCTCTTCCAAAATGCCTTCGAGATTGCATTTTTCTTCTGGATACTGGTAAGTAGTTTAAATTTCCAAAGTTCTTAAAACTCGAAATTTACACAGTTGATCAGTTAATGTTACCTGCCCAGCATCTTTCTTTTAACAAAAGAAATCTGCTTGTGAGGATTGGTAGGGTAGTGTCATGCTGGACTTGCTGCATCCATGTGACTAAGTGCAACAAACTGAGTTGGGTGTTTGGAATGGTTTTTGATTTGTGGGTTATGTTAGATTTACCGTGGGGTACGGATTTTTATTGGGATCTTTAACGCTAAAACAAAAATTCCTGTCATCATGTCTGATGAAAAGTAAGTAAACTTGTCTGGAAACAATTCCAATGATGACTCCTACGAGTAGTGCTTGGGTCATTTGCAAACATGATTAGCGGGATTCTGACAAGTTCCATGTACAGACAACATATGGCTTCAGCTCCTGCATCATGGGGCGAGTTCGTTATATCATCCCCAGGCTTGTAATTGGGTAAAGACCAACTTTCCTTGCAGCAGTTTATAATCTAGGAACAGAACTATGTATCTTTAAACTGATTGCAGTGGACTTGTTTGGTGACAGTGTCATTATTCAGCTTCTCTGTAGCTACAGCACCCTACCACTCTATGCTATCGTTACTCAGGTGGGTAGGATCTTAAAGTACTTCATGTTTTGTTGACAACTCAAATGCTCGTCGCTGACTACTGCTTGTGCTGCTCGTTGAAGATGGGGAGTTCATTCAAGAAGGCGATCTTTGAGGAACATGTGCAACAGGGCATTGTTGATTGGGCCCATAAAGTAAAGAAGCGGGTCCATGACAAAAATCCATCATCCCACGACGGACCAAAGGGCGGATCTTCTGGCGGGATTCGGCTGCAGGACATGATGAGAAACAGGCAGTCTCTAATGGAAGAAGGGGAGGCTGGGTTTGGTGATGCAAAGGGAGGGAAATAGACCGCACCACTTCAGAATTTTGCTTGGCTCTCGGGGATGTTTGTTTCCCTGAACCTCTGTATAAAAAATTTGCTGGAAATGTTTGGTTTTTTGGAAAGTGGATGGATTTTTGTTGGAAATGTTAACCTGTCGACATGGAAAAGTCCAGGTTGGATATGTACATTTGCTGTATCACAGTTTTCTAGTGATGAAGTATAAATATATACTCATTCACAAAGATTACATGGATATTGTTGATCGCTTATAGTGGCAGCGCGGGGGCAAGCTATGAATGCAGTGTTCAAGTCACACTATCAGCTAGCCGTTAATAAGACAACATGATTCTACACTTTCCTATGGTTCTGTTCGAGAGGAAGGACGTGGTGCTGCCCTGTTGTTTATTCTACACATGACACGGGTTTTGAAATTGTTGGGACAGGGAAAAGAAATCAAAATGTTGATGAGTTTTACCACCTCAAACATTAGTGTCTAAGAGAGACTTTGATAACTCTCCGCTTCTGCAGCTCAATAATATTCTGGAACTTGGAGAACATTGTGAGACATGCATGTGCTAAATCCGATTCTTATCCTTCACTAGGTAATTAAATGTCCTTTTTCTTCTGTTTAATGGCACAGTGGTGTAGCAATTACATATACAATTGGAAAGGACTCAAAACGCATCGGCAGTTCAGGAGTGATTCTGTGGACTTCAAAGTAATGTGCCCCACTTACCATAAGGAACTAGCATTCTTCTTCCCAAGCAAGGGAACAGTAAAAATAGCTGAATGGGTTTATTAAAGGGAAGAACCATTTCAGGGTATTTTCACCACACAGTGAGGGAGTGGGGGTTCCAATCACCCTCTTTCCTCATGTGGGAGGAGATGGCATGCCCCAACGTCATGAGTGCGTTGTGGACTCCAGGATTTCCATCTACCTGCTATCTTGGTACGCCCACTTCTAAAGGGTTGTTTGTTTTAGCTTAAAACAGCGCAATTTGAAATAATTGTTTTATTTTACAGTGTTTTCATTTGTTTGAAATGATGTAAAACAATGTAAAGTAAAATATTGTCTGGACTTTGTCTACCCACTTGACAGTCCAATTCTCTTGTTTTGGTTTACAGTAAAGACTCATTGTAAATTAATACAAGAAGATCGAAGCATCTCTCTTGTTTTATTTTACAAACAACCAAACAAATATTTCCTGATTTTAAAATAAGAAAATTTCACTTGTTTTGGAATCAATGATTTTGAAACCGTTGATTTACAAAGTTTTACACTAAAACAAACAACCCCTAAATTAGAAACAGAATAATTAGAATGACACTTACAAATGTTGACATTGTCAAGGGTCTTAAAGAAATGGCAGAGACGGGTCTATTTCAACTTGGTCACAATCACTGAGCAACTAAACTTTCTGCCTAGGCTTGTTATTTAGACATTTTCATGTAAGGTGGTGTTGCACATGGGTGGAGGTAAGGCTGACAATGAGCCGAGCCGCTCGCGAGTGACTCGTACTTAGCTCGACTCGTTGACTTATACACTCAAGCTCGACTCGTATGAGTCAATGAGCCGAGCTTGAGTCCAACACCTAGTTAGACTCATTAAACGAGCCGAGAGACTCAGCTCGTTAGCTCACGAGCTTAGTCGCCTCAGAAATATTTCATAATAATTAAATTCTTTTAGCTCTCAATCCACGTTCATCGAGTCAACCCGCTGCGTCCAATTAGCCTAACTCACCTGCCAACATGTTAAGCAATGTGCAACGGAAAGGTTACGAGGCGTGCAAAGTTTTTAAATTATCTGATACATGATTAAATTCCTTGACAAACCCCTGCAGCGCGTGGCCCGTGGGACTTTAGTCCAACATTGGTTACCATTTTTCTCTGCCCACCCCTGCATCTGTAATTAAGAAGTGCCCCGAACCAGCTGCCTAGGACAGTTGGTTCACCACCTCCCTTGCAAAAGGGAGGTCCCAGATTCGATTCTAGTTGGAGTCTAAAAACCCCCCAGCCATGCAGTCCCCTGAGTTTGTTGGGATCTTTATCCTCTGGTCTGTGGGATTACTTCCCCATAAATCAGACGGACCTGGAATCGTCGCCTAATTAGGCGGACCCATCGCCCGTTCCGGAATTATCTTCATCTTTGGAGGATTATCTCGGGTTCCCAATTAGAACTCCGGTCGCTTGTAAATAGCTGTACATAATCAGCCTCTGGGCCCCTTCAACAAAAAAAAAAAAAAAAAAAAAACAGAAGCGCCCCCTTACCTGCGTTAACTGCTCCGGAGACTTGGGCTGTGAGCCATGGGAACAAACATGGCCACATGGGTCGTCTTACAGTTTGGGCATGTAAATTTGGGCCAAACATACACATGTGGATCACCGGCAGTTTGGGCTTTTAAGTTTTGGGTTGAATAAAATTTGTCTATGTGGATCGAGCTGAGCTCGGGCTCGACTCGAACTCGGATTTTTTTTTTCGACCTGAGGTCAACAAGTTGGGCTTTAGGCTTGATTTCAAGCTCGGGCTTGGCTCGAGCTCGAGACTTTTCTGCCTGGGTTTGGACTCTGCTCGGCTCGTTGTCACCGCTAGGTGGAGGGGTCAGTTGGGGGGCCATTGTATGAGGTGTCAGACCAGCGCTCGTTACATCCAAAGCCTTTTTAGCCCGGGACAAGCGCTCGTTACATCCAAAGCCAAAAGATCTCGTCCGCCCGATGAAATCTGGACGATGGCAGACCCCTCTGGAACATCCCGTATCGCTTCCCAGTTTAACTAATAATAATTATTAATTTCATAATTAAGTCGCCGTCGCACAGCTTCCTCTTCCCTCAAAACCCAACGTAGTCGGCAGGATCGCCGGAATCCGGCGACCCGCGCCGGCGCCCTCTCAGTTGACGTCCTCGTCGCGCATGATTCGCCTATTCGTGAGTTCATCCACTTCACCTTCGCTGTAAATTTTAATTCAATTCGTAAGCTAGTAAAGTTTAATTCGATTTATCTCCGGTGAATTTTGGCAGAGGCGGCGGGGCGCCGCCGTCGGCGTCCTGGCCTTGGCCGCTGTCAGCGGCGGTGCAGTCATCAACAGCGGCAGCGTCGGTGGCGGCGATGTCCATGCCAGTATCCCACACAAACCCTCGCGATTTCCATTCTTCACCTTTTTTTTATTTTAATTGTTTTTATGTTAAGATGTTCTATGTCTGCGTGTTGGCAAAACCTAATTTCGTTCCTAAAAGAAGAAGAAAACGGTTGTGCAGGTGTTTCAGCGTCGCCGCTGCTGAGGGAGTTGGTGTCGCAGGGATGGCAGCAGCTTCTGCAGGGTCTTCCTCAGCCGCTTCTTTCGGAGGCGGTGCCACCAGGTTTAGAATTCTCGCTCTAGTCCTTTGTGGTGGATGAAAGTTTATTTTTTCCCCTTCTGTTCTCTTTTTGGGTTTTCTTGCTTCCTTCTTATCTTTTTTTGAAAAGGGACTTCTTTTTTATCAAATTTATCAGCTTTCACATCTTCAGGGCCGGCAGTGGCGCCCTATCTCTCCGTAGCTAGTTCTCCCCCAGCAGCTGTTTCTGGGAAACTAGCCCCCATAGATGCTGGGAATGGCCCGCAGGGCTGCCCTGGATGCTTGGGTAGAAATTCTATTTCTGCGGCTGCCGCCAAGGTTGCACCTGCAGTTGTTAACATATCTAATGTTTCAACTGTGCAAGGTGAAGTTGCCTGTCATAACTTTGAGTTCCGTGCTTATAATGCGGTCGCTTCCTCCGTCTGAGCAAAGTCTATTTGGATGTGCTTCTGCGTTGCAGGTTACTTTGGGTTAATGGTTGGGAAGAGCATTGGGTGTGGCACGATTATCGATCCTGATGGTACAATCTTGACCTGCGCTCATGTTGTTGTGGACCCCCAAGGCCCGAGGACAATATTTAAGCGAAAGGTCAGTGCTCCAGAAACATTGCTAGATAGTTGGTTGTTCACTTTACACTACGGTATCAGGTGTACGGTGGATGAATGTGTCAAAATTTTCACACATAATTTAACGTGTTTTTGAATCCTTAAATGTTATGACTCATTTTGACATTGAGAAGTCTAATTGATTTGCTAGCACCCAGACTCCAGAGGTGCTGTCTTTTACTCCATCTTTAACCACACATGAGTGAAGAAGAATTAAATATTGAGGAAGAATGTTGTTATACATGGGAGAATACAAAGCATGGATGGGGCTCTCAAGAAGGAAGTTGATTTACAAAAGGGGGGAAAGTTCCCTATCATGTTTGGGCTGTCAGCTCTGAGCAGAGACATCTTTAGGACACTGGTTGGCATTAGGAGGGCAAAGTAGAAGAGAGAGAGAGAGAGAGAGAGAGAGAGAGATTCAAGTGCTCAAAGCCCTATTGATCATGGGATCTTATCCACAACAAGGTTCACCATATTGCTGATTCGTACCAAATCGTGTCCGCCTAGATACGAGTCGGTACCGATCTGACTCGGTCTGACTCATATGAGCTACACGAGTCAGGCCGATTTAGGTCAATGAATTTGTTAATGGCTACGAGTTTAAGCCATGTTTAAAAGAAATGTACCTTATTAATTTTATATAAAAGTATAAGTTTAATTACCAAATGAGAAAAACTCAATCCAAACAACTCATTATGCAGGTACGAGTCGATATGATCTGGTCTAATATGATGCGTGCTTGTGGGTCGGACTTGCCCAGATACGAGTGAACTTGTACGAGTCGGTACAATCTGGTACAATATGGCAAACCATGTTCCACAAGTGGACCTAGCAAATAATAGGTTTGACCTGACTACAGCTGAAGTATGATCTACTATGAACGGGATCCAAAGTTATATATTTTTTTGGGTCCATCTGTAGGATGGTGAATAAAATGGCCTAAGCTCTGACTCAATCTATCTGCACATAACTCTCTTTTTTTTTGAACTGACCTGATCTGATCACACCTAGTTCAAGCCAAGAATGACTGTTGGACTTTAGCCAATCACTGAAACTTGGATATAGTAGGTTTCAGGTTGAAC
The DNA here is from genome assembly GCA_030544215.1 of Zantedeschia hybrid cultivar. NCBI lineage: Eukaryota > Viridiplantae > Streptophyta > Magnoliopsida > Alismatales > Araceae > Zantedeschia > Zantedeschia hybrid cultivar. Next base: position 76,869,851 of record JARZZO010000014.1, read on the forward strand.
GTGTATTCTTTATATTCTACACTTAACTGACCTGTCGGCCTGCAAATGAACCAATACGCTTCGCAAAGGCTCGTGAGACTGCTCAATAACGCTCGACTTTGCTCGTTTATTAAGATAAATAAACAAGCTTGAACAAAAAAATAGGCTCGATTCATAAACGACGTGAGCTTTTACACAGGCGAGCTCGGCTCGATTATGTTCGTGAACAAGCTCGTTTAAGTCTCAGTAAGAATTCGTATATGTATTTATTTAATAACTTGATTAAATACTCCTTTATGCATTACTTTAACTACTTCATTCATTAACATTCATTAAGAACTCATTTACATATTTATTTAATGATTCTATTAAAAAATAAACATAGTTAGTAACATATTGAATTTCTTATAAATTTTTTTATGAAACAATTTAAGTTATGAGGTGCAATAGATAGAAATAAAAACTATAAGAATTAATGGTAAAGAATAATTAACATGTAAAATATAATTAAGATGGAGATGGGAACTTGGGAAGAACGGCTGGGGTATGAGGTTTTGGCGGCTGGATGTAGGATAATCCTACATCGGAAATCCTGGGAAGTTGCGACCCGGCAATCTCTTTAAAAGTAACGGTACTATGCGTTGGTTGTTGCTGTGGGCTGCTGGGCCTGGGTGGAGGGTGTGGTGGCACAGTGTGCCTGTCAGTGGCAATTTAATAATTAAATATTTTTGTGCTGAGTTTGCTTTCTGTTGGTTGGCTCGAACTCATTTTTTCATAGTTTGCTAGATGCACTATGTTCAAGCGTGTGGCTATTATGAATAGGGTTGGACTTTAACAGAACTGTAGAGCAACATGATGAGCTAACATATTGGCCTCAATGAGCCAAAATAATCTGGACTTCTGATGCAAAATTTCTCCAATATTTTTAATGTGAGACTTGTCCAAGCTTTCTCCTCCATATATTTTTTAGCCTTCACTGTCTAACATTTATCCCTATGGATTTAATTTGCTTTTCTGAATGTGGTCACGAGAACTTTCCTAACTGGATCATGCTAGTTTATTCCTCTGGTTTGGCCATCCATATCAATCTTATTATATTGTTAGAGTATAAATCAGTCATACATAATGAAATTCTTCATTATAATTTCCAGTATTCCTAACAAAAGGTGATAGGTTGATGTGACATTGCAAGATGGACGAATATTTGAGGGGACTGTGGTCAATGCTGATTTTCAGTCCGACATTGCTGTCGTTAAGATCAAATCTAAGACTGCCTTGCCAACAGCTAATCTTGGAGTTTCTTCAAAGCTTCATCCTGGAGATTGGGTAGTTGCTTTGGGTTGTCCTCTATCTCTGCAAAATACAGTTACAGCTGGCATTGTCAGGTAACCTTGTGGATTAATGATGTCAAAATTTTCTGTTGTTGTTTTTCTATATAGAGATAGAAAATATCAATCATCATATTGGTAGTCTTATTATTCAGGAAGCTAGATTCCTTTTTTTGGGGGGGTAAATCAGGAAAAGTTAGTTCTTTTGTCAAGCTGTACATAAGTTTTACTAAACTGGAAATTATAAGAAGCAAAAGCAGGCTGGCTTGTATCAAGTGGCATTACAGCTTGTAGAATATGACAATGAAAGCAAACACTTGGCCCTTTTAGTGTGCAAGTAGGTACAAGAAAACAAAACAATTAGATAACCCTCGACAAGAAAGGATCCATCCAACAAAAGAGAAGGTGCCGCTTATCTTACAGATGCTTTGTCCACCTTTTCCCCCCAAAGATGTCTAATGTTCCACCCAAATTTGGCTACATGACTTTCTTGGAATGATGTTCGCGAGTTTACTATGCTGGTGTTATCAGGTGTAGTCTCTTGATTTCATATTTCTACATGAACACATCTGACTCTTGACAATATGAAGGAACAGGTGCATTACATTTCATAACTATGCATGTTTCGTAGAATATATTTTATAAACTGTCTTTTTGAAGAGACAGTTTGTTAGATTCCGTATTAAGCTTGCATGTCTGCATAAAACATATCAAGAGTTTTCCCCCTGTATTCATCATTATAATTTTCCGTTTTCTCTTGTTTTAGTTGTGTCGATCGGAAAAGCAGTGACTTGGGTCTTGGTGGAGCACGAAGGGAGTATCTACAAACTGACTGTGCAATCAATGAGGCAAGATGTTTTTCCTTCTATGCCATTTCACTAGGATCAACATGCTATTCTACTCCAGTTTATCTTTTTGCAAAAGTTTTCTTTATTAAACACTAATACACATCTGCGGTCTCCCTTTGCTCCCCTAGCTGGAGCACATAATATGTTAGACTGAGTTTGGGTAAAGCTGTATCCTGTCCAGGGATCAAAAAGTGGAAACCGGGTAGTCCTGGTGCCATTCTTAATTATGACACCAATTTGGATTGAGAATTAATTAATCCCATTCATTCCATTAGAAAAAGTGAGGGAAAAAAATAAAGAAAATGAAAGCAAGAGGAAGCAAAAGTTGAAGCAGCATGCCTTTGGCAGAAACAGCTAAAGAGCAGTATTGGCAGCTTGCATGTGTACTCTTCTTCTACCTCGTTTTCCATTTTCCCCTCACTCTCTACCACCCTCATCCTCTCTCTCTCTCTCTAGTTGGAATAAAAAAAGATATTATGCTGGAAAACTCAAAAATAGAGTGCATTTTAGATTTTTGTTTAGAATAGATTACTCTCCAGGAAGCTTGCTTCGTTCCCAAATTAGGCTCATCCAATCCCAATGTGATTTGACTCATTTCACACTTGGATCAGGCAACCTTTCAAACACAGTCTTGTCATTATCCATATACCGTCATAGTGTCATTATCTATATATCCATCGTAGTACATCCAGGGATATTGGTGCTAACCAAAAGTCCAATGGGCTGTCCTTTTCTGAAGAAACTTATAGGAAATATTTGAATACAACGTTCTTTGAATACAAATAAGATCCTAATCTTTAAGAAAATGCCAAATAAATGGAGGAAGAGCACTCTTGTACCTATTTTTAAAAACAAAGGAGAGATCCAATCTAGAGCTACTCAAACTATAGATGAATTAAGCTCCTGAATCATACTATGAAGTTGTGGGAGAGAATTGTGGAACATCGTTGTTTGGAACTTGACCTAGCTCTCTCTCCTATCGGATTTTTATTAAATCCTATCATTTTGGTCTTTTGTTTTTTGTTTTATTTGGAGAAATATAGGTCGATTTTATGTATTTTATTTCTTGGACAATGAGAGCTTGGGATTAGCACTCAGGAAGTCCAGGACTTTGGATCAGGTGAAGATCCGAATATATGACCTCTCTCCACTGACATCGGTCAGTGTTAATTATGTCGAGCAACCGCTCGACAACTCTTGATTAACCGTCCGTTGATGTCCTTGTAACATGCAACACTACTACTACGGGCAACACATGCATATGAAGATATGTTTTAGGTTAAGCTTTTGGTCTCACCTAAGTTTAGGATGGGTTTATAATTGATTGGGAGGCTTTTTAAAAGGTTTTGGATTGACTCCAAATTATCTGGATTGATTCTAAGTATTTTAGATCCATAAGGGTATTTTTGTAATTATGCCAAGTTGGAGGATATAGGGGCATTATGGTCATTTTAGTGTGTGAGATGAGTTTTAATAACTTAGGAAGGTTTCAAAACCTTAGGAAGTATTTTAGAGTTATTTTAAGTGTGTTTTGGTTGTAAGGGTATTTTGTAATTTTACTCCGAATTGGATTTCTAGACTTAAAGTCTGTTTTTGGGTATTTTTGTAATTATGTTGCATTAGGGTCATTATGGTCATTTTAAGTTTTTTAGCATTTTAGGGAAACTTGAAAACCCTTAGGATGTATTTTAGGATCATTTTAGACATATTTAAGTTATAGGGGTATTTTGATAATTTTACTTTAAATCGGGTTTATTAGACTTAGAGTCTATTTTTATATTTTTCTAAGATTTTTTACTTGTTTTTATCATATTGAGGGTATTTTGACAATTGTACCCATCTTGAGAATAGAGAATAGAGAGGGAGAGAGGTGGGAGAGTGAGAGAAAGGGGTCCGGTGCATGGTTGGCAGTACCGGCCGATATCGGTACGTACCGGTATCGGCCGGCACCGGTACCACCCTTGTAAAGGGTATCGGTCGATATCGGCCGATATTGGGCCGGTACCGGCCGGTACGTACCGGTGCCCGGTACTGCCATCTATGGTCTGGTGGCCACCCCCACCGGTTGGGAACCGGTGGGAGATGCCACCGGTTGTCAAACCGGCGGGGGGGCTTCCCTTCCTCCCTTCTTTAAAAAAAAAAAAAAACTTTCAACAACGTTTACGTTGTGACACAACTATCTCGGCTAACTAATTCGGCTTTATGCCGAGTCGATCAACTATGCAAGTTATTTTCCTCATTAAGAGCTTGGTGGAGAAATATAAAGATATGAAGAAAGATCTACATATGGTGTTCATCGATTTGGAGAATGCCTATGATAGAGTTCTAAGAAATGTCTTGTGGTGAGTGTTGGAACGCAATAGAGTATTTACTAAGTACATACAAGTATTAAAAGACATATATGAATGAGCAACTACTAGTGTCCGCACGGTTGGAGGGAAATAAGAGATTTTTCTATTTCAGTTGGAGTGCATCAAGGATCAACAGTAAGTCCTTACTTTTTCGCATTAGTTACGAATGATTTAATAAAGGATGTGCAAGAGAACATTCTGTGGCATATGATGTTTGCGGATGATATTGTGTTGATAGATGAAACGTAAGAGGGAGTTAATAGAAAACTAAAACTTTGGAGGACCACCTTAGAGTCTAAGGATTTCAAGATAAGTAGAACTAAGACAAAATATATGCATTGTAAGTTTAGTGAAGGTTGGATGGACGAAAAGGAGGGAGTTAATTTGGATGAGATGACAATACCCTAAAGCACCCATTTCAAATATTCTGGTTTGATCCTCCAAGAAGATGGAGGGTGCGAGGAGGATGTTAGCCATAGGATTAAAGCAGGATATGTGAAATAGAGATTTGCCATCGGAGTCGTATGTTACCGTAAGATCCCAACGAAGGTGAAAGGAAAATTCTACCGTACGGCGATAAGACCTGCAGTGTTGTATGGTAGCGAGTGTTGGGCGACGAAAGGGCAACATGTCTCTAAGATGGGTGTTGCCGAGATGAGAATGTTAAAGTGGATGTACGGACATACTGGGCTAGATAAAATTCGTAATGAGTATATTAGAGAAAAGGTGGGAGTGGTATCAATTAATGACAAATCAAGAGAAGAGAGATTGAGATGGTTTTGACATGTTAGGCGTAGACCTATAGAGGCTCCAGTTAGAAAAGTGGAGCATATTAGGATAGAGGAAGGGAAGAAATGAAGGGGTAGACCTATATTAACTTGGAAGAGGATAGTACAATATGATTTGGAGGTTTTAAACCTTTCAGAAGAGTAGCCAAAATCGTTTAGAGTGGAGACAGAGAATCCATATAGCCGACCCAATTAATTTGGGATTCAGGCTTGGTTGAGTTGGTTGAGTTGAGTTGGGTATGTCTATCCTCATGTGGGATAATCTAAGAGCTAGCTTTATGACCTGATTGTCCAATTTCTGATGATTATTTGTATTGAAAAATTATGTTATGCAACGTTATACACATTCTGATCCTTGGTGATGATTGATCACTGCGAATTCTTAAACTTTTACTTATGTAATGTTTCAAGAAAGACTCAACCTTAACACCTTAAGCAGTTAGCACCTCCTCTCCTCTGTTTTCTGCTTACATTTCACCCTTTTCTCCCTTCCAGAATCTCCCTTTTCTTCTTGCTAGATATTTGCGTGCTGCTTTCTCCCCCACCAAAGTTTCCCTTTTTTTTTTAAGGTGACATGATGTCATATTTCATAGAAGAAATAAGATAATACACTGGGCATAATACAAGAAAACTCTACAGGGCAAGAACAGGTGTCCCAACAGGCGAAGGAAGAGCAACTTCCCAATGGGAAACCCAACAATTACAAAGCATAGTGAGGAGAAATAAATCTGCTTTATCAAGCCGATAAAGCAGAGAAAAATTGGAAAAGAAGGATCACAATAACATATTCTTCCAATGGCACGCCTTTGTTAACAGACCATGACTTTTTTAACAGATCATGACTCCAATCTTCAATCCAAGTGGTAGCTCTCCTCAAAATATCATGTACACTGCTGAACTCTTCTCTAAATTTTTCCTTGTTTCTTTCAACCAACACTGTCCATAGCATAGCAGGGCAAAACAAGGACAAAATCTCTTTTTGATCTGCACAGGGACAAACTTTATGTCACGAACTGAGTAAATCCATGACTGAAGGATGCTCAACCCATCTGGTATCCAGCACTTCGCAAAGAATCATCCACTGTACATTGATAATACCACAGGTACAAAATATGAGTTTGCTCTTCCTCTGAAGAGCACAAAAAATACGTCTACTATCTTGGATATGGAAGATAGTTTTAATCCTCTGAGTAGTAGGCAGTCTGTTCCAACCAATTTTCCAGAGAAACAACTCAATTTTATTCGGAAGAAATTTGGCCCAAACCAAATCCTTCCACCACACTTTACTTCCTCCATCATCTAGCAAAGCCGACAAGAGAATTTACAGATAAGTTCCCTTTACCATCCCATCTCCATAATGTTTTATCTTGCTGCTCATGAGATAACTGAAATTGCCAAATAATATTGATTAAGTTAATCAGCTCATCAAATTCCACATCTGTGAGATCCCTTCTGAACAAGAAGTTCCACTGCCCATTGATATCACTATTGAAAACTTGAGCGACTGTAACCTCAGGTTTCTCACAATAAGAAACAGATCACTGAATTCTGTGGCCAGTGACATATCTGAACACCATTTATCTTTCAAAAAACTGACTTGTTCTCCATTCCCCAGCTGAATGGTGGTGGCAATGGAAAGTACATCCGCAGTCCTGGCAAGGTGCTTCCAAATTGGTTACAGATTATAGTTTTGCTGGAAGGAGTCGGACCCCAATGTCCACAAAGCATCTGAATATTCCGTGAGCCTCCATAGCCATTTAGCCAATAAGGCCTTATTGAAAGTTCCAATTTTTGTAAGGCCACCCCACCCCCCCTTTCTTCTCTTTCTTTTGTTCCTTCCTCTTGCAAACATTATCCCACTTGATCAAGTGAAGCCCTCTCGTCTCCCTTTTCCCCCCAGACCAAAAGAAAGAGCTTCTCACTGCTTCTATTTTTTTCTCAACAGTCTTTGGATTTTTAAATATAGACACATAGTAAGTGGCTAATGATGAAAGAACAGTCTTTGAGAGAACCCATCTTCCACCTGCCGACAGAAATTTCCTTTTCCACCCTTCCAATCTATTTTCAAACTTCTGTTTTAACACATTCCAATCTTTCACCTTAGGAGAACCATCAGTCAAAGGGAGGCCCAAGCACTTGAAAGGAAATTGAGAGCTACATTTCAGATCTCTAGCAGTGTCCATCAATCTAGATTGAGGTATGTCAATACCTATCACTTCAGATTTCTCAAAATTGATTGCGAGGCCTATGATTGCTTCAACCAGAAGAAACATTAAAGTTTCCCCTTTCTTCCTGTTAGATATTTGATCCTATATTATGTATCAGAATTTTCTAGAAGGTATAAGATGAAAAATTATGCCGAGATGTAGTGGTTTTTTATGACTTATAGTTCATATTTTCATCTGTGAAAGATGAAGGATATGGTGCATTGCCACTAATGAAGCCGTGCTGTTTCATGATTTCTTTTTCTCTGAGACGGGATAGTACCCACGGGAAACCCTCGCTGGGGTTCAGGGCAGCTCCTCGGCCAGACACTCGAGTCATACCGGACTAGGCTGGCTGGGGTTCAGGGCAGCTCCTCGGCCAGACACTCGAGTCATACCGGACTAGGCTGGCTGGGGTTCAGGGCAGCTCCTCTGCCAATTGAGGTGTGGGGGTGGAGGGAATGTGATGGGTAAATTACTCTGGGGAAATCTTTTATTGACAGGCTTCAAGAAATCTTCGGATGTTTAATGTTGAACATATACTTTGGATACTTAGGTTTGATATTTTTTTTCCTTTTTCCTGTCCAAGTGCTTATGCCTTGAATTTTTCTCTTTTGCTGTCCAAGTGCTTCACTTGGCTTGCCCAGAGCTGAAAGTTAGGTTACCTGGAAATAATATACGTGAAAAAGAGCATATATCACATGAACGTGTATACAAACATAACGATACCGTAATGAAAGAGAACAAGATCTTCGTTGCAATAGCTTGCCATCTCTTCAACTTCAATTCCATTTCCCTGTATCTGTTTTTTTCCATTTGTGTTTCCAAAGCTTTTATACAACTTCCAGCATCTGAACTTTAACTTAGAAATGGAAAAAAAAATGGATTGAACTTCACAGGGTAACTCTGGTGGTCCACTTGTGAACCTTGATGGTGAGGTGGTAGGTATTAACATCATGAAGGTTGCTGATGCTGCTGGTTTGAGTTTTGCAGTGCCAATTGACTCGGTTGTCAAAATTGTAGAGCATTTCAAGAAGAATGGGTACATTCTTTATTGAAGCTTCTACTCTTTTATTCTATATTTTATGTTCTACTATTTTCCTTTGAATTGCAATTCTAAGGATCTTCAGTGGATTCATAGTAGTACGTTTATCTAGCATGTCTTCTACGTGTATTGTAAGTTAATGCTGTTCAGATGATTGTTTGCATGAGGTGGATACTCGAAGTTGATTTTTTTTCATAAATTCACATTTTTTGTGACATTGATATTTCAGTAAACATAATATTATAATTTTTGTTTTGATGTTAATATGAAAAGAAACATAAAAGTGATCAGTTCCAACTTTGTTTTGTAGGTTATAGTTTTGCTCACTTGACACTCTCCCCTTTGAAATAGGACAGCCATATAAACATGAGAAAGACCGAAGGGTTTATGATACTTGGTTTGACAAAGGACAACATTTAATTAGGGGAAAAAGTAGAATCCTCCGTTTCAAGGTGGGGCCACAGCCAAAATAGAATATTATAAGAAAAGAGTTGAATGGTGCAATTTATTAGAAATATGTCCTCTTATTGAATGATAATCACTTGGATTGAGAAGTGATGATAAGCGCATCCTTAATCCTAACACGAGTGAAAATCAAGAAGAGAAATGTTTGTGCATGGTTGTCAGTGTTGCCTAACTCCAGGGTTGGGTGTTCTAGTAACCTCAATTATGCCAAAAGAAGGAATCAACCAGCTTCACTCAAAAGTCAAAGCTTTGTCTTTATTGTCCCATCATAGTCCCTCTCTCAAGGAGGACGGCTGGGTCCTAGACCATGATCCAGTCATGAGCACATGGCAGAACTAGTAGGGGTCCAAGGCCCACAGTGCACGATCTACTAGTCATGCAGAAGTCATATGTGGTTCATGCTACCTCTGATCTGTGAGCAGCCAATGGTAGAAACGGAGGAGAAATGAGGAAGAAGAGGGTGTTGATGCGACAGTGTCTGCAGCTGCTGCCAGTTATGGTGATGTTTCTCCCTGACAAGTACATGTAGAGGAGGGGACATTGCACAGATGGACGTTTTTATTGATAAAGAGCAACCCACACACATGTTTCATGGTGTGGCCTGCAACCAAATAACACAGTAAGAAATGAAAATAATTGGTCTACAGTGTTGGCTGAAAGTGACCTTATCTTATTTTTGTGACCAGGATAAGGGAATATATCTTTAAGGATAATATCTTCTTAAATAATTTATGTGAAGGATGGATTTTCCTGAACAGAAAATAAAGGTATTTTATTTCCATTCGTTTTCATGTTTGTCGTGATGGCTATGTGAAACCATGAATGCGTAAAATTAGGGAAGAAATAGTTACAAAACACAGAAGCCAAGAACAGCACTGTTACAGATCCTTCAGCCCTATGAACTGGATGATCCATACATCTATTCCAAATGAACCAAATCACACAAACAACTGCCCCAAAAATCAACCGGTACAAAAAATGCACCCAACAAAAGGCAAACCCTAAGCCCCCTCCATAGACTACTACTGGGCCCCTCATAAAGGGGATTCCCTTTGACGTTAGACAGTTCCCTCTTCCTCATCCTGGCCACCTGATGAGATGCCTTCTTCACAAAAAACATGTATCTCCCTCCACCAGGCAACTGATTTTTCTTCCTTGCGTAACACCAGAAAGCGTTGCTGTTTGCCCATAAAAGGAAGCCCAATCTACTAGCTGCATCCTCACGTGCCTTGATAATGTCCTTCAGTTTCTCCCAAGCAGGCGAGGTGGACAGAAGCTTTCTCCATCTGTGATCATGACCCTCATCTCCAAAAGCCTCTGCATTGGGAGCTTCCTTCGGTGGATGACAGTTCTTGACGATGACACTAGGAGCCTTAAATCAATCTCCAAGTAACTTGATGGACTCGGGGTACAAGATTCCTGAGCCGATGCATCTTAAAGAGATCTCTCACTTGGAACTGTGTTGCCAGCTTCCAGGCTTGCCACCAGCTAGGCAAAGCGCGCACAGCACCCAGCTTCAAAGGCGACAACAAAGCATGGGCAGGACAACAAAAAAGAGTCCACTTGGGGTGGGCAAAATTTGAAAGTGGCCCCAAAGACGGACCGCTCAACCTAACTCCTCACCACTCCACAGGAAGCCAGGACAGCCCTTCCCATTCATTTTCCCCATGATGGTTCCCACTAAGGCTATCTAACTGCGGTGTAACCAATCTTGGTGCTGCCATTCCATGCCACAGTATCAGCCCTTGGTTGCACTGCAGGAGTGACTACCACCAGCAAGCACCCCTGAGCCTTGACATTATGGATCCTGAACTCCAATCTCCCAGCAGGATGTAATTAGGACTAGGGGGATGCTAGGTGCACCCTCCATGGCAATCAACACCATAACCTGGAGTCTTTCTTGTCTCATGAAAAGCTTTCTCCTCTGCTTGCACCACTCATCCAACGTTTCCTGCCAGGGAAATAATGGTAGATGTCCTATGTGAAAGGGGGAGAACACCAAGAAACTTGACGCATGCCATCCACAAGGCCTTCACTTTAGTGGTGCACACTCCAGGCCACCATGGTTGCCAACAACACAACGTCTATGAAGACAAGGGAACTCTTCTGCAAAACCTCTTCCTCGACTCCACTTGGATAAAGTGCAAGGAAACACCCTAGCCCCAACCTCCAAACTGTCCATGCATTGGCTGCTTCCCATTGTGCCTCCAGACCCCTCAGCACTAGCGTTGGTGAGGGATCCCCAACCACACATCTGAGAACAAGATGAAAGCACCAGGCTGTTGACCTCTCTGATAGTCAACCCTACATACATAAGCACCTCTGTACACTTTCGCCCCTGCCTCCACTTGCTGGGACCCAAACACTGAAAATATACTGTTAATTTTTCCATCCCTCTCTGCTTCTTACCTCTGCTCTCCATAATGAAATGTATTATTGATTTTTCATGTGCCAACAGAGGCTGTTAACCATGCAAAGTAGAAAGTAGACTGGAATCAAAACCATTAAGGCTTCTCATGCTACTTCCCAGAATTTCCCTACTGGGTTTTTTATAATATTTCTTCCGCTCAATGTGGTACAATTTAAATTTTTTTTGGGAAGTGGATGACACCACATGTTATAAACCAAGGGAGCAATTACATCATACAATTTAAAGTTGGACATCATATTCTATTTTAGTATTCTTTATCATCATTTTTCTTTTCAATATACTTGCAGTTACTGATTCCCCACTCCAATTTTTCACTAAGCAAACATTGTTGCTGGTACATTATTGATTCCGACTCAGGACGTCCACTGGTAAATTTTTCCTTAGTTTATGCGATCTGAATGGTTCAAATGATTACTACGCAGTGGTGCCTTGTAGAAAAGCATTTTGTTGTTGAGTGTGGATGCCTGTGTATTTCATGCACCACTTGTCTTTCCTTACTGTGGTTTATGTCCCTCCTCTTATTGGTAACGATGAAGCTTCATTTTATCGAATGAGCTTGACCCAGATGAATCTATTTGAAGTTTTTCATTTGACAGTTAACCAAAGTCTTGTTCTTCTGACAGGAGAGTGGTCCGGCCTTGGCTTGGTTTGAAAATGCTTGATCTCAATGACATGGTCATTGCCCAGCTTAGAGAAAGAGATATTTCATTCCCTGATGTGACAAAAGGTGTACTAGTGCCCGTGGTAGGCTTTTGTACTACCTCTGAGTTTCTTCAAGAGATTTTGTTGTTTCTTAGGAATATGCTTTTAGCCCTTTAATGCATACTGAAACCTTATCCTGAATTTTCATCTTGCTTGTGAATGAACATGGGTTGCAAGTTTCAAATTCATACATGAACCATCTATGTCTGTTTATCCTCCCTTTGCCCTGGTCTACTCTTCCTTCTCTGCCCATGTTTTGCTCTATCCACGATGTGACAAATCAAATAGTGTTCAAACTTTCATCTATCTTTCACTAATTCTTATCTGTTTATATGGCCTTTTAAGACCAGAAAGCTAGGGTTCTATATCCAAGTCATGTTTTCCAATCTTATCAATCTTGCTGGTTCTCTAGTTCTGATGGGAACCTCATGGCCCCATAGAGGAAATGGAGCTCATATTTTTTTTAAAGGTTTTTGTGTGTTTCTCCAATTGTCTTTACTCTTTCCTTATATGAGTACTTTTCATGGTTGTGTCGCTTGAGTGATTATGCTTGCATCTTTTGTGTGTCTGCTTTTGACATGACTAGCTGTATACATGTGACATATATAGTGTTTGATAGTTGTTACATTTGAAAATATATTATGTTTGATGTTTACGTTATTGGAAATGGGAAACCAGGTCACTCCTGGATCTCCTGGTGAGCATGCTGGATTTCGTCCTGGTGATGTCGTCATTGAATTTGATGGCAGGCCTGTCAGAAGCATCAAAGAGGTATTCAATCTTATCTTTGATACCCTCCACCATGTATCATTGTCCAACACATCTTTTCACGTTTAATGAGCAAATAGATGATTATCATTATACGTGAAGCAAACCAACCCCCCCCCCCCCCCCCCCAACCAAAAAAAACACCAAACCACCACCACCCAAAAAAGGGGGGAGGGATAAAAGCAGTATAGGTAGTTCTTATTTTTTTCTATTATCTTGAGGTCCAACATACGAAAAACATTGGCAATGACAGGCTTAATAGACCCTTTTGTAGGTGTCAATTTCTTAACTTTGGCTATGACTGGTGGTAACTAGTGTTGCAAAGGTTACTTATGGGTCAAACTCTAGCTCTATCCTTCTCCTTAAAATTGTTGGATGAAAAATACAAAAAGGTTATTGGATAACAATGCATTTTGAGTTACTCTTTCATACAAGTTTTGTAAAATCCACTCGCACGTCACGATGGAGGGATCTGTAGAATGGTTAAATATTTGGGAGAGGATGGACACCAAAGGGCCTATTTATTTCTGAAACAGTTTGGTTTACCTCAAACACCATCTTGGCATGAAAATATTTTCTGTTTTCTCAAAGCAGGGTTTTTGAGAGACTGCATAGCGGGTTTCTTTTGGTAGGAGATCCTTTTCACATAGGGGGTTTTGGGAGAACAACTCATTCCTCTCTCTGTACATGCCTTACTTTCAACTCATTCCTCTATTTGTACATGCCTTACCTTCTCCCATCAATGATGTGGTACCGTGCATTTTTCAGAAAAGAAGAGACTTATATAAAAAAATATATAATAATGATAGAAGTGGGATCTTTCTAATTTAAGCACTTTGTATTCAATGACAATATGAAAATTGCAACCATTGATCAATCTTTTGACACATGATTTAAAAATAGCCTTAGAAGAATATCATATATCTATCAATGTAATGGACAGCGATTTGACTATTTGGATTGGATGAATCCATATTGTTAATAGGGTGTTTGGATACATTTTTTAACCTCTTCTTTCTTTTATTTAAAATTTGGGATAAAATGTGAAAGAGAACCTATTTGGCAACCTCCTTCCTAATTTTTAGGAAGGCATCTAATCCTTCATTAACCTTCCTCGAAAAAAACAACAACTCAGGAGTTTGTTTTATTGTGAAAACTCTCTCTCTCTCTCTCTCTCTCTCTCTCCACCACATTTCCGTTTCCCTCTTTCTCTCTTCACCCTCCCTCCACATTTCTTTCTTTCCCCAACTGTTTCTTTCTTTCCTTTTACTTGGAGAACTCTTTATAATTATCTCTCCAAACTCTCTTAAAATAGTAGCAAATTTGCTGAACAGTAAAAGAATCAAAGTGAATTTTAAAAATAAAGACATAATTTTTAAGTACAAAATAGTGTCAAGAGAGAAGGTATTCCCAAACACACCCTATAAGTTCTAGAGAAGGTTGGACAACTCTCCATTCACTTCTCCGGTGGCAAATCCTGTTTAAATGTCATTTTGGTAATGTGGAAAAATAAATTAAGTTAGTGGTTCATGCTTTACAGCAACATGAAGAGTGGAAATAAAATCCTTAACGCGACATCATACATGTGAATATGGAAATGAAAACTGCACTACACTGAGGAGGATGATATTGGAATGTGGTATAGGAAGTATTAAGAATGGAAATGGTGCTAGCCTCTGACGCGGGACGACTACCGAAACGAGTCCGAACTAGTGTCACAATCCAGAATCAGCAAGAGTAGCGTATGTGAATGGCAAATGCTCACCAATTTTCCCATATTTCCATGAATGCAATTACGTAACGCAAGTCGCACAAACTCAAAGAATCGCCCGCTCTCAATGATAAAATAGACAGGATCGGCGGTTGTGAGAACCACCAACTACTAGGGCAACATCAACGCGTTCAAAGTACTCAAATAGTGAATTCGGGACGGATCTCACGCTCACAATCCGGCAATCATGATTAATAAATAGCTAGGAACCTACTCTCAAGCTCGGGAGCACATTTAATCATATATTAAACGACAAGTTTTAAAGGGAACGAGAGCACAATAGCACTAACCAACCCATTGTTGAGTGGGGCCACGATCTTAAATGCCGCGGATCTGCAAACCACCTCGTGACCATGCAAGCGCTCTGCGGTGACGTACAAATAAAAATAGTTGCCGCGCTGGTTCGCTGGGGTTGAGACGAGTGCCCCGTTATCGGTGCAAGGGGCGGTGGTTGACGACTTGGTGGACCACGATGCAAGGATCCATGTGCGGCGGAGGGGGAGCTCGCGGGATGACCCGTCCGGAACCTGCGGCGGTGCGAACAGGGGGGGGGGGAAGAAAGGGAGCACGCGGGGAACCGTTCAGGTTATGTGTGCCGCGGATGGAGCTCGCAGGGGTGGCGTGGAGGTTCCGGGCAAGCCACGTCGGGTTTGTGGAATAGCGGGGAGGGCACCTGCGGGATGGCTCGTCTCGGACCCGCGTGTTGCGGAAAAAGGGGCACGCGGGGAGGGTTCCTCCGGAGCCGGCGTGCGGCGGGAAGGGAAACCGCGAGGGGGCCGGTCGGGGCCGATTGCGGCGGTGCTGAGGTGCTCGCGGGAATCCGCTCTGGGCGGGGTTGCCACGGACCGGACCGGGTGGAGCTGTTGCAGGCGGGGAGGACCCGCCAGGCCTGCGCGGCGGCGGGAAGGAACTCGCGGAGGCTGCTCGTGCGGGGCTTGCGTACGATGGGGAGGGTTCGCCGGGGCCGCGGGAGTGGCCCGCCCGGACTAGCAGGGAGCTCCTTCAGGGCCGCGTGGAGCGGAGTGGCGTGGAGGTCCCGGAACTCGCGTGGGGCGGTGGGGGCTCGCCGGAGACCGACCAGGCAGCGCGGAAAGGGCTCGTGGCTGGCGATTCCTTGCTGGGGAGAAACGAACGCAGCGCAGAGAGGGAGAGTGGAGGAAGGAGAAGAAGAAGAAGGAGGCAGGGTAGCACGAGGCCTCACACCTGAGTACGTACGCTCGTAGGCGGCTCAAAGCTCTATTCCTTTTTTTCTATTCCATCATCCCTCCCTCAAAACGAGGTTTACAAGACTATAAATAGAAAACATTAACCCTAATGAAGCCCTAATAACGTCAATGACTAAACTGACCCTCCCACCACAAAATGTTCAAAATTCGAACAGAAAATGCAGAATAAATAAAAGAAGGATAATTGGACCTCATAATGGGCCTTACAACAGTGCCAAATGGTCCATAACCATATAAAAACACATCAGTCTTCAAATGCACCGTCGTCGAGCCACAACGAGGCTGGAATCGCCACTGACGTCCTCCTCCGTCTGTAGACACGGGTTGGATCAAATCGGGTCCGAGCGCGGGTGTCCTCACCAACCTCTCCTACAATTTGCGTTGAACATAAAGGTCTGGAAAATGAAAAACCGAGAACGGCTTCTATTCATGTCCATCCATTGCAACTCCAGTTTATGCTAAAAACATATTCGAACATTAGAAGTAACTTCAAGTTCACCTTAACCATCACCACCCTTTTTTGATTTTGCAACTCTAGGGTGTGTGGGAATAGGTGCTTCTCCCTCCTCTGGTGTGTGGGAGTATGTACTGCTCCTTCCGCTGACACCCTTTTTCCTTCAAAAAAAGGTTATGCGGTGGCATCGATTCTTTATTTTCTATGGGGCTACTTCTTAATCCTGATGTTCCCATTATGCTCTTCCATGCTACTCTCTATTGAGCTTATGATTATTCCACCTCAGTGTCTTCGTTCCTTACATTCTTCATTTTATGTTTTCTATCTCAATTGTCAAACATCTGATATATTATCTAGCCATGGAATTTACTTTGAGTTTTAATTGAAGTCCAATGATCGAACAAGATCAGTGCAAGTGTGCTTCAACCCTCACTGATATTACTAACATCAGTTTCACTTCCACCAAGCGCAAGTGCAAGTATTTTCCCAAAATTCTCAGTGTCTTAAGTTACTCGTTTCTGTATTCTCAACATGATTTTAAAGTATAGTACCTCAGTCAAGAGCCAGACAGTAGGAGAATGTCCCCTTGCATAGGGGCAAAAATGTGATGGTGCAGAACCACCACAACGTGAAGCCACGACTATGTCTGGGGGTTAAGGCATCGATGAATGGACAAGTCTCCTGTTGGGAAGTGAGAAAGAAAAGTTATTGGGGGTAAATGTGGGACTTGGATCTGTAACTTATCAAGTGCCTTCTTAGGACAAAGTTTGTGCAAACTCCTAGGGGCGTAAAGCAAACATTACCATGTAGGGGTTTTATCAAGCAAACATTACCATGTAGGGGTTTTATCAGTCATCGTATTGCAGTTCAGAGCAGAACTCACATGGTACAATATGGATTGATTCGAAGATTAATTGGGCTGAAGTTGGTGGTAACAAAAGGCATAAGCCTCAAATAAACAGTGTGAGGTTCAAGCCTCAAGGCATTCTCCTAGTGCCTTGCCTTGAGTTGTATGCCTCGGTGTCTTGAGGCGCTGCCTTTTTGAACAAGCATGCATCTAATGTCTATCCTACAGGTGTGCCAATTATCTTCTATTTTTAACCTTAAATCACAAGCCTGTCCTATAAATATAACATTGGCCCAAGACCGAGATGACAAATCCAAAACCCCAAAGGTTTTAAACATAGTTTTATGGCCAGCTTTGTTGAGCGAAGAGGAGACAAAAGGTGGCTTGTCTTTTAGTAGAAGATTCCTGGAATGCCTAGCTCCTATTAGTTATCATGTAGACCCACTAAGATAATAAAACAGTTCAATTAAAATGGAGCAAAATAAAATAAGAAACATTATCTCAGCTTCTATATAGAAGCATGAAACATGGGAAAAAAAAAGGAACACAAGTAAATCGGAGAGAAGAACCCTCTGTGGGCATGGTGGCACGAGGAGCCCTTTTTTCCATCACCTTTGGGATCGGAAATTTCCTTTGAAGTATAAGACCTGGTGTGGAGGATCCACTGACACTTCAACACATACTGCGAAGACTCATTTCCGCCTCTTCCACTGAACTACTACCTCTTTGTTGGATCCATTGACACTCCAGGACCTGAGATAACATGCCCCGAGAAGTGCGCTTCCTCCAGCCAAAACTCACACTTGCTGAATTTTGCAATAAAGTTAGCATCTCCTTAGGATCTGCAGTATCACCTGAAGATAATAAGTATGCTCCTGTACTGAAGAAGAATATATCATGATATCATCTACAAAGACCACTACAAATTGATCCAAGTACTCCCTAAACACCTTGTTCATCAAATCCATAGAAGTTGCAAGGGCATTGGTCAAACCAAAGGGCATCACCAAAAACTCATAATGACCATAGTAGGTCCTAAAAGTCGTCTTGCTGACATCCGGATCTCTGATCCTCAACTAGTAATACCCTGACCTCAATTCAATCTTGGAAAATACTTTGACCGACTGTAGTTGATCAAACATGTCATCAATCCTGGGAAGAGGATACTTATTCTTCATCGTCACATGGTTCAACTGTCTATGATTAATGCATAACCTCAAGGACCCATCTTTCTTCCTGACAGGTAAGACAGGGGCACCTTATGGGAAAACGTTGGGTTGGATAAAACCCTTTTCCAGCAATTCATATAACTGCACCTTCAATTCAGCCAACTCCGCTGGTGCCATACGATACGGTGCCTTGGACAATGGTGCCATACCAGGCAAAAGCTCAATGGTGATCTCGATCTCCCTCCGAGGGGGAAGACCGGACAGCTCCTTAGGAAAGACATCAAGAAAGTCACAAACCATAGACACCTCATCCAGACAGGGAATACCACTATCACCAACAACCACTATTGAAGCTAAGAAAACCTTACAACCATTAGCTAGCAACTGAACTCCACATGCATAAATAAATGTGCCACGAGAAGAGAGCCTAGTACCTTGAAACTAGAAGGTTGGAACATTTGGAAGTGAGAAACGCACTCTCTTCTTTCGACAATCCACCTCAGCAAAGTTGGCCTTTAGCCAATCCATGCCTAGAATGACATCAAAGTCCTTGATCTGTGGTAGGTGAAGTTGTACGGGCATCTAGTGACCCTCTATAACTATAGGGACGCCAGTCAAACAGAAGGAAGTAAGCATGAAATCTTTGGATGGAACCTCCACAAGCAACTAATACGGCATGTCAAATACATGAATAGAAAGAGTATCTACAAACTCCTCGAAAATAAAAGAATGTGAAGCACATGAATCTATTAAGACATTATTAGTACTACCGAGAACATGAAGTGTACCTTCCATCAGGTTGGAGTCATGAGCTTCCCTCCTAGTAAGCGTAAAAAAATTGCCCTACATTCTCAGCTTCTTATGATCGCCTGAAGCCTGTCTCGAAGCACACCTCTGAGGATAGTCCTTCACCAGATGGACTGGCTGTCCACAAGCAAAACACCTGCCAGCGAAATCCGGACTCGGCCTCTCACCATGCATACTACCACAATAACGACATACTACTGAGGTCCTCTGAGCTACCTCCTGCCGGACACTGGCCACTGATTGAGTATGTACAGGTCTGTCTCTGCCTCTGCCACCATTGCCACGAAATAACCTCTTGCACTTGCTGCCGATGGATGATGATCCTGATCCTGAAGACGAAGATGTCTACCTTGCAATTGCCGTAAACATGTTCTCTACTTGAAATCCCTTGCTCACGTGCAATATGTTGGTGCTGTACCTCCACTGCTGTTGTGCACGTCACCGCTAATGCCAAGTCGATGTAACAATGGGATGCCACCACGCTCCTCAGGTCAAATTGTAGTCCATCCATGAACTTCTCAGTCTGTCGCTCTTCATTCTTAGAAATGTAGGGCGCAAGCTCCATAAATTCTCTCCTTCACTTGCCTCACATTCTTCGGGAAGTACTGGTTGTTGAACTCTTCTACAAAAGTCTTCTAGGGTATCTCTCTCAAAGTCTTATTGGCATAGGACATTATTGTTCAGAGTCACCCACCAATCATATACATCATCTTTCAACTAGTAGGTGGCCAAGGGGGTCTTCTCACTATCTGCAAAGTCTAAAGTGTCAAATGCCTTTTCCACCTCTTTAATCCAGTGAACTGCCGCATCCAGATTTGGTTGTCCCGTAAAATGAGGTGGCTTTAGCCGCAAGAAGCACTTCACTAAGGTCGACATCCCACCTCGAGAGTTGGAGCCCTCACTCGAGTCCCGAGACTGATAACGAGACATCGTCTCCATCATGGCCTCAAAGAATCTCTTTATGTTCTCCTAGTCAGATCAGACCCACTAGTGTCATCCCCTGCCTTACAAGTCAGTTGCGCCCTTCTCTTAGGAGCCATCTCAAACCTTTACACACGAAAATCGAGAAATGCTAATTAAACCCTATTGTTCTATGTCAACTGCCACGGCCTGTATGGGACTGCATCTATTTGTTGCTGGGATAAAGTATTTTCCTTAGTTATTCACATATTTAGCCAGACCATACTTTGATACCAACTGTAACGACCCGTACCTAATATCGGATACCCGATAACTATTGGATCTGAATTGTCACAAGGGCCTAGAGTCAGGACCATAAGCATACACATTTGGGTAAATAAGTAAAAAACTAAGCTAAATAAACAAGTGACGAACTACAATGCAGAAAATAAATAAGGTAAAGTAGTATAGTCTGACGCAAGTCTAGCAATAAATATATGTCCAGAACTGAAAATAAATATAGTACAAGACCGAAAATGAATGTACAACTACATCGGGACATATCTCGGAACAACGGTGGCTGCTAGCGAGCGCACTCCACAAGACTCGCTCTTGCTCCTAAGTACGCCTAGATAGGGGTGTCACTATTCAGTTCAAACCGAAAAACCAAACTGAATTGGCCAATTCGGTTTGGTTTGGTTTGGTTTGAACTTTTGAAAACTTCAGTTTGGGTTGAAACCAAACCGAATTAAGAAATTTGGTTTGGTTTGGTTTCTCTTATTCATAAACCGAACCAACCCAAATAAACCAAATTACATTAAAAGAGCATAATATAAGTATTAAATTCTTAGACTAAATGTGAGTTTATGTAAATTATAAGATAAAAATTTTTAAGTTATTTCTAGATAGTACCTTTTAGATCGTCATCTTGTACAAAAAAAGGTGTCGAGTCCTTAATAAAATAAGATGTTTAATTATAATAGTCCATTTCGAGACTTAAATCTCCAAATAAATTTTAAATAATATTTTGTCAATAATTATTTTTAGTAAATAATGTTGAAATGGATTATTTAACCTAGTGGCCCATTATAAGATCCAAACTGCAAACCAAACCGAATTATTTCGATTTGGTTTCAAATTATTATAGTTTGGTTTGGCTCGGTTTGGCTCTCTACTTCGATTTGGTTTGGTTTATAAAGTTTTGCCCTTAAACCGAACCAAACCAAACTAAACCAAACCGTGAACACTCCTACGCCTGGAGTCCTCACCTGAAAATGCAGGGAGTAAGCCACACTAGTGTTGGGCTTAATGAGGATCTCGATCCCTACGTACCACACATGCAGCCACAACTAAATAAAAGACGATAGCTAAATAGTGAAATAAGGAGGTAAGTAACTGAGCACTATTGTAAAACAAGACAATACACTGTAATACGTCGGTAATGCCACATGCCAACTCAAGTAGGTCGGGAACCCCTCAGTAGCTCATACTGCTCCTGCTAACCAAGCCACAGGTGTCCTTGCCTAGTCACAAGAGTGACGAAGGCACGCATGCCCACTAGCGCAACGGCTCGAAAGTCATGGCACGGCGGCCAAACTCTGTACAAAACTCCAAACTCCTCAACCCGAGTGCGTCCACCTGACGTCTTACATTGCGGCAAACCCTCACGCCTTTCAGTCTCTGGAGGCTTCAGAGACCCGCAGAGGGAGGCAGTAAGGAAACGAGACTAACTAGGGTCGACGGTGACGCAAAGGCGTCCGTGCCCCCAGTCAAGTGTGCACACAAGTAGACTGCAACTATTGTCCTACATGGCTTATTTCCTTCAGATATGGACTTAAGCTATCTCCTAGGGGCCCTAGGGACCGGCTCCGACCCCATAACCGGGCTAACCCTGTAACCCGTGCCTTAAGGGCCACATGTGCACGATGGAATTGTGTGTACTACTAGTGGATGTCGTTACTCCGAGATCAAATCAAGAAATAACGGAACACAATTTATCCCCGTGAATGATTTCAAGCATGCGAATGTGTAGGAACATATCTAATAGTTATATTGGAAGGAAGGATACATAACTTGTACATGCATAACAATATTTTATATTATTACACCATGATGCAAGATCTAGTATTGTTATGCTTCTGTTCTGAATCGCATCACCTGGACCTGACACTTTTAAACTAATCGATTGGGGTTCTAATCGATTTCTCTGAATCGTGTTAGACACTCCCAATGCCTTTCAGCTTAATCGATTAACCTTAATCGATTGGCCAGGCCAGATATCCTAATCGATTAGGGCCATAATCGATTAATTGAATCGCGTCAGGCTACTCCAACGCCCTTTAACTAATCGATTAGTCCTTCATCGATTTGGCCAGGCCAGGCAGCCTAATCGATTAGGGCTGTAATTGATTAACCGAATCACATCAGGCTACCCCGACGCCTTTCAACTAATTGAGTAGGCCTTAATCGACTTGGTCAATCTAGTCCAGACCACATCGCTAGTTGCCAGAATCGCGTTGCCTCATGGTGACACTAATCAAATCACATCACCTGGTTCTGACGCGACTCAACATTTGAGCCTGGGTTTGAAACCCTGCTTCCCAGCTAGCACCCCAACTTCCGAAACAAAAGGGAAAAACCACGGGCCTAAGCCCCCACCCCACATGCTCCCGAAATAGAACTCCAAATCATAAAATCCGCCATAAAAATCTCAAGATTACCAAAATGAAACCTACCTCACGTACCTAGCATGATTTCTAGGAGATCCTAGTGCTAAGCGGGGGATCATCACCCTATCTCAAACTTGAACTCCTCCTAACCCAGTAAGGGGACTTTCTTGTGCCGCTTCCACGCTGCCTCGTTGCGCCGCCGCCGCCACACCCTCGTCTCCTGTCGGCGAGGTAGTGTGGAGGTGGAAGGAGGTGAGGTGGAGAGGTGATGGAGAGGAAGGAGGAAACTAGAGGGGGAGGAGGAAGAAAAGGAGGGGAAAGGGAAGAGCTCGGTGGGGAAGAAGGGGGGAAATGGGGGAGAAAATAAGAGGAAGAGAAGAAAAGAGAAGGGAGCAGTTGCACCTCGGTGCATGTGCCGTTAGCACGCACGTCAAGGGCGAAAATATAGCACGTACGGTGTCAGTTCTGAATCGCGTCATCTGACTCAAAGGATCTGACAAGGTTCTAACAAGTCTGGACAACCTGAAACGTGTTTGTACTGGGTGGCGCCTTTCACAAATCACTTACGTCGAGCTGACGCGATTCAGGTCAACACAACAGGCCCCTAAAAGGACCACTAAAGCCCGACCCAAACCCAATAATCGGATCCAAAAGCCCCAAGGTATTACATATGGTCATCTCGTATGGTGATGGAACATATGCTTTTCCGCATGTCCGCATACTTTACGCGCCACCAAAAGCTTAACATCACCTTTGTGGTACATAGCCTCAATGGTGACCTTCTCTTCCTTAGTGGTTGGGCAAAGGGCGCGGGAGTATTGTTCCATATCGAACAAAAAGTTCTGGAGCTCTTTGGCATCCCGCGCACCTTCATTACCCTTGTGGTTCAGGAATCTTCACCTGCTTGGGTTCTGGTCAAAGGTTGTTAATACTGGAGCCAATGGCCTTCGTGAGCACAGAGGGTTGCGTGGCAATGTCATCCATCTTTGCCTCCATGGCCTCCATCGCGCTCTGAATCTCCTTGGCAAAGCCGGTGGTGGTCTCCTTGAGACCCTTAAGTTGATCCTCTTGGGATTCCATGCCTTGTGCAATCACGTCCCTCGACCGCTTGAGGGTGTCAACATGCTCGGTGAGACCCTCCAGCCCTTTGGGCCAGCACCATCACGTGCATGCCAAGGTTCCTGACGCATCCCTCTTCGCAAGCAAGGTTTGCGGGACTATTATCGCAGAGCTAAATCACCTGCGTCCTACCCGTCGACGGAGCATGTGCGTCCACCCGTGCGTGTTTGCACCATCGTTGCCGGTAATGTGTCTCGCAACCCCCTTTGATACTAACTATCACGGTCTCAAGACATTGTGTAACTTGAGTCCGTGCGGCGCCTATGCAATCGGCTGCCACGGGCCAGCCAACATCCTGTAGCCCCGCACCTGCACGAAGAACACAAGCACACCCACAAAGCCAACAAGCAATGCACTGGAGCAAGGTACGAAAGCTAGCCAGCAAGGCAACAAATCATTGTATTTAAGTAAGGGACTTCACAAGGGACGGTAGACGACTCGGGGCAATAGGCATAGGCCAAAATATACAGCAAGCTTGATGGTTGTACCAAGGCCCCACTTGATAGTTCCAAGTTCTTCTACCCCTACTAATCATTAGGAAGATCCACCCCTCCTTCACCCTTAGACATAAAATTCCCCCGAGGACCATTTTTGGGTGAGGTTAGGAGGCTTCCCAGGTGAGGTTAGGCAAAAACATGTACAAGACGGGGGCACAAGCCGTGGCCATACAAACATCACTAGACATAATGGCCGTGACAACGTGCAGAGAGAGAGAGAGAGGGAGAGAGACCCATTTTATTTATTTGCATATCCCACGTTAAGCTCATGTTTCCAATTTCCAGCCATTTTCTGATGATTTGCAAAACATGTGCTTTTTCTTTTCGATAAATTATTATTTCCTGAGATTGTTCACTTTGTGAGTAAATATTTTCCATCATTTCCCTGGCAAATCTCAGAATGCCAACCCCTCCCTCTCAAAACCTTCCACCCAAGGGATTGTATACCCCAGAAGGAATATAAACTTCATTAAGCATGCACAGCTCGCTATTAATTCCCTAGCCCTAGGAATTATATGCTGCATCTCAAAAACACCACCTGCCAGTATTCAATTTAGTAGCTTATCCACCTTTCAAGCTGTTGATTGAAATGCCATCTGCAAAATGATGGACAACAGTGTACACTCTTGCATATCTGCTGTTGTAGCACCATTCACTAGGCTTGTATGGATCAAGCAGACGCTTCTTGTATTTTCAGGTTGACTTATTAGGCAGTTATGTGGTTCATGATTCACATGCGTGTTGCTGGCTTGTATGGATCTTGTATGGATCAAAGCAGATGCTTGTTGTATTTTCAGGTTGACTTATTAGGCAGATATGTGGTTCATGATTCACATGGGTGTTGCACTGAATGCCCTATCCTTGGTTGAGTAATACTTGCTGCACAACCAGGTTGTGTAGCAAGTTCAGTCACACCGCACAACTCCGTGCGGTTGGACCACATGGCCAATTTGGCCAGCTGGACGAGCTGACATGGCCAACCTTATAATATTTCACTTGACAAATACCTATTTCGATGGACAAATACGTATGTCGATTGACAAATATAGTTTTCGATTGACAAGTACATATTTCGATTGACAAATACAATTTTCGATTGATAAATATAATCGATAAACAAAATATTATGGGGCTGGCCATGTCATCTTACCCAGTTAGCCGAGTTGACCACATGGTCCAACCGCACGGAGTTGTGCGGTGTGACTGTACTTGCTGCACAACAAAATATTTATTATTATATCTGATCTTGATTAAAATTTGTATAATTCCTGCTTTTTATGTCAATGTGTCCTGATAATTGAATTGTGCGGAACCTTTTTTCTTGTGTTTTTTGACAGATCGTTGACCTAATGGAGGACAAAGTAGGGGTCCCCATCAAAGTGGCTGTTAAACGAGCAAGAAATCAGACTGTCGTTCTGACTGTTGTGCCAGAAGAGGCAAAGCCTGATTTATGATGCTTGAAGAGATTTTTCTTGTAGTGACGTTAATTTTCTTTTTGTTTCCATTGAATGATTTTGGTAGACTTTTCACCAGCATCCTTGAAGCATTGCTGGAGTAGCATACTATTATTTCAGACATATAGAACAGAGCCCAGTTACCATCTTTCTTATCCTCAAGGCTACAGAGCACAGCTACCTTCTTTCTTTTGTCTAAAGGCGGTGGCCATGAAGTATTCAAGGACTTATTTTGCTATTTGCTTGTGTTTCTTCTAGCAGGAGTGACACCATGTTCCAGACCATTGAGATAAACTTGGAAAAGATGTGAATCTTCACAGACCTTTATCCCAATTATAAGTCTTTGGATTGCAAGTTCCAGTGGATTTAATTTCAGAATAATGTTTTTTTGTTATATACTGGAATATAAGCAACTATATTTTATTGTATGTTTTGTAAAGTATGCCTAGTTATTTTAATTATGTATTATTTAAGTATGCAATCTTGTATACTTTGAATTTTTATTTTCCATACATTGTGCGGATACTCTGCATTTCTCCCCAAAGTGTATTTTAAGCTATTGATTGTCGTTCGTTTCCTGAGCCAAGTTGAGAAGCCTTTGTTTTCAAAATTAGGCTGTGAGATGCACAGCAGACAAGGATATTGGTGGGTGGCGTCCTTAGAAACTGTATTTTTGTTTTTGCGAGGGCTGTTTTTTATGCATTTCCATTGCTTGTGTGGTCGTTAAAATTTTGAGTGTAGCTTTCATAGGGATACCACTTTTTTTCTCTTGAATATTTTATTTCTCCTAGTTCCTTTTTTTCGGCTGTGTCATTATTCAGATTCCTGGCTGGACACTTATTTGAGGGATTATTTTTTTCATTTTGGCTCTTTTGTTTCGTTGGACGTACATCCTGATAATAATATCCCACTGTTTGATCCTATGACTGTCACAGTTCTACGATTAGCCAAGGACTTACCAATGTTCAAGACTCGACATTGAAAATAAGCATCAACATAATGTCAGCTCCAGCATTTTTAACCATCTGCATGGCCATGAAGTTTTGTCTTTTACATATTGTTAATATGGCTGTTCTAGTCTTGTACAATTTGATGAATGTGATGGTGTTGAGTGGTAGGCATCAACAATCTAAGCACCTGTGTCACTTGGGGTGGGAAGAGATGCCAGCCAGTTTCCTGGTCTCCTTATAAGTATGTTTAGCCTAAGGATCGTTCCCTGCACTGTAGCTCAGTTGGACAGGCTCCACAGACGTATTTTCCTGTCTGGAGTTTTACTTGCCATATTACTTAGGGTGCAATAACACTGAGGTGGAGTGTGCTCTCTAATGGAGAAACGTCACCTGGCATCCGTTACATGCTCTTGCAAGTGCAATTATGACATCCTGATGCATATTGACATCAATGCACATATACACACTTAAAAAGAAAAAAAAATAATTTTGTCTCAAGTTTTAGAAAACATATATGTGCTCTCAAGAGTATGTACAATATTTCGAGAGTATGTGTTCCGAAAAGCATGTACGTGTTCTTGAGAGCATGTGCAAACTTTGGAGAGTGTTCATTACGAATATACTCTCCAAACTTTGTACATACTTTTGAGAGTGTGTGCATACTCTCGAGAGTGTGTACATACTCCTCAAAATTCAAGATGAAAAGTGAATTATTTTTTTTAAGGACGCTCATATGCGTTGATGTTTACGTGTGTCAGGGCACCATAATTGTGCTTGCAGGAGCATGTGGAGGATGTCAAGTGACGTTTCTCTGTTGGAGAGCGCACTCCACCTCAGTCTTATTGCATCTTAAGTGGTGCAGCAAGTAAAACTATTCTGCCTATGCTTTTTTTGCTGCCTTTGGGTGCTAACGTTTTCATCCATTTCGGGTATGGTTTAGCAGGGTTTGATCCCTTCTCACTGCTGCTCGGGCCTTGGAGCTCAGCCGTCTAAGCTACTAACGGGAAAAGACAAAAAAGGTAACCTAAGGATCTTGGATCTAAACATAGTTAAATAAGAACGATGGGATAGTGAACAACCGACTGGTTTGCAAAGATGCAAACTAGATTTCCATATTTGAATATAAGGAGCATGCAATTGTAAGTTAGCTAGCTTGCACTCGCAAAGATCATTGGGGAGAGATTTTTTAGTTTTTTTTTTGGGAGAGGGGGGGGGGGGGTTGTCGAGTGGTGACCAGTTCATGTGATATAAAATGCTCTATGGTGAAAGCCTTTAGATCCCTTTTTTCCTTCTGTTCAGGATATTTAAGCTGTGTTCCGAAGGAAAATGCTTTGATGGTTGAAAATATCACTTATTAGCCGACAAATTCTCAAAAATGGTTGCCTGGAAGGTGCATATTCCACTCGAATAATGCATAGAGAGGGCCGTGTTGTCCACGAATGGCGCTTGTTCACAAAGATAGCAACACATAAATTTTAGAAAATTGGGGGGAGGGAGAAATTGTGTTTATGCCATGGAGTATAAGAAAACAAAAACTTAAGTGGGCCAGTTGCATGCGCTCCTCGACCTCCACCCCTGTATTTATGTAAGCTCTTTTGTCAATGACGGCCTTGAGTTGATAGATTCGGCTCCCTGGACTAATAAGTGCAGTCTCATTTTTTAAATGAGGCAATCCTCCTAACTGTAATAGGGGTATTACAGTGAATTTTTTAAAAAATTAATATTTTTTTCAGATCGGCTCTGAGGTATCCTAACGTCCGTACAATGCAATGGTGGATCGGACGAATATAAAAAGATCTGAAAAATAAAAAATCAAGTCCTAATGAATAGTAAAAATGTGTTTAATGGGCCGAGCTTAATAACAGTTTTTTATTTTTTTAGATTTTTTTGGGACATTGGATCGGGCATTGCATTGTATAGACAGTTAAGACACCTCAGGGCCAACCTAAAAAACATATATATATATATATATATATTTTAATCAACTGCAATGCCCCCATTGCAGTTTGGAGAGCATCGCAGCAAGTATTACCCTTTTTGAATTTTTTAGACTCTTTAACCTATATTAACTAGAGTCTGCTAAGGAAGAAAAATCACTTTTATCTCTCAGTTTTTCTTCACATCACCAGTCCAGTTAACTTTTTGATTAATAGGTGTGAGAAAAGATCTAAGGAATTCAGAGAGTACAAGCCTAAGAGATCTCATTCTCTTATTCCGGATCTGTTTCCACTGACAGTCCTACTCACTGGGTTCACCTTTTTTTAGTAAAAAAATTGTTTACAAGACCTTTTTTAATGAGCACCTAACCAAACTCCTCTTTCCTAAGTAGGAAGTTTTTCTCAACTATTTTGACAGATCTGTCTTCTTCAGACGATTGTTTCAAACTTGGGAGGTTTCATGGTAAAAAATAATAATTTCTCTATAACCTATAATTGGCAGTATCAGTTCATACGTATCGAGGTACCTCGATATTAGACTTTGTATTTTAAAAAATAAAAAATCATTATTATTTATCGATATTAAGTTGATTCGTTCAATATCAATATCTGTCGATACCGATACTGTCATCCTTACTATAACATCTCTGGCATAAGTTCTTGTAGACTCCTCATATAAATCTCTCCTGCTCAACTGTGATCGGTGAGATTGGGCACTACGTCATCCTCCCCCCCCCCCCCCCGCAAGGGCACTTCTCTCTGTTCACCCAACCCCTCAACTCCTGTACACGTATGAGATTCCCCCACCGCACGGAGACCACCATGGCCCATGCGATGCAGACCGCGGCAGGACGACAAAACCCGACCCCTGTACCATACACATTTTGTATGCGTTTTCTTGCGAGGGCCATGCATGGCCTTTGGCAGGATTGAGCCCATTATTTATGGTTCAGTACATCATATAACATGCATGGCTTGCGACTCTAGGCGTCCTTCTTTAGCTTTTAAATCTCGGCAGGTCACATTTGATTACATCCATTATTGCCTGCAGTACCCCCCACCCCACCAGTGACCACCACCACAATGTATGTGTTTATATCTTTGCTCCTGCATGCAGTGGCGGATGCAAAAGTTATGTCTAGTGGGGTCACTTGGACATTAGGTCATAAGTATGATTGAGTCAGTGAGATCTTAGACTTAGTCATATGGGTTCTGGATTAGGCCAGTAAGATTTGAGACTAGATAAGTAAAATCCAGAACTAGACTGTTTTGAAGTGAGTCACTAGATTTGATAAAGTCCAGTAAGATCTGAATGCACTCTGGATCCGTCACGCCTGCACGTCTAATAGATGTTGCGTTCGATGACCGTTCAAGTGACCCAGTGAATAGTTGTGTCAATAGAGATTGCTCACACCCAAAAATGACATCTTTCTGAACTATTTCTATAGATCTTTTTATGTTCCATCTCTATTCGCGAAGATAAGATAGAAACCACCTTTCTCTGTCATGGTAGATGAGGCACATGTAGTGTTTAGGACAAAATTAGCAATTCAGCAACCGATGCATATTTGGTCAAAAATAATATATACATATTAATGGGGTAAATTTGGGTAGGCCCACTTAAGGACTGGCCCATCCAATATTGGGCCGAGAGGCACTCGGCCCGGCATCTTATTGGGCCGAATCTAACGGGAACCCAAACATTTCTGAATCTGCTCAGTCACGGTCGAGACATGGGCCGAGACATGAGCTTTCGGCCCATCAGGTATGGAGGGAGCTCGACTTAACTTTCTTATAAATTTCATTTCTTCTTATGAATAGTCTCACATCGCCTATCACAGGAAATATACTCTCATCCACTCACTATAAATGGAGTATTGCTTGCATCAGAAAAGGTATGTAATAAATCCTTCATCTCTCTATTAGTATATTATTATTATCCCTAATCCGAGACTGGCTTGACCGTCGGAGAGAACTCTCCTGAGCTGAGACCTGGGACCCTTGCTGACTGCTCTTCCTCCCTGTAGAAAGCTTCGCCTTTTGTCCTTCGGATCCTTCTCGGCCCCAGATCCTTCTCGATTCTGGATCCTTTGTGGGTTTCCAGATCCCTCGTGTCTACGCACCATCCACGACCGCCTCGGCTGCAACACACACACACACACATATATATATATATATATGGATAAAATATACTTAAATATTATAACGTTAATAGTTTATATATTTTAAAATAAATATTATTATCTTTTACTCACTAATGTTTATAGTAAGTTCACATAAGTATGGAAGAACTAATATAATATGCGTAAAATACTTGTACAATTTGAATATAGTAAAAAGTATTTTTACCCAACTTTTAAGTTCTTGGACAAAATATATTTTTTTTCTAGTTGTTCGTCTAATTGATGTATGGTTCGGAGAGTCGTTTTTTTGTGAAGTTGGATCCAAACAATTTGCTTTCTCAAGGGCATATGGCATATGTGGAATCTGACTGAGGTTGAAAATTTTTCAGGCCCACCTCATTAACAACCTTAATTAAGACATTTCTTGATATCTTTAGATCTACCTATAATTTATATCGTCTTCACTAGACCTAGTCTATAAATGTGATTATTGTGTTGTCTTTATTGTATTGAATATTCCATCCGAAAAAGTTGCTTTTATCTACAGTATATACGGATATACTTAAAACGACTGTTTTTTTTTTCCTAAACTTGCTTCACAGATATTAATACGATTCACATATTTTCATCTTTCGCAAAAAATTGGTAGTCATTTCAATGTAAGAAATGCAACCCTGAAACATGGCCTCATTCGGTTACATTAGCCCAATCACTAACATATTTCCTTAACAAAATTTCTAGCATGATATCTGATGAGGCAGAATCCGATTCGGCCCATTAAAGCAGGCCCAACGCTGTGATCAGCCCAACAGTCGCAGTAAAAGGCCCCCTGGCAGTCTTCGGCCCGTTAGTGGCCCAGCGGCCCTCGGTCCAGTAAGCAGCCCAGTGATCTTCGGCCCATCTGCGGCCCAGCAACCTTTGGCCCGTAAGCGGCCCGATAGCCTTCGGCCCGCTGGCGGCTCAGCAGCCCCTCGGCCCAGCAGGCTCCAGCCCTCTAAGCGGCATCTGGCCCGTCAGTGGCCCTACCCCCTTCGGCCCAATAGCCGTATCCGGCCCACTCCGGTGGGAGGACTAGGCACTATGGCGGTTTACCAATAAACCCAGAGCATAGTCCTATATCGGCTCCCACCGTTAAGCATCCTCTATCCTCCGCTATAAATACACCGCTATTTATTGCCAAAGGTATGTCTTCGTGACCCTTAAGGACTACAGTCCAAAAAGCATTAAAGTTGCTTCTTCCATCTCTTTGACTTCTGAATCGAATCATCTTCAGAAGTTAACTTAACCGTCGAAGGGGGTTCCTAAGGGCCGAAGTCCGGGACTCCTACTGACTGGTTCTTCTTCTTCTTTCCCTCCTGTAGGGGCTCGGTTTGAATCTTCGCCGACCTTTCTGAGTCGGTCTCGGCCGCCGACCTCGGGCTTCTTCCTCCGGTCTCGACGCCATTCGCTGGCTGGTCCTCCTCACCCGAAGGTGCCTCGGCTCCGCACCGGCCGCCCTTCGACCGGAGGAACTTCGGCCGCGCCTTTCAAAGGCTATCCCACATCCAACCGGGCGACCCTCGGGATCGGATCGTCGGACACGTCTCCGCCTTCACCGTATTCCGGACCCCCATCGGGCCTCTTCTCCGATCCGATCCAGCTTCGGATCCCAACTTCGGGTTCCAACTTCGGAATCCGGTCGTGATAGCTTCGGCTACATCACGTGGCGCCGTCTGTGGGAAACAAACAAAGAGTCATGTCTCATCGTCCTGTAACCCGACAATCCGGACAAGACGAAGTAGAGACGCGGGCTACCTCAGTGCAGCCACTCCACTCCGAAAGCGCCCCGTCTGCTCCACCAAGCATGGCTCTGTCTGTCATACCAGAGTCCCTCGCCGCTGGAGACGATCGGGTGGGAGTACTTCAGCAGCAGATGGCGACGCTAGCTGCTGGTGTTACCTCTCTTGCACCTCTGCAAGAGATGGTGTCTGCCATCGCCCAGCGCATGGGATTGCTGAGCCAGCTTCCCCAGCAAGTACCGCCTCCTCCACTCTATCCCGTCCAAGACACAAGGTTCCGGTTGGCGCCCTCACCGGTCTCCCCCGACGAAACCGCCACGGCGCGCAGTGAGCCCTCGGCACTGCTTGTCCGAGCCCCTCGCGCCGACCGCCTGATGACGGAGCAAGGCTATGCTTCGTCGGAGTTTCGCCCAGCCGGAACCGGAGGACGCTCGGTCGCCACCTCAACTGCCCCGGACCTAGACCGGTGGTTGACGGCGATGAGGAAGGAGATGCAGCAGATGGTGTCTCGGCCATACGGAGCACCCCTTGCCAGCACCATCCTGGAGCAAACCCCGTTCACGCCAGAGCTCCTGGCTGCCGAGGTACCTCCTAACTTCAAACTGCCGAAAGGCCCCCTTTACGACGTAATGACAGATCCGGTCTGCCACTTCCAGAGGTTCAATACCTACCTCTCTGTCCGAGGGGTTGCCGAGGCAGTCCGCTGCCGTCTCTTCCCCCTCACCCTTGAGAAGACTGCCCTAACCTAGTTCGAGACATTGGCCCCCAACTCCATCCACTCCCTAGTCCAGTTTGGCCAATTATTTATCGACCAGTTTTATGACGCCACCCGACAGTGTAAGACTTCCGCCAACCTACTAGCCATTCGGCAAGGCCCCACCGAGACCCTTCAGGAATATTTTACTAAATTCCGGGCCGAAGCCGCCCAAATCCCAAACCTCGACAGCTCGATTGCGGTTTCGGCCGTAATTAGCGGGTGCCGGGATGAAGGGCTTCTCGGCTCCATTGGGAAACGCCATCCCCCTACCTTCCAGGACCTCGTAGCCCGGGCCCACAAATATATCAACCGAGAGGCCCTGATGATGTCCAAAGGCAAAGGTTCGGCCGAAGTAGTATCAGCGCCTGCCCCCCAGGTGGTCCGCCCTCGACCTGAAGATCAAGAACCATCCCGTAAGCGATATCGCAGGGAGGAGTGGGACCGAGAAAAGCGATGGGATCCGCAGCTGCGGTACCTGCCACTACCCGCTCCCCCTTCCCGAATGCTTATGGAGGTGAAGGGTATGCTCCGACGGCTGGAGCGCATCAAAACTGATCCTCGCCGAAGGGACCCCGGCAAATATTGCGAGTATCATCGGGAGATCGGCCATTCAACTGACGAATGCCGACACCTTCGGGAGGAGATCGACCGCCTCATCAGGGAGGGTAGACTGCCGCAGTATCGGCGAGAGCAGCCTCAGCAGCAGCGGAACCGGGACGTCCCTGAGACGACCAAGCCGCAACAACCCCCGGAGAAGGAAGCCGCTCCTCCACCGAAGATTACCTCGGCTCCGGTGGAAACATCTCATCAAAAACCCAGTGTTGGGTCTATCATGATGATATCCGGTGGGCCGGGAGAAGGATCAAGGCACCGTCAACACAGCTCCGCAACAATAGCGACAGTTGACGTCGAGCCGAAGCGGCCCTATCAAGAAGACATCATCTTCGGCTCAGAGGATCTGACTGATATTCAGGTCCCTCACGACGATGCTCTAGTTGTGAACACTGTAATAAACAATTACTATGTTCATCGTATTTTTGTTGATAATGGAAGCGCTCCGAACATATTATTTTATGATTGCTTTGTAAAGATGGGATTGGATGAGGCTAATATGAAGCCTCACCGGGGTCCCCTATTCGGTTTTAACGGCTCGCCCTGCCGAGTAGAGGACATTATCCGGCTCCCCGTAACCATAGGTTCGGCTAACGGCAATTAACCGTAGAAACGGATTTTACCGTTGTAAAAATCGATTCGGCCTACAACGCCATCTTTGGCCGAAGGCTAATCGGCGGGATCGGAGCTGTGCCTTCGTCTTTTCATCAGAAGCTAAAATTCCATACCAGTCATGGAATAGGCGAAGCCAAGGGGAATCAAGAGGCGGCTCGGCAATGTTATATGATTTCGGTCAAGGGAAAAGCTGCGGCTGAATCCCTGTCGATCGAGTCTTCAGCCGAAGTGTCCCCGGGAGAGGAGTTCGTCGCCATTCCGGTTCCGGGAGGCGAGGGACGAGCCCTTATGATAGGCTCCGGCCTGGAGAAAACCGAAGCAGAGAGACTCGTTGAATTCCTGAAAAGGAATCTCGACGTCTTCGCCTGGTCTCCAACAAACATACATGGAGTTGACCCGGAAATAGCAGAGCATCAGCTACACACTGATCCTAACCAGCCCCCGGTCAAGCAGAAGCGGCGTACCTTCAATCAAGAAAGGAGAGCCGCCATTCAAGCCGAAGTTCAAAAGGGGCTAGACGCCGGGCACCTCCGAGAGGTACACCACCCGGACTGGATCGCCAATGTAGTAATGGTGCCCAAGAAAGATGGCAAATAGCGAATGTGCGTGGACTTCACCAACCTTAACAAAGCATGTCCGATGGATAGCTTCCCGCTACCTCGGATAGATCAGGTGGTGGATGCGACCTCCGGCCACGAGCTTCTGAGCTTCCTCGACGCCTATTCAGGCTACCATTAGATCCGAATGCATCCAGACGATGAAAGCAAGACCAGCTTCACGACTGATCTCAGTATGTATTGCTATACCCGGATGCCCTTCGGCCTGAAGAACACCGGCGCGACATATCAGCGCCTCGTCAACAAAATATTCGCCCCACAGCTCGGTCGCAACATGGAAGTCTACATCGACGATATGCTGGTAAAGAGCCGTGTCGCTGCAGACTATCTGACTGACTTGGCCGAGACATTTTCCGCCTTACGGCAATACAAAATGAAGCTAAATCCGGCAAAATGCGCCTTCGGAGTGGCCTCCGGGAAGTTCCTCGGCTATATGGTCACTCACCGAGGGGTGGAAGCTAACCCCGCGAAGGTTTCGGCCATCATTCAGATGCGCCCTCCGGCTAACCTCCGAGAGATTCAAAAGCTAAACGGAAGGATTGCCGCCTTAAGCCGCTTCATGTCTAGAGCGGCGGACTACTGCTTTTCCTTCTTTAAGCTATTGAAGAAGGCCAATAACTTCTCCTGGACAGACGAGTGCCAGACGGCCTTCAAACAATTGAAGGTCTATCTCTCCAAGGTTCCCATCTTATCCAAGCCGGTCCACGGAGAGCCGCTGTTCCTCTACCTCGCGGTATCTGAGACAGCTATCAGTGTCGTCCTCGTCCGGGAGCAAGACGGCGTCCAGAAGCCTGTCTACTATATAAGCCGGGCCCTCCATGGAGCGGAGCTTCGATATCTTGCTCTTGAGAAGCTCGCGTTAGCCCTCGTCTCATTCGCGAGCAGGCTCCGGCCTTACTTCCTCGCCCACTCGATAAAGGTCCTCATCCTCGCCCACTCGATAAAGGTCCTCACCGATCAGCCTTTGAGGCAGGTCCTCTCTCGGCCCGAGGTGTCCGGTAGACTGGCGAAATGGGCAATTGAACTGGGGGAGTTTAACATCTCCTATATGCCTCGGGTAGCAATAAAAGCTCAAGCCTTAGCCGACTTTATTGCTGAGCTCACTCCCGAAGCCGCCTCGGCGTCCCCACCGGAAGTAATTACGTTCGAAGCCAAGGATACTTCGGCTCTTACGCCACCAGCCGACGAGTGGTGGCTCTATGTAGATGGCTCCACGTGCTCCATGGGCAGCAGCGTCGGATGGATCTTGGCGTCTCCCGAAGGAGTCGTCACGGAGTACGCGCTACGCTTCTCCTTTCCAGCTACTAATAATGCCGCCGAATATGAGGCCCTTATCTCCGGCCTCCGGGCCGCAAGAAAGCTCGGCGTGCAGAACATAAGAGCATTTAGCGACTCTCAGCTAGTCGCCAGTCACATTTCTGGGGAATACGAGGCACGGGATGCGATAATGGCATCTTACCTCCAGGTAACTCGCAAGATCCTCGCCCAGTTCGATTCCTATGAAATCATGCGAATCCCGAGAGCCGAGAATGCTCGAGCCGATGCTCTCTCCCGGCTAGCATCGACTCAGGACGGGGGAGGAGGCCGGATGATTCTTGTAGAAGAACTCGCCGAGCCAAGCCTTGAAGAGCCCGAGATCATGCAAGTGACCGAAGCTGAAACCGAGACCTGGATGACTCCCCTAGTCACTTTCCTCCTCCGAGGAGAAGTCTCGCTCGATCCAAAGGAAGCAAAGCATATTCGGCAGCGTTCATCTCACTTCCTTCTCCTGGACGGGCTATTATATAAAAAATCTTTCGGCCGACCACTCTTGCGATGCCTCGGCCCGGCCGAAGCTGACTACGCCATACGAGAGGTGCATGAAGGGGTATGCGGAGCACATGCGGGAGGAAGGGCCCTGACTTATAAGCTTCTAAGGCAGGGATACTGGTGGCCGACGCTCCGAGAGGATGCAACTTCCCTCGTCCGTCGCTGCGATCAATGCCAGAGGTTTAGCTCCCTCATCCACCAGTCAGCAACCCTTCTAACTCCTTTATCCGACCCCTGGCCTTTCGCCCAATGGGGAATCGACCTCCTAGGGCCCTTTCCCGTCGCCACAGGCCAAAGGAAGTTCCTTATCGTGGCAGTAGACTATTTCACTAACTGGGTAGAAGCCGAACCCCTCGCATCTATAACCGATAGCAATGCTTGGAACTTCGTGTGGAAGTCCATCATCTGCCGGTACGGCATCTCCCGGGCCATCATCTCAGACAACGGCAAACAATTCGATAGCCGTTGGTTCAATGACAACTGCGCCAGCTTCGGCATTCTCCATAAATTTACTTCAGTAGCACACCCCCGGGCAAATGGCCAAGTCGAGGTCACTAACCAAAGTCTGCTACAAGGATTGAAGACTCGCCTCGGCGAAGCCAAAGGCCGATGGGTGGAAGAGCTACCAAGTGTTCTCTGGGCGTATCGGACTATAAGCCGAACCCCAATCGGCGAAACCCCGTTTCGCATGGCTTATGGGATAGAAGCCGTTATTCCTGTTGAAATCGGCCTTCCCTCTCCGAGAGTCCTTACTCATGATCCGAAAGCCAATGAGGAGGCCTTAAAGGATCATCTTGATCTCATAGAAGAAACCAGAGATAAAGCTCGCATTCGGCTAGCAGCTTATCAGCAGCGCATGGCCAGATACCACAACACTCGAGTGAAGCCCCGAAGCTTTGAAACCGGGAGCCTCGTGTTGAGAAATGCTCATGCGTCCAAACCAGCCGAAGCCGCAGGGAAGCTTTCCCCCAACTGGGAAGGACAATATCGCGTAAGGGAGGTAATTCGACGAGGGGCTTATCGGTTGGAAACCCTTTCGGGCCAACCTCTCCCTCGCACCTGGAATGTGGAGCGCCTTCGGCGTTATTTCATGTAAGTTACTACCCCCGGAATTTAGCCGGAAGGCATAAGTAAATTTCTCCTTTTAAGATGCCATGCATGATATTTTCTCTAAGTCCATGTAAACCGTACCGGGAGTGACTTCGGCCATGCAAACCGTATTGGGAGCGGCATGGTATTTTCTCTAAGTCCGTGTAAACCGTACCGGGAGTGGCTTCGGCCATGCAAACCGTATCGGGAGCGGCATGGTATTTTCTCTAAGTCCGTGTAAACCGTACCGGGAGTGGCTTCGGCCATGCAAACCGTATCGGGAGCGGCATGGTATTTTCTCTAAAGTCCATATAAACCATATCAGTAGTGGCCTCGGCCACGCGAACCGTATCGGGAGCGACATTCTTCTTCAAGTCCGTATCCGAATCTAGATTAGGCTTCGGCCGTGCGAGCCGCATCTAAACAGCGATAAGGTCTCGGACGCAAGAAGAACCAGACTCGGTCATCCATTCAGAACGCAAAGAAGAAGCGAAGTGCTTTTTATATACATGAAAAACAGAGTACAAAATCGGCCGTACATCTAGCCGCAGTCTTTCAAGAGAAGTCAAAACAGAAACCGGGACAAGCCCCCGTACTAGCCTTCGGTGTTCTCACCATCCACATCAACAGGGCTCTGTCCAGGAGATGGGGAGGGAGAATCATCGACCTGAACGGCCTCGGCAGGAGCGGCATCCGCAGGAGTTGCCTCGTCAGGAACGGCCGCATCGCCTTCCACCGAGGCCGAAGCTCTTTCAGCCTTGAGCTCCTTCCACCAAGACATGAGCTCTTCGCCTTCCTCGTCCGTTGGAAGGACGATGCCGGTCAGGTCCACGGCCGGACACGCCTTTTGGGCAGCGGCCAGCCCTATGCTGAATACGGACGAAACCGCTAACAGCTGGACCTGGATTATCTCCTCGGCATAATCTGGGCCAGCCTTGTAGCTGGCTATGGCTGTGCGAGCAGCCTCTTCGGCCTTAGCCTCCAGATTTAGCCTCAGAGCCGACATCTCCTCGGCATGGCGGCGGCGATCCGAGACCCGCTGGGCGGCCTTGTCCTGGATCTCGGCCTTAAGAGCTTTATTTTCGGCCCGGACCGCCTCCAGCTCCTTCTCGGCCTTCTCCTTCTCCCGCTCGGCCTTCGATTTGGCCTCGGAGGAAGCGTGAGTCACCTCCTTCTGCTCCTCCAGCTTAGCCCGCATCCGGGCATTTGCCTCCAGGAGCCAGTCGACGCTGGCCTCAAAACCGCGTCGCACCGGGGAGCCCTCGCCAGAAGCCGACGGGTCCGATGCCTTCTCGGCGTCCCGGAGTTTTTGATGGATGGCCACCTGACGACGAATCAGGGTGCCACACGTGACCGCGGCCTGCAACCAAAAGCAAACAGAAATTAGCAACCCCAAAACGAGCCAAGGGAAATATTAGACCGAGGTACGTAAAGAAGTTTTTTACCTGGACCGACAGTCGGGCGCTCAGCGACGCCAATTCATTCGCGGACAGCTCCTTCAGCTCATCCTCGGCCGTTGGGAGGGTCAAGCCTCGGAGCAGGCGCAGGCACGTCCGAGGGTCCTCCAGACTCTCGTCCCGATAGATCCCCAGTTCCGGGACCCATAGCTCGCGCTCATGTTCGCGAGATGCCTGCGACCCGGAACCTCCATGGTCTTCTACACCCGCCATCTCGGCCGAAGGAGAATCGCCCCTCGGTGCTTCGGG
This sequence comes from Zantedeschia hybrid cultivar, assembly GCA_030544215.1. Classification (NCBI taxonomy): domain Eukaryota; kingdom Viridiplantae; phylum Streptophyta; class Magnoliopsida; order Alismatales; family Araceae; genus Zantedeschia; species Zantedeschia hybrid cultivar. The sequence goes on from JARZZO010000014.1 coordinate 76,909,666, forward strand.
AGGCGACGAGAGCGGGGCCCTTCGGGCAATGGTTGGCCTCTTCGCTGCCGGGGGAGGTTCTGTTTCACCGGGCTCATCCACCCGGCCTCGCTTCGATAGCCGGCCGCCCCTTCGGACGACCGACTTACCTTTTCTCTCTCGAGAGAGAGCAGCAGCAGCAGCGCGGCCCTCGACGGAAGCCGCTGTCGTTATCGCGGCCCGGACGCTCGGAGCCACGCCTCGTCCGGCCTCTCCCGACGCCTGCGGTCGGGACGATTGAGATCGGCTGGACTGCTGGGCCATCCGGCTGAGGAGACCTCGAATCCCAGACATTGCTGCAAACAGAAGAGAGGGATTAGTAACTTACAAAGCGCAACTCCACGATTCAAGACCGACTTACCCTCGGCCGAAGCCTCAGCACCCACTTCGGTCGGAGGAGCTTCGGTCGGAGGCGCGACCTCAGCAGCTCCTTCAGTCTCCCCCGGGACCTCCTCGGGAGGAAGATAAGGAGAGGCCCGCGGAGGATCCTTCGTCGGATCCGGCCACGCCCCGGCCTGCACGAGCAACTCCGTTTCATTGAAAAGCTCCGCTATATCGTACGGAGCCGAGGCTTCTATGAGACCCACAATATGGAACTGATCGGGGTTAAGAGAAGGCGGATCGGAGAGGCCTTCGGCCAGTGGTTCCCACTAAGTAGGGAAGGGCCACACACTCTTCTCGTTCTCCGGGAGAGAGACCAAGATGAAGTTCCTCTTCCAATCATGAATGGACGAGGGCTTCCCGGAAAAGATACCCCGGCCGAGGCGAGGGACGAAACTGTACCACTCGGATTTCCCCTGCCGCTGTATCTTAAAGAGATAGCGGAAGATGTTAACCGAAGGGGTAACCTCAATGTAGGCAAGCACAGCCAAGAAGGCATAGACTGTACGCCAGGAGTTAGGAAAAAACTGAGACGGGGCGAACCCGTAGAAGCACAAAAGATTAATTACGAAGGTGGATAGGGGAAGGCGAAAACCCGCGCGGAAGCTTTCCTCATAGATGGAAAAGCTACCCGGACGAGGAGAGTTGGCCCTAGTGTTCGTACCGGGCCGATAGGGGGTCATCCACGATGGGAGTTGATAGTAGGAGGCAAGGTACTTGACCCCCTCGTCGTTAAGAGTGCAGGCCGCCTCCGAAGCGGTCTCAGGCCGACGACGGCCGGAGGAGGAAGCCTAGCCCACGGCGAGAACCTCTTCGGTCCCCTCGACACCGGGCGATTCGGCCTCATCCGCCATAAGAGAAGCAAGGGAGTTCGAAGAGAGAGGAGATGACAAGGAGGATTCAGAAGGCTGAGACGAAGAATAACCTTCGGCCGAAGAACTACAATCAGCCGAGGAGGAACTACGGGACATGGATCACGGGGCGGAGAAAGGAAATTGAGGCTTACCCTCAAAGAAAGATCTCCTCGATTGCCCACCGCCTCTCAAGCAATGGAAGCTCCCCCGACAACAACTCCAGGCAATGGAGAGCTCCCGACGACAGACAGCGCGCTCGGAAGCACCTTCAAATGGCTCATTCTTCACCGGAGAAGCAGGAAAGCTCGGATGGTTGCAGGAAAGCGCAGGCGCAGGAAGAAGGGAGCGGAACAGTGCCCTAGAAAGGGTTCCTATTTATAGGCTAAGTTCAAAACATCCCCCGCCGAAATCAATGGCCAAGATCATCTCCCTCGGCGATATTACCTCTCTCAGATACACGCCACGTGCACTGTCCTTCGGCAATGATGACGGCTCGACTCCGGGATCGAGGCAAGATAATCAATGGCCGAAAGCGGTCCGACCCTTCGGCTGATCACTCGGATGTCCGCCACGTGTTCCGATCCGCGTGCCAAGGAAGGAAGATGCGGCAATCCGAGTAAGGCCTCGGGCAGAGAGCCGAAATGACCCACGATCCGCGTGCGGCCAGGATCCTTTTGTGTTTCTAACGGGGCGGCCGGATGCGCGACGCGTGTCCTGTGTTTCCTCACGACGCGACCGTTCTGACGGAGAACTCGACGTCTGTCCCGTCCATTTATCAGGCTTGACATAGGCAGCAGCCTCGTCCCTTCGCGATCAAGGGCGAAGGCAGTCGTCACTACATCCCGAATGAAGACGACTAATGGCCGCTGACCCTCGGCCGACCGAGGGCATTTCCTCTTCATAACAAAGCGGAGAGCCTCGGATAGCGCCTGTTACGTTATTCTCCGAGGAGGATTCAGACTATACTCTTGCCATCTCAAATCTGAGGAAGACAAGAGTGGGGGGCTATGTGATGAGGCAGAATCCGATTCGGCCCATTAAAGTAGGCCCAACGCTGTGATCAGCCCAACAGTCGCAGTAAAAGGCCCCCTAGCAGCCTTCGGCCTGTTAGCGGCCCAGCGGCCCTCGGTCCAATAAGCAGCCCAGTGATCTTCGACCCATCCGCGGCCCAGCAACCTTTGGCCCGTAAGCGGCCCGATAGCCTTCGGCCCACTGGCGGCTCAGCAGCCCCTCGGCCCAGCAGGCTCCAGCCCACTAAGCGGCATCTGGCCCGTCAGTGGCCCCACCCCCTTCGGCCCAATAGCCGTATCCGGCCCACTCCGGTGGGAGGACTAGGCACTATGGCGGTTTACCAATAAACCCAGAACATAATCCTATATCGGCTCCCACCGTTAAGCATCATCTATCCTCCGCTATAAATACACCGCTATTTATTGCCAAATGTATGTCTTCGTGACCCTAAGGACTACAGTCCAAAAAGCATTAAAGCTGCTTCTTCCATCTCTTTGACTTCTGAATCGAATCATCTTCAGAAGCTAACTTAACCGTCGGAGGGGGTTCCTAAGGGCCGAAGCCCGGGACTCCTACTGACTGGTTCTTCTTCTTCTTTCCCTCCTGCAGGGGCTCGGTTTGAATCTTCGCCGACCTTTCCGAGTCGGTCTCAGCCGCCGACCTCGGGCTTCTTCCTCCGGTCTCAACGCCATTCGCTGGCTGGTCCTCCTCGCCCGAAGGTGCCTCGGCTCCGCACCGGCCGCCCTTCGACCGGAGGAACTTCGGCCGCACCTTTCAAAGGCTATCCCACATCCAACCGGGCGACCCTCGGGATCGGATCGTCGGACACGTCTCCGCCTTCACCGCATTCCGGACCCCCATCGGGCCTCTTCTCCGATCCGATCCAGCTTCGGATCCCAACTTCGGATTCCAACTTCGGAATCCGGTCGTGATAGCTTCGGGTACATCAATATCTAAATAAAAAGATACCACGACCTTGGTGATTAAAAGCCCACTTTTTAAGCCTTGTTCTGTAGAAAAATATTTCCTTTTTCTTGTCAGAAGTATTTACAAAAACTCTCTAGTGAAGAGAGCAAAAAATTAGACATTTAAACTAATATATTTTTCTTAATTATATGAGAATTTTTCATACTATTAGCATTATAGCTGTTGGAAATAAAATTGAAACTTGTGACCTCCCTTATAAAAGGAAAGTTGAATGCCATTGAACAATGGCGAAAATATCTCTCTTAATAACACAAAAATAGGGTTGCTGCCGCCCCCTCATATAGCAAGGGGTCACATACGCCAGGCTATTATTAGCTATGACCAATATGTGACACAAGCCAACTTTAAAAGGTACGAGATCGTCTAAACCATTTTGTCTAGATCTTCGTACGTCTTTAGATTCAACAAAAGGTGTTATACTTGACCGGTCCTGTCACTTTGAATGTAAATGACCAATTTGTCCTTCTTTTGTTGAGTTTAAGGACGCATCGAGGTCTAAACAAAATAATGCAGACAGATCTAATTCCACCTATAAAGAGTGTGTGTGCTCTCTCTCTCTAGGATAACTTGTTGAAATAAAAGCTGTGTCCGTAAATTAATGAGAAGTCTTATCTCATGTTATGTCTTAAGAAGAGACGAGCAAAAGTCACTTTTAACTTAATAGGGCTAATCAATGGGGTGGTGGTGGTGGTCAAGCAATGGAGAAGGTGCTGCTGCGTTACAATGCTCCGCGGGCCAGCGCAACGTAGCTCACCATTAAATTATAGGAGACTTGTTGTGATATCCTCACCTTAAAGCACAAGGAGATGTGCGGAGCCCGTGGATTGGGGCGGGGGGGGGGGGGGCACGATTAAACGACCCCTTTCTCAGGATGTTACCCGGACCCTACTTTTCTTTTGGCAAGTTTTTGGAAAACTGACGACATCACTGCATAGTGAGGTAGGTGTTTCAGCTTTAACCAATCATGCGATGGAGTCTCAGTGAGAAAGAGAACAGCGGATGGACGTGGGCGCACTACTCCGGTCATCTCAATGGGGTTACACACTTGCACGTGCAGAATTGGACCCGTTGATCGAGAAGTAGCACTATTTCAATGGTCTCGATAAATTAGAATTCTACAGATCTCAAAGATTCTCACATTAAGCAAAGACAAAATAGTACAGAAAATAACTATGTTATTCTCGTGTATTGTGAGAGAGTATATCGAGTCTACTATTCTTGAGATCTCTCATTTTGATCATTATTAGGTCATTCGTTATATGTGCTTTTTCATAGTGGTTGCACAGATTTTTTTATTTAATGTAAGAATATTTTATTTTAAAATAAGATAACAAATCAACCAAAAAGTTCGAATTACTTTTGTTTTAACGAGAAGAAGATGTTTCAACTAGAATAAGAACTATAGTGCACTGAATTTCAATTTTTTTGCAGAATAAATTATTTAAAATTATTTATTCGGACTAGCGTATACTAAAATAAGGGGCATTTAACTTTGATAGTTATGTGGGATTCATTAATGCCCATTTTGTTTGCAGAATAAGTTGTTACGTGGGGTCTACTGACAGAATAATATATACTAGAATAAAGGTTGTTTCAATTTGATAATTTTGTGGGGTTCGTTGACGAAATAAAAAGAATAAACAATTCTTAGGTCTAAAGTGAGATGACTTTTTCTCCTTATTTTTCGAATATATTATTCTGCATCCGTATAAGTCATTCCGTTTGTCAAAGCAAAATTAAACTTATTTTTTCTTTATTCAATCTTATTCTTCTCCTATTCTCCAATCAAAATGAAAATAACGGAATTTTTAGGTCTATGGTCAAATTGCTTATTCTCCTTATTCTAGTATAAATAATTTTTGACTCTTATTCCCGTAAATTGGAACTCAGATCCTGATGTGGCAGCTTTCCATAGGTTAGGAGTAGTATGCCGTGGTGCAGAGAATCTCATGCAATTGGGGTTAGAGGGAGAGAGATGTAATGATTGACATGGGTCCTCCCGGAGGGTTCCCACCAAGGCAAAGGCGTGCGGGTGGTCCCGCGCCGGTGGTGGTGGTGGTGACTCTCGCTTTCATGGGTGTGGTGTGAGGGAAGCAGAGTAGAAATCCGATATAAAAAATGTAAAAATCTACAGAATTTTTTCCATCGCTAATAACAATTAAATAATTATTTTCCAAGAAAAAAGAAGGGAAAAAGTCCCCTTCTCCTCTCCCCACCCTTCTCCGATATTTGTTTCCCTTTAAAAGAGCTGCAAATCCAAGTCCCAAGTCTCCCCCCTCCTTTTCTTGCAACTTGCAGGGAACCAAACGGGGACCCGGAAAAGAAATCCCCAAAATTTCAGGTATCCCCATTTATTTCTCTCTGCGGGCACGGCGGAAAAGGGGAGAGGAACCGGAGAAGAGGGGAATTAGGAGGAGGAGCTCCCCCAGCACTTCCATCTACCCCCTCCAGAGCTGCTTCCGTCCCCGGGGGGAGCATTTCTTCTCGGATTTTGATTTCCCCCTTTCGCGCAGGTCTCCCCGGGCCTTCCTCTTCGCCCTCCATCGATCTCTTCCGTTTCTCCCTTGTGGCAGGGCTTTTTTCTGTTTAATTTTTTTTTTTTTCTCGCTATTCTTGGCTATTCTTGTTTTTCCGATTGTGGGATGCTGCGGGCTGCGGCTTCCGATTAGGGGTTTCGTAGTGTATTACTCATGCATTTGTTCCCGTCTCGGTGAGCTCAAGATCTTTTTTGTTTTTTTGTTGCTCTTTCCACTTTGGTGGATGTGTGTGTAGTTTTGTTTTTTTTTTTGGGGGGGGGGGGGGAGGGGGTGGGGGGGCGGTTAGCTTCCTGTTGTTGGATCTCTATTTTTCTTCAGGTCCGTGCATGCATGTTTGATCATGACAAGGGTGTTTTTTTGTGTAGGTTTTTCACTGTTGGGCAGCTGATTGAGATGGTTATGCCAGCAGCTTATCTATCCTGTTGAAATCCCCTTTGGTGATGGCTTGATTGTGGGATTCTAGCTTTTTGAGGGTTTGTTGTTTGATTTCTTAAGGCATATCAGCGGTTGCGAGCAGATTTAGTGGGGAGAGCCGTGTTTGGTTTGTCTGCCGTGAGGTCGGTTCTAACCTTTTGATTTCTGGGTCTGTGGGGTTTCCTCCGACTAGGGTTTCTGGAAATCTTGGGATAAACATAACACATCCGGGGGATGGCATCCTTTCCGCCTGTTGGCAAACCCTCGACTTTGTGCCGATAATTGTGGAATCTGGGCAGTTTCCTTGATCGAGAAGATATTGGTTGGATTTTGAGGTCGAAGAAGTTTATTGAGCTTGTCAAATGGAGGCTTCGGCGATGATTTCTGGAGAGCATGATGGCATGATTTTGGTAAAGGGAACACTTTCCGACGAGCTTTCATCCTACTCGGAGATGGAAATGGATGAGAGTGGTAGTGTACTGGACCTTGGCGATGGCAGCGAGTCTCTGAAAGAAGAGAAGGGCGAGGGGAGCAATGTTGTCTTCTCCAGGGAAGCGCCCCTTCTGAACAAGGACCCTGAAATCCACGGGAGATGCAGCTGCAGCACCAAAAAACTTAGGTCGCGTGTGTGTATCTCGGATGAGTCGCAGGTGCGGAAGAAGGACAAGGATAAAGATACGCAGGACAGAAAACTCAGCAGGCAGGATCGGATGGAGCTGGGGCGTATGTTTCAGGGAGCAGTGAGCTCCCATGACTGGGAACTTGCAGAGAGCTTAATTCTGTTGGCAGATCCGCAGACTCTAAATGATGCATTGTGCATCGCCTTGGATTCGATATGGTTTCTGACGACACACCAAGAGTTAGATGGCATAACTGGACTGATCAAGATGATTGTGGCCAATGGTGCTCATGATTTCACAAGGGCAGCACTTAGAACATCTTTTCTTGCCTCTTGTGTCTCTGCATGCCAGAGCAGTACCATGAGTTTAGCGGATACTGTAACTGTCATGGCACAAAGGTAGGGTTGTTTGATGCGCCTTGTTTCTGATTGTTGATTGTGTCTGCAACAAGTATCATCACTTTTCACATTTAATCTTATGGAGAGAAATAAAAGGAATTCTGAAAATAGTTTCACCCATTATTTGTTGAACATTGTGTCCTCTTGATCCTTTCCTTGTATGATTGGATATTTAGTCATGAGTGTTTTTCATACTGATAGTTGATGTTCTGATTCTGCCCATTTACTAGGTTGCATGAACGGCTTCAAGAGTGTAATGGAGATGAGATATTGAAGGCAGAAGCAGGTGCCAAGGTCCAAAAATTCACAGAATGGGCGCTGAAATGTATTGGCTTTCATTCCAGGAGCCAAGAAGGCAGGGATAAAGTCAGTCAAAGCACAAATGTTGAAATTCAACTTCAGCTATCTGCATTTAAAACATTTCTGGATCTTGCTGGAAATCAGCTCACTGGGAGGGACTTTACAGAGGCCTTTGACGCAGCATGCTTCCCTCTCACCCTCTTCTCGAGTTCATTTGATCCAGGTTGGTCATCTGGCATATCAGCAACTGCAATACAGGGTTTGTTGGGAATGTTGGTGGAGGGAGGTGCAGACAATGTTAACCAATGCTTTCTTGAAGCATCACGCTTTGGGAGCACCGAGCTTGTTCGTATTTTACTGCAGGTAATTAGCTGATATTCGTCTTTTTGTTAATGTTCATTTTTTTGTATGTCTGTATGTTTGACATTATATTCTATATGTCAGCACTGAATGGTTTGTTCTAAAAGAAATAGAATGGAACAACCATTTCCCCCTTCTATAAGGAACCCATGCAGTTTTTTTACCTCCATAATTTTGTTGGCGTATTGTTTGATGAGTGATTCAAGCTATGTGACACCAGTGTAAAGAATGCTAACCCCCCCTGCTTTAGTAATTTGTATGGGATGCGATTTCCAGTAAGTTATTGGATAATTCATTCGCTTCCAACTTTCATCCTGGACCTAGCTTCCAGAATTGAAGCATGTTCCTGGTCCCATTTTTTGGAATCTATCAAGTTCTAGAATTAACCATAATCTTGTTGGATAACAGTGATCTGGATGTCAATTTTTGATCCCCAATTGACTTCCTCGAAATGCCTCTCTTATAATCAAAGACCATAAACGGTTACTTATAGCTGGATCTCCAAATTGCACCCATTTGTTGGAACCAATCAAGTGCCAGAAGTAACCACATTTTCGGTAGACGACGGCGATCTGAATGCTGTTTCTTGATCTCCAAACCATACTTCTTCTAAAAATGCATCTCTTGCAGGCCATAGACTGTGTCACTAGTCCTCACATGATCTCCTAACTGCTTCTCTGAAAGAGAGATGCCAAAGTTATTTAGTGGCCTTAAGCTTGTGGTAGTGGCTCCATCAATCTTAGCAGATGGAGTGGACCATCCATGGGATCTGATAACCAAGTATACAATCCTATCTGTACGGATACTCCGACAAGGGAAGAAGAATATAATTTTGCCCAGACAGCTGGATTCCGAAGCGAACACCAGAATATTGCCTCAATAGTCAATGACCCTCCTAGGAGACTTAAAGAGGCAAAAGTACTGGTGAAGAAGTGGCAGATTTTTTGGATAGCAACTCTGGCACCAAAAGAGAGAAAATGAGGTCCTCAACTGTTCAGCTGAGTAATGACTACATGCCAACCTGCCCTGGGGGTGTGGGTTGAATGGTAATGCACCTTATAGTTGTTCACAAGGTTGCGAGCTTGATTCTGCTCATCAACAGTATCATGTGCCTGACAGGGAGGTTCTATGTTAGTGTTGTTCACCTCATCTTGGTAGGCAGGATGGCCTAGGAGGTTTACAAAACCTGTCACTAGAAAGAATAGCATGATGGATATTTGATCTCCTTGTAAGTTCTTACTACTATGCATGTGTCCAAAAAAGGTCTGCTTGAGGTGCAGCAAGGGATCCCCTCTATGCATTTTTCAATGTAAAGTGGGCCATAGCACCAATTACACTCTACCCATTTAAGGGGGAGATAACTTTCATGAGTACATCCAAGGCAAAGTCTAAATGACCCTACCATTGGATATCCCAAAAGCAATAACAGTGTTCTTTTTTCTCTAGAATAACTGCTCTCATGCAGACAAGGATAGTTCTTCCGCATGCAAAGGCATATTGAAAATCAATGGCATAATTATCTAAGCTTTTAAAGTAGGCTTTTTTTAGAAGGTGAAAGGGGAATCATCCTCATGGTTCAGGTTTCTTGTAAAGTAGGCTTTTATATCTGATCAAAGAAATTTTGTGTTTTTTCTCTCATTGCCACTTAGAATCAAAAGGAAGGAAGAATTTCCTTGCAAAGACAATAAAAAATGAGTTCCCATGGAAAAGTTTAATTCATTCAATATTTACATTCTTCAATATCTACATGTGATAGAGGAGTACTTTTGTATTTTGCATGTAACGTATTGTTTGAATCTCATATAGAAAAGGTGGAAAAAATAATGTGCCATGAGAATTGCACCCCTGCAAGTTTATTTGAACTTTTCTTAATGAGTTGTACAACTATTAATTAAAGAGGGAAAGTGAATTTAGGTGTGGAAATTTAATAAGAATGTAAGGATTTGCAGAGAAAAGGTCACAAAATTGTGATTAAACACTTGAAAATGGACATGAGAAAGTGTATCCAATGGAGGCTCCATCCTAGGATACCATCATTCCCTTCTCTGAGCCAAAATTGTAGATATCTCCGCTTCATATCCATTTCTTCTCTCAAACATAAATTCCTCTCTCTGTATTTAGGGAGCCCATAGAAAAGGCTCTAATAATAACGACGACGACAACGATGATGTGTTTCCTATGTCGCCGAATTATCTCAAGTGATATAATGAACATATAGTGCTTGAGAACTAAATGAATCTCAGATAAGATGTACTATATGCAAATAGGCACATGTTGCCGCTATTTTGTTTTATCATCTTGTTCACTCTGTAGACAGTCAAAGTCCTTCACATGACAGATGATTAGTGAACCTTATGGATTCTCAAATCCGCTGCCGCTAGTACCTTCTTTTTTTTTTGGGGGGGGGGGGGGGGTGTTGCTCTCTACCCTAGTGGCAGAGGGTTAAATTCCTATCCCAGGCTACCAGGGATGGATACCTGGTGGCCACCTTCCCAACCCCATGTCAGTGCCTCTACTATCACAACATATTTTACTTAAATCATACGTATGGCCAAATCAGAGTTAGCACATGTTCAATTGCAGTAAAAGTAATGCTATAATTGAAGCGAGGCATCCATGCTTTTAAGATGATTGCTCCAGCCTCCTTTATCTATGGTGTGCTAAAGTGTTTGACAGCAGAGTGAGATTTTTCTATATACCATGTTGCATTATTGTGTGCCTCTACCATCTCAGGCAAGACTGAGAAGATGCATTGCTTTTGATATGTTCTGGAAGGCTGAAGAAGCTATAGTAAACTGGTTGCACTATACTGCTAACAAATTCATACTGTTTGTTAAATGGCTGTGATTATTTGTGGAGGAAGTATTTTAAGCAAGGTCTTCTTGCATGGGCATGGAGAAGGAAATTTAGGTGTGGGAGAAGCAAAAAAGGAAATTCTACTCACTGTTGAGTAGAAATGGATGACTAGAATGGAAATGGAGTAATTTAGTTGTTGTGAGGTGATTGGCACAACATTTTTTTTTTTTAATCCTTAGGTGGACAAACATCTCTTTTTTTTTCAGGGTTGGTTTTTTCCCTTTTTTGGAGGGGGGGATTGGAGAGAGCTGCACTAAAGGGTAAACTTAGTCTTAAACAAATAGTTTTTCATTAATGAAGACAGAAGACTCGATTGAGATGCACTTAACACTCGTATTAGTCTTAAATAGTTTTTTATCGGAAAATGCTGTTTACCGCTTGTTTTCTCATCAACTTAGCTAGAAATGGAATGGAACACAAAACTGAGAAGTCAGGCACTCCCCATCCTTTTTGCTTTGATTTAGATTGCTCCAAGGACCTCACCCATGCCAGTCATGGGCTGATAGCTGCTTTGGACATATGGTTGCTCTGCACATGGCGAAGGCAGGAGGAAGATTGGTGACAGGGTGAGGGAGTCATTCTCAAAAAAAAAAAAAAAAAAAAGGACAGGGTGAGGGAGATATTGATACAGGATGTTGTCTTTGATAGAGTGGAAAACAGGGAATAGGTTGGGACTATATACTATAGAGGAGCGCTACTCACTGGACATGAAGGAGAGAGGGAAAGGTCCATGAGGATTTATTGTGGCCAGGCCTCTTGATGTGGCCTACCCATACCCTGGCATCAGCTGTCAGACTGGGCAATAACTGAGAAAAACTGGGCAATAAATGAGAAAAATGTCTTATGAAAAGAGTGCACTGAAGGGGCAGAAGGCATTATGCATGCAAAATGATCCAATAGGATGGCCTGCCTTGAACACTCCTTAGTTGATGTGTGCTGCCCTATGAAATATGGGCCCAGAACTACCACATTATGGGTGGAATTTCTCCCTATCCAGTGGGGCATGCTAGGTGGGATGCTGCCATTGTGTAACCTGCCGTCTCACTTGCTGATGGTAGTATTTTTCTTCCTAGAACACTGGATGGGATGCTGCCCTGCATGGCTGCTCACTAGGATCATCAAGGCTGTTGATTCTTGATAGAATACAGCCTGGCCATATACCAAGGGCTGGTTCTATTCTAGAACCCCCCTATATATACATATGCCTTACTCTTTGAAGTGTAAATGGTGTTACAGCTGGATAAATACTTTCCAGAGTGAAAGTGGCACTACTTATATGTTCTATCTTCTCTTGTTAACTAATCGGATAGTGACTAGCGACATACCTTCTGCTTCTCTTCGTGTATCTGGTAGGCACCTGTCAAACATTGGAAGTTAGTCTTATTGTTGGAAGAGGAAAGGAACTAAAGTTCTGAGCAACAAGAAAAAAGAGGTGGCAAAAATTGGGAGCAATGCTATTCTTTGGGTAGTAGCATGTAATCATTGTTTGATTGTGGATGGAAGGAATAAGAAAGAGAATTGTATGACTTGGAATGGTAAGTTCTGGGTAGCATAGCCGGATGTGAGTATTTCATTAAGAAGAGTCATAGGTGATCAAAAGGCAGTTCTCAGTCGGTTTAAATTTCAAATTCAGTGAGGATGCTGAGTAAAAGCTATCAGGAATTTTCGGATGCGTTAAGTAACCATTTTTTGTTATTTTAGCTTAAGTGCCTATGAACTAATGTCATGTGATAGGCACAGAACAATTATACATTGTATGGCTTAGAATCTGTAGTAAGTGGTGACTGGGGAGTCTGGGAAATACAATCAGAATATTTCAACTTTGCCAGGGAGCAATACTTGATTTCACCACTTGAGATGTGGCTTTCTGATATAATTTCCTCGAAACCCTCATTTTTTAACCCTGTTGGTGGAATAGTTCATGGCCTCTTCCATACAGTAGGTTCTCTCCTGATGTTGGAAGCTCAGTTGCACTGGGATGGTTGGACCATTGGTCCGGTGGTCCATCCTAACGAACTTTTGGTCATCATTTGTTTGTTTTCTTTGGCTGTTTATGAGGCCTGAATTTTTCTTTATTCTATATTTAAAATGTATGATGATCTGGGTAGATGGCCTGTGGGGTATGAAGTGGAACTCATTTTCAAATGGCAGAGTCTGGGGCAAGCATTTATTTTGGAACTATGCATTGTGCAGAGTGTTTTATTTCAGCAGATTTGGAGCTGAGCACCTAACAAGGAAGACAAATTATTAGATTAGGTAGAGTTATTATGGAAAAATACTAAAAGAATAATCACCTGAATGCTGTTTAGCACATGGAAATATGCTTAACAGTATAGTGCAGATAAATGATATGGGAAATGCTTTTACTGATGTGAGATAGTGTGAATCAAATTAACCACCTCGAAGCATGTACAAGGCATGTATACAACAAGGTAACTTGATAAAACATACATTGGAGTTTTCTTCTTACTGTGTCGCAAGAAGATTGTGAGGATAACTCATATTGTGGCTGTTGGATGATAAGGTTGCCTATTGAGTGAGTGCTGTAGGCAGACAGTCTCTGGGACTTTGGCATATTAGTATTTAGGTACCCAAATGAGATATCTTGATTGCTTTTCCTTCTTTAGTGGCTTCGGAATGATAATGATGTCAAAGTTAAAGTTTCTAAACGTGCACATCTCTTACTGTGTTGCTTAAAATTGACAAGAATTTATTGCTTTTGAAATAGGCCTTCTAGCATGTGGAATAAACTTCTACTGTACTGATTATCAATCTTAGTAGACTTGATTAGTAAAAATGAAGTGGCCATACACCTTAGCTGCTGTTGGTGATTCTCTCTATGGGTATTCATACTTCTAGTGGATCCTATGGAACCATTGGTATGGGGAGGATACAGGGTTGGGGGGAGGGAATGGGTAATTACTTGAGGGATTCCTTAAGGACTTCTGCTTATCCTTTTATTGATGATGGGATGCCTGACTGTTGCAGTGTGGTGGACACTGTTTCCCCTTAGGCTTTGACTTGTCATTTCCAAGTAATATTTAAGCTGATATTTCCTACCTGTTGTGAATTTTGACCACTATCTTAGATTGAGATGAGATTAGTTTGCAACGATGAGGGGTCTGTGAAGCATCTTTTCATTCACTGCTTTGTTACATCTTAGAATGTGGGAGGATATATGTGCGATAGTAGATGAATAATGGTTCCAACTTGCATCCATTGGAAAGCTGATTGAAGAGTGCAGTGGTGGATGCAGGTGGGTGGAGGGGGGCTATGGCCACTCCTAACATTCTGGTACTCTGCACCCTGCAAAAGAGTTTCCAAGTAACCCTGTTTTGCATCTGATTTCCTTAAGATAAGCCCCCAAAATTTGACACTGTTGGATGGATAGGAAGTTTTGAAACATCCTCACTGACGATTACAGAAACCTCCTCTTCAAGGTTTCCTTTTGGGCTTTTATCTTCATCCTGGTTAGTTTGAGCTTTCTAATTAAGAATAAAACTAAATCTTACCCCACTCCTCCCCTAATCTGTTCGTGTTATAGTTACACTTGCTGGAAAAAAAGAAATTTCTGTTTGAGGTTGGCTTTTTTATGTCATAATTTTTATTCTTTAACTCATTTATCTGATGTTACTTTAAGGATTAATGATATTTAATATATTAAAACAATTAATCTATACTCACACCCCCCCCCCCCCCCCCAAAAAAAAAAGAAAAAAGAAAAAAAGAAAGAAACAAAAAAAACCCCAACACACACACACCAAAAAGGAAAACCCTGCATCCACCCTGGAACTGTGGGTGTGGCATCTGTTTTTTTTTGGGGGGGGGGGTGTTGTAAGAAAGTAGTTTGATTCTACTGGCAGGTTGTGGTTCAGGAAAATGCAATACCAACATTCAAATAAAAGGTCCACTGTAGTATAGAAAGATCGGGCTTCATAATGTGTATAAAATTATTTAGATCTTACTGGGAAGCTCTTATGTTTTGTTATCTGGAGGGCAGATTGACTTTGTATGTCTGTGTATGGACAAGCTACTTCATGAAAGAAAAAAGTTTTTTCTTTTTTTTTTTGAGGTAGAAATGGATGCCTTCATCATCATTCTCAGAGCCTTATCACATCTATTTGGGCTCAGCTACATGGATCCTGTCCCTTCATTTTAATCTACCCAATGCCCTCACCAATATTTCATTATCGATTGCAGGTTGTGGCTTGATTAAGGAGCCAGATCGGTAGTGGGTTATGACGCAGTCTGACAGATTGTAGCATATTTTGGGATAAATTTTAAACAATCTGATATGGTGCCGAGTTTGTCTCTAGAAGAGTCTTGACTTGTGTTAAGTTTTTAAAATGTTTGTTTAAGCAGATAGCAAGAAGAAGAGTATGGTGAGAGTTCAGGGTTTAGGTTAACAATGGACATTGTTTTCTGCAAAATTAGAAAACTCAGGAACTTTTATTTGAATGTTGGTATTGCATTTTCCTGAGCCACAACCTGCCAGAGAACATTATCTAAAAATTGAGCAATGTTGAAATCAAACTTCTCGAATTCATGTACTCTGTGTGTGTGTGCGCGCGCGTGCGCGCGCTACTACGGGGTTTGTGGTTGGACTGTACAGTCCTTAATCCCCCATCCCTATGTTAAAAAAATAAAAACAAATCATTAAATTTTAAATATTCAATTAACCCCTTAGAGTTGTTTCCATTCCCTGGGACTTAGTTTTCGTTATCCGATCATGAAATTCAACAATAGTCGCCTGATTGGATGTTACGATTGATTTTCATGATCGAACCGTATAAAATTTTTAAAAAATAAAAAATTAGAAAGTTACACTAATTACCCTTAGGTTGTTCCCACCCCTTGGGGTTTTAAATTTGAACACGAATTAAGGGGTTAAAACCCCGTGCAGTCCAGCTACAAGACCGTACAGTAGCACAGTAGCACTCCTCTCTCTCTCTCTCCACACACACACGTATATTATATATATATATATATATATATATATATATATATATATATATTTGATCATCTAATCATAAGCCATAGTTGTCCGATCGGATGCCACTTTTGATCTTCATGATTGTGATCTAAATTAAAAAAAAAAAAAATTATGTCAATTACCCTATGGTTGTTCCCATCCTCGGGGTTGTAATTTTTGAACACCAATTAAGGATTTGAATATATATATATATATATAAGAAAGGATATAGTGCGCTCGAGGTGCATCTAAGTTAGATGTGGCACTTGAAAACCCACCCTCCCCATGTTTTTTTTTTTAAAAAAAAATTATAAATTTTTAAATATTCAAATATGCCCTTTAGGATATATCCCGGGCTTTAATTTTCACCATCCAATCTTGATGATCAACTAGAGCTGTCCGATCGAGCACATACAAAAAATAAATGTCTAAAAATGCTAGATATATAGTCAAAAAACTAAAAATTCATCATATTAGCCCTTTCGGTTGATACGATCCCTTGGGGGCTTTAGTTTTGATCCTCAAATAATGACACATTTGATTGGATGGTTGCAGTTACGTTTTTCGATCAAACGGTGAAAATTTGAGACCAGAGGGGTGGGAAACAACCTAGATGGGGGTATTTGAATATTTTAAATTTTTTAGTGATTAAAATAATAATAATCATTATTAGTATTATCATTATGAAATCGAGATGGGGGTTTTTGGGGTGGGGCGTGCATCTAAGTTAGATGCCCCTCGGGGCACGTTATATGAAGAGTAGGGAGCTTCATCAAAATTATATTTGGTTTCAACAGTATTAATGAAATACACAGCTTGTTTGTACAGGAAGTTTGGCTTTAAAAAGCACAGTAGCAAGTTGAATTGGTTCGACTGTCTATTTGATCAACTTTTTGTTATTTAAGAATCTGTGCCCTGGGCTTTGCTGACCTTGTGTTTCTCTTCAGATTGCTCAAAGGAATAGCTTGGATGTGGATGTTGACCTTGCCCTGGGCTTTGCTTCCCATTACTGCAAGATTGGCACAATGGAATGCCTGGTTGAGGAGGGCAATGCGATTGCCTTCCTTGGCCCCCTGATGAGAGCAGCCGAGAGAGGCTGCATGCAGGTTGTCCAGTGGTTTGTCAATCGGGGTTGCAGAGATATGGAGTTATGCCTTGCCCTTACGGCTGCTACATCCAGTAGTCAGGTTGAAATTGCTGACTTCCTGCTCCCACATGTTCCACGACATGTCCTTGCAGCTCTCAGCATTGAGATTCTCAAGGCCGCAGGAGAGAGGAGTGGTGGATCCCTTGATGGTGTTGCCTTCCTTCTTTGTTCTGACTTTCTTGGAGACCCTGCTGCAACATATGCCGTTGCGGACAGCATTGCAAAATCAGATGATGAGGCTGTTGCCCCTGAGCTAAAGGCGTTCCTGCAGGAACACTGGTCCGAAGCATCCTTTTCCGAGGGTTTGCGATCTGGGCAAGAGCACTATGTCAATTTTATGAGGATTGTAATGCTCGGTCGGTCACCTATTTGTTTGAGGGACCTTCCAGCCCCACTAAGAACTGCTATTGCATACTTGCCACTGCACAGAGAGTGTGTAGAGGCAGGCGGGCAGCTACTCTCACAGCGGCTGAGAGGTCAGCTTGTGGAGGCCGTGAGAAGGCTTGGCAACCAGCCGGTGGATGAGGGAAGCCATGGAAGAGAGCTGTTGGCAGTTTTGGAACATCACCTCCCCCCTTTCCTAGTCCATGCCCGCTGGAACACCACCCACTAGCTGTTGTTATTTTTCAGCAGAGTGGATCGAGGGATAGCCGTGCTTTCCATTTTTAACCTTTATATCTTGCATATTATCATGCTGTATTGTTCACTCGAACCTAATGTGCTGTAACACTCGAGATTAGGAAACGTGGGGGCTGTATGGCATACGTCTAAGATAGTTGCGAGATGTCTTGATTCTATCCTCAAGGGAAGAGAAGGCCTTTGTAGGCAGAGAACATTGCCTCTCAGCTCATGAGGACATCAGCTGTGGGCAGTAAGTATGTCTATGCAGATCCTCGGTGTCATAAACAGCTCTCATTCTAGTGATGTTATTAAGAGTCCCAGTTGTTCCTATTAAGCTCGAAAAAAGGAGAAAAATATCTACCATTTGCTCGTATGATTTGCATCCTCTGTGCAAAATAGCCCCAATTTTATAATCAAGCTGTCAAAATTCGATGAGAAACAGTGTTATAACATTATTGCAAACGCCCTGTCTGATGCTTTCAATGATGGATGCTTACTCATCTTTGCCGGTCTGCAAAAATGTTGCTAATTTTGTGGGAACTTGAATGATAGTGCATTTGCATGGGCGTGCTAAAAGTGTTGACCTGAGGCGCGGATTTTGGGGGCAGTGCAACGCCACTTAAAAGGTCGTAGCCACTCTTGTGGGCTTGGATATCACCACAAGTGGAATCTTTGGCCTCGTCAACTTCCTTTTTATTTTTGTGGATACAGAGAGGCCACCATTGCTGAGCTTTCAAGTTGCCTCTTGTCAAGTTTTCCACGACGCCCATCTGTAATCAATTACACGAGAGTCAGCGCTCTGGGTGTTGCAAAAAAAGCCAAATGCCATAAACTTTCAAGCTTTGGGCTGCATGCTGGTGCTTTATGATCTACACAATGTCCACTTGTTTGTTCTGGTTAAGGCGTGTATGGCCGCCGCCACATTGAGACATTTTTGGGGCATTTAAATAATCGCAGCACATCTAAAATTATAAGATCATTCGACCAGGGAACGCTACGTCTCAACTTTGCAAGTAGTTTCCGGCTTCTCTTTAATTTTGTATAAAGGAGAGGAAAATTTATTGCAAGCCGGTTAAAGTTGCTTCTTGACAGAGGGTGTGTGTGCGCCCTTCAACTATAAGCAGTTTTTAGCTGTGAAAGATCGTTTAGCCTTGGAAGCTATCATGTGATCGTCTTTTCTTCCAAACCAACCGAGTGGGAGTCTTGGGACGGTTGGCTTCACCCTTTGACCTCCTTATGAGTGGTCAGGTGTTCGAGTTGGTCGGGAGCTTAAAATATTGGGATTTGTCTGAAATTAAACTCTAGTCTCCTGTAAATATGTGTACATTCGTGACCAAGAAAAAGAAGCAGCTCTAGCTCCGTACGAAAAAGCTTGTGGCTCCGTAGTATACACTCTCCCCTTTCACTGGGGTGTGTGTGTGTGTGTGTCTTGATTCAAGTCTCATCTCCTAGGGTTGTGCTAGAGGGAGATTCATCTTAGCAGTTCATGGGATTTATATTTGTGTGCTCTCTGCATGTGGCTGGATATGTTAAGAGAATATTGTACTCTCTATAATGGGACTCTTGAGTTCAGAATAATTGTATGAAGAAGGCAAAACTGTCCCAATTGTGCAGAAGAATTTTCTACTTAGGAGGAATTGATGAGTGCCCATTTGTATGATTTCCGCAATGGAGGTTTTGTAGCAATATTTGACAAAAAAAAGGCTATAATTAGGGAGAGATTGACTGATATGGCAGTCTAATGCTTACCATGTTCTATATTGGAGATGGGAGCTAAACATGACATTGATGATGAAAACTTCAGCAAAACACACTGTTAAAGCTTGTCAAGCACACCTCTACATGATGAATGTTATCTAGTAACTGGTTGCTAACGGTTCTGATTTGATGGATACTTCTACTTATATTGGAGAACCGTGTCGGACACTCGCACGTAATACGATATTTAGACACGTGTCCAACTCTCTACTTCAAGATTTCAAAACAAATATTAGAGATTTCTCAAAATATAGGTCTATATGCCAAGATTTGATATAATTTACTTATATTTTTATAGTTTAAATAAACTTTAATAATTATATTTTATTATATACATATATAACTACATATTAATGAATATATATTCATATATTCTTCGTGTTCGTGTGTTTTATTTTTAAGATATCATCTTCTTCGACACATGTATGCGTGCCGACACTTACATTTGTGTTCGTGTCCTATAGGTCATAGGTTGACGGTGAGCACTCGTCCTTTTATACTCGACCATGTTGGACTTTCATAAGCATCCATTGTGAAGAAGGGTTTGAACTTTCTAATTGTAGTGGCGCTTAAGTTATTATATATAATATTGCGGATGTATCCTCTCTCTTCATCCTCTGATGCAGCTAGAAGGGCCACTTCAAGCATGCTCATACTAGTCTAGGGTTGTGTAGTGGTCCGGCACTCACTGCGGATATTATTCTCCACTCTTTTCTATTCGGAGAGCAGAATAAATATCTTGCCTGAACTCATAAAAAAGTGCATTTCATAGTTGCCAACATACTCTCCGTGCCTCTCTTCCTTTTTCTCGTCGGTCGAAGGCCTATTCCCAACTTAGGCAACGTTTGGCATTGTGCTTTTGTTTTGAAACTTTTTAAAGATCAACTTTCTGGAACAATTTTTGAATGATGATGTCGGCTAGCTTTCTTCTTATTTGGGAAAAAGCGAGTTAAAACAATAGAATAAAATCTTTTTACTTTGTTACCCTAATGAACATGTAAACAATCCTACTTTATAAAGGGTAAAAATGAAGAAGAACATCAAAATCATGCCACATCCTCTCGAAGGGCCATTTTTTCTACTTTCTGGGACAAAGACGCGTACATCGCCCTTGACGGTGTACATCTCTCTCTCTCTCTCTCTCTTCATGTGGAAAAGCAGATGACGGTGTTTTCGAGGACTCTTCTGGTCGTTTGGGAATGGAGATTTCGGTGTCGGGGATTCCAATGATTGGAATCGATGTGGTGCCCAGTTCCAAATGACGCCTTAGACATACCGTAATGCTATTCTCTTGGGTCTGGGTGATCCACACTATCCATCAGCGGACGGACGGCTAGATGTGCGGCAGCCGTCAGATCCTCGATGCATTCTCAATCACTACAAATTCATTGCTTAGCATAAGACAACAACAACTTGTGACAATTATAGGGAGAAATCTGACTTACGCGATAAGATTGGAGGTAATTATGCTATATTATATGTTGATCTTGCTCGCCTAGCTGTGAAATTGGATGAGAAGAACCATCAACATCTAGTCTCCCCTCATATTCATGATCTCAATCATCTAGATATTCGTTTATATGCTACATATGCCAAATGTTTATATCTTTTTAATTATATAATATTACTATCCTATTTATTTTCTTATTTTAAATTATTCAAAAATAATTAATGTCCCTCATAACAAGGTCTAATACTCTTTTTCTTTTACATGCTATTACTTTTTATTTATTTTTGATGATTGTTAAAATCATCTACTACTTGTATGAATTGATCTTCGCACATTCAGGAATTTGACATGGGGTCCAATTTTGGCCCCTTACTTTAACTTCCGGTCCATGTCTTATCTCTTTTACACGATAGATCCAAAGGTCACGTAACATTTAATTTCCAGTCCATAAGCTAACGGTGGGATACCTTCTGTTAACATTACCCCGCCGAAGTGACCATAATGCCCTCCATACAACAAAAGCTAACTTTCACTCTATAAAAATTTGACTTCCAGTCTACACAATCTAAAACATACGAATTTAACCCACATAAATTAACTTCCAGTCCGCACATCATAATGGTAAACCATGTGGACTCGTTGAAAGCCATGAACGGTTCCTGTCCAAGAAATATTGTCTGCAAAAGTCAATTAAATACAGACATAAACATAGATGTTTCCAACCTGCTTAGTTTTGGCTCCGGATCTGTTCACAAGAAAAGAAAAAAAATACCTACTTTCTTTACTATAGTGAACTTCCATGTCCCAAATCACAGTCCTAAAAAAACTTAGAACCCATCCCATAGACAAATTCTGAGGGCACTTGCACAATATATGCTCGTCAGCCATGAGAACAAGCAAATATTATCAGAAGTAGAGGCTATGAAATGCCACTATTTCAACAAATCAGACATAGCTCGAAGGGTGTTCTTTTGCCTGAAGAGGATAGATTATCTTTCAAATCATTTTTTTTTGCTCCCTGCATATGGTGTATTTGCAATGTTAACCCCATCTCCATTTCTCAAAGACGATCTGCCAAAGATCCATATGCTAGTTGGAGGGGGCTGTCGTGAAGATCTGCGGTGAAGATCCACCACCGCCTTCGGTGTTCGTCGCTGTCGCCGTGAAGATACGCCATGGCCTTCAATGGTCGTCGCCGACGTGGAGTTCCGCAGGAGGAAGCATTTGGAGGGGGGCCGCCATGAAGATTCGCCAGTGCCTTCAATGGTTATCACTGCGTGGGGTGATCGTCACTACCTTGTAGCCGTCTTGGAGCCAAATGGCACTTCTGCTCGTCGCCGTTGCCGCACGCTTCTGCTCATTGCCGCCGTGAGGATCTACAACAGAGAGCGTTTGGAGGGGGTCCACAGTAAAGATATGCCAGCAGTCCAGCACCTTCGGTGACAACCGTACGCTTCTGCTCGGTGCTGCTGTGAAGATCTGCTAGTGGTCGTCACCGTGAAGATCCACCACATGTTTCTACTAGGGTTTCGATGCAAGCTTTGGGACCGAATAGGTGACGGGAGGGAGAGGAGGGGCTTCCCTTGAGTCACGGGCGAGCACAGGCGCATGGGTCTCGGGATTGCGCCGGTGGGCTTCAAGCATGGGTATTTTCGGATTTTTTGTCTCCCAAACGGCAGGAAGTAGC
Organism: Zantedeschia hybrid cultivar; assembly: GCA_030544215.1. Classification (NCBI taxonomy): domain Eukaryota; kingdom Viridiplantae; phylum Streptophyta; class Magnoliopsida; order Alismatales; family Araceae; genus Zantedeschia; species Zantedeschia hybrid cultivar. The sequence continues at coordinate 76,932,037 of JARZZO010000014.1, forward strand.
GGAATGGATCTGAAATTTGTAACCTTTTGTCTTTTGGACTTAAAATTATGTTTTTTGGTCAATAGATCGAAAGTCAAATTTGACTATTTTTTTGGATTGTAGATTAAAAAACACTCACACATTTGATATTATCAATATTTTGCCAAGACTTACACATCATTATCTTAATTATTTTTTATTTTTTATTGTTACTTTCTTTCTTCATGATAATTTACAAGAGAAAATAATAAGAAACCCCTGATCACCACTCTCTCTCTTCCCACTGATCATTTACTGCTTATATGATCGATCTTTACCCATTAGATATTATCAATATTTTGCAAAGTCTCACATCAATATCTTAATTATTTTTATTTATTATTATTATTTCCTTTCTTCGTGATAATTTAATACAAGAGAACATAGCGAGAAACCCCGATCACCTCTCTCCCCACTGACTACATATGGTGAATATGTGGGCGTCTTCGTGGAAATTACACGGCACCTTTGTTCAGTCTTTTCCATGGCCGTACTGACTGGTTCGAGGCTTGGGATGCTAATGGCAGAGAAAAAGACCCACCACCCATCTCTGCTCACTTCACCCTCCAAACTGGTCTGCAGTTGCACCAGAACGATCTAAACATGAAAACCGGAACAAAACTGCATCTTAATGCATAAAAATGTACAGTAGAGGAGACGTTATCTTTAGAACCCAAAATTCCAGCAAGCAGGATCGTACCATTTTATGCACGGAAAGCTGGGGAAAGAGAAAGAAACTTATTTAAAAAAAGAAAGCCAACAAAGGAGGCAAAAGTTTGGATCTTGACCACTAGGTGGAGGTGGAAAACGGTGTATGTTACAAGTAAGGGGAGGGGATGTCCCGGACGTCGGAGGGCATCAGCGCCAGCACCAGCAGCACCACTAGTATCCCCACGGGCACCAGCAGCAGCAGGAACGGCGGCGGCGGCAGCGGCGGCAGCACGAGCGGCAGGATCAGCAGCGACGCCGTCAGGCATATGAGCACCAGCAGGGCCTCCGCGCTGAAGTAGCCGCCGCGGGAGCCCCTCCGATTGGGCTGGGGGGGGGCCCTCTTGCCCTCAGCGCTGCCGCCCCACGCCGCGGCCGCCGCGGTGGCGCGCCTCGCTCTGGCTTCCATGACGCAGCAGCAGGCCCACCGATAGAGAAAAGCTTCCGGCGATGGAATCCCCGGTGGCGCGCGGCTCAATGCTCATCCAGATGGCCTCCCGGGCGGTGCGCAAGGCGGCGCCTTTGCGCCGGATTCCTTCCTCCCGCAAGCTGGTTGCGCCTGCTTCACTCGCAGAAACCGGGGACGGAGGAGTTATGATGGAATTTGGATCTCAATCTCCAGAACCCACCGGCAGATCCAGGCGAACGCGCCGCTGCATTGGCCATAAACTGACCTCCACGCCTCCCACCCACCAGAACCCTCCAATCTGCCAACAACGAGATGATGGGGCACCCGACCAATCCAAGAAACGAGGGCCTTGTCGAAGAGACGCCGACGGAATGGCGCAGGAGAACCCGTTTAGCTGCCACAGGAGGATTTACGAAGATAGAAGCCAAAAAGGCCGCACCTGTGCCTCCTTACCTCGCTGCTTCAGGCGGGCAGCACCCTCCTACGCCTCCAATGGGCTCCTACTGCCCTTGATCTTAATACCCAGAAGGGGGGAAAAAAAGGTAAACAAAAAAGAGAGCCAAAAAGATCAAATCTTTCGAAGAGTAGGGGTTGGAGGAGGAGGTGCGAGATCAGCAGCGCAGCTGCACAGACTTTTTTATTTCACAGGGAGAAGGGGTGGGGGCCGGCGGTGGGGGCAGGGCCCTCCAATGGCGCCGAGGACACACCCGCGACGTGGTGGATATGGGGTGCGTGTGGGGTTCTCCTCTCTTTCTCCTTTCCTCTTCAATGGCTTCTTCGGCGGGGTCGCCCTCTGCGCTGGCGCGGATATAAGGAGGATGGGCAGGCAGTGGGGTGTCCTCGTGGGGTGGATACACTGCACCCAGTACGCCGGGTGGGCTCCCCTCGCCATGCTCATGGATGCTTATTAAGGTGCTCCTCTCCTAAGGTTCCCCTCCCCTGGACGCCCCCCCACGTTTTCTTTTGTCCACCCTTGTCTCTTCCATGGGATTACCACCCCGTTGGCGAGCCCTCGTGCCATCCCAAGGCCATGTCGGGGTCCCATGACGCCCATCCCATCTCTTCTTCATCCTCCACTTTGTCCTCTCTCCCTTTCTTCCTAGATGATGATGGAGACCGTGGCGAGCCCTTCCTAAGCCCAAGGGGTACCTGCTTGAGGGGAAGGAGAGAGGAGCGCACCACACTTGGGTTATCAGGAAACGAGATCTTGGAGATTATTCTGGGACTATATGTCTTTTGTTATAATTCACTTTGTTCGTAAAAACTTGGCAGAATAAGGTTTTCGAAGATTATCTTATTCTCGAGATAAGCCAAATTCCAAGCGTCTATGCGTGAAAATTTGCATGTTTCCTCCGAAATATTGTCTCAGTGAAAGTAGGTGTGTAGAGACTCTTTTGAGCCGTTGAACGGGTTAGGCCGATTAGAGGTGTTCGGACAAGTTGATGATTTTTTGTTCAGTTTTCTCGTATGATGTCATTGTGGATGGGTGAAAATTTGTTTGCCTCTCCTAAAATATTGTCTCAGTGAAAATAGACATGTATGGACTCCTTTGAGTCGCTTGATGGGTCAGACCGATTAGATGTGCTTGGACAAATTGATGATTTTTTGTTCAGTTCTCACAAACGGTGTCATAGGGATGTATGAAAATTTGCACGTCTCTCTCGAGATATTGTCTTCAGAATGGAGGTGGGATTTTATCATTTTTCTTAAAAAAAGGACCCTCGCTAAGAAGAGTTGCGCTCTGCTCGTGGGACTAAAGCAACTTGCCGTTTTTATGTTTCTACACCAAATATAAGAGGAATTTGATATTCCGGCTAAAAATTACTTATTTCTATTTTAATTGAATAAGCAATTTCAAAATTTTGATATTATGTTTTAGATTTTGTCCTGTGTGAAATATTCTTTGATCTAGAATAAGTAATTCAGAATAACTAATCTCGTCCCAAACCTATTATGCTACAAAAGCGATGCGTAGAGATGTGGTGAATTTGATAATTTATTATTTTATAAGAAATAACTTGTTTATCTTCATCCTCACACGAATGAGAGCATAAAAACAAATAGAGAAAGAGGTTAGTAAGATCTCATCTTGATTATTAATTCCTCTATTCTTCTTCTAAAGTCACCAGTCGTCCAAGTCCATCCACTGGCGTGTGGCCGTTGATGGGAATTTAGTGGGGTCCTTAGCCCATATTTGATGCAAACGGAAGGGAGCTCTCGCTTGTAATATTCAAGTTGGTCACGAGGAGGGTTGAGGTGGGAATGCCTGCAAATTGCTGGGAGGGAGAGGAATGATTAGGTTTTTTTCTTTTTTTAAAAAAAAAAATCTTGGGAGGATGGTGGCTTGAGATTTTTTACTCTATTTTTGGTACATCATTTGTACCGTACAAAGTAAAAAATCTTAAACATAATCTCCTCTCCGCGATCCTTGATTTGTTTGGGGGGGTGATTGGGCACGCCTTCTCGTACGGAACCTTGAAGGAGCCAGGGAGGCCATGGAAATCCGTATAACAAGTGGGAGTATTTTTATCTTAGTTCTTGGTGTCTTGCATGTAATTAAAGGCAAGAGAAGGACTCGTCACCCTATGGTGTATCATACCCAAGTAAGCAAATGGGATTATCTAGGTTTGGTTTTTTTCGTCGGCTTTGACTCAAAAGAGTAGTCTAATTCTATTTTTAATTCTATCGAAATATTTATTTACACTAGTTATTTCCTTAATTAAAAATTTAACAATGTGATGAGAATCAAAATACAATTAGATTAATCAAAGGAGCGGAAGAAAGGGAGCTAGAGAGAAATTGGATCTAGACGTTCTCATTCTCCAACTTAGATGTACGGAAGTCTTCTATCCATTTACTTGGCACGTTTTGTTAGCAAAAGTTTTTTTTTTTTTTTTGGGAGTTCAAATGTAGACATTCTCAAAAATCTTCCTAAGAGAATTCTTCACACAACTATGAGTTCTGCTTTTGTTAGTTGAGTAATCTAAGCCTAACCGTCTCAACATTAAGAGTAATACTCTCCTCATAAATCTCACTATCTGTGAAGAGCATAGACGTATATAGGGATGTCAATCGGACGGATCAGTTCGTGACCTAGTTCAATCTAGTTCATATTAAAGAAAATTAGGTTGGCCTAAATTATATAAATTGAGTTGAGTTAAATTTAAGTTGACACTAGTTAAATTTGGACTAGGTTGGATTGAAAATCGGTTGACTCAATTTAAGCTATTGATTTTTTTAATAATTCATATAAAAAGTAAAACGCTTCTAACAAATCATTTATAAACATGATCAATCCAACTCAACCCAATCCAATTCAACCCACTCACTATTGAATTTGTACTAAATTTGAGTTAAGTTTGAGTTGAATTTGGGTTAGACTAAAATTAGATTAGACTATTTTGAAATTAAGTTAAACTTAAGTTATCACATAACTCAATCCAGCGCACCCAATTTACACTCTCGGAGATATATACATACGTTTGCAAAACCGAGAAGATAAACTTTTTATTGGCTTCTTGTGAACAAAGACTGTGGCATCTTCTTATTGGTCATAAGAATGCATCCAATCAGATATAATGTACGATACTTTGCACGGGATTCATAACGCCTGGACGACTGAGGGTTGTCGCAGTCTTTTTTTACTAGGAAGATGCCAAATAAACCATTAGGATTAAGATCCACTTGTGATAAGCATAGAGGAGTGATGAGGAAGAGTCATGCATGCGGAAAAGATCTCTTATTATAAAATAAAATTGTTCGGACCTCAATCTTTGAATGGATGCATCTTCTTCTTTTAATTGATGGGGTAATACAAAATTTGACGATTCAATCACATTTTCTTGCAGCATTCTCACTTTTTTTACGAGCTCAACCAATCAAAAAGTGAAGGCGAAAGATAATATTAAATTGGGTCCGGATGATCTCATTACCATAATAAAAATAAATGAACAAACATCACATCAAATTTTTAACTTTTTCTAAAAATTGAAAATTTTAAAAGAAGGCAGTTTATAATTGGCTAGACATTATCTCTTCTTCTGTTGGATCCTAAAAAAGTCAAAAAAAAAGGTGTGGAAATCATCCCTGGCCAAGGGTATCTATTGGTAGAAACAAACGCACCAGAACTCATTCCACAACCTACTTATATAGATGGCAAATTGAAGCTCCCAACACGCAGTTCATGAGTGGCAAGAGGCTGCTACTGCACTTTGAATGGAATGACCAAAAGATGAAACTTTTTGAGTTGCGTATGAATGTGCATGTTTAGATGCATTTTACCGGTTATTGTTCCATCAAGGCAACTGGATTTGCCTGCTTCAAAGATGTTGAAATCTCGACCAGATGAGGAACAAAAGAAGAAGGTGAGCCAAGCCCGGCAGCTGTTAGGAGGAGAAGGTAGTCGAAAAGCGCACTGTGGATGGTGGCAAAAGCACAAAAAAAAAGGGCAGCGATGCACGCATTGCCAAGAATATGAGGTTTTCTCTTTTGATAGCATAGAACTTGTCATAGTGGTGGGAGGCTTAGGGAGGACAGTGATTGATCCATATTCAAATCTCATTGGATTACAACTTTTTTTTCTTCTTCGGAAGATTATGCACCAGATAATTATTCATCTATTCGAAGGGATCGATCTAGAGACTTCTCAATTCTTTGTCGAGGACTCCGACTAGGCGTCCTCGACAAAATAGAAAATCAAATTAAATCAAAGTAGAAAATCAAATTGAACCAAATCAAATTGTAATAGTTTGAAATCGAACTAAATTAAACCGAAATAAGACCTTATAATGAACCACTATAGTTAAATAATTAACTTTAACATTATTTTCTACAAATAATTATTGAAAAAAATTATTTAAAATTTGTTTGGAAGTTTAAGTCTCAAAATTGACTATTATAGTTAAACATCTTATTTTATTAAGGACTCAACGCATTTTTTGTATAAGATGACGATCTAAAAGGTATTATCTAAAAATAATTTAAAATTGTATATATTATAATTTACATAAACTTATACTTAATCTAAGAATTTAATATTTATATTATGCCCTTTTAACATAATTTGATTTATTCGGATTGGTTTGATTTATGAACAAGAAAAATCAAATCAAACCAAATTTCTTAATTCGGTTTGGTTTCAAATCAAATCGAAATTTTCAGAAATTCAAACCAAATCAAATCGAATTGGCCGATTCAGTTTGATTTTTCGATTTGAACTGAATAGTGAACATCTCCCGCTCCGACCGGCTCACCTAGTGGCTTGCCCCTAATATGAGATTAAGTTACTGACTTTTGAATTATTTTGTTGTCTGATATAATTCTGGTGTGGAATAAGATGTCCTCAACTCGAACTTTTAAATCTCCCTAGGTTCATTAACACTCATTGGCACATAGATTAACTACACAGATAATAGGAGAAAAAAATGAGATGGAAAAAAAGAGTTTTTCTTACCCTTAAGTCGATGAACTTTAAGGGCTCTAGGGGGTTCAGGTAATCCAAGTTCAAAGGATCTTAATCAGATATTAATTAGATGTGGATAGGAAAGGCAGAAAGAAAGGTAGGGAGGGCATTTTTGTGAGCATAACGTAACGACTAGTAGGAGACTTGGGTCCTTAGGGCTATCTGGCTTCTCTTTTCTTTTGGTTCAAGTGAAGGCGATAGGGATACCATTACAGCCACAGGAAGCTTCATTTATAAGATCAATTAATTAATCAAATTTATCTTTGACAGATGAAAGGACCAAGGAGCAGGCTGTTTTGTGAAAGAAATGACAAACTCTTGATTTCCACTTTCTGCTTAATTTTCTGGAGCAATGGATTTATTCAAAGGTTTGCCAATTGCCTGTGGAGGATCCCAAAAATACAAAGACTAAACCAAAAATGACGACAAGTACCGAAACCAACTCATCGGGACAAAACACGGACTAATTTCAAGAGCTCACCAAAGTGGTGGTTACAAGCAGCTTGGAAAGTATAAAAGGTTTGTGATAAAAGATCGAATCTATTAAATATACATAAGTGAAGAGGAACTCTCATACGAGGATAGATAACTATGTTTTAATCTTTGAAAATGTAGTATATTTACAAAAAATTCTTCTAATCTAACTATTTATTTACAAGCCCTCACATTTTTTTCTGAATTAGTGCAAGACTCCAAAATATTACAAAATAACCCCTGAAAGTATTACAAAAAAGTCCCTCAAAAGAATTTTTTTATAAGAAAGTTAAGATTGGAAGTTTCTTTGTAAATAGTCGGATTAAGATGAGTCATTTCAAAAGTTTAGAAGGGTTGAAGATCAAAAAAGTCCGCAAAGATATTATGTCAACAAGTAAAAAAAAAAGAAGGTAACGTCACATGCGAGGAAAAATAATTAATTTGAAGGATAATTACTAAGAAAATATGAGTTTGAAAAAGAAAATAGCGAGAGACAATGATTTGTAGACAGTCAGTAGTGATGAAGCATGAGAAAGTGGGGATAATTGTGCCACACATCCTGAGGTGGACATTCTAGTTTGCAAATAGGAGGTTTAGAATTCACATCTAATTCAGTGCGGGTGATGAAACGGTGGAAATTATTGCTTTGGTTAGGAGCATTATAAGCCTCCTTAATAGAGAGAGAGTATACATATTAATTCTTAAATTATTTTTTTAAAAGGAGATTTTTCCACACTATCTTAGGTCCGCTTTCCTCCTGTACAATCCCAGGACCTTTGGTATGCAAAAGAGGCCAAATGACACCAAGGGTCTGTTTGGTAATTTGTAAAACGACAGTTAGGAAAATGTTCTCGGAAAAAGGTGAAACAACTGTTTATTTGGTAATCCTAAAACTCTCGGTCAACAAAAAATTAAATTCATTGACCAGTGCCAATTCTGGATTTTGATCCAGCATGAGAAGCCTGATGCCGTTTTCCACTGGGTGCATTAATATGAACCTGGGAAAATCCAGGCAAAAAATATACGTTAAAATTACATGTTAAAAACTAAGATATATAATTTTATACTTGTACCCTTAGCTTAACCATGTACAATTTTATAAATTATATCATTAACACTTAAAGATGGTACGTAAATTAGACGGAATCTTTTTTTCCAAAATAATTGAAAATATTTTTATAAGTATTAAATGACAAATGTTAGTTTTATTTTTTTAAAAAAATATTTTTAATTAGAATATATTTTACGTAGAACGAAATAGATCCTAAAGTCATGAGATCTTTGAGGAACAGTGAAAATGCTGCGGCTAGAGTTTAGTCTCTACCCATGTTCCATAACCACTTCATAACTCAACCTGAAAGGATCTAGATGAAATGGGATGTTTAACACTATGGAGATTAGGTGTCTGGCTTATTTCTGTACATGCGTCAGTTGGAGCTAATTTGAATGGCCACTCGCATCTGAAATGTGAAATTAGGGCCTTTTTAACCAATATCAAGGTGACGAACTCTACGCATGAACTAAAACAGTGTGTTAACCATTCAATATAGTAATAAGTCGGTTTTGTGGGTAATGTGTGATGAGAGAGAGCTTTTTCCATATGCTAATGGTGATGAAGAAGATGATTCTGCAATTTTTAAATGTTAAAATTAATAGATTAACTACTATTTCGTGATGTTAAAAGGTAACGAATTAACTATTTTGTCAGACGCAAGGCACAACTTTGCCTTTCCAACTGAGTAATACTCGTCACAATGTCTAGCTACAATACAGTTGCAACCACCATCCGATCGGATGGCATGAGGTTGCTGCACCGTTCCACAGGATCATGTAATTGGACAATGATTGTATCTAGGGACACAAATCGTAACGGACTATTCGTTAACTTATAAGTCAATTATAGATAATCTTTTCAAAGATACACATAGTAGATATATACGGTAACAAATATAAATTTTTCTGACCGAATACATGTGATACACTAAAATACGAATGTCCGATTGATTGTTAGCTTATAGAATAGTTAACGGATAATATTTCTAAATTGATAGTTTAACGGATACGGTCATATATCTATTGTAGATCCGCACCGAATCCAACTCATTTACATTCCTAATCGCAACTGCCGAATAATTAGGTATTGCAGTGAGTATCACTCCTAGTTGAGATTTCGGTGCAGGCTCCCACGGATAGGAGGCCATAGACTCAACTGCGATGATAGGCATGGGCTATTACTAAAAAAAATTAAAAAGGTATTTCGGTAGGGCAAAGATTAGTGATGATAAATTTCTCATAGTTACTATTAGATAATGTAAACGAGAAACAACTCCACTGCTTTTTGCACATCTAAATTTGTTCTTAAAAATCTCATGTTTTTTGCACCCCTGAGTTATTCTTAAAGGAAAGCCAACTCTAATATTTTCAACTAGTGAGATTATTTATAATAATATAATAATAAGATAGACAAATCCATACTTAAAATTTTAGGAGAGTTGTTTTTACAGTTATCTCTTAATTTAATACAAAACATAATTTTATGAATTTGATAATATTAAGGTAATATAAATCTTATTTAACTAATTTTTTATTACTTTGAATCTTTGATAATTCACACATTTGTCTAATTCAATCTTTTAAATACTATTTAATTTAACATGAAATGTTCAAAATAATATAAAATATCATAATTCCATAAAATATAAAATATGATACTTTACCGTTTTTATGTTAAACCAAATAACCCTTTAATCAAGCGTTTTGAAAACCAGACCGAACCATCCGGTTAACAGAAAAAAAAAAAACCTGAACCGGTGGCTTTTCCAGTCCGGTTCAACCAAAAGCCATCATCCTCTAAAAAAACCATGGGAATTAACTAAAATCGGCTAATTCAAAGTGAACTACAATATTTTATCTTATAAAACATAATTTAAAACTAGTCAAATTTCAATCCAAAACTATTACTTTACATTAAAATCTACATATAAGAAGGATTGGATGAATTTTGAGATAAACAATAAATATAAATATATGTAATATATATCTGTATATATGTAATATATATATATATATATATATATATATATGTTGAATGTTATTTAATTAAATGAACCGGTCTGATCTAAAAACATTGCTTTAATCAGATAGCTGGGTCTGGGTTGAACACTCCATCGTGTGGGGAGGACGACGACGACCTCTCCACCATGGGTCCCTCCAACCACCTCCTTTTCTGGAGAATGGGTGGTGACGAATGCTCGAGTCTGGACCCTTAGATCTTCCAAGGTGGATGTTGGGTATTCTTCTTCGACTTGTCGCCCTGTTTGGATGAACCTTAAAAAGAAAACACGAATAAGTTTATGGCAAACGTGTTTATCATAAATTTATTTATTAAAAATATATTTTTGTAAATTTATGTTTGATTATTTTATATAAATTTTAGTGAGTTTACGATAAAATTAAAAGCGATTCCAATTTAAAACAACTCTTATTAGTAGGTTTATGAAAAACATATTTATGGGACGGTTTTGGGTTTAACATAAACTCAAGTGAGTTTATAGTAAACTTGTTTTTGTATCATTCAAACTAAAGTTATCATAAAAAATATATTTATCATAAACATAAATGTGTTTATGCTTCCATTCCATCCAAACAGGGCATATAGATATACTATTTTTTTTAATACTAAACTCTTACCTTTGCAAACACAACTTGTCAATTTGACACAGAAAAGTTTTCTTTGAAAGAAAAAGATTGTTAGCACATGCGTAATAAAAAGATTAGTCTATTACGCAACAAAATCTTCTAAACTTCAATTTTGACAGATATCTCGATCTTCGATCTAATGCTTGTTGCACAAAAGAAGATTTGCATCCCCTTATATTCTAGTTTCCGGCAATCTGCGCATCTAAAGTCATAAGTCATTCTATTCCTCGTTGGAATGGGAGGAGAATATTGCAACTTTGCAAGCAGATCTTTTTTTATACGCTGGGGAGGGTAGAGCTTGGAGGACTCACTAAGATATATATATATATATATATATATATAGTAGTCTGGAAGCTTGTGTCAGATCTTTCGGGAAAAAACAAAGGAGCTTGGGAGGTTGTGACAGCAAGAGCTGATGCTCTTAAATCTTCTCGGAAGTCCACGGAATCGGGAGGGTAGAGATTTTAATTGTTCTGTGTGATCCTTATCGTCTGCATATATTCAAACAAGATCCGCGCTGAGCAGGGAGATGCTCCAATATCTTCTACAGACTTCGCCCCAATCTCCACAGCGAAATAGATGCACGAATCTTAGTTTACAAGTAGCAGTTTCATTATTTGGACCTCTAACTCTTTCTGAACCTTACACACATTAGAAGGAAGAGGTTGAATGAGTCATTTGACCTTAAATTGATGAATACACCTCATTACCCCCTCGCCCTTGATGTGTCTAAGATCATACTATTACCGAGAGAAGGAAAATCCAAATGATCTCGTTTCCAATGTCACGTGAGTTACTTGGGACAAGTGAGATATCACTTCTTGTGTTCAAAGAAGTGAGATCCGTTGGTGCCCTCCGTGTGGCTGGAGAAGAATAATTTACACTTTACCCATTGACACTATATCGTCACCTTTTTAAAGACGAGACCTATTTACTCATGGATATATTTTTGAACAATGTTAGCCTCCATTTGGCATTAAAATAAATGAATAGAATAGGAGATCACCTTGAACGTGAGTGCTGAAGTAGTACCTGGTAATTAGAATATTTGGAGGGTAAAATGTGTAAAGTACAGAATGACCGGGTGATTCTTGTTCGGAGTTATTTCTTGAATAAAAAAGGATCACCCTCGAGTAAAGATTTTCTTTGTTCTAATTATCTTTTGTCAAACGAAGAAAAAAAAAAAGTAAATGACAAAGTTGCTGCATTCACAGATATTCTTTCTTAGGTTTATTCGGTTACTGAACAAAGGATTAGGGTCACTCAAAAGTCTTATACACTTTTTTTAATTCTTTCTTAGGTTTATTCGGTTACTGAACAAAGGATTAGGGTCACTCAAAAGTCTTATACACTTTTTTTAATTCTTTACAAAATATATTTTGACTGCGAGTCATTTTACAACCTATGCTGGATGGCTATTGTGAAGTTAAAAAAAAATGAATCAGTTAGATTCGCTCGTGTGATAAAGTAGAAGAAAGTGCTTTGACCAATTAAAAAAAAGGTGGAAGAAAGTGTGGAAGGTTTTCCATTCTATTGGCATTTTCTTAGGTGCTTGTGTTTCCTTAATCACACTCTTTTGTTCAATAAAAGAAATGATTATAGTCATGACACTGGAAAATAGGCAGCTTATTATTTGGAGGAGGATTGGGAACATACAATAAATGATTCACTCAAAAAAGCCCTCAAGTTAAAATTGGCAGGTTATTCTCCTTTCATCTACTACTTTGTCCTCATTATCTTCTGATCATATGATCCGATGGTTGAACAACATTGGCATTACAACTCTTAATTGGGCCAATTACCTGATTGCCAAGCGTGCATTAGAGAAACAGAAAAAAGAGTAATATTTAGTATTGCAGTAAGTTGAGTAATCTTGCATGTAAAATATTATTGGTCCATTTAAATGGTAAGCACATTAGTTGTGCAACTTTTCCACAAGGCCTGACAAGCATTTAGTGTGGGTGCGGATTTTCGGAGGTGATAGATGTATGTGGACGTGAGAAATACTTTGTGAGTATAAAATACTATTTATCACGTCGAAGTATTTGTCATGTTTGAAGAGTATTTGTCATCCCCATGCATTTGTGCATAGATCTTTAGGTATGATAAATATTTTACATGTGTGACAAATACTTCGTAGACATAACAAATGGTATTTGTTACACCCACGAAATATTTATCACGAATGAGAAGTATTTATCATCCCTATAAGTGTGTACGTATTTTTAAACATGACAAATATATTATAGGCATGACAAATACTTTTTAGATGTAACATCTACGAAATATTTATCACAAATGAAAAATATTTATCATATGTACACATGTATACAGATTTTTGAGCATGACAAATATTTGCAGGAGTTGGGAGTTACAAATACTTTATGGACGTAACAAATATATGTTCTTATACATTTGGTACAGCCAAGAACTTACTTCTGGACTAAAATGGAATTGAGCTATTTTGAATTTGAATTAGACCCAAATTATCACGTAACCTAATTTAGCCCGCCCAATCTACATCCCTAATGATGACGACGGGGACGGGGATGGGGCGAGCGATTGCTCGATCTCGGCAATGACGGAGGTGGGCGAAGCGAGCACCACAGTGGCGACGGCGGCAGCATCACCCGAGGCGGTGGCAGGGGAGTAGGCCCGACTGAGGAGGTTGGCGAGGCAATCGATCACGACATCGAAGAAGACGAGATGAGAGCGATGCTGTCAGGAGACGACACGAGGGAAGCACTGCGATGAGGCGTGAGCGCGAAGGTTTTGCACCTGAAAAAGTAAAAGGCGACCTCCCTGTCACTTGTATGTTCATATGCGTTTCAGATAAAAGAAGATGGGTTAGACATTCAGTCAGACATTTCGTCAAACAGTCTGAAAGTTGGAATGTCTAAACGCCTCAGATTTAGTGGTTCAACAAGTCATATCAAACAGGCCCTAACTTTTGATATCTGCATAATCATGAACTGATTAGCAACATAGCATCGCATACAAACCTATGATTAGTGTGTGCATATGAGAGAGAGAGAGAGAGTGAGAATGCCACCCAAAAAAATCTACTTCCAACCTCTTGGACCTGAATTGCTCTTCAGGGCTGAACTAATCAATGCCAAGAAAAGAGCTACACAGCTAACCATCAATTCCATGACTACAACAGGTCCAGTGATCGTCCAGATGCAGACGCTTAATTGTTAAGTGACCTCTGCCCCGTATAAAGGAATCGCCTGTAGACCCGTTCCTTAACGTCAATGGCTAGCGGACAAGACCAGCTTTCGGAAGCCCTTGCCCATGCTCTTCGCCACACAAGCACACGCAAGATGGGAGCAACACAAATAAGTGTCGAAAGCTTTAGGCCACCGGTGGTCCAGTATCATGTGTTGTTTGGGGGCTGTTCATGTGGACAAAGGTTTTTTTTTTCTCTTTTTTTTTTTTTGTGTGCGCGCGCGTGTGCTCTCCAAGAAGAAGAAGAAGGGCTTGACGATGACCGAGGCCTCTCGATCAGTTATTTTCTTGGTGAAATGGACGCTTTCGTATCTTTCTTCATGATTCAGTGAGCCAAGTGCACGTCTTCTTTTCCCTTTTATTGCTCATTTTTAAAGGAGAGTCTTCCAGCGACGACAGTGACGACCATGGGGACCTTGAAGGGGAAGAGGGCGGCGTGTTCACACAGCTGACAGGCCCTCTTTCTTGCCCCGGACGTGATGCAAACGGAGGCAAATCTCGAAAGGAGATGAGCTTTATCCCCTCACTGGAACACTTGCCCTCTAACTGGGGGGTGGGGGCAGAGGTATTCGTCTACTGACTTTTTGAAAAGTAGTTTTGAACGTCTAAACCGACACATATCTCAAAACAAAAGAACTGTGGTGAAATCCAAGAAAGTAGGAGACCTAGAATAAAAGGCCTGAAGAAATGTAAGACTGGATTAGTAAGGTTAACAGTAGTATAGTTGGCTTAGGTTCTGCTTTGTTTGTTGTAGAATATTGTAAAATATTAGAAACTATCACATTTTGAGAAACCTAGGATGCGATATTTATAACGTTTTACGGTATTTTACGTCAAATCAAACAACTCCTTAAAACGGAGATACCCGCTGTTTTCCCATGAAAAAGGTTTAACCAAACATACCTCATGTTTCCAATATTGCAAGTGAAACCACATGGAACCACTCAAACATGGTGGGTTCTCTGCTGCGGGCTGGCAGTGGACAACCTCATTCAGAGAACAAAATTAAACAAGAAAAAAACAAGTATCTTCCCATGAGAGCGGCAGTCACCTAAGTATGAGCCCAGTGGAAGCAGTTAGAATTTTGTGACTTGCTTACCATGGAACTCAAGAAAATTCTGATCTTAGTACCCCATATTGCTACTACCTGCCTGTAGATGATAGTAGAACAGCTCAACAATCAACCCACAGAAAAATCTTGTAAATGGTGAGACACCATATTTACAGGAGCTTCCACTACTGCCAAGAGTCTGTCTAAACTAAAGGCCAACCCAAATAAGAATGAAATGCATTATCAAGCTCGTGTTTAGCATCTGGAAGTAGGGGTCACTGGATCTCAACATAAATCTTAGCAGACTCATGCACCATTAGGAAATTATGGATATATGACGATCAAGCTCGTTTTTCATTTGTTTTGTGTAATGCATCCACAAGGAAGTAGAATAATTAGAGTATCTGCATAAACCTTGCATATACCATATTAAGAATAGTCAAACGGGAGTCTGCAAAGGCAGCTCCGGCCATGGAATGCACTTGTTTATGTAACGCTGCAAAGTTAGAAAGTTCATTATGTTGATACTGGTGGATAATGAAACAGTTGACTATTTGCTCAAGTCAACATGTTAGGTCAGTCAGCCCACTAGTACTCAACTAGATCCAATGTGTTCTTCCATTCAAGAAATGCTACCCGAATCTTAATTGCATACGGTAAAAATATCATAAATGTTTTAACTGTGTATGGCAAAAATATCATGAAAACTCCTTAACTGTATATGGCAAAAAAAAAAATCATGAAAGTCCTAATTGCATACAGCGAAGACGTGATAGCCCTTTGTGGAGCTCATGCATGCAACATGGAGGCTTGCATTAAAGAACCAAATGTCAAGATGACCCCATTCTAGTTTTTTCCTGTAACTGTCAATGGTGCAATTGTCTGGATGCATAGCATAATCTGTTTGTGTAAAAATGATATAGCAATGAACACAATCAACCCTGCATCGTGATGAAGCCAAATTAAATCTGTTTATATCTTAACCTTTATAACAAGCATGACTTTCAGGAGAAAAAAACTTATAACAAGCATAAAACTGTTTTGATGTAACTAACATAAAAACATGTTAATTCTAAGAACAAGACTCTTCTAGTGAATAATAAAGGTCAATATAGGCAATGATTTTAGTGAATAAAAAAGGTCAGCATAGACAACAATTTGCTGTCCACCAAAAATACGAATGCATTAAAAAATGAACCCAGATCCACACAAAAAAGATAATATTTTTTAAGTGATTCTATGAGCAACATGTTGTCATTAATAAGTAGATCAAGTTGGCTATCTTTGTTGGTCGCAGGTCCCCTCTCCCCATTTATTCATTACTCCCTGGATCTTGACCTGTACAAACATAAATTCTTGAGTGCAGGAATGTAAATACATATGCATCATGAAAGAACCTAAGTTAAATGGCCTCAAAACCAAACAACTGGAAACACGTCATCTTCAGATGAAGGCGATAAGAGGGAAAGAAAATAATGTCAAAAGGAAAAGTCGTGAGGAATTTGCTACTATCAAATTTAGGTATCATAAACGCTGTGTTTCTGTAGCTTAACCTGATGTCACTTTGCTAGTGGACCACCTCTGATTGATTACTCAGCCCAGTTCATTGACAGATCACCAAAATGGTGATGTAGACAGTGAGAAATTACAGAAAAAATGAATATCATGAGCACAGCTCATGCTTATTTCCTGCTCCCACCCTTCACGCTGATAGGAAGCTTCCTTCAAACAAAAGTAACATCCACGTCAAAATTCCCTTTGTACCTGTACTTTTACACTAGATCACATCAATCAGAGAACATTTACGCCTAAAGGGTGCTTGCATTGCCAATCTTTGTAGATTTATCAGCATTGAATTTAGATGTTTACATCAGATGGGCAGATTTCATAATCCACCGCCTCTTAAAAACATTATTTTTGGCTAACTTCAAGTGCAGACATCACTGTTCTTTGTTCAAAGGAAACTTCTCAAATTTGCAACAGAGGAATCTACCCTTATTCTCAATAGGCAGAGCTGGACTTCAGAAAATCATGCATCTGCAATGAGATCTTGGATCCTATAAGAAGCTTTGATTCAAGGCTTGAAATCACTAAAAGAGCCTTTAATATCATCATATAACATAGCATGTATATTAACAACCCCCTCAGCCATGGACACAGATAATTCCACCATGTGGGGTAACCCAGACACAAGCTTCCACCCATCACTTTCTAGCAAGTAGTTTACATCCAAAGGAGGTACGGGAAGAATGTTGCTTTGACCTTATCTTGTCAATGGCACTGTCATAGAAGAAATGTGCATCCAGTTACATGAGCAATAGGCTTACCAAATCCTATTGCACTATATTCTAAACAGTCATGAACTAAAGCCTTGATGGTTGTATCATCTTCTGAAGGGTAATCAGAGGAGAAAATCATGAGAGAAAAACTTGAATAAAAGGGAGATTTTGGCTATAGAAAGTCTAAACCATAAAGGGACCAAATTCACACATCTTTACAAGAGACAGCCATAATAATACTAAGATACTCCTTTGTTAGGAAAATATTATGTGGGGAAAAAGAACAGAAAATGATGCAAAACAGAAAAAGGAAATCGTATCTAGATTTGTTCAATACCAAACAGGATCAAGAGAAAAATAACCTCCTTGAGAAGTTTAGAAGGACTATTATGACTTTAATGTAACCTAAAACAACCAGAATTCCAGAAAGGACATCCTGATTTAGACATTGCCTTCCACTATATGGCATATTGTAATCTACTTTTCACCTTTTCCAAATCCGCATCTGTTCTAAAGGTTCAAAAATTTGAACAAAGTTTAACAACATCGATTACCTATGTTTTACGTATATTAAACCCTCTCTCAAGCAAGATATCTTCCAACTGAGAACTTGTTTTTCTGTGATTCTAGGCACATGTAAGCAAAGATGGCACCTGCTAACTTTCAACCACATAGTAAGGTGCACACTCTTCATGTTGTGAGATGAGGATAATAGCTGGCCCATTTTTGCCATAGCCATTGTGGCAGCATGCTTTTCTAAAACCGGAGAGCCAATCCCACCTAACCGAACTTCGATAGAAAGTGAATTAGGATTGATTGATTTTATGACTCACTCCCATACATAACATCAGGCGCATGTCAAGCCACCAAGATCCTTCATCACCTCACTGCTGCACTACAAAGAGCAGATTAGATAATCAAGGCCATTCCAAGTTCATAAGATTTTGTAATTGAGAAAATTATAAACCCATGGGAAGATGAAGTAACAAAGAGTATTTATGAGAAGATGGTGTGAATAGATTTTGACCCTAAAAAGTAATATATCCAGGATATCTTCACGAGCGAACAGGGAATGCCGTTTGCATGGAGAGCAACATAACTCCGCCTCTTTTATCCGTCACAAACATTCATCCTTCATTCTCCAGAAAAGAAAACTATGTATATGAAGCATTCCAGATATCAATAAAAAGATAAAAAGACCAATATGAAAAGAAAAGGTTCACTTTAATGTTGGAATGTATGGCAAAAGTCTTAAAGAAAGAACACCTCTCGCATTTTCTTTTCTTTCTTCATTGACCCATGGCCCATGGGGCTCTGCTTCTTGCCTTGCCAGGGTACCTATCAGACCCAACTCCAAAGACTAGTCGTGTCAATGCACTCATCCTCTGACCAAATGTTGTCTGTCGACATGTAACTCCTGTTGCTGCTGGTCCATGAATGGGATTGGTTCCACAACTCTGCCAATTTTCTTAGCTAGACACCATAGAGGATTGAAAAGGAGGAAAGTATATCTCTTTCCAAAAAAATAATATGTAAGAAGGGTATAGACTTTCAAACGTTAAGCACACTGTTTGGTATTGTGTGGGTAATCACTGTGGAAGAACCTTCCACATTTAGCCATATGCTGTAAGATGTCCCTTCCATAGGGAGCTGTATGCCACTATGGATACTCCTTCTATAGTTGGCCATGCAGCATAACAAGCAAGCTGGATCTAACTAGCCATCTTCTATGTTCCTTGTGCATACAATCCTTTTGATCAAGTGGCTCCATCATGTACAGCTTGTATATAACATATATTGCCTATTGGAGGAATGGGGAGATGCACACATTCACCCTTAAATTCATCCTCACTCTCTTAACTAGTTCTTGTCTTCTTCCTCTTGGCTGCTTCTTCTTGTCACTATCCTTAACTTGGTATCAGAGCCTCCTTCTTGGCTTTGGGACTTCGGGTTCTGAAGGGGAAGTCTCTTCACCACCATCCAGTTTTCTTTATCTAGTTGTGTTTTTTGCATTTGATATAAATCCTTAGTAAGTTGGAAACCTTCTCTTTTGGGTTTATTGTCCGAGTGGATCTTTTTTCTTATATCCCTCCTCCATTTGATTTTTTTCTACATGGTTAAAGTCCTCAATGTTCTTCCAATGCCACAGTTTTGAACTCTTAACCTTTAAAATCTTAATAATCCATATTTCCTCACTACTTAGATAACCTCAGTGCTATCCTTTTCTCAAAGCTTCTTGCTGGCAACAATTCCAACACTTGGGATCATGCCAAGACTATGGCTCTTTCTTCCAAGAATATGTTGTGGACAGATAGCCATATCCCACAACCCGATCTTAATGATGCCCAGTTATCCTCTTGAAAGCATGTTAACCACGTGGTTCTATCTTCAATCCTTAATGCCATTCATTCCAACCTTGAACAAGTGTCATATATAGGGACTCTGCTGCAGCTATTCAAGGATTTACATGATCTCTACTCTCCAAGCAATGTCCCTCACATACCCCAGCTAAAGCAGGCTGTTGTGATGCATCAACAGAACTCTAGTTCAGTAGCATCTTATCTAATGGATACTGAGATAAGCTTTCATATATGTATATCTCTTACATGCCTCTTAGAAGCTATGGATGAAGTTACCAAATATTATCAGCAATGATAACCTATGCAATCTATGGAGGGTCTTCATGACTCCTACTCACAGCTCCATAGTTAAATTCTTCAGCCAAGATGAAATGCAAAGAGGTTTGTCTTTAATATTTATAATTATAATAGAGCTAAGTTATTCACTGCACTAACTTTTGCAGCTACCATAACATGCAAACATAATTTCTGAAATTGCAAACGATGGCCTTGTTGTAATCATTGTGGTGAACTGGTGATCTTACTCATGTGATTAATAAGTGCCACAAGTTACATGGGCACCATGCCAATATCAAGGCCATCAATCCACAGGTTACATTGCCAATGCTAAAAATTTCTCTAGGGAGGTACTTCACATCCAATTGCTAATATTGCTAGCACCTTGCAGTCCTTAACCAACTTTGTGCGTAACATTGCTTGTTTTTTCTACCTTTCCCAATCCACCGCAATCTAGGATCACTCATACTGGTGCGACGTACCATTTTGTCCACTCCTCTTATTTTTCTTCCACTAGTTCTGTTAATCTTTCACGTTCTATCACTTTGTCACTAGCTTTTTTGTGCATGCTTCACTTACCAGCTCTTCAGCCTTAACATTACTTGCATCATGTTCTAGATGTTCCTTCCTTTAAATTTAATCTACTCTTGGTTAGCAAACTAACTCGGACTTTGAACCATTGTAGACTTTTTTTTAGGTCTTGTGGATGAAGACAATAATTGGATTAGGTAGAAAGCATGGTCGCCTTCACTTTTCCTCTTAATCTCCTTCATTTTCTTCATTTTCAACAAATAAATTTGATCTATTGCATTGGCGCCTAAATCATTCCTCTAATGGATGCTTGAATATGTTAGCAAAGGACATTTTGCACATTTCTAATTCTTCCTATTTTTTTACCATTTGCCCTTTGGTTGAGCAACCTCGGCTTCCTTTATCTCATAGTTCTATTACTACGACTGCATCTTTTCAATTGATTACTATGACATTTGGGGCAGACACTCCTTTCCTTCATCATATGGGGCACATTTCTTTCTATCTATTGTTGAGATTGCACTTAATGCACTTGGATATTTTTATTCAATTTAAATGTGAAGTCCAATGCATTCTCAAAAGCCTTTTTGCATATACAATGACTAAACATGCCTTTATTGTGACAACCAAGCAACTCTTAACATTGCTGCCAGTCTAGTTTTTCACAGAAATAAATCATATTGAGCTTGATTGCCATCTCATCCATGAAAATTTTCAAACAGGACTCTTGCTGATAGCTTGTGTTCACACCAGCCAACAACTTGTGGACAACTTTAGCAAGCCACTTGAACATCATCAATCCACAACATTGATTCACCAGTTGAGAGTTCTCGATATTCACTCTCCAACTTGAGGGGTTGGATCTCCATAAATGCACCTTCTACATTTAGGCATATGTAATAGAGTCCCTTCCATAAGGATTCATATGCCACTAAGCTTGATCTAGACTTGCCATTTGTGTACATACTATATTCATTCCTTGTGTATATGATCCCTTTGATCAAGGAGATCCAGCACGCAAATTTTACATATATTACCTATTGGAGGAATGGGAAGATAGACAAGTTCATCCTCAAGATCATCCTCTCGCTTGCCTCCTCCTCCTCGTCTTCTTCCTCTTGGATGCTTGTTGTTTACATTATTTTTTAACTCATCAGCATAAGCCACTAGTAGAATACAATTTTAAGCAGGTAAGAGAAACAAATTACTGAACCCCAACACTTCACCTTTGCTCTCTGGAGTAACAAAATTATCCTAAGGCCCGTTTACTCTAAAAAAATATTGTTAAATGTGTGCTCCTCAATGATCAACAAATTAGATTGACAAATAGATAAACCAGCGGCCACAATTAGCGTAGTTGTAGAACAGCATTACTGGAACTCTGTTGGAGCGGGTATAGTCCTACATCGGTTAAGATGGGCTGTGAGCAGTGCTTATGACCCTAGGCCTTTCAAATCCAACACCTGGATTTTGTGGTTTGTAAGATGGTACCAGAGCAGGTGTCTTGCCCAGCATGACCCTGGCCCCTTCACACTCAACACCTGGGTTTTGTGGTTTGTAAGAGACTTGTAAGCCACCATCACAAAGCTATAGTGCACTCATAGAGGAAGAAAAAGGTAACAGCCAGCAGAATTTTAGGCCTGATGAAGTATCCGCCCAGTTCCCAAACAGCATCAAAACAACAATGATCAAAACAACATGGCACACTCCAACTAGGAGCGCTCAAGATATAAGAACCACCATTCAGAGAATTATGAAAGAACAAACCGACATAAAAAAGCCTGTGCCCTCCAGGTAAATATGCTTTGAAGAAGAGCAACAGATGCGAAATATAGGCTCTACACATCTCACCCAATCCCTAGGATTCGTCCTCCATTCTCCTTTCGGGACGATCAGATTCCGGAGCCGGAACGAAGGCAAACATAAACTGGAACAACCCAAAAAAAAAGAAATCGTGTTGGAAACGTAACATTACGAACTAGAAATTCTTGTTTCTCGGTGCAAAAAGATTGAGATCCGATCGGCAGTGGCTCGAGCATCCAGTGCCGCGGAGATCTGGGAATCTAAATGAACAAAGAACTGAAGAGAAAGAATCTGATCGAGGGCATGAGATGTTACAACCCAAAACAAGTGGAGAGAAGGGATCCAGAAACCCCTGTAGGAGGAACGGAAGGGCCTGTGCAGCAAAGAGGAAGCGGGATGGAGAAAAAGAGGCGCGTTGGGGACAAGAAGTTTGAACGGAAAATTACAAAAAAGGGCACATAGTTTTTCAAAGGGGCTTTGCAATTGCAATAAATTTTCAAGCAAGGGACCCATCGTAGGTACATAACCAATTACACGCGAGCCACCGCATCCTGATTTTTCTTTTCCCCTTTAGTCTGAAAACTTAGGTGGCATTTGATAAAACTTATTTTAAACATCTGAAGTCTAATTGTCCGTCTACTATCTACGTCAAGTTTTAGCGATTTTGAACTAAATAATTTAAGAAAAATAAGCCAACTGACCTTTAGCTTCAATAGTCGGATACAGAGTTCGAATGACACCCAATAAAAAAAAATCTAGAAAATATTTTATCTTTTGTTTTTATTTTTATGCTAATTAAAATGCACATACATATGCATGTAATGCATAGAATATCAATAAAATATAGTTCATTTTTACATAGCAGAACAATATTATTTACTTTTCATTTCATGTTAAAAATAAAGATTAGTATCTTTCTTGAAATTATCACTACAATTGAAAAGTTTTAGATTGAATAATTCTAACGCAAAGTATAAGATTCCGACTACTAACTTGCAATTAAATTGTAGAAGATTCAAACTATACTAAATTTCAAGTAAATTATTTTATTTATTTATTTAATAATAATATTAAAAATAATATTTGATGAAACATATAATTATTACTTAGATAAGCCCCATTTCGACTTATCAATGTTTTCAGCTATTAAATGAGTTTAAAGATAACATGAAGGGATTTACTTATTGGAAAAAAAAATCAAATCATGAGAAGCAAGATTATATCATGAGTGTTGTCCGTGAAGCCTCCATATCATTTGAAGCGAAAATATGTCATTATATCTTTTGTTGTTTCTTCCATAGTTATTTATTTCTTATAAGAGGCTTACTCTTTACATGCATAAATGTTACAGGAAAAGCCATTTGGGAATACAAATAAACCGTAAAGGAAGGTGAAGATTAACATCTTTTTGCATCTCAATTAGAAGAGCATTTTGCATTTGTGTACAAACATTTCAAAAAAGAGCAAGATGTTTTGGACTAAAATCTCATAAAATGTATCAAAAATCCAAAAAATGATTTTTCCTTTTTTCTAATTTTGTCCAATACCCCAACTCCCAAGTTGGTTTGTACAAAACAATGATTATAGAAAGTCAGTAGACAATTAAACGCAACCCTTATTTGTAGAAAAAACAATGATAATGAGATCCATCAAGTTGGTTGCAATTAAATAATTTGTTTGAAAGCATGCCAAGAACAATTACTATATGTAATGTAGTTCACTTACCTCAACATGCCCCTTACAAGTTAAAAGAATTGCTTTTCAAACTCAAAACAATACTACCAACAATTTTTACCACGATGCACCTTTTAAGGACCTTTGTGATCAATGCCATGGTGTGTTCACTTTTAACGATGCATGCATGGTTTAAAACATTCATTAATAGCAATTTGTGGTGTAAAGCTCTTATTAAAAAACACAACTATTAGTACTCCTTGTTCACTCACAATTGTTGACTTTTCTCCTTAGAGTTGAAAGAAGGACTTGAGATCCTGTAGGGGATATGCTCACTCCTGTTACACTCTTTCCTCTTCTATTTCTCATTTTTAAACTCAATTCAAAAGTACTAGTAATAATAGGGGAAAGAGCAACACCAAAAGTCGTGTTATGCAATTTGGTCTATATAGAGAAAGAGATGTAACTTAAAGTACACATTCTACGAAGTATTTGGTAACAAATAGACTATTTGAATATTATAAATAATAATTATAAGAAATGCTTAGGATCAAGTTGGAATGATCAAAATAAAGGCCGATGGACTTCCTTATAAAGATGCCCATAGGCCGACTGTAAAATTAAGTCCAGTCATGTAATGTCTCACCTTCACCCATCTACTATATACATGGGTTGAGCTTTGACTTCAATAGGCCCAGCCCATAGGCCCAGCCCATAGGCCCACTTAATGTGTTGGCAACTCACTATATTCCATCACTTTCTAGTCACCATTGCATGCAAAAGATTCTTCTCCCAAATTTAAACACATAAAATCCTTCCTATGTTCTCCCAGATCCCACGTGGTTGTTGGCCATTGATGGGTCTTCATAAGGTAACGCTTGTCCTATCATTTGTTGTATCTTGTAACGCTAGCCATTAATAACTTTTTATTATGTAACGCTTGCCCGTCATTACTGTAACGTGAACTTCCTCCCTTTCCCAAAATAAGAGGGCGAGAAAGAGGAGAGAGAACAAGAAGCAGAGGGAAAATAAGCGGAGCAAAGAAGCGCAAGGTATCTCTCATGGAACCCCTCATTTTTCTTTTTATCTAATCATTTTCTTTGTTCTCCTATTACCAACATCCTATTCACCATCATTTCTATAGCTTCTGTTCAGGTTCAATTCATTTCATAGAGGTGTTTTCATGATAGAGTGCATTGTTCTTATTTCACTCTTCTAAGCTTTTTTTTTTTTTTTTCCTAATTTGAAGAGGATCAATCTTTAAGATTTGACAACTCCACTTGTGTAGAGAAAGGCACTATCTTTACTACAGAGAATGGAGCACAAACATAAGAGAGTTGGAATGGAAAGGTGAAAAAGTTCGATCCAACATTGTGATTTTTTTCCTGTAATTCTATTTGCAACTCTTCTTATTGATTTGCTTTGTGAAGTGGTATTCTGCCTTCAAGATTATTTATGTCGATGGCTTTAATAAAAGCTAAGCATGATTTAAGATGCATAATGCTATTTTTAGCAATCTTAGAAATTTAAATAGATTCTTCTTTTCTCTTCTTACTTATATAAATTCCAAAAAAGCAAAATTCACGATCAAACTTTCACTTATCAATTATTATTTTTTCCTATCAAAATGTAATTGATTGAGAAGTCAAAGTTGTATCTTCCCATCCAATATGACCATTTGAAAGAGGGAACATGATTATCATTCGTTATTTTGTATCGAAAGTCATATTTGTAAAATCATTTTCTTACTTCCATCTTGTCCTCCCTTTGTGTCCTTATGCGCCCCCAAACACATGAGAAGGAGGAGATGATAGGGTACAACTCCATCATTTTAAGGTCAAATGATCCATTCACCCTCTCCTCATGTGTTAAGGGGTGCACCAGGTAGGGGGGCGATCCAGAGGGTCCCATTTCCATTTTACCCATCCTAATATTCATCATGTCCCAATGTTAAATGATGCAATCTATAATAGGAGGTTGAGCTTTTCTCATACATTTATAATATGTAAAAGTTACTATGTTAAATATCTTCACCGCATAGAACAAATTTATGTGACGGATATTTTGTGTAGTTATTATTTATTCATGCGTTTCTTTCTCTCATCTTTGTACGTACACAAATAGACCTCTGTTATGAAATTATTTTTTGTACAATTACTATTTATTCCCATCTCCTCTCTCTCTCTTTCTCTCATGTGCACACACATCAACTCCAAGATGCACAAAATCTTTTGTGTCTAATCCTTATTTTTTTCTCTCATTTCCTTTTCTTCCCCATTTTTTATTTTTTTGGGTGTTTCATTGTTTGGGACATGGTCTTGGAATTTAAATTCCAAATGTGACTAGAGTTATTTTATTTTCTCTTGGTATTGTTATTTAATAATATCATTATTTCATATTAAAAGATATCATGTATCATTTCATGTTTGTAAAACATTTGGGATAAGGTGGAAATCCTATAAATGAGACTATCTAATGTAATTTCTATTATAACATCACATCAAACTTTAATTACAAAAAATATATAATTTGATGAACACAAGCAACTTTAAAAGCTAAATTTAGTTAAACTTGTATTTACAACATTTACAAACTTTTGTATCATATTTTCTTTTCTCTCTGTGGTGCATTTGCAGGGGTATTTTAACTAGTTATCATAATACAATAATGTTATTGAGAATGCCTCCATCGGACAACTTAAAAGATTTTCATCTCATATGTGGTGAGAAGAGGGGAAAATATTACTTTTGTTTGGAATTAGAGATATATATTGGACAATTTAACCATATAAAATGCAAGATTTAACCAAATGAAAAAGTCACCTTTCTTGCAAGTTCTCATCAATTTCTTCTTTCAGAATTCAAGAGGATGTAGAAGAAAGAAGATAAAATCATTGTGGCAAAAAAGGGATGTAATTTGGATAAACTTATTTTATTTTGAATCAACCATGATCCTATTTGTATTTGGATTGAGACTAATTTTAAGTTGTGGGATGGGTTTAGTTGACCTTCTCTTTGACATTCTATACTCTTTCATTAGTGAGTCTATAGAAGCTAATGCCATTAACAATGAACTGGCATATGGAGCAGCTCACCTATGTACTTGGCTGAGTATAAGGACCCATTCAAAATCAAAATAATTTAAATAGGGATAAGAATAAGTCATCCTACATATAAGTTATTCTTGTGCTTAATCTCATGTATACTTGCTATAGTCAAAGACATAGCATGAGATTTAATTAATTCATTATTTGGTATGAAAAAAGAAAAAGATGAGGTTAATGCATTGGTTACCATTTTATCTGACTTAATTTAAGTTAGAAAGAATGTCGTTTGGTAGTGTCCGAACAAGTATGATGCAAAAGATGGTGAAAAGTGGAGTCCAAAGGTTTACTTGTTTGCAATGTAATGCATGAGGAAGAGGGGAGAAAAGGGTTATATTAGATGAGAAGGTCGTGCCAATTAGGGTTGTTCATTGATATTAGATGAGAATGTCATACCAATTAATGTCTTTAAAGGACAAAAGAGAAGAAGATGACGAAGCTAGGGATGAAATCAACAAGTGACTAGAGAGGGCATCCCTCCTCTCCCCCCATTTCTACAATCCTATAAAGATCTTAGTGTCATACATTTATAAAATTTATTATCTATGTATAACTTTTTTTTTAACTTGTCCCCCCATTGGAAATAGTGATCTTGTACTTGCAACTGCTTCCCCTCCCTTCTTCCCTATATATATATATATATATATATATATATATGTATGGGCCTACCACTAGGCGATGGTGTCACAACGCTACTTAAGAGAAGGGTCACCAAAGAGAGGAATGTCAAAACATAGTATGGAAAGGTTGCCAAAGAGGAGAGTGCCACCAAATCTAGGGTCATGTGTAGAAGATTATAAGGGTGACTATGGGAGAACAATAAAGAAAAAGGTGAAGACATAAGGATTTATTTTGAGGAAGGAATGTTGAAAGCTAGGAGGACCTCTAGAGATATACATCAATGCGAAGAAAGAGAATCACTGAAGAAGAGAACATCGTTGTATAGGATTTTGCATAGTAGAGAGAGAACACCAGGGTTAGAATAGAGGAGGTGAGGGGTGCTTGTAATTGAAATATCTCTAGACCTAATCCTAAAATTGGAGATAATATATGCAAATCCGCCTTGTTAACCCTACTTTTTAGGCATATAACCCCAAAAATGGATGGTGTATCTATATAGGTGCAATTCGATATCAAAATGAGGATACAAAATGTATACTTTCACATATATGGTTGGTGACAAAATATCTCTTTATACTAGGTACTATCATTGAAATGCCCACAAACTATCTCCATAACCATGCAAAAATTTATGCTTTCTGGGATAGGATCCTCTTGATTTCAAATTTCGTATTTTGTAGATTTATTTTCACACTATCTATTATACTTTCTCATGTAAATTTCAATTCGTTCTCACCTCTAATGAGTATTTTTTTTTATATGCACTTAATAGTAAAATGATCATAACTTCATGCACGAGTGTTAGAAACCTCTTTCGCAACTAACACTCAAACCTCAATAATACCATTTATGGCTTTAGACCATGAAACATCATTTCAAATTTCAAGGCTTTTTGCTTATTTAGAATTGCGAACCCCACCCCATAATGTACGGCGCACAATATGGAACTCTTTCTCTCTCATCCTACCCATGCATCAACTCTGTCTTTGGAACCACCCACTCACCCATGAACTCTTGGACTCTCTCTCTCACACACATCAACTCTCTCCCTCCTCCAACCACACTCCTCTCTCTCATCTCCTCCCCAAGTAGTAACGATTTCTCTATCTCCTATACTTGCCACATGTCAATATAAGAGAGATAATTATCTTAACTTATTAATCACACCAATATTGTGTTGATTCCCAAATTAAAGTTTGCTATTGGATTGGCTAATATTAGACCAATCAGTATCTCAAATGTTGTTTATAAGATTTGTGCTAAAATCTTGGCCTCTAGACTCAAATGCATCCTCAAGTGCCTTATATCATCTAACCAATATGCATTTGTGCCTCATAAACTGTCACTAGATAACATCTTGATAAATCAGGAGCTTGTGAAAAGGGAAGCATGGTGTCCTTGCTATGAAAGTGGACATTTCAAAGCTTATAATAAACTAAATGGCCGTTTATCTTAACTGCTTTGAGCAAATTTGGTTTATCTAATCATATGATCAATTTGTTGATGATGTGTGTCTCTACTACTACAATCCCTATTGTTACCAATGGTGAAATTGTTGGTTTCATTGTTCCTTCGTGAGGCCAAAGACATGGATGTCCTTTATCCCCCTATATTTATATTCCCTATTCAGAGATGCTCACTCAACTCATCAATATTAATGTTGTTCAAGGAAGACTATAGGGCTTTAAGGTGAATAGGTATGTCCCAACTATTTCTCATTTTTTGTACATTGATGATACTGTATTGTTTAGAAAAACATTAAAGAGGAAATGCAAAAACTCTTCAAGGGTCTTGATGTTTATGGGAGATGGTCCGGTCAAAGAATCAATAGATCCAAATTTAGAATTGTATTAAGTGCTAATACTCCTCCTTCTATTTGAAATTATCTTTGTGATAAGTTTGATGTCCCACCTATATCAAAGAAGGAAATGTATCTGAGTGTCCCTTTTTGTCCGAATAGAGGTAGAGTGGATCAATTCTCTTACCTTGCACAAAAGATGCATGCTTGGTTAACCCATTGGAAAGCTCACACCCTCTCTGTTGCAGACAAGGTCACATTGATCAACTCTATCCTTGTCTCGATTCCAATTCATGTCATGGCCATGGGATTTCTCCCTAAGTTTGCTATCAACAAGTTGAATCAAATTTTCTACTCATTCTTATATAGGGATAGGGATAATCATAGAAGAATCCATTTCTGCAACTAGAAAGATTAAAAGCATTTGTCCCTTGGCAGATTAGGAATCATGGACTTGTAGCTCACAACAAGGCCTCCATATTGAAACTCGTCTAGAAGTTCATGCATGAACAACACTCCGTATGGGCTGCTATTATCAGAGCTAAGTACCTCAAGACTCATTCCTTATGGGATACCCCATCTAAGAATGGTTGTTCTACTACATGATTAGCCATGATTCAAATGAGAGGGTTCATGTCAGAATTCTGTTTCAAGTAGGGCTACAAATGGGTAAGAGCCGATCGGGGGATATCCTCATCCACATGCGATCCGTTGCAGACCAGGGCCATCATGATCTATATGCGACCCATTTTGCCGTGGATTGGATTGGGTGCGGTTTGGCGTAGGTTCTACCGTGGGTCATATAGTATTAAAAATTAATACTTTGATGACTAAAATATATATGTAATAACATACATATATTATATCTAACTTATCTTTTTTTTTTTTTAACAAAAGACCTTATTATACACATACATATTAAAATCTTAGATATTTAGTTAACACACACTAAAATGTTTTTTCTTATTAATAGTATAAAGTAATTAGAAAGTTACAACTAGCCTACTTCATTCTAAATTTATAACCAATTCACATTCATCCCAAATAAACTATTTGGTACATCAATGGAACATAGATCAAGTGGCTCTCATGATATTGAATATAATGTTAAATAAGTTAATTCTAATTTCTTTGTAACATACGGATCGGAGCAGATATCCATAGATATCTTCAAATTTGTAATTGAAATATCCAATTCAATTCATAAGGGCTTGCAGATGGGAGCAGATCAGGGTGGCTTAATCTGAACTCAATCCATAACCGATCCATGAAAGGATCGTGTGAAGACTTTTAATCTGCACACTAGTCCGATCCATAATTTTGCGGATTTAATTGAGTTTTAGGGATCGGAGGCGGATTGGGTTGCGGATTAACTCGATCCACTTGCAGCCCTAATTTCAAGTCTATCCAAGATGACCTTAACATTGATGTTTGCAAGGATCAGTAGATCCCTAATCACATTGGTTCTCCCCAGATTAACCAGCAATTCCAAGGTCCTCCTAAAAGGGGTGTTTCGGTTGATTGAGAATAAGGCCTGGAATGTAAGCCTAATCCATACTCTTTTCTCTGATGAGATTGCCAATGATATCTATCTTATTGAGCTACCTCAAATTATTGATGGTGTTGGGGATATTTTTGTCTGACTTTTTGTTAAAGATGGTAAATTCCTTACAAAATCAGCATATAGGCTACTTGCCAATCTCTCTGCAGGAACATCTACTTCGTTTCTTGACCCTCTTTTAAAGGTGATATAGGGTTCCAAGATCCAGCATATTTTTCCCCAAAGGTTATTCAATTTTCTTGAAAATGTCTTTCCAATGCAACTCCTATTTCAAAGGTTTTGTCTCGAAGAATACCCAGGGTTAGGCCAACTATGTTTTCAATACCCATAATATGTGGACCACATGCTTTTCCATTGTAATATGACAACATGGTTTGGATGGCCTCCCCTCTTAATTATAGTGCTAATCAGGATCTTAAAGCTTACCTTGTAGAATTCTTCAATGGACCAAACCCCTTTTACCCAGGGGTAACAAGGACATAGCAATACTCTCTCTTTGCTTCCCCTTTGCCTAACAAATTTGGAAGGCTAGATGTAAGAAAATGATGGAAGGGAAGTCTTCCAATCCAGTGGTGATGGTTAGAAATGCAATGTCTGAGTTTGAGTTATGGAATTCTAATGTGAGGACCATGTCCAAGTGTGATCATGCGTCTGTTATTTGTTGTCACTGTGGAAGGCAATGCTCAAGTCCTCATCAACTCTGTTCTTAAACCTCGGGCTCCCCCCCCATGGAAAATTAGAAATATTATTGATCACTGTACTTCTCTGTTATGTAATCGGAATATCCGGTGGAACTTCACTCTTAAGGGGGCGTTTTTCATTCTTAATATTTATTCGAAAAGTAAAGAATCACGGGAATTATTTTTCGGATAGTAAAAATTACGAAAAATATTTTCCTGTAAAATAAAAATACATGTCTGAAAATCTCATGAAAAAGTATAAAATATGAAGAAAATGCGACGTGAGAGGTAGAAAAAGAGAGTGATAAATATTTTCCCTAGAAATATTTCTTCGTGAGAAAGAGTGGAGAAACAGATCCCGGGAAAAAAAAGAATCGAGAATATAAAAAATATTTTACCAACTAATTTTTACTAGCATTTAGAAAATATATAAAATTTAATTAAAAAAATATTTTCCTGAAAAATTTTAACCAACACAAACACTCCCTAAATCTGGCAACACAAACTGGCTCACGCCCTTGCAAGTTTGCTTTATCCCAATCGTTTACTGCGCATCCTGGGACTCTCTTCTCTCCCGGACCCTGTGTTATCCGTTCTCCAGTTCTCCTTGATGACGTAACTGACGTTATTACTGTTTGAAATGATATGCTTTTAAAGCTAAAAAAAATAATATTAGATAGAATATAATAGGTAGTTTAACCTAGCCATTAACCATAAGCAACCTAGCAAAACCGGGTTCCGTCGTTTAAGATGCCCCCGCTTGCGGTCACGGAACTCTGTCACCACTCTCTTGGTTTACCTCACTCAAAACTCAGAAGCAACGTGTTGCGTGGCCGGCCATCCACGAAGAAGCAAAGCAGGTGTAGCGCTGGGCGAGTGACCGATCCCCCGAACCGGTCGGGTCCTCCTTCGCGGACTACAGAGCGGCGACACGGCGGTGAGGAGATCGGTCGCTTCTCTCCGTCGCAACTCACAACTCGCCTTCTGCGCCGTCGAACGCGGGGGAAGGGGAGGCGGGAAGGAAGGGGCAGCCGGGCGAGGCCAGAGCCGGAGGAGGAGGAGGAGCTGCAACCGCGAGAGGAGGAGAGGCTTCTCACCTTCTTCGTCTCTCTCCTGGGGGTCTCGTCCTTCTTCCGCGGGCGCCAGCGAGATGCTGGAGGACGCCGCAGAGAATGTTAAGCGATACGCTCCGCCGCCTCAAAGGCAAACCTCCCCGAGCTCTCCCTCTCCCCCGTCCTCTTCTCCCCCCCCTGCGCCCGTGTGGTTCGTCCTCTGAGTGGATCGCGCGATTCGTGGCCGTTTGCCTCCAGCTGGTGATTTGGGATCATCTGTCTGCGCGCTTGGTTGCTGCATAGCTGATTTCCAAGGGTTTTGTTGTTCTTTGATGCTTGGATTGTTAGAATTCGCAACTTTCTGTGGAGTTCTTGGGATTTTGTGTTGTGCTATTCGTTCGGGCGATGATGTTTCTGCATGTAATGTAAACTTTTCTGCTTCTGATGGTTTTGTACGATTTTGTTCACAGGAACCGCGTACTCAACCGGCGGAAGTCTGGAGGTGAGTTGCCATCTGTTATATCTTGCGTTCTTGTCTCTATATATTAGGCAATTGTTTTGTGTAGTTTTATCTGTGGAACTCGAAAGCTTTTCGATTACTTGTTGAGAGTGCTCGTGGATCTTTTCTTTTTATTTTGTTGTGGGGTGGGGGGTGGATTTGAAATCAGCATGGTGCTTTGAAATGAAGACCATTCTGTCTCCACATTGGGCCTGGGTTTTTATGAGATTCCTTTTTTTCTTTTTAAATTACAAGCACTAGTTCACAGTGCGGTTTTATTGTCCACTTTACCTATTTCAAACGTCAGTGATGCATTTGTGGATCAATTAACAGTCTGGAGAGCAAATAAATTTCTGGTGTCCAATGCCATAAAGATAAAAATCTTGTGTCCCAGCTTATCATGTCACAGTTTTTTCCGGTCTACTATCTGAATGTCCGCTCTGAAGCTTGTTTAGGATAGCAGCCATTGGTTCTCTCTCTTACCTGCTAATTAAGGGAATTTTTCTATGCTTTTATATAATAACATGTTAGTACTATTGTCTTTTCCGAAGAACAAATTATAGGCTATGATCGTTCAAGCCTTTGATTCATCTGAATTCCATGTGTTTTCCATGTCTGTAAACTGTGGCAAAATTTACAAAAAAGTAAAAGATGACTTCTTTTGCTTTTAGACATTTCTGTCTTACATTGTCTATGTTTTATGATTGGCATGTTATTGGTTGTAATTACAATCTGGATTTGCAAAGATATCTGTGCTCAGGTCATATTTTGTGTTTTTCCATACAATATCTAATTGTTGTTCTTCATCACCAGATCGATTCGAAAAAATAAATTATGCACATGGGAATGATGGAGAGAAGAATCTGCCTCATGCAAGAACTTTTTCAGTTATAGATAATGGGGAGGTCGGAAACAACAAGAATCAAAATGAAAATTCTCATTGCGGAATGATTCCACTAAACGGATGCTCTAACAGTGAGGCTGCTCAACTTCTGCAGGAGCGTAAGTCCACTGCTTTGCATGTTGCAGAACTGTTTTCTGCTTGGAGTCATGTCTGTTCTTATGTCCTGAGCAGTCTACTAGTTTGCAAGTTTCTATCATACTATGATTTTGATGTTCAGTTCTCTATCACTTATGTTTAATCTTTACTAAGTCTTTTTAATTCTATTGATCAATAAAGTTTCTTGGATAGCTATTATTCAATAGAGCCTCTTGGATTTTTTAAGCTTGCCATGTTGGTGTTCTGGAGTTTTGGGTCTGTCCATCGGAGTAATAACAGCATGATCAGATTTTCAGTGATAGCTATCGTTCTTTTGTTTGTTAATTTATACATCTGCATGAAGCAATTTGGTATTCAGATTTAACTTGTAATTGGAAAGCTGCACATTCATTTCCAAATCTGGCTTTGACATTTGTATGTTTGTAAATCTACCTTGACATTTGTATGTTTGTAAATCGGCCTTGACATTTGTATTATCTATATGAGATGCTCATAGAACAATATTTGTCTGTTTGGTTCCACCTTTGGCTTGTCAGACATACAGATGATGGTTTCGGGTATTGCCCTCATTTTTTTCTTTTTCTTTTTTTGGGTTGTCTAGTGTGTCTCACTAACCCAAGCAGGCAGTTTCTTGGTAGTTGAATGGTCAGACATTTTCTGCCAGAACTATGTAATAACCTGATTTTGATATCTGATTACTCTGAAAGTTTATCTTGTGCATCCTTACGATCTGAGGTATGATGTTTGATTTCTTATGTCTATGTGACAGTGCAGGAGCACTGGGAAGATAAGAAAACGTCTTACACAATGCTAGACTGCTCTGGAGGGTGGTTATCGTCTCTCTTGGCTTGTAGATTTAACGGAGAGGTTAGAGGGGCATAACTAGGGAATCTAAGGACTTTGCTTTATTTTAGTAGCATATAGACGATCTCACAGTAAGCTATGGTGGCACATAGCTTGCTGTTTAGCCCTCTTAAATAGTATAAGATTCATTCTTTCTTTTTTGATTTTTTAATTTCTTTAGAATGTAATTGTTTAGATATTGACAATCTTAGTTTTACCTGCAGTGTGGCTTAGTCAGTCCAGGTTGCAGGTTGCTTCCCGTGGACTGGATTTGATACACCACAACCACAACAACAAGCAAGCCATGCGTTCAGTGAGGTCATGCTCATGTTTTGTGAGTCGGGTTTTCTCATATTCTTGTCAAGGTGACTGGGGATCATCGTCAAGGTTTGCCATCTTGGACCTTGGCTTTGTCCTGGAAAAGGGGGGGGGGGGGGTTCGAAGAAGAGGTCTACTTAAAATCTCAGAACATTTATGTATGATAACAATATGATACACATGTGTGCCTGCACACACACATGTATGTATGTATGTGCCAGCTATAACACGCCCCGGGGAGTATCTAACTTAGATGCGTCCCCCTCCAATCGCTCCCTCCCGATGTCAAAAGATAAAATAAAAATAATAATAAAATTTAAAATATTCAAATACTCCCCTCTAGGTTGGTTCCTACCCCTTTGACACTGTCAGATCAACAAAATCAACCATAGTTGTCCAATCAAGTGCATCCTTTTTCTGGAGATCAAAACTAAAACCCCAGTGGATGGAATCAACCCTAAGGTCTAATCTGATGAATTTCCTATTTTTTACTATTTTTCAGCATTGTAATGAGCGACTAAGATTAATCGTCAAAGCCCTATGGATGGGAACAACTCTAAGGGGCCTATTTTTATGTTTAATTTTTTTTTAATATGGGGAGGGCAGATTTTTTTTTTTTTTTTTTTTTTTGGGGGGGGGGGGGGGGGGGGGGGAGGGGGGGGGGGGAGGGGCACATTCAACACGCCTGAGGTGCATGTAAGTTAGATGCACCCACGTCCTCCCCCCTCCCCCCCCCCCCCCCCCCCCCCCCCCCACAAAAAAAAAAAAAAAAAAAAAAAAACCACCCTCCCCATATTAAAAAAATATAAAAATATAAAAAAATTAAATATTAAAATAGACCCCTTAGAGTTGTTCCCATCCCCAAGGCTTTAATTTTCATCGTCTGATCCTGATGATCAATTTTAGTCCTCCGATCGGGTGTGCATAAAAAAAATAATAATTAACATTTACAATACTGAAAAAATAGTTAAAAAATAGAAAATTCATCAAATTAGCCCTTAGAGTTGATCCAATACTCTTAGGTTTTAGTTTTAATGCCTAAAGAAGAGCACACTTGATTGGACAGTTATGATTGAGTTTGTTCATCAGACTATATATAGGGGTCGACTATAACGCGCCTCAGGACGCATGTAAGTCAGATTCACCTGATTACGATTCTCATGGCATAATAGTTACCCTCAATTGACACTAACGGTAGGAGAGTTATCACCAATAGATGTTTACGTTTTTTGTTGTACCTATACCTTTCATAAGCCAACCATTTCTAATACTCCCATCCCGATGTCAAATAAATAAATAAAATCGTCAAAATTTTAAAATATTCAAATACCCACCTCTAGGTTAGTTTGCACCTCTTTGGGTTTAATTTTCATCGTCCGATCAACAAAATCAACCATAGCCATCCGATCAAGTGCGTCATTCTTTGAGGGTCAAAACTAAAACCCCAGGGGATGGTTCAACTCTAAGGGTTAATCTGAAAAATTTTATATATTTTTTTGACAAATTTTCAACACTTTTAGACATTGTTTTTTGATGCACATCCGATCGGGCAGCTAAGATTGATCGTCACGATAGGATGGTGAAAGTTAAAGCCCTAGGGATAAGAACAACCCTAAGGACCTATTTTGATATTTAATTTTTTAAAAAAGAATATTTTCTTTAACATGGAGAGGGTGGATTTTCCGGGGGTTGGGGGGGGGGGTGGGGGGGTGCGCATTTGATCCTTTCTCTATATGTGTGTGTTGTGATAGGAGGTCTAGTTTAAGGGCAATGTAGTTTTCTTATTTCTTTTGTTCTTTCGTTGCTCTTAATCCTCTTAATCCTGGTGTATTGTGTTGGCAGGGGTAAAAGAGACTTTTTGTAGTTGCACAACTTGACCTAATATAAAAGTCTCGAGGTGGGCCTACGGTGCTGCTGACGAGGCACTGACATGTCCTTCCTTGATTGGTCCATGCATGCAGATGTGGGGCCCTTCCCCCAAATTCTTTAGTTTATTGATCGCAAGAAATCACCAACCCGGGCAGGCGGTGCTGCGGCAGCTCGTGGCAGAGGCGAGAACAGGTGGCAACTCTTTTGGGCGCTGCCTTCCACTATGGGCAGCAGCCCCTTCGGGTGCAGGACCAAAGGGTGTTGCTCCTACTATGGGCGGCAGCACCCAGGCAGCACCATTGGGAGCTGCTGCTTATGGCAAGCGGGTCCCCCCGGGCCTATTTGTTTTTGTATTTTTCTTGGGTTTATGCCCGATTTTGGGAGTTTCTTCATTTTTCTGTTCTTTTCCAATTTTTTTCATAGATATATGTTGAAAGACCTTCTTACTGTCTCTTTTCTCTTTGAATTCTAAGGGTGGTTTGGTCATTTCTCATTCATGCATGCTTTCTTTTCACCAAAGTACTCCCCACAGGACATTCACTAAGAGTATGAAGAGAGGAGTGAATGGCCGGTGTAGTATAGTTTGCCCTTGTTCTTGGCAAAAATCTCAACACTCAAAATTTCCATTCCTTCGTCGCACTTCCATATTTATCTTTCCTTAAATAATAAAAGTATCACAAAATTATAAATTCGTATATGTGCAACACTCAAAATTGATGAATTATCTGCATCCAATGTTATCATCATTCAACACAAATTGTTCATCAATTTTGTGTGTTATCCATGTAATAATTCATATTCTTTGGTGATACTTCCACAAATATGGCAGTGTAATGAAGGAATGTAAAATTTACAAGGGTCAACAGTCTATTATGATTATAATAATTGTCATAGGGTATCATTGACAGTGATGGAGAGCCATCCTATCGCCGTAGAGCCAATCCGATGAAATTGTCGTTGATTCCCATCTGATCACCATGGAGAGCTCTGATCGCCATGGACTTAGAGAGAGAGAGAGATAAAATAGGTTAGAGAAAGAAAGCTTATAGATAGAGGGAGAGGGAGGGAGAGAGCTAAGAGAGAGAGGTAGAGAAAGCCTTGAGAGAGAGAGAGAGAGAGAGAGAGAGAGAGAGAGAGAGAGAGGGAGAGAGAGAGGGGAGAGCTTGGGGGATTCAGCCGTTGGGAACATTCATAGTTGTCAAGGTGCCAAGGCGACCCGAGGCATTCTTGGGGAGCCTAAGCTCATAGGCATTAAGGCGGCCGCTTAAGCAGAGCCTAGGTGGTGACTTAGGCACCATACAGAGAGGAGGGGATGGGGGTCTGGCCACACAATGCACACCACAGAGAGAGAGAGAGAGAGAGAGAGAGAGAGAGGCTTCAGCCCTGTCAAGTAGGTGTATGTGTGTGTGACAGAGAGGGTGAGAGAGATCAAGAGGGAGAGACAAAGAGGGCTTTGGCCCTATGTGACATAGAGAGGGGAGGGGCATCGGCCCTTACCCTTGTCATCTTAAGACTCTGAGAGAGAGAGAGAGAGGGCTCCTGTCAAGTGTGTGTATGTGTGTTACAGAGAGGGTGAGAGAGAGATCGAGAGGGGGAGACAAAGGGGGCTTTGGCCCTATTGACATAGAGAGGGGAGGGGCATCGGCCCTTACCCTTGTCAGGTTGAGACTCAGAGAGAGAGAGAGAGAGAGAGAGAGGGCTCCATTGTCCCTTACCTGAAGATGGTGGCTAGACTGAGTTGCCATCAGGCAAGGGGCGACGGCCAGCAGCAGGAGGGTGACGGAGCCAGCAATGGCCAACAGTGGATGGGGCAACAGCAACGGCGACCGGCAACAGTGATGATTGACAATGGCGGCAGTGACAGGCAGCCGAGCATTCCCAATGGCTAGCCTCAAACTAGCCATTGGCAATGGCTAGGGGAAAGGATCAGTCTGATCCGGCCCAATCTTGGCCAGGGATCGGGCTGATCCTTGGCCAGGATCCGTGGATCAGGCAAGGGATCAGATCGACTTGGACCAAAACTGATCAGATTGGCCAATCCGATCCGTTCTGTGCCAATCCTGCTCACCATGGTTTAACGGGCCTGACTGATCAAGTTTGATTGTGGGCATGGCTACCAATTATTTGAATTTGAGGATGACGCCTTGGAATCCGCAGGAGATGGACTTAGTTCATTTTTTTTTGGGGGGGTGGGGGTGGGGGGGATGTTCACTAGCAAAGAAAGCAGTGACTTAGGTGCAGAGAACCTAAGAAAAAAGGTTATGTGTGGGGGGAACTTTCCATTTTTCTTTGGTCTGTCCCTTTTTCTTTGGTTTCTTTTCATGGGACGAAGAGAGAATTCACAAAGGAATGAGGACTGCAACTCCTAGGGATCTGTGGGGAATGAAGAGAAAAATATAAAGAGTGGGTGGCAGGTTGGGTTCTTCCCAGATTCACAACAGGGAGAAAAAAGGAAGAAGATGAAGAACAAGTGGCCACAACGGAGAATGGAGGACAGCCAAGAATAGCAAGGGAATGTGGGGCATGGTGGAGCTGTGGAAAGCAGCAGTGCAGTGAACAGTGGCTTCAATGCTCTGCACGAACTTTCTCATCCGCTATGTTTTTTCTATATTTTTCAATTTTTTGACGCGCACGAAGAAGGTGACAGCATAGAGGTGGATGAATATTGCAAAATGTCTTCTCTGTTTTTTTTTTTTAATTCCTTGAAAGGATAGGAGTAGAAGGAAGGAAGTTGACAGAGAAAGCAGATGAGAGGAATGACAATGAGCAGAAATTGAACGGAAAAAACATAAAGTAGAACTTGGAGAAGAAGATAACTATGGCCTTCTACTGAATGTCTTCATACCATAGCTAGTTAGGGACGGTCTCATGCCACATGGCTTCACTCTGGAAAATGCTTGGCCTTGCTCTCCCGCTTGTGAACAAGGAAGATCACATCCCATGAGAAGGGCAAACTTTTTCATCAAGTAGCCATTGTTATAGCTAGTTAGGGCACCCACTTTTATTTATTATAGAAATACAATAACATGAAATTTAACATTGAAAACCTTGGGATTAAAAAATAAATTACATCTTGATGAAAGTGAACACTGGAACACCCTAATACATCCTCAGTGATAAAATGAAAATAATAGATTGGCTCAAATCTACAACAATGGTCACAGTCCATGTTCATTGGATGATTGACGTGCTTTCAAGCTTCATCACAATTGTCTGTCATGGGCGGTTGGTCTTGCTTTCAAATGAGAGAGATTGCAAGCTCCATTACAATTGTCCATTGTGCACAATTGATCTCATTTCTCAATTTTGTCCCTTTGCATTTTTCAGCTTCCCAGCCTTCCTAAATAAAGCTCGCCTGGCTCAACAACCCCCTCCACCCACAAAAAAAAAACAACCTCCCTTCAGCTAATGCCCGCATTTTCATCCACTGCACTGTTGATCACCTTCTTTCTTGACCCCCTCCCTCCTCCCTTACAAAACCTGTCTGCATCTCTCACCTTTGTCCCTTAGCAATCATCACGTTACTTGCCTGCATAATTACAAATGGCTTGCCTCCTTTTGCCACCAGCTTTCCATTTTCTTTGCTGTCTCAACCAGGAGAATCTGCAATATCTTGACCACCTTGAAGAACTATCTCTATGTACAGCACCATTTTTTTGGAAAGTGGACAGTACTACAAAATTCATCAAATGAAAATGTACAATTACAAGTTTAGAGAAGAAAGCTCCTAAACATCCCTCTATACAAAATACACTAAGGTATACCCCTCATCCTTGCCCCAAAAGGAACAGAAAAGGAGAATAATCTCATTTACATTGCTAATAACATTGGCCTAGTCCCGAACCCTATCACATGTGAAAAGAAGCTGCCCTGTTGGCAGTCTTGGTCTCCCTCTGAGGATACTCACATTTCTCAGTCCATACTGCCCACAAAGTAACATGTAGAATCAGCCACCATACCTTGTGGTCCTTGATGTCCCAATTCTGATTCTATCCCTAGATGATGCTGTTCAAGCATCATTTGATGACCTTTTTAGTCCACGAAATCGTAGCATTATGTGATTCGTCGGAAAAGGGGATGATAGCTACTTTTTTGTCGATAACAGGATTATTAGTTATTCATTGGATTTATTCGGGGCATTTCCCATTAAGTAATTTATACGAATCATTGATGTTCCTTTCGTGGAGTTTCGCTATAATTCATATGATTCCTAAAATATGGAATCATAAAAATCAAAATGATTTAAGCACAATAACCACACCAAGTGCTATTTTTATCCTGGCATGTGATGTAGTACATGCCTCTGTGTACAGCACTGTAACGTAACTCAACTCTAACTTTGAAGTTTGAGTATATTCTTTGTGGGTAACATTTTCTTTTTGTGTGCATGTATGCAGTTTTTACATAGGGAGCAGTATGAAACTTTTCACTCTGGAGGTGGCATTCTATTTTCGTTATTTACTCCTCTGTATAATGGGCAACAATATCCCTCCTTTTACTTTGGGGAAAACTGAAAAGGATCTGAATTCATCAAGTATGTGTACCCAAGAGATAGACGAGGCATGTCCCAAATAGATCGATAAGGATTTGCATCTTTGAAGAGGTAACCTGGTGATTGCAACCCAATCAATGTTGCAATAAACTTTGCGGTTTTAATGTCTGGTTCCCGACTTTGTGGAATAAGGTTATTGTATTCTTTTGAATGGAGGGTGAAAATTAGCCATTCTTGGGGGAATAAATGTTAACCAGAGCTAGACCCCAATTGCTTAGCCCATTTTTTCTACTGAGAGGGCTAAATTTGCCACCATCCTAAAAAATGAAGTGATATATAGTTCTTTCTTGAGAATTCTTTTGAATAAGAGCATCTGCCGGATCTGGTTGCTGATTTCAGGAGTGCAAGAGCCAACTTCATAGATGTGTTGAAGCAATCATCTTCCCAATTCTCATTGAGACCACTTAGAAGTGGATGCTATTGTCTCTGTGTGAGAGTATCTAAAATGCTTGTTTAGCTGGTGATAATTTTTGCTTTGCATTTTAAGGATTTTCAGATATAACACAAACAATAAAGCAGTGAGGTTTGGTCTGGAAATTGTTTGATATAGTGAGTAATAGGCTCTGGTTGTTCGCCATTCAAGAATTCAGCAGTGAAGTTTGGTCACATGAAGGGATGTTTTCTTATCTTACCCTTCTAATCGTTTAGACCTTTTGAGGACTTAAAAATGATATCATGTTGTTTCTATCATCTTGACCAGTGACACAGTTAAGGCTCCATATGAGTTGACTTTTGGTGGTTTTCTCTTTTAGCTTGTTTTATTTTTCAACAAAAGGTGGCTTTGTCGCCTTCAAAAAAGAATAGATGATTGTGTGGGCCTTAAAAAGAGAGCCTTCCAGTAGAGGGTAAGTTAGTACTGCTGCTTTGGGCATCTATATCTCCTTGATTGCTAATGCAATATGGATCCTCTTGTCGGAGGTTATAGTCATATAAGATACACTTTTCTTAATGGGCTAAGGCAATGTGTTGGTAAGTGACATTTTGATTTTAAGATTTCAAAACTCTGTACATAGGTTTCCTCTCATAAGATACATCATTTTTCATGCTTATGCATTTACTGATTTTTATTTTTTTATTTAATTTCTTTTGAATGTGGCTGGTACCAAAACTTTTGTTTTGATTAAATTCACTTTTCATCATATTTTACAGGTTGGGCAGCTGCCATGCACTCCTATAACGACCCATCAGTAGATTTATCGGGTGAGTACGCACTTGTGGAAAATGCATACTTAATTGCATGGTCTCTCTAGGCGTCCATGTTTAGGCTTTCTTTGGCTTGGATTGAAGGGCAAATAGCTGATGCAACATGAGTTTCAGATATTGATACTGGGAACTAATAGTTGTACATGTTATAATACGGATACATTCTTTGTTATTAAATTCTGGAATTTGAAGTATAGCTAGGTGCTTTTATAATGAAACAGTTGTTATTATTAGGGGGTTATTTACTAAAACCCCTTAATAATAAGATCCAAATTCAAATTGGTTCATGGGAGAGCACCAAGTGGTTAGTCTCTGAATTCAAGTAGAACATGGATGTTTTGCATCAGAGGTGTTATAGCTAAAATGATGAGCAGAAGACTCACGATTAGAAATACAGAACGTTCCCCTAGTAGGAAACGACTAGCATGGGAAACATGTTCAGGTGAACAAACTTGCGGGTGTGCTTCACAATGTCACTCCACCAAGTTGCCAGCAGAAACATCTTCATTAGCATGAACTTTCCATTCCCTAGTAATTGACATGAGATCTTTTGGATGCTTCAGAGTGTTACCCCTCCCTACGACTCAGCCTTTTCCTTCACATATAGACAGCAGAGGGCATTGTTCATGTTTCCTGTTATTGCGTGCAAGCTCTATAGGTGTTCCATGTATGATTAATGGAAAATTTAGGCTTGAGACATTCGGAGATATCTTTAGCGTGTGACTGAATTGGGTTTGTTCATTCAACTATGGAATTTTCTACTACATGTTGAGTGTAGTAATAGTGAGTATACAGTACAACTTCCAGCCTTGCGACTTCGGGCCAACTATGCTGAAATGATTGTTCTGTTGACTGTTCATTTTTCTTTCTAAAACAGAGAGACCAGTGATGTATTCTGGAGCTAGTGGATCATCATGGGGGCAATTGAAACTTCCTCATCAGGTGGTAGCAGAGAATTTTTCCTCCTATTTGCATTTCACTTTAGTCTTTTATCAATTTCAACTCCTGTTTCTTTCCATGAATATTCTGTGTTCGTTTCTACGCAGATGGATTTTCTGGCTGAACTTCGTCGTGCAGTTCACAGTTCTGGAGCCAACGCAGGCCCGCCTGCAGGTGATCGTACCTAAACTGGGCTCTATGTTTGACCATCTT
Organism: Zantedeschia hybrid cultivar; assembly: GCA_030544215.1. Classification (NCBI taxonomy): domain Eukaryota; kingdom Viridiplantae; phylum Streptophyta; class Magnoliopsida; order Alismatales; family Araceae; genus Zantedeschia; species Zantedeschia hybrid cultivar. The sequence continues at coordinate 76,976,259 of JARZZO010000014.1, forward strand.
GGGCTGGTCATTCAGCCGTCATCGTGATGAAAATTTTCTGGCAATGTGTAATGTCTGTGAGGCATCTTCCTATGGGGACTAAGAAGATGATATTTATTTTGAACATATGTTTTAAGACGAAATATTGAAAGGATCTGTAGATATCGGTTCCTAAGTGGAGGCATGTTTTTATCGTTTTTTTTTTTTTTTTTGAGAACCCCTAAGTGAAAACTGCGCTGATGTTATAATGTATGCGGAGAATTTGAATTGTGGTGTCTGGTTTGGAACATTGGAGGGAGGACGGCAAATGGACCCACCAGTCCCGCCTGTTCCCAACCCATTCTGGATTCAGCAGCCCACAAAGGTTTTGGTGGGGAGGGAAGGAGTGGTTTTATGTCGGGCTCTGCCCAAGTTTATTTGCGTGTAAAGTAAAAGGGTTTTTTATGCATATACCCCTGAAAACATCATTTTTGCATTTATATCCCAATTCTCACATATTGTCATTATACCTTTGAAATCTTCGGAAAGGTTGCACTTATGCCTCTCTATCTAAAGTTTTTGCATAGATCCTCTTAAGTTTAGTACTATTTTGTTTATGTATTCCTCAATTCGCTAAAATTTTGCATATATGCTTCCGACACTTCTGATCTTATCATGATTTATAGAATCTTTTTGGCATATTTTGTTGAAATTCATGTCAGGTTGATGGAGGGGTCTGAATGTAACATTTGAAGATTTTAAGGATATTGATGACGATGTGTGTTGGGTATATAGATGCCAATATGGTATTTTGCAGGGGTGTATATGTAAAAAAAAACCCAAAAGTAAATTAGGCCTGTTACCGTGCCGCTTGGTATACGTGCTAGTTCTGTTTTGCCTAGGGTTAGAACAGGATATTGAGTGCGGTCCCACCACAAGCTTTGATCAGACGGTTGTAGCAATGAGTACTCTGTTTTCTTGTTTTATTCTTAAAAAACCTTGGGGGGGGGGGAGGGCAATTGTGAACGACTCGTTATGTGCAATCCGATTGAACAGAGAAAATTTTAAAAAATAATAGTTTATTTTTATTTTTTTGAATTTTTCTAACCATCCGACCAAAGATTGAAGTATACAGATGGCTTTCTTAATATTGTCTCTGCTTTGGTAGATTTGGAGGGGAAAAATTATCGCTTGTTGCCATCGGATCGAAATTTGATGGAACGACTGCTCACTTGGCTGCACAGTAGGCGGTGCCGCAAAGTGTAACTCCAGGATCTTGTGATCTAGGGGAACTGGAAACAGAAATTGAAATGATTGTTTACGCGTTTGCAGCTGAATCAGAAATAAAAACGGAACTTTTAACCACTCATTTAGGATTTTTCATCGTCGTTTACTTTTTGATAAATAACAGGTGTGTTATTTGTCCTATTCGTTCACCTTGCTCATGAGATAATTTCGTCTAATAGACACTGTTGTATATATCAATCATCAAAACAATGTTGTTATTTTTGCTAAACTTTTTGTTAATTTAATCATGGTATTGCCTGTATCTCAAAGACAATTCTGAAAGTCTTTAAATCTTTGGAAGGCATGTAGGATTATATTATAGTAGGCAAGCACGATAGTTAGAAAATTTGGTCTATAATAAGCCTAGGTACTAAATTGATCCCTTCAAATATGATATATTCTTCTAAAAATTAACATAAGAAAATTTGTAAATATATTATTCATAAAAGGCTTCCAATATTATCTCAGAAAATTGCGCATATGAAATCTATAATTTTCAGAGCCCATCAAGGATTTAAAATAAAAGCATATTAAAGCCCACTACAAAACTCAAATTAAAAGAGATTCCCAACCCATTTATTGTTGTGAACTCACCAAACCACAAAAACTGATGGTAACACAAGTATAAAGTGAGAAGAGGAGAGCGAAAACTAGTCATTCTGTTCCAAGCCAGTATCAACTATACTATTTGTTTCCATTTCAATCTACATTTTCATGAGGCGGAGGGGCAATGTCACCTCAATTCAAACTGTTGTGGTCGTGGAAAGCATGCATGGTATACTTGCCAAATCATCCACACAACACAACAAATATCCATACAACCATACCAATCTACTAATCAAAACCTATTTAAATACATGAATAGTTACTCAAGTTTCAGTAATGGGGTTTACAACTAAAGCTTCATAAACTTCATGACAATATTACAAACTAAGTCTTAGAGCTTACATCAAAATTTGGAAAACTTATACAATTAGACATACTCTCTAGCACAATAGAACTCTATAGTCCGAATCTTAAAATTTCAGCCTCAATACTTCTTAATTCATTTGTTGGAATCTCCTGAAAAAATATTAATATTTAGGTATATGAGTTTACATTAAAACCAAAGACATGCTTACTAAATAATGAAGTTCACAATTCACATGTTAGCGTGTTGAGAAATACTTAGTGTACATTAGGTGTTAGTACACACCTCTAGTGTGTACTAAGTTTTTTTATTTTTTATTTTTTAAAAAATTATGTTTTTAGGTCGGGGCCGAGCTGACCTACACGTCTGTACAAGGCACACCTTATTTTGACCTATAGAAAAAAAAAAGTAAAAACTCAAAAATTGATCAAAAGAATAAAAAAATATTAAAATAATCTTTTATTTTAAAACATTTTAGGCGTCGAAATAGGGTGTGCCTTATGCAGATGTGTAGGTCAGCTCAAACTCGACCTAAAAACATAATTTTAAAAAAATAAAAAATAAAAAACTTGGTGCACACCTCTGGTGTGCACTGACACCTGGTGTGCACCAAGTATTTCTCTATCGTACTAAATCTCACAGATTCTATACATGCTACAAAAGCCAAAACAAATAAGTAACACAAGATTTACTAAGTTTATATATCTCATTCTTATCATCAAATTCGAACAAATCATAAAGTGAGTTTCTTATCTAAAGGCTTACTGTTGTGGCCATCGCATACACATACTTTCAACAGACCAATTTAAGTATGAAGGTAGCCAAAAAACTGTTGTACAGTCAAACATATAAGCATATTCCATCAAATCATATTATATTTGAAGGATTCAAACAACATAATAAATTTGTTATTTTTTTTATATTTTGGACAAGTATCTAGACCACCATATATAAGGAGTCACACAAGCACCTTAACACCTAGACGATTTTTAGTGCCATGATCTTGATATACCTAGTTGGGATCCGAGGTCTGGCCTCATCCTTCACTAAACCAATGTTTGCCGATTTCAAGATTTACATAATTTTCGTCGTCTATCGGATCACAAATTACTATTTGCCTAGCATTAGATACTTACTATGGACTTAGTCACACAATCTTCTTAAAATGGCACTGTCCAAAATATTATAATTTTTTTAAATTTCAAACCAACACTTATTTACTGCAATTTTCTAAAATAGATAGGAGGATATTTGAATACGAAGTTATTTGCTTTACACGTTAATTTCAATATATATGAACTTTGCTAATTAAATCTTAATAGAAAATTAAAATATATATATATAATTTGAGACAAATTTGACCTATGATACATGTAGCTTGAGCAATACTTAGTTGAGTGTTAAAACACCACATGTGCAAGTTTTATGATTTTCTAACTATCAAATAGATTAAAAATAATATACATAGCAAATATCATATAATGGTTTATCATACACCTTCCTTAGATAGAAGGAAATATAACTATCTTCAAGAATTTACTACCGCCTAGAGATATTCGAGCCCAAAACACTTGCTCCTTCTTCTTCTTCTCTCTCTTCTAATTTTATAATCTTTCTAAGGAAAAAATAAAATATTTTTCTCTACTTAACCCCAACCAAACCAACTAAAATTAATCTAGACCCTTAGTATTGCCATAGGACACTCGCTAGAACCCCACATGTCATTCACAAACCGTCTAAGTAGCAGCATAAATAATTAATTAAAGTTCTGTCCAATACTAAAAAGAATCAACCAATCAATCTTTTATTTATGTAAATCGATTACAAGTTCTTTTGTTTTTTTATTACATAAGTATCAACTAATTGATTGCTTATAAGTTTGTTAATTGATCATAAGTTATTCAGTTAATCAATTATCTATTTTTCTTATAATCATTTTTTTTAATAATCGGTTCTCCTATTGATTACAAGTTATTTTAGTAATTAGTTATCTTTGTTCTTCTAATCGATTATACATTAGTCTTTTAATCGATTACTTTTCTTTAGTTAATCGATTACTTTCTTTATTTAATCAATCACATACTCTTCTTACAATCAATTATACACTCTTCACCTAATTGATTGTATCAATTATTTATCTTATTTTAGCTTTACTTAAAAAGCTTAACTTAATTGATTATATATTTATCTGTTAATTGATTTGTGTCTTTCCTTAACTTTGTTTATAAGGCTTATTATCTTCGATTGTCAGCTTAACTTAATCCGTACTTGGCTTACTTTTAATTGATTATTTGTTACGTCCTGAAATTTGGATCATTTTTTTTCTTTTTTATTCCAAACTTTGGATGTGCAATATCAGGATAAATCACATCACAACAAATGGATATGAGAGATAAAAAAAATCACAAGATAATTTAGATAAGTGTCATTATTATCAAATAGTCCAAATAAATAGTCAAATGCTAAAGTCCACAATTGATAACATTTATCAAATAGCTTTTAACTCTCCATCTCATTAAATAAAGAAAATACATCAATTCTCTCATAAATAATCTTACTAAATTAACTAAATTAGAAAATAAATTTCCAACTAACTATAATAACAAAAAGCTCTTCCAAAGGTCCAACATGGTTGACTTTCACTTAATCAGATCTTGAATCGGTTCTTCCTGAAAAAATATTTGGCTGGATTTATGAGTCTACCACTGAGTAGGCTTCAAACTATCTACATGACTTAATATATAGTAATTTTTGTAAATCACATTATATAATTACACTAAACATGATAATCAGATCAAATTCTACATATAGTACAACAAGAAATTGATACGAAGCATATTATATGTCAAATATTATCATATGAATATTTTTTAATATAATTAATCAGATCTAAAATAATATGATCATGTGGTCAAATCAAGATGTTAATATAACAAATGTCATGTTTCGTATCATAATGCTCTAGCTAGTACACTTATCGAACAAATAATTTTTAATTCATAAGAGATTTGCATAGCATATATTAAGTTCTCACATGACTAACATCATATTAATTATTATGTATTCATCATTTCATATATTATAGATCATTTAGTCATAAGATCATGAATAAAAAACTAATCAAATTAAAACATGATTATCAAATTGAAAGAGACAAAAGGTTGATCAATAGACTAATCAAAAGATGACATAGATAACTAATTAAGTAAGAACATGGCTGATCAACTAAATTGTTTAGATATCATACAAGCATAAGAGATCAGATTAAATTTCATATCATAAGTAAAATCAGATGATCATATCAAAGAACACATTAATTATCATATTTTATTTAAACATATCGAACATACATCTAACCACAACATAAGGAGCAACCTACACAAATATCAATGCACCTAGACAAGTGGTACAAAAGTCCTGGCTACTACACAGAACCGCATATAACCTATCCGTATACCCATTACTCGTGGATTTTGACCTACCGTACGAATACTTATAGGGTCTACCTAAAACTCTCCTATGTGGCACTATCCGTGTACACTTATTTCATATTCACATTAACCATGTCTCAAAGTGATTAATGATGTTAATCTATAAGAATTAAATGATCAAATTGAGTCCAAATTGAGTCAAACATATTTGATATTCTTTAATTACATAAAGCCATGTATAGTACCATAGTAAAGCGCATTATGATCTAGAAGTGCAAGCCATGTTAAATCTACTTAAACATGGTCAAAATATATTTTTGAAGTTACGAAAAAGTTTTTAAAATTTTCAGAATTAATCTTATAATTTTTCGGTATGAATATCGATAAGAAATAATAAGAATACTCAAGATAAATATCAAATAGATTCATAAAATAATCAAATCTAGTAAATAGGCTCATAGGATCAAATTAAATATTCTGACAGAGTTTCATTTAATATATTTGATATAGTTTCATACCACTGAATTGATTTAAAAAAATTTGACTTTATTTGAATTCCAACAACTTAGAACAGAGGGTAGAATAAATAGTAAACCGGGTCAAAAAATTCTCAAACTTGACAGAGAGGTTAAGGACAATACCATAAAGGTCTCTACAAAAATTGGTAATATTTTGACAATGATCAGTTGAGTTATAAAGTCCATAAGTCAGGTTTTCAAACCTGTCAGTGCAGATTGCACAATTGACAAATTAATAATTGAATAAATGTCAAATAAATTCAGAAAATAAAATTTTATGGACATAAATTAGACATGTATAAATAGTATCTGTCAAAATTTCGGATTAATCTAACATAAGACGAAGGAGAAATAACTCCCGAAAGTCAATTGAAATTTCAGAACCTAAAAATGGGAACTACATACTATGAACAGTAGAAGGCTGAACTGACTGTCGTCCAGCACTACTGGATGGCTAGGATGACTACCGTCTAGTTTCTAGATGGTGCAGGTCACTAACGACCAATTAATATGGACGACTGAGGTTATTGTTGTCTAGTAAACTTGGCGATAATTGTTTTTCTCGTCCGCAAGTCACCGAATAGAACTTAAAGCTCTCTGATTCTTGGGTGTTTCATAGATGTTCTTGTGGTTGTTTTCTCATGATTTGAGATTCCAAACAAGATCAAGACTCTCTTACATTTTAATTACTTTGAAGAAATTTTAAAAATAATATAGTTTTATACAAAATAAAATTATGTTTAGAGTTATCCGTCTACCTTTTGATGAAGAATCGGCTCTAAATGACTTCTACCATTTCCTTAGCACGCCAACTCAAAATCTCCTCCCTTGTTAACCTTCCTAGTTCTTCCTCACGACCTTTAGAATACCAAGATGAAGATCTTATGGTTAGACATCATCTTCCCATGAACTAGAACCCCTTCCTCACTCTTTTCTCTCAAGAAAGACACCCTAAACTCACCTTTGAAGTATCCCAGCAGCTATGGAGCTTTTGCATGAATTATGATGCATATATATTAATCTAGTTCCAAATTCTATTCCTAAAGAACCCTTAGCAACCCTCTTTGGGTAGGAGTTTCCGTAGATAATTCATTCCACAGATCATGTTGAATCCGTGTAGAACATAAAACTCATTTCCGTAGTCCCCCATTTCTTTCCTAAAAATCAAATATCCTAAATGTTCTAATATGAAAATATGGTCTTCTACAAAGGTATAGTTTTCTTCGAGTTTTTTCCAACAGTACCAACTATGTCTCAATCTGATTTTTCTTCAGAGAGTTATCATAGTTTTACTGGGCTACTGTCTAGTGCATAGAAACTAAACAGTGGACGGCCAAATTGACTGTCACCCACTTAGAACTTGACGGCGATGAAGCTTGCCATCCATAAAATTTGAAGGCAGTCAAGGCTAACATCTAGTCGTAATACCTTAATGATTAGATTAGTTTAATTAAGCTAGATTATATTAGATTTAGTTAGCGTAAGCAGGATAGAAAACTCTTAAAATTATGACAGTAGTAAGTAAGAAGATTTAAGAGAACTCAGAAATTTTTAAGTCTCAGATAATCGATTAAAAGAATAAAAATAACTCAGTAATCAAAGTTAAGTAAGAAGATAATCGACTTACAAAGGCTTTATAATCGAAGTTAAAGTTAAGGCACCAATCAATAAACAAGATAATAAATAATCAATTGAGATAAGTCCAATAATCGAAGTCAAAATAAGGCGGAAAAATTAACTAAGTAAAAGAGTTGAAATCGATTAACAGAAGAAAGTAATCGATTAGAATAATAACAATAAATAATCAATCTGGTTAAGCTAAGTAATCGAAGCAAGATATAACCATTAAATAGAAGTCAAAATAATTCACAAAATCGATTAACCGAAGGACTCCTAATTGATCAGAAGAAGAACCTACAATCAACTAAAGGTAGAATAAGTATACAATCGATCCAACTGAGAAGATATAATCGGTTAGTCGAACAAACTCGTAATCAATTGACAGAGTAACGTAATTGATAAGAACTGATGTAGCCGAAGCTATCACGACCGGATTCCGAAGCCGGAATCCGAAGAGATGGATCCGGTGCTAGGTCGGATCGGTGTTCGAGGGCCCGACGGGGATCCGGAAGACGAAGGATGCAGAGGCGAAGCCGGGAGTCCGAAGGCTGGCTCGCTCCGGGAAGTCGGGGCCGAGGCTCCTTCGGCGGACGAAGGGGCGTCGCGAGACCGAGTCTCCTGTGTCGCGGGGCAGCCGGCGCACGGCGTCGAGACCAAGGAGAGGAGTCCGAGGTCGGCGGCCGAGACCGACTCGGGAAGGTCGGCGATGATTCGAACCGAGCTCCTGCATGAGGGGAAGAAGAAGAAAACCAGTCAGCAGGAGTCCCGGGCTTCAGCCCAGGGGAACCCCCTCCGACGGTCAAGTTAGCTCCTGAAGAAGATTCGATTCAGAAGGCAAAGAGAGTAGCTTTAATGCTTTTTTGGACAGTAGTCCTTTAAGGGTCTCGGAGGCTTGAGGAAGCATTCTTTGGGCAATAAATAGCGGTGTATTTATAGCAAAGGATAGCGGACGGTTAACGGTGGCAGCCGATATAGGACTAAATGCGGACTTACTGATAAACCGCCATAGTGCCTGATCCGCTACCGGAGTGGGCCGGATTCGGCTACCGGGCCGAAGGGGGTTGGACCGCTGATGGGCCGAAGCCTGTTGGGCCCTGGGCTGCCGCGCTGCTCCCGGGCCGTAGGCTGGTGGGCCGCTGACGGGCTGAAGCCTGTTGGGCCGGGAGCGACGGTGCCGCTTATGGGCCGAAGGCTGTTGGGCCGCTGATGGGCCGAAGGCTCCCGGAGGGCCTGGCACTGCTGTTGTTGGGCTGAAAGGGGTTTGGGCTTGCTTTAATGGGCCGAATCGGATTCTGCCTCATCAAGAACAATCTATAATCGATTAAGAAGAACAACTAGTGATCGGTTAGAAGGCGAAGACTGAAAATTAATTAGATGTATAATCCACAATCGATAACTTGACCTTGTAATCTATTAGTCGAAACAACGTATAATCAATTGGCAGAACTAAGTGTAATCGATTAATAAAAGATGAATCAATTAACCCAATAATGTGTAATCAATTTAAGGGAGAACTAGTAATCGATAATCAAATTAATTAAGAGAACAAGTTGTAATCGATTAACTAAGTGAATTGATAATCGATATGAAATCGATTGACTGAAGGCATCAGAATCAATTAACCACAGATCCTGCAATCGATAGTTAATATGTGTAATCGATGGCTGAGAATCCGATAATCAATTAAATGAGTTGTGAACCTAATCAATATATTGTACGACATATAATCAATAACTTAAGTTTTGTACAATCGATTATATAGCTGAGATTCGAAGGTATCCATTAACTCTAATGGAAATTTAAAATAATAAAACATAGATGATGTGAACTTAGCACATACTAACAAGGTTTTGTGAGATGATTTTATTGACTGTGAATGGATTTTCTAACTCCTTAAGTGAGTATGCCTGACACTTGGTATCTTAGTTTAGTACAAGTGGCATGGACTTAGATTTGACAAGAGTTCTAGTGATATTTATAGGCTTTCCTTAGTGCAGTTGTCCCCACTCTTACTTCGGTTAGGTTGGGAGTTCTCTGCCAAGGCTAAGAGAGATTGAGAGCCCCTGAGCTCAAATAGCTGCAGAGGGTTAGATCTTCTCAGAAATCTTGAAGTTTTACTCGATTCAAGATAGGTGTATGAAGAACCATTCATATTATTTTACTTACCTATATTGCTTTAAATGTGTTTTGGCTAATTTGAATGTATGTAAAATCGACATGCATGAGGATTTAACTTTTGATCTAATAACAATCATACTACATATATCACAATGTAAAGTTATAGCAGATTATGTGTATTTCTGAGTTTTTTTGTTATGAATTAGTAGTAGATCATAATTCTAGTAACTAAGTTGCCATACAACTATTTTGTAGAAATTTCCTTCTTATTTGTTTTAGAAAAGTGCAGTCTTGTTTGAACTTTAAGAGCATATAATTACATGGACAATGCCATCTTAAGGTGATATATATGGATGAATCCACAGTAATTGTCTGATGTGGTAGCAGTCATATGTGTGGCCCGATGGATGACGAGTATATGTGAAATCTTAGAAGTCAAAATTTTTCAGACTTCGATTTGGTGGAAGGTGAGAGTGTGCCTCGGATCCCAGCTGGTTGTACTAAGATCATGACATTGCAATCATCTAGATGTCAGGATGGGCCGACACTTTATGTTGTGGTTCAGACATCTGTCCGATTGCTTAAGACTTAAACTTGTTAAGTATAGTGTGCATGTGATCTTCCAGATATGATTTGGTCTGCGGAGATGATATGTGTGATTGTTTGTGTAGCAGGCTTATGAAATGTGAAGATTTCTTTATGAAAGATGGAAAACTTCATGTAAGAATTGAACTGATTTAATTTCAGAATTTTTTACTACTTATCTACCTTTTAATCATGCAATTTGTATGTGTATAACCTATGAGAATTTCAGTATGATAACATGAAAAATTTCACGGTTAATTATATGTAAACGTGTCTTAGTTTTGATACTTGCTGAGTTTTATACTCATACATGTTAGTGGGCTATCCTTTTAGGTGATTCCAGCCAAAGTCAAAGTAGGTAGGAACTAAAATCTTGGGAGGAGCTGGGCATAGAATTTTTGCAAAGGTAAAAAATAGGTCTAACTTGTATACCTTCAGAATTTTGATGTGTGTCTTACTTTAAACTGTTATTTGAATCCTGACATATAATTAACTTTCAGACTTTAGCTTGTAGTAGTCGTGTAATTAAACATGTTTTAATCAAGTGGATAAGTTATGATTATGTGATGTGTTTTGATTATGTATGGATAGTATGGCATAGTAATGCTTGTAGGCAATGCTTGTAGGCTTCCCAAGACTACAACTTAAGCGTGTGTTAGTCTGTGAATCGCTATACTATTACTCCCATAATCTATTTTAAACTTTAATCTTTGGGCCTCCTAACCTGGTTTTAAGTTACACTAATGGACTTAGGTTGTGGGCCTATAGTCCTAAGCATTTCATCCTCCATTTACGCACTTTAAATATGCTGATTTAGTATCATTATTATATTATATTATTACTTATTTATTTTAAATGTGTTAAATCTTAGGGCATAACATTATTAATTAGCTTACTTTTGATTATAAGACTTATCTTCACTTTAATTATAAGTCTCATTTTTTATTTTGATTATAAGGCTTATATTAACTGATTATTCCTTTTCAATTTGTTTATGAAGCTCATATTATCTTCAAGTACATAGCTTATTTTACCTACAATTACATGTGGTTTTTATCAATTAATTGAGCTTTCTTTTAACTCATCTAATTGATTATCTGGAACTTAGCAAGTTTTGAGTTCTTTTTCTATATGAATATGCTATACTCTAGAAAAATTTCTGCCCAAATTAACTCACTAAAATTTGAGATATTATAATCTAATTTTGTATCCGCAAAATAGACTATGTATCCGTTAGCTATCCTATAACTATCGAGGAAGGGTGTATCCAAAACTGCTCTATAATATCCAGATAGAAGCGTTTATTGTTAGCTTATCCAATAGTTAACAGTCTAAATGAAATTGCTATGAAAGTCGAAATTGAAGTGAAAATTTCCTGTAGATTGTCCATCTGAAATAAAATATATTCTTAAGAGAAGCAAATCACTCAAATTAATGATCCCTTATCAATAACATAACATAGGAATAACAGTTCAACTAAATCATACTAAACTAAGTTTAAAGTCTACAATATCCTTAAAAGACAAACAAAATAAGAAATATGATATATAACAATGTTAAAATATAATAATATACATTCAAGTAGCGGACAACAGTTCCGATAATATGACTATTCATTTCCATATCCATTAAGAAAATAGATTCAAAAATCTTGTCCGTGTCTACATCCGTTAACTAATCGGAGATAAAAAGACTGTCTGCAAACTATCCGTTAAACTAACGAACAGTGCAGATAATCAGATAATCAGTTATCATCGACATCCCAGAGAGATACAAGTAGCTTAGAGGGAAATGGATTCTTGGCCACTTTTTGGTTCTTGCTAGTTGATGGGTCTACGGGAAAAGATTCAGGCGAAGCTTTACCCGAGGACTGGTCGACATAAAGCTTTGGCGTATGTGGGCCCAGTTTTTTAGGCTGCCCATTTGTAGGCTTCTTCGATGGGCCGCTCTTGTGGGCCGGTGCTGGGCCTGGCTGTCTTACCCTGCTTCACCCTTAAAATGGTACCAGATGTAATTTTGGTGCAGAAGCCGCGCCCATAGCCGGAAGCAAGCACGGCGCAGGAGATAAGAAAAACCTGCCGCCCACACACAGCTGCTGTCGGCCCCCAGGTGTGTGTGACAGGGTTTCAGGTGGGTCTAAGGATTCTTCTTCGTCTAGATTTTGATGTCTTCAGCGGATTTGCTCTCCACCCCATCCATCCTCCGACGGCAAATTTCAATCATGAGAGATTCTTACTGTGGTTTTTCGTATGCATCTTTAAGTTTCCTTCAGAAGCTATCAAATTTTCCTGTAGGAAGCTGCGGCATAGCTCGGAAGGAAGTGCTCCCGTTCTGGTAAACCCCGGGGTACGGGGGAGATCGCGTCGTCTCTTTCCCTCGCTTGGAATCCGGGTCGCCTAAGCACGCCCACCAACTGTTTGTCATAATTCCTGAGACGAACTGAGTGGTTTCGGGGAGCGCTTCGCGTCCTTTGGCACGGGGCCTAATGGCTCTGCGGAATCCACTTGGTTTCCGATTTCCGATTCCGCTGCTGAAAGGAGGTTGCTTTCGGTCCAGTGGGGTTCTCCCTGTCTTCGGCGCCAGCCAGAAGAATCGTCGGAATCTTGGGTTGTCGTCGGGCAATTGTGGCAAGAATCGATTGCTCTCACGCCGCATGGTGCGCTCCCCTCTCTTTCTCGGTGAAGAAACAATTTCTTAATTGCAACACGTGCATCTTTTTTTCCTTTTTTTCTTTCTTTCTTTTGTTTGATGCTCCAAAATCAATGGTTGTTTATGGCTTTGTATTTGCTCCTGTGAAGGTTGAAGCTACCAGAGCAGCCAAGGGGGGAGAGCTCTCGGACAGTTCCTCCGACGAAGAGAGTGATGAAACCACCACCAACACGAAAGGGGGCACCCAAGGCAACATTTCTCTCATGGGCGACGAGGAAAGAGAAGAATGGAGGAGAAAAATCCGCGAGGTGATCGACGCAAGCCCAGATGTTGAGGAGGAGAGCGACCCCGAAGAGAGGCGTAAGAAGATGCAGAAGTTCCTGGCGGAGTACCCGCTTGTGGTCGAGGAGGACGACCCGGATTGGCCCGAGGACGCAGAGGGGTGGGGTTTCAACTTTGATCAGTTCTTCAACAAGATTAGCATCAAGAATGTGAAGAAGGACGATGATGACGAGGATTATGACAGCGATAAGGAGGTTGTTTGGCAGGACGATGATTACATCCGGCCTATCAAGGATATAACAACAGGGGAGTGGGAGGACATGGTGTTCAAGGATTTCAACCCCTTGGTGATCCTTGTGCACAACCGGTATAAGAGGTAAGAACTCTTTGGTTTTGTTAATACTAGTACAGGTCTCATGGTTTGATGGATTTATGAGTATTTTTTTCTTTAATGAGGGCAAAATAAGAACAGTGCTATTTGCTCTGAAAATATTTTAATCAACTTTTAATTTTTAATTTGAACTGTTAAATCTCTTCTATTATTTAAAATTTTGTTTATAAATTAAAAATCAGATGTTTCTAATCCTTATTTCTTATGCATTCCAGATAGTACTCGGCTACATTTGACAGCATTATTACGTGGATTTGAAAACCTTCAACTTCGTAGGAAAACTAGAAATGAGACTAGTGAAAACAAATGGCCCCGTACCCCAGCTAGCCTTTGGATTGCCCCAAAAGCGAATTTTCAAATATGGACACTTGCCAATATCTTAGTTCTTCTCCGTTTCCCCTTTTAATTTTATGGGAATTCAAAATATTTTGGATATAGAAGAAATTCAAAAAGGGGGATAGCTTGTCACGTTAGCTGAGGCTCCCAAAATTGTTTACCAATGCATCTATAGTACATCCATCTCTGATGAGAGCACACCCAAGAGGAATTTACATGACCGAGATCGATCACTTTCTTGATCACCAAGATTGACCACACTTTTATAGAGCCAATGTTTAACCTATTTTGTCGTAATTACCAAATCTAATCTCTAATGAGATTATGAGAGGATCATGTACTTCATAACAGCAAAATTGAGTTTGACACAGCTTTGCAGTAACGTTCTTCCACTTGGACTTATTTAGCCCTTTGCATAAAGGATGCCAATTTATTAGTACATTTTCTTCAGTCTTGACATATAGTATAAAACGTGGCATACCCTCCCATAAGAAGATTTAACTTTCTTTATCTTTTGTGATATCTGTGGTCTCACATACTACCTCAAAGCATTATGTTAAGTCATTTTTCTTTTGCAAAGTTTTTATGCATCGCATAAGAACTGTGCCAGTAATTTGTTTTAGCCATCCATTTTGCAAACCTTTTAAGCTTTGACAGGGTGCATATACGGGTAGACCGGTAGAGAGGTTTTAAACACCTACATGCGACTTAATGTAGGCCTGCGGAAAACGAGAGGGCACGCAGCGAACTGGAGAAGGCAGTGCAGATGTTCTGGAAAAGCGGGCTGCCTTCACCAAGGGTAATGTTTACAAAATCTGGTGTGTGGTAACATCTACTTGTGAATAGGAAGTTGAGTACTAAACTTCATGGTAATGCTATGTGATTGTAGTGCGCAGCGGTGGATGCTGTCGTTGAGCATGATTTGGTCTCAGCTCTGAAGGTCTCAATTTACCCTGAAATTATTTTCACCAAGGCAGGAAAAATTCTACATCGTGACAAAGGTAAACAAGCACACCTCCTCTCCATCATATGTTCTTACTCTAAGAGTTTACCCACGTCTATTCTTGTTCCTTTGTTTGAGCAGTGGTTAGGACAGCGGATGAGTGGTCAAAGATGATGGCGTTCTTCTACTACAGAGCATCCCGACCATCATGGCTGGATAAAACCGATGGGCAGAATCAAGAAAAGATACCTTCTCTGTCGTGAAGTGCAAATATGTCAGAAACATCAGTTTGCTTCTCTGTGAGAAAGAAATTACTTGAATCAACAAACGGCTAGTTTTTAGACAACAGTTTATAGAGAAGCATGTTCAACAGTCCTCCATCGCAAGGTGGAATGGATAAGTACCAAAACATTACTTTTGTTTGAAAGAAATTCAATGGAACCAAGAATTTGATCTGTGAACATATGTTAAGGGATCCAACGCTCTTCAACTTCATGAATACAAGCAAATCTGTGTTTCTAAGGTCATGTAAGCATTTTAGCAAGCAAAATATACAAAAAGACATGCAGATTGTCAGATGGGCAAGCTCTGTAACAATTAGTATCCCTTGTTCCCGCGAATCCGCGCTCTCATGTCAAGCTGAAAAATACAAAGTAACATCATAGTGAGTACTAAGGCTCTATATGCTCAAGATCCCATGTTACAAGTGGCTTTCATTTGTCTCATGAACAAGGTACTGGTTACAAAAGAGAAAGGGCCAAAATAAAGCCGAATGGGATATCCTACAAATTGGGGAAAGTGCAGAATGCTTTACCGATTATGGCTGAAAACATAAATGAATGATTATACTTCATCAAAGAAAAAATAATACATGAATTGGTTCCAACAAAATTTAAAAAAAGTGGAGCATTAAACCCATGAGCCATGTACTGATAAATAAATATTCTGATACAACATAAGTAAATGAAACTTGCTCACCAGTTGTCCTGCAAGCTTATGCTTGTGCAATCTTAAAAGCATAGATAACATGCAACAATGAAGGTGCATGTCGAAGATAAGAAAGCATCCATCCAATATCCAGCGCAAAGCTGTTTTAGACTGTAACGAGCAATATGTGACATAGATTGACTTTTTAGAAACATACATTGTGTTCCATATTCATTGGTATTCCAATCAAAGTTAATACACAGTTCTCTTAACAGAGCAAAGGGCTTCCAATTGGTGTTAAAAGGAGTTGGCATGTCTGATCTCCATTTAGCAAAGAAAACCTACTCATTCGAACCTTAGATGTCATCTCCTTCAAAATCTACAATGGGAATGTTGTTGATTATATCATTGCTGATATTCTATTTAGGTGCAAAAGAACTAGTCATTCCACCCATCTTACATTCATAACTTTATGGGGTTCATAATTCTCTCTCTCTCTCTGTGGTTTTTTCTTTTTTCTTTTTTTTTTTTTTTTTTTTGGGGGGGGGGGGGGGGGGGGTTGGGGTTTGGTCTGGATCAGCTCCTTTATTCATGGCTCAGTTTCAGCTCAGTTCAAATCACTTCAGCCAGTAATTAATTGAAATTTATGTACCCAACTCAGTTTTAACCCATCTTGAATCAGTTAGGCGGCAATCAATTGAAATTTATGCTTGGTCACAGCCACCTAGATGTAACAAATGTTACCCACAATGTATTGTAAAACCAAATAAACATGGATGAAGTTACGGTCATCAAATGCCTGCCAGATTTGACCAACCACCTAAAAAGTAAGCGCCTGGCGGCGCAATCCATTTTTGCATACCAGTTCATGAAGTTGCACATGCTGATCTCTCAAACCTCAGGGATCAAACTTGAGACACAAGCCAACTGCCTTAAGGGAGGTGGGAATTCACTCTAGATTTGTGTCATAGAGTAAGGAGTTGCATCAAGTTCTGACTGAGGCTAGTTGGTGGTGGTAACTGGTAAGTTACCAAAGCATCATTCATAGTAGTACCTATACAGACAGCAGAATAAAAATGAAAAACACAGGAAAAATCTGATGCCATGGAAAGTACTACCCGGTATGCAATCCTGAATCCTACACTCGGGCCATTGCCCTCAAAAGCCACATATTTTTCCCTTCTAATTTTCTACCCAAGCCAAATTGACCATGATCACTCGTCCTTGAACTCTGACCTCATCAGTTCCATCCATCGTTCTTGGTTCATTCCTCATTTTCTGCCTACCCCCATTCTTTTTTTTATAAATATTCGTTTTGTTTCCTTGAAGCACCATTGACCATATAAGAGGGTTAAAGCTGAATACTAGATTTATTACAACCTTTTCTATCTTCCCTCCATCCTTTCCTAAACAGCTTCTCTACTAAGATTGTCCTTTTTCAGCCTGGGTACATCTTATGTATTCTTATTATGGGATACGGCACAAACAGAAAGTACCCCACAATATAGACAAAGGAAAACACCAACCACATAAAAGTTAACTCCAGTTCAATTATGTGTTTCAATCCAATTTCTTGTCCGTGTATGTTTTAGACCCACCCCTAAGTACCCAACCTAGTTACACAGCATCCCTCCAATTCTAATCTTCTGTCTCCCCGTGTGATGTCACCTGGAGCCATGGAGGCCTCCTATCATGGCAAGTGTCAGTATTTTGTTTTACTAATGGTTCATAGCACAAAGACCACACTGAGAAGAAGAGAACAATGCAATGCATATGATAAAGTTGACTAAAGGAGTTAAAAATCTAAACCCGCTACAAGAAGGGTAACTTAACATAGAAGCTAGTAGCTGTATTGCATTAACGTTTGAGATTGATAGAATAAATTCCTTTTGTCTCCCACTACAACAGCGAGGGACCTCATAAGAGGATATTAGACACATCAGCACTTATAAACATCATTTACTGCATGAAGGATGGAATATACCCCCAGTTTTATTAGGAAACGAGAAGTGAATACATCCAAACTACAGGAGAGGTACCCCTGAAACATAATAACATAACCCAATGTACAATTTGTATAAACATGAAGAAACATCTCATTAAAACTTGGCATATTTTACAATGGAAAGAAAAAGACATACTTTGATTACTGTCCAAGGACTCCTCACAAAACTCAAACCGAAATACTTGCACCAGATAAGTCATCATTAGGAGGTCCACTGAGCAAATGAGAAGTTTCTGATATCGTCAATCACTGGGATCAAACTTGTTACAGGTGAAAAGACCCTTGTCCATTCACATCACAACTGTGCTAGTTATACTTATCTTTCCATTCATCTGCTAACCATTTCCTCTTACAAACCCAATTCTTCGAAATATTTTCTAGCATCCTCCAACCATGCTATGCTTCATACGTTTCTCATCCCCTATGTACATGGAAGACTGTCACACTTCTGATTGCAAGTGACTTTTAGAGTGATGAGGAAAACTCCAGCAAGCTGCATCAACCCTCTCCCCTCCTTCAATCACCACAGTCAACTGTCTCTTATGTTGCCCCATTTAGGTGTCATCCCTATATTCCATCTTATGTTGCTCATTTTCATTGTTGGTTCCAAGAATTCTGCACTTAATTCACCTTGGCATTGTCACTTATGCAACCTTCATTGTGTTCCTAGGCACCTGCTTTGCAATACCCTGTCCCATAAAATGTGTTGTTTAAAAGTTTCCCTAAGTTTATATGTTTAAAGTGTGCCACAACCAAGTTTTTGCTATCCTGCGCCTCAGAAAGCATCGAAGGAAGTCAACAGAGGAGAGATCTAAGGGAAACCGGGTAAACGTCTAAAGTCCATGTGCCAAGTTTGAAAGAAAAGAAGACCATCAGCGGGCATCCTGATCAAAGGACCTATGTGAGACCATTGCGGGATCCTGTGTGATGGCCAACCATGGCCCACAACACTTACTCATAAATGTTAGTCTCAGAGGCATTGTTGTGAAGAAATATATCGGTTCATCCATCGTGCCCCATATTTGGGCTGGTTCATGAATTTTGCTTTCGGCCATTCAAGAACCATATGGTGTACACGTCACACTGAGTATGCTAAATTCATTCAAGAAGCAACCAATCTACCATCTCGCCCCAATCCACCACATAGAGCAGTAAAGCAGGGACAGTGTTTCAATAATGATAGATTCGCCGAGGAAATTGATCAATTCCAACCAACCTAGCATAACCCATAATCCCTCGTCTGACTATATCAAATTGTCTTCTTTACGTAAGGCACAATATGGGTTAAGCCTTGGAAATTTCTTTATTTTTCTCATCAAACAAAGGGAACTAAAATCTTGAACATTTAAGGATTCAAAGAAAAAAAACATGTCAGGTTATGCAATTTTTAATGAGTCTGGATTGTTAGGAAGTCTCAAAGCACAGTTAAACCAAATGATGCATGGCTGATTAGGTAATGTTATGGGGCGGGCAAGAAGAAGACAATTTTGTATGAAGCCCATAACCCCTATACAAAGTAAGCCCTGTCTCCAAAACCATTCCCTGTTCCCTAAAAAAATCAGCTCCGCATGCACTACAAAGCTCACTACCACATGCACTAATGCATGTGAAAGGAGCATATTTTGTTAGAAAACCACCTTTTAACTTGCCAAACAGAGGGCATGGCAGCTAGTGTCCTGATTCTTCCCCCCTTCAGTTGCTTGATTTGCCTTAAAATCTCTGGTAGCCCCTCTCTACCATTTGATATGTCCTTCTCCAGCCTGTGCGCCATATGATTCCTCTTCATATTGCC
The DNA here is from genome assembly GCA_030544215.1 of Zantedeschia hybrid cultivar. Lineage (NCBI taxonomy): Eukaryota > Viridiplantae > Streptophyta > Magnoliopsida > Alismatales > Araceae > Zantedeschia > Zantedeschia hybrid cultivar. Next base: position 76,996,011 of record JARZZO010000014.1, read on the forward strand.
ATACCTGAAAACTATGTCCTCGCTTGATTATTGTTTCGGTCATGGATTGTCATTCGGAATCCATATTCCACTATCTCATTGGTCTGCAAGTGATTGCATTCAAAATCTACATGAATCACTCCACCTTCCGGTGAGCATTCTGCTTTCATATTACCTGGTAGACATGCGACCTGATCCCTTTAGATGTTAAAATTCACAGAATGATTTGTCCAAGGAGCCTCTGCTTTACTTTGACACAAAAAACTTTCACCTTTTTTTCTCTGCGGACGGTTCAACTTCTTTAGTGGGCATTTAGTTTTCTCCTTACCTCCAGCCCTCATGCATTGACTCATTGGTACATTCTTCTCAATGCCATAATTGTCATTAGCTATGATCTAGAAATTTTCCATCTAAGACTCTGAAATTCTAAATGGCCACCTGCAGTTACATTCTAGAATGTAACATGGGAACCTTTGCCCACCCTCAAAGTACCAGAACTCCAAGCAATCATTGAACAATTTCCAGATTTATCTCTCATATGACGAAGGGTACTGATATCAAGGCCTTACCCCCAAATCTCCTAGGCCCTGGACACCTTTTTCAGTTATACACTAAATGCAACCCTATAAGAATACGTTAGCAGCTTCCATGGGAATTTCTCGCTTGTCTTTTCTTATTTTATATTCACCAATGGTGTGATGTGGCACAAGGACTTGAAGTGGGACAAAATAACAGAGGGCGCAAATGCCAACAGGTAACCTTCCTCAGCCATCAATATTTAAAGCTGGTGGCGGTATCTTTATGAAACTGATTTTCATCAGAAACATTAGGGTGCTTTGTCCCAACAATCTGGGTTCCTTACGTCCACTAAATGGAAGGGTTTTAAGGGATTCTCAGCTAATTGAATTCTATTTACAAGGAAAATAAAAGAGACATAGAATAAAGAGCTATTCAAACAGATGCAAACAAAATAATAAATTGTTTTCAGCTCAATAACCTTTGATCATTTACACTCTACAAGTGCATCAACTTCTGCTATGCTTTTCAAAGTAATCAGAAATCTCTGTAGATTGAACAAATCAGCAAAGATAAATACCATCCAAATGGATGCCAATATCTTTCCACTCATCTATGAACAGAAGCAGAAAATATACCAGGAAAAATAAATAGAGGAACATGCCTGGCCTCGCTTGCAATTGAAGTACGTCTCCCTCAGGCCCACACACTCGCTTGTTATGAGTGGAACTTTCTCTCCAGCACATTCCCTGTAGGACCGCTTCTGCTCCTGAAGAAAATGACCATCAGTTGGCCAAACAAAGAAAAACCGGCATGGTAACAGATAGATAGGCTTGGACAACAAAGTGGAAGTAGCAACAAGGAGATTTCCAATCAGCATCAGCACCAAAGAAAGTTCTTAATGAAGTCCCCGTGATAGTTTCCAGCTTTCGATAGAAGTTATCAGCCTTGTCTTCTTTAGGTTGGAACAGGTAGGGGTGTGCACGGTTCGGTTCGGTTCGGTTTTGGAGGAAATTTCTTCAACCCGAACCGAACCGAACTGACATTTGAAACCGAACCGAACCGAAATTTTTCGGTTCGGTTCGGTTCAAACCGAAATTTCATATTTTATTGATATTAAATGTATATATATGTATTTAACATTAAAATTATATTTAAAAAATACTTATTTATACATAAATATGTATATGATATTAAAATATTAAAACATTTATATGCATAATGTTAATATAAATACCTATTTACTTTAAAAAATCGATTTATTCGGTTTTTCGGTTTGGTTCGGTTTCACAACTTTGTGAAACCGAACCGAACCGAACCGAACGTGACTCCAAACCGAACCGAACCGAACTGAATCACTCGGTTCGGTTCGGTTTTTCAGTTTGAACCGTATTATGCACACCCCTAGGAACAGGTGACACTAGGAGGCCTTCATTACAATGGGCTTTCTTACTCTTCATAAAAAATTCTGGCAGCAATCCTCATATTTGGATCAATTTCTCCTTAAATTTTTTATTTATTTTTACCTTTATTTTTAGCAAGTAGGGTCACAAAAACTTTGTAACATTTATACACAATATCCGTTCAATACTTGAAACTCTTCTTGCTCGGCGCATCTTTAACAGAGGTGAACCCAGGGGGCTAGACAGACTATGGCCGGCCTCCCATCATTCTAAACTGTTGCAAACACTTGTATATTTATGCCATTCATCTTTACGCCAAGATTAAAGAAAAAATATATATATTGTTTGTGTGTTTTCTTGGACTTGGCCCATCCTCTCCCCACCCCATGAAAAATGATTATTGAGTCGGCTGCCTTGAGAATAATTTTCGGCTCCACCAGCATTCCTTAATCGGATATTTATTCAACTTTGATATCCGTGAGATAAGATTCGGAGAATTTGGAGAGTAAAAAGCACCATTTGCACGTTTCTATAAACATATATTCAGTACCGATCCATTAGTCTCACACGCCTTCTCTTCCTACAGATGCTGCATAACCTGTCGGTGAGAAGTAAGAGCTCTCCAGTACACAGAGCTCGAGTTTGCAATTGGAGGCCCCATCCCTCAAAACGACCAACCTCTCTTCTCTCTTTTTTTTGTTACATTAGTTATTATTTAGGGTTCCTGAAAGATTCAGACTCCATGACCTCGCCCCTTCTAATCCCATAATTTCCTGACGAATCTCATCAACAAATGGAAGCAAAGACCGAGTAAAACACTAAGGATATGACGACTTGTGCAGAAATCGAAAGCAGATCATGAGTTTAAAGAAACAAATCACCTACGTTTGTACCGAGATACTACGAAAAACTAAGGAAGCGGAAGGAGGGTCCTTCGACAAGAAATCTGAGCCGAGTGCCGAATGCAAGAACACGAAGGAACGCCTGGTGGAAGGAGAAGGAGGAGAGGGTGGTGGGGGGCGGGGGGATACCTTGACGCAGGGGGTCTCGCTGAGGCACTTGACGAGCTCCATGGCGAGGCCCTTGCACGACTTCGCCATCGCTGCGTAGACCAGAGCTGCGGCTGCGATCTCTGGAGGCTGGAGCAGTCTATTCCGTGATGTCTCTGCGCAGATGGGGGAACCGCGCTGCTCTCCCTCCCCCCCGGTCACGTCACGACGGCGCCAACAGGAAAACGCAACCCGAGAGCTTTGTGAAGAGAGTAAATCCGAGAGGTTTGTGAAAAGAGTAATTTACTTGCTGCATCGCCGCCGGATGAGCTGTTACACTCAATTTTCAAATGTTTCTTAGGAGTGTTTGCATTTTCAAAAACAATAAAAACTGTTTTTTAATAAGTGTTTACAATGCAAATATGAATTAAAGTTGAGAATAACTTGCCGCACCGTAGGGGCTATTGGTGCAGCCAAGTTTAAAGAAAATTGATTTTTTTTTTTAAACCCCCTAACCAACTCGATTCGACCATCAAACCCGATCTTGGATCGGACGAGACAAAAATTTGGGGTCGGTTTTTAATTTTTCATTTTTTTTTACTTGTCTGATTTAACATCATATTTTACTGTCAAGTTTCGTGGTCGATTTTCAATTTTTCATCTTTTTTTTGTTCGTCCAATCTAAGATCGTATTGTACGGTCGGATTGGAAACCATGGAGGGTTTTAGAAAAAAAAATTTTAACCTGACTGCACCGTCAAGTAGTGCAATAGCCCCCAAGTTATTCTCATAAAAAAGTTACTTAGATAAATAATCTTTATATTTCTATAATATCTTCTTTTTTTGATAAATAAATGTTATGGAGTTTTTGCAAATAACTCCCTAAAAGATGTATAGTAATTCCCAACATGATTCATATTTACATATAACTCTTAAAATTTGGAGGTATTTGCATATAACCCTCTCAATTATGTGATTTGTTTTGAATTTTACCTAAGTTAAAGTATTTTTACTCCACGTAAAAATAACAATAATTTTTATGTTAAATATATACAATAAGCTTATGAATAAATGTTTATGTAATTTTTTGTGAGATGTATGTATTTTAATTGAAGATATTATTAATATTTTTATTTAATAGTTTTCACATATTCTATATAAATAACAATATTTTAATTAAAAAAATTCAAAATAAATCCACATAGTTGAGGGGCTTATATATAAATAACACTATAGTTAAGAGGGTTATAAGCAAATACGAATCATATAGGAGGTTATCTACAAATATGACATTCTTTAAGAGATTATTTGTAAAAATTTTAAATATTTATTCAAAATAAAAATATGAAAAATAAAATTACAAAAAATATTTCTCTGAGAAATAAAAAAACATGCAAAATAGAATGATAAATATTTCCCCAAGGTGAGAAAGTAAACTTCGAAAAGAAAAGAGAACAGTTTAAGGATATGAAAATTATTTCCCTAACCAACATTTGTGCTTCTAAAACATGGTCGAGAGAATGAGAAGGACTTTGAAGCCACTTTCTTACATTTAGAAGGCTTTCCCTCATGAAATATGATTTATTCTATTGTATTGAATTGTACAAACTAGTACAAGTCAACTTATATTTAGGCGAGTTCGAATTACTATCAAGCATCACGTCAAATTGGATCGAGTCCACTCATATACGCATAATGAGTTGGTTTTAGGTTGTATTCTTTTATTTGATAAGTAAATTTATATTGATTAATATAATATATTTTTCTTAAACGTGACTTAACCTCATTGTCATCAACAAACCCATTTTCTTACAGCCCGACTCATGCGATGTATATGAGACAGATCGAGTTAGATTAGTATGAGTTAGTATTTGAGATGATACAATCTGATATGGATCAACAGTACATTGAACCATACATTAAAGTATTACTTCATTTAGAACTAACATTGTTTTAAAAAAGACATTCTTGAACGAAGAATGTCTTTTTTCTTCTTACAATGTGAAATGATAAGGAATTTTCAAGAATAGATGTAAAAAATACATACTTTTTTTTTGAAAAGTATGCAATTATGCTACAAATAAGCGTAATCTTCTTTAATTTATGGTTGGGCCGGTTCAATGGCTATATGAGAATCAGATTATAATTAACAAATCATGTCATTTAGAAAATCATAAATTTATGTTGCGCTAATCTAGTCAAAATTTTCATTACCAAACTAGATCAAATTAAAATAGTTCAATTTAATTTGATCTACAATTCAGTTGGAACCTCTAGTGGGCCTATATAATGTATATTTTCTTGAAAGTAAAATGAATATGTTATTTACAATCTTTAATTAGATTTGGATTATAATTATAAAAAATAATTAAGATATAACAATAGTGTTTGATCTTCAGAAAACTAAAAATAAACATGTACAACCTTGAAGAACACATAGAAAAAACATGAATGTTCTTAAAGAATTCATGTAATTCTTTTGATTCTGTTTCTAAATTTTTAAAATTGATTCAACTTAAAATATGCGATTCAATTTAATTAAAAATTAAATAAACTTATTTTACTTTCTAAGGGTTGTCCGATGTGACGTAAGATACTATAAAAACATCATAAATAACCATAATATCACATTTTCCCGACGTTTAGATGGAGTATTATAAAAGTATCGTATTTTAAAACTAGTTGATACTTAAAATTCTTTTTTGAGTTGATTTTGGTTTTCGGTCTAGAATCACGGTGAGCCAAAAATATAATGATTTCAATAATTTTAGAATCACGGCTTTTAAAATCTGAAATTTACCAAAAGAGCCCTAAATGGAACCAAACCAAGTGGAATTATCGGTTCCTCCGCTCCCGCTCTCTCCACCAGAAGAAGAAACGCGTGAAGAAACGAGGGGAGCGAACCCCAAAACCCCCAGCGTGTTCTTGCTCCACCTCTCTCACTCTCTCCTAACTCCATCAAGCACCTCTTTTTTTGTTCTAATTTCAGGTACTTCGTCCAGAATTCTCCTCCCCTGCCCGATCCGTCCACCACGATCCTTCAATCCCCTTTGTTAATTTTGATACCTCCTTCTTCGATCCCCTCGATTCTTCGCCGGGAATCCTCGAAAGTTCGAAGGCGACGATGGATGGCAGCCGCCGCGCGAGGCCGCCTCTGAAAGCCCATCACCACCCAACTTGGAAGGAGAAGGTGCTTCAAGCAATCTGATTGTTGAATTAGGCTTGGCAGTCGCTGCACTCCGTGCACAAATCTCCAACTTTTCCATCGTTTTCTCCCTTTTTTTTTTTTTTTTTTTCTGAGCTGTGTATGTTACAACTGGGGGTTGGATTGTTTTGTTCGGATGTGTGCGCAGCTGCGGGAGAACTGTCTGAAGAGGGTGCAGGAGGACCGGGCGCACTTGCTTTGGAAGCTTAGATTGTCCGGTGGCCAAGCGCTAGACCAAAAGGTTGTCTTTTTGTCGTAGGGTTCTGATATCGTTCCTTGTGCTCGAATGCACTCTTCGTTAAGCCAGTTATTGTTATCTGTGGTTTGTTTGTTCATTGTTATAATGTTGTAGGAAATATTGTTTTACTTGCTTGGCTCATAGAGTTTTTTTAATTATTGGCGCATGCAGTACGGGTAATTGACGTCCTATGGGCCATTTCATAAATGGTAATGTTTGCTTACAGAAATAGGAGCAACGTTAAATTCTGCATAAGGCATGCTGCTGGCCTCGAATCAAGAGCTTAGTGCAACTTTATGGTGGTTATCAGGCTTATAGTCAGCTCTGAAATCTTGTTTTGGATGGCTAACCAATATATTATAATGTTAAACAGCTAGGATAATAACAAAAAGTTCTAACATTTCTTTGTTACTCTCTATGTCAGGGCAATTACCTATTTATACTTGGTAAATCTGTTGGACCAGGACCATTAGTAGTTTTTAGTACCATGACTCCATGACTATTGGCTCAATTGCAGAGTTAAGTTGGCTAGGAATTTTTGTGGTTTATCCTACCCATTTAAGTAACACCCTTAAAGAGTCCAAATCTGCTCTCATAATCAAATCCAAAGTTTGCCCTGTGAAATCTCAAATCATGTGGTCTTTTCCAATTTGTATGCTCATTTGTTGTACACACCACCAGCAGATGTGCACGTGCAATATCCATGTAATGGAATGAATTAAAACAAGATGCATCCCATGTGCACTTGAGAAGAAGGGGCTGCATAAGCTGTAGAATCCTATTGTAGAGGTCTTCAATGTGAAATGAATCCATGCTCCAGAGCCTTATCATGTAAAATCTTCATTGTGAAATGAAGCCATGTAATGTATCTGAGTATTCATATATAGTTTTATTTAGTAATTTTGTATTTAATAAAATTTTCTTAGTTGTTTCCTTTCTCGTCTTTACTCTGAAATAATGATATGTTTTTACAGGTTCATGGCTCTAGCTACTCAAGTACAAGGTTGATTCATCATAAAAGTTGGAAAATGTGCGATGAGAGGATATAGTGATCGCTTTTATGAGTATATAAATTCTTTACTTATGTATGATATAGCTATCTTATTCTGTATTCACTATACATTGTAACACCTACTGATCATCAGAGCCTTTATCCCACTCATTTAGGGTCAGCTAACACATTGTAACCGCTACTATTTACACTATATATTTGCTATTACCATATATGCACTTGCTTACTATGCCTACTATTGGCATTATATTTTAATCATTACATTATATTTTTTATAATTATTTTATATCAGTATTCAATTCATAGTAAGTTTATCTGTGCTTATAGGATATAAACAATTTGCATATTTTGTATTTTTTATTGTGAAAGGTTGAATAGGAAATAAAAAAAATCACATCCTTTTACAGTTGAGCATTTTTATTTGTCTTAGTAATTTGGACTTGTTGCTGTTTGCCATCTGCAGTGCACTTTGTCAAGGAGCAATCGGAAAAATACTCTAATTTCAACATTAAAAATGAAACAGAACTGAAATTTCAACAAAAGTCATGCCTTTTTTTGGAAGCCAAACATCATTCGATATAGGATCTTCATTAGATGACCGTCTCAGAATTCCTGTTGGGATATGGAACTGTCAACAAGGATTCTTTTTCCAGTTTCATCATTTCAGCATTATGTCTTTGAGCAAGGTACTTCTAGAACCTTAAAGAGCTTTCTCCTTCCATCCAGCTGTGAAGATCTTGTGCCTTCACAATAACACAACCAACTTAAGACATGACCATGGAGAAAACAAGTTCCCACCTTCCCTAGGAATTGCTCTTAGGAATCAGAACATTGAATTCTGAAAACTTGTAGCTTTGTGGAGGTGAGGAACCAAAGGGCTTATGGAGCCACTGATTTCTTTTTAAAGAACTAATCCATACAATGACAGCTGGGATAATGGAGGAAGTTGTAGTGCTGATGCTATTACCGTCACTCTGTCATGGTGATCAATTTTTCCACCATATTCTCACCTTCGTTTGCTCGATGCTCCGGTTGTCAGTTCGGACTAAGGTGATATTCTTCTTGACCCAACATCAGTGAACTATATGATGGCAAGTTTTAACAATACAGGCAAGTTCAAGAGAAATTTCTTCTAGTTTTTTAAGTCACCTGGAGCCAGACTCTAATTTTGCACAATGGCATTAAGAAAGAATCTGGGAGGAGCTGTTCATGCTGATCACGAGTTTGGGGTAAGAAAATTGCGTCTAATAGATGTTTTCTTCAACTTCAAGGGTTCTGGTGCTCTACTCAAAGCCTGTGGACTTAAAATTCAAGCACCCTTACCCATAGCAGGTTGGAAGATTTTATCAGATGCAGGACCATATGTCTGCATATCCTTCACTGGCTGTGCTCCTGCCAGTTGTTTTAAGCTCATTTAATTAATGGGCAGTTGCTGATCTTGTTCAAAGCTTTGTCTGGGGATGGGTACACATCTGCAAAATGAGATATCATGTCAAATAGTTTTTGAAGCAAGCTAATTTTTTTAACATTATCTATTGGATGATAATTCTTATAATCATATACATGATGTATATTTTAGCCGCAACAAAAGCATTTCTGTTTGTATTCTGTAGATCCTGCATGTCAATTTATTGACACTGCTAATTATTCTTTCTGTGGATGTTATACTTCAGTCAATTTCATAGCCTTTTCTTCACATGTAGGAGACGGTGGAATCTGCTTTCAGGGGGATAGTTGCTAATGAACTGAAGAAAATTAAACAACTGAGCCAGAATGATCACACGCGAGTATTGACGTCTGGCTCTGATGATCTGTTATGGGAATATGATGATCATAAATTGGATGACTCGTCAGCTGAAAGCAACTATGAGGAGCTTCTAATAGAAATGGAAAGATGTCTGTATGAAGATCTCAGGGAGGAATTAATCAGAAAAGGTGAAATAGAACTTAGAAGAACATCTTATTTATGTTCTCATTTTCCGAGATTATATGCTCAAAATGTAGTCACACCAACATTTTCTTTTGGAAAGGGAGAAAATCGAGAGAACTTGTGGCGGTCTCTATATGTGCTTGTTTCTTTATTATTTCCTAGCAAATACCATTGTGAACTCAATACATCTGCATATCAATGCAATTGCAAATGTTTGGTTTTACTAGAATGGTTGTTGGGATTCTTTTGACTGATTTTTGCCTTAGCTGTTAAGATTCGAAAAACAAGAGTGGCTTCAATAATTTACATACTAATTACTGTCTTTCCCTTTCTTAGTTCTCTTTTTCCTACCATTTCGGAAGACTATTTACCACAAAACTCACAATTATTGCATGACCTCTTGTTGGAGAGTTTTCAAAATCTCAGGTTTCAAAAAGATATTCCTCTTTTTGAAGAACTTTTTGGTCAGTTTTGAAAAATTAGTTTAAAATTTGTCCAGTGAAGATGGCAATTAAAGGTTTGAAGGTTGGACCCTCCCTGCACATCTCAACCAGTGCTAGTTAATTCTCCTTGATAGTCAAGAATTCTGATTAGTTGCTTATAATGATGTCTTAAATGAAATCAACCACAAAAAATGCAAGTCTAGACTCTAGATATAGTAGTGTAGTTTAAATTGAGCCCAAAAGCTCTATTGTGGCCTTGATAGGTTTTTGGAAGGTTTAGAGATGTTTTAAGATGTTTCAGATTGATTTTAAGTGTTCTACATCAAAATAGTATTTTGGTAATTTTACATGATTTGAGAGTTTAAGGGTATTATGGTCATTTTAGGGTTTGGGATGTGTTTGAATGAACTGTGAGGTTCTGAAAAGCTCTTCTTTAATCCTTAAAAGAAATGCATTTATTCTGTTGGGATGCATATATTCATCCAGACTGCAAGATATGCGATACATGCACATGTACAAACCATGGTGAGCAGGATCGGTGTAGGTAGATCGGCCGATCTGATAAGTTTCTGACCTGTCCGATCTGACTTTATGCATCGATTCATCGAGTTGGGTTATTGTTATGGAGAATAAATTAGAGTCCTTTGGGGGCGTTATTGTTATGTAGAATAAATTCAGAAATTTCTATTTTCTCAGTTGTTGGGGTAAAATCTATTTTATGGATGAGAGGTTTCCAGTTTTCTATTAGATCTCCCTTGGAACCGTATTTGCATATTTTCACATGAACCATTCAAGATGCAATTATATTATGCAGTCATCAGGGGTTGCATTGGATACCTAATTTGATAGAAAATATGGCTGGTTGGAGCATCTTTGCCATTAGGCACTTGTAGATAATATGATTGGTAGATATGCATTGTAATGTGCTTGTAAGATTGATTATTTTTCCTTTTTCAAAATTAAATTCAACAAGGTTTTAGTTATACTCGATGGTGCGCAATTAGAGGTCATCTCTAGGTTCTTTTAAAATTTGAACCCTCCCTCCTGACCGATGAACTAATAGTAAATAACATCCTTCTGATGAGGGAATACCCTTGATTTCTGCCCATGTGTGATGCTCTGTGAAGAGAAATAACATAATAAAATAAAACGAAGGATAGAAAAATAAGTGGTAGTTCGTGCAAGGTCTTTGGGTAGGTGCAAAAACATGTAGGTTAATCAGCTTATGTTTCAGATGTGGCTTATAGAAACATGTTTTCTCTGCTTTTATTAAGTTTCACAAATTATCAAGGTTCTTAATTAAGGCTTAAACACATTCATGACAATGGATTACGAACTACTGATCACATTTAGAGAGTAGTCTAAGATACAAGCATCTATAGAAAACAAAGGTACACATGTCGGAAGGGCAACTGTCTGTATAAACATTGTGGAGCCTATTAAACATGTCGGAAGGGCACATGTCCAGGTACGGCGCATGCCCTGGTAGTGTGGCACATCTCTCGGTAGGGTGGCACATTTCCTGGGAGGGTGGCACTTGTCTTGGTAGGATGAGGATCTCCTGGTAGGGTGGTGAACTCTAGTAGCCTGTGCATGTCCCGGTAAGGTGACATGCCCCTGTAACCTGGTCATAGCAACACTTGCATTTTTTCCTCTCTTCCCTCTTGCTATGATGTAGAATTTTGAGTGAACTGAATCAATCTGGAAAAAGTTTCCTCTTCCTCTAGGGGTTATTTATAGGTATAAAGGGGTTCGAACCCCACTAGGGTTCCCCTCCACACCTTACTGGGGTGGGTGTTCAAACTTATGGTGGAGAGAAGGCTTTCACTCTCTTCTCAAAGTGTTAAGCATCTCCCACTAAAGGACGGAAGTTTTGCACCTACGTGATTACACCCTTCAATTTTTTGGAGATTGCATTCATATCTTCCTTTCTATCTTCCAAAAATTGCATTTATATCTTCGTTCAGCCTTCTAAAATTGATGTCTACGACCTTCTTCTTTTCGGAAAAATACCTTTGTGTAATGCAAAGTATCTCATATGCAGGATGGTTTATTTTAATTTTCTGGTAATCTTTACGGTATATTATCACGGACATTATCATTTGCCTAAACATGTGCAGAACTAGAGGTCTATGAAGAAGAAGATGAGTACCTAGCCCGAGCAGTATTTGAACATATGCAACTAAATGATGTGCAGGTAGGCGAACAGGTTTAGTCGATGGCATTGTACTGAAAACCTTTTCTATGAACAATTTTATTTGTATGTTAATTATCCACACTCTATATTTGATCTAGACCGTTAAGCGACGTGAACTGTTGATGGATATCCTTTTGCATTCCCATATTCTCTTGTCAATTTCTTTGAACACTGACTCCCATGCATGGAGACATTCTGTTAACATTTGTATACAGGTGAATGTGACACACCTTAAGAATCATGGACTGAAGAGCAGTTGGATGATCTTACCGAACAGCTGTATCCACCTTGGGATGATTTTGATCCACATCCACCTTATGTAGGCTTAGCTGAAGCTAGGTGGTTACTGTGATGGCTTTAATTTTTCTATATTTTGAGGAGCATTTCTTTGTTGCTTTGAACTGTTTTCTTGGAGTTTTTTGTTTGTTTGTCCTTCATTGTGCTAAGAAAGCAGTATGCTAGTGTCCCTCCCCTAGTCTCCCATTTACTGGGGTGCTAGTCCAGATCTGTCACACTCTTTTCTCGATGATTTTCCAAGGAGATTTAATGACCAACTTGACATAAAATGAAGTAGGGTAGAGGCGTATTTATAGAAGATCAAAATTCTCTCAAGGGATTTGTCTAATGTATCATTAAGATTAAAATTCTTTCAAGAGTTTAAAGAAAGAGTAGAACATTTTAGATTTTGACATTAGAAAGTTTGTTTTCCTCTGATCCCATTTGGGTATAGTAAATCTCCAGACACTCCTCCTCCTTGTTCTTGCTCTATCATCGTTCTTGAAATCCAGAATTCTGGATATCATATCGTGATGTCAATATATAGCGTCGTCTGTGAATTTTGGATCCATCTTTTGTGAACTGTGCCTTGGCGATCTGGGACACAAGGAAAATGTTCTCTTTGTCAGGCTTCCAGACCCAATGTCAAGATGCCAACACTGCACATAAGTTGGGTCAAAATTCTGGTTAATACCTGTTGAATTGGTAGGGAAAGCCTAAATTCATGATCCACTAAATGAGCTTCACACTTTGTTTCCACCCACTTGTCTGTAAGCAACTCAATCCTCTTGATGATTACATGAACGATGAGTCAATGTTAAGTAGTCTATCTGATGCGGGACAGCAAGGGGGAAGACCGGATGAAGGAAGAAGAGAGGGGTTGGGGAAGAAGAAGCTAGGGCTTCACGCCCTCACACAGGTTCCCATCCCATCTCGGGAGAAAACGCCTCAGACGGCTGCTCTTTCATTTCATTTTCAAAATCTTCTCCCTCTCCCACAAGGGGATACAACTCTATAAATAGAGTAGAAACCCTAACACTAAAGACCCAAATACCCCTTATTAAAAAAAAGACTTAAAATAGACCTATATCTAAAAACACATCATTTGGGCCTCTAATGGGCCAAAGAAAATAAACACTAGGCCATGAGCTTTGTTTCAGCGGTCCCTGGATCCCCATCACTATCTCATCTCTGTATGAATAATGCATGATTGGACTAATTTCATCTATTGTGACGTCTAACAAATGACTGAGTTGAATAATACAACAACAGTTTGTGCCCTAGAACCGTAATAATAAACATCAAGTCTATGTACGACTTGTATCCATATAAAATGATACTTAATTTGTAGAATGGGTAGAGTAGGTGAGAGGATATCTTATTACCTTACCTGCACATGTTTGAAACTACCTGGATGACATGCTATTCACCAAATGAGTAATACTTGCTGCAATGCCCCCTCCAATCGCAATGGGGTCATTGCAGTGGGTAAAAGAAAAAAAAATGATTTTTTTAAGGTTGGCCCCGAGGTGCCCTATCCAGCCATACAGTACAATGCCCAATCGGGCAATCCAAAAAATCTAAAAAATAAAAAATTGTTATTGGGCTTGGCCCATTAAGGGGCATTTTTCACTGTTCATTGGTTCGGTTTTTTATTTTTCGGATTTTTTTGGGTCCCTCGATTGGGCATTGCACTATAGGCCGGGTAGGGGACCTCGGGGCCGACCTAAAAAAAAATCATTTTTTTTTATAAAAAAAATCCACTGCAATGTCCCCATTGCGATTGAAGGGGGCATTGCAGCAAGTATTACTCGCACCAAAATTACCATGGCCATCTAGCTATTATACATTTAAGAATCCAGATATCCTCCTTTTCTGATAAAGTCATTGCTGACATGATACATGCTCGTTCAATAAGCTTATTGTTCCCAATCGTCAGGCTCTACCTCTCCAAGCTATGAGAGAATAGAATCTCGTGTCATCATGATCACACATTGATTGATCGTCTTGAGCAAATTATGAGGAGGAGAATGACTGATGTCATCTATAATATAAATATCTATGCCTCTTTGTTCAAGCTGATAGAATAATGAAAGAAAAGCTATCAGGTCTAGGTGCTCTGTTGCTACAGTGGGTGAGATATGCTTTGCTTTGCAATGCGGTTTGTCAGGCAGGCGGCTACAAAGATTTGTTGAACCTTGCAACTTTTTTCTCCTTTGCATCAATTAGATGGTTGCTGATAACCCACTGCCGGAACTCCTGCAAGTCTTGGATCTTCTGCCTGTCTGTGAATCTTGTCAATTACTGCATTCCCTATTCCATGATCTCCAACGACCAAATATAGCTTGTTTCTTTTACACAAATTTGATCCTGTCCTCGTTGTGCTACATGAAACATTGTTAAAGTACTTTATCCGACTTATGTGATAATTGCATGGTTGCCTAGTCCACACTGTTCTGATGTCAGCAATTTCTGTTTCTTGTATGCTCTGTACCTATTTTTGGTTGCCTGCTTGCTGCTTACTCTTGTTGGCAGATCTTGTTTTGTGAGGTCAGTTGCTTAGTATTTGAATATGGTTGTAGGGTGGAAAGAATGAGACCATTTGGTGCCCAATTTGCAAGCATGGAGAGGTACTAGAAAATCGTCATCAAATTTATTGTAGTAGTTGCAACCTTCAGCTCGACCTTGGAGAAGACAAGGTGCCAGTCACTGATCGCCAATTTTTCAGTTTCTTTTTGCTCTAAGCACTTGATCCAGCATAGTTATCGCTGAGAAAAGTGTCATTCTTTGTCACACTAGCTTCTATAGACGAGTGTAACTCCAAGCAAGATTCAGAACTCATGTCCGTTTTATCTCATGTTTCAAAACTCAGGTGAATTTGGAATTCTTCCGCAGTCGGCTGGGTGAAGTACACGAGGAACATCTTGATAAAGGATGCAAAGCAACACCTTCGTTTTTCTTGGAGACTGGATTCAATTTAACTGCATTATATATTAGGTGTCAGGCTTGTAATACGTTTGAGATTGTACTGTAATAGTGATTTATTGTATGGCATTGTAAAGCATTAATGTAGGCATCCATAAAAAAAAAAAAAATCTGAAAACCTGATCTTCTGCTTTGTTTGATTGTAGGGCGTCAATTTTTTTTTTCCATTTAATCTGGGATGTATGGATTAAAGCAATTTCATTGAAAGGCAGTCTTTCTTAATTACTTAATGTTGGAAAGGGACAATGTTTTATGAGAATAACTTGTTGCACCGCCACTAGCTTGAGCTGAAACAGGTCACCCGTCCCGTTCCGTTGCGTGGTGTTCCGTACATGGTCTTTTGCTCACATTAAATGTATCTTGACGTTAGTAAATTTTTTTTTTAAGAATTTTAATTTTTTTTTATGATTTTGAGAACGTCAGGATTCTCTCGAAAACTTCTTGATGCTCTTGTGCTCTTGAGAGTGTCATGCTTTTGAAAGCGTCAAGTTTTCAAGAGCATCTCTTGAGAGCATTAAAAAATTAATTTTTTTTTTAATTTTTTATTGAGGTCAAGATGCATTTAATGCGGAGGAGGTCATGCGCGAGATGTCACACAGCGGAGTGGGACGGGGCGGCCCATTCTAACTTAGTGGCAGTGCAACAAGTTATTCTCATGTCTTATAACCATCGTCTCTCCTAAATATCAATTTTTTTTGAGAGAAATGAAAGCTGGCCTCCAGCTTCGCAATGTTCCTCTCCGAATGTCCCAGTTACCTGCTTATTTGTGCTGAACTCAAATTTGGTAATCCACGTAGCAGAAGCGAAATCCCATTGGAACGAGAGAGTTTGAGGTAGATTTCAGTTTTCTACCTTCATCCAAAAGGACCAAAACGAAGAGAATGCCAAATTAGGAAGCTAAACTGCCGGGACGCAGAAGGATAGGTAAACAAATGTACCTGCAAAGGAATCGCCCCTCGTGCAGATAAGTTTGCTTATTTAATTCCATTGCGTTCTCTGGCGGTGGGTTCCAAACTTATCTTTCGAAAGAACCAAATTTGTTACTAATTTTCAAAGCATATATTTCGAAAGAACCAAATCTGTTGTTAATTTTCAATCTCCTAACCTCCTCCTCCTCCTCCTCCTCCTCTCTCTCTCTCTCTCTCTCTCTCTCCTATGAGTGAGAGTTAGCGGTATAAAATATCTCATATGAATATAATATGCATGAAATATTTGAGTAGAGAAGGCCCGAGCTTAAAAAAGACTACACGTTGGTAGTTATTTTTCCATAGTGAAAAATGTATAAGCAAATATTTTTGCGCGGAGTGGTACCTCCACATCTATATGCAAAAATTCCTGAAGTAAACATGAACACATACATCAAATGCAACTAAAAGGACCTTTAGATCTTTCTACCCTGCTGTCTGCGACAAAAACGGATTTCCTTATTGCGACCGGCGAGGCGAGATGTGCTAAACTAATCGTCAGCCGCTGTGTCAGTAGCTGATGTATAGTGCAACTTGATTATAGTAATTACAAATATGTGACACTAAAAAGGTTGTCTCCTTATTATAAGTTCTACTCCGACCTGGGGAAAGCTTAACAAAATAATCCCATTTCGACTCTGGTAGCTTGCACCCCTTTAGGCACTCTGGAGTAGAGACTTGAGATAAGCTAGCAAGTAGCAAGTGGCCCAGGGGTGTAGGCATAGCATTTTGTCCTCCGCCGGCGTCGCCAACTGGGGGAATGGCGATCGCGGACTGCTATCTCGTCGGTCTCAAGAGTATGGTTTGCTTGTTCTTTTGTTTAGAATCAAATTCCTATGCTCTTGCTAGGTTTAGAACTCAATTCAGAGTCAAGAATATGATCACATGATTATGTGATCATGTTCTCAGTCCTCAGTGCTGCCGATAAAATTTGTGGTTATGTGTTTTTTTTTTTTTGGAAGGGTGGCACGGTGGTCAGGTATGTACATGTATATACAAACAACCGGGGTTCTAATCCGAATGGATCCCGAGATATCTTTCATAGAAAGAGATAATTCTGAAACAGGTCAATAGGTCCGCCTAATTAGACGAGAATTTCAAGTCTGTCTGATTATTCGGAGAAGTAATTCCACAGACCAATACTTACCAAACGCCTAATGGCTGCATTGCTGGAGAATTTTTAAGCTCCGACTAGATTCGAACTTGAGACCTCTCGTATAAGAGGTAAGGGGTGAAGCCAACTACTCTAGGCAGCTGGTTTGTGGTCATGTGCTTGATCCTAAATGATACCAACTAATTAAATTTTACCGAATCATGATTGTATCCTCAATCTTAAGTGATACTATCAAATTTTGTCCCACCCGTTGGTGAGTGGGTAGGTGTTACACCTGTGAAATTCGTGTCCTCACGGGTGGAACCTTTGTTTTCCCGGGCAGCACTAAAACGCACAAAATCTACATATAATGGCGTATTATTTGCACTAAACGGATTCATACCCTACTCTTTAGAGCATAAGTCGCCCTGGCCAACTAGACTAACGAACCCAAAACAAAAATATACTATCAAGTTTTGCTAAATTTTGATTGCATCCTTGACTTTGGTGGTGGAATTTGACCTACTAAGGGGAGTGGAATCTGTCTCTAATAAAGTGAAGGCCTCTCATGCTTACTGTGGGGGTGGGTAGACCAGTCAACCGCCAAAGGAAGACGCCGTCCCACAGAGGGGGAGCAGTCAGAAATCAACAATGGAGGCCCCCTCTGGCCAAGCTTGGTCGTCTACCCGCACCATGAACATACACAGCGGCAGACAAAGAGAGACGGCCACCGACTAGTACATTATTTAAGAGCTAACAAATCAGAAGCAAGCGTCTCTGAACAGTGGAACCCTCGCCTCTTTAGTGCTTAGTGCCCGTGCTCCTCACCTTGCTACCACCTTCTTGTTCTCCCACTCCTCTCTTCGTGAACCTAGCAGTTCTCCTCACCCACGGCAGAGCTCAAGAAGATTTCTGCATCAGAAGTCCGTCTCCACACCTCCAAGGATAGCTACTAGTTGGTCTATACATGGCAAGAGGAAACACTAACTATATGCATGCGTGTGGACTATTATCTATTTGAACAATTTTAGGGATAATTTCGAATTAACCACTCTTCTATGTTAAATCTTAATAATGTCATGCTTATGCTTATTTACAGATTATCTTACATACCATCTTAATATGTATAATATTTTAAAATTGCTACTTTAATGGCATATTTCATATATACAAATATTTTATATATGCCATTGAAATTGCATATTTGATAGATATATTATCCTATAAGGACACGTAGGATAGTATAAAAATAAACATAGTACTTTTGAAATTTAGCATACAAGCTAAGAGTGATTAATATAGAATTATCCCATAATTTTACAGGCCTAAAAATAGTTCTTTATTTGTGGCATCTTTGCGATTACTGTTGAATCACTAGCTGGCGACCGTATTTCTGGGTGACATGCTGAGTTTAATTCCTCTTTACATGTTAATAAAATTAATAGATTTTTTCTTTTATGGAAAACAGATTTATGACGTTACCAAGTTCTTGGAGGACCATCCCAGAGAAGACGAAGTTCTCATCCATGCATCAGGTACAGTGAGAGTTTAACAAAGTCACCTAACATAAAGCCTTCTATCAAAATTTGAGTATTCCTAGCTACTAAAATAGATCAAGACTTTTTCGGCTGCTTCTTTTACATGCATGACATGATCCCCAAAAATTTGAAAGACCAGCCAGAAGAATGACGTCTTTTACGTGCAAATCCTTGTTATATGAAATTATCTATGGATGGTATTCGCTGGTCAGCTCAATTTTTTTTTTTGGATCCAAAGTTTATGGTGAAATTTTGAACCTCAGGTTGTCTCCATGCATGGACAATTTTGAAGCGTTGTTTGGTGTGCCACAAAATAGCATAAACAGTCTTTTTTTTTTTCCCGACCTCTGCTGTCCAATAAATATTAGTGTGTTTAAAATTATTTAATCGTATGTAGCACTCATTTTTTCTAGGTTTTAGTTTCCAACTTGAAACCACCTGAAATGAAAATCTATGAGGTTGAGCTTTTAACGTGGACAACTCCGATAACTTGGGGTATGTTCTGCTGCTGCTCCCTCCTACCGGAGTACTTTTTGCTCTGTCACAGCCCCCTGTATTTTTTTTTTTTTTTCTTGTTGCAGCTCCGTGTAAGAACTAGTGGACATTATAGAAGATTAATATTAGGGTGACGGGATTTTTTCCTCATTTTTATTATCCCCAATAAAAGAACGGTCTAAGTCAAATATTTTTTTACAAATTTATGGGTATTAGTTAATCTAAAATTCAAAAGAGAAGCCAATCCCGTTCAACCACATAAGATGAGGAAGAAAAGTGAAAGAAACCCCGTCATCTAAGCATTTTTCTTATAAAGTACCCTTAGAAGTTAGAATTCAAGTCCTTTAAAAAGTTTTAGCAGCGACTTACGCGAGTTGTACTAGTAATCTTTTATGGGTAACACTTGCTGGACCGCGAGTGGGCGTACCGTGCGCGGACAACAGTCTGATCTTATAACAGTAGTAATTTTTTTTTAATCTTTTTTAGGTCATCTTCATCACATACAACACTTTTTGTATGAGCCAATCTCAGATTGAACGATCTAAAAAAATTTAAAAATAAAAAATTGTGTCCAATGAACAATGATTTTCTACTATTCATTGGACTTAATTGTTGATTTTTCAAATTTTTTTAGGTCGTTCAATTGAAGATCGGATTATATGTACATGTAGAACATGATGAGACTCAGAGTAACATTGAAAAAAAAAAAAATTGGCCGCATCCCATGCGGTGCAGCAACTCGCAGTATAACAGTTGTTACTCATCTTTTATTAACATATCACATTTGAGAAGTATAGTAGTAACTTTACATCCCAAAATCAAACCAAAAATTCACAGTATCAAATGGAGTTTTTCCTCTTTTTTTTTGACAAATCAAATAAACTTGTGCCGGCCTTAAAATTCCTTGGATTCCAACAGTTTAAAATCGAAAGATTATAGTGTTTTACGTCACACCAAACAACACCTAGTGTTAAATATCAGCATCCATATGCTAAATTAAATTTTTTTCCCCTTTATCTCCCAACAAATTCATTTGAGGCCGTGGGTCACAGTTCCACAGCGAGGGAGAAGATGACCAGCTACTTGATTGGGACCCTTGAAGGTTATGGACCCAGTAAGGCCCCTGAAGCAGGGAAACCTTCAAACACTAGTGGAGGAGAGGGATCCGTCAAAGCTAAGGCGGTGCAACAGAAGCCTTCGTTTAGCTTGTCCGACTACCTCTTGCCTCTGTTCTTGGTTGGTCTGGCCATTGCGTCCTGGTTCCTGGTCAACAACAAGAACACTGCTTAGGAATGCGGGTTGATCGGACAGTTAAGTTTCTTCAAAGTTAGATGAAATGAGATGGGATGGCCGTGGTTCTTTGTTTTCTTATATTTCTATGCATGGATCTTTGTTTCCTTATCCTTTGTCTATGGATCTTTGTCCTCTTCTAAGCTCAACTAAGATGTTTTCTTATCTGAATGGGTTATCCTTCCTTTTGATCTGGGTTGAGGTGGGTTCAGTGACGAATGTAGAAATTTTGTTTAGTAGAGTCACTCGGACATTAAGTCATAAATATGATTGGGTCAGTAGGATTTTGGACTAAGGTCATATTGGATCCTAAATTGGGCCAGTAAAATCTTAAATTAAGTCAGTAGGATCTCAGACTAAATTATTTTGAATTGAGCTAATGAATTTCAAGTGAGATCTCAAAGACCCCACTGAATCAACACTAGATCTGCCGCTAGGTGAATTCCATTTTCTTATCACACTGTACCTTAATGTCTGAAGGTAAAGTTTGACGCATGTTAAAATTTTAAGGATTAGTATGGCCTCCGAAAGTCAAAAAGCTCAGGCCATAAAAAAAGAAGAGTTTTTTTTAAACTGTCCAATCGTTAAAATGACTCCTTTAAGGTTTTCTTTTCTCCTCTGAATTAAAAAAATAAAAAATTATACCCATGGTAGTAGCCATCTCATCTGTGCCTACATTACAACAAATAACCTTCTAAAATACAAAAGCCACTGCAGCAAGTAAAACTCTAGAAACAAATCTATTTCCTTTGTCGCCGCATGTTTATTTGTGGTCTAATATCTGAAGTGATGGGATATTCTCCTTTTCAGATCATTTAATGCAGTATACGCCACTTTAATAGTAGAATAAGTTACGGTAGGATTAATTATTTTGAATTATTTATTTTAGAATAAGGTCATTTTGATAATAAGATAAAATTTTAGTCAGAATACCAAATTCTTACCGAACGATATAATTATTTATTCATCTAATTTTAGGAATAAACAATTCTAATGTGAAATAATTAATTCTTTCAATTAAATTAGAATTAATCTCATTTTGAAAATATAGAGTATCCCTGTCATTACTATGGAACGAGATCGTTTGGATCATTTTGTCCGGACGTTGATGCACTTTCAGATTTAACAAAAAGAGAGCAAATGAATCATTTACATTTGAAGTGATAGTACCAACACAATATATAACATTTTATTGAGTTTGAGAATACACCAAAGACAAATGGTCCAAACTATCTCGTTCCCATTACTATCACTTGTTGCCGCCTTTGCTCACTGTTGGCTGTCATTCGCCACCAATCGACCAACTGAACAGTTGCGCTCAACATATTCCCTCCCAACTTCCCATTCATCTGTCACCGACAAAAATGAAAAGCCTATGATGGGCCACGCCGGCCCACGCCACGAATTGTACTGTCCCCAACGGTTATCCGGTCGGCTTATCTCTCCTCTTCAAATAGAGGTCATGGCACCTCCTGCAGGGACAATGTTAGTCGGAGTATGGGAAAAACATCCGTCTTAGAAAAAAATTTAAATTAATAAAAATCTTAAAATTTGATAAATAATTAAATTTTCATGTTTATATGTACAAATGTAATTTTAAAATGTAATATATATTCTAAGTGCGTAGTATATAAAAAATGAGCACCCTCGCTATAGAGTTTTATGATGTTTACATGACAGCAGAGCAGATCCCTTCTTTCA
This sequence comes from Zantedeschia hybrid cultivar, assembly GCA_030544215.1. Lineage (NCBI taxonomy): Eukaryota > Viridiplantae > Streptophyta > Magnoliopsida > Alismatales > Araceae > Zantedeschia > Zantedeschia hybrid cultivar. Next base: position 77,018,265 of record JARZZO010000014.1, read on the forward strand.
TGGATAGACAAAACATGTCACCTTAGATTATCACTTCATTCCAAAGAAGTTGTAGGTCCTCCTTCTTTCTCTCAATTGGCTGATATCTTTAACAAGTGAGTGACGGTTGCTGCACCGCCAGGTGCACTTGGACTATTGAGCCGTGTAGTTATACCACTCAATTGTTTTTTGAAATTTTTATAGATCGGATTTCACATGTGTCCCATATGTCTTGTACAGTCTACTCTCTGATCAGATAAGTTAACAAATTATTTACTCAGACTATTAAAAATATTTTTTAATATTTATTAAGTTTTTTATTTTTTTTTGTAAATTTTGAGTTGAATTGGAGATCATATTGTAGATATATGTAGGACATGTGAGATCCGACTTAAAAAAAGTTTATCTTTTTTGCTGATGTAACTGCACCACCAGATAGTACAACTGCATCCGGTAGTGCAACAAGTATTACTCAGATCAAGAACTTACCGTCGAGTAATTTTCAACATCTTGATAGCAAGTTAGAACGTTCTTTCTCTCCCCAGGATCACCTTGAGGGGCAGTAAGAAAAGAAATGGTGGTTATGGATGATAACATCCGTCTGAGAATGTGGACTTCCGGTGATCATCCTATCACAGATCACCATGAAGCTGCTGCAGATCACAGAAGAACTCGAGACTCGCCAGGAGGCCAAGGCCAACCAATTTGTATGCAAAAGGGTCAGATTTTAGTACGGATCTAAGGTGGATCCGCCACTTAAGTTTATCTGTTATGCTATCGGTTTAAAAAGTTCAGCTAACTGATCACTTACAACTCAAGATCCGTCGGACAATTGGATTCTTGTCTTCTTATATCTGTACTATATGCACTCAGTTTAGAAGATATTTGAATTTATTATGTATTTTATCCGCTGTACAAATCAGTTTGAAAAAAGAGCGACACTAACATGACCGGAAAATTTCTCCAATTTTCTTGCCCTATTAAAGGGAGAAGCTTAAGTTGAGGACTTATTCACAACTTTACCTGTTGCAGTTACTCCCACTCTTTTAAGTCTAAGCCAATCAAATACACCCACGTCAAGTAGTTAAAAAAATTGCAAAAACTTTCCCATCTAGATAGTATTACCCTTGAAAGAAAAAATATACCTTAACCTACTTGTAAACTAATAAGTAATAATCAGTCAAAAAATGATTTATCAGTTACCCTTTACAGCCCTAGAATCACTAGGAGGAAATCTTGGGCATTCCATTCTTTGAGAGGTTTATCCATAGATATATTCTCTCCATCCAAGTAATCGATACCCTACGTAGCAAGTAAAACAAATGGCCTAATAAGAGGAAAGGGCTGTGTTGTACCCCATAAAGCGAACCTCTGTTTCGCCTCCCTTCTTTCCTTTTCTTTTCACTATTTGTTTCTTTTTTTAGCTTTCTATTAAGAGGCTCCTCCTCCCCTTTTAGACCTAGGTGTAGTGGTTCATGATCCGCAAAATGATGAAAGGAGGAGACAAATATGAAGATTAATCACCATAAGGTAATGGTTTGGCAAGAGTTTTGCCTACGTCCGTGATCACACTAAATTTTACTATGTATTTTAGAGTTAGAATCCAAAAGATAATCCACTCTCTTTAAATATATACGGGCAAACTAGAACAACTTGTTTTGAATAAGTTTATAATAGTAATCCAAAAACCTTTCCTTCAAGGGTACATGCCTTCGAAGTCCCATCGTAAAAAAATGAAAGATAAATATATAAGATGAGAATCAAGATACAACACCTCCAATAGGCTGTCAAAATAGGCTCAGGCCCATTAATATACCCGTTTGGACCCGTTAGTTATGAATTTGGATATACCCGTTTACCCATTAAGCCTTTTATTGTTATACATTGTAAAAATTTATGAGTCGATTTCTTAAAATTTGGATCTAAAATCAAATCCAATTATCTGGTACATAAAGATTTAAGATCTATACCAAGTTCATTTATCTTTCAACATCAAATAAATAAGAAGTAGGCTCAAGACCCGACTAATTTAGCTATTTATCCATGACCCTTATTAGGTCTGAACCGGGTCTGTGTGCATTCATTTTAGGTATGGATCTATCCAAACTTGGACCGATGACAGCCTTAATCTCCAACTTATTATAAGAATCAAGATAAATACAATTATAGCATCATGAGCGCGTTAGAGTTGAGCAGGTTGTCCGCCCGTGCATGCGTACCAATAACGGTGAGCGTGGAGAATATAGAGTTAGTGTACGATTATGTCTGTGCCATAAAATCATGGTCCATTAATCATATAGTAAAGAGTAATACGTGTTGCAATGCCCTAATCTAATATTAGATATAACCACCCTGATCGAGGAATTGGACAGTAAGGAATTGCTGCGCCATCTTATTTGAGGTGCAGTAAGTCCAATCCCACTGTCAGATAACAGTTACAACTGTAATATTACAACAAATATTACTTGCTTTAGAGATAGTCCACCTACTTCAACATTAGCTGACTTCGAGACTAATTCTCTCTCTCCCCATCGCCACTGCATGCAGAGCTGAGACTGCTGAGAGGACTAGCAAATCAGCTAGGAGAGGTGAAGTAGTAAGTGGATAAGAGGGCTCACTCCCTGTCCTGGCTAAAGAAAAGCATATTTTAAATAACCATTCAAAAAGCATAAGCAATCCCTCCGAGCTTATTTTAAAACTTATCAACGAAAACCGCATGCTAACATGAATCATATCAATACAAACGTGCGGCAGTGATTTCTTGATGGAGCCGGCGTGAAGTCCCGTCTCTCCCCTATCACCACTGCAACAAAAACCGGTTTCACTTCCTTTTCAGGTAGACACAGTACTGCTACGTACGTCCCCCACTTCATCGCACGCAAAGCTACTCGTTGTGAACACCACAACTGCAGAAGGCCTTGTGGTAGTGAAAACGCAAGGCGAAGAGCTGGAAGGGGTTGGATCCATCGAGCTTGCACTCTGCGACGCCCACCGCGCGCCTATACTTAGAACCTCCGGCAAACACCGTCAAGCACTTGCCCGTGCTCCTGGAGAGCCAGAAACGGTAGCCCCGGTGGCCGAGCTCCGGCGGAGCGTTGAGGGACTTCCAGTCGGCTCCGGCCAAGCTTCCAGGGGAGCGAAGCGACCGGAGGCCCACAAGGCCGTGCTCGTCCACCGTCAAGTAGCTCTCCCCTTCTGAACATTTGTCCATGTAGTTGCTGAACCTGCATGCGCCACAAGCACTCACGTCAAGCGAACAAGAAATAATCTAGCTATAGCCATTTGGTCCTCAAGAGGATATGTATTAATCTGTGAACCTGGTTCTAATGTATCAGGACTGAGATAGATCCATGATGATTAGGGTGTGAGACCTTATCAAAGTAGTATGTGGATATCTTGTTTTTTTTCCCGTCATAGAATCATAAAGCAGATCTATCTTTATTTTTCAAATAATTTCTACCACTCAAATTCGACAACAACTAATTCGACCCAGACATAAACAGATGAAAAGAAATCATAGTTTCACCGCTCATTGCTTAGTCGGAGACAGTTGTATACTAATGAATCTTGTTATCTTATCCCCAACTATTTCAAGAACCATTTTTCATCAGTCATTTGCAACAGAATATCTATGTGTTGATTGATACAAGGAGGAAAAAAAACGAACTGCCAATTACACTTGTGAATCATCACTTTGATTTCAAGATGATCTACATTACTTCTGATTTCTTAATAACAAAAGGAGTAATATTTGTTGCATTGAGCGTGCGATTTACACTGTCCATTAGTACAGTGAGTAAATACAAAAAATTATTTTTTGAAATTTTTTTACCTAGGCCCCGAGGTGTCTTACATGTTTGTATAGGCCGATCTCCGATCGGACCAGCTAAAAAAATCTGAAAAATCAAAAATTGCTATTCGGCTCGACCCAGTAAGGGCATTTTTGCTATTCGTTAGCTCGGATTTGTTTAGATTGTCTAATCGGATATCGGCCTATACGAACATGTAAGATACCTTGTAGCCTACCTAAAAAAATTTAAAGAATATTTTTTTTTATTTATCCACTCTACTGAGGGGCGGTGCAAATCGCACACTCAGTACATCAAGTATTATTCTAACAAAAGATCCTTCTTTCTGTGGAGGTCGAGTCCCATGCTAAAAACTACACAATTTGTTTGGGTAACTTCCGAATATGATGTTCAATCTTAATACCCTTTTGTATGTTTAATAAGATAAAAGCCTTTAGAGAAAAAAATGATTCACCAGTGTACAATGTATTTATGTCTAAGACTTTTCAAAAATATTGACATAACAATGAGAAATACTAGTATATCATATTTTTTATTACTATCTTTACTATATACATTAAGAACTGTCTCATAAAGAGTTTTTATTAAATGGACTAGTTACAAAAAATTTGTCTCAGAAGTAATTTAACAAGAATCCTATGATCAACTAATAAAATAGTTGGTGATGCAGTAAAAAAGTAGTAAAAATGTGACATAATATTATTCATTCTTCATGTATGGAATAAAATCTTTTAGACCTCTTTCTTAGATCTTTGTATGTCTTTAGACACATGAAAAATAAGAGAAATAGGTTATTTACCACAAAATGATGGAAAATTTTAAATACACCTTATCTTTTATATGTATGAACGGGATCCTTTAGATCTCCTCTCCCTCTGCCCCTATGCACCCCAAGCCACAAGAAGGAGAGATATGATGGGGGTACGGCTCATCTTTTTAAGGTCAAATGACCCATTTCCCATATTTCCGGTCCTTTGTGTCTTGAGGTGCACAAGGGCACAAAAATAAGATTCCAGAAGATCCATTTTCATATGTATAACTGATGCAAAGGTTTAAAATATGAGGTTCGAACTTCTTTTCCCTCATGTATAATCTCCACGAATCAAAAGTTTCACCTGTGAAAGCCGGAGGCAGAGCCTGAGGTACTCTGCCATCCATAGTATGCATTATATCTCTTAGATTCTCCACCTCTGATGTTCGGAACTGCATATATCCGGCGGTCCCAGGATGGGACAAAGTCCGACTGCAACGCACCGGCGATAAGGGAGCCGTCCCACGCTGTCAAGTGTGGGTAGGCCTCACTGGCCGGGCACCGTCCGCCGGCGACGTCGCGTGCCGAACACTGGCTGCACAGCTGCCTGCTTCGCAGATACCCTGTGGCAGCTGCTGCTCCTGCAACAACGGATGCGCAGGTGAACGCTGCGATCAGAGACAGGAGCGCATGGCCGGCGGCCATGTTTAAACTAATTGATCCGACCTGACAGATTCACGTAGGGAATGGAATATACCTTTCTCTTTTGGAGAATGGAACTCCAAGTGTCAAATGCTTATATTTGGGTGTGTTTCTTCGTTCATATCGCTCCATTTTGTCTTACTTTTTGCATGCTTTCCTCGGTGGTATTGTGTGGAGTTGCCGGCTACCTGCAAGGACTTGGGAAACGGCGTTGTCTTCTTTGGAATTTCTTATTCGAAGAGCAAAGATTTTAGCTATAACATAGCTGGACCGTAAGGTGTTGAAATCTGAAGCATCTCCTGGAAGAATCTACTAAAAATCTGTATTAACAGTTTGACCTATGAGTTAGCTCTTTTGGATGATCAATTTTTCATGAATGCATTTTCCCTTTTTAAAAAAAAAATTGGGATGCTCCAAATCTTTTGGCTTGAACTTTAGAACCAAACCATAAGAATGCGAGTCCAAATTCAATTTTTCTTTATTTCTTTTTTTTAACTCTATGTGGTCTCATTTAGGTCGATAGGAGTCTATCTAAATTTTTTTTAATTTGTTTAAATAAAAATACCGCCAAACAATGTAGTTGCCTGGCAATGCAGTAAGTCCGGCTCTGAAAATTTTAGACACATCTGTTATCTGAGAAAGTGTCTGGAGAAGACAACATTTAGAACTCTCAAATTAATATTGCACTCGTGCGGTCGTGCCTTTGCCATCTTCCATTCCCTTGCATGTGCTCTCTGACTTCGTGTACCCCTCTACGTCCGATCACTTTTCGACCAAAAAAAGAGGAAAAAAGGAAACTTTTTTGCAAATAACCATGAGTCGGGGTTGGGCTATCGGGCCGACTAACATTTTATAGGCTGAACAATGACCACATCCAAGGTCCATTGGGCTGCTCCGGTCAGTTGACGGTCTAGATAACACAAATATTTTCCCTGCATGATTTAAGATTCCCTTTTAAATATTTATCTTTAGAAAAAATTATCTCTATTCAAATATCTAACATTGTTTTCCATCTTTCTCAAGTTTTTTGGAACTGTCTACTCTCGCTTTATGGGGAAACTTGTTCTTCACTCCTGTTATTAACAGACATTTAATTTGACATGAATTTCAATCCCTTACTTTAATTTTATTTGTCCCTCAATTGTGACATATTGATAGCTTAGACCTTCTTTGATAATTGAATTGCTTATCCTAGTGTGATTAATCTGAAATTGTTTATACTAGAATAACATATGATTTTTTTGATAACTAGATTGGTATTCTACCTAGAATAAGAAATTTTTTTAGTCAAATTGCTTATTCTAATTTAACCCAAGATATGTCATTCTCAACAGAAGTAGTGAAGACAGTAATGTATATTTTTAGGTGGATAGCTTAGATACCTCAAACGAGCCACCCTATTCTAAAATTATTCGATTATAGCTTAGATATATACCACAAGTGAGCCATCCTATTCTAAACTTATTCAGTTTTAAGAAAAGAGCACCTAATATTTTTTCTTATTTTAAAATCTACTAGCCTTGCTCTTCCCTTCTTATCTCCCTTTCTTTCTTCATTTCCATTGTTAAATTCATGATCAATGCGCGATCGCATGATGAGCACGTCCAGGAATCTTTCTGTATACACTGAATTTGGTACAATATTCAAGATCAAGAAACAGTAGATCTCCGATCTCCTCCGTTGGCCAAGTTAAGCCGGCCACCCCTCCCCCATATTATTTATCTATTTACTTATCTATTTATCTGCCCAGCGATATGCGTGATGTGATTCGGATCCTATTCCTACATGGAACAAGATCCCTGTGTCCTTAGACTCAACAAAATGTGTTGTACTTGGTCAGTCCTATCACTTTAAATGCAAATGATCTATTTGCTCTCGTTTTGTTGAATCTAGAGGTGCACCTAGATCCAGACAAAATGGTACAGACGATCTCATTCCTCTCTGCATGCCTCCTGTCTACTCCCTGAAGCTCACATGCCATGCGCCAAACACGCTACAAATTGACATTCCCCGGATGCAGTGGCGGATCCAATATGGATCCAGTGGGGACCTGAGACCCCACTAGATTTTGCGAGTCCGTTGGCCCAATTCAATATAGTATAGTTTGGGACTCCATTGACCCAGCTCTGGACCCCACTAGTCTAACTCAGGATCCCATATAGTCCAGTCCAAAACCTCACTGACTCAATGATACTTATGACTTAATGGCCGAATGACTCTACTGAACAAAATTCGCCACTGTCCGGATGGATCCGACCTCAGGAAGACCACCTTTAGATCTCTAGATCTATGGGCAAGCCGACAACCCTTCAAACACGTCACCTTGTGTCTGTAATCTGTATTATGCCTGTCTTGGCTTTTAATGAGATTCCCTTGAAAACGAGTCCATATATGTCAATTAATTAAGCAACGCCCTCTTGGGCTTAATTACTGATTGATTAATACTTAGCCATCATGGTGATCATGGCAGTGACGAAAGATTATTCTGGCCACCGTTATCTGTTGCATCCTCGTCTTGTACCTAGCTAATGATAAGACGAGAAGACCTTCGCCATCTATATGATGAGGGAAGCGTTTGTCTAGGGCAGGCTCAAGTGGGTCTCTCCGTTCTCCCTTTTGTTTCTTCAATATATATGACTATGAGGAAGCTTCTTCGCCATATTTAATTTCTCTGTTGTTTAATATGGGATGAGACGAGGATTTCAACGGGTTTGGTGGGGGAACACATTCAAAGATGAGTTGTGCAAGTGGTGGTCTAGTGCTTAGATAATGGTAGGAGGCCGGCCAATATAACTTGCCCCCCTGATGTTTCCACTTCCCCACTAGGAACGGCGTGGCGTTGGATCGCCAAATCATACTTCTCCACACCACGTAGGTTGGGGTGCAATGGGTTAATGTGCTTTTGATTACAAGACCCTCGTAAGTGTGCGCGCATGATATCAGTGGTGGATGCATAAATTTTGTCCGTGGGATTACTCAGATATTAGGCTATAAATGTCGTTGGGTCAATGAGGTCTTAGACTAAATCATATGGAGTCTTAGGTTGGGCCAGTAAGATCTTAGACTAAATCAATGAAATCTTCGACTAAACTGCTTTGAATTAGGCTAATAAATTTGAGAAAATCCAATGTGAATGAATGCTGGATCCGCCTTTGCATGATATCTCCAAGTCAAGGTAGACCCTCCCATTGTGGACGAAGGAAGACGAAAGAAGGTGTGGGGAACCTTAATTAATTAAATTTATTTTTTTTTAAAACTTTTGCACAATAAGGGTTGTTGCGATGTCATTGTGTTGTGGGTTTTTGTGACGAGGAAAACGATAAAATATGCAGAAGATGGGGTGTTTGGGTAAAAGGATATTGATAGACCAAGATGTTAATGCCTCATATAAAACCACGGGAAAAGGGTTTTGGTAAGCAAGAATTTAAAAGAGTAGTGGGAGACGACTGTGCAAATGAAATCGACCCTACATAGGTTGGATGCAAAATGTAGATAAGGTTATATTATGGTAAGTCACTTTTTTAGGCTAATCTTAGTCTAGAAGTTGACGAATGTAGTTATTATAAATCAATGGCGTTTACGGTAACCTCAAAAATTCTTTCATAAAACTGAGTGCCATAAACCAACTTTGGTTGGTTTACTGTTTGAAGTGCCCTTGATAACTCTACTAAAGTTATAATTTATGTAAAAAAGACAAACGATAGTTGATGTAAATGCATCTATATATGCTTAATGTGCTTACAAAAATTAAGTTACATCTACTACGTTTTCCATCCAAACACCACACACAGCTCTCATATAGTTTATCTAGCATCGTGTGCCATGAGACTTTGACATCGGCTATTGGAGACCTAAAGAATTCCTTTGCCTCTCGACGCTTTCGACGTCAATGCTACTAGAAGCACCATGGAAATGCTCTTAGAGGGGTGGTAATCCAATTTCCTAGTTGAAAGCTACTGGGAGCTTATAAAATAATAGGCAGTACTTGAGTGAAACTAAACACAGGGGACCAAGTCATGATATATATCGATCCAAAAATGTTCGAGGGCCGGCTGATAGAGAGCAAGCACCTTATGGGCAGACAAAAAACATTTTAAAAAAAATCCATAAGAAGGGAAGAAAAATGGAAGCAACATTTATATTTCTCCTTTTCTACATGGAATCCCTCAATGTCTTTGGGGCGGTAGATCCACAATGTATGCACCAAAATTGTTTCCTCTGATAGTATCATTGATCGGAATGCTTGTGCTCATCTAAACTACAAAGGGAGGACAGAGAAGAGGACTAGCGTGCGCTTGATGATTGCATTTTTTTAATTTACTTTAGGGAAACATCGAGTCAGAGATGATGCAGGTAGAACTGTCTTCCAAGAAACAGCTTCTGAAAATTTCTTCATTTCACCAACCCTGGGTTGTATGCATCCTTATCCAATTAATTCAGATAAAACCTGCTCCAATCCCATTTGCAATTCCTCCTGGAAACAAATATTAATTATTGTTTTTCTAAATAGAACTCAAATCCTCTAGGGCCGGTTTGTTTCGAAAATAAGAGATTGAATAGGATGACTTATGAGATTTATTCTGTTAATTTGAGTTTGAGAGTATGAATGCGTTATTCTTAGCACGGATGCGTTATTTTCGAAATAAGTGAATAATTTAACTCACCTAAAAATTGAGAATTATTTATTCTTAGAATAAGAAAAAAATAATCTAAAGAGAATTTTTGTTGTTCTAAGTATGAAAAATAAATGTGAGAACATAAAATTTGAAATATCATATACACTAAACAAATTGACCCTAAGGGCATAAGGGTCATTTCACATCCCATCATGGGGACCTCCCCCCTCCCTCTCCACTTATAAGAAAAGCTGCGGTGGGGAGATCACAGATCTGTTCGTTTCTAACCAGAAGAACAACTAACACCACCAGAGCAGCAACCTCTCACCCTTCCACCGCCACCGCGTAGCCGAAGCGAACACAGCAATGGAGGGCCTCATCCCCTACGTCTACCGCGCGATCAAGCGGAGGAGGACCCGCCGCTATTACAAGTGCCTCTCCTCCGGCTACGCCCAGCTGCTCCCGCCGCCCAAGTTCCTCTCGCCGCCGCCGCCGGAGACGGCGCGGGGCTTCCACGGGGAGCACCTCGGCCACCGGAGGCACAGGTCGATGGAGGACTTCTCCGGGGAGCTCTCGCAGGAGGGGTTCGCCGACCGGCGCCGGCTGGGGAAAGGATCCAGCTTCAGGAGCAGCCGCATGTTCGCGTGCATCGCGGGGGCGTGAGGAGGAGAGATCTCGAGCGCCGGTGGGCAGAAGAAGAAGTGAAGAAAGGTAGTATTTTAATCTGCTGTGTTAATATGGTTGGACTCCGCAGAAATGTTATGTGGATGTGCTTCTTGCTTCCCCGCTTCCTGTTGTAGCAAAATTGGCCCCATGATGGCATTCTGATTTCTGAAGAAAAAGAATGCCTCCCCGTTGTAAGATTTAGGAGAAGGCGTATCCATGGTGCATTCTCTCTTGCAAACTCGTCAAGATCTATGGACTTTTTGATTACTCAAGGTTGTTCAAACCAATGCCATGGGAAAACACGGATACAAGGAGAAAATTTTAAGTCATGCAAAAAATCCTGTGAAACTAAATATATATATATATATATATATATATATAATAAAAATATATAATAATACAAGGAGATTTGGATACTATTCTCGTTACAGGTGTACTGTTCATGCGACACTGTTCATACTTCTTTTAATGTAGTACCGTATGTAAAAATAATATTTTAATACTATCAAACTTTATCACTAAGACATATAAAGTGAATATTATGATACTTTATAACACAATGCTTTAACTAGGTTTATTGTTTAAGTGTTAAAATTTGTAATGTTAATGTGTTCTATTTTTCTAATATAATATTTTAATAATAATATGAGAAAACAAGAATACTTTAACATCATAAAACTTTAACACCAAGATACTTTAAAGTAAACAATAATACACTTTAATACTAAGGAACTTTAAGATTATACCATATTAAATCAGTGTAGTGTGAAGATTTACTGTATTCACTTTAATAATGTCTTAGTCTTAAAATCTTAGTTTATAAAAATATTAATTAAAACAACAAAATAAAAAAATATGTACATAGAGATATGTAGCTATTTTATAAGAGAAGAAGACAAAATATACGTAACATTTTATGTTTTAATAAGATGATTTAAAAATAATTTAAAATTATGAAATATTAATTATGTATTAAATATTAATTAATTTTTTAAAAATTTATAAAAATATTAATTAAAAATAATAAATTATGATGAATAGTACATAAAAATATGTGACGTTTTTTTAAGAAAAGAAGACAAAAAACGAGCCTATGCAAGCCGTGGTAGAAGTGAAAGAAAAGGTTGAAAAAGGTGATTCTGCAAAAGTAAGTGAGTTAAAAGGTGAGAGAGAAAGGTGAGAAGGTTATTTTGTAAACCTTGACAGTCATGTTTTCCTTTGGAGGTCACACGAGGGAGGCTCCACTTAAGCTTTTTGAAAAGGAAAGGGGGTTTGGTAAAGATCCTTCTGAGGGGGGTGGAAAATAAATCCAATCCGAATAGGAGGCCTGAATTAATTAACCCTATATATTAACTACAGAACAGATAATCGGATTTCAAAATATTATTAGAGTTTCATATTCACTTTAAAATTAAAATGAGTCAAGTAAACAAAATGAAATATCTAATCAGAGCTATTAATCTATTAAAACATATATAAGTCGAGAGGATCTCTTTTGAAAGTGTCGGATTGAACAATTAAAATTGAAGTAATGTCATATGTGAGAGAAGGTAAGTTGATAAGTAGTTATCAAGTAAATTAAAAGAAAAAATGAGAATAGAACTGCACGTGTGGTTGATAGTAGTAGCAACTGAAAGGAGGGAGGTGATTGCGCCTTTGAGAAACACTCTCTGCATTGCGGCACAATACAGCCTGCCGCACTACGTTGTAGACTGCCGCGTTCATGACTAGGAGGATCAAAATGGTTGAGCTTAATGGGGCGTCTGCGATCAATAATCATAAATCATACAACATGAGACATTTGAACGTATGAAGTAGTTACATTTGGGATTTGTAGTTCCTGGATTGAGGAGAGCTACGTGGTGACAGAACGCCATCCTCAAATGGACTACCTTCTCTTCAAGAGTAAAGATTATGGATTTCTTTTGAAAATAAATTTTAAGAGGTAAAACGTTTTAAAATAGATATTAAAGATTTGAGAGTATTTTAAAGGAACTTCGAAGATTGTCACAGTCATCTGACAGACGATCGCTTGGTCAGTTTGCATGGCGCATAGATGACGGGTGCAGGAGGCCGTTTTTCCTGTAGCGGTAACATGGGCCGTTTCCGACATTGGGAGGCACGTAAGACGGAACGTGACACTGCATTTAATTTTTTTTTTTTCAGTCATCATATTCAAAAAATATTTAGATGGCTTTAGGACGATAAAAATGAGAGCAACTGAGCTAAGCTCTTCCTGGTGAACGAAGTCTCTCTTTTTTGGGTCTATAACCTGGTGAACGAAGTCAGGAAAGAAAAAATGCTGTCCATTATGAGGCGTGAACAACACAATAATAGGCAAACAGAAGATGTAAATGCTGAGTCTGTACCTGTAATAAAAACTAGGCAACGTTCAATTGGAAGTTCCTTTTTTCAAACTTCTACAACTCTCAGTCCAGTCATCTAGGAGAAGATATTAAAATTTGGAAGTTATTTATATATTTTTCTTGAACTTGTTATATAAAATTCCTAATTTATTACTCGGAGTAGAAAATTAATATTAGTGCACTTGTCCAAGATTAATCAGACCCACTTTCATCTAATAATTCTCATGTTAAAGGTGGAAGCAGAAAATGACTTCCATCTGAAAATTTTGCCAAACACACCCACGCTATCGCCAATCACTTTCTCAATGACCTATGCTGTATGTGTGTTGATTTACACAAAACTCCGGCTAGATACAGGGTTAGATCTCTTGCAGGTCTGACGTAAGCAAACGAAGAAAATAACAATTATCCTACAGGCATTGATCCCAAAAGTGGGTTAAGGGAGTGTACGTGTGTAGCAAAACGAATGTTTCTCACTGTGTCGTATGGTAGCTTCGATTTCCACTAGCAGGGGGTACCAGCTACTTCTAACCAGAAAAGAACCTTCTCGAGGGTCAAAGGGACCTAAAAGCGCCTCCGATGTGGCGACCACTGGTGATCAGAGGCAACGTATAAGAAGGAAAATTTGGTGTTTCGTCGGCTCACGAAAGACGAAGAGCCATTTGCTGAAGCAGCATCCTCTTTTGGCTGGCACTGATGACACCGTTACACTCAGCGTTCACCAGCACCTCTGTCATTATTGCTGCAGCATGTCCAGTAGGCACCTCAGATGCCCTCCTCAACATGAATACCTGCACCCACACAGATGGAAAAATGACCTTCAAAGTCTCTCAAAGGCTTGGCATTGCAACAAATTCAGATAAAAATACGAGGCTGCATGTTCTGTTTTCTAATAATAAAACCCAAGGTACCGCGAAAGAGCAAGTCATAGCCATTCAAACTTTAGGCGAGATTCCTAGTGCTGAGGTCAGTTTTATAGTTTTTGGAACCCTTTAAAACTTAAAAAAAAACTAAATCTGATGTCATTTCCCTTGATAACAGACAGGTCCTTTGTGTTAAATAGAGATAACATTCCATCTTACAACTAAGATTCCCTCAGGTCCTTACTGTTGGACATCAACCCAGCAATTTCAGAAACTGAGTTGAATCAGTTCAATTCATGCAATTGCTAAACTCAATGTTGCGAAGCCAAAAGGCTGCATCATTTTCAGTGCAAATTTGTGGATCCAAACTCAGCCTTGCCAAGTAAAGCTCAAGCCACTTCAACTTGGCCAGCCATGTAAAACAAAGGCCATCTTTTTGTCCCACTCAAGACCCCAAGAACCAAGAGTTGATACTGATTATCAGCTGTACGCATTGCAGTGTGTTCTGTACGTTATATGAAAAGGTGCGGCACCTTACCTGCCCATGATGTGTAATTTCCAGGCAACCAGGTTGCTGGATCCAAGGTTCCCCATCAATCTGAACAGGGAATGGACTTCGGATGTTTACTCTTATCGTTCTGCCTTGAGCTAGTCTTCTAGCTTGTGACAGCCCAACCTGTTGAGAAAACATATTCCACTGATCAAACAAAGAATGATATAATGTAGTCTTGATAGCCAATCAACATGGTTTTGGCAAACTGCCACTCCATCCCATGACTACAATGGAGAAAACCACACATATTTTAAATATCACTTGTATGGCAGATAATAAAATTGCTAGATGGACTGTCAAACTGGTCCATGCCTTCATCATTTCAATCATCAACATGAGACATTGAAAACCATCACATTCTCAAAACATAGCCTCTGAAAATTAAGAAGTATCTGAACAAAAAATAAGTTGTACCTGAAGTTTCCCAAGGTGCCATGTTCCAGATATGCAGACAACTTCAAGTGCCTTATCATGCATGGATTGCAGTCCAAAATCATCATCATGCTCATAATCATTTTGCCAAAGATCCACCCCACCCATATAACTACCAATGTTTAGTACAAGCACACCTTCAGCATCCTGAGAAAGGTGAAAAAAAAAAAAAAAAGGTAACAGGATGAAACCAAAGAGAAGGCTGTAAAAGAATTACTTCTTCAAGATAATAAAAAACCAAAAAAGAGAATCCAATCTTACTTCTGGGATCTCAATCTCACAGCCATCAACTTCAATGCTCACTTGCCATGGTAAATCTGCACATGTTCTGTCCATAATATCCTTGGCACCTTCCTTGGCATATCGCAACTTGTTAACAAACTGTAATATATAAACACAGTTAGCTATAAAATTCTACAGTCTATACGTAAAAAAAATGACACAATTAAGATGCTATGCAAGTGGTGCTGTATATCAGTCTGAAAAAGGTATGTTCTTCTTTCCACGTTTACCTGCTATCTTTAGAGTGAGCAATGTGCCCCTGGAAAAGCAGAAGCACATTATAGTCCTGCCTGACTCTAGAGTGTACACTTAAAGGCTATAACAACGTACCATTCTTATTAGTCAGTTTCTTGATGCACACATGTTCAACAAAAAGAGAGGATACTTTATTGGATACATTAAAGTACAAGAATTCATAGAATAAGCTCTCGTCCAAAACTCCATCAAAACCCTTCTGCTTTTCATAAAAATTACATATAACTGCTTGATAAATGATAAATGCAAATCACATTTCCAGTCATACAGAGTAAAGTTTAGGGGGGAAATGTGGAAGGGAAGTTGTCTGAAGTGACAAAATATAAACATTCATTATCGTGGTTGCTCTCATCATCATTAATGCAGCCCCATTAGCATGGGAGCTGCTTAGTCCTACTGTAAATCCAAAGCACAAAAGTATATTGGCCAAAAATAAGTCTCTCTCCCTCTCTCTCTCTCTCTCTCTCTCTCTCTCACACACACACACACACACACACACACACATGCATGCGCCTTTTGGGAAATAATAATGTTAAACAGACATTTTGGCCTTAATCGGTATCACACCAAGCATCCTTCTATAGTCCTATCAACAACCTACAAACTCCTTAACTCAAACATAAAAAAGTTCTTCACTACTTACACCCAAGTAACAGTGCTTTCCTCGTGAACATTTGAGCAGCAAGAAATTGACTGAAAGATGTCCTCATTTGTCAAAATAAGCACCTCTCAAACATTATTCTCCCATTTTGTCCTTAATCGGTATCACACGAAGCATCCTTCTATATTTCATGAACAACCATGAACTCCTTGACTCAAACATCTAAAAAGTCCTTCACCACTTACACCCAAGTACATTGCTTTCCCAGTGAACATTTGAGTAGCAAGGAATTGATTGAAAGATGTCCTCATTTGTCAAAATAAGCAACATCCAAAGAAAGAAAAATGTCACTGGAATTTTCCTCTAGGTGTCATGAATTCCAACTCTGCCATGATTAGTTTGAAAGAAAAGTTTAGAAGCTTGCAAATGCAGTAGCCTTCTCAACACATAATTATCTTCAAAACAACCAATAATACTGGTTTGGCACATAGATTCAGATTTGTGTAAGATGTAAACTGAAATTAACCACACAGACATAGAACTAAAGTTTAATATCATTTTTTTGCAGTTTGCTGAACAATTAAACACACGTTGCGTTACTGATATTTTGTAATAAGATTTGAGACTGTAGATGCAATATGTGCCCTCAGTGCATATCAAGGTTGTGGACAGAGCATGATCCAGATCATATGATATTAGGTCACATAGCCAGAATATGGATCAGACAATTCGCAAAAACCAAATGACAAGAAAAGAAGTCATCCTTCACTAGTTCTCACCGTTGCTAGGATACAATTTCACCTTTTTTGGGCTATTTCTCTCATGATTAGGCATAGACCAAAAATTCTTCTGGTGAGACCATTGATCAGAGGGGAGGTCATTGTAGATAAATGTTTTAGTGAATGAAATAGAGAATTAAAACATAAGACTCATAATCTTATGATTTTATGATTCTTATGGTAAGATATCTATAACAACTCCCTCATTTGCAACTTTCTAGTACTCATCAACTGAGATAGCTTCTAGACTATGAAATTTTTTGTCATTGCATAATTTCTTTCTGAAAGCTTTCCAGAAGTATCTTGTGGTGAATGACATGTTGTCCATCACTATGGTAGAATCCTTGAAAGAGACTACTGATCCTGACATAATTGCATACAGCAATGCGCCCTTGGATAGAAATGTTTGTCCTTAAAATAGAGTAAATGGAAATTCAGAACAAAAAATCTTAGCTTAGGATAAAATACAAGTTCTTAGCTTAGGATAAAATCCACAAAAATTTCAATGAACTATTACCTGCCTGCACATTCATGATGTTACTAGTGGTGGTCATAAAATCATCTAAACATGTTCCTCAGAGCCAGAAACTAATGGTTGAATACAAGTTCATGCAGAAATGAAACTAAGTTCCCAAGGAAAAACCGAACATTAACAGAATAGCATCTATATGGATAGAAAATCAAATGAGAAAGAGAGAATGAAAAGCACCTGACTAGAAAACTTATCAGGCCTCTCTTCCCTTATTATATGAAAGTCATAGGCCACCTTTGCGTCACAGCCAATACCTACAAACAAAAGAAAACAAGAGAATTAGATTAGTCCTTGCAACAATCATAAGAACAGACACTAATGATAACCAGCGTACCTAGATAATTTGTCATAAATTTTACTTTTTCCTTATTTTGACCATGTACTGTGTTTCCTTCTTTGATAGCAACATCCCACCTATCAAGCATTGTCACCGCTGAACGATCAATGTCATGTAGAACAGACCCTAGACCACCTTCACCTTGGACAGAAGACAGTCCTCCTCCCCATCCCAACACTCTGGATAAGTCATTTCCAGTTCCAAGGGGAAGTATAGCCACAGGTGGTGGAGATTCAAAGTGCTGCCTCTCAATGGCATCAAGAACCCAAGCTACAGTTCCATCTCCACCACAAACAAGAACTCTAAAGTACTGCACATTACGAAACAGTTCCAAACCGACCTCAGGCCCCTGGGAAGAGCTCAGTTCAAATACCTGAAGTGAACCATTAAGGAGATATGAATTAGATTAGTTCTTTAGTTCCTCCAAAATCATGCAAAGCACATAACTGAAACATTACAGGCTTGTACAGTCTACGAAAAATAACGATCTCTACATCTTAAGACATACTAAACAGATAAGAAGTAACTAAACAGCCTGTCAAATCACATTTAATCCTGAAAGGAATTCAAGATTAAAAACAGATAAGAAGTGAATAATAAGGAAAATAAGAGGTTTCCTGTGGTTCAACTACATTTTTTTAAGAAAATAAGCAACCAGACTAGTCAGTAAATTACTTTGTTTTTACAGTGCACAGGAGTTCCCTTTAATGCAATAAGAACAACCCATTAGCTAAAAGGGATAAATGTTACAAAACAAGCAAATGAGACATTCCACCTAGCAGCTGAACAATGTGTCTCGAATACAAAAAGATAGGCATAAACATACTGCCGATGAGATGCATAAATCGCAAACTACACCAGATATGACATTGGAACAATACATGTCACACTGAAGAATCATGCCCCTACAAAAGACCTTCTTAGATGAACTAAAATTAAAATAAAAGATAAAATCAGATGCAACTCATCATGAGAAAACAGATTATCAAAAAATGATCTTTAAACCCAAGAACCCACAAATATGTACCTGCACGGGATTCAAGAGCATGTTCAATCTCCTTCGAAGAAAAGACCCATATTGACCTCCACTCTTAACATTGATAAAAACAAGTAGTGGCCTTGCATCCTTAGGTAAATCAACCAGCTTGTACCTCCTTCCTGGGTTAATAGGGGTATTAATCTCTCTAATATTTGCTAAACTTCTGGTCTTCCTTAAAGGGTATCCATCATTCTTTTCCTTGTATGACTTTTCCAGACCTGCCAGCCCATTGAGTGCATATCTAAACGTTGATTTTGTGCCTGTACTTTCCTGCAATTTACTGTCAGGAATGTCCGAGAAGGCAGACTGACTGTTGGCATTTTTGTTACGTGTACGACGCCTTCTCATCCGATGCCTAACAGATGAAGCAATGATCTCTTCCTTGATCGAACTCAGCATTCCACTGTCTGCTCTCCCTTCATCAATTTCCCTCACAGAAAGTGGAGAAAGGATAAGCCTTCTCAGAGGCCCCAAATCACAAACATTGCCAGTCTCCTTCAACAACTTGGCATGGCATTTGACATGTACAGGGCGCTGACACCACAGGCAATGCCATATAGGAGATGCTCCAAGGATAGGGATACCACATGGCTCATCACAATAATAACAAAAAGAAGATACCTCTGGGTTCTCATCAAATTCAACCCATCTTGCTGTCCAATGATGCAGCAAATGAGTTACACCAGCTTGTGATGCGCATTTGCAGTCCTTTGTAGCATATGAAGAACAGTGATAATGGGCTGCAACACCACATACAGAGCAACGGAGAAGAGGATAATTACTTGCACCCTTTGCCCCCAGAGATGTAGGGGATACCAATGAATTCAGACAAACACAACATGTAGATGGCTGTCCAGTGAGACAAATATCTTCAATCCAAGAGTGACGAGAAATAGGAAAATTTAACTTCTTCAACACCCTTTTCTTTGCTCTAGCAGCAGCTTTAATCCAATTAATTGATGTCTGTCTCTGCCACTTCAGGAATGCATAAACAATGGCCACCAGACCAAAGGATCCAGTAAGCAGCCACCCAAGAAAGAAAGCACCAGTAACATCAGTTTTAGTAACAAATTCAAGAAGCGAGAAACTCCAATCCATCGCTAAAAGATCTTGAACAAGAGATTATGTTTGAAAGCTGAATCTGCATTAAAAAAAAGAACATAAGAAACTGTCGCTTCTAACAATTATAGATCAAAATAATAAACTCAAGACATTCAGGAGTAAATGAGAAAAAAAACGCAATCTTATACACAACTTGGTTAGTCTTTTTTGTATTGTCTTCATAAAAACAGGGAGAAGGCAATATAAAAGGAAGGTGTAAACACGTTGAAATATAATTGCAACTCCAATAGTGCGAGAGGCAAACAAATCCATTGCCCCTTAGGTGTCAAACAATAAAAGTGTCCCAACTACCATGATTTAACAGGCTAATTAATGTGAATATGTAGATTGGTGTTCACATCACCAGAAATCTCTTTTTCTCTTATCTTTCCTAGATACCTGACTTGTAAGGGAAAATCTTCCCCATAACTAAACAAAAGAAGCAAAAAAATCAAGAGCCAGAGAACTCTCCCTCTGCTCTCCTTCAATAGCGTTGAAATATACAGAGACATGAAACAGCAGCTGACTGTTCAAATCACTGAAATCCAACCACCCAAGGAGCTAATTCCAATGTTTGCACTCATCAAAACCACCAGGTCAGCTGAAGATAGGAGAACATGGCACTGTAATGGTGAATTCGCAGTTGCCAATACGTTCTACTAATCCAATAAGAAACCAAAGGATCCCATTCTTGTGAGCCTCCTTTAAGGTTAAAATCAAAACAGAGTCGGACGCATACTCTTGGAACAAATTTCGTAATTACACAAATTATACATGGGTTATCTTTCACTTTGCACAAATTGCAAACGTCTTCATTCGCATCAACTTCACTAACAAAATACAAGAATGCAAAAGCAGCAAGACATTCATAGAATTTCCGTACAAAAAATGACTTCGGAAAAGCTCAATCTGCTAAAACCAGTAAAACGAAAAGAAAGCAAACAAGAAACGAGAAGGCAAGAAAACAAATCCAACAAGAAGCAAAGAAAACTCCAAGGCGAATCCAATCAATTCACAAAGCACGAAAAAATCCAAAAGAAAATAAAAAACAGCAAATAACCAGAAATCCACACAAAAAAGCAGCACGAACCAGATCCAACTACTAGAGTCACAAATCCACACCCCCATTACAAAATTACAAGAAACCAGCAGTTCGATCGCATCAAACAGGAAAAGGCGAGCGCAAGAAAACAGGGGAAGGGTGATGGATCATCTCCCCCGCATGGAGGCCACCGCACCTGCCTCAGCGCCAGCTGAGCAAAACCCTAGGGGATGCCGGATCCCCTCGGCAAGCCCTCCTCGCTGGGGCTTCCCGCTTGCCTCCGAGGGCTATGTCGGCTGCGATGGCGAGCGACAGGCCCGCCTTCCACCCGCCCTTCCCCCCCGAATCGCGCTGCTGCGCGTGCTCATCATCTATTAGCGGGGGGCCGGGGCGGGCGCGCTGCAGAATTTATAGATTTGTTCCCAAATTGCGACGCAGGTTTATATGTATGTATAAAGCCTGCGGGGAGCAGGGCAAGAGAGAGAAAGATGGGAAGTTAGAGAGAAGAGGGAGCGGGCGCTTTTTGAAGGGGGCGGGGTAGACTTCGTATGATCGAAGGAAGGATCTCGCTCTTGCCATGTTTGACGCGTTTTGGACGCTTTTGGAGGGCTGGTGTCTGGGCAGTGGGCACGGTCCAAAGAAAGCGGCACCCGCTCGGGTGTGCGTTAGAAACCCCTGTAAATTTGGGAAAATTGCAGAAATGTCCTGTGCTGGCCATTGCCGGGGACTCGGTTGCTCGGGTCCTGTTCTAATTCGGGTATCTTCTTGATATTTCGGATTCTTTATCTGGGTTGCTGGGTTATTTATATCAGAATGACAGGGTTTTTTACTTGCTATTAGATTGGTACTTTATTTACAACAAAGAATAAGTTAGATAATATAAATAAAAAATAAAACATGTAATTAACTCTTATTCTAATTTGAAAAGAAATTTAATTTTTTTGATCGAATTATTTGTGCTATTTTTTAAGAAATAAATCATTCTCACCGAGAATAACGAATCCAAGCAATGTAAACAAGTTCCGATAATGAGAACAATTTATCCTAGTGTAAACTTATTCAATTATCAAAGAGGGTTGTAAGGCCTGTCATAAAATATTTTAAAACATATGTTCTACATTTAAAGTGCCATAAATTGTTTTATGCCATTTCTCTTGCGTTTGTATCATTGTAAATTCCTGGACATCAAAATTGGTTAAGTTATGTAGTACTCTTTCCATCCGATGTTCCATTTTTAGTCTATAACATTCAAAAGCCAAAATCAAAAGTTTCAGAACTGGTTATCTAAAAATCAGATATTTAGTTTTATAGTCAGGTTTAAATCAGTGATTTTAAAATTGATATTTGACATCAAATCTCACGATCTGAAATAAGAGGCCTTCTTGTGCAATCACAGTCATCTTATCTCCTTCGTATTTTCATTTTGGTGGACTTAGAAGTCTTATTAAAGAGGCTAAAACATGTTTGACAAAACTTCCACTTGAAAGTTATTTTTGGCTTCTACTTGTCACATAAAATGACTTGAGGGAGAAAAATTATAACTGATTTTAGTTTGTTATAAAAGTGAATTTGTTCACAACATCTTTTCTCTAATCTTGGAAGATTCATCTTGTAACTTTTGATTTAAAAGTGAAAATACAAGTAAAATAATACATAAATGGCCAAAACACAAGTACGCTCACAAAAAATAACTAAATAAATGTGCAAAAATACTTAAAAATAGAAACTACACCAAACATGCCCTATCCTTTTATGGTCTTCTCTGAGGACTTGTGAGATAAATCTGTCCTTTTACACACTGAGAAGGGAGGTTTGATTCAAAGACCTTCCATAAGATATAAAAGTTTTTATGCCACAGAACCACAAGTTTATTGACTGAATTCTGCATATTTCATATGTTGTTGACTTTGGGATTCATGAGTCATAATTAATAAGTTGCCCTGAGAGATGGAAGCTAATGTTTTATAACTGAGTCAAATTCAGTGGATACTCATTTGATCATGTTTAAGTCTATAAAAAAAATTTCTGCACAAATTTGAATACTATCTGAGACAGAAAGCTTTTGTTATATTTTTTTTACATCACATATGATGATATGAAATAGAGTCAATTAATTCTTCCTATCCGAAACTGCTAAAATATCCGCTTCCCCACGAGATTGGATCATAGCTGGACCCTGACGGACTGTTGAGTTGAGTTCGAGGCGGTGGAATGAAGGTAATTCACATGCTGAAACGTGGGCCGGCAGTGTTGGTCCAGTCACAGTGAACAAACTATAATATTGTTCTCCAACTTGACGCAATTTTGACGGCACTTTAAAGTTTTAGGGTTTTTTACATATATACCCCTATAAACAACGTATTTGCATGTACATCTTCAATTATCACATATTATCATCAATACCCTTACAATCTTCAAAATATTGCATTTTATATCCCTCAATCTAATGGTTTGACCTAAATACCTATAAATTTATTAATATTTTGTATATATACCCCTCAATATACTAAAATCTTACATTTTGTACTCCCGATACCTCCAATGATGTCATGATTTATACAATGTTTTTGACATATTTCGTTGAAATTAACCTAAGTTTGACGGGAGGAACATAAATGAAATATTTTGAAGATTGTAGGAATATTGATTATGTGAGAATTGAGGGTATACATGCAATTACAGTGTTTTTTAAAGGTATATATACAAAAAACCCAAAGTTTTAAACTTTACTTTTAAATCTTCCTCCCTTTTGATCTCTGCTCAGTGCTCAGCTGCTCCTCTATTACCTCATTGGTTGGGGTATACGTTTAATATTTGGTTAACAACTCATGACTCGTGAGATCCAGGAGCGGCGGAGATACCAAAGGCGTGATGCCCAGCGATTCCAATGGAAACCATATGCTGCGGTCTCCCACAAGGCATGCAAGGAACAAGAACAAACCGCATTGCCTAGTGAGAGGGAGAGAAGAGAAGTCTTACAGCTAGCGTACCATTTCTAATTTTCTGCCAAGGGGTTATTTATTTTTATGTAAAGTTTTGTAATTTATTAATTCATCGGTTTCGAAATAATTGATTTCAAAATAAGTAAAAGTTATATTTTTAAAATCAGAGAGCATTTCGTAGGTCATTGTAAAACAAAATAAGAGAATGAGTAAATCTTCTTATTTTAATTTACGGTGATTTCTGAACTTGTATGCTGTTTTAACTCAATAATTTTATTTTAAAAAAGTTTACATTGTCCAGCGGATCTTGAACATCACTAACAGTGGATTGGTCGGTACCACAGATGGTAGAGGAGAGGGAAACTGGTTGTTCCCTTTATTCGAAGCCCAAAGCGTAGATGGCAGTCAGGATTGGGCACTAAGATGATTTGTGCCATCCTTTTCAACTCTTTTAAGGAGACAAATGAATTGGAAATTTAGCAAAAGACATATTTGGGAAAATTTTAATTAAATTTATTTTATTTTTTATATAAAGCATAATAAAAAATAATTTATAGTTTATTTCAGGTACTTACACAAGTTAAGTCTTTCTTTACAATTATACTTTTAGCCTCATCAGGAAAAGTTTAAAAGTAACTAAAATATCGGATAAATGGCTTACAAAATCTAGTAACCATTCCTCAAAATAACTAGACTGAAATATTCGAAACATAAAAAATATTTTCAATTAAAAGCTACCCCATACACGTCCCGTTCTTACTGCTTCTGATCGTTTTATACAGCATTGACTTGATCTAAACTCAAAACTGAAGGGACCCTTAAAAGCCCATGATCATGAAACCAAACCTTAAGGGGTTGGCAGACCAGCAGGCAGCAGTTATATATCAACATCAACTCATCAAACGGGTAATAGGAAGAGGATGCAAAGAATCCGATTTCGGTCAGTACACTGTTAAACGGGACTCCATAGGAGACTGTTCATCAAAACGAAGAACTACACCACAATTAAAGTGATATGATTTGCAAAGGTAGATATGATTCACGTTAGAATAGATGGTTGTAATTTATGCATGTTTTAAATACTCGTGATTGAATCTAATCTCCATTCGATAACTCACTATTAAGATACCGTGGCACCACATGGAGGGGACTCGATCTCATTAAGTTGGATGGGGGAGAGGGTGGGAGTTGGAGGTTGCAAGCCAGGGTCCCCCAGGGCAGCATGAAAGATTTAGTTGGACTCTTTGCAGATGACTCTTTAAAGAATCTTGTGTATACAGAAAATCTTATGTAAAATATGTATACGTGAAAAATCTCCTATATAATAAAATTATTATATATGTAAAGAATCTCTATTATCAAGCAAAAGATCTCTTATAGAATGTGTATATGTAAAAAAATTTCTACATAATCATTGTATAAATAGGGAATCCCTATGGTCAAGTCTAACTTTCTACATAATCGTTGTATAAATAGAGAATCCCTCTGGTCAAGTCTACTTCACTTTTACAAATTAGGGCTTGTCTTAGAATAAAAAGAAAGTTTAGGAGATCTGTTCTCATATATGTATAATACAGAGGAATTTCTGCATATATTATCTTCAGCGAGTTATTTGCAAAAAGCTCCGTATTTTTAATCCGCGATCAGATCAAAGGTGGTGAGGAGGATTGAGGAATAGAAATGGAAAAAGAAAAAAAGAAGAAAAAAAAAGAACTTTTTCTAAGATCCAGGTGCCCTTGTAAAATACCAAAATTCTTTTAAAATTGATGCAACATGATATCAGCAGGCAAATAAAAGGTGCTACAACTGATAGAAACGAAGTCAGCAGAACTCTTCCGATGGTTAGGGAGAGACTCAAATTAAATGGTACATAGTTCCTTGAACAAGAACATGTGAATATGTAGGCGCATCCATAGGCCCATACAATGCGAAATTGCTCGTTTTCCTTGGGCTTCGTCATCAAATTATACCCAAATTTCGTCTTTTTTATCATCTTTTACTTCTTTGTCTATATTACATAACTAGATGCTGAATTTTTCCTTTGTTTATGATATATCTTTAGATTTTCACTTAATTGTCTATACTAGCCTCTGTAAAAAGGAAAAAAAAATTATAAATTCTTGAAGAAAGTCTGATTAATATGCAACATATGCCAAATCAGAACTGGGCCATAAAGCAAACCCATTTACTACTAGGTATATTGCTTTTGTGGGGGGGGGTTACAACCAGATGTAGATTGCATCTTACTTGGCACTGCTGTCTGATCATCGAGATGTTTAATCGAATTGATTGAAAAAACGAAGAGATTGTGCCCTCCTGATCTGAGCCATCAGATGATGCTGGCTTCCCTGTATGTCTGGAGCGAAGTGTCACTATAGCAAGTATTTCCTATTGGAATTTAAGATAAATGATTTATTTAGGCTCACTTATTCTCTAACGACAAGGAGAAGTATATTCAGGAGCAGTTCATCTGTTAATTTTGTAAGATGGATTACGGTGCGAAGCTTTCCAAGGGCTTCCGCACATGACATTTTAAGAACTCGGCTACTTAGCTGCGTCTTTGGGAGAAGTACGAGTTTACAGGGCAAGAGGTCCTGCAAATACTGGTTCATAGAAGTCTGTGACCCTGTTTGGATGCAACTTAAGGAAATGTGGGTGAACTTATCGTAAACGCGTTTATAATAAACTCATGCATGATAGATGTATTTTCTATTAACTCGTGTTTGATTGTTCTAAGTAAAATCGAGTTTATGGCACATCATAAACTGTGTTTATGGAGAGACTTTTAGTTTATGATAAATCTTTTCTTTTTCATCCTCTAACTAAGATTGTCATAAAAATCGAGTCCATGATAAACCTGAACTCGATGCGCCTTTCATCCAACATAAGGAATTGTGACATTCTTTTCTCTCGTACGGACTGTCTGGTTGCAGGTGATAAAGTGTACTTACGTCTCCTGTAGTGCATTCATTCTCTCCTGTTGATCAAATAATTAAAAGTTTCCCTTTGAAATGCTATGCCAAGTAGTTACCTCTCATGATCAGTCCCCAGTCAAGAATTTATTGCCTTGCTAACAGAGAAAATGAGTTGCCTGGTGTGGACAGGGGAACTGTACAATCTAGACCCATTAGAAGGAAGAGCAGCAAATACATCTCTGACGAATATCCACTCTGTTGTCTTTATTGTGACAAGTATAGCCTGAAAAATAAAGTAAAAGCATAGAGTTGGGGTTCGAATAACTTCATGCATCAGAAAGTGCAGTCTCAGAGTGTGAAAGCTTATGAATGAGATCATAGCCTGGGTGGTCTAGAAGAGGAAGAGGCACATGGAAATGGAAACCAGAAGGAATACCTTGTTGAGCATCACATAAACACATTTGACGAGCACGTTCTTATATACTTCATTTTCCAAATCTTTTGCCCTGTTCATGTATCACAAGCCAAAAAAATTAGACATGTAAAGAAGTGCAAGAGTATGTCAAAATATTGATATATTGGCTAGTAATATAACATTGGCACTTCACATACGTGTGTGATTCTGGATGCTCCAACTGGTTTCACTTATTAGATGCATATTTCACTTTTGCATCAATTGGAAAAGGAAGGATTTGCATTTTTCTGCCAGGTTTGTCAATATATAACAGGTGAAATGAGGCGCATGATCTACTGTTGATTGTCCAAAGAGCAGGCACATTTGATTGGC
Source organism: Zantedeschia hybrid cultivar (assembly GCA_030544215.1). Taxonomy (NCBI): domain Eukaryota; kingdom Viridiplantae; phylum Streptophyta; class Magnoliopsida; order Alismatales; family Araceae; genus Zantedeschia; species Zantedeschia hybrid cultivar. The sequence continues at coordinate 77,045,614 of JARZZO010000014.1, forward strand.
GCTTGATCTACTGTTAATTGTTGCTTTCTCTGTTGAATGTATGCAGACTTTGTGAATGATTTAGACTAGAAGTCAATTCAAGCCAAGAAATATGCCAAATGTATGTTGTCTGTCAAATCCAGATAGGAACTCTAATTTGTAGAGGATGCACATCATCTTTGACAGTGTAGTCATTAGTTTTTTATTGGCGGTGTGTAGGAAAAGTTGCCCTGTTGCCTGTCATCCATGAGAAACTATCAATAAAAATAACACCAAGGCTATTGTCATGGCAGATTCTTAATCTACTATGAGTCTATGACCAATCCCATTTCTCTTTCGTTTCAAATCGGTGAAAATTTATCTTTTTACATGCCACTATATATTTTTGGATAGATCAAATAAAACCCAAAGGACTATTAATATTTATGCTCACGAATGAATAATCTCTCTCCTGCCAATTGTATATTCTTTCTTTCCGTAAAATCAGTGAGAACTTTGTCTTTTCACCTTCTCTACTATTATTGTGTTCGAACATGGTACACTATTAGCGGACATCTAGGCCTCATTTAAGCTCATAACAAGCTATTTGTCATTAAAAAGTAGTAACAGACCACTGTTTCTGTAAACCGGTAGGCAAAAGGTTCTAGAATTTCATATTTGGGACTCCAGATGGAAGTGTATCTTATTCTGAAATCTGACGAAACCATTGGTGAACAAACTTATGCCACTTAAGCCAAATGGAACTCTGTTATGGAAAGTGCAACTTATCCCACGCAAGCCAAAAATTGTAAGCCAACTTTGGCCTGGCTTAGGATCAACTGATCAAGAATTTTCTTGGATGCCAGGATGGCGAAGTTGTGGTTTAGATCAACACACCGAGTTTTTTCTGCATATTACAATGGTACATTCTGCTAACAGCTTTTTCTCTTACAGCTGGTAGGCAGAGATTGTACCTTTGATAAAGTAATTTTGCAATTCAAGGTAACATCTAGGTCCAGTGACTGAAGCTCATAAATATCTGTAAGCCTCAAGGATATAGGTCGCCACCATTTTACCTGAAGAGGCAAACTGTATTTCCATACTACTATTCTTGCTGCAACAAGGTCACAAACTTTGCGAAGCTCCGAAGGCCTAGCAGCCACCGGACATAAAAATGGACACTGATTTGGTCATGAATACCATGTTAGATGGTTCCAAGAGCAACTGTGTGGATTATTTCATCCACCAATCTTATTCAGATGGAGAGGGAAGGGAATCCAATCTCAAATTGCCTACAGTATCACTCTACATATAAATATTATGCAAGCGGGTTTAGCATCCTCCAATCCCAAATGACCAACAATATCACTCTGCATATAAATATGATGCAAGAAAATTTGCCATCCTTTATATGTTTCGCAATGCCAAATCTAAGTCATTAAAACTAAAGTGGGTAGGGGCAAAGATGACCTCAGTGGACATTCTTTTTGAGTGCCAGTCTTACTCCCTTAACATGCTCCTTTTATCTTCACCTTTCTTCAAGTGTTCCAAGAGCTTCTTGAGATGGTTGTCTCTGTAATAAGAACAATATGATTCCTACTCATTTAGAATGCACCTTAAGGATACTCTTCATATAACCGTCACCTGTTGAGTGTCCCAAGGAGATGATGCTCACTGCAATAAATCCAGGTGAGGGTTTGAGTCGTGGGAAGTATCCTAATGGAGTACCTAAAGGGAGAACAAGTAGCATTTTCTCTGTACTAATATGGATGGTTGGTAAAGATGAGAAGAGAACTATAATGAAGTATATTGAAGAGTACAAGTAGCATGTTCTTCTTGTCTCTCAAAAGGCAAAGGTAGAGCGCCCAACTCAATTCCACCAGCTGCTCCCGAAGCAAAAATCCTGTATTCCAAAATGGCTGCTACAAGGTATCTAAATACCTATTGTCCCTTTTTCCTTGTGGTGAATGATAACCAAACATGTTCACAGTTATTTAGCTATGCAATTAATCCTGATTTTCCCACTTGTTTTAACCCAGACGCCTGAAAGAATACCATAGTCGTACATGAAATTTGAAGTGAATCAGGACACTCCAATTGACACCATCATATAGAAAAGCATCTGTTCCTATGAAGCTTCGCATCCTTTCACTTGTTAAGTTACAAGTGGCAAAGAGAAGCCTGGATTTGAGGATTTGATTCAACTGTAGCCCAATTGAAAACGTACACAAGAAAGTTGCAAATGATAGTAAAGGTACTCCAAGGAAGAGTAACAAACACTCAGGAAGGGTTGATATGTAGCCAAAAGCATCTTCTTATTCACTGATAAAAGAAATCTTGAAAAAATTACTATCTTTGTGTAAAATAAAGGAATTTTTTTCTGTTTTTCTGGATAATCTAGTTTCACTTTCAAGACCACAGTGCATTTTAGTTTGTTCTTGTATTATTATTCATTTTTCATCAAGTATAATAAGCAACATCATGTAAGGTGCAGGCTTATGCCTTCCCACACAGGGATCTGAGCATATTGCCCTAAGGCCGTGTTTGGAAGCACTTTTGCCCTTCCATTTAGTTATTTTTTGTGGAAGTCACTAGATCTTGTGAGTCATTTATGTAGTATTTTACTTATGTTTCGGCTTCCAACCAAAAGCTACAAGGAAGAAGCTTCCAAGATTGGAGAAAAAGTGATGTTGTTATGAAAGAGTTGACTTTTGTAACAAACCAAAATTAGTTATAACTTCTCTCCCTCAACTCATTCTATGTGAGAAGTGGAAGCCAAAAGTGGCTTTTAAGTAGAAGTTTCGCCAAGCATGCCCTAAGCCTCTGTCTAACACTTTGGTTCCCGATACAAAGCAGGTAGAAGGCCTATAGCAGCAAAAAGGAGGCGGTCTTATGTAACATGCTTCAAGGTTCAATCAAGGTATTGCAGGAATGAGGATATGCAGCTCGTATTTCAAGGTGTCAAATGATTCAAGATATGCCACTCAAGGTTCATGGGTATTTCAGAATTCAAGACATACTACTCAAGGTTCAAGGTATTGCAGGATTCAAGATATTGTATATCTGAACAAGTTTGTCTTATCCCTTTGGGCATCTAGGACTTGTAATATTTTGAAATTGTAGAAATGTAATATTAATTTGATATTTGTTGTAATGTACAGGAATCATGCGAAGAATTACCATGCCAGATTTATTTCAAAGCACCTTTTCATCAATGGATAACAGCCAATAGGTTTGCAGCCAACAGTGAACATGGCCATCTATGTTTTCTATAGATTTTCATATGAGAAGGAACATAAAGTTCAATATTATCATATGCATCATTTTACAAACTCAGAGAATAGGAAAAGTGATGACTGCAGCCACCAGATCCACAGGTCAACAATGAATATGCTTGCTTTTTTCCTGTTTCTGTAATGAATGCAGATAGATACATATGGAACATAAAAGGAATAATGAGAATAACTTGCTGCACCGCACATGGTTGAGCTGGAACGGGCTGTTCTGCCACGAGCACAGCCATACATGGCCCTACGTCCCGCATTAACTACGTCCTGATGTTAGCAAAAAAAAATTAAAAAAAAAATGAATTTTTTATGCCCTCGAGAGCGTCAGGAAGCTCTGATGCTCTCGAGAGCTTCCTAATGTTCTTCGATCTCGAGAGCATCAAGAAGCTCTTGAGAAGATCCTGACGCTCTCGAGAGAATAAAAAAAAAATAGATTTTTTTGAATATTTTTTTGTTAACATCAGGGCACATATAATACAGGACACACGGGCCATGTGCAACTGTGCATGAGCGGGACAGGGCAGCTTGTTCCAGCTCAGCTATGTGCGGTGCAACAAGTTATTCTAAAAAATTACAACACATTCATCCAAACATCCAAGAAGAGCTTCTAGAAGACATTGCTCAAATGTAATGCTTACATCAAAGGTTTCGGAGGAATGAACATCAAAAACCCCATATTCTTCTAATGCTTGTACAATGAGACTGGTAAATGATACTGTGCTTTGACATTCTTTGACATGAGAAATACCTAGAAAACAGTGTCATCAATGTTGAGAAAAGATTGATGTGCCATGAAACTGGCAAGAGAATGCTTACATCGAAGTTTTCCTCTCAAGCTTTTTCAATGGGGCTTTTGAACCAGCATATACACGTGGGAAGGGTGAGTCATGATCATCCATTGACAGTATTGAGCATGGAGAATATGGTCTAAACAATCATATAATGAGATATATAGTTCCTAAATCCATGAGTGTCAGAGAAACATAGCATGGAGAATATGCGGATGCAATCTTCTATTAGAAATCTGAAAACTTTAAGGAAAGAAGTCGGAGAGATCCAATGGGTACAAAGTGCGTAGTCACTTTGATTAGAACAGATTTCATCCTTAGGAGGAGCAATATATGCCAATTATCTACCCCCAGTATATGAAGATCCTCTCATTGATAGCACTAAGTTGTTCCAAGTAGTGCTGGAGTGAACACAACCATGACAACATCTCGGCTTCTTGAGAAAGTAGTCATGGAAGATGAAAGAAACGATAGAGGCAGAGAATACAAGAGAAAGAAAGCTGCAACAAAGGGGACCAGAGAGAGTTCTCATGCGGATGGTCAGCATCATCATTCATCTCGAATGAACAGGTTCATCTTGTGTGCTGTTAGGCTATCTTAAAGAGTCAAAATAAAAAGGAAAAAAAAAAAACAATGACAAAACCAACTTGTGCCTACACCAGTGAAGCCTCAGACAGGAGGGTTTGCACCCCACCTGCGCATGATAATCATGTGCGACACACTCACTTAATTGGTTTTCAGGTGCATCTCCACTCGGACCCTCCACCTTGGCCCGGTCTGCAGGAGCATATAAAGACCTTTATAGCTTCTATAGAAGCAAAAAAAGCCATACCTAACTTAAGTAACTTTTCTCAACATCCACTACTAAAGGAAGAGACCAAGAGACATAAAAAGCACAAAAGGATGAAACACTTTCCATAAAGTCATCACTTCCTCACAGAACTTCATTGGAAAACCCTCCATAAAGTTTCAAGAGCTGAAACATATACAAAATAAAATAATATCCAACCTTAAGTTCACAAAGAGGAACTCTCACATTTATTTTCCTTACAAAGCTAAGGCCTTAAGGAATGGATGACCACTACGATAAGTAGAGGACACCTCATTTCTTCAAATAGGGGCACTCAGTCATAGATCATATGCCGCCATTCAACAAGAAAATATTCTTCATTAAGCCATCGGTACAAGAGATTCTGGAGATAACTCCCAGCAGTGAATTACTTGAAATTAACATTGGAAAGATGATATGGGAGCTTGCAGGTGACTCAAAGTCAAATCTTCTGTTCTACAACTGAATTTTTGGCTGTTTTGACAGATTTTCTTCCCCCTTTCCTTCTATTGGTACTAAATTTTCTGGCTTGGTTCTCCTAAACAATAGGGATGTGATTCCTTTTAGATGAGAGAATGTAAGGGGAGACAGAAATGCACATAGACAGATTCATAAGTGATAAAGAGATGTTTCTTCTAGGTATTGTGTTCGCAAAAAAAAAGTACTTAGTTATTTAAGAATCATAATGCATTACAAGTCTGATCATTCCACTTATTATGCAACATAGAATCCTGACAGGTAAGCCATGTTGAATCTCTGTGAAATTTACTTGCTAGCTTCTTTGAGTAATACTTGCTAGCTTCTTTGAGTAATACTTGCTATCTTCTTTGAGTAATACTTGCTTCAATGCCCCCTCCAATTGCTATTTTCTTTGAGTAATGCTAGGTCAGCCCCTAGGAATCCTACCCATCCGTACAGTGCAATGCCCAATCGGACGACCCAAAAAGATCTGAAAAATAAGAAGCTGACCCCAATGAACAGTGAAAAATGCCATTAATGGGCTGAGCATGACAATGATTTTTGATTTTTAAGATTTTTTTAGATAGCCCGATCAGGTATTGCACTGTACGGATGGGTAGGACACCTCGGGGCCGACCTAAAAAAATTCAATTTTTTTAACCCACTGCAATGCTCCCATTGCAATTGGGGGGCATTGCAGCAAGTATTACTCATCTTCTTTTCATACGATCTTACCCCCTTTTTTGGAATGTGTCTTCAATGTTTTTTTTAAAGCAAATTGTATAATCTTTAAGTGAATTAAAAGAAACACATACGGAGCTTAAAATTTTTCCAATTCAAACATTAGTGTACAGCCTCCAGTGATCGCAACAGCGACACATGGAAATCCAGTCATACAAATGAGATATGAGATATTGTTGAAAAGATAACAAAGCAGGGCAAAGTCATACTTCAAACACATTATTTTTGTAGAATAGATTCCAATCCGAATCCAGTGAAGCTTCAAGTCCATCCCCTTCTATGCTAAAGGATTCTGCACATGAGATGAGGCTGCGAGAGGAACTTTTTGCTTTACGTTGCTGCTCATTTCTTTCGTTATCCACAAAACCAAAAGATGCTGATTCATTTGTTAACCTTGTTATATCCATCTCATTGATAAGTGTGATCGGAGAGCCTTTGGAGTTCAGGTTGAGCTTCACATCACGCTTGGAGTTCACATGCTCTTCTGCATGAGAATCCACGTTCTCCATTTTGTCTGACAAGCAATTACAACAGTCCAATTCATCGATCTCAAAAGTCCGACTGATCAGTCCTTCTCTCCATGATACCCTCCAGTCAGAGCATGACAGCTTCTCATCCTCCACTGGGAAACCCTCCCCTTCAGAGCTCTGATGACATGAAGGCATTCGAAAGTGTGCCAGGTCAACAGAATTTGAAGGTGTGGAGGCATGGCTAAACTGAAAGCTCAGAGCAGACAATGGCAAACAACCTTTTGAGCCACTACTTTGTGTCTGAACCAGTGAAGAGAAAGATCCTAGAGTCTCAAGACCATGTCCTATGGTGTGCAAGCCCAATGTGGACATTGAATCAACTTGCCCATTTGAGCTTAGAGAGAAAGGAGTGCAAATAACATTGCTATTGCCCTGTGATTTCCCTGACAAAGGCGAAATGTCCACCAATGAACCATAGCAGCATCTTTCTCTCTCTTCTCTTGGGCTAAGATCCTTGAAAGTTGCCGCCGAAGCCGATGCTTTTTGTAGGATCATTGAAAAAGGGCTTATGCTACTGTTAGTGGCAGGAGAGCAACAAAATTCCACAGCACATGTAGTGTTTTCATGATTAGATGAGGTGAGACTGACCAAACCTTTGAACTCAGGTGAGTTCTCACTAGAATTAACAATGGCATCAGGAAAGACGCTCCAGAACGCATTGCTGGATGCAGACCCTCCAATTGAAGCCGAGGCACCCGAACTGTCTGGAAAATTTTCAAGAGCACATTCTTGATCTGTTGCAATTTCATCAGGAGAGAGAAGCCAGTTCACAGAAGCTTCCCCAGGGCAGCCCTTCACAGAAGTAGTACTGGAAATGCCCATTAATCTCCCAGTCTCATCATAACAGGGGGAGGAGAGCCAGTGCATGGAAACGTCCATTATCAGAGGCGGCGTCGAAGAAGCTCTACCGCTGTTGCCATCATCAGCAAGTGATCCAAACCTTCCATTACCCACAATCTCCAGTCCTCCTATTCCTCCTACGTTTAAAATTCCCCTGGGCCTACATTTCCTTCTGTCCTGGACCCCTGCAAGCAGGTGGCCAGCAGCAAAGCAGGCAGGGGTCGGCATCATCGACTGCCTACCGAGGATCTCAGGAGAGATTGAGGCATGCACAGGAGGCGTCGCTGTTCCTGTGGATATTGGAGTGTGAATGTGTTGTTGTTGCCATTCTCCATCCTTCATAGGTGTAACATCCAGAATACACCCATGAGAAATCTTACCCGCAGGAGTGGCACTCGTCGCAAAGCCCACCTCTACATCAACCTCAGGAACATGCAGCGGAGGGGCTCTTCTCCCCGGACTACGCTTTATACAGGAATCACTATTCGACCCTTTTGGCAAGACATTATCACCTTTCAAGACCACTCCAACGGACAGCTTGGGGGGCTTAGCCATGGCTGCTTCTGCATTCTTCTTCTTCTGGAAAGACCCTTCTGAACCCACTTTGCTACGGCTCCACCTCTGCAAATGGTCCGTATGTCTGGGTCCCTGGGGCTTGCTTGCTCCCACCTGTTTCAGGCTTTCAAATCTGGGTCTTGAAGGAGGGTTCTTCTTGGGGACTTCGGAAGGCTTCTTCAAATCTGGGTTCTTGAAGGATAGGGGATTTCTTGAGCTCAGTGGAGCAGATTTAGGGGTTCTGGGAAGCGATTTGGATCTGGGTAACGAACCACTAAAGGAGCTAGCAGAGGAGGAGGAGGAAGACGAGGAGCTGGACGGAGGCAAGCCAAAGCAGCCACCTTTCGGGACATCCCTGGACTGGGTAGATGGGAGAGAGCAGCTGTTGAGCTCCCTCAGCGGGTTCCTCGAGCTATGCGGCTTCGGCTTCGCCTCGGGCTTCTTCTGGTTTGGGGCTCCTGCGGTGTTCTTCCTGCCGAGCTTCGCTGGCCTGTTCATGGCGTCGTCTTCTCTGCCCTGCGCGGCCACGAGGAGATCGGTTGACCGTTGGGGCGGCTTTTGAAACCCTGATCTGTTCTAACGAAAGCGCCCCCGCAACACGTGTATTCGAACGTTGCGGTTTGGTTCGTGGGCCCAAAAATAGGCACAAATTTGGACCACTTCCCGCAGAAAGGGTCCCGCTGATCGAATGCGTGCCACTGTCTCAGCCGTCCATCTCGTGGAGCCTGTGAAATGTTTAAATTACATATCCAGGCCGTCCATCTGAAGGACTTTGTAATCCGTCTTCCAAGTTTCTTCGTGGTCCCTCTGATGTTTCCCTTATCTACAACGGGGTTAAAAGCCCGCGAGCTATTGAAGCCCAGGCCCGATTTTGGTCGGGTTGGGCTAAGGGTATTGAGTGATATTGACTGAAATAGTGAAATGTTTCTTCATGCAGTGGTAATTAATTTTTTTTTCGAATTCTTTTTTTAGGTCTGTCCTGCGATGCTTTAGACGTTTGTACAGGCTGATCACCAATCGAGCATCTAAAAAAATTTGAAAAATCAAAAAATATTATTGGGATCAACTCATTAAAGGCATTTTTTACTGTTTATTGGAATTTGGTTTGTGAGTTTTTCAGATTTTCTTATGATATCTGAAAGGTGACTGGCCTATATGGACGTCTAAGACATCTCGGGCCAACCTGATAAAAAATTCAAACTTTAGATTGGATGGGCCGACTCAATGTCGCTACTATAAGCTTTCAGCCCAACGGATTGGACTTCACCCGACTGGGCAATAAAATAGACCCGGATATCATCCAAGTTCCACCTTTATTCACATCTGTGCTCCCGGATTTGTTTATTGGGAGTCAGACTTGCCGCACTGCACGGTACTCCTATACCCAAATTTTTTAACTCGCCTCATATACATGTCGATATGACTCAACCTCTAATTACCTGACTCAAAAAAATAAATAAAAAATAAAAAAATGTTGTTAGACTCGGCCATTAAGGGCATTGGTTTCTGTTTATTCTTTTTTTAAAAGAACATTACTGTTTATTTGGACTTTGCTTTTGATTTTTTTTTTTTCATCGTCCGATCGGAGAATGAGCTATAGATATGTAACGGTGTATTTGGTTACGATATTGAATAGCCGTATCAATATCAGTTTTGATATTGACGCTGAAAGCCATAAACGTGACGTGTTTGACTGTATCATATTAATTTTAAAATTTATTCTCATTAAAAGCCTCTTACAGTAACAAATTTAATACAAGTTGTACCTTACATTAAAAATGATACAAATGTCACGATCAGAGGACTCGATGCACAACATGCCTCCCCTCTTGCACTCCAACGCTCCTCCCTTCCTCTCACGTAGATTAGCTTTTTCTCTCCCCTCATGATTTGTCAGCGATCTGTTGCGTCGTGACCCCGGAAGCTAGGGAGGAGAAGGGGGAGACGAAGATGAGTGTCGTGGAACTCGTCATGGCTAGGAAGGAGGAGCAGGGGGAGGGTAAAGTCCGTTGTGCTCTGCTCATACCTCGATCACATCATGGAGCAGTGCCCTTCAAGCACTCCAAACATTGTCGAGACACTAACCATGGATCCTGATCGCGAAGAGGAGGAGCGAACTTATGTATGTTCTACTACAGAACTAGGAGCAGCGAACCTATGTATGCCCATAAACCACATGCGCAGCTCTTGAACAGGATGATTAACTTAGCCCCAGAATGATCCTATCAATATATATTTATATAAGGGTGATTTGGTTAGCCTCTTGTCTGGTGAAACTCTCTGCCATCGTTTATTAAAATGGCTTTGCCAACCAAGCCCCCAAGCAGCAGGCAAAATTTGTACATCAGCTTCAGGTTTCACCTCTCAGGCTTGCGGTGACAGAAGTGTCGAAGCATTTAGTACTGTACCGGACACTAGAAGTTGCACCCGCTCCAAGGCATCTACAAAAGGACACCTGGGCCTATTGAGGAAGTCATACCTTTCTCGGCCTTTTGGCTAAGATCAAGTGTAGTATCTGTTCTTATCAGTTTAATATCTGATACGTGGGCCATCGGCCCACATGATATTAAATTAATTTGTTGTGGGGGAGGGCCCACTCACAGTGGCTTGCCACTGGGGACCTCGGGCGTCGACCTGGCGTTGCACTACTGCTTGGGCCCGGCGCACCCCTACCAACACAAATTTCAAACCTTCCTTGGCCCAAATATCGAATCGAATCTTTCTTGGCTTTCTTTTATCTCTCTCCTCTTCCAATCATCTGAGGCTTTTTTAATTAATTATTTAGTATATTCGTCGTGATTTTGAACTTACAGATTTCACTTTTCTGAGTCAGTCTCCATGCAGCTCTAAGTATTGGAACCCGAAAGGTTCATACTGTTTCTTGATAAGTTAGATCATTGCGTCTGAAACGGGTGCAACAGTTAACCATGTCTTTGATTGCATAAGCAGTCAAGTAGACAGCTGAGACTAAGCGAACCCGTAGGTGTATTTAGCGGAACTTTTGATAAGAAGTCATCTTTGTTTTCTTTTATATTTTTAATAAAAATGCAATACTGGGTAATTATAATTTTATTTTACAATAAAAGACATTTCATTTCACTATAACCACAGAGGTAAGAAGATCCTAAAAAGATAACACCGCCTGCCAAAAGAGATACATCACCTGATAAACATCTTATCTCCTACAGCTGGCCATGCCAGGGTAAATAATTTTTTTAAATTTTTTTTCAGGTCAACTTTGAAGTGTTCTAACCGTCTTTATAATGTGATGCTCGATTATACGATAAAGAAAAATTCATGGAACTCAATTTTTAATTTTTTAAACTTTTTTTATCTTACCATCGAACATTGTACTGTACAAAAAGTCAAAACACCTCAAAGTCCACCTGAAAAAAGTCATTTTCTTTTTTGTTTACACATTACAATAACGAGAGGAGGACATTGCAGCAAGTATTATTCTTTTTTTTTTCCAATTACAAAAAGATTGAGGTTCTAACCTAGTTGGGTTAGTGCCTAAGGTGCCGGAGGTGCCTGAGATGAAGACGATGCCCTGCATCATCAGAGCACAGCTGTTCAACATCCGGAGGGAAATCTGATGTCCAGTGCGACGAGCATCGGTAGCCAGTTGGTTGGCCACTTGCTTGATTTGTTTCTCGAATTTCATGTTTGAATACGAACATGTTGATATTAGTTATCCGGTCTTGTATTTGCCAAGGAACTACTCTGCCAACGGTTATGGCCTCTATAGATTCCAGTGAGTCTCCTGTAATAATGATCTGCCTGTGTTGGATTCTAAGAGCAGCTTTCAGCCGTTCCCACATAGCAAGGATCTCTGCTTCAAGTGTATTTTTATATCCTAGGTATACCTGTCCAGCTTTGAGGATAATTCCATCACTGTCTCTGACTACATAACCTGCCCGAGTTGTTGTTGATCTGGTCATGAGCTCCATCAAAATTGACCTTGATCAATTCTTTTGGAGGAGGTACCCGTTTGACCCATTTTTCCATGATGAGATCGATACTGGAGTTGATAATTCCCCACTTTTCACACAACTTCTGGTTGCTACAAGAAAGTTCAGTGTCACAGCATGCAGAATTCATGTAGTTAGGGCATTCTTTCTTTGCCTGGAGTAGTATGTTGCTCACCTGGCAAGTCTTATGATTGAAAACGTACTCATAATTCCTTGATCTCTTCCACCATCCCCACAGTGCATGAGCTGTGAAAGATGCTCTGTACCTTGATATAATTTCTTTTTATGTGAATTGGAATGCGGGCCCTCCACAGTTGGTGAAAACTCTCGCAGGTTTGCCTATCCATCCCAGCCAGGAGGAGATTTCTTCCCAAAAGTTATCAGAATCATAACAGCCAAAAAAAAAATTATTGCAATCTCCCAAGATAGGTGCATATTAGTGAAACAAGGTTTCTTGCACTGCCGCCCCGCCTGCAGCCAATTGGTCTTCATACCAGTGGATGCTTTCTCCATCCCCCACCTTCCGAGCAAATTGGTCTGCGGTCGGACTGATCAGCTTAAATAGTTTCTTGCAGAGAGTTGACCATTGTTTGGACAGAATGGGGGTGGTCATGGCAGTATTTGGCTTTGACGAGGGCAGCCAAATGAAGTTCATACAAGGATTTAATGCCAAGGCCATCGTCCACTGTGCTTTTGATTAAATTGTCCCACTTCTTCAGGTGCAGTCCTTTCCTTCCTTCTCCCTTCTCCAATATGAACTCTGCCAATTCTTTGTAGGTTGTTGGAGGATCTTTTGGAGAAACAGTTACAAGTAGCCCAACAAAAAGGGATATATCATCTGCATAGAGAAGGTGTGTAATCTTAGGGGGATCAGGCACCATGTATTTTTCACTTGAATCGGTCAATCATAATTTTATTCATTATCTTATGGTGACGTTTGGTTGCCGTATTCACTCTTCCAAAAAGTACTTCTTGTGCTTCCTTTTATCTGTTCCCAATTCCCTTCCGCACTTTTGGTCGGCATCCTCCATATTACTCTAATATTAATGTTAATATTATAAACTTTAACATATTAGTATCAAAATTAACACTATATCAAACTAACGTTCCGATTAAATGGGGGTTTCGATAATAGGGTACGTACGGGAGTAGATTGGCGGAGAAGAAACAATAAATCGACCATATTTTCTGCTTCAGTGTCTTCTGTCATCCAGTTTTTAAACTATAATTGATTTAAAAAAGATCATGTGCGTCTTGTGCCTGGTATGGATTTTTAAAACAGTGATTTTACTATAATTTGTTGGCCGTGAAACTTGATAGGGGAGAATCCGGTTATGCCCAACACTTAGGGGGCTGGCCCGAGAGGCAAAAGGGCCGAAACATACTCGGCCCACTAAATCAATTAAATAGGAGCGGCCCAGGCACCGTACCGAGATAGTGCAGATTTGGCCCAAGAAATGGACTTAATAAACGACTATATTCGGCTCTATCATAACAAATAATGAACTGAAGCAGGCTCGACGCATTCCAGAATTGCTATCCGGCCATCAACCTATCAACGGGATATTTCGGCAATTTTCTGTCAAACCTCTAAATAGTCCTATATCGGCTGCAATCAGAAAAGAACCATCATCCCCTGCTATAAAAAGAACGCTGCTCACTGCAAAAAAAAGTACACCTTAAGCACTCAAACTTCTTCTTTCTTCCTTCTAATTAGTCTTTAATAGAGACTGATTTTGCCATCGGAGGGGGTCTCCTGGGCCGAAACCCAGGACCCTCACTGACTGGTCTCTTCCTCCCGCAGGAGTTTCAGCCTCATTCTTCGCCAACCTCTTCGTTCGGATCTCTCTCGGCAACTGGTTACTCGGCTTATATTCGGATTCGGTTTTCGGAATCTATTAGTGATAGCTTCGGCTACATCACTTGGCGTCGCCTGTGGAAATTGAACAAAAAGCTACTAACTTGTCCAAGCACCTTTAGCCGGCATGATCCGTCCAGCAGCTCAAAGGAGTCCACACATGCCTACTTTCACAGGGGGCTGTGTAGAGGTATAAAAATAACAAACCGCTTTAACCCTACATCGGATGTTGTAAAAATAGGCGTGTGCTTATAAGCAGAGCGTAACCTCTCTTTCCAACGAGGACCATTTTCTAAGGAAAAGGACAAAACCCCACCTCCGCTCTGGAGACAACACTTCAGGGAAGGCACGCAAATTTTCATACATCATCACATGGCGCCGTTTGTGGGAATTGAACAAAAAGCCAGTAACTTGTCCGAACACCCCTAACCGGCCTGATCCGTCTAGCGACTCAAAAGGGTCTGCACACGCCTACTTTCACATGGGACTGTATAGAAGCATAAAAATGGCAAACCGTTTTAGTTCTACATCGGATGTTGTAAAAATAGACGTGTGCTTATAAACAGAGCGTAACCTCTCTTCCTAACGATGGTCATTTTCTAAGAAAAAGGACAAAACCCCACCTCCGCTCTGGAAACAATACCTTTGGAAAGGCACGCAAATTTTCATGCATCATCACATGACGTCGTTTGTGAGAACTGAACAAAAAGCCACTAACTTGTCCGAACTCCCTTAGCCGGCCTAATCAGTCCAGCGGCTCAAAGGGGTCCGCACACGCCCCCTTTCACAGGAGACTGTGTAGAGGCATAAAAATGACAAACCGTTTTAGTCATACATCGGATGTTGTAAAAATAGGCGTGTACTTATAAACAGAGCGTAACCTCTCTTCCTAAAGAGGGCCTTTTTCTAAGGAAAATGACAAAACCCCCACCTCCGCTCTGGGGACAATACCTCAGGGAAGGCATGCAAATTTTCATGTATCATCACATGGCGTCGTCTGTGGGAACTGAACAAAAAGTCAGTAACTTGTCTGAGCACTCCTAACTGGCCTGATCTGTCCAGCGGTTCAAAGGGGTTCGCACACGCCTACTTTTACAGGGGGCTGTGTAGAGGCATAAAAATGGTAAACCGCTTTAGTCCTACATCGGATGTTGTAAAAATAGGCATGTGCTTATAAGCAGAGCGTAACCTCTCTTCTCAACGAGGGTCATTTTCTAAATAAAAGGACAAAACCCCACCTCCGCTCTGGGGACAATACCTCAGAGAAGGCATGCAAATTTTCATGCATCATCACATGGCGCCGTCTGTGGGAACTGAACAAAAAATCAATAACTTGTCCGAGCACTCCTAACTGACCTGATCCGTCCAGTGGCTCAAAAGGGTCCGCACACGCCTACTTTCATAGGGGACTATGTAGAGACATAAAAATGGTAAACCACTTTAATCTTACATCGGATGTTGTAAAAATAGGCGTGTGCTTATAAGCAGAGCGTAACCTCTCTTCCCAACGATGACTCTTTTATAAGGAAAATGACAAAACTCCACCTCCGCTATGAGGACAATACCTCAGGGAAGACACGTAAATTTTCATGCATAAACTTATCCATTGCTTGAACCATTTGAGAGTAACGTTTCTCAATAGAACTGAGATCCTCTACGTCCTCTTTTGGAGGAGATTCAGTCAATAAAGAGAAGAAGAGGAGAGCGGATTTTGCAATCGCGTGAGAGTAGATTTTGGTACTGGTTAGCTGGGACGAATTTTGCAATCACATGAAGGTAAATTTTGGTATTGCTTAGCCCCCCTCCCTCTCTCTTTACTAACTAAATCCCCTTTAAAGGAAGACGTAGAGGATCTCCACTCTTCTCAATATCCACCACTTGAATCTTCCCAACGGACTAACACAACAAAGATGAAGATCTTCTCAGCAGAGAAGGTAAACTTACAAGGGGAATATGGTTGTCAACCTCTTCACTCCTTAGGTTAAAAGACATGGCAGTATGGACAAAACGTCAGTGGCAGCAGCCAAATTAGTAGGATGCATGTGCATGTGCGTTGCCCAGCCACAAGGAGGACCCACGGATGGCAAGAGTCAAGCTTTTGTCTATCCTCAATCTCTAATCTCATCTACAACCACCGAAACTTGACAGTGGTTACTGTCCTAGGAGGTATATATAACACATCTTAAACGGCACACATATATACTCAGATCTATCCAACAAAATGACTGTCACACTCAAACGTTGTTTTGATAAGAGAATGACTTATTATGGGATGACTTATTTTAGATTTCCTAGCTAGCGGGACGAAATATTAGACATGCATAATAACATATTCTAAGGCGGAGGGGAAATGGCGCCCTATTCAACTTATTTCAAGAATAACTTATTCAAGGACAGAATGAGGATAGACAAACAGCTCATAATATTAACAAGACATTACAACAAATATTTCTCTTTACAGTAATAACGTTAACAATAAAATAATTACCAACAGAGTTTTCTTGACTGGCCCAAGTCACTGCCCCAAGAACATATAGCACAAGCATGAGGTTCTGAGCACTTGAGGTGCATCACATAAATGCAACTTAACTTTCAAAGGGTAACTATCGAAAGAGGAGAGGAAGAAAACATTCAAGGAGCATCCTAATCAATGTCCTTGTCTTTCCAGTCTAAACATCTGTTGTCTGTGGAAGGGCTTAGATACGGTTGTCGTTCAGCATCATGGTGGTTGGCCTTGGACGCCGTCCAGACTCCGGTCCCACGTTCTATTAACAAGCGGTCCTTTCTCTCACTTTGTTTGCAGAATAACTTAAATCAGAATAAGGTCTGGGGATTTCTTAAACCAGAATAAACGGTATTTTGATTTGGTAGTCCACCCAGAATAAGGAGAATTATACTGCGTTATTCCAAGTGATTTGGTAGGAATAAGTGGAATTAGGAGTGAAATAAAAAGTAAAATTGAGAGAATAGGAAGAATTAGCTATTTCAGGTAGATTTTGGGAGTTGGAAGAATTGGAAGAATTAGGCATACCGTCAACCAAATCAGAATAGAGCCTTTATACCAGTTATTCTGGCCCTATTCTACAAACAAAGTGAGGTTTTATAGCGTGTGTTAACATCAAATTAAGTTGGCCTTCATCTGGTTAAACTAGATCGATGTTTCGGGCAGACGGAAGGTCATTTTCTGGAGTCCCTACCTTAGGTCACTCCTTGACGAGGGCATCATGCAGCCATGTGGCTTCCTATTGGAAATCGGTGAAGGATGCTAGCACTAGTAGAAATCGAATTATATATAAATAATATATATTTAAAATTAATAGTTTATCACTTTCTTATGTACCTTTAACTATAATTTTTTATTACATATAAATAATATAAATAAATAATTAATGTTTTATATGTTAGAATTAATAGTTTACCACTTTTTATGTATCCTTTAACTATAATATTTAATTATATTTTAATATAATATATAATAATAAAATATAAATAAAATATATAGATAATTAATATTTTATATGTCAAAATTAATAGTTCACTATAATTTTCAATTATATAATATATAAATTATATGTACATAATAATATACGTAAATAATATAGATTATATATAAATAATAATATATAACCAATATATAAATAATTAATACTTAATTATATATAGATGTACTTATATATACATAAAATTGTATATTCAATTATATATTAAAATATTCTAACCAACTTTACTAATATAAAAAATATATTTGAATATAATATTTAAATATTTAATATTTAATTATATATAAATATACTTCTATATAAATAAAATTGTATATTTGACTACATACTCAATTATTCTAACCAACTTTACTAATATAATTACTATAATTATCTTTTTTTTTTCTTCTTCTTAAGGTTACCATTACAATTATTCATTCATCTATATATTCACGTATATATTTTAAATGGACTTTTGTGCAAAATGCTCCCAAACCCAAGGTTTCCAGTCCTTCGTTCCTCACTTTTGGTTAAGAATGCTGGGACGAGGATGCCGCCTATATAAGAGGGGTAGAAGGCCTCATGTATAGTAGATATGTATCTTTGATCAATGAGGTGCATTCTGGGATATCAGTTCGATTCTTATAAAGAACTTCATAGTTAAACATACATAGTTGGGAATAGTAGAGAGATGGGTAACATGTCGAGAAGTCCTCGTATGGAGAGCCAATTGTCACTGTTGTCGTTGCCACTGCAACCGCAACCACAGTCGAAACCGTATCCACTGCTGTCCTTGCAAGCGTCGATGGATCACCCGGTGGGCAATACAGGGGATGAGGGATAAGGGGACGAGGGGGAGTATGATTTAGGTAATATATGAAAAATGAAAAAAGGATTATTTACGATGGCTATTAATAATAGCCGCCGCTAGTAATAGGTATTTACATTGTGATATTTTTATGTTTACATAATGCCTAAAAAATTAAAAAAGTATATTCGCAACGGCTAAAATCATAGCCGTCGCTAATGACCTATTAGCGATGGTTTTATTTGAGAACCGTCGCTAATAATCAAGTTATTAGCGACAAGTATGGTTTTAGCCGTCGTGAATACTCACTTGTTCGCAACAGTTACGGTTTTACCTGTCGCGAATACTTATGTATTAGCGACGACCTAATTATGGTTGTCGTTAATAATCGAGGCTATTCGCAGCAGCTTTTAGAAAATCTATCGCAAGTATTTGCCACGGGACTTTTAGCGACCGCATTAGGGACGGAGATTTATCCGCCGTCAATATTTTTAGTGATGGTTTTTTTAGTATTCGCGATGACTGAAGATTTCTACTGGTGTTGAATGCATAGAACCAAAAGAATAAAGGGGCATGCATGTTTTGTGGGAGTATTAGTTTTCATATGGCATGAGTTTGATTTGATATTGATATTATAAGAGGGTGGAAGAGGGTAATTAAAAGGGAAATGGAGAGTTAGCTAGAAATGGAAAAGAAAGAGGAGAGGAAGTCTTGAGACTCTCAAAAATTCAAAATACCTACTCACGGTTACATAAAATTTACAATGATATTTCACTTTATCAATATATGAACATCAAAATTAATAAAGTATATAATTAAATAGCAACTATTAATAGTAATATCAAAATTAATATTGATTGAGCTATCTAATAGATCAACCAAATGCCCCTAGCTAGTGATCATACTCTTAAAGCATTATTGGTTCCTTTTTTTATTTAGTTCAGAGTAACTCTCTGAGTTTTGAGTTAGCCATCGTAGTTTCTGTCTGGAAGCATTTTTGGGTATGTTAAACTTTCGATAGTTCTTTTGCTTTCCACTAAAAGCTCCAGGTTTAAACTTCTTTTAACAAGGAAATGGAGTGGTCAAAATTAAAAGGTTTGCCAAGCATGCCGTCAGATAGAAAACTGACATCTTGGCTTGGTTATCTTCGTCGGTAGGCATACTTTGAAAGGCCCTATAAGTATTGTTGATGGTATCCTGATTCTATTTATATTTAGGTATGTTTGAGTGACCCGATCTAATTAACTAATATTGGAATGAGCTTAATATCCTAATTCAGTTGAGATTGCCTTGTAATGCTCTCTGCATTTATGTCTATTATATCTTGTCTGGATAGAACTATATATATTGGAGAGAAGAGAAGAATGCTGAGAGAATCATAGAGAAGAGAGGGTCCATTATAAAAGGTTTCTAGTATAGTAGATCTCTTCGTCTAAGTTTGGCCCCATAGATGAAGGAAACCTTCTTCCGTTCTGGAGTCGTATAATCCATCTATAATTGATGTGTTCTTGGGTTTTCACTCAGTTCAGACTTCAGACTGCTACGGCTAGAGTCCCGATCCCAACAATAACACTGCTATAACAAAGGCCAAAGTCTCGGCCAGGGTCTTCTAATGTGGGACTAATCTTATAACGAAGGCTTCTATTGCTTCATTTTTAAAAACTGTTGAGATAAATGAGCCTAAACGGTGATGGGTACTTCTAATCAAAGTAAGTGAAATCTTCTGCCTCTAGCTTATAATAGCCCTCCACTTGTCGAGTATCTAACTTGATTGTCAAAGGGAACCTCCTCATATCACTCCCGGGGTTCCATTGACGTGGCTACTTACTGTACAAGCAGTTCGTCTTCCTTTTAACCAGGTTATTATTATTATTATTGGGATAGTCTCATGGGATAATAATAATTAATTTTGATATTATTATTATTATTTTTAAAGTATTGTTATTATTGTAACCTAAGATGATGAGAAGTATTATTATATTATTATTATTTTTAGAAGTATTATTGTTATTAAAAATATTATTATTATTATTAAGATAATCTCATGAGATAATGATAATTAATGTTGATATTATTATTATTATTATTATTAAATCAAAATGAAAGTCTCATGAGATAATAATAAGTAATTTATTATTATTATTATTATTAGCTCTCTTTCTCCTCTTTCACATTTCTCTCTCTTCCTATTAATATTTCTATCTCCTATTTTTGTGCCATGTTATTATTATTATTGTTGTTGATGTTGTTGTTGCAAATTTCTTGAGATAATAATAACTAATTTTGATATAATAACAATTATTATTATTATTATTGGTATTGATGCAGTCTCATGGCATAATATCTAATTTTGGTATTATAGTTATTATTTTTAAAAGTATTTTTATTATTATTATTATTTCTCTTTCTCCTCTTTCACATTTTTCTCTCTCTATTAATATTTCTATCTCTTATTTTCTCTGTCCCATAGTATTATTGTTGTTATAGCAGTTCCAACAACAACCTCATCCACAACCACAGCAGCTCCAGTTAGCTCAACACCCTCCTCAGCAACTGTACAATCAACCATGGTAACAACCAAATTACAATCAGGTTCCTCTCCCAAATGATTATTTCCAGCATAGGAAATCTCCTGGTCTTAAGAGAGCAGCATATCCCCAACTAGAAACTCTCTTTGATGTCTTTAATGCTCTCATGGCAGTCAATGCCTTGGTATTGCCTAAAGAAAAGACCATCTGGCCACCTAATGCAGATATCTCTCGGTATTGTGTATATCACCGGCAGCCTGGGCACACTGTGGATGCATGTTTTCAATTCAGAGATTACATCTATGATCTAAATGACCAAGGAGGAATAGACTGAGAAGAAATGAGGAAATATAGTTTTGATATTATTATTATTATTAAATTATTATTGAGATAGTCTTATGAGATAATAATAACTAATTTTGATATTATTATTATTAGTGAGACCAGTCTCCATCTCACATTTTTCACTCAAATTATTATTATTATTATTATTGTTGTTGTTGATGATGTTGGGACAGTCTCTTGAGATAATAATAATAAATTTTAATATTTATTATCATTATTGAGATAGTCTCATTGGATAATAATAACTAATTTTGTTATTAACGAGACTAGTATCTCTCTCATTTTTCTCACAATCCATGTCTCAACATAATATTTATTGGGATAATCTTATAAAATAATAATAATGACCTTTTGTTCACTTTTTAATTTTCTTTCTCAATCTATATTTCAATTAGATATAATGATTCTGAACTTTTAATGTTTATCAAATAACTAACCTAATATTCACAGAAAAAAAACTGTTAGTATTTCTGACCATATATTGTTTTGTAATTATTTTATTCATTCCTTCATAAAAAGTAAAAAATTAGTTTCACTTATATTAATTACAATTATTTTATTCAAATCTGTTAATTTGTCTTACATCGCACGAGATTGCAACTAGTAATCCATCTATAATTGATGTGTTCTTGCGCTTCCACTCAATTTAGACTTTAGAGAGTTATGGCCAGAGTCTCGACCCCAACAATAAGGCTCCTATAACAAAGGTCAAAGTCCCAGCCAGGGTCTTCCAATATGGGACTACTCTTATAATGAAGGCCTCTATTGGTTCATTTTTCATAATCGTTGAGATAAATGAGCCGACCCAATGATGGGCACATCTAATTAAGGTAAGTGAAATCTTCTGTCTCCAGCCTATAATAGCCCTCCACTTGTCTTGTATCTAACTTGAGTGTCGAAGGGAACCTCCTGGGATCACTCACAGGGATCTACTGACGACTACTTACTGTGCAAACAGTTCGTCTTCCTCACAGCCAGGCTCTTATTTTGGTTTGCCGGCTCCCTGTCTGGTTTGTCTTCCATGAGCGCATCAAGTGTGCCACATATATTTCAAAATCGGAATGGGGGGCTTTGGGGTGGGGCACAACTAAAAAAATGAAAATCATAGAAAATTAAAATATTCAAATACCTTCATCTAGTTTGTTTCCCACCCTTTTGATTTAAATTTTACTGTTGAATTGAAAAACTTAATAGTGGCTATCCAATCAAAAGCGCCGTTGTTTGTGGATCAAAATTAAAATCTTAAGGGATGAGATCAATCTTAAAGACTAATATGACGATTTTTTTTATTTTTTTATTTTTTTTAATATTTTTACACGTTGATTCTTGATGTGTGCTTGATTGGATAACTCTGGTTGATCGTCACTTTGAAAATTAAAGTCCCAAAGATGGGTTCAACCCTAAGCTTATTTGAATGTTTAAAAATTATTGATAATTTTTAATTTTTTTAAACACGAAGAAGATGGGTTCTCAGGTGGAGGCATATCTAATTTAGATGTGTCATGGGCCATGTTGAATATATATATATATAACCACACGGAATTTGAATTCCTTAATGGGTGTTCAAAATTAAAATTAATCTCAATAGATGGAAACAATCATAAAGATAATTGGCATCATATTTTATTTTTTTGACTATTTAAAAAAAAAATTATACTCTTCAATCATAAAGATAAAAAATAACATTCGATCCGACGACTATGGTTAAAATTCATGATCGAACAATCAATACTCAACCGTAAGGATGAAACAACCCTGAGAGGATACTTGTATATCCTATTATTCGATTTGAGTCAGGTAGCATCGTTTGTAAAAAAAAAAAAAACGTCAGGTGCCAACAAACTCCACCCTTAAATTTTCGTTCCTTAAGTGGCGCAATCCAGGACCAACACCCATCCCTTGTGTAAGTTTCTAGCCTCTTAGGCATTGAAGGCACGTAGCAAGAAAGAAAAAGTAGCGAGTTGCTAGCAAAGTCAAAAAAAAAGGACATGCTACTTCAGCTCCCTACATGTATTAGTACGAATTTGACGACTAAGACTAAGGGATTATTTGTTTTAATGTAAATTTTATAAATTATCAGTGTTAAAATAAGTAAAATTTTATTATTTTAGAATAAAAAAATGTTTGTTTAGTTATTTGTAAAATAAAATAAGAAGAATGTTTCAATCTTCTTATTTTGATTTACAATGAATTTTTACGGTAAATCAAAAGAAGAGAATTGAACTGTCAAGTGAACAGACAAGATTTTATTTTACACTGTTTTACATTATTTCAAATAATTTAAAATATTATAAAATAAAACAATCGTTCAAAATTATATTATTTTAAGTTAAAATAAAGAACAAAGTTATAGCAAACTTTTACGAAGACTGGTCAAACTTCTGCAATGATCAACAAGGAGGAAAGAAGCTTACTACAATTCCTTGAAACCCATTGGAGAACGGTTCAATAAAACTAGAGTTCTATGTTCATCTAATGTTTCTTCCTCAACACGACTCAACTTTCTGCTCCCCACTTGAAAACCATCCGCACTGCGTTGGAAGGGCATGCTCTTCATCATCTGCACCTTCTTCAGGAGTTAACTGTAGAGCAAGTTCACAATCCATCTACTCCTTTCCTTCAGAAAAGATTAAACGGCATCTGCTGATTCTTTTGGTTAGTTGCCATGTCCTTATAATATTCATATAGGATGGTCAATGGATGTCTATAGTTGGATTATATACTAGTTAAACTTTTTCCCTTATTATTTTTAAAAATGTTATGCACGTACCAATTACAAGTTCTAAGAATTTTAACCAGTTTTCAGAGTCACCTGTCAGTATTATGTCCAACCTCCCCAACAGTCGAGTCATAAAACATATTTATGAGTCAGAGTAGGAAAAACCTACAATGTAAGTTGCCATGGACCTGGCTATGTCTAGCTGAGAAATACCCTTCACCTCATTCAGTACGCCCTACAAATTAACGTGGTTAGGAAAGGCGCACAGGACTGGGGGAGACTCCGTAACACAGTAAAAGAGATACACAGTAAGAGAGAACTCTCAGCTACATCATTGAGAACAGGGTCAAAACCAAAGGAAACGTTGTGATCTGTTCAAGAGAGAGAAAAGCTGAGGTGATTTGCATAGCATAAGAGCAAGAGAAGAGATCCTCTTAATACAAGTTTAGACAGGAGTCCAGTAATATTGAGAGAGGAAAGATCGAAGTCTTTGTTAAATTTGGAGATCATAGGAGAGATTTTTTGCAATCTTTGGCCTTCTCCCTTTCTCAGTACTATTGGATTCCTGTCCAAACTTTTACTGAGAATATGAGAAGATCTCCTCTCTGAGAGCAATGCTATCTTACATGACAGAAAATCTTACCCAATTTTTACCATAGAGGAAGAACGCGGGTTAAGAGCTTCTTTGTAAAATTACTGAGAGTTGGTTTAATGATGGAATGGGCAAGGGGACCCTTGCAGAGAGAGGGCGACACAGAAGGGAAGACATGCATCAAACGGGCCGGCGGACACGAGTTGTGGCCGTACACGTTCGAGTCCCACTTTATTCTCGTTCACCAGAACAATTCAGATGGCATTAACTTGGTGGCGCAGAGGGATAGGAATCCTGGTCCCCTGCCTGAGGAATAAAAGCTTAGCTTGTGCAGGGTAGGGGCGGAATGAAAAGGATGGAGACGGAACGAGGCGGCTATTTGCACTGCATGCATGGGTCCCCCCATATACACATCTCGTCTTCCTCCCTTGTCTTCTTCACATGGTATGTGTCCGCGCGCCTTGCTCCTCACCAGTACCTGATAATGGCTGCGTTTTTAGCAGCTTCTGCCCGGAAAAATGAATGTAACACAAAGTGAACGAGACAACATCGATATCTCTCTCTCTCTCTCTCTCTCTCATGTGTACATGGGTGTGGGTGGGTTTGTCTGGTCCTGTATGTAATGATGGGTAACAGTTAATAGTATGTTCCTGCTTTTCTGCAGCTATCATTTTTTAGATACCCGTTTCAAGTTTTCAGCTTGTGTTAGATCATTTAGCTGGGTAGCTAAATAGGGAAGGCTAGCAATCCCCATTAATTAGTAACATAGATCAAGCGAGACTCATCGCCCAGAGTTCTAAAATGGTACCTTAAGGATAGAAAAGATAGGTCTACAGATTTATTGTCAAGTCATGATCCACGTGCGAACTTTTTTTATCTTCTAGAATATTGTCACAATGAAAAACTGGTTGCCATTAGGGGTGTGAATAGGACGTGTCAGTATGCGGCTCTGCCCAATCTAATCTGTATTAAAGGAAATTGAGTGATTTAAGTTATATAAATTAGGTCAGACTAAATTTAGATTGACATTAGTTAAATCTGAATTATGTTTGGCTGAAAACGAGCTGGCCCAATTTAAATTGTTCACTTTTATAATAATTCATACAAATTATCGCGTAACTCAATCTAACCTGCCCAATTTACATCTCTAGTTGACATATATAAACTTTATAGTAATTAATCTTCTGGGTGCAGCATCAGATATCCGCGCTATGCGTCCATAAAAACCGCTAACAAAATGAAAACTTTGCTCATGATGTGGGTGAATCTGATCAGTTCTTTATTAAATTTCACAGAAATGTAGCTACTCATCTTGAAATTATTAAAAATTCATGAAAAAATGAATTAAAGTTCCAAGTCACATGATTTTTTCATTGTCTATCAACTTTTCGCTGATCATCTACTCCCTGTTGTACCGACAGACTTATTTTTAGTCCATATGCAGATTTTGACTTTACCCCTTCATTTTTATTTGTTCGTGCAAACCTTAGTACGTCAATACTATAGAGCATTAATGTATCAACTTGCTTAACGCCTTTATGATTTTACCTCTACGTTAACGTGCTTAACACATTAATGGTTAATACATTAATTGAGATTTCAAGTATATATCGAAGTCTTTAGCTAACATATTAGCTTGCTAATATTTTAAGTCTTACTGTTACAATTAATTAAGGTGACAGCATGTTAATTAACACGTTAAATCTTAACATGTCAACATTAAAAGTAAAAGTCTGCCGATAAATTAAGTTAAAGATGGAGGGTCAACAAAAAATTGACACGGACCTAAAATAACGTCAAATTTCTATTAGGAAGCTCTAATGAATTTTTTAAAATCTCTTAATTTCATTGAAACTTTTTCTTTAAGAACAATAAGAAACCTTAGGAAGATTTCTACGTGTCCAGACGAGTGAGCGCCCTTTCGAAACATCCTCCGGAAGTACGGGTGAAGTGCAAGCCTGGTGCACCGACAGCAGTTAACCTGAATTATTAAGTAAAATACTACTACTTACACGCTCCTAAACCAATCCTCAAGGTTGCAGATGAAATCCCAAAACCGCGGTGTTGAGATTCAGAGGCACATGCTTATATGCACTGGAACCATAATTTAGAAATCAATATAGGACTAATTGTCCAAAGCCACCATGAGCCAATAGCCAACACTCCCCCTCACGGCCACCATGGGCCGTGGAAATAAAAGGAGAGGTGAAAGAGGTCAGGCCCAGGATCAACGCTCTGATACCAAGATGAAATCTCAAAACCGCGGTGTTGAGATTCAGAGGCACAGGCTTATATGCACTGAAACCATAATTTAGAAACCAATATAGGACTAATTGTCCAAAGCCACCATAGGCCAATAGCCAACAGTTGCCCACCCATCCCCCGATTAACTGACAACTGTTTGTGCATCTCGTCTCATAATGGAAGAAGGGTACACAACGGACGACAAAGATACGAGTGAACAACCTCTGGGAGTACCTTTAAAGGAAAAGTTGCTTTACCCTTCTTTATTTCGTATTTCCCACGTAAGTATATTGGTGCAATCACATGCGATCACATTGTTGAAGGTGTAACCGGTCAAAAAAGAGGTAACTAGTAAGTAATAAGAAAAAGATTTAACCTTTGAAATAAAACTATCAACCGGACCAAGATGAAAATGAAAATGGCATCTTTTGTTTCTGTTTCTTATAAGTTTTATCAGAGACGGAAATAAAGATGGAAACGAGTATTTTTGTTTCCACATCTATTTTTGTTTTTAAATTGAAAATCAGAAACAAAAACGGAAATAAACGCTATCATGGTCGTTATATTAAGAAGCTATTTAAAATCACTATTATTATTCACTTTTCGATAAACTTTTTTCTATTAACTAAAAAATTTAAGTTTAAATTTTTTTAATATATGTAAAAATTAACAATCTATAAATTTTGTAATCTACTTTATCTATCGATCTAAATTTACATATGAATATATTTAAACATGCGCCATTAAATCATATTAAAATTTTAAAAAAATTTCAATTTCTTACTCTGGCCTTACCTTTATATCAAACTGTCAAGAGATATTCTCAGTGTTATATAAAGTACATAATCATTGGAAAAAGAAAACAGATTAACGGACAAGAAAATGAGTAGTTCAGTTTTTAACTCCTATAATTATCGGAAATCTATTTTAACTTTCTACAATTTAACGGGTGATCTTTATGGAACTTTGTATCTATTAATAAAAGTAGAAACAGAACAAATAATTAAAGCTCGGATATATATTGACAGTCCTACTCTAAAGAAAAGATGACACTGTCGGTCGGTGCCAAAGACTTGTCACTAGGCTCCTGACCACTTGGGCCATCATCCCCCTTTCCCTACATCTCTATCTCTCTGTGTGCCTGTATACGTGCGTGTTCTCCAGAGAGTGCACCTCCCCCCACCCTTTTTATTCCTTCCCTCCGTTTTGTCCCCTTGGCTAGTACCAATAGAAAACAAGAAAAAGAAGGGGACATGATGCATGGGGGCGCCATGAAAGGAGAAGCCTCTTTGGATGTGTAGTCCCCCTCATGGCAGACCCACCCTAGCCCCGTTGAAATGTCACCCCTACATCCACATCACAACATGCCTTCAGAGTCCCATCACTTCGCCTTTCTTTTATCTTCTCACAGACTCGTTTAACGCGAGAACCGACGAGGCAGGTCAAAGCTCCCAGTCCCGGAGGTGCCGTAACGGGCATGACTCGGCAGAAGAAGCCCCCCCCTCGCAACAGTGCTCCGGCGAATGGGGGGCGGTCACTGCGGAGACAGCACCGCCACCAGTGCACGGTCCACCGCCCCTGCGGGCGATCCCCGGCTTTCGAGCTGCCGCCGCGGCTGCTGCTGGCATGCTGCTGCTGCAGCGGAGGGTTTGAAACAGAAAGGGTTCCGTTTTAAGGATGGGTCACTTCGGATGGGACGTGAACGAGTTGAACTCGCAGATCTCCACCACCCAAGCACCGAACACCTTTCTTTAAGAAGTTTTACGTGTTCCCCGCCGCACGGCCCTCGTCTCCAAATCTGAGAACACCCTTTGCTGTTACCCTTTCCTGTTATCCTTCTCCTTGCATCATCACCGAGAAAGTTTTGAGTACGAACGATAGGTTTGCACGTGCCGTTTAATTGCTTGCTGTCCTTCGAGCAGAGCAGGTATTAAATAATGGTGTTATCGCCATGCTTTCGCTCACCTGCTCCCTGCTCAGTAGTCCACCCCAAACCCCTCCGTTCTTCTCAGGGTCAAAGAGCGGCAAACAGGAAACTTGCTGAGTACCCAGAAAGTTATATTCATCACGCAATCGTTTTTTAGGGTAGCAATGATGGCGTCCATGCTTCTTTCCAGCTCTGTTGCACAGCTTCAGCGGCTCATACATAGCTCTAAAGAGTTGCTTCTTCTGTGGACCTGCTGCTAACGTTTTGTCTGCTCTGAGGGGCTACACAGCCTACGGAGAAGTGCGAACGAAGTCTTTTGCATGGATTTGATAGAGCCGAAACATGAAGTGTGAACCGAACACTATTCTTCCAGCATTCGTGAACCGAAACATGAAAATATATACTACTATCATTTTATAGCTGGAGAATATATACGAGACTGGATAGAAGAAACTGGGAACATCGTTGGTCACATTTAATGGCCGAGTTTTGTCCACATGCTCTACATTAATTGCTTCACGAACAAATTAAAGTGTTGCTTTGTGTGTTGTTAAATGCCATATACCTTCTAACTTTAAAACCGTCGATTTTATAGGAAAAAGAGTGTCACATTGATTAAGCGTTGCATAAAATTCAAAATTTTGTAGGACATCAAATATTAGGAAGATGTCGAAAGGACGATATTTTGCAATGTTATTTTATATCATTTTACGGTACAATTTATCGAGCCTAAAGATAAATGGCATATTCGGGATAAGTTATTTTGGGATTGTTTTATATTGGAACAAGCGATATTCTAGTTTGGAATATTTTTTAACTTATACCAGAATAATAAGAATAAATATTTTTATCTCTTTTACTCAAATGAGCATTTTGTTTATCTTCAGAATAACTCATTCTTACATGAGATACATGAGAATGAAGGGATTATACCTATCAAACTAAACTTTTCTTATTCCGTGAATAAACCATCCTAGTGTTCTGATCGAGTTTATTCTGTTACCAAAGTGAGTCTTTGAGAAAATAATTAGTTTTTTTACTTTTTGGTCCTTTCAATCATTCAATATTATTTATTAGTCCATATAATCTTTTTATTTATTATTAATTCTTACAATTATTTAAAATGTTACTTAATTAAATGTCCCTCAACATTCTCTAAAACGTTCCTCCGTAGAGACTTTTAAGAAGGGTCCAAAAATCATTGCGAATTTTAAGAAAATATGAAGACCATAGAAACTAATAAGGAATATCGAATGATTATAGGGACTGAAAATAAAAAAACTAAAAAAATTGGTTGTGCTTTCCATTTCATTAATATTAGACTTTCCATCTTAATTTATGATATTTTTCAGAAATTCACATGATTAATTGTATAACAATTACAAACACATCGACTAACATCAAGTCATGCACCAAAATTCTAGTCCCTCTCTCGCACCAACTTCTTCCAGAAATAACAGTGATGCTAATTATACGTTTTAAGGTTAGGTCCCTTTCATTCCGTTTCAATTGACATACAACATTCAATTTTAATTATTACATCATGTATAAAACTAGATGAAAAAAACACAAATTAAGCGGCATGTTTATCATTTTTTCACATTGCCGGTGTCACATGGTGCCAAGTAAATATTTATTCTCAAACTATTATGAACTCATCGGATTCCTTCTATGTTCGAATCTGGGTTTTGGAATCCAGCTTCCTAACATGGTGCAAAAGTTGGAATCCAACTTAATTCCTAACCTGCCTATTTAAATCGAAAAAGGATATATACTGCAAACTCGGTGTGCAGCGGAGAGTAAATTCTCGTACCAAATCTTATTCTTGCATCTGTCCCGTGTAAAGAACATACGCCACGTTTATTGCGGATAGTTAAAGCTCGGACACCATATGCCAGCCATATCTATGTCTCTGCCATATCGATACATGTTCATCCTGGTAAATGTCAAACACCCTGGGGGACACCCAACGAGTGAAGATTTCTTTACATGAACACACATACTGGTGGCTAGCAGTAATGTAGCTGATGCCTTACTAGGAAGTGATTAAACGTACGTATGGCATCCAATGCTGCAGGCAGAAGTAGTCCCAACAGCATGAAAGCAAATCTGAGTAGCTTACTCTGTACAAATCCTGCCATTCCTCATTTATTGGGTGCCTTCCGGACCATGCTCGCCCTTTTAATCCGGCTGGGGTAACACCACCATGACTTAATCATTTAAACCAATCAAGATGCTTCCCTGCCGTGTTTGACGCTGCGCCATGGCAACGCGCATGTATACACACACCAAGAGATGGGCCTTCCACATGACCAAGTTCAGCTCCCTGTTGAAACTTATTTAACTCTTCAGGTACAGGTCACGTAAATGTTGTTGATCGCAAACATGGTGAGATTTCATTATTTTCATTACATGTATGGATATGGAAACACAGATAACAAAAGGTAGGTGCGAGAACATCGAGTGATATGGACTGAAACAATCGTGATGGTGGGTCGACAACTACTGAGCTGGTTAACCTTGTTAGAGGGACCAGGAAGAGTCTGGACCCGCTAGCGGAACGCGATCCTCATGAGCGTGCCACGGACGATGAGGCCTGTCCTCCAGAAGTAGAGAATTATTCACCGCCATAGGTCCACTTTTATCAATGCAATATCGGAACTTTCTCTGAAAGAGAATGCCCGCTATTTACTTCTTTTGTTTGCTGGTTGTTCCTGTGGGGCTATGAAGGGATGAGTTGTCCCTATCCAGTATTGATGGCGAGCATATATATATGGAGAGTGGGGAAGTAGTCCAAGTTATACATACGCTTATACATGCTTGCATGTACACAAACATAAAAAGATTACCTGTAATATGCATTCAATGCCCATATTCGCCTTAATTAGTGCGAATATTTAGTTTGGGAAAGTGGGAGCAGGTGGGTGGTGAATAGGATGGGGGTGCCCTAAGACGAACCGCAAATAAATATAACAAGGTTTAGGCCGTTGGAGTAAATGAGGTATTGAAGCGTAGGAGAAGTGGAAGGGTCAAATCACGACATGCTCATGTGACCACGAGGGTTGCTATCCCCGGCTCCCTTGGGGGTGTGGATATGTGGAGAAATAGAAGTGGATAGAAGAAAGAACAAAATATATGGAGGTCGAAAGAGAAGTAGATAGAAGAAAGAACAAGAACTCCCCACCCTTTCCTCCCATCCCCCGGCTCTGGTACTATAAATTAGTCGTCGTCACTCTTGTTTCACGCCGCTCTCCCTCTCCCACCATCTTTGGGTGCTCCTCTCCATTCTCACACCTCTCTCTCTCTCTCTCTCTCTCTCTCTCTCTCTCTACACCCCACTCACCCACATCTCCTTAACTAACTCTCTCTGGCCCTCCATCTCTATCTCTGGAGTTTCACCAGAAGACCGGGTAGATCGGAGCCAGTGTAGTGGAGGACTCTCTGAGAGGATCGAGGAGGCGGAGAAGGTGGAGGACTAGAGAAAGAGAAGGGCGAAGTCATCGTCCACGGATCGGATACACCTACAGTTTCGCAACTTCTCCGTTCATAAGGCGAGCCATCTTTTCCTACACTTTTACTTTCTTTTATCATATGATCGAGGTTAACAAGATTAATAAAAGAGCGTGAATTAAAAGATTGTTATGCTCGGGCAAAACCTATTTCTCCTAAACTGGATGCATCAATGAGAGAGCAGTGAAACCCAATTGAGATTAAGGGAGAAGGGGAGGAAGAAGGTTTTTTTTTCTTTTTTTGAAGTAGAGGAAAAGTATGAGTAGTGTTCTTTTTTTTTTTCCTTAAATCTCTCTGTTATTTCGCCTGTGGAGCTGCGAGATCCGATCAGATCAAAGTTGCCAAACCGAAGAAAGGAAAGTTCACGCAGCAAAGATTTGGCCTGTCTCCTTTCCTTTTTCTTTCCATTTCTATCCCGTGTGCGTCTGCTTCTCCGCAGCATCTATGCACGTCTGCATGTGAATTAGAATTTTTGTTCGCTGGCCCACGTACAGTCCGATTTGGAGATCTTCGGGCGAAATCTGTGAGAGATCTTTTTCTGTACATGAACACAGTTTGTGCAGAAAGGCGCAAACAGAAGTAGTGAGAGATATCCTGTGAATCTCGTCCAGATCCCGAATCCTCTTCCGCACGATTCGATCACAGCGGGGAAAAAGAATAATAAGATCTTATCAAACTGTGCTGGAGCTCGCAATCTCTTCCAGCTAAACAAAATCGTATGATCAAGTTCTGTAGCGAACGTGTAATCTTTGTGGAGTGGTATGGTCTCTCCGGTATAGCCACCCATCCACGTCTCCCGTGCCCATGGTTTCTGTTCCCTTCTCTTTCTTGTCTGTGCAACGGCCCAAGATCGTATGGACGAAGGGCTGTAGATGAGGAGAGGAGAGTCGGGTTGGTATGTGAAACCAGGGATCTGTCCCAAAGTGCTGCCTTGTGTGAACATCTCTACAGCAATTGCACTGTTGCCACCATCAGCTTGCAGTAGGACAACACTCTACGGTCCACTTATTCTTCTAACCTTACTTCTCAAAACACTGTTCTCCCGCGTACATGTCCATTTACTTCATGCCGAGTAAAAATAACAAAAGCTTTCCTACCTTTGTGAAAACACAAGAAAGTACTGTTTGTTTGCCCATTTACTGCTATGCCTCTCTTTTGCTCGCAGTGGGCGGATTGATGGGGATATGACAGCTAGAAAGCATATTTCCTTTGGCCAGGAACCAAGCAGCCGCCTTCGTAGAGCGGGAGCAGGATGATGACATCGTCGGCGGCGGCGGTGACCACGGCGGCGTCGACGTCGTCGACCAGCTCGCCCTGCGCGGCCTGCAAGTTCCTGAGGCGCAAGTGCCAGCCGGACTGCGTCTTCGCCCCCTACTTCCCCCCGGATCAGCCCCAGAAGTTTGTGCACGTCCACAAGGTGTTCGGCGCCAGCAACGTCACGAAACTCCTCAACGAGCTCACCCCCTACCAGCGCGAGGACGCCGTCAACTCCCTGGCCTACGAGGCCGAGATGCGCCTCCGCGACCCGGTGTACGGCTGCGTCGGCGTCATCTCCATCCTGCAACACCAGCTTCGCCAGCTGCAGATGGACCTCACCTGCGCCAAGTCCGAGCTGTCCAAGTACCAGGCCACCACCACGGCCACTCTCGGCGGCGGCGGGGGCGGGGTCGGACACGGGCTTGTCAATGTAAACATCAACCATCCCATGGGGATGGGGGCGATCGGCCTGGGGAGGGAGCAGTTCTTCGCTTCGCCCGCCAGGGAGCACCAGCACCACATGATGATGAGGAACTACGACGCCGAGATGGCTGCAAGGCTGGGAGGGAACGGTACCTATGATGCGGGGTTCATGGCCGCGATGAACATGTCGGCGGGTCTGGGAGCCTTAGGGAGCCAGTTCCCCAAGCCGAGGGCCGCAGGCGGCGACGAGAGGCAGGCCATAGGACCATCCTAGGATCCATGGGGGCATCGCCTTCTTCGCAGGTGCGTTCGCTTTCTTACTATTCTTCTTCGCCTTGGCTGCTCCCTCTGGTGCAACCGCTGCATGTTGCTTGAGGAGGAGAAATCTTAATCTGACAGTGCCCTAACCGCCAAGGTTGAGTTGATGTATATGAGGCAAGATTGCTGCAAGGTTGACTTGATACCTTTTACTCAAGACAGTCCGGCTTATATATAGTTGCCTTCAGCTTTTTGGATTTTTTTCCTTGAAATATGAAGTTCCCTGCGTTGGTTATTACCAAAAGTACAAGTCAGGTAAGGAACCGATTAATGAAGTAGTTTCTCTTCTAAATAAGTTCCTAGCTAGTTTTAACATAGATGGATATGCATGGTTCGGCCTGAATGGTTTAGGTGTGAATCTGTCATTGTTTGTTGGCGGACATGAGAAATTTTCACCAAGTTTCAAACACATTACTAGATATTAATGGCTATTAATTTATTCAACATAGATCAGAAAGCTTTACGGAAATCGCCAATCTGAACGTCCTAGCTAGCTAGGCGGACAACAGTTCAAAAAACCAGCCAAATAGTTCTGTTTTCTGTTTTAGCCTTCGTTGTATACATATAGAAGCGGCTTCAGGCTGCCTAATTCAGTATAAATAGATAGGTGGGAAACGACAGGTAGATAGAGTTTCTCTAAACTCGACTAAAACCTTGGAAGCTAGGTGATTAAGAATAAACATTATTGGGCCCTGTCCGTAGCTGCAGAGACTCTTTGTTTTCCCCTGACGTCCTAATTTAATGGCGAAGTCATGTGTTCCTTTATCCCATCTGCAAGTCTGATTGGTTTCAGAACATCTAACGAACACATCTAGACAAATTAGGTGATAAACAATACGTTACGACCACTAAAGAAAAGCGCTTTGGTCTTTACTCTATATGTACCTGGTTGAGCATGCTCTTCAAGGGAAACTTTTTTTTGGAATTTAAATTAATTAGGATTCATTCAAGTAATATCAATAGGATATAACATTAGTCAATCTGCTGACAGAGCAAAAGCAATACAAAGAGGGAATGAAGGAATGAAATTTCCACACTTTGTCCTGTCTACAAGAAAGAGCAAACTTAGCTAAAGAGTGGGCGACAAGGAGTGCAGTAGGTGAATTTTGATACTCTATGTCCATACTGCCTCTAGTTTTTCTACCCCTTCTTCGATCCATGGTGGTATAGTTTGGGCCACATGTCATTAGAAATGAGTTAGAAGAGGCTTTTTTGTGCAAAATGGCAATTTTTAGTTTGCAGTGAACAACACATTATCAAATCAAGTGAAGCGAGTACTCGGTTAGGGTAGAAAGAAATGTTTTAAATAAGAAATCCTATCCAGACAACAAAACGAAATCCTCTGGACCTCCCTCCCGCACCCTTCTGTAACCCCTAATGTAATAATTTGATTTTACTTCTCATCATGCTGTCAATCCTGGTTTATTTGTTATTGGAGAAACGACTGTTTTTTATTAGATCTCTATGTACTATGTGGAAATTTGTCAATTAACAGTTTTATAGGCTTCCAAGTAGCCCTCTTCGCATAGTTGGCACAATGCGTCTACAGCTATTTTTACATTATGATTTTATTTCCAAGTTTTATGATCACAAGTACAAATTTTCCAGACAACTCATTTCCATTTTCCTTAAGACAGCCTTTATCTACTGAGCCCACAATTGCATTTTTTTTCTGTGATTTTGCAGGTTTAAGGGGATGGAGAATGCCAAATATTAGAATAGAATCATAGTCGCTAGCTGCTGCTGAATCCAGATTTACAAGATAGAATTCTCTTCCTCATCATCACTGGAGTCTATTTTATTTCTTTGTGTGTGTTTGAAATGAAGTCAGGTATCTTGTATTCTCCTGTTCTCACTAAAGCA
The DNA here is from genome assembly GCA_030544215.1 of Zantedeschia hybrid cultivar. NCBI lineage: Eukaryota > Viridiplantae > Streptophyta > Magnoliopsida > Alismatales > Araceae > Zantedeschia > Zantedeschia hybrid cultivar. Next base: position 77,081,443 of record JARZZO010000014.1, read on the forward strand.
AGAATGTTGTTTGTAGAATGTTTGCCCTTACATCAGGACTTGCATGATCGACTCAAATATGATCAAACTTTACCTTTTGTGCCGCTTAAACATTTTACATCTATCTTTCACTATGGATATTATTAGTACAATATGTTCAAACTCCGTAAGGTCAACCTTATGCCTGACTTAAAAAGCTGGGATTTCCCCGTGTTAAGTCTTCTACACCACTGGTTTCTCAATAAATTTCTCTTTTTTTTTATTTAATTCGGCGCTTTGCGAGATTACCACTCTGAAGTTATTGTACTTATTTGCCCATGTGGCATTGGTTAATGTAGATATTTGAGGGACGTGTGATGATGAGATCTTGCATGTAAGAAGAGATTAGCATACTGAGAATGGCTGTAAGATATCATCCCATTATCTCTTATGTATGAGTCTTCTAACTTCTTCGGAAGATGTGATCTCCTCGGCCATACTTTAAATTGGATGTAAGATACATGTTTATCTCCAAAAAATCACAAACCTGCAAAGGTAGTTATCCTACATTCACGCATACCTGCAAAGCAATCGAGTTAATATTCTTTTCCTGTATATGTTTACTAGTTAGAAAGGAGAATGCTACTCATACTGTCTTCAGGGTCCCTTAGAATGTTTACTAGAAAGGAGAAATACGCAACGTTCAAAGGAACCATGCTTCTGATGCATCTGCTTCAGCATTGCTTAGAACTTGTTTCAACTTCCAAGGGTATCTTAAATGATGTTCGGAGAAAGCTCATGTCTAATGGCATTTTTGGCCTTCACATCCAACACGAATCTTTATCATATGCCTCCAAGGGCAGCAGCTTTTCATTATTCAACGGACGGAAGCATCATGATTAGTCAGGAGGACAGCAGTACCTGATTACTAGTCAACACTTGTATCTCGGTAACATTGAAGGTTGGCTACTAGAGAATCTCTTACAATTACAAGTGAAGTTTAAAGAATATTAAAGGGGAAGACTTCGTAACTCATAGCTGACAAGGGGAAAATCCAGGTGAACTAGTGCAACTCCTTTTGATTCCTCGTTTGGAATTGGCAAGAGTCAAAGTCTCATCAACCGAGGTGAACCTCTCCCTTTATAAAATTTTAGAGGAATGAAGCCTCTTTCCTCGTTCATGCAATCGCATGTGTTTCAGGGAATTTAATGCTGGAATTGGCAAGATGCAGATAGCATTTTCTCCTAATTAAACTGGGGAGAAGACGTGCCCAACCAGACAACTTAAGGCGGCAGTTAGGGCAAGGCGTGTGTGCTAACTCCAAAAGGAAGTAGGATTCTTACCCTCCTAGAGCCGCTGCATGCCTCAGTTGGAATGGGGGATGCAAAAAGTGTTGTGAGAGTTAATGTGTGCTGCTCATCAAAATCGAAAGCAGACAGCGGTCAGAATTCAAAAGTCACAAGAACAGTAACAAGCACCGTTGGAGAAACAAATAAGGGATGCTCAAAAAGGCTGCAAATGAGTTGAGTAGAGTCGAGTTTCTACGACAGTTGTTCAAGCTTGACTCATATAGTTATTAAACGAGCTTTAACCCAGTATCAAATAATTCGCGAGCTTAATGAATCTATAATACATATAGTTCAATATTTAAAAAAAAATTAAATATATCAATTCAGACTAAACCAAGGTGAGTAACAAGTTATTTGTGCCCCTAGTTATTTGATAAAAAAATGTATAGAATATTAAATATCTTATTAATTCAATTTATTCATAAATAGAATAATTAAATAAGTTTTTACTTACACGAGCTCTTAACAAATTCTTAGAACATAATCGAGTTGAATTTACGTGTGTTTAAATTTGGCTCGTTTAATGAATCAAGCTCAAATTATTGTTCAAACTTATTTATTTAACTTAATCAACAAGTCGAGTCGAACTCCTATCGAGCAATCTTACGAGTTATTCATCAAGCGTGCTGATTTGTTTGCAGCCCTAGTCATGCTTTACATCAATATTTTCAATAAAATTATATTTATATAAACTTAATCGTCAATATTTTTGATAAAATTCTATTTATATAAACTTAATTACTTCTAGATCATATTGTCATGAATGAGAAAAAATATCATAATTATCTTTTGTCCTCTAAAAAAATATTCACGACATTATAAGTTCAAGCAACTCTCTCTACTACACAAAATTTCGTCAACATGAAGTCCTCATCTCTCTCTCTCCCGTCTCTCTCTCATGTGCACGCACACATACACTCACCAGCACACAATATCACCACAACCATTACCATGCAACCGTCCAATCGCTTGTAGCTGCCACAGCTGCAGCTTCAGCGGCCAGGATTAATTAAGACCCACCAAATGAATCGTCAGGGTCAGCACCCCCCTCCCTCCGGGCACAATTGCACTGTTCTGGAGGAGGGAGCAACAGGATGCAACCCGGGGGGCAGCTGTGTGATCTTGGAACCCAGGCAAGTGAGTTGGTTGGGGTGGGTGAGGGAGCGCTACAAATGGGTAGCTGGCATTTAGTGATGTTGAAAGGGATGGTTCAGAGAGGTGGTGGAAGAGTGGGGATATTCCTGCACAGTGCACACGCACGCCCCCTGAGGCATATGTAAAATTGAAAAGTGGAGAGAGACGCGGGTAACCAGGGAAGTGTGTACTGATCCCTACAAAGAGAATATATTAAATACCCAGCCCCATACTGTGCAAGTAGTAGATTACTCGATCGATAGAGAAGACCTCTAATTTTTAGGTAGCTATGATGATGTTAGCATCATATTTAATCGCCTGCCGCGTGGGTACAGACCCAGAAAGGATTGCCGTAAGAGCATTGCAGTGAAGAGAGGGGTGCAGAAGCGCAGCAGCAGACGCAGTATTTGAAATTGGGAAGGGGTCGCTAGCGGTGGGGAGCATTTATTGGACAACGCCAAGACGGTGCAGGATGCTTTGGTTTTGACTATTCTTCCTTGGAGTTTGGCAATACACGCATTTCTACCCCGGGGAAGAGGAGAAGGGGAAGAACAAGAAGACAATTAAAGAAGAGCTAGGAAGATGATGAGGGGGACGTGGGGAAACGAACATGAGTTTAAAGAAATGACGTTTCCTTGGATCCGTGCCTCTTTGTCTCCACCTATTTAAGGCAAATGGGAAGGGCAGAGGGAAGGTCTGAAGAAGCAGGATGTCAAGAATGAGTGGAATAAAGAATTTTGAAGTGGGGTTGTGGGTTACCAAGGAGAGTTAACTTTTCAACCTCACTCATCATGAATTAGATAGAGAGAGATGGCCTCGTGCATATGATCTCCTCTTGGTCCCAATCCTATGTGACATGGATAGCTCTGGCGATCTGGTTTTCATGCGTGGTGTCCTTGAGGTGCATGGTTGCCATATGATCTCGTGAGGTCTGTTGCAGAGAATCGTAGAGCAGACAACTTCAGGAAATGGAGGCCTATAGCTACTACCAGCTACACCTGTTGAGACTTGAGCCCCCGAAGCCAACGTCCATGGCAATTAGGGGTGTGCCGCGCCAACCCCCATCGTTAATGCTAATCATGGGTACCCATTTGTACGTCCTCCCCATCAACCTTGCATAACTTATCTCCCTCTTTCTTCCTGTTGGCAACAACATTTCCACAATTTTCACTTTTTATGCCCTCTTTAGTGAGGGGAATTCAAATTCGAGTTATATTATTTATTTTGTAAAAGTTTTTTATTCAAGTTGTAACCATTTGAAGATAGATGGTACTTACTTTACTTAATGTCTTTATAAGATTTTGACTTGTATGAACTAAAAACTTCAATATTATATAGACAACTTTTCTGAGGTTAAGACATCACTGAAAAGTTATAGCCAAACTTCGGTACAATTCTAAGTGTGGTAATATATTATGTACCTAACAATCTTTGAATCAGTGAGTACTTTATTAATTTGTAGAGATTGAAGTACTACAGTTTACCTACCAAGCACCAGCGCAAAAAATATTCAAGTGTTATTCATGTGATAATCTTTGATATATATGTTTGAGTTAACCACGGAAGAATATATCGAAGCTATGACGTCTAGCTAGAAGGATGGGGAGAAAGAGAACAACGTCTAGAGAAGTCGTTCACACTTGGACAATATATGGGAGAAAATATTATCTGGGTGTGTAGCAAAGCTTGTGGTTAGAAGTTACCTTTTGATTTCCCTTTGAATATAAAAATATTCATCTAAAGTGGTTGTGATTACTTTTATGTAATTAGAAAAGTCAAATATTCTTTAACAACCTCTTGGTTAAAACCTAAGAGCAACTAAAACATAATGTAAATGACTTCCAAAAGACTTCCAAAACCTTATTTTTCCCTATCATGCAAAATACATATAGATTTAAAAGTGCTTCTAGTTGGGAGCTACATCAAACACAGCCTAAAATCAATGGCAGCTCTGACCACAATTAGGTAAATACTGTATAGCTATGTTGGGGCAAAAACATATAGAGATGTAATTCAGTTTTTGAGTTAGATTCTTCAAGTAAGATTTTAAAAATTTGAAACAAAAAGGAACTGTATAATGAGTAGATATTCATCAAATTATGAGCTTATTTAAAGTAAATGATAAATCATATAGTGTCATAATTTATGAGATTTAAATAATTATCATTTCAACGTCATTCATTAGTATGAAGTAATAAATGAGACGTATAGTAACTAGACGTGAATAAAGCGGCAGGGGTTAAATAAATGTATCTTGTCTCATACATTTTAGCTTAGTGCGATGTAGAGCATATGTGATATATGTGTCATATGCAAATATTTGGCTAATTATTGCGTGGACTATGTGATGTAACATGTTTATCTTGGGACCATCGATTACATCGGTTTAAATTTTGCTTCAATTCAATTTAATTTAGACATGAAAACTTGTCCGGGTCGTAGAGTCTATACATATAGCGCCACTTTGATTGGAGAATAGAAGAAGAATAAAGGCGAATAAGGGAAGAATAAACTTAATTTTGCTTTAACAAACAGAATGACTTATATCGGTACAGAATAACATGAAAATAAAGAGAATAAGTCATCTCACTTTAGACCTAAGAATTGCTTATTCTTCTTATTCCTTCAACGGGTTCCACAAAACTTCTAGTATACGTTATTCCGTCAGTGGGCTCCACGTAATAACTTATTTTGCAAACAAAATGAGACATAATGATTGAGGTTCAGATTCGAGCCGTTCAGATTCTTTGAATTTTTTTTTTCAAATAAAAATTTGTGATCACATTCCGTTCGAATGTACAGTTAGGAGGCATGTTGAAAAGTGAAACTTTTTTCATTTCTGAAGTATTTTTTGAAAAAGAAGGTCAGAAGAAGATAAGATTCACAAAAGTAAGATCATATTTCTTTTTATTTTTACTTTCCTATAAATAAGAGCTTAATTAATTTTGAAAGATAAAAATGTTTGTCTTATTTCTTTTCACTTTTACTTTCTTAAAGTAAAACTCTGATTATTTTTGAAAGATAAAAGTATCTTTTGATTTGTTCCAAATCTATTTAAAAGTTGCTTCTACTAAAAGAGAGCCAAAAAAATCTATAACTTCTTTCTAAATCTAACTTTCTGATGTGATGAACTGACAGCATTTAAAATCCAAATCCTTTTGAAATCTATAGTTTCAAAAGTGTTGTCAAACAAAACGTTAAAGTGAAATAAGTTTTTGTGGTATGAGTTATTATTCATTTGAGGGCAAATCCTCTCAGCATGTTTGGATCTTTTTAAAGAAGTCGCCGGCGCCAAATTTTTTCAGCTCAGCACTGGGGGGCTTTTCTGAAAAAACCCTTTCCTCCTCTTAGTACCGATCAAGTTACCTCCTCAATCGTATTGAGAGGATCTGTTCTTTATTCAATTTCATTATGCCATGTCACGTAGTTTTAAAGATGAGGACATAAACTTCGTTTTTATTACAGTCATCACGTTGTTGGTTGAGCATGAATATCGTATATCTATTACATACCTGAACACGAATTTTGAAATAAAGCTATGGTATGTCCTGTTGATATGAAAGGTAATATTTACTTATATGACACTATTATTCACATATCACATGACAGAATTTAATGTTAGTTAAATATGATGTATAATGAATAAAAAGAAAGTTATAATTGCTTAAATCTCATTAGTCATCATATGACACGATCAAAAACTTGTCTTTTGGTTGATGTAAGCTTAAAAGCTTGTCAAGAACCATGTGTTATATACTTCTTTTCCCAAATTGCCTAAGCTAGCGTTACACACAAAATTGAGCATGTATTTTGCTGCCTTTTGCCATCTTCTGATTGTTTATTATCTTTTTAACTATCTAGTTTAAAATTTAAAGTCAAATTACATTTAAACTCGTATGCATATTATAGAGGCATAGAAACGGGCATTAAAGAATCGCATATCGATTGTTGAGATGACAACTATGTGCTTATAAAGAAGGCTCCCCAAACTTCCTCCCAATAACGACTCTTTTTCCAAAAGAATAAAACCATGAGACCCACTGGTCAGAGTGGACAATTCTTTGTTGGCAAGAGTCCAAGTCCTTTCTTGCAATGTTGGCACCATTTGTGGGAACTCTAGACCATAAATATATGCTTGTCTTCTCAGGAGGGTTGTGTAGAGGTATAGAAATAGAAGCTAAATAATCCCATATGAATTGTTGAGAAGACAACTATATACTTATAAAGAAGGGTTCCCCACCTTCCTCTCAACAAGAGTCCTTTTCCCAAAATGACAACCATGAGACCCACGGGCTAGAGTAGACAATACTTTGTTAGCGAGAGCCTTAGTTCCTTCTGGTAACACATATCATATTTAACTAAGTATAGTTTTCGTACACAGATCGTCTCCCAGATGTAACAAAGAAAAAACACTTATAGGCCCATGTATCCAGTGCTGCACCATGCCTCGCACATTGTTGGATCGCACAAGCATCATATCACATAGGAGCATAATTTCTTTATTTTTAATTGAATCAAATATCGAATGGTACATATAGACTCCTTATGGTTGCCTCCTCCTCCAGAGATTTTAACAAAATTTTTTTGTCCCAAAGTCTATCAGATCGCTCAACTAGGACTGCATGCCCTTTGTACAGCAAGTATAACTCTCTATTATCAAATCTGGCCCGATCTGAGACTTTCTTAGAAGGTCCAACCTGCACCGGCATGGGCCACGAAACCACACTGATTGGACCCATTTCCATGTCTAGTCCTATTGAGTAATGTTTGCTGCAATGCCTCCACTGTTGCAATGGAAGGCATTGCAGTAGATTTTTTTTTGAATTTTTTAAAGTTAGACTTTACATGCCTTATATATCTATACAGTTCAGTATCTCAATTGGATGATCCAAAAAATCTTAAAAAACTAAAAATTATTGGTAACTCAACCTATTAAGGATTTTTTTTTTACTGTACATTGGAGTTCAATTTTTCGTTCTTAAAATTTTTTGGATTGTCCAATCGGAGATCGAACTGTACAGACACATAGGACATATAAGTTTCAATTTTTTTTAATATATATATATATATCCACTGCAATGCCTCTTGCGGCAGCAGGTGACAACAAGTATTATTCGTTCCAACTCATCTAGGCTGGGCCAGCTGAACCTCTGGGCCAGCCCGGCCCAATTGGCCCTCCCAAACTTAATGCAAAATTATGGCTGGCCAAGTCCGGCCACTCAACACCCCTAAACTTAATGAAAACTGTGGTTTCGAACCCCATTTATGTTCTTGGGGAAAAGTTCATAAATTCTATTAGACCTCTTATATAGGTCTCTAAGAATTATTATTTTATGAAATAATAATATCTAAAACTTTAAGTTTAAAGAGTTAGCAAGAACCAGCTTACATCCTATGTGAGCAGGTAGCCATGCACGCAAATTGAGTGTTTCATTTCACCTGACGAACGGGTTCGTCTGGACCTCCCTGCACCCCTAAACACCTCCAAAAGATCCTCTGCTCGATTGGGATTTTCTGTACCTTCCTGTAGAGCCTCTTAAAATTATAGATTTAGAGAAGTATTACAGTCTGACTATTCTTCGTACACCCTCTGATACGGTGATCGAGCAGTGATCGTACTATAATATTTTAGAGCAACAAAAAATGTGGCTCATGCTACTGTAACTTTCTCCTAAACTCTAATTCGGAAGCTTATTCGCCTACTTCTGTGCTTCCACACTTTATCAAATCTGCACTTTCTGCAGATTGTCCTACTGTAATCCCTTGAATGAGTGAGATCCATCAGTTTAAAGTTCAAAAAGAAAGTACTATAATATTTTTTAGAAAAAAAAGAGAGGAGATCATGTGAAGGCACGACTGTCTATGTATTATTTTTTTAATAATTACGCAGTGATAAAAATAGACACTTCAAGGGTCGTATATGTATTTGGCTAAGGTTGAGCTTTAAGAACAGTTGCTTCTTTTTTGTGAAAACTAAACTACAGCATATCATTTAAAGAGAAGAAATTACAAGATCATCTGCAGAAGGGAAGACTGAATACAAGAAGGAATGTTTGGATATCTCCAACACTGAAAGCATTTCAGATTAGAAGCATACTTTGCCAGCTTGTGTGCCCAAGTGTTGGTCAACCTGAGGACAAGATTAAGCTTGATAGATAGTGTTTCTAATAAGGACTGACAATTACGCATGATAACAAGAACTTGCTAAGGGGGAGCTTTAATCTTCAAAACTGATTGAATTAACACATGGGCGTCACCTTCAACAATAGTAACTTCAGGGAATTGGGTAGCCAGATCCAATGCTTCCTTAAGTGCCAAAGCTTCGACTACATAAGGATCAGAGGAATTAACTTATTTTATGAGGCAGAAAATAGGAGATCCATGGTGATCTCCAGCAATAATCTCGAAGGCTCCTTCACGAGAAGAGGTGGCCCTATCAAAATTGACCTTATGGCAACCTTGCTCTGGGGAGGACCATTGAGCTGAAAACTTGGCAGGAACAGGCTGCAATGTTCGTTGGGATGACCGGGAGCACCAAAAGTCTATTTCCAGAAAAGCTTGCCTGACAATAGAGCATGGGTTAGGTTTAACTCCCGCCATAACAAACTTATATCTTGATTTCCAAATATGCTACATTAATTAATAATACATAGCCATGAATTTCCTGTCTTTACGATCTGCAGAGAAAGGTGGCTTCGACCACTCAAGGATTTTATCCATCAGATCAACACTATCTAGATTCGAATGATAATTTAGGGGGGAAGACATCCAGACTATTCAGGTTAAATCACAATAAAACAACATATGCTCGATTGATTCTGGAACATTACCATAGATATAACAAATGGTGTTCATATTTGGAATTCTCCTGGCTAATATGTCCATGACAGGAAGGGATATAGATAGACCTTCTGGACAAAGTAGATGACTTTTGGTGGAACAATGGTGGCAAGAGTAGAATCCCACAAAACTTTCGAGATGGAATTTAAGTTGAAAGACCTATCATGATAGAGTTTGCTTGTAATCATGTCTGACTGAAGGAGGCCCAATTAGATTAGGAATCCCTCTATCTTTGCAAATATTGGTGGACGAGTAACTCTTGGGTTTGAAAGCATCCCATATGGAGTGAGGGTCTTTGATGAATTACCAAATAAGCTTCAAAACTGAAGCTTTATTTGCAATTTCCAGATCTCTAATACCCAAACCACCTAGAAGATGATGATTTTTGCAGGTAGATCATTTACAAAGATGAATCTTCCTATGACCAGATTTATTTCCCCACAAAAAACGAGCACATGATTAGATTAAGCTTGTGGATAATGGTCTTTGGTAGTAAACCCATGCCCATCACATGGATGGGAATAGCAGCCAGCACTGAATTGATCAAAGTGACTTTACCTGCTCAAGAAAGAGTTGATGCTTTCCATCCAGAAAGTCTAGTTTGAAATATCTCAATCAAATAAAAAAATTGATCTACACGACCTCTAAATCTAAAACTAGAAAAAGAAACTCCCAAATACATTTTCAGATTTCTCCATAGCAAAAATCTTATATTGTCACGTGTAAAAGAATTATGAAGCACTTTCCCGTAATAATGTAGGGTGAATGCCCAATTACGCATGCAGCTGGTAAAGTAAATTAACCACAGACATTCATCCTTATTCGATGTTTAAAGAGAAGACTACGAACATAAGTTTTAGGATAAGACAATGAATATTCTCCTTTATTTAAACAAGAAAAAGAAAACATCTCCTTCTAAATCTGGTTATCAGATTATTCTTTTTTTCTGATTAATTGTCTAGTAATGGTTAATAAGATATTAGATTTTTTTTACTATTAATAAAACAAAATGATCACTAGTCATGGATTTTTAGAATATCTTATGGTTGTAAGGTTTATTTATAATAAATGTCTATTATATTTGTAAACTCATTATTTATTGTTTTTTCAATGAAGATTTAGCACGGTGTACATGTTCGTAAGAAGTGAGAGTTGTCCCCATGCAAACATGGCAGAAAGTTTTAGGGCGTGTTTGGCAAAACTTCTACTTGAAAGTTACTTTTAACTTCCACTTCTTACATAGAATGAGTTGAGGGAGAGAGGTTATAATTAATTTTGGTTTGTTATAAAAGTCAACTCTTTCATAACAACTTTACTTTTTCTCCAATCTTGGAAGCTCCCTCCTTGTAGTTTTTGGTTAGAAGCCAAAACACAAGAAAAATATCACATAAATGATTTCCAAAATCCAATGGCTTCCATAAAAGATAACTGAATGAAAATACAAAAGTGCTTCCAAATGGAAGCTACGCCAAACGCGGCCTTAGTGTTACTTGTCATGTTTGTTGTCTTTTGTTAGAAATAAGTAAATTATGTGATGCAGCTGAGACCTGAATACCACGCAGGAGTCTACCGTGGCAAATTCGCCTGGACACATCCTGCACAATCAGGAACTGTTAGTAGATTCTCTAATGATATCTGAGGGTAGCACTTTTCGACGCTCAAGTCAATATAAAAATACGGAGTAACTAGAGAATAGGCTTGTATGAGCGAGAGAACTTATTTTGATTTGACATCTCCGAACTTTTTTTATAGAGCAAGGAAAAGTAAAACTCTATAATTTATAATGTAGGACTATTCTTCCTGTTTTGATATAGGAGTTGCGTGTTCTCCAGAACGACTCATTGAGGGGCTTAGTGCGTTGATTGGGCCAGAGACCGTCCTGGCCCACCTTAAGATGAACTGAACTCTCCAACTCTATTGGGTTGAGCCCGTGTTAGGGGATTTTTCCGCTCATCATTGCGCAAGTATGTAAGATTTCGATAATTGTTACGGAGAAAAGAGTGAAATATGCAAGGATACGGTCTTTGTTAAGGAAATGCCTAGTTGTTAATTTATAACAAAAATGATACAGCTAGGATTTGGCCCAATAAGTATCAATATACGGTTGAATGCGAAATTCAATACATGTCAATAGATAGGCCTGTCAGTTGATGGTCTGGGACATGCTTTTATTTGTGGCCCATTTTAACTGCGCACAAATTCGGGCACAGGGAAGTAGTGCATGAAGTGGGTCATAGGACCCTCCGGGCATGGTAACGAAGATGCTAACCAAAGAATCACCTCAAGAGATTCCAATATTGGATGTCCTCGACAAAGTCATTTCATAGGCTTCTAGTTTAGCATTAAAAACATGTTTGGCAAAACTTATACTTGAAAGTTACTTATTGGCTTCCACTTTTTACATAGAATGAGTTGAGGAAGAGAGGGTATAACTAATTTTGATTTGTTACAAAAATTAACTCTTTCGTAAAAAATCTTACTTTTTCTCCGATCTTGAAAGTTCTCCGTTTGTAATTTTTGGTTAGAAGCCAAAACATAAAGAAAATATCACATAAATAATTTTTAAGATCTAATGACTTTCATAAAAAATAATTAAATGAAAATGCAAAAATACTTTCAAATAGAAACTATGTCAGACACGGCCTAAACCTCACAGGCAACTACTGGTTCTTACGATGCCAACGAGGAAGAGGCATATCGCCTGCAGACCACAGAGGTTAGTTGCCCTCAAGAGGCAAACCATCTGGTAGATCTAGGGGCTACTAATCTGGCATGTATGTTTCACTCAGTTACTCTCCAGTATGCAGTTCTACTCATGCTTTGGTTTCCCTAGGGTCGGTTGACGAATCCTCAAGCAAATCTCTAACTCTGATTTGGTTGGGAGGATAAGAGGGGAATAAGACTGCTTAGAAGTGAGCTACGATGTACAAAATGGGTAATCTATGAACTTATCCCAGGTCATCTCTCACTTTATTATCAAACTAAAGCTACTTATCACAAAATAATCTACTTTAATCTGCCGGGATATCCCAATGTTTCCAAACCAAAACTGGGCTAAACGAGGTTAACCTAACCTAATCCTATCCGGGCCAAATCCCTATCCCACAATCAAACAGAAGGTGGTAAAAAAAAAAAAGGTATGCTTTCAATGCCTTGCCATCTAATGGATTTGATATAGTTCTGTCTATGATTTGACAATCTCGAAGTTTTTTTTTTCAAGTGTCAAGTGGTGGTAGATTTATCTAAGTCAAAGAATATTCTCAATCTTCGTCAGGGTGTCCCATGTATGCATCTAACATGGGTGCTTGGTTGTGCATCCAACACAAAACTCACCAGCAAAACCTGAACAAGGAAGTCTAAACTGAGAAAATGCCTATCCTAAAGAGCCTTTGGCACGCTCCTCTACATGTGACATTGCACTTGACAAGAGGTTAAGTTTCACTAGTTGAGGGTAGACATATAGAATTAAGGGAGTCGGCCCAGAACGGTCCTAAGATCCTTCAGTTAAAATCTCTCATCTCTACAACTTTAGGTTCTACACTTTATCTACATGTATTACAAGCTTACATTAATATGAAGGTGCTTCCTAAGCTCTTATGCGACGTTGCATATGACTTTTGGGAATTTGTTTGACATCCAAAGTTCAATAGGTATAACTCACCATTTGGATGACAAATAGGTATAATTCATCCTTATAACTTGTACTTTTGATGGCTAATTTAGTCCAAGTTTTGATTTAGTTTGAAAACGTTGATAGGTATTTAAAATAAGAAGTTTTGTAAATGAAACAAGTAGTCAATTACAAATTAAAAATAAAGCTAAGTGATGGGTTTAGCCCGTCTTGGTAGAGGAAAGTATACGTAAAAAAGATAGCTCTTTTTTCTTTCTTGTGAATAGAATTTGAAGAACAAGGGTAAACATATTATCATTAAGAACAAAAATAGGTTATCCTTCCTTTCGTTTGACTTTGTCTTCATCAACTTTAAAAAAAAAATAGAAAATAGTATTTTTAAGAATTTTAAAATGGGATTAAAAATAACCATCCTTATCTTCATTTTTTTCCTGAGACCAACCAGTGAAAGGTATGAAGTGAAATGGAGATAATTTGATTTTATCCATGCCCTATCCCAGTGCCAACCATAGTCAAGCAGTAAGGGAAATTCACAACTCATTATTAGGTGTTTGTACTATGTACTATCTCTATTATGGAGGCCTTTTAAATATACCTAAAAAAGAGGATAATTAGTTATATTTTGTGACAATTTTATTTTGTTAGGCGTAAAGAGAAAGTTTCCCTATAAGCCGGCCATGAGTCAGAATGTTTAGAGGCTTCTCGAATGAAGAGATATGGGAGAATGGTGCGATATGGCTTCATAATCATGTAACGAACAATAGGTGGGATTACTTATACATACGTTATTCTTCGTATTTGTATACAAAATGTTCTTCATATTATGCATTAAATTTCTTAGGAATATATGCAGAAATTCAATTTAACTGTTCGAATAAGAAAGCATCATACATGTTCCTCTATCTTATTTCGGCGTTAATAGGAACCTTTCTGTTATTTTGGCATTCATAGGAATCCCCATGCTATTTTTATTATTAATTATTAAGATTTTATGTATAAAACATGATAGTCTGATGTTATGAGGATTCCATCGCTGCAGAAGTCGGGAATGGTTAATAATATGCAAGCTTATCACTGTCTGGATGGTATCTAATTTCTTCTCCGGTGATTGTTCCGAACCTGGTTGGGACTCATTCTATATGGCTGCCAGTCCACCCATTAAAAAAAAATGTAATTGTATCCTTATTTTTACGAAGAGGATGTTTTCTGATTTTAAATATGTAACCTCCAGATCGTAGTAGAACATTTTATCATTCATTAAATATCTTCTTCACTATAGATATGTTTTAACATTAGTTACCTTTTTTTTGAGAAAAACATTATTTAAGAAATTGAAATGTCTTGTATATTTTATGTAAGAGCTGAAAAAAACAATGTGAGCTCCATTTTTAAAGAGAAAAACAGCAATAAAAATGTGGAGTACCTTTCTCATCTATGCTAATAATATAATCCAATTAGATACTATTTGGTGTATTATAAAATATAACAGCCTTTTAATTTTAAATTTATCAATTATAAACTTTTTGCATCCCAATTTATGATAGTTTTAAATTGAAAAGTACAATCCAAGAAAAATGAGTGTCACATCAAACTTAAGAACAGGTCAAAAATAATATTTTGTGCTTGTTTTATTATTTTACACATGCTAAATTATATTTAAGTAAATTGTATCATTACTTTTGAACTTTGAACTATGAAAAGAGATGCTATCATTTATATGGCATCCGATGCATCTCATAATTATTTGTATAAACAAGTGACAAAAGGCTCAATCTCATAGCACACATTCCATTATTTTGGTGAGAGTAATCCTTGCTACATCTGCAATGTTCTTGGTATTACAGTTGCAACTATCGCAAACAACACGTTGATTTCAAGTTAATGCATTATACTTGTAACATCCAACACTCCACAATATTAAGGCATTTGTCTATTTTGGTTCATGGATCTTATAATTTTTTCATCTTAATACTAATTAGTTCTAGAGGAAGGACTTCTCACGTGATCACCTATCTCAGCACTATTACCAGTTAAGTACGATTAACTATGTAGTTCTTATAAAAAAGTGAGTCAATACTTAAAAAGACATCCCGAGGTTCATAGATATAATCCAACTATATTTGAAAGGTGTTACAATACTTCTTGTAAAATAGTACAATGACTGTGCACTATCAGATCTTATCTATATTATATTAATAAAACAAAATTTATAACCTAGATTACGTGGCACTCTGATATTCTTTCCGAAGGTCTAAGTTAATGCAACCTTTCCCCTCTTTCCTATTCTCATATAATCTCCATTATATCCTCTTATCATAAATCTCAACTATTACTTTCCCCCCCCCCCCCCTCTCTCTCTCTCTCTCTCTCTCTCTCTCTCTCTCTCTCTCTCTCTCTCTCTCTCTCTCGTTTTATGAGAGGAAGACAGAAGGATGAGGGTCCAGAGGGGCGGGTTTAGAGGAAAGTCAAAGAATCTTACTATTTTTTTTGCTCTTATTGTGTTTTTCTCTTCTTTGTTTTACCTTACTTGCTTTTCCACGTCATGGCCATGTCATTCTTGATGGACGTTTCCCGTCCCGCTAGCATTACTCTTCTTACTTCTTAGACAGGGAGAGGAGGAGAGATTAGTGATCGCCTTGATTACCGGGTAATTAATGGAGCAGACGATGTGGATTGAGAGAGCAGGAAAGAAGAAATAAACAATAATGATGCGGTGGGTGAGCGTGAAAGAAGGAAAAATTAGTAATCCTAATGGATTTGAATTTTGGAGTTACATTTTTAGCAATTAAATCATGATTAATGGAGTTCAAGGGGGTTATGAGGGTTGTCAATAGATATCCGAGTTGTGATTATCCCTCCCGTATGGATATGGAATCCATTAAAGACCACCCATTAAATTATAGAAAACTGAAATGAATTTTCGATAATTATAAGAGTCAGAAATAGAAATACTCATTTACGTATCCGCTAACCCGTTTCCCTTTCTGAATTGTCACGTGCATTATATATTTATACATATATTATTTTATAAGATAAAAATTAAACTCATTAGATAAATATCTATCATATCTAATAGTGAAAATATCTTTTGACAGTTTGATAAAGGTAAGGCCACCGTAAGAAGTTGATTTTTTTTAAAAAATTTACTATGATTTTGTGGCACATATATTCATATGTAGATTTAGATCAATAGATAAATTAGACCGTATAATTCAAAATTCATAGATTGTTAATTTTTACATATATTCAAACTTAGTAGGTTTAAATTTTTTAATTACTAAAAGAAAGTTTATTAAGAAGTGAATAGTACCAGTGATTTTAAATAACTTCTTAGTATAGCGATGATGATAGCGGAAACTTCCGTTTTTATTTTTTATTTCCAATTTAAAAGCGAAAATAGATGCAAAAACGAAAATACTCACTTCCGTCTTCATTTTTGTCTCCGATAAACCTTATAAGAAATGAAAGTGAAATGTGTCATTTCCGTTTCCATCTCCGACCCATTGACAGCCCTAAGAACTATATTAAGGAATTGCCAACCGATGAGAGAAGCCATTATTTTTAAAGTACATATTTAGATGTTGGGGGAATTTGTCCTAAGCAATTTGGTCAAAATATGAACCCACCTTTGCAAATCCTGGAAAATTATTGTTCTTCAAAGCCTGCTAACTATATTATGAGCAACGCATTCATCCTTGATTAAGGATCGCCACCATATTGGACATCTGTGCAAGATTGAAAAGAAAAATCATGTTGGATGATAAGTTTTTAAAAGATTATTTACATTTTGATTTTCATATCTACCTCTCAAATTTTGTAATATATTTAATATTATATATATTAATCAATTAATATTTATGTTTATAATTTTCATCTTCATTAACAGCACATATGTCCAAGCTATTGCTAAAAAATATTAATCTAAAGCATAAGCTTTAAATATATATAATCTTAAGTATCAAGAATTTGTCACTTTAGTTGAAATTTTTAAGAAAATAAATATATTCTTAAGTATCCAAAAATACTTAAATATCATAGATTTATGTTTCATAAAAGAAATTGTATCAAAATATATATTTTGATACAAATATTAATCTAATGTATACTTTTTAAATATATATTCTCAAGTATCAAGACTTTGTCATTTTAGCTGTATTTAAGGTTGAGCTATATCAAATTGAAAACTTTACTGAACAGTAATGTTGGTTATATTTTAAATTTATTAAATGAGTGTTTTTTAGATTAGTAGTTTTATTGAGGTGATTTAAAGTACTAATATGACATAACAATTTAATTAGTATTATGCTTGAATTAATATATATTTTAAGTTTTTTATTAAGATGAAATTATTTAAATCAATATGATATTTTTTCTTAAAATTAAATTTAAAAATTTTTAAATAAATTCAAACAAATACTAAGCATTGCACGAATTTGGAACTAGTTATGGGACTAAGGTATAACTATAACATCTCAAGACATTACTACAAGTATTACACTTTTGATAAACCATGCTCATTCGCTATGCCTTTTTCTACAACCTTAAGGTGCGGCGAGTGATGTCAGGCCGGTAGCTGTCGGCCCATGATTGCAACTTTAAGCGCCAATCAAGCCTACGACTCAAAAAGATTCATGAACCTTTTAATTTTTCGTTGCCAAAAAGGAATCTTTCACTTTTGGGCCCTCCCCGCTTTAAACTCACGGTCCCTTTTCCAATAAGCTCCTAGATGGAGAAGTTAAAAATGTATGGAGAATATGTTTAAAAATATTTTTTTTAAAGATCATGCAACGTAAAGTTCAAGCAGATGTTTACATCTTCAAAAAAATAGACCAATAAGTTTCATAAAATCCCATTTTGACAATCAGCCATGTAATAACTGATATAATCACTTTTTTTCAAATGTAACAAGCATGTTATAGATATAGCACTTTCCGATAATTGACAATAAATAAATACATAAGCTACTTAGCAGATACGATAATGGATAATTCATCGACTGCATCGTGTCCGACCTGTTGACATCTAACATATACTACATGTCATATCTTTGTTTCTTGTTGTAACCAATGTCATATTTACGCCTTGTTTGGTTACGGTATTAATTAGGTGTATCACTATTACTTTTAAGATTAATATTAAAAGCACTTAAATTAGTTGTTTGGTTATCCTGTATTACTTTTGAAAGTTACGTTGGTTGAAGACCCCCAATAGGCAATGGTAGCGGATTTAATACAGGCTTCTACATGTATTAAAACTGATATGGACGTAGGGTGCCTATCTGCCTGACGTCTCCCTCTCCTCCTCTCACCTCTCTTCCTCTCCACCACACCTGCTTGTATTTGTTTTAACATTTCGTACTTTCAGCATTATGTTTTGTTCGTAATTACTCGTAATTTTATTTTTTAAAATAAAATTGATAGTATTAAGTACAATTTGATTTTATTTACACATGAAACAATGTTAAAAACTTAATTTTAAATTTGTTGAAAACATCTGATTTTAAAATCATTAATACAATTTTTTATTTATTTATTTCTAAGTGGTTTTGGATTGAAATGCAAATAGAGAGATCTTTATTTACACCCAACAACTTGCAACACTTTAAATCTGTAATTTTGATTTATTATTATTTTAATATTTCCATGATTAAATATATTTATAGCACACCAAGTAGAAGAAGATATTACTTTATAGTGGTTTATGATGTTTTATAAATTTTACAGCACACCAAAATGACCACATAGTTATTATGGTGAATTAAAATTAATAAGAAAAGTCATCCAAACAATCTCTTATATCACTTTTGATATTGATACAATTTTATCTAAACACCACAATATTGTATCATATCAATTTTGATATTAATATTCAGTATTTCAAAAGTATCAATATCAAAATTAATATTGTATCAATTATGATACTCTAACCAACCATGGCGTTATATAGGTCAATTAACGGATAATTTTTTTAAATTAATATATATATAACAGATAAAATTATAGATACAAATTTTTACCTATCAGATATATATGACACAATAAGATTTAATTATTTAACTAATTATTAATTCATAGAAAGAATAGCATTTCTAATCTGACCAGTCATTAGCTTCCACCTTACATCCGCACGGAATCCGACTGGTCGCATACTAGTATTCGTACCGCATGCCATCCACTAACACTCCATCGCGACCATTGACCAGCGACAGCTCCGTGGATCCGATAGACCCAATCGCAGAGGCGTTCGAAAAAGCAAGGCGCTAGTCACGTGTTTGTCTCGACCTTCGTACGTGTCGTCGACTGATTGGGCAATCATCGCCAGAGTCCCAATAATCTGTTTGGCCACTCAACCAGGTTGACCCTCACGTCGCCCCGGTCAAGCCCATAAATAGGCGCAACATTCTCCCCTCTCTGGTCTTCTTGAGAATTCCTCCCCGTTATTCTCCGCCCCAAGGGGCCCTGCACTCGATCGCCCCCTCTTACCCCTCCTTCCTCTCCAAAACCCTAGATCGAACAGGTAATGGAGCACGAGAACCCCGAGCAGCTGCCCACGGAGACGTCGCCGGAGGACCCGATCGCGCCGCCCCCCTCCGATGGCCCCGCGTCCGGCTCCGGCGAGCCCTCCCTCTCCAGGAACACCTCCTCCCGCCGCCTAAACGCGCGGGCACTGGAGTTCGTGCCCCGCACACCGCCGGCGAACCACGCCCCGGGACGGATGGAGCCGCGGGTGGTGCAGATCCACCACGCGCCTCCGCCGGCGCCGGCGCCCGTGGTGCACGTCTTCCACCACCACAACCACCCGCCGGCTCCCCCCGCATTCCACCACGTCCCGGTCGTGCAGGGCCACGCCCAGTTCGAGTACTACGGCGGAGGGGAAGGAGGAGGGTACGGAGAGCAGGAGGTGGTTCATGGTCCGGCCGATCCCGATCCCGCGACTGCTCCAGCTACGGCGACGGGCGATGGCCTCTCGGACGATGTTATCCATAAGATCACGAAGCAGGTTAGTCGTTTCTTTATTTATTTATTTTTTAATTTTCGACTTTCCAGGGCGGCTGCTCGTTGAGCTTTTTTGTGAAGCTTTGGTTGGATCAAATCGTTTCTGAGAGTACCTTCCTTTCAAGTTATTTTGCGAAGAATTGAAATAGCTGAACGACTTTGCTGACCCGTGAATTTCTGGATAAATCCAACTGCTTGTATCAACGAGCCGAGGACTAATGTAGTACCCCTTTACTGTAGCGGAAATCGGAAGCATCCCAGACCCGCAATTAAACCACCTAGAGAACGGTGATAACCTTGTCCTTGCGTATTGTAGTTTTGTTCGCCGGTTATTTCCTCAAATTCTGAGAGACAGAGAGAGCATTTTGGAAGCAGCCGTTCTGGATTCTTTATGTCCTGGCGGAAGATCTTGAAGAGATCGATAATGTGCTCCTATGTTTAGAAAGGCCATCTTGTTCTCACTTCTCAGGGGTGCTTGGAACGATAAGTTGGTCTGGTCTCTTGGGTACACCCATGAATTGTGTTTGGGTTGGGCTATGAGCGAGATGGCTTGTGTGCCTAAGTAGAGATGCATTCAATAACCCAAGTTCAGACTTACTAGGCCAGCCTACTGGCTTTTTTGGGCCAGGCTAAGTACTTCTTCTTCACTTGCCCCCTCATTCCTTGGCGTATTCTGTACGGAAAGGAGTGATTCATATCTCTGCATGCATTGCTTGGTTGACGTCCCTTGATATTCTTGTTCGCGGTTCTCTAAGGAGTCCCTTCGCCTGTTGCGTCTCCTCGAAGTGGGTAACGTGCAACGTTTAGACTTTGTCAAGTGCTTTATAACTCCTCGGAGGGGAGGGTCATCCTCAGTGCCTAGGTAATCCCGCATTTCTATAGAGATCATGGATTACGCTGCGAAGGTTGTTGATGACTGTGGAGTGATGGGGCCCTCACGGGCCATAGCGGATCTCCTCACTGAGGTTTGAAGGAACTACCATATTCCGAACGAGTATCGCTTGGTGGTGCCGTCTGTCGATGATCGCATCTTCTCGGAGCGTCACAACTCCTTCGCCGCTCACACGGCCATGTTTGAGGCATGGTTCAAATTGCCCATGCCAATATGCATTGTGCAACTACTGCAATACTTCTCAAGATTGCTTCGACCCAATTGCTGACAAATTCTTGAAGGTTGGTCGTCGATTTTGCCGCTCTGATATGGGACATGGGTCATCCGGGGGCAACAATGGACATGTTCTGGTACTTGTTTCGTGCCCAACAGTGCGCCACCAAGGGCGTTCATGGCTTCACCCAGTTCGAGGCTAGGGACAGAATGCCATTGTCATTAAGCACTGGGTTCCCCTGTGCGGGGTGGAAAGATGCCTTTTTTTGGGTCGAAGGGGGTCCCCAGTAGGAATGGCCCTTCCCCCTAGTCTTTCGAGATCTCTTCATTGGTGCCCTCTGGAGCAGGGGATAACCTTGCTGTCGTACATAGATGCGTACGTCCTTGCTCTTGTTTCGGCGGGGCCACTGTCGTTATTGGCCCGCAAGTCACTGAAGAGGCGTTGCGGCGTGCTGGTTTGTCCGCACTGCTAGTTGAAGAGGAAGGGGACCTGGCCATGGGCCTAGACATCGATGGTCCGCGTAATGTGCCGGTTGGGCGTGTCCGGGCAAGCGGCGACTGTAAACGTTTGTTGGCCAGACGACTCAGGATGCAATATAACAGACTTTTAGCTTTACGGTCCATGCTATTCCTCTCTTCTTCCTTCCTTTTATTTTCGCCTGATTTGATCGAGGGTTTAGGCTCGGTGGCTAGATGGTCATTTCTATCTTGACATGTTTGTCAGATCGGGCTCGACTCTTGCAACGAAGGGGATTACAGGATTGTTCACGATGCGTCGTGCTGCCTGGTGCTCACTAAAGGGGTCATGGGCATTGCCTAGCCCCATGGCCTGTGAGGGGGCAACTCACCCTTCGACTTGTTTCGTTAGTCGTCAGCTTTTTGCTTCATTGTCAGTGTCGCTGTTGGTACAACAGATCTTTCATGATCTTTCTAAATCTTCCTCGGCCACTAGCTTGGATTATCGTCGGAGAAGGATAGGCTTCTCCTTTAAGAGGGGGCAAGGGTGTGCCATCTCTTCCTATTCACCATTGTGAGGGAGGCTGCTGTGTTGTTGGCCAAGAAGTGTTATCTCCCTGAATGCCTGAAGTTGGTAGGGATGCCACACTTGCGGTGTGCTGGGAAGAGTCACATTAATATCTAGAAGCTGGGGTTTTACCTTTCGATTATGGGTCAAAACTTTAGTTCTTTTAGGGACTTGGGCGTTAATATCATTCCGAGTTGCGGAGCGCTGCTGTCGTTGTCTGCCTAGCAAGGAATTCCAGATCGGATCGGGTCCCTGAATCGGGACCCGCCGATCCCGATCCAAATCGGGATCGGATCGGCCGGAATCGGCCTGGATCGGCCGGAATCGGCTGAATCGGGACCTGCCGATCCCGATCCGAATCAGCCGATCCGGATCGGGATCGGCCGGTTCTGCATTCCATGCTGCCCAGCGGGCTTGCTGCGGTTGGGTTTATAGGCCGGTGTTAAGGTACATGCCTTTTGCTTGCTCCGGTCAACTTGACTTGGGTTGGCTCGATGGTTCTTGTAGGCGTTCTACCTTTTGCATTTCGGTCTCCTTGTTTTTGCGTCTTATGTTTGTACTTTTCGTGCCCTTAACTTTGACAAGTGCAGTGGTCTATCTTGGGGGCGAGGGAAATGATATTATAATGTGGCTTGCACATGGACTGTTTTTTGGTTGAATGCTCGGACGGGCTTGGGGTACTACTACTTCGGTTAAGACTTTCGCGTATATTTTTCTCTTAGTAGTTTATTCTCAGGAAAGCCTGGGGGGAAGCCAACTCTTCTTGTGCAAGGTGCTTGGATGAGTTCGGCTTCAGAGGTACGGAGGTGGCGGAGCGTAAGTCGCCTCCTGAGTTTTTCCCAGTTTCCCAGTCCATCTAGGACCGCAATCCGACCAGAATACTTGGCAAAGGGTTTTTTTGGCTTTTGCTTGTACATGGAATGTAAAAAATTCATAAGAAGAAGAATTCTTGAACACATTGGAGAGAAAGAACTTCCATACCGTATCTTTCCTGATGTTTGCCGTGGCTTTGACCTCTGGCCATTTCGTGAAATAGTCGATGGTGACGAGCAGAAATTCTTTCTACGCCATAGCCTTGGAAAAGGTCCCGATGTCAATTCCCCACATCGCAAAGGGACATGGCTCGAAAATAGAGTGAAGTTCTTCGGTAGTCAATTCCCCACATCGCAAAGCCGCCTGATATTTGATTATCTTGGCTTCGGTCCTATCGGGTGGTAACTGTCCGTCCCTTAGGAAGATAATGATCGGGTCCATCTTTGTAGGCTCAATGTCTATGTAGGCCACCTCTGTTTGCTGGATGGCGGGTGCCAGTACGTCTTCTATTAATATTGTCCTTGAGGTTGGCATTGATGAAGAGGTGAGCTTGACTAACTCGTCCGCCTTTTGATTTTCCTCCCTCGGTATATGTAGGATTTTAAATCCTTCCAAAACATCAATCATTTGTATGACCAACTTTCTATATTATTTCATAATAGGATCTTTGGCCTTATACTTACCTTTTGATTGCCGGACAACAGCTGAGAATAAGAGAAAGCTCGAATTTTGGTTACCCTAAGTGGCTTGGATTACCTTAAGTGGTTGGCTACCCGAATCTCAGTTAGGAGTGCCTCGTACTCCGCCACGTTGTTGGTGGCTCGAAATTGGAATCTTAGGGTAAACTACAATCCTTCACTCTCCGACGCCTCAGGGGGTATTAGAATGAGCCCAGCCCCACATCCGGTAGTTCGCGATGATCCATCAGTGTAAAGCAACTACGTTGGTCCGAGTCTGACCCTGGCCGATTGCTTTTGTGTGAGAAGAGTACATTTTGCTACGAAATCTGCCAGGGCTTGTGCTTTTATGGCACTTCTTGGCTGGTAAGAAATGTCGAACTCCGATAGCTTAATGGTCCATTTTATCATTCGTCCCGAGACATCTGAACATTGCAATAGCTGTCGTAGGGGTCGGTTGGTAACCACTTCGATCGGGTGTGTTTGGAAGTAAGGTCGTAATTTTCGTACAGTCACGACCAAGGCTAGGCTAAACTTTTTTGCGACTAGATAGCAAAGTTTGGCCCCTTAGAGGACCCGACATACATAGTAGACTGGCTTCTGAACGCTCCCTTCTTCCCTGACCAATATTGAACTCAAGGTGTAAGGGGATATAAACAGGCAGAGGAAGAGAGACTCACCTAGATACAGTTTAAAGAGGACTGACGAGGTGACCATGTACTATTTTAAATAGCCTTTGTATGTCATTAAGCTGCATTGGCAGTTTCATAGTCAATATAGGCTCGATCTTGTCTGGATTGGCCTCGATCCCTCAGTGTGTGACTAGGAACCCTAAAAACTTTTCAGCCGTGACTCCAAAGGCTTGGTGGTCTCCTTGGGTCTCTCAAGAACATCCTTGGCTGGTTTTACATGTTGTTTTGTTTGAGCGTCAGTTAATGCCAGATATATTTGCCGAGAGGTGTTTTGGTTCCTGCAAGCTCTCCCGATTCCTCCAACGGTTAAGAATTTGAGTTCTTGGTGGAGGCTACACGGGATGGCTCTAAACCGACCCAAGGACTCTCTCCCTAGGATCATGCTATAAGGTGAAGGGGTGTCGATTATAAAGAACTTGACCTCCCGAGTTACAGGACAAGGGAGGAGTCCCCAGAGTCATTGGGAGGGTTACTTGTCCTTCAACAGCTATTGGCCGGTCGTTGAATCTGTATACATGTGAGTTTTTTTTTCTTGTATTCATATGTATGAATCGAAGTTGTCAGAGATTGTCTTGAAAGAGGATATCTAAGGGACTTCCGTTGTCAACGAAGACCCTTTCAACGCGATGTCCTACGATGTCAGCTTCAATTATTAGGGCATCATTATAGGGAAGTAGTATTATATCTCGTAGGTCCTCGTCTGCGAAGGTAATCGGCTCCTTAGTAGGCGGCGATTGGTAATTGACAGGAGTTTTTCAACCGGTGTCATGAGCCCCTACTGTTGAAGTGGGCTTCCTTTTTCAATCATCCTCTTAAACTACGTAGGTGATTTGTCTGGTCGGAGCAGATCGATCATGGTTGCTCCGGCTGGTGTCTTGGCGCCTGGGTGCTGGATTATGATGTCTTCTGGTCATGACTTTCTTATATCAATTTCTCACAAATGACGCCAAAAGATGATAGGTCGAAATCTCGTCCACCACGATTAGGACCCTCTGTTCGTGATTAGAGGGTCAGAACTCAACCATTCTTGCAAAAGAGAACACGGTTAAAGGCCCCCGATGGTGATCCAGAGGATCTCCCTCCGATGCTTAAGTCAGAAAACTGAGGGATACCAGAGAGGAGCAAGAGGAGGTTGGACTAGCTGTTGCGTACCTTTGCTTGTTGAACATGGGGTCCTTATATAGCAGCAAAGGACATGGTGGAAATCCAATTTATCTAGGAGGGAGGGGTCCCAAAGGTGATTCAGAATCGAGAAGGACTATTTTCAGAAGACCGGTCTTGAATGGGATCCTTAGGTCTATCCTATCCCACCCTGATTTGTGATCGGATTGGTACTAGGAGGGGTGAGGCCTTCTAGTGCGGGTGGTATTCCAATTATGGCAAGTCTCTAGATCGGAATAGGTAATCCTGATAGCATGGATCGGGAGCAGGTTCGGATTTCGTGGTCCCCACATTCATCGTTAAGTCTATCGAGGGTCCGGTCTCTTGGATACACCCATGAATTGTGTCTAGTATGGGTTATAAGCGAGATGGCTTGTGTGCCTAAGTAGAGATGTATTCAATAACCCAAATCCAAACTTATTGGGCCGACTCACTGGCTTTTCTAGGCCAGGCTAAATTCTTCTCTTTTAAGTTCAAATCCTCTTATTTTGTTTATCCAGTATAATTGTTATCATTGAATCATATTTTAAAAACAATAAAGGCGGCATAAGCCTTAGATC
Organism: Zantedeschia hybrid cultivar; assembly: GCA_030544215.1. Taxonomy (NCBI): domain Eukaryota; kingdom Viridiplantae; phylum Streptophyta; class Magnoliopsida; order Alismatales; family Araceae; genus Zantedeschia; species Zantedeschia hybrid cultivar. Next base: position 77,107,382 of record JARZZO010000014.1, read on the forward strand.
GACCTTAAAGTGTTTAGTTGTCTTACTACCTCAAGGCATAGGCCTCAAGTAAATGGCATGAGGCGCATGTCTCAATTAACAGAAGGTGTAAGCCTCAGGTAAGCAGCACGAGGCGGAAGCCTCAAGGCATTTTCCTAGCGCCTTGCCTTGAGGCGTATGCCTCAGAGCCTTAAGGCGTTGCCTTTTTTGAGCAATGATTTAGACATATGTACATATATATCTCTTTCACAGTTTTATGTTCTTATCATAGTTTTCTATTGAAAATAAAATATATGAGGAGAAGATAATGATTCATACCTAGAGAAGAGTGCCTTGCATGGAAGCCAAAGAAGATGTCTTCCCTAGACGTGCAACCACAAAACAGTGGTCCCAGCAGCAGCAGTAAGGAATAGCAGCACCAGCAAGAGAGCAATACCAGCAGCACACCAATAGCCAAAAGAAGCAGCACCAATAGCAGCAAAGGTAGAGGACAACGGCAACAGTAAGAGCAGCCTGCGGTCTTTTGTTTTGTGTGCAACACCGGGGAGAAACTGTGTGAGAGAGGGAGCAGCAGAGAGAGGAAAGTGTGTAACCCTTCACCAGACCAAAGCCCTTTAAAAAGGAAAGAGGGAAAAAGAAAAGAAGACCGACCAATCCAATCCAATGATGGGTTCTAGTGGACACACCCACACCCACACCTACATCCACACCCCCCCCCCCCTAAATAAAAAAGAAAAAGAAAAAAGAAAAGAATGATTCCTCTCTTATTCCAATAGGGAAAAGGAGGATCCCCTACCGTCCCACTGGACAGGGTGGGGGACAAGAGGGGAAACCAAATAAAAAGAGAGAGGAAGGGAGGAAAAGAAGGAAAGAGAGAAGGGATGGATCTGGCGGTTTGGGGGCAAAAGGGGCAACCAAATAAAAAGAAAAGAAAGAGAGAAGGGATGGATCTAATGGTTGGGGGCAAAAGGGGCAACCAACTAAAAAAGAGAGAAAGGAAAGGAGGAAAAGTAGGAAAGGAAGGAAGGAGAGAAGGGATGGGGTCACCGGATCACTTTGTACACTTTGTAACCCCCCCGGATACATCTCTTCTTCCCATTGGGAAGAGGAGTCCTCTCTCTCCTCCCACTGGATTGGTTTAAAGAGGGGAAAGCTGAAAAATTTTAAAATAATTCAAAAAGGCATAAGATAGAAGTTTTTCTTTTGAAAGAGGAATGATCTATTTGGGGGTGCCACTGGACCCATTTGGATCCCTGCGGATGACTTTCACCCCCTCTAAATACCCTACAAAGAGGGTTACGGCAGGCACTTTTTTGTAGACTTTTGGCCAACCCTTTAAAAGAATTCTCAAGCTACATGTGTCTTTAGCTAGAGGGATCAAGGGTATTCCCTCCCCTCTTAGCTTTGTATATTTGTAAAAAGTCAAGAACTCATGCTCTAAATGTTCTTTGTGTTCTTTTCTCTTGACTAACTCATCTATTAATTGCATAAATAATAAAATCGTGTCTTTTTGCTTGTCTAATGTCTATTCACACAAGAATTTGTGTATGGCTTGTTTTGGACAGTTATTGGACCCTTATTGGATCTTGTTGGGTATTAAGTTCATTCACACTTAGCGGAGTCCAAACGGATCGACCCAAAATTTGGATCCTAAATGGGTTCTTATTAAGTTTATTGGATCTTAGGTGGGTCTAACCTATATCCATTCATGGCAGTAACCTACATATATTGATTGGTTTCCAACGTATCCACTTTAATATCTTTTGGTTAGTATCCTTTATGGAATATCCTTAATGAATCCTATATTGCATGAACCGTTATTTCATATCGTTAAGGTTGATGTCCATTAAAGTATATCCTTTAAGGTATCTAAAGGAGTCCAATAAATGTTATTTGATAAACATTAAACAATGATTTTTTAGATCATAAATTTAGCCCGTTAAAGCTTGATTTCGGTCCATGGACCACTTCTTTAAATCCTGCCACATATCCAACTATCTTTTAACCTCTAATTTCATGTTAAGGAAACATCTTTAATGGATCCTCCATGCATGATCTCGAAGTCAATAACCATGAAAGTGCCCTTTAAGGAATCTCAATGCCACACATGCTATAAACTTTTAGCAATGGTTCGCCTATGTCAGGGGTTTGGTTCATAAAGGTTGGATTCGTCGAATATTCTGATTGTGAAATGGTTTATCTTTTGAAGAAACTATTATATGCTGGCTAATGCCAGCTTTTTGAAGGTCATTTATTTTCTGTACACAAAAGTTTTAAGCTTTCCCCAGCTAACAACAAGTGAATAGCTTTCCTGTCGACTAGTAACTTTTTTTTTTTGTGTTGATGTGGCAGGTAGAGTACTACTTTAGTGATGCAAACTTGGCTACCACTGAACACCTGATGAGGTTCATCAGCAAAGATCCGGAGGGATTTGGTAGGTTCTTTTGCAGGTCAATGCTAAGTTTACTGATAAATATTTCAGATGGTCCAGATGGGCTCTTTGGATTCTTAGCTGCAGTGCAAATGTTTGCAGTACTCTCAGTCGTTCTTACAGGACAATCTCTGAATGCTTATCATGTTTTCCCTACTAGCTGAATACATCAGAAGTTTTAGCACTAGCAATGATGGTTGAACGATAGAAGAAAAAAACATAAGTATTGGCTGGCACATGGAACTTAATAAAAGAAAATGATTGATGAACACTGTCTTGAGATCATGGTTGACATGGCTGAGGTGTCATTCTGTCGATATGGACAATTTGCACCTATGTGGCTAGCATTGCTTTTTGATGAAGGTGTAACTTTGACCTCAGTGATGACTGTTGATTAAGTTTGTTAACTTTCATGGTGACCTTGATGTTAGCGACATTGGCGTTTCTTATTATGCACCATGATATGCCACCTCATCTGCATAAAAAATGTTAGAAAAAGGTGGTCGTGTACCATTTCTTTTATAATCAAGCTAGTTCAACACAAAGAAAGTGGAGACTGGGGTCTAACTCTAGAATCCTTCCACTCTAGAAATTCAAGTTTCGCGGGGATCATCAGCCCTAAAACTTTCTTGCTAATGTTAGTGTCAAGGTTTGCCTTATCGTACGCGATCAGGCTGACTTGTATCTGGACAAGTCCGAGTTGCTGGGACAGTTCGAGTCGCCGAGTTGCATCCTACTTGAGCCAACTCGAAATGACTCAGTTCGACTAGTGCTGACTCGTACGTGACTCGTGAGGACTCGTGCGATACTCTGCGATCTGGCACGGGCCACTGTGATCCAGCTGAAGCTTACTCGATGTGACTTGTATCTTATTCAGTAGACCTTTTTTTTATTAATTTGACAAGTAATTGGACTTTTTTTTCTCAAAGTGGTAAATAATTGGACTTTTTTCTCTAATTTAATAGGTGATTTACACTTCTATATTGATTAATATGGTAGATTCTCCTAAATTTGACTTAAAGTTATTGTCATTAACAAACCATTGGAGTTAAAAGTTTATTTACATCATGATTATTCACAAAATTAAAGAATCTAAAAAAAACAAAACATAAGCCTAGATTGGCTTGATTCATGCAAGCCGGACCGAGTCGGACCAATATCGTATCTAGGAAGATATGATCCGATACGGGTCAATGATACGGTGAACTTTGGTTAGGGTATTGCCTGAAGTGACACATTAGATTGGCCCTTAGGACAGTGACAAATGAGCAAGGGTTTACTAGGCTGTCCCACCAAAGTGGCACATTGAAATGGCACCCACTACTCGTATGGAAGGCAGGATCGAGGTTGGCTGGTGCCGATCTAGCCGAAATCAGCCAATCCTGGCCAAATTGGGGCACTTTCGGCCGATTCCGGCCGATCCAAGGCTGATCCGGAATTCCCTGGAACCCAATTGTGGTGGCAAATACACAAAAGTTCTCATGTGTTGGACAGGCACGAGCAAAGATGCTATCCCAAAAGGACATTATTTTAGCTACTTGGAATATAGGAACCCTAACTAGTAGGAGCATAGAATTAGTAAAACTAATGGGAGATAGGAAGATCAACACTCATTCTTTACAGGAAAATTCGACGTAAGGGATCTAAGGCAAAAGAAATTTATGGCTACAAGTTATGTTATGAGTGCACAAGCAATAACAGAAATTATGTAGCTGTTGTTTTAGAATTGAGGTTTAAAAGATAAACTTGTGGAAGTCGGGGGGGGGGTGTGGAGGGGGTGGGGTGTTAAGGCTGTGAACATGTAGGTGCAGACTTGTCTCTGTTTCCAATAAGAATTATCAGAAATAATTGAAAATGGAAACAGAAACAGAAATAGATTTGGAAATCGAATATATGAGCCTTTCTCACTATGGGCCCTTTGTTTTATTATTTGGGCCTTAGATTGGGCCTTGAACTCATGAAAAGGATTGCAGGTGGGGGCGGGGGGTGCCTCTTACTGCTTTCTTACATCTTCCGATGTAGGACTATTTGGAAACAGGGGAAAAGCTCTGAGCGTAGGAGGTGCTGGGCACTGGATTGCCTTGCTCTGAGTCCCACATCGAAAGATGGAGGAAACACAGAGCTCTGATCCCAACTTCTCTGCTGTACCTGGCTCAAGCCAACCAATGAGCCACCGGTTCGGGTCTGGCTGAGGTAAACTCACTAGTTGGTTAAGAAATAGTGAGATTTGTTATATATAAGATAACAAATAAATGTTAATGAATTCACTATCAGAAAGTGTGATTCTGATTCCGACTATAAGAGTCAGAAATGGATCGGAAATTTGGATGTTGGGTTACTGTTTACACCCCGGGGTTTTTTTTTTTGGAGGGGGGGGGGTAGACTTGTACTAGTTAAATTTGTGCTAGGTGAAGAAATTTTAGATGTAGTTATTGCTTAATGGGAGGGGATTTTTGTTGGATGAGATCTTAATAGGCAAGGATAATAGAGGCTATAAGAGGGTCATCGAGAGGCTTTGGCTTTGGCTTTGGCGATGGAAATGGCATAGATGCTATCATTCTTGACTTTGCTATTGCCTATGATCTAATAATTGCAAGCACCTACTTTAAAAAGAGAGATGAACATTGAATAACTTATAAAAATGCAGCACATAAAAGTTGGATAGGCTATTTTCTTAGTAAGAAAGTCTACCGATCATTATGTGAAGCTTGTAAAATTATATGTGGTTAGTTTTTAGCCCTTCAACATAGAATTTTAGCAGTAGATGTTTACATTGGAAAATGGAAGAGGAAGTGTATAGTGAGTAGTTATCCTAAGATTAAATGGTGGAATTTAAAAAGATAAAAAATTTAGATGCATTTAAAGATTATATATTAAAAGAACAAACATGGAGTTTCAAAGGAGAAATGAACACAATGAGGAATACAATGTCTAATGTTAAGTGAATTTGAGTGCTGTTTGGTCTGATGTAAAACACTGAAATACTATATTTTGTGTTTCACAGAAATGTGACAATTTCATAGTGTTTTATGGCATTTACATAAAATCAAGTAAACCCTAAAAAAGATTCCTAGAAGACAGAAACATGGTTGATCTATTGTCTGGTGTTATCTATTGTTCAAAGGTGGCCTTTTCAAGTACATAATCCCTCGACAGCCTTTAACTGTTTCCAAAGAGAGCAACTGCCTAGGCTTTTGCATCAAACGGATTATGCGGAGGAGGAGAGAGACAGACTGGGAAGAGGCACGTGGAGGAATAAATCAAAAATCCTGTTGGAGCCCGCTTCTGAAAGTGCGGCTGGATTTTTGAAGGAAATTCACAATTTACCCCATCAATAGTTGCACGGAGGGTAAAAAGCAAGGGTGGGGTAGGAAGGGCCTGTTTGGGCTTTTGCTCTTGTAGCGGCACCCGTCAATGGATCCCCTCTTCTCCCAACAAACGTACAGTGAAAAGCGTACGGCTCTGCTAAAAGTGTCAGGCTGGCGATTATGGAAAAATTTTCTCCTCTGATTGATTCCAAACGAAGCCCTAGTTCGCTGCATAATTTCAAAAATTTTGTAGTTTTATTTATTTCGTTTATAGTGAGATTATTAGATCTTTTCTAAAGTTTATTCTTAAATAAATCATTTTTTTGTTAAATAAATCCAGGACAAATAAAATTTAGTCATGTCTAACTTTAATTGTGTGTTTGGTTGATGTGTTTTTCCTTTCCCTATGTTATTAAACCTTCTCCCTCTTCATCTTCCTCTTTCTTCTCATGTCCTTTTTTTCCTCCCTCCTTTCTTCTTTCCTCTCTTGGAAAACCTGTGCAACTTGTTCAGTCACCATCGTACAATTGCAGTACTATCCACTTCTAAAAAAAAAAGAACTTGTTCCGTCATCATCATTGTATGGTTGCCCATTAGTAAGGGGATTGCTAGATCCAAACAATGAATGATCTAGGGATTTGATGATCTTTTCTGCCAGCTACCTGCCTGATGTCGAGCCACTGCAAGGTGCTAGGATGCCTTCAGATCCGGCATCTTGTCAAGTGCTACCCAAAGATTCTAGCTTCTTCCATTTTATCAGCTTGGAGCCTTGGATTGGATCAGCTTCTGTATCTGATTATTCGATTGTTTTTCTTGAATGTGGATTGTGCTGGACCATTCCATTGTTTAACATGAATGGCTGGTTATATATGGTTCGCTCAATTCAGTAGTATCCTTGCATACTCTTTTCCTAATTTCCTCTTCACATATGTCCTTTATGGTTTTCCAAAGACCAAGAGAATTATTGACAGCTACCCATTTGATGCATGAGAGAAATTGCATAACTAGTAGGCTAGTTCTCTGTATGTGAGGTGGCTTTATGGGACACCTGACAGTCCCATTTTCTCAAGGAATTCAACATGGGATTAGGTGACTGAGTCCACTGGTACCCATTCCAATCTCTGTCCAAACTGGCCACAAGGGTTTCTCTCTGACATAAAAATTAATAGATCGGTTAGGATTGCCAAATCTGGGTAACCGCTGTCAAACGTCGCTCGTACTGTGTACTAATTTTCTTATTTATAGGATGAACTGTATCCCAAAAACTGAATTTTCAAGACTCTTCCTACAGAGATGCTCGAGTACTGGAGGGCATGAGTTCCCAGTCACATGTCAGATCACTGTAAAATCTGGGTAACCGCTGTCAGACGTCGCTCGTACTGTGTACTAATTTTCTTATTTATAGGATGAACTGTATCCCAAAAACTGAATTTTCAAGACTCTTCCTACAGAGATGCTCGAGTACTGGAGGGCATGAGTTCCCAGTCACATGTCCGATCACTGTAAAATGTGTTTAAAGTGAGAGAGAGAGAGAGAGAGAGAGAGAGAGAGAGAGAGAGAGAGAGGGATGAGTCTAAGAAATGCAAATGAGAAAGTGAAAGAAGTGAGAAAATGGGAAAAGACATTTGAAAAAGAACATACTGACATAACAAAAAACAAAAGGAAGGAATTGACCAACCATTTGGAAACTGAAGTCTTATCAGATGTTGTCAAAACTATAAGATCATGTTTGCATTTTTCAAATGCTATATTATAGGGTCCACCTTGATCCTTTCCTTTAGAAGGTTTCTAATAAAAGCACTTTCAGAATTATGAAACATGCCTTTATCATTTCTGGTCTTACCTTATTCTGGTCCCTTCAAAGGTTTCTTATTATTGACCGTTGCTTTGAGATTGAAAATATTTTTTTGAAAGTGAGATAGAAAGTATTTTGAAATGAGCATTTATCATTTCCATGTGTGTATTTTTAGGTCTTACCCTTGTTTTGATCCCTTTCTACCCTTGTTCTGATCACATTCAACATGTTCTTTTTTTATTCTCTTACTGGGGGTCTATGTTGTGCTCATAGCATGTCAACCTATAGGGTGTTTTCAAACCAACCAACCATCCCCCCCCCCCCCCCCCCCCCCCCCCACCACCACCACCACCAAAAAAAAAAAAAAAAAAAACACTATTTCATGCTTAAAAATCATGCTGTTAAAATTTTTACGCCAATTTTTAGAATCAATTTTAATTCTTCCACTGTTTGGGATAACTGTAAGTATTACAGAGAGGTTGGAGGAACCACAGAGGAGGTCGCTGGTGAGAGGAGAGTTCACCTTTCACACGAGATTTGCAGAACTGGGACTGGGACTGGAACTGGAACCAGTCAGGGCCGGTTCAGGTTCAAAGTGGTATGGAACCAGCTGAATTGGGAACGAACCTGCCAAAACTGCTCGTTCAAACTGGATAGGGAACTGCCTGTTCTGATCCGATTCCTGGTTCTGCAAACCATGTTGCTGCCTCCTCCGCCACTGACATTGGACTCATTTTGAATGCCTGTGGGCCATGCTGCTGGCAGCAGCAGGGGATGAAGGGGAGCTTAACTATGGTGGCAGTGTTGCAATTTTCTTCATTGGCAGCAAATAGGGCAGCCTCATCTCGGGCCTTGAATGGCTTCTCACCAATGGAGGGCAGGAGGACGATGGCGAACATCAGCAATTCACAACCTTGAGAACCCCCTGCTTTAAGATGATCTGACATGATGTGATGGAGCTGTGGCTCTTGGAGGTTGACTAGGTCTACCACCTTGCATCTCCGGCCTCCCCATCTGATACATGGCAACTCTGTCAAGAATATAATATCTTTCTTGATCTGTTTGTATCATCATTGTCATCTTCTCCTTCAACCCCAGTTGTCTTCACCTTTCAGGCCCCCACTGGCTTGAACAGTGCCATCAAGTGGTGCCTCACATCGCCATACGTGATGGTGTGCTTGGTGGCACTCCCCACCCTTGACCTCCTTCATCTCCATGGGGTTGACAACAGGGCAGCACTGCCATTGAGCAGGACAAGCTTCTGCTGCAGGTGCAGCTGATCCAATCTGTCTGCAGCAAGCAGGCTGTGATCCTCACAGTGCCCCATCTCATCATTGATGTCTGCTTGTGTGCCCCTTTCAAATGGCATAGGTGGGCTGCTTGCAGTCCACTGTCACAACCCATCTCTACTGCTGGCATGCTGTTCTTCATTAGGATTCTGTCAAGGATAAAGTTTGATGCCACAGCATTGAGAGGGGATGAGGTTTCTTGGCTGTGGTGAGAGGGGGGCAGGGGGGCGCATGAAGAGGAAAATGAGACTGCGAGGAGATGTTTTGTCAGAATAGGAAACACGGATGTGGAAGAGGAAAGAAGTTGCATGCAGACGTAGGATACTTAGGATATGGGGAACTCGGAACCTAGTTATCCCCTCTTTTTTTTAAAAAAAACTCAAGGATTGTTTTATTTTTGGTAGAGTTAACCAAGACCGAGCCATCTTCCTAAATATTAGGATAGGTGAGTGCAAAATGCAGTTCATGTTCCATTTTCTTTCCAAAATAAAATTTGGAGGGAAAATGCTCCCAAGAAACTGTAAAAACACCCTGTTATGCTTGTTTCTCATTATCCTATTTAAAGTATTTGACCATGGTTTATCACATGCTGATCCATGGCATTCTGGGGTCTTAATCCATAGCATTTGCTGGCTGATAGATAGGGGCTCTGAGTAAGGCGAGCAATTGTGAACAGCGGCCTCTCGTGCGATTGCGATGGTAGCATTTGCCATCTGAAATATAGGGTGCTGTATCAGGCTAGTACGTCAGCAAGGTTGACTTCTTTTCCATGGAGTTCATATCTTTCTCACTAGGGATGAGTTTATCATTTGTTCTTTGATGATAATGTACTAGCATGTTGTGCCATTTATATTAAATGGTAATTTACATTTTATTTATGATTAGCTATGATTCCTAATTTTGTTCGTCTGTGTAATTAAACAGTTCCAATATCAGTGATTGCTGCCTTTAAGAAGATAAAAGCCCTTATTAGCAATAATGCACAACTTGCCACTGCACTTCGAACCTCCTCAAAGCTCGTAAGTTCTTTTTCACATGTTGGACATGATTATATGTCTATGTTAACCTTCGATTTTTCACATGTTGGACATGATTATATGTCTATGTTAACCTTCGATTTAGTTTTACATGATAAAATATATGGAATGTTGCAAGAAATTTATGTAAGAAGCCAGCACTTGCTCTTTCCGGGCATGTATATTGGTTTATGCTGTCTCACTATGCAGGTAGTTAGTGATGATGGAAAGAGAGTTAGACGCCTAAAACCTTTCACTGAGGCTGATGTAGAAGAATTGCAGGTCAGTTCACTGCTAAGTCCAATTTGTGCTAAGTTGTAGCACTCTTGCAGGCTTACAGCATATTCTTGCACTAATGCCAATATCTTTTTCTTATTGTATCCAGTCACGCATTGTTGTTGCTGAAAATTTACCTGAAGATCATTGTTATCAAAGCCTTGTGAAGGTATTTTCTGTTGCTGGGAGGTATGGGGTTTGCATAGAAGCATATTTCTCCCTTGTATTTGTTTGCTGGAAACTCCTTGCGTTTAGTATATAAGCATGGTTTCTGGCAGTGTGAAAACAATACGAACATGCTATCCTCAAACTCCCAATGGCATGGCTCCTGCAACTTCTAGACCTGGGAAGATAGATACCTTTTTTGGTAACAAGGTAATCTTTCTATTTTAGATGATTTTTTTGTTATATCCTATCAATGCATGTTTTGCGAGAGTGAAGTCTTGTTTCTACATATTCCTAGCCAACATTTCTGTCAGTATTTTTGCATTTTTTGACTGTTAGGCTATGGAATATTAATTTAAGTTCATTTTTATTCTTGTCATTACACTTAGAAATGATTCTATTGCAGTCCTCCTGCTAGATGTCTACTCTAGTGTCATCATCCCTGATCTGGTCATGGATCTCTTCTTATTTGATCCTTGGCCCGAACCACTACCTTGACCAAGATTTTGGTGTGTGTGCCTGTGGGATGTTTGCTCTACGAAGGATTTTTGACCCTCTTCCATAACATGACATCTTTCATCTTAAAAAACAAAAAATAAATGAGTAACTAAAAAGTAATTGAAAAAATACAATCCTAAAGACCTTATAATAGTAAAGCTATTAAATTTAAGCTTACGTCAGCCATAATCCTCAAATGTCTTGATCTTCTCCTTGCTTCCTACTTCAGTTCATGTCTGAGCCTACTATGAATTATAGGGGCAGATGGGAACCTCTGTTATCAAAGGCGCCCGAGGCGAACGCCTAGGCGACGAGGCGAGGCGAGGCGCGGGTATGGCGCCTCGCGTTCCCGCTTTTCGCCTAGGCGATCGCGGGAAACGCCTCATTCGCCCAGGCGTTCGCCTAGGCGCGCCTCAGGCGCCTTCAGCGCCTTATCGGCCGGCCCACCGTTAACCGACCGGCCCATTTAAGCTTAAACCGGCCCATTACGAAACCCCCGGCCCAGCATTAATAAACCTCCCCTCTCCGCATCGAACCCTAACCCTTCCTACGTCCCGAGAGTCCAAGACCCCCGACAGTGCCGACACGAGCGCAGCGGGCTTGTTCCCCAGTAACGACGGAAGCGGTAGCGGCGGGAAGCGTCTCGGGCGAAAGCGGGCTACTTCTCCGGCGACGGCGACGGCGACGGTCGCGGCAGGTAAGCCTCTCACACGCTCTCACTCTTTGTCTCTTCGTCCCTCTCTCTGTTTCTGTCACTCATCGCCCCTCTCTCTCTCTCACGCACTCTCTGTCTCTCCCTCTCTCTCTATCTCACTGTTCGTCCCTCTCTCTCTGTCTCACGCACACTCCCCTCCCCCGACCCTCTCTCTCTCTCTCTGCCAGTCTGCCTCCCCTGAGCCCCGACCCTCTCAATCTCTCTCAGTCTTCTCTCTGTCTCTCTCAATCTCTCCGGCTCTGGCTCATGCACACTTCCCTCCCCCGACCCTCTCTCTCTCTCTGCCAGTCTGTCTCCCCCGACCTTCTCAGTCTCTCCCAATCTCTCCGGCTTTGCCAATATGCCTCCCCTCCCCCGACCCTCTCTCTCTCTCTGCCAGTTTGCCTCCCCTGGCCCTCTCAGTCTCTTTGTCTCTCTCAATCTCTCCAGCTCTGCCAGTCTGCCTCACCCCCGACCCTCACTCTCTCTCTGTCTTTCTGTCTGTCTCTGTCTCTCCCCACCCCCGACCCCCACTCTCTGTCTCTCTTGCTCTCTGTCTCAATCTCTGTCTCTCTGTCTCTCTCTATCTGTCTCTCCACTCCCCGACCCACACTCTCTCTGTCCTTCTCTCTCACTCTCTCTTGCCTCTCTCTGTCTCTCCCCTCCCCTGACCCCCACTCTATCTCTCCTGATCTCTGTCTTTCTGTCTGTCTCTGTCTCTCCCCACCCCCGACCCCCACTCTCTGTCTCTCTTGCTCTCTGTCTCTCTGTCTCTCTCTATCTGTCTCTCCACTCCCCGACCCACACTCTCTCTGTCCTTCTCTCTCACTCTCTCTTGCCTGTCTCTCCCCTCCCCCGACCCCCACTCTATCTCTCCCGCTCTCTCTGTCTCTCTGTCTGTCTCTCTCAATCTGTCTCTCCCCTCCCCCGACCCCCACTCTATCTCTCCTGATCTCTGTAAATTATAAATATTTTTTAAAAAAAATGTCGCCTCAAACGCCTAGGCCATCGCCTAGGCGTTTGAGGCTGAGGCGACCCCCCGATCGCCTCGGTCGCCTCTCGCCTCTGACTACATAGGTTGATGCCCTTATAACATGCAACACTACTACTACAGGCAGCACATGCATAAGGTATATTTTAGGTTAAGCTCTTGGCCTTACCCAAGTTTAGGATGGGTTTATATGATTTTGGATTAACTCCAAGTTATTTGGATTAATTCCAAGTATATTGGATTGACTCCAAGTATTCTGGATTGATTCCAAATATTTTAGACACATAAGGGTATTTTTGTAATTATGCCAAGTTAGAGGGTATAGGGGTATTATTGTCACTTTAGGTTTTTTAACATTTTAGGGAGACTTGAAAACCCTTAGGATGTATTTTAGGATCATTTTAGACATATTTAAGTTATAGGGGTATTTTGGTAATTTTACCTTAAATTGGGTTTATTAGACTTGGAGTCTATTTTATATTTTTATGAGATTTTTATTTTTATTTTTTATCATATTGAGGGTATTTGTTTAATTTTACCCATCTTATTAAGGTTTAGAGGGTATTTTGGGCATAGGACAGATTTTGATATTTTCAAGAATTTTCTGTGATTTTTACAGATTTTTATCATGTTTGAGGGTATTTTTGTAATTTGTATTAAGTTCTAGGAGCATTTTAGTCATTTCAGAATTTTCTATGTTTTCAGATTTTGTTCTCTGTTTTTTACTGGTTTTTTACTGAATTTTACTGATTTTTTTATTAATTTTGCTGATTTTTATTAATTAATTAGATATTTAAGTCATATTTTTGGGTTTATGTAATTTCCGGATTTAGTTTTCTGATTTTTACTGAGTATTACTGGTTTTTACATATTTTTTTGATTTTTATATTTATTTTATTAATTTTAAATAATTTTCGCAGATTTTATTAATTAATTAAGTATGGGGGGTATTTAAGTCATTTTTTAACTTAAGTATATTATTTTATGTCTTAATGTTTTATTATTGAGTTTTAATTATGAGTCTAAGATTAGTTATGTATGGGATGAGGCCAATGATATTTTAGAATATTTAATTATATGTTTTATGTATTTTAATTAGTTATAAAACTAATTATTATGCATGTGAAAATATAGTAACATAGTGTTACTTAAATAGTAGATTCATGAACACACATGCACACACATATGCTCAAAGAACAAATAATGGCATTTCATTCATTATTTCGGCATAATCCCGTCTTATAGAACGGTGATTTTACAACATAAATTTGGCAGAGCTTCCCCTTAGGAATAAACCTTAGGAAGAGAGCTCTCCAAGAAAGTATCTCCTCCAAATCGCAGCAAACCCGGGCAGGAGCACCGGATTTGGTCTTTAAATGGACCAAGTTTCCCCTACGAAATTTTTTGGGCCAAATGGGCATAGTCTTCTTCTTACCCCTTGGAGGGTATTTATAGGCTTCAAAGTCTTAACCCGTGGGGGTACCCACCGGAATGCTTGAGGTGGGGGGTACCCACCGGTTGGCTTCTCTCTCCTCCTTTTTTTTTTTTTATTTAATGAGGGTGAGAGGAGAGAGATTAGAGAGAATAGAAAAGAGAGAGAGGGGGGAATCCGGTGGGCACCCCCACCGGTTCCAACCGGTGGAGGGGGTGCCACCGGATGGACCCCCCACCGGTTGGGAACCGGTGGGGGGTCTCCCCACCGGTTTTGGGAACCGGTGGGGGGAGGGTTCTCCTCCCCCATTTCCTCCACTTTTCCTTTTTTGGGCTCTTTAATGAGCCTTGGTTTCAGGTTTTGGGGGGGTTTGGCCAATGTGAAAAGGGTTTAGGACCCATTAAATTCAGATTTGGCCCCATGTGAAAGGGGTTTAGGATGGGGATTTAATGGGGGTTTACATGGAGTTCTTAACCCATGTGTGAATGGGGTTAAGATCCTCATTAATCCCCCCTTTACTTTAATTAATCCCCCTTCCCCCATTTGACTTTTTTTTCAAATCTGGAAAGAAGGGAGGGAATCTTCCTCCCCCCCCCCCCCCCCCCACCGGTTTCCCTCTTGGAACTGGTGGGGGGGGGGTTCCCCAACCGGTGGGGGGGGCTTCCCCCCTCTCCCTTTTGCTTTAAAAGGGTTCCAACAAATGCCCCCCACGGGACGTACCGGAAGTGAAGACGACGGTGCATGTCCCGTGCCCCATTTGGCTACAAGAATCATCATTTTGCACGCTTGGGGGGGTTCTCAGATGCAGCATGCCGGTATTGTCTTGATGAGCTCCCGTGTCTTGCCTTTATGTATTCGCGGCTATTGGGGGGAGGTCAAGCACTGTTTCGTATACGCCAGGCGATGCATCGCTTCAGCTTGCAATGCATATGCTCCATCTGAGCTTATCTGGGTCCCGATGACCCTCAATTTTGGTACTTAGACACCTCAAAATACGTCCGAAAAGTCTTGTTTTCATAACTTTTTCGACTTTCCGGATGTATTTTGGAAGTGTCCAACTTCTCTGATTATGGAAATCCTCTTGGCCTTCATGACTTGGAGGTTCTCCGAGAGTTGATGCCGCTCGAATCTTTCGACGTTTACTTGTATTATGGGGAAATCTCTTGGCCTTTACGACATGGAGACTCCTTAAGAATACACAAGCGAGTCGTTTAATTCTTCCAGCATTTGCTCTATCTTGGAGCATCAGTCCCTTATATTGGCATTTCCAGGAGCTCCACACGAAGCGTTCTGGACTGGCCTAATGTCTGGTTCATAGCAATTTGACTGTCCTATGACTTTATTAGGACTTGGTCGATTTTTGTGTTTTTCGAGACTTTTATTGCAGCTCTTTGGCGCTGATTTCATCTCTCTATCTTCTTGTAACTTGCTGTCTTTGTCTTCATGGCCCACACGGGAGTTCCTCCTATGGCAGGGCATGGAGAGGACGATATCCTATTCTTGCTAATTGTCGAGTAACTCTTCGCCAAAGCGAGCCGAGATTTAAACTATCGAGGCAGGCTATGCAACTCGGGTTGCGGAGACTCCTATGCTCCAATATCAGAAGGATATTGTCCTTTCTAGTATCGCGGACGCCTAGATTACTTCTCTGCGCCTACAGGCATATATTCTTGAAGCTTTATTTGGAGTAAGAACTCCTATTCTGTGGCAGCCATTGATCATTACTTCGACTAGCACTCCGGAAATGAAGCCGAATTTCTTCAGAGGCTTGAAGTTGGCCATTTGCTGGTAGATAGTCTATTGCAGTCTCTGGCGGGACATGGCTCTTCCCTAGATCAGACTTGATCTGCTATTTATCTACTGTAGTTCTTGTTGCCTCCGCTTTTGTCGAAGAACTCGAACTACCTCGCAGACTCGTCTCGAGCTTCAGTATATTATTTCTGAAAATCAATACTAAGCTTGAGTGGTATGAATTCTTTGTTGTATATCGCCTATATTATTATTATTATTATTATTATTATTTTATAACTAATACTAGCGCTTTTTCAGGTTTTCACCAGCATTAGCCCCCTCTTATTTTTGCCTGTGCGCCCTTGCGGGTTTTCACACAGCGGGGTTACCTGATTTTGCCTAAGGTGCCCTTTCGGGTTTTCACCTTAGCTGGGTATAAGACATTTTTACCCTTAACCGATCCCTTTGAGGACGAGATCGATTAAGTCCGTCGGGGCACCTCGTTTTTAATCCCCATTTTTTTTTTTTTTCGGTAGGGAATTACGGTTTCCTTGAGAACCGCTCAGAAATATATGTAGGGAACTAAGTCTTCCCTGAGAACCGATAAGAAGTATATGTAGGGAATTGAGTCTTCCCTGAGAACCGCTAAGAAATATCTGTAGGGAACTGAGTCTTCCTTGAGAACCGATAAGAAGTATATGTAGGGAACCGAGTCTTTCCTGAGAATCGATAAGGAATTATATGTAGGGAATTGAATCTTCCCTGAGAACCGATAAGGAATTATATTTAGGGAACTGAGTCTTCCCTGAGAATCGATAAGGAATATATGTAGGGAATTGAGTCTTCCCTGAGAACCGATAAGAAATTTTATATAGGGAACTAAGGTCTCCCTGTGAGCCGATAAGAAATTATATGTAGGGAATTGAGTCTTCCCTGATAACCGATAAGGAATATATGTAGGGAACTGAGGCCTCCCTGTGAGCCGCTAAGAAATATCTGTAGGGAACTGAGTCTTCCCTGAGAACCGATAAGAAATTTTATGCAGAGAACTGAGGCCTCCCTGTGAGCCGATAAGGAATATATGTAAGGAATTGAGGCCTCCCTGAGCACCGCTATATATAGTTTTCGAGAAACGGGGGCTCTAGGTAGCCGTAGATTTGGGATATAACGGCTCCCGAAGACCGAATATTTTGAGACACAATGCCTCCCGGAGGCGAATTCCGGGGTTTAATGCCTCCCGTAGGCGAAATATGAACTTCATGATTTAAAGCCTCCTGCAGGCGAAATATGAATTTCGGGATTTAATGCTTCCCGTAGGCAAAATATGAATTCCAGGATTTAAAGCCTCCTGTAGGCGAATATGAATTTCAACCCATCATGGCACACCATTGAGACTGGTGTATACCAGGGGCAATTTTAGGATATAATGTCTCCTCGGGGCGGATTCGACCCCTTACGGCATGCCGATGGGACTATGATTTATGGGGAAAATTTTGGGATATAACATTCCCAAGGACGCGAGTATGTTTTTCGTATTGCCTCCCAGGGGTGAATGGGAAAGCTTTAAGATACATTGCCTCTTCGGGGCGATAAGGAAATTTTCAACCCTTCGCGGCATGCCAGTGGGACTGGAGTATGTTAAGGGAAAATTCAGGATATAACGCCTCCTCGGGGCGGTAGTGAGAAATTTCAGGATACAACGCCTCCTCGGGGCAAAAGAAATTTTCAACCCTTTTATGGCGTGCCAGTGGGACTAGTTTATGCCAAGGGAAAATTCAGGATACAACGCCTCCTCGGGGCGGCTATAGGGATTTTGAGGATACAACGCCTCCTCGGGGCGGTAATTGGAATTTTAGGATACAACGCCTCTTTGGGGCGGTTATAGAAATTTTGAGGATACAACGCCTCCTCGGGGCGGCAATGGGAATTTTAGGATACAACGCCTCCTCGGGGCGGTAATGAGAATTTTCAGGATATTTCTGACAGAATTTTTCCTTTTGAGGGGAATCTCCCCCGATTATATGACATCTTCCAAGAATATGTCTATGTATTTACATTTGGTATGGCAGGAATAAGGATTACTCTCTCATGCTGCATCGAGCAGACGAGCAAGTTTTTCCACTTCCTTATCGAGTCGGGAGGACATCATCATCATCGCCTCGGTCGTAGCCCTTGATGGGTCATTATTGTACCACTAGTGTGATACCAAGGGTTTATTCGTCATTGGCGACTCTGATATCCTCCCTGGGTAAGAATGTGGGAAAACTCGATCTCTGCCTTCAGTAGGCCGAGAGAGTCCTCCCCCCGCCGGGGAACAAATATGTGGCTTTATGAGCCTATGCGCTCGCGCACGAGCATTATTGACTTTTTCTTGGCGCAAATGGTTTTTGCGCGTTTTCCCCCGACGGGTTGCCGGATGATGATATTTTTTTTTATACTAACATCGGTGCCCTTACGAGTTTTCACCGAAGCTAGCCCCTTTTATTTTTTTTGCTTGTGCACTCTTGCGGGTTTTCACACAGCAGGGTTTACCCATTTTTGCCTGAAGCGCCCTTTCAGGTTTTCACCTCAGCTGGATTTTAGACTTTTTTGCCCTTAATTGGCCCCTCACAGGAGCGGGATCAATCAAGTTTGTCGGGGCACCTCATTATTAAGCCCCAATCTTTTTTTTTTTTTTTTTTTGCTCATGGGTCTGCGAATTACACTCAATGTGTAATCGTATGTGGCTGTGGGGGATTCACCAGGTATTTTCCCATATTTATCTTTCCTTCTTGAATCAACTTTTCTACTTCATCTTTGAACATAAAGCAACGTTCAATTGGATGGGTGATGAAGCGGTGGTATGGGCAGTAGTTGGGTGCATCTACCCGATGTATTTCTTCTTCTCTTTTTGGCTTGGGCAGAATAATTGCTTTTCTGCTCATACATAACTCGAAGAGTTCTTTGGTCTTTTCCTTTGGAAAGGAGTATGGTCTCTTGAGCCT
Source organism: Zantedeschia hybrid cultivar (assembly GCA_030544215.1). NCBI lineage: Eukaryota > Viridiplantae > Streptophyta > Magnoliopsida > Alismatales > Araceae > Zantedeschia > Zantedeschia hybrid cultivar. The sequence goes on from JARZZO010000014.1 coordinate 77,125,971, forward strand.
TTTCGCCAGAGATTCAGCATCTTTAAAACTTATCCCGGTTTCTGCATCAGCAACTTGTTTTCCCCGGGAACTTTGCCTAGCTGCAAAGGTGGCCTCGGGAGTATTGTCGTAACCTTCACAACCTTTCCATTTGAGCACCATTCCATCTCGGTACTGGGCTCTTGGTGCTTCATTTAAGTCTATGATAAGTTTGCCCTTATTCTTCAGAGGACGACTGTATTTTGGTCCTGGCTCCTCAAAGGAGAAGGGCCTATTGATTCTGTCCATTGACATGACTTCTGTCCATTGTCTTGCAAGACCTTCCATTACTTGAGTGAGTTCATACTGCTGATGAGAGATTTGTCCCAGACTCACTTGAATCCCCTCCAGTGCTGCCATGATGGACCTCTCGAGAGTGGAAATTGTTGGAGTATATGGTGGATTTATCTTCTGCTCCAATGAGATTTGCTGGTGAGAGAGTTGTATCAAACTCGTCTGAATCTTCTCTAGTGTTGTCATAATAGATGCTTCTGGAGTGGAAGTCGCTGGAGCGTATGATGGTATCACTTCCTGCTCTGGAGGGGCATCTATATTCTTATTTGTAAGCTCTTCTTCTGAGGAGTTTTCATCCATATGGACGACATTTGCTGCAAATATTTGTCTGGGCATTCGATGTGGCTGAGGCGGGTCTACCAGGTATTTTCCCATCTCCACGGCCCCTTCTCGGATAAGCATTTTAATTTCCCCTTTGCAGATATAACAATCTTCTATTACATGTCCCAACATACGATGGTACATGCAATAGTTGGGTTCATCTATTTTACCAACTTCTGCTGGTCTTTTTGGTTCAGGCAGCATCAAGAGATTGGCCCGTATGCAGACATTAAACAACTCTCTTGTATGCTCTCTGATGAATGAGTAAGGCATTTTCCTTCTCTCATTAAGGGTGGCATATGATCCCCTTCTATTGGATGTTGAGGCATTTGCATCGTTCTTGCCCCCTGTATTTTCTACAGCCGAGGTGAAGTCTATAGCATTGACCTCTTCTGTATCCATATTTTGTTTCTTTGGGACTTTCCCCCCAATGGAGGCAATGGTTGGATGGTCTGCAAAGAATATTTCGACCTCCGTTACAATATTATTTAGCTGATCAAAGTTCCTGACATTTGTGCCAATCAGTTTTTTGCTTATTTCAGGCTTTAAGCCCCTTTTGCACAATCGTACCGCATCCTCGTGGGTCGGCGGATTGTCGCATTTCATGCAGAGGTTCCGCCATTTTTTGATATAGTCGGTGGCGGATTCATTCCTGCCTTGCTTTAGTGTCACCAATTCAGTGATGGTGACCTTTCGTTCCGACACCTTGAAACGGTCGAGGAACTTTTTCTGCATTTCCTCCCAACTGTTGATAGAGTTAGGCTTCAACTTTGCATACCATTGGAATGCAATGCCCGTGAGAGAGGTAGAAAAGAACCTCAGAAGATAGGCATCATCAGTAGCTAGCTCTCCCAAGTCACTCATATAGTGGGCAATATGCTCCTGGGCTGAGCCTTCCCCGTCATCATGTATGGCAGTTTCGGCCGGTACCGGTACCGGTACCCCCATTTCGGGCCGGTACCGTAAAAAAAAAAAAAAAAAGATAAAAATGACTGTACCGGGCCGGTACGTCTGTGAACACTGTCCCCTCTCACAGAAACAGATCTGTGAGAGGGGATTCGGGTTTTTTGCAGTGGGAGGGGAAGGGAAGGAGGGAAAGGAGGAGGAGAAGGAGGGGAAAGAACCGCCGCCGCCATCCGCCGCTGCCGCCGCCATCCGCCGCTGCCGCCGCCACCCGCCGCCGCCGCCGCCGGAGACGTTTTCATCCTTTTCCGGAGACATTTTCACTGTTTTGGGTGGAAGAAAAAAAGGTATGATTTATATTTTAATGTAGTGATTATTTTTTAGTTTGTTACATATTTCTTAGATGATTTACATTCATTTTCTTGATAAAATAGACAACCCCCGATTTTGGCCCTAATTAGTGGTTAAAAATTGGGGCTTTTGTCTAATTACTTAAATTAAACATCAATTGGAGCCTAATTAAGCTTCATGACATGTTTTAAACTAGGAGTGTGCTGTTAATTACGTTGATCGACGGTTAATTAGGTGAAATCCTCAATTTTGGCCCTAATTAGCGGTTAAAAATTGGGGCTTTTGTCTAATTACTTAAATTAAACATCAATTGGAGCCTAATTAAGCGTCATGACATGTTTTAAACTAGGAGTGTGCTGTCAATTACGTTGATCGACGGTTAATTAGGGGAAATCCCCAATTTTGGCCTTAATTAGCGGTTAAAAATTGGGGCTTTTGTCTAATTACTTAAATTAAACATCAATTGGAGCCTAATTAAGCTTCATGACATGTTTTAAACTAGGAGTGTGCTGTCAATTACGTTGATCGACGGTTAATTAGGGAAAATCCCCAATTTTGGCCCTAATTAGCGGTTAAAATTTGGGGTTTTTGTCTAATTACTTAAATTAAACATCAATTGGAGTCTAATTAAGTTTCATGACATGTTTTAAACTAGGAGTGTGCTGTCAATTACGTTGATCGACGGTTAATTATGGGAAATCTCCAATTTTGGCCCTAATTAGTGGTTAAAAATTAGGGCTTTTGTCTAATTACTTAAATTAAACATCAATTGGAGCATAATTAAGCTTCATGACATGTTTTAAACTAGGAGTGTGCTGTCAATTACGTTGATCGACGGTGAATTAAGGGAAATCCCCAATTTTGGCCCTAATTAACGGTTAAAAATTGGGGATTTGTCTAATTGTTAAAATTAAACATCAATTGGAGTCTAATTAACATCCAATTTTACATGTTTTAAACTATGAGCATAATGCCAAATGTTCTTATATTTGTTTCTTTTTTTTTTTTATGTGTTGTAGGAACATGGCTGAACAACAAGAGCAAGACCCAGGGTGGGCCCATATCACCTTAATTAATACTGCAAAGAGGAGAGTGAAATGCAAATATTGTGGCAAAGAGATGGATGGTGGAATCACCCGAGGGAAAGAACATTTAGCAGGGAAGACAGGACATGTGACAAGGTGTACTGTCTGTCCCCGACAAGTTGCCAACGAGATGCGTGAATTGTTGCGTGGCTGAAAAGCACAAAAAGAACAAAAGAATGAAGATGAGGTTGAACTCCAAGGCGAAATTTCAGGTAGACATAATACAAAAGGCAAAGGGATGTATACTGCGGCCAGTGGCATTTCTATACGTGAGAGGCAAAGGGCTGAACAAAATGTAGATTCTAGTGATGATGATGATGATGATGATCCTGACATGGCTGCAGCTAGAAGAGAGAGTTTGTGGCATCAACAAGAAGATGAAGCCCGAAGGAGAGGTGATGGACCATCAATAAGAGGTACAAGTCAACCTACAGGCCAAGTGGGTCCTATGGACAGTTATCTTTTTAGAAGACAGACTTCTACTCAGCCAAAAATCAAGCAAGCAATGAGAGGAGTAAAAAAGTCAGCTGAAGCGGCAGGACATACTTTTAAAAGCATATGCAAATGGTTTTTGCATGCAGGTGTTCCCTCACATGCTGCTCAGTCTCCTTATTTTCAGCCTATGATTGATGCGATAGCAGATCATGGTCGTGGGTTCAAAGCTCCCACACGTCGAGACATATATGGACGGGGGCTTGATGGAGAATACGAGGAAGTTCAACAGTGGGTTGAAAGTTTTAAGGCAGTATGGAAGGAGAGAGGATGCACAATTATGTGCGATGGCTGGACTGGTACCACGAAGAAGTCCATGATTAATTTTCTTGTTTATTGCACAGAAGAGACAGTTTTTATGAAATCTGTTGATGCATCAAACTATTCAAAGAATGCAAAATATTTATTTGGTTTGATGGATCAGATGGTGCAGGAAATTGGAGAGGAAAATGTTGTCCAGGTGGTCACCGATAATGAACCAAGTTATAAAGCTGCAGGGAAGAAGTTAATGGACAAGCGCAAATACCTTTATTGGGTCCCATGTGCAGCGCATAGTCTGGACTTGATGCTTGAAGACATTGGTAAGGATCCAACTATCAGCAAGACTGTAAAGAGAGCCCAAAGAATTACCCAATTTATTTATGGTCATCCCAGGATCTTGAATATGTTCAGAGAAAAAGCATCTGGAGGTCGAGATCTCATCCGTGCAGGGCCTACACGATTTGCATCTAATTTTATTTCTTTAGAATCTTTGCACAAATTCAAGAATGAGATCAAGGGTTTTATGTTTAATAAGGAGTTCTTAGAGTATATGCGGACCACTTCCAATGAATCTAAATCTGAACATTTGGAAGTGAGAAAAATCATAGAGAATAAAAATTTTTGGAGTAATATGGAGACTTATCTGAAGTTGGTGGAACCTCTCGTACAAGTGTTAAAATTGGTGGATGGGGATGATAAGAATTACATGTGATATTTGTACGAGGCAATTGACATTGCTAAGGTGCACATCAAGAACGCATTTCCCAACACTTATATGAAGTGGTGGGACCTTATTGATGTCAGATGGGAAAGCACATTACACCACGACTTGCATGCAGCTGATAAGTGAAGTCTTATACTATTACATGAGAGATTATTTATTAAATTGACATTAGTAATTTTTCACCTAAATGCAGATTATTATTTAAATCCTCGAGTAATGTACAGTCGTCAAGTGCATATTGATGGAGAGGTGATTCAAGGCACACTAAATGTGATTGCACGTTTGTCGAGGACAATAGAAGATAGGATTGAGGCAGAGAGACAGGTATACTTAGTGAAGATCTGACTTTAAGATTTATCCAATTACTTGTAATTTGAAGAGCCTATGAATTCTATTAATTGTTAATTCCATCTTTGTAGATGGAGGCTTATAGGCTAAGGCTGGAGACATATAATGAAGACTCTGTGCAAATTGCTGTAGAGAAAGTGAGCCCAGGTATACTTAGTCATTGCATTGTTGTCAAATGTGCATAAGAAATGAGAACATACATTGATTAATTTTTTTTTTGGTTTCTTTTAATGATGGCACAGCTGAGTGGTGGATAATGGTGTACAACAGAGATAGGTGCTATAATCCATTGGCTTCCGTTGCAGTGAGGGTTTTGAGTCAGACGACGTCGGCAAGCCAATGTGAAAGAAACTGGAGCACGTTCAGCCTTATACACTCAAAAATTCGTAACCGGTTAAAGGCTGAACGATTGGACAAATTGGTGTACTGCCATTACAATATGAGATTGAGGATCAAAAACATCCGGTTGAGACAACAATTGAGGGAGAAACGAATTGCAGGGCACGCAGAAGATGTGGTTGGCCAAATTGATGTGGAAGAGTTATTTGATGATGATAATCCCTTGCAGACTTGGGTTGAGACACGAGCAACTGTCGATGAGCCAGTTTTTGATCCTGATGATACAGAATGGGCAGAAGGCATACTAGATGGAGCTGTTGCTAGAGATCCAGAATTAAGAAGCTCGAAAAGGTAAAAAGAAAATTCACCTCCTCCTTCACATGAGTATCAGAGTCAGACTGAGCATGTGCCTTTATTTGCACCTGATACTGAGCTTGAGCCTGCTAGACACTCAGAATCAGATAGTAGGCCAGTCACTCCTAGAATGGTTGGGCCACCATCATTCTTGAAAAGGAGTACATCTACATTGGAGAGGACTAATCTGGCTGCCAGAGACGATCCTGCCATTGATGAGATGAAGCAAATTTATGTGAGGCATACACCACGAGGAAAAGGAGTATTGAATCGATTGAACTTGCAAAAGGATCTAGAAAAAAAAGAAAGCCAGCAAAAACAGGCATCACAAAAGAAAAAATCAAGTAATGTTAAAAGAAAGTTAATTGTTGATTATGATCAAGATGATGATGATGATGGGACAGAGTCTCCTAGTGATGATGCTGGTGCAGCTGCAGGTGCTACTACCGGGGGCGGAGTGTATGCACCTTCTTTCTCCTTACATATTGACACAGGAAGAGGACAACATGAAAGTCAAGGAGATTATGATTCACAAAGCCAGCATGGACAGCAGTCAGGTTATGGAGGTGGCCAACAAGAAGCAGGCATGTATAGCTGGGGAGATCAAGTAGAGTATGAAGGCTTTCAATTCCATCCACCGATTCCACCCAGTAGCAGTTATGAGTCAGGGTCTTCTTCTTATCCTCATGCTACTTCTTTGCACCATGATTCTGGCATTTCATCAAGTCAACAATCATATACTCCAAGAGGGATTCAAAGAGGGATGCACGACTTGGCTGCATCATTGTTTAGTTATGGTGAATATAGGGAACATATGCAACCTTATTATGGATACCAGCAACAGCAACCAGATGATGAATCAGAAGGATCTACGGGTTATTATCCATATTAAGGGACTCACTTATGTTTTTCATAGGTAATGATCGTTTGATTTCGTTAATATTTTGCATTGTTGTAAATATTTAGTACATTAACATAATATTTTTCATGTTTAATCTCTATGAAAATTGTCATTTTGTATGTGTTATGTGTACTTCTTTGTCTTAACCCATTTTTATCACACCCAACACAGCTAATTAATTGTTTACATTTTTTCTGAATTTTTCTGAATTTTTTTCTTTTTTTTCTGATTTTTTTGGGCCCTTTTAAGTCCGTACCGGTCGTATCGGCCGGTACCGGTACCGGCCGGCACTGGTACCGGTACTGCCATCCATGCCCGTCATACTTGGTGAACTTGGGGCACTTGTTGTGATCTGGTGGGAGCTTCTTGAACATATGACGTACTGGGAATGACACTTTGTATAAGTCGAATGTGCCTATTCCGTCGTCTTGTTCTGCTATTTTGGCTTCAACAATTTGCTCGATAAGATGCTTCTGCAATGCCGTAACATCATCTGTAGAAGCATGGGATTGCTGAGCATTATGATTGGGCTCCACAACCTGATCTTCTTGTATCTCATCAGGGTTGAAGTTGACATCTGCAGCTTGCGGTCTTATCACCGTTGGCATAGGCACTGCCCTTGGAGGTGGTGCATTTACTGGGGGGACTTGAGCTACCCTTTGCTACTCCTCCATCTTTTGTATTAGGCCAAAGAGCAAGGCCATGAGTTGTTGATTTTCTTGCCTCATCTCCTCTATAGTCTGAGGCTGTATTTGATCTTGAGGTTGTTCTGGAGCGGCTTCAATATCTAAAACATTTGCCCCGTCTTCATCAGCTCCTCTAACAGCATTGCTACTATCAATTTGGGGTGGCTCTGCCCCCTGGCTTCCTCGATTCAGCAAGCGCATAGCCTGCTCCATTTGACAGGTTATGGGCCCGCCCCGTTGCATCAGATTGATGATATCATTTGGGTCTTCCGGCTGGGAAGGCTGCCGGTTGGTGATACTGGAGGTGTAGCATGTGTAGACCCGTATGCCATTCTCTGTCATTCTGGCAGTTCTCTTCTTTTTGTGAGTCGATCGAATCAATGCGCCCAATCGCTCAAGAACAGATGTTCGCTGTCGGACTTGCTCATGTGCCTTATAGGCACTTTTTTCCTTTTGACCTTGTAGGGAATAAAGTTGGATAGCTAGGTTGGTTATCTGCCCCTCAGGCTCTGCGAGCTGTTGTTCTGCTAGGGTGACTCTAGCCTGGCGAATTTTGCGGGCTTCCTCTTTGGTTACCCACGGCAAGCACTCGCCTATATCGGCCGCCGTTGTTGCATACTCTGGCGCGAGAAGCGCACCTCTTCTTCTTCTTTTCCGGAGCAAGCTCCGGTGCCGGAACAACGCCCAGAAAGTATGGAGATCCTATCACTGTGGGGAAGTCCCCGAAGCATGTTGGTGTGGTCAGATATCCACACCGTGCGTGGGTCGCCACCACAAGTGGGCCATACGTGACCCTTGCTGCCATCGCCATCTTTTAAGCAGAAACTCGGTCACCTGCATAAGACATGACAAAGTTAGTAGTAGAGTTGTGGTGAGGGCATCACCGGACGGAGAGATGAAGGGAAAGAGAGGTCCCACCGGGCGTGCCATCTGTTTGTTTGGGACCTGACCTATGCATGTCTCTCTCCTATTCGGATTATTTTAAAAATCCATATTATTTTTGTTTTTATTTGGAGAAATATAGGTCGATTTTATGTATTTTATTTATTGGACTATGAGAGTTTGGGATTAGCCCTCAGGGAGTCCGGGACTTCGGATCAGGCGAAGATCCGAGTATATGACCTCTCTCCACTGACCTCAGTCAGTGTTAATTACGTCAAGCAACCGCTCGACAACCCTTGATTAACCGTCCGTTGATGCCCTTATAACATGCAACACTACTACTACAGGCAGCGCATGCATAAGGTATATTTTAGGTTAAGCTCTTGGCCTTACCCAAGTTTAGGATGGGTTTATATGATTTTGGATTAACTCCAAGTTATTTGGATTAATTCCAAGTATATTGGATTGACTCCAAGTATTCTGGATTGATTCCAAGTATTTTAGACCCATAAGGGTATTTTTGTAATTATGCCAAGTTAGAGGGTATAGGGGTATTATTGTCACTTTAGGTTTTTTAACATTTTAGGGAGACTTGAAAACCCTTAGGATGTATTTTAGGATCATTTTAGACATATTTAAGTTATAGGGGTATTTTGGTAATTTTACCTTAAATTGGGTTTATTAGACTTGGAGTCTATTTTTATATTTTTATGAGATTTTTATTTTTATTTTTTATCATATTTAGGGTATTTTGGTAATTTTACCCATCTTAGTAAGGTTTGTAGGGTATTTTGGGCATAGGACAGATTTTGATATTTTCAAGAATTTTCTGTGATTTTTACAGATTTTTATCATGTTTGAGGGTATTTTTGTAATTTCTATTAAGTTCTAGGGGCATTTTAGTCATTTCAGAATTTTATATGTTTTCAGATTTGGTTCTCTGTTTTTTACTGGTTTTTTACTGAATTTTACTGAATTTTTTATTAATTTTGCTGATTTTCATTAATTAATTAGATATATGAAGGATATTTAAGTCATATTTTTGGGTTTATGTAATTTCCGGATTTAGTTTTCTGATTTTTACTGAGTATTACTGGTTTTTACATATTTTTTTGATTTTTATATTTATTTTATTAATTTTAAATTTTTTTTGTAGATTTTATTAATTAATTAAGTATGGGGGGTATTTAAGTCATTTTTTAACTTAAGTATATTATTTTATGTCTTAATGTTTCATTATTGAGTTTTAATTATGAGTCTAAAATTAGTTATGTATGGGATGAGGCCAATGATATTTTATAATATTTAATTATATGTTTTATGTATTTTAATTAGTTATAAAATTAATTATTATGCATGTGAAAATATAGTAACATAGTGTTACTTAAATAGTAGATTCATGAACACACATGCACACACATATGCTCAAAGAACAAATAATGGCATTTCATTCATTATTTCGGCATAATCCCGTCTTATAGAACGGTGATTTTACAACATAAATTTGGCAGAACTTCCCCTTAGGAATAAACCTTAGGAAGAGAGCTCTCCAAGAAAATATCTCCTCCAAATCGCAGCAAACCCGGGCAAGAACACCGGATTTGGTCTTCAAATGGGCAGAGTTTCCCCTAGGAAATTTTTTGGGCCAAATGGGCATAGCTTTCTTCTTACCCCTTGGGGGGTATTTATAGGCTTCAAAGCCTTAACCGGTGGGGGTACCCACCGGAATGTTTGAGGTGGGGGGTACCCACCGGTTGGCTTCTCTCTCCTCCTTTTTCTCTTTTTTTTTATTTAATGAGGGTGAGAGGAGAGAGATTAGAGAGAATAGAAAAGAGAGAGAGGGGGGAATCCGGCGGGCACCCCCACCGGTTCCAACCGGTGGGGGGTCTCCCCACCGGTTTTGGGAACTGGTGGGGGGAGGGTTCTCCTCCCCCATTTCCTCCACTTTTCCTTTTTTGGGCTCTTTAATGAGCCTTGGTTTCAGGTTTTGGGGGGGTTTGGCCAATGTGAAAAGGGTTTAGGACCCATTAAATTCAGATTTAGCCCCATGTGAAAGGGGTTTAGGATGGGGATTTAATGGGGGTTTACATGGAGTTCTTAACCCATGTGTGAATGGGGTTAAGATCCTCATTAATCCCCTCTTTACTTTAATTAATCCCCCTCCTCCCATTTGATTTTTTTTTCAAATCTAGAAAGAAGGGAGGGAATCCTCCTCCCCCCCCCACCGGTTTCCCTCTTGGAACCGGTGGGGGGGGGGGGCTTCCCCCCTCTCCCTTTTGCTTTAAAAGGGTTCCAACATCCTCCCACAAGACCAGGGAGGAGGGTGTACATGGGGCAGTGGGAGGAGCTATCCTACCTGCCAATGAGGGGGAGGACCCCTTCATCAACATTGTGTAGAGTCCCCTGTTGGACTCCACGGCCTATCAGAATATGTTTCACTGCCAGAGGCAGGATGGCTGCATCCCAATAGTGTCGCTATGGCCGAGGGCACATTGGGAGGTGATTTTGATGATGAGGGGGGGGGACTGTCCTCTCCACCTTTGAGGGCCTACAGGGGGGGGTGGTCTCTGTCAAGGAGGGAGAGAAGAGAATTTTCCCTTAGGGGGGGGGGGTTGAGAAGGATGAGAGATGGGAGAAGGTGGAGGTCAAGGAACTCCTTGCTAAAGTGGAGAAATTTGGTGGAAATCAAGCTAGGGAAGTGGCAGAGAAGGTGGGGGCTTCCTTTGAGGAAGTGGAAAAAGATATTAGAGGGGCTTATCACAAAATCCTTAACATGGGGCAGTTAGCTTTGGCTAGGAGTGCAAGGGGTGAAAAATCATATAGAGAAAGGGGCAGGGATGGAAAGAGAGGGAAAGGAGTCCACAGGGATTTGGGTGGGTGGGGGTGGGGAGAAGGGTGATCCTTTGCTTACCCAATGCTAATACTTTCCTGGAACATCGGGGAAGTAGGCGGGTAGAGAAGATGCGACTCTCAAGGAGCTGGTCAAGAAACTTAAAATTGATGTGCTCTGCATACAAGAGACAAGGTAGGGGGGACCTTATTACGAGGGAGATGAGGGGATTGAGACTCTAAAAGGATTCACTCGTTGCTGTGGGTAACTCAAGGGGGATTATGTTGTGGAATGATTTTTAGGTAGAAGAGGTGTCAGGAGGGAGAGTGTTGGAAAGGCATTTCGTTCACACTGCTTTCAAAAATGTGTGTGATGGTTTTATGTGGGATTTATCTCGAGTGTATGGCGCACAAGGGAGGAGGGATAAGCATGATCTGTGGAGTGCGCTTCTTGACTTGAACATGAGGATGATAAAGCGTTGTGTGTAGCAGGTGACTTCAATGCCACAGTTAACATGGCAGAGAGGGTGGAGATGGTCCAACCCACAGGGACCATAGAGGATTTCTAGGAGGTCATCACCAAAGCGGAACTTATTGATGTTCCTACCCCTAATGTTGGCTATATTTGGTCTAATTTCAGGGTGGACTCCTCTTGCTCGAGATTGGATAGATTTTTGGTCTCTGTGTAGTGGGAAGATTACTTCCCGCATTTGCAAGCCTCGTGCCTTCTGCGCATGACATCAGCTCACAAGCTTATCCTCCTCCAGAATACCTTTCCGAGTGACAGAAGGTAGCAAAGATTCAATATCGAGAAGTTTTGGCTCAAGGAAGAGGGATTCGTGGAGATTGTCTCGAGGGTGCGGAATGTATAATAAAGACAAGAATCTTCAGCTGTGGCTTCCTTGGTGCAGAGACTCCACTGTTTGGCATAGGCTTTATCAATTTGGGGTGCTGATAGTCCTTTACCTGGGAAGGCTATCAAGGACAACATCCTTGATCAGTTGTTTGCCTTAGATGCCTTGGAGTTGGAGGAGACAGGTCTTATGGATGAACATGACAGAATTCAGAGGGACAAGCTGAAAGCTGAATGTGAAGACATGTTGATAAAGGAGGAAATATACTAGGAATAGAGGTTATGTGATAAGTGGCTTAAGGAAGGGGACAGGAACAGTGCTTAGTTCCAGAGGCTAGCATCTGGACAGCAGAGAACCAATGTCATTAGGTCTCTTACTGTTGGTTATTACTCCTTCTCTGATCCTGAGGCTATTAGGAGTCATGTATTCAGTTTCTTCTCCAGGCTGTTCTCGGAGGAGGACTCTGTTAGACCCTCTGTTACTGATGATCTTCTTCCCCATCTATCTGTGGACGAGAGGAGGGCTCTTTCCGCTCTCTTCATGAAGGACGAGATTAGGGCTGCTGTCTTCTCTATTTTTTTGGAAAGTGACTGTGTCACAAGTCATTGAATAATAAAAGATACCGTACAAAGTACAGCATGAGAGGATCCCTTACATCAGGCCAAAGAAGATCCCACCAGGGGATCAAGAAGGAGAAACCCCACAGAGAATTAGAAAGAAGATCACAAGAAGAAAGAAACTCTAAACATTTCAAAAGGCATACACTGTTTTATCAAGGCGATAAAACAGCAAAGGATAAAAGCCTTCATTTAAGAAGATTCTTCCATCGATGGACCTTCTCCAACACTTCAGAATTGCTTGGATTAGAAAGATCTGCTGCTTTTCTCCACTGTTCAATCCAGCTGATAGCCCTTCTCAAAGTACAAAAGATACTGCTGAATTATCCTCTAAATTTTCTTTTATTTGTTTCAAATCCAATTCCCACAGCACTGAAGGACAGAACAAAGCCCACAACTATTTTAGGCATTTTGAAAATAGACACCATAAATGGCCAAAGAAGAAAGGACCGTCTTGGAAAGAATCCATCGACTACCTGCTGAAAGAAGCTTCCCTGTCCACCCTTCCAAAGCAGACTCAATCTTCTTAACCATCACATCCCAATACTCACTTTAATTGCACTATCCTACAATGACAGGCCTAGATATTTAATGGGAAATTGTGACCAAGTACAGTCCAAAGCTGTAGCAATATCCATCAATCTATTCTGTAGCAGGTTGATACCAATAACATCAGACTTCTCTAGATTAATCTTGAGGCCCGTGATCGCTTCAACCAAGAGGAGTGATTTCTTAATATTCACAATGTTTTCCTCCTTTTCGGTAGAGAAAATCAAGGTATCATCAGCAAACTGCAGATGTGTTAAATGCAATCTATTCCTTCCAATATAAAAACGTTCAACTAGATTCAAGTTAGCAGCTGTATCCGACAATGTACTCAGAATCTGTCCAACAAGAAGAAAAAGTAATGGAGATATTGGATCTCCCTGCCTCAAGCCTCTGGAACTATTAAAATGCCCACAAGGTTCTCCATTAACAAGAATAGAGAATCTTGCTGAGGTGATACAATCCATAATCCATCGAATCCATTTCTGTTTAAACCCTATGAGAAACATAGTTTTCTCAACACACTGCCGGCTAACTCTATCGTATGCCTTCTCAAAATCGAACTTCAAAAGCACCCCTTTTCTGTTTCTATATTTCTAAGAATGTATATTGTCATAGGCAATCATATAATTGTGTAGAATGAACCTCCCCTCCATGAGAGCTGACTGGTTCTTCCCCACTAGCTGCACAAGTGCCTCTTTAAGTCTAGAACCCCAAACTTTTGTGATGATTTTATAGCAGCCATTCAACTGACCAATCAGCCTGAAATCAGCTACTCTGTCAGCCCCTTCTGTCTTTGGAATGAGCACTATGTGAGTAGGAATAAAGCACCTTACACACTGTAAGGCCTCTCTTGAAATTTTGCCATAACCCTCATTAAATTATCCTTGATCAAATCCCAAAAGAACTGATAAAATCTTAATGAGAATCCCCTGGAACGGATAAAGCCCCTGGACCCAATGTCCTTGTGTTTTTCTTTCAGCATTGTTGGAGCATAGCTAAAGACAGTATTTGCGAGGCACTATGGGAATTCCAATAAGGACGGGCCCACTTAGATGATGCTAACAAGACATTTCTTGTCCTCAACCCCAGGTGACCTGGAGCAGATAGTTTTGAGGGAAGAACACCTTTCATCTTTTTGAATGGTGTTTACAAGATTAAGTTCAAACTTCTGGCAATCAGGCTTGAGAAAGTGGTGGGCATTCTTATAACCAAGGAGCCTTCATTAAGGGTAGATAGATCCAAGAGAGCTTCCTTGTCACCCATGAATGCATCCATGCTATGAAGAGCCTTAAAAGGAAAGATTTGGTGCTCAAATTGGACTTTGAGAAAGCTTATGACAGGGTAAATTAGGAATGCCTCTTTCAGGTGCTTGGCAAGACTTTGATGAGGACTGGGTGAGCTGGATCAGGCTGTGTGCCACTTTAGCCAATTTTGCGGTCCTCTTGAATGGGATTCCCACCCTCTTCTTTCATAGTGGGAGAGTTCTTTGTCAGGATGATCCTTCTTCTCTTCTTTTTGTGTGGGTGACCCACATACTCAGCAGGATGTGGGAGCGGGCTGAGGTAGCTTCCTTGATATCTGGTTTCAGCATATCTCCTCAGGCAAGGTAGGTTACCCATCTACAATATGCAGATGATACCATACTCTTCCTCTTGGAGGGGGACGATCAGCTATCTGCCAGGCTGAGTGGTTGGATGAAGTGATAGGTTTGAGGGTTAACTTCCACAAGAGTCAATTAATTGGCATCAACATGGAGGAGGGGGTTCTCAGGAGGGCAGCTCTTATTTTGGGATGCCAACTCGGGGAATTTCCTATTACATACATGGCCCTCTCACTCTTCCCAGGTAAGATTAGTAAGAGGGAATGGCAGAAGGTTGTCTAATGTTTTGATGATAGGCTAGTAGGTTGGAAGGGGAGACTAGCCTTTGCAACTCAGTTCTGGATAGTCTTCCCATCTACTTCCTTTATATTTTCAGAGTACTCAAAGGAGTTATCGAGCAGCTAGACTCTCTTCCCAGCCACTTTATTTGGAGAGGAAGTGGGTACTATAAGCAAGGTGGACACGACATTTGTTGGGGTAGGTTATGTAAAAGCGGAGGAATGGAGGTTTGGGTGTCAAGAGTTTGAATGAGGTCAACTTAGCTCTTCTTAATAAATGGCTTTGGAGATTGGGTGTCAAGGAATCCAACCTATGGGTGGATACCATTCGCTAGTTGTATTATGGTAGAGCTGGGTTGTGGGATGTGTGGCCTTTTCTAACAATAACCTCCCTTCAGTATGGAAAGGTCTCCTTTCTTCTTATGATGTGCTGCAAGCTGGAATTTAATGCACTTTGGGCAATGGTCATCTTGGATGCTTTGAAGGGATAAATGGTGCAAGGGCCAGCCCTTGTGATAGATTTCCAAGCTTGTTTTGCCATATCTTCACAGCAAGATGCAGTTATTGCACAAGTGTTTGATTTTAAACAATGAGGAGTATGGGCACCAACATTTAGAAGACAGTTTAAGGAACATGAAGTAGAGCAATTTGAGCAGCTCCTTTATTTGCTACAGGAATTCTTGCCCACCCTGCTGGCATAGGACAGATGGACTTAGAGATGGGAAGCCCAAAGGACCTTCCCAGTCAGCTCTGCATACCAGGTTATATCAGATGGTGGCCTTTGGCACCCTTTTGCCCTTGCAATTTGGGAGCTCAAATCCCCACTGAAGGTTAGGATGCTGATTTGGAGGGTGATTCACAGGTGCTTCCCCACTAGAGACAGACTGTCTAGATATATGGAGGGCCTGGATACTTTCTGCCCTTCGTGTATTGACCAGGAAGAATCGTTCGACCATCTTTTCCGTGGATGTCATTATACTACAGAGGTCTGGCAGCTGATCTTAAGGAAAGTGGTAAAATGCTCAGCTTGGGGGACACTACAGACTCTATCCTCTTCTCCTGGGGCAATCTCTGCCTCTCCAGAAAAGATGCTAGGATCTGGTGGTTGATCCTTCATGCCATTGTTTGGGCGGCATGGGGAGAAAGGAACAGAAGAATCTTCAGAAAAGAAGCTCGTATCCAGGAAAGTGTTGTGAGTTTGTTTCATTTGTGTCAAAGTGACCGGGTGGGCTCAGACTTTTTGCAAAGGAAACATTGTTAACTCTTCCCTTCTTTGTTGCTTAGGGTAGAGTATTTTACACCATCTTCTGTCTTGTACAAGGGGTCTTTTTTAAGTGTTGACGACTATACTTGTAAATCCCTTCTTTTGATATTTTGACGTTTCACATTGGTGGTACCGTCCACTTAAAAAAAGGATTAATTAGTGCCGTGTACATTTTTAGCGAATTAAAGGTGGCAAAATGGTGCAGAAATCAAATCCAGTTGCTAATTGCAAGTAATATACTGGTTAAAGTTTACTGTGTGTAGCATCGTATGTTTTGCTTTCTGGAGTGTTTAGGTTCAGGTAAAGAATTTATTTCAGAGCAGATTCGTATCCAGTTCGCACACTACAAGGACGTATCTTGAAAAATGAAGCATGCTGTTAGCTTCACTGTGGTCTTCCATTAATCAGATACATTTGTGTTTTATTCAAGTTTCCTTTCCAATAAGTTTGTTAAATAGTTTTCTTCGTTTCATCAACAGCTGCATGCATTTGTGGAGTACGTCTCTGTTGAGGAAGCTGAAAAAGCAGTAAGCTTGGAATTTGCATTTAATATGTTTCTAAGTCGGGCAAAATTTTCATTTATGAAAAGATGTTTCAACCGACATGTGGGTTGTGTTGGCTTAATTCTGTAGCTATATCTCTTTCTTGTGCTGAGCAGGCTGCTGAGCTAAATGACGAGAGGAATTGGAGAAGCGGGCTCAGGGTTCGTCTGCTACCTACATGCATGGTACCAACTTTACTTCACCCCCAACCTGAACCACCACTGAAAATAGAAGCTCCAAAATTTCTTTGTTGCAAGGTTTTAGTTTCTAGCATCCAAATTAAATTTAGTGCAAAAAGTTTAAAGGCATTTTGTTAGTGTGTATTTATCTGGACTGTGGGGTATCATGTTAAAATAAACTCTCTCTATTCTTATAATTTTTTCCTCTTTATTCCCATTTCTCACTCTCTCTCTAAAATTCTCCTCTTTCTATTCTCATTTTTTTGCATTCTATTTTTAAGTTTCTCTCTCTCTCTCTCTCTCTCTCTCTCTCTCTCTCTCTCTCTCTTCTTATAAACTCTCCCTCTTTATTCTCATTTCTAACTCTCTCTCTCTCTCAAATTCTCTTCTTTCTCTCATTTTTTGCATTCTATTTAAGTTTCTATTACTCTCATTATCTCTCTCTATATATATTCTTATAAACTTTTCTTCTTTATTCCCATTTCTAACTCTATAAAATTCTCTACTTTGTATTCTTATTTTTTGCATTCTATTTTTATTTTTCTATCACTCTCATTCTACGTTATCAAAGGCGATCGCCTCGCTCGCCTAGACAATAAAGTAGGTTGAGGCGAGCCAAAGTGCTCGCCTCGTCTCATCTTCGCCTCACTCACCAAGGCACTTACCTATGATGTCTATGCTAAATGTTTGTTTCTTTTTTAATTATGTGGTACTATTTTTCTTATTCTTAATTATTCCAAAGTGGCTAATGCTTCTTTTAACAATGTCCAGTATCATTTTTCTCTTACATGCTGTCACATTTTTCTTTATTTTTTATGATTCCTAAGCCCATCCATTACTTATGTTAGTAGATGGTCTTCTTAGGACATTATATGTTGGGCAAGATCAATGCTTCTCAAAGTCTCACATATTATTATCTTATTTTCTTTTCTTGTATTATTATTCTCTTCCTTCATGATGATTTATGAGAGCCTCAAATGCCTAGGCGATCACCTAGGCATTTGAGGCTGAGGCGAACCCCTGGTCGCCTCGCTCGTCTCGCGCCTCTGACTACATAGCTCTCATTATCTCTCTCTCTCTCTCTATTGTAATAAACCATCTCTTTTTATTCCCATTTCTGACTCTCTCTTTAAAATTCTCCTCTTTCGATTCTCATTTTGTGCATTCTATTTTTATGTTTTTATCACTCATTATCTCTCTCTCTCTTTAAGCTTTCTCTCTTTATAGTTTAAACTTCAAACTCTCTTCCCTCTCTCTAAGCTCTCTATATTGGCCTTGTGAAGTGGCATTCTACTCTATATGATTGGATGGATTCTTCAAGGTGCTTGTTTAGTAAGTTGTCTTTCTATAACACACACACACACTCTCTCTCTCTCTCTCTGTCTCTCTCTCTCTAACATCCTTAACTCTCTAAAATTTTTCTTTCTTGCTCTTTTTCTTCTTCTCTTAGATAAATTAGTATTAACAATTCTTAAGAGTAAATAAAATGAATATGTTTACCATGTAATTTAAAATAAAATTGAGTAATGTAAACTACTACTTTATTTTATTTTACTGATGATTATCTAGTTCTAGATACAAATAATAGTAGGGGTCATTCAATCGTATACATTTATTAATTTTTTTAATCAATGGTAGAAATTTATATTTCTTTTAACGCTAATGTCGTAGTCTCATAGTACAAGATTGTACCGAAATGTTTATCAATGTACAATTGAGTGAATGTGAATGTGGTGTTAGCACTTGATGGGGTATGTAATCCTGTCATTGACAAAATTTTAATAAATGTAAACAATTGAAGGATCCTTATTGTCGCTTTTATGTAGAACTAGATAATCATCAATAAAAAATAAAAAAGAGTGGCACATATTTCTCAATTTTATTCTAAATTACAATATGGTGAACTTTTTTATTTTATTTACTGTTGAGAACCGATAATACTAAGATATTTAAGAGGGGAAAAAAGAGAGTAAAAGGGATAAAATTTAGAGATGAAAGATAAAGAGAAAATGTGTGTTATAGAGAGACCACTTACTAAAGAAATATGATAGATAGAATTGACTTAGACAACAAATTATAAATCAAGGTAAAATCTGAAATTTGGATTTTTTATATATTTTAAAATGTTTAGGTGTTTTTTTAATTTTTTTCTGAACACTTAAAAATTAAACAAGGGAGAAGTGGGATCGGGCCGGATCAGCTGATCTGATCCGATCGGTCTTGATTGGGCCAATCCGTACACATACGGCTTACCTTTGGACAGGACATGAAACTGGGAATCCCCTTTTGGCTTAAGAGTGTTGCTGGCAGGACATAAAACTGGGAATCTCCTTTTGGACTTCCAACTGTAGCTAGTGTCTCGCTGGGCACAATCAATTTTAGGACTGTCTTGCTGGCTACCCCTGGCCTTCTCTGGAGGCAAAATAAGTGGGCCAAGGATTGTTAAAGCCTTGTCATTTTCCATGACAAACGGCATTTCTTATGGATGCATTTGTTAGTGAATTGTTACCCCAGCTGTTTAGTTTTTCCCCCCATGGTTCCCATACTTGCAGTGACTCTGAGCACGTTACCCCACCTCTTAACTGTGGGGTGTAATCTTTTCTGGGGCTGGTGTCGAGTCAGATGCTGAATGTTTTGTTTTCTTATTATTCTTGAACTGCTGCTTCCTGTGTAACCTAGTGATCTAATTCTGTAAAACTAGACAAAGCATGGCCGAGGGAGAAAGGGAGGACATGAAGCTGAAAGGATTGGTGATGAGGAGGACGTCTCCATTTCTAACCAGCATCATGAGAAGCACTTTGAGGATCCCTCCCAGTCAACAACTGAAGTACCTCATGAGCATATGGTGAGTGTGTGATCTTCGCATCTGTCGTATATTTTAGATGGTTCGAACATGGATGATGCCAAATGTTTTTCTAAATGACACAACTACTTCTATTTGCTGTGATGGGCAATGTCAGTCAGCTTATAGATTTTTAGTAAATCCATTTGATATCTCATTAAGCCCAGAAAGTACGAGTCCATACTCCTTTTTGCATTCTGAGATGCAGTGGATTGAAGATGGTAAAGCTGAGTGGGTCTTTCTCTTTTTCTATTGTTACGCTACATGAACAGGGTGATGATGACCATCATGACAAGGAAGGAGCAAGGCGAGGCAGGGGCAGAGGCCGTGGTTCCAGAGGTCGGGGTCGGGGTCAGTATAGTCACAATAACCACCGTACACTACATGCAGTTGCTGCGCCGTCCAGCCATGCAACTGTAGCAGAGCAGCCTGCTGTTACTAAGCAGCCACCGGGGCCACGGATGCCGGATGGCACAAGGGGGTTTACAATGGGTCGAGGAAAACAGCTTGGTGCCACCAATCCTGTAGTCTCCTAATAAGTATCCCGATAACGGTAGAGAACAACATAATAGAATTTGAATGTGAGAAAGTGACCTCTTCGGTTCGCTTTTTGTAGGTTATTTTGTGCTCCTAAGGATGGAATAGTATGGTTGATTTTTGGCTGTCTTTCATTTTGGTTTATATGTATGTGCATTTATAAGCGTGTACAAAAGGAGAGGAAATTGCTGTGCTATTACATGTATACCAGTTGGTATCCAGGAATGTTTCGATCTATGGATAAAGGATTGTGTTCTGTACGCTTGTATCTTGTGGCTGCTTGGTCTCGATGCATTCACAACGGTCGCATGATAAGTTTGACACTAAGCGTTAATGTGTTATATTCTTTTATAGCCGTTGGTTGGAATAGTAATATTTGATATAGTATTAGTTCTGACATTAAGATATTTTAAGATTTTATCATATTAAAATTAAAATAGTACTAGAGGAATGCAGAGGAGGGCGTACAAAAAGGGAAAGAAACAGTTAGACAGCAAAAGGGAGAAGAAAGGGGGTGTCATGTGTCTTTAAATTATAGGATTGTAATGCTGTTAATATAAATTTAGATTTGTATTGAATTTCTTTTATGGAGCATGATTATCACCTACTTCGGTGTCAGCGAACCACTTAAATCGTAGAAAATCAGCATGTTAGAAAGGAAGCTTGCTTTGATTTGAGGCGAACATGAATTGGTAATTTGGTCTGTATGTTGGAATCTGTTGTGCAAATTGTTGCATTGCTCCCCTTACGAAGTGAGCTCGTTACTTTTGGATGTGGCTCGTCTGGCACATTTAGTACGTCGGATTAATCTATAACTTATATATAAGGCGAGAGTTTGTCCGGTTCATCATCTGGTTTACTCACTTGTCCAATAGTTTAATAAGTGGAGTGATTCACGTATTTATCAATTTATAGATTTAGACATTAGCCCTTCATGATTTTATTCACACGTAATTGTAAATAGATATTTTAAATACCTGGTCCCGACTCTAGATCAATTCATCAAGTTAGGGATTGTAATTTTCATAAATTGTTTCAAGGATTTCTACGCACACACATTTTAAATGATCACCAAAACTTTGACCATTGTAAGAAAGATAGTTTGTCAACTTTTCTGTATTATATATAGATCTTTCTTCAAATATTTATATTTCTCTATCAAGTTCCTAATGAGAAAGATAACTTCCATAGTTGATCGACCCGGCATAAAGTCGAATTGATTGGCTGAGATAGTTGTGTCAGAACGTAAACGATGTTCCACAACTCTTTTCCACAACTTCATAGTATGACTCATGAGTTTAATTCCTCTATAATTTGAGCAATCATGAATGTCTTCTTTGTTTTTAAAAATAGGTACAAGAGTGCTTTTCCTCTATTCATCTTATATTTTCTTAGATACTAAGATCTTGTTAAACAGTCGGGTCAACCATTCCACTCCAACATCTTCTAAACATTTCTACACTTCAATAGGAATTCTATCAGGGTCACAAACTTTACTTACTTTCATCATCTTCAAGGCTTCCTTGACTTCCGAAAATCTAATTCTTCTAATATAGTTCATATTATGTTATGTTGTACATTTTATGTCCACTATGTTTTCATTATGATTATCATTAAAAATATTGTCAAAGTAACTTCTCCACGTTTTTCTGATGTCCTCATTTTTCACCAAAATATTTCCTTCACTATCTTTGATGCACGTAACTTGGTTAAGATCTCGACACATTTTTTCTCTTATCCTTGCCAATCTATAAATATCTTTTTTCTCTTGCTTGGTTTCAAGTTTCTCATACATCTTTTCAAAGGCCTAAACTCTTGTTTTACTAACAGCTTTTTTTGCTTCCTTTTTTGATATCTTATATTGTTCATAAGCCTCATTATTATCACACTTTGGCAATCTTTTATACCATTCTCTTTATTCTTCACCGCCTTTTGTACCTCCTCATTCCAACACCACCTCTCATTCACAGGTGGACCATGTCCTTTAGACTCTCCGATTACTTTTCCAGCTACTTTTCTAATCTTTGAGGCCATATCTATCCACATAATGTTGGCATCCAAATCCGACTTCTAATCACTCATATTGAAAAGTTCATTCTTAATCATCACTTGCTTCATCCCTTTTAATTTCCACCACCTTGTTCTAGCAACAGTCTTCCTTCTAAACGTATCCGATCACCTCTTGATCTTAATATCTAAAACTACTAACCTGTGTTAACTTGTTAAGACCTCTCTGAGGATAACTAGATTAAGTAGATAAGTAGATTTTTTATTTTTCATTTTTAAATTTAGCCCCTCCATATATGTCGACATGCGACGTTGACGTGCATTTAATGTGGGGCGGGGAGGGGGAAAATCCACATGTGGCTTCTCCAGATGACAGAATATGATTAGAGGACTCAATCCACGTCATGCTTACTGCACTGGCAGTAGTGTAGTAAGTAAGATGACACTTTACATAAAAATTAAAATGCTACCTTACAAGAATTATAATTTTACATATAATTTTCCATTCCTTCTATTGGGTTTTTTTCAACAATTCATTATATATACTCTTTTAATCTCTTCTAATAGGTTTTTTTTAACAATTCATGATTGTACACTTTCAAAATATAATTTAAACCCAATAAAAATTATAAGAAATGTGCTTTTACACATATTCTCCCTTATACAATAAAGTAATGTTTTTTGTTAAATTTGATTTTTTTTTTTTTTAAAGTCTAAGACGGTAACATAAGACTGAATGAATCCCTTTTTTTTGTTGGGTAGGGGGAGGGGCGTCATGGAAAGTAAACTTTACAGTTGCATATATGTTTTTATTTGATATTTATTGTAAATTACATGAACATGCTTTTTAAGAAAATTCTCAATTGAAGTACATTTTGTTTACCACTAATGAATGGTGGAAAAGTTAATGTCATCTTTCTTCAAGTTTGAACATGTCATTCTGTTGACGTGCGGGATTCTACCGTGTTGTTTAAGAAGATGCGGTATTAATTTTGCACTTGTCCAATCTATTTAAGTAAAAGTCACGAAGTAAATAGATAATTTTAAAATTTGTCCAGTCTACGTTTTCCTTTATATATGGATTCTTATGTCAAGCAAGTACTGAGAAAGCCTTGAAAACAAATTTTCATTTCTGGATTTCTAATATCAAAATGTAATTTCTTGTTTCAAACCATCATGCTGAGATCCAATAAATCACATCATCATCACATTTTGAATGGCCAGATTTTCTCTTTGAACCTCACGAAAACTCCGTTAAAAAAAGAAAGGAAGAAAAATGGTGAAGGCTGTGAATACGTTGGCTTCTTTAGGTGTACACGATGTCTAAAACCATGAATCTCTCATGTCATGGTTGACGTTGAACGAACTAGCATGTGGAAGACAGCTTTCGCAAATGCTCTAGTTTGGAGCCGGCTGTGTTTGACCCACTTGGTCTCCTTTAGCTAGCTGTACTACTCTGGTTCTAAAACCACATCCTTAGAATTTGATGCCAGTGTGCTTATTCTATTGACGTTATAATATGGCCTTTGTGAAAACTTCTCTTTTTACATCTTCCTTGGGTATATGAATCAAGAAAACGCCTCATATTTGTTGTCACTTAACCAGCATGGAGCCTTCATGGAGCTTCCTTGAGCACCTCTTGTTTTGCGAAATTGCATAAAAAAGACCCGAAGATGAGTGCTTGTTAGTCTAAGACCAATTTTGTTCTATAAAACAATTCTTTTTGTTCCTTTTTTCTCTTTCAAAAAAAATAGTTCTCACTTTTTGTTACTATTAGTCTACTCGTTCAAAAAAAAATAAAAAATAATTCCTTTATGCGGCACTCGCGCGGATTGTCGAAACGTGGGAAAGCGGCTAAAGTCTAGTAAACATATAGTAGTAGTTGTTCTAACCAATTACTCTTAGGTAAGCGGTCCTTTTCCAGTAGTTGCTCAGCCTTCATCTAATCTACAAACCCTAATGGTTCCTTGAAACGGTCAGAAGGGAATGGTGGGTTGTGAGCACCAGAACAAGAATTTGCTAAAAAACGAAGGGACTATTGGCGTTGTACTCCGTGAGGACCCTTCCCTTCCTCTTTGGCCGCGGCAACGTTTCTAATTCCACGCTCATATCATTGCCTTCCAAGGACAAAAGAAATCTGTACTTTCTTTGATGTGAGGGAGAGCTGGATTTTCTGACTTTCTGGGCCTTCTGGTGAGTGGTGCTGACATCTTCCGTAGAATTTTTAGCATCCCGGGGCCCACGAGATGGACGGCGAGATCAGCGCCAATCACAAGTAACTTAAACGAGGAGGCCCCTGGTCCTGTTACAGAGTTGTCGTCAGTACCCAAAAATTTCCCGAGTGGCAGCAAAGTCTGAAGGGCGTGCGGCATAGTTTAACATAAAAACAACGACCAGTGGAAGGATTCAACTGGAAGCCTTAATGCTTAAAATGATAGAATAATCATGTTATCGATCGTCTAATGGGCCCCGGGCAGTCCTAATCGCATAAATTAAAACATTGTTGTCATGTGGGAACGGGAGCAGAATTCTCCGGAGGAAAAAAAAAATATAATAATAATACTTGCTGCAATGAAAGTCCATGTTACACGCACCGTCATTATAGTGGGTTAAAAAAATTTATTTTTTTAAATCGCTCTAAGGTGTTTTAATTGTCCGTATTTTTTTATCCAATCGGACGATCCAAAAAAATTAGACTTGATTTTTTTATTTTTCAAATCTTTTTAGATCGTCATTAAGCTTGATTTTTAATTTTTAAAATTTTTTGAGTCGTTAATCGGATATTATACTGTAAGGACGATTATGACACCTCAGAGGCAACCTAAAAAAATATTTTTTTTAATCTACTGTAATAAAAGTATTACTAAAAAAATAAAAAGGGACCTCTTAAGTCAGCACGCAGCAGCGCGCCCTCGCCATCGAGCGTGCCCGCGTAGGCCGGCGCTTCTCCACCGTTCCAGCTGCACCGCCCCGTCTCACCGGCACGTCCTTCCAAGATAGAAGAGTAGTTCTAAACAAAAAGAATAAAGGACAGCACAATTCTCAAATCTCTCTCTACAGTTTTCTCTCTCTCGGCAAGTCAACTCGTCTCTCCTACCCAATCACAACCATTCCATTGCTGTCCAAGGAAAGCGACGGGAACCACACCAGAGAGAAGCACGAAAACAGCTAGAGAAGAAGTAGAAGATGTCCCAAGAGGTGGCGTGTATTGGGGTGGGGAAGATCCACACACCCACACCCACACCCACAGAGAGAGAGAGAGAGAGGAGAGAGTCCCTGAGAGGTCGACGGTAGAGTGGTGGTCGGTGACGGTGGCGCAGCAGGAGCTGCGCAACCCCGTGCACTGAGCAGGACCGTGGGCAGGCGCAGCGGAGAGTGGGGGAAACGATGCACTCGGCGAACCACTGGGGCGGGTCCTTCGAGATCCACGGGGACACGGAGGATGAGCACAGCCGGAACATGGAGCTCGACCGGGGGGCGCTGTCCCGGCAGCTGGACGAGACCCAGCAGAGCTGGCTGCTGGGACCGAAGGACGACCCCCACAAGAAGGACAAGTACATCGACCTGGGCTGCGTCGTGTGCAAGCGCAGGGTGGTGAAGTGGGTGGTGTGGACGGCCGTCATCGCCTTCTTCGTCATCGCCCTCCCCATCATCATCGTCAAGTCGCTGCCCAAGCACAAGCCCTCCGTGCCCATGCCGGACAACTACTCCGTCGCCCTCCGCAAGGCCCTCATGTTCTTCAATGCCCAGAAGTGTAAGGACCCCCTTCTTCTTTTCTCCCAACAACTAACATAAATCCAATCCGATCGATCGCTGAATCCCACGCCACGTATATCAGCCTCTTCTATGTTCTTCATGGGATTCCTCTGCTCCATTCCGCCACATATGAACGTGTTCTTCAAACTATATATGATGGATGTTGTAGGGTTGGATCCTACCTTTGTGACTGTCATATCGCACCTTGTCTTGTTTGGCCACTAGTTTAGCTACAGATCATGTTGATCCAGATCCCTCTGTTACCTATTTACCCTGTTTATTTTGTGGGTCACCAAAAAGGCCCTGCTTTGTGAGTTCTCTATGCTTATGGGTTCTCGCGTTGACCAGCTGGCCGGCTGCCGAAGAACAACGGGGTGCCCTGGCGGGGGGACTCCGGCCTCAGCGATGGGTCGACGCTGACGGACGTGAAGGGCGGGCTGGTCGGTGGGTACTACGACGCCGGGGACAATATCAAGTTCCACTTCCCCATGGCGTTCTCCATGACGCTCCTCAGCTGGTCCGTGATCGAGTACAGCCACAAGTACAAGGAGATCGGGGAGTATGACCACGTCAGGGACATCATCAAGTGGGGCACCGATTACCTTCTTCGCACCTTCAATTCTTCTGCCACTGTCATCGACAAGATCTACAGCCAGGTACAGAGGAGGAGGCAGCCATCTCTCCTCTTTATCTTTCTATCTGCGTGTTTGTGAAATTGCTTATAGGGGAAGTTGGGATCGGTTGCTCTGCTAGGTGGGCACGGCGAAGAATGCGTCGACAACGCCGGACGATCACTACTGCTGGACGCGGCCGGAGGACATGGACTACGACCGGCCCGTGCAGTTGACCACGTCGGGGCCGGACCTGGCGGGGGAGATGGCGGCAGCCATGGCGGCCGCGTCCATTGTGTTCC
The DNA here is from genome assembly GCA_030544215.1 of Zantedeschia hybrid cultivar. Taxonomy (NCBI): domain Eukaryota; kingdom Viridiplantae; phylum Streptophyta; class Magnoliopsida; order Alismatales; family Araceae; genus Zantedeschia; species Zantedeschia hybrid cultivar. The sequence continues at coordinate 77,152,697 of JARZZO010000014.1, forward strand.
GCGACGACGACGCCTACTCCAAGAAGCTGGTAAAGGCCGGGGCGGCGCTCTACCAGTTCGCTCGGAGCAGCGGGCGGCGAACCCGCTACTCGGTGGGGAAGCTGGAGACGGCAATGTTCTACAACTCCACGGGCTACTACGACGAGTACATGTGGAGCGCGGCGTGGATGTACTACGCCTCCGGCAACTCCAGCTACCTGTCGCTGGCCACGAACCCGGGCATCCCCACGAACGCCCATGCCTTCCTCTCCATACCCGATCTGAATGTGTTCACCTGGGACAACAAGCTCCCTGGGGCGGAGCTGCTGCTGACCAGGCTCAGGGTCTTCTTGAACCCCGGGTACCCCTACGAGGACATGCTCAGCAGCTACCACAACGCCACCGGCCTCAACATGTGCTCCTACTTCCAGCAATTCAACGTCTTCAACTACACCCCAGGTGACATTACATCCCTGCTTCCTAGAAGACACCATGGATTAGATAAGCTCTTACATGTTCTAGCTCCAATAACCTCTGCATCAGAAGGACTAGATTTAGATATCGAGGGCAGTAGTATTGATCACACTTGGGGGGTTTTGATGTGGAGAACAGGTGGGATGATCCAGCTGAACCACGGGCAGCCCCAGCCACTGCAGTACGTGGTGAATGCGGCTTTCCTGGCATCTCTGTACGCCGACTACCTGGACGCCCTCCGCGTCCCCGGCTATTTCTGCGGCCCATTCTACTTCAACTCTGACACACTTCGCCGCTTCGCCACATCTCAGGTTAGCTTTCCTCTTGCACAGAAAACCATCAAAATCTTAATCGATACAAAGAAGTAAGAATTGTGACCATATCATCGTTGCTGCTACAGGTGGATTACATCCTGGGGAAGAACCCGAAGAAGATGAGCTACGTGGTGGGGTACGGATCGAACTACCCGAAGCATGTGCACCATCGGGGGGCATCCATCCCCCGCAACGGCGCCAAGTACTCGTGCACGGGCGGGTGGAAGTGGCGCGACGCGAAGTCGGCCAACCCCAACACCATCACGGGGGCCATGGTCGGCGGGCCCGACCGGTCCGACGGTTTCTCCGACTCCCGGACCAACTACAACTACACGGAGCCGACGCTGGCCGGGAACGCGGGCCTCGTCGCCGCGCTCGTCTCGCTCACCTCCATCGGCGGCGCGGGGATCGACAAGAACACCATCTTCTCCGCCGTGCCGCCGCTCTACCCGAAGACCCCGGCGCCTCCCCCGCCGTGGAGGCCGTGACATGCTCAAATTTTCCGTACTTTTTGGCGTCTCTCTGTTGTTAGTGTACAAAATAAGGTCTACTTATGTGTCATTACTCATTTTACTTACTACAAAGATGAGCTAAACTTTGGATCACACCGGAACATAAATTGAGACCGATGCCACGTTCTGAATCTTTTGGGCATTCCAATTAAATCAGGATGGATACCCTTTTCGGTAGAGTTTTTAGGAGATGAGATCTATGGAGCTCTTTCTCTAGGTCATTATAAGCCGTTAGGTACGTGAGGATGGTAATCAAGTCTGTTGCCGTGATAAAATGGGAGAATACCAACTTCAGCTCATTCCTGTGTGTGCGAAGCCTACGAAATTCCAAACAAAAAGTTTAGAAGATCTCCTATCAACTTTTAGTGGCAATATTGTTGATCCATCTGGCATAGTTTTTGTTGCAGTGATTAAATAATTAAATTAGATTAATTGTAAGAAAACATCGTTCTTGTTAGTGAAAGAGTATTGAAGAGGGAAATATATTATAGCTCAATAATGCGCCACTAAGAATGACCACCGGCAATCTAAGTGGCCATCAGATCCACTCTATTCACAATGTCCAAATCTAGTGGTGGATGCAGAAATTTTGTCCACTGGGCCCCCTTAGACACATAAGTATGGTTGGGTCAGTGCGGTCTTCGACTAGATTATATGGATTCTTGGATTGGGTCAGTGGGGTCCTCGGTTGGATCAGTGGGGTCTCGGACTAAACTACTTTGAGTTGGGCAGTAGATTTGGAAAAATCCAGTTGGATGGACCCCACTGGATTAATACTGCATCCGCCACAGTCCACATCGACCCTAGTCCTTGGGGAGGGTCACACAAGGCAATGGTCTAAAGAGAAATATTTGTTTTACCGTGCGAGGTGCAGCGTGATCAGACGGTTCAGATCATGTGAGTGCACGGTTTTTTTTTTTTTTGAATTTTTTAACTATTCAATCTTAGATCAGACGGTATGGATGCCGAGCTGGAGGTGTTCCCCAACTTGATAAATTTTAAACAAAAATAAAAAAAACCTGTTGCACCGCTCATTGCTATTTGATCTAAAAGATACTCGCTACCATCCGATCTCTCACGCGGTGCAGCTTGCAACACACCTGCAGTGCAGCAAGCATGGTCAAAATTATACTTCCTTTGATCTTAGTTCTTGGGGACTGAATATAGCTAATAGTCAGGAATCCATTCCCATGACCAATCATGGAAAGCACAGCCCACAGGAGAAGTATTCACTCGACCAGCCCACCACCACACACCCAAAGGAGGTCAGGATCGCTCTGTCTCAACTTTGTCCTATGGCCCCCACCAACGGGTAACCTCCTCATGTTAACCCATAGTAAGCCTTTTATGTCGTGCGCCGTTTGGGACAAGCCCGCCATTATTAGATTTACTACTGTTAGATCGCCTCCTATCACCCTCATTATTGTGGGGACTTGTTTCCTAAAAGGTGATTTGGCTTCCTAAGTCTTGGATGAGACCTTAGTAACCTAAGGAGATCTTGCATGTCATCTGAATGACATTTCACGACGGACAAGGGCTCAGCCTAGATGTCCACTCTAATGGGCATGTAGCCCTCTCCATCCAAGAGGCTAGTACATAAGCTCTTAATCCTACACCAACAAAAAGGTCGCACCCTCTCTACCATAAACCCCTATCAAAAACTTCCTTTTCGGCCGCACTCTAACTTAAGCATTGGAGAATTATTCCTAAAAAAATTCAAGACCCCCTGACTTTGGTTCTTCTTATCCCTTGCATGCTCAATAGCGAAATGATCGCCCCCTTTACATTCATCCGTTCCTATCCTCTTTAAGTGCCAAAAAAATGTATTATGTTTAAACAAGGGGAAACAAATCCTCTTAGGACTGAAGGAGTGCCAATTATGTTTAAACAAGGGAAATGGATCCTCTTTGGTGTACTATAAAATATTATAAAATGTCATAAAATAGTGTAACATAGTATTTTCTTCACATTCGGAGTGCTGCAAATTGTTTTACGAAATTCTCTATATGTATGTATGTAGTATCATAAATAACTGGATTTTAATATCAATTGAATGGTATGATACTCGTTTTAGTTGACTTTAATTTTCAACTCAAAACTAAGGAAAGTTAAAATCGGTTTCAATTGAATGACATGATACTCTTTTTAATTGATTTTAGTTTTCAACTCAAAACTGCCGAAAGCTAAAATCAATGATCTAAAATCAAGGATCATTTTATTATTTTAAAAACAATAATTTTAATATTAATATTTTATAATATTTTATGACACAAACGTCGTCTTGTATAGACATTTCATTCACTATGTACCAAACTAACAAGTAGGTGCTCCATGTCAATAAGAACAGTTCTAGGATGACGTGATTTATTCTCCACCTTTTTTCCCTGGTTAAGAAAATAAAAACTTGAGTTGAGAGGTACTATAGGTATACTTTGGTGTATAACTCAAAAAATAAAACAACTAATCACATATTTCATCGGCTTCATGTGGCTAAAGAAGTACAGAAGAAAATCCGTCTGCTTAGTATTACCCTTTTTATAATAAGACAATATTAGTATATAAGATCTCCTCTTATCAAATGAATCAAGGTCCATAATGACCCGTAAGTCCATACATCCGAGGGTCATGCATGACGCAATTTGGCTCGGCCACTAGTTATAGGGGACTTAAGGAAATGCCGCCACGTGTCTAACCCCTAGCATATCATAGAACATGTGGTTTCCTGTAATGAGGTCCTTGGAATGCGCATATCGCCTTAGCTCTGCCGCACACCATCGCGACAACAGTAAGGTATTTGTAGACGTTCCTGAACAGGGGATACACTGTTCACTTCTCCCCCCCCCCCCCCGCAGCTTTAACGGACCAAACGCTACCACTCGATTACAAAGGGAAGATTGCATGCCACAGTTCTTCCCACTCCGAATCTAAAACTTTGAAGGAAAACAAACAACGGAATCTCCACCCCCGGCTTTTTTGGACAATTGTAGTGTATATGCATGATGTAGACTGGATCTATCACGACCGGATTCCGCAGATGGAATCCGGAAAAGAGGATCCGGAGCTGGTCCGGACCGAATGATGGAAGGGGACCCGACGGGGATCCGCGACGAGGCGAAGACGGGGCTTCTTCGGTTGACCCGGACCCGCCCGCGGGGGGCGCGGTCGGTCGCCGGACTTGCTCTTGGATAGTGAGCCGCTGCTCCTTCGGCGGACGAAGGCGCGGCGCGAACGGAGCTTCTCTTGGCCGAACGGTCGGCGGGCGTCGGAGCCGAAGCCTGAAGGTCCGAGATCGGACGGAGGAACGGCTGGCTCTCCGATAGTAAGCCCGAAGGCTCCTTCAGCGCAAGACCGAGTCTCCTGGCGTGGGGCAGCCGGCGGGCTTACCCGTGGACAGCGAGCCCGAAGGCTCCTTCAGCGCGAGACCGAGTCTCCTGGCTTGGGGTAGCCGGCGTTCGGCGTCGAGACCAGGGAGAGGAATCCGAGGTCGGCGGCCGAGACCGACTCGGGGAGGTCGGCGATGATTCGAACCGAGCCCCTGCAGGAAGGAAAGAAGAAGAAGAACCAGTCAGCAGGAGTCCCGGACGTCAGCCCTGGGGAACCCCCTCCGACACTCAAGTTAGCTCCTGAAGAAGATTCGATTCAGAAGGCAAGAAAGAGCAGCTTCAATGCTATTCGGACAGAAGTCCTTTAAGGGTTTCGGAAACTTGGGGAGGCATCCGTTTTTCCCACCACCCCCTTGGCCACAAATAGCGGGATATTTATAGCAGAGGATAGCGGATGGTTAACGGTGGCAGCCGATATAGGACTAAATGAAGGCTTACTGATAAACCGCCATAGCGCCCGATCCGCCACCGGAGTGGGCCGGATTCGGCTACCGGGTCGAAGGGGGTTGGGCCGCTGACGGGCCGAAGCCTGTTGGGCCCTGGGCTGCCGCGCTGCTCCCGGGCCGTAGGCTGGTGGGCCGCTGACGGGCTGAAGCCTGTTGGGCCGGGAGCGACGGTGCCGCTTATGGGCCGAAGGCTGCTGGGCCGCTGACGGGCCGAAGGCCGCCGGAGGGCCTGGTACTGCTGCTGTTGGGCTGAATGGGGTTTGGGCCTGCTTCAATGGGCCGAATCGGATTCTGCCTCATCAATGCACATTCGACATTCTTATTGATTACTTGTTAGAAGTGGATTACCATTTTTATGAATGAATACCGAAATCATGTGACTAATTTGGGGCCAACATAAGTCTAGCCCAATTTAGTCTAAATTTGGAATAATACTTCCTATAATGCCTTCTTTTGCTGAAGTGCGGAGCATTGCAGCGGGTTATTTTTTTTATTTTTTAAATTTATTTAAGGTTGAGCCTCAAATGCCCTACTTGCTTGTATAAGCCGATCTTCAATCGGACAACCAAAAAATTTAAATAAAATAAAAATCAAGTTCCAAAAACACTAAAAAATACTCTTAATGGGCCAAGCCCAAAAATATTTTTTATTTTTTTTAGAATTCTTTGAGTTGTCTCGTCAGAGATTAGGCCGTGCGCACACCTAGGGCAAATGGGTCTCGACCCTAAAAAATTTAAAGAAATAAAAAAAAACTTTTTTTGCTATAGCGATGCCCCGCACTATAACAATGAGAGTATTGTAACAAGTATTACTCCCAAATTTGATTTATACGACCTCAAATTCACTTGACCAATTCTTGCCAGCTCAAGTTGATGCAATTTGGGCTGAGTTAAGTTGGACCATAGGCTGGCCCAAGTGCCACCCTTACACAAGGGCACTATTAGTCATGGAGTAAGATTTGTTGCACTGAGCACAGCACTGTGGGTGGGATATTTTTTTTAAAAAAAAAAAAAAAATTAGATCGGTCCCAAGGCACCCTACACCCATGCAGGCCTCCAATTGGATGACCCACAAAAATCTGAAAAATAAATCGAGCTCTAGTGAACAGTGAAAAATATCTTTAATGAGCCGTATAATTTTTTAGATTGTTCGATCAGAGATCAGTTTCTACAGACGTGTAGGGCACCTAGGCACTAACCTAAAAATCTAAAAATGAAAAAAAAAATTATACTACTGCACTGACCGTGCAACAAGTGCTACCCATAGTCATGAACTCTTATTTTAATGGGACATATATGTAAAATCATGCAAAGGAATTAAGAAAAGCACAAAATGAGAACTAAGGGGTTGAGAATTAAATGTCTAGAATACATGTGTGGTGGACATGCAAATTGCAAACGATGCGCCCCAACCGTGAACACCCCCCCCCCCCCCCCCCCAAACAAAAGAAAAGAAAAAAAGAAAAAGAAAACGAATATATAAGCAACATAAACAAACGGCCAGAGCCCGCCATTCTCCCTTGTGGAAGAGGTGATCACCCCGTTCTTTGAAAATCTTCTCCTCCCGCGAACATGAGGATTTCCGAAATGTCCCCGGATGTAGCAGCAACCGCCAGCCTCCAGGAATCTCTCTCTCACCTCCTCCAAGAGCTCGAAACCCTCGTCAAAGAGGCCGAAGACCTCTCCCCCGGGGACCACCCCTTGCCGGAATCCCTCACCGGCGGCCTCCAGAGGATCCTCTCCCGCCTGGCTTCCATCCTCCCCTTGCCGGAGGCCGCCAAGCTACAGCTCTGGAAGCTCAGCTACCGCCTCTGGAACGCCTGCGTCGACCTCTCCAACGGCTCCCAGATCCGGCGGCGGGGTATCGACGAGCACCACGCCAGGCTACGGCAGGCCGCCGCCGACCTCCTCTTCCTGGCCGGGAGCCCCGTTGGGATCCCGTCCCCGGCCTTCAAGGCCGCCTCCTTCTTCCACAAGACCGGCCTGATCTGGCACGATCTGAGGCGGTTCAACCTCGCTGCCACCTGCTTCGAGCGGGCCACCGATCTCACGTCGGGCGTCCAGGTTGATCGGGTGTCTGATGCCGAGGAAAGGAGGCTCCTCCTGGACATCAACCTGGCGAGGGCGAGGACGGCGTGGGAGGCCTCCGATCGGAATCTGGCGGTCGCGTTGCTGAATCGGTCGAAAAGCCTTCTGTTCGGGACTCCCGCGAGCTACAGAGCCCTAGCAGAGCAATATCTACACTTCGGCAAGTTCGATTTGTCGGAAAAAGCAGAGAAACCTGGGCCCGATGCGTCCTCAAAGCTTCTGAACGAGGCGTTGGATCTTTGCGAGAAGGGGATCGGAACCTCCAGGAGGCCCGATCAAACGCTACTCCTGGAGAATTTGAAAGCAAGATGTCTAAGATTCTTGGCGGCAGAGCGGTTGCAGGCGGAGGACTACGACGGCGTAATCAAATGCGTCCGGGTGATGAGAGAGGGATGTTCGAAGGAGGAGCATCCGAGCGTCGGCTTCCTGGCGTTGAAGGCGTGGGTAGGTTTAGGGAGGTTCGGAGATGCGGAAAGAGAGCTGAGGACAATGGCCGTGAGCAAGTCCGTCCCCGAGAACGTCTGCATCGCGGCGGCAGAGGTGTACCTGGAAGCAGTGGGAGCAGAGGCAGCGAAGGGGGTACTCATGGGACTGCTTGCGCGGTGCCGTTTGGGGCCGGCATCAGCACTGAGGGTTGTGCAGAAAGTGGCCGTAGGCAGCGGCGGAGGGCGGGCGAGGGTGGCGGCGGAGCTGGTTTCGGACGAGAGGGTGGTGGCACTGTTTGCCGGAGCGGGAGCAGTGAAGGAACGTAGTACGATGCACGCGATCCTGTGGAATTGGTAAACTCAAAATCTCTTTTCTCAAAGAATTCTGTAGAATTGGTAAGCTCAGAATTCTCCGCAACCAAACACACTTGCTCTCTTGATTGGACACGTAAAACAGCTACAAAGCTTTCTTCCCGCCTCAAACCACACAGAACATAGAAATGCCTTTGTCTCATGCATCATTTAAACCGATCGATCGGTGGCGTTATCATGATCTTTAAAGTATTTTTTAGTTCCCCGCTTCAATTTTACAAGCTTTTTTGATAGAGAAGGAAAACGTAGAACAAGTCCGTATAATGTTAGTGGTTACGATTCTTTCTCCTCCTTCTTCCTCCACAAATTTCAAATACTAACATGACAGCCTTGTTATTAATGAAGCGGAGCCGAGCATTTCCGATTGAAGGACCACGAGACCGCCGCAGAGATGTTTGAAAATTCTATGCTCTACTTGCCTCGCGGCGAGGAGAACAGGGCCCGCCGCGCAAACTGCTACAGAGTCCTCTGCCTCTGCCACCTCGGCCTCTCCAGGCTCGACCAGGCACAGGAGTTCATCGACGAGGCCGAGAAGGTAAAAGGGCACCGATCTCATCATTTGATCAAAGAAGAATTATTGATCAAACAGGAGAATCCACTCTAATACTCCCTTCCCTTTCCCCACAGCTTGAACCCAACATAAACTGCGCTTTCCTGAAGGTACTACCATAACTAGCCGATTTCGGTGGGAAACATTACGTTCCAGTCTGTAACTCAACCTTGGAAGGAAAAGAAAATAAACAAAGCAACCTTGCTTCTTTTGATAACTGCAGCTCAAAATCTACCTGCAGAAGAAAGCAGAGAAGGAAGCCGTAGATCAAGTGCAGGCCATGGTGAAGTGCATCGACTTCAACCCCGAGTATCTAACCCTCGCAGCCCACGAGGCCATGGCCGGCCAATGCTTCCCTGTTGCCATCGCATCTTTATCCGTAATGCTCGACCTGTATTCCCCAGGGAAACAGATGCCAATGACAGAAGTTGCGGTCCTGCGCAACCTCATCACACTCCTCCAGCGTAACAAGGAGAGCGAGTCCGAGCTCCTCAAGTACACGAGGCGTGCACGGAATCGCATGTCTGAGCTCGGAGCTGAGAGCTTCTTCGGGAAAGGGGCCGTGGGTAGCCGTGAGCTCGGATGGTTCGCAGGGAATTCATGGAACCTGGGGTTGAAGTGTGGGGCAGAGAAGTATGGATCCTGCGCGGATTTCCTGGAGTTGGCATCAGAATTCTACGGTGCGGCAGACAGTGAAACGATCGAAAACAAAGCCATGTCCTGTAAGTCGCTGATACTGAGCGTGGGCGCCATGATCAGCAGCGAGGAGCAAGGGCAGGCGGTCTTAGCCGATTCTGACATCAAGAAGGCAATGGAGATGCTCGAAAAAGCCGGCACGGTAAGCAGACAAACAGATTACAAACTTCTATATGAGATATAGGTACTGTTTTATTAGTGTATATAGTTCCCACCAAAGATTGTAGAGTCATGATAGCAAGTATTAACGTAACCGCGAGATTTTAGGTTCAAGATGGTGCCATTGATCTATGCAGATTCTCTCCTCGGTGTTGATCTCGGCATCCCCAACTCAGGTTGCTTCAGCTCACTCTGCACTGGAGCCTCAACTCTTTTTCCTCCACACCATCTCTGCCTACCGCCTCCTTGGCAGGCTTAATGACGATCCTCACCACAAGCAACTCCAACTGATCAAAAGCTTCATCTCAACTTCCAAACAGTGCAGCCCACAGAACCTCCTCCACCTAGGCCTCATTGCCTTCCAAGGCCCCCACCCAAATCAGGAAGCTGCTGAGGTCGCCCTCAATGCCTGCCTCTCTTCTCTCCTGGCGTCTACATCTCCTGATTACCAGACTGTCGGCATCGTGGTCCGGAAACTGGTCGGGCTCGCTGGACTGTTGAAGGGGCAAGCCGACATCGAAGAAGGGGCCTATGCTGCGTACCAGCAGGCATACAGGATCATTGTGGGGCTGAAAGAGGGGGAGTATCCGGCCGAGGAGGGGAAGTGGCTGGCCATGACTGCATGGAACAAGGCAGGTCTGGCAATCCGTCTTGGGCAGGTTGAGGCCGCAAGAAAATGGATGAAGATGGGCTTGGACCTGGCGCAGCACCTGCGGTGCATGGACAAGTACAGCGGAGGGATGGGGGAGTGCCTCAGAAATTTTGACAAGCATTGCGGTGGTGGTGATCCCATACCAATGGATGTGGGATGACAAGTGAGAGGACAGGCGTGGATATAGGAAGGAAAGAAATGAACATATGCTCATTTACGCTCTCTCAAACGCTAGATTCATCTAGTAACTTGCTGTTGGCGTCTTTTACGAACTTCAGATTCTTCTTAATTCATCATCTTCCGAACCGACCAAATAGAACCCACTCCTGATAGTGTCCCGGTGCACAAGGATGAAACTGAGGGTTCAGAGCCTTAGATGTCAGGCAGTAAGCTCCTTCCACGTGACGCTTGGCAAAGAGAGATTTCTGCTACGCCTTTAGGGTGAGCCCAGGATCTCTTGTCAAATGGGATTTTTGCTGCTGTCAGTGCACTGTTCATTTGGTCTTAGGTTTAATAGTTTACGTGACACATCTAGATGCTGTTACATTGCGCGTACTTGCTTTCCTTTCCATTTTTTTTGCCCCCACAAAAGCCAAGTGAGGGTACATCGTAGCGCAAAGAATTACATCGACTTATCCTCTGATCGCCAGTTTGCTCCTCTGATAGCACTTTTCTATTACTCGTAATTAGTACATTTATCTTATATTTGTTCATGACTTTCTGCTACCTGACACCTTAGGCAATGAGATGGGCACACAGGCGCACACGATATTCTACTAAAAAAGGTATAAACCAAAGTTATACATATATATATACGAATAATCTTAATTCTCAAGTGTTATACAAAGTGAGTAAAATATGTGTTCTAGAAATAACTCAGATTAAACTCCTGAAATCAGTCTTTTGAATTCTGGATGAGCGAATTGGATTGAGTTGAATTAAAAGTGGACTGGATTCACACAAAACCTATTTCAAATCTAGACTGGAGATGAAAGTATACCCTTGCATTTTTTGACTCGGGAAGATCATTATTCCATAGAAGCTTCTAGAGAAATAGCTACCCAAATGGTGAAACATACAAGAGTGCCCACCGCCACTACCGCCAAGCTGCAACGCTCGCAAGACATTTGGTCTTCTAGGCAGAATCAAGTAATATTGTCATCACAGATTTTGCATTTTTTCCCAATTTGTGAGAGAACTCGTTGGATGATGAAAGAGAACTTTTCCTCTTCAAGTGGGAAAGAAAAGGAAAAGATATGTACGAAACAAAGGATGTGTTTGACAAAATTTCTACTTGAAAGTTACTTTTGACTTTCACTTCTTATATAGAATGAGTCGAGGGAGAGAGATTATAATTAATTTTAATTTGTTACAAAAGTCAACTCTTTCACAACAATCTCATTTTTCTCTCCTTTATAACTTTTGGTTAGAAGTCAAAACATAAGTAAAATATCATATAAATGACTTTCAAGATATAATGGTTTTCATAAAAAATAACTAAATAAAAATATAAAAGTACTTCCATACGGAAGCTGCGCCAAACACAGCCAGAGATGTACTGCATGGCCGTCATATACCGGCAAGTCCATAAAGCCAGCATTTCTCCAGTGCAAGGTTGTATAATTAAAGGGTATTTTTGGTCATAAAAATTGAGAAATGAAGGCTCGAAGCAGGCGTACATAGTTCTGCAGAAAGCTAGCCAAATCTAGTCACGTAACTCCTATTGCCCCCAGAACCAAGGTCTCTATATTTTACGGAACGCTTGCATCTGTTATGCAAGCATGTGAAGAGGATTGAAGGATGTGTGTTCATAAGGCGTGGGAGGAGAGTGTGCACCTGCAAAGGGGGATTTGAGAAATTTGAATGAGCGAGGATAATGCTACTTTAGAAGCGATAAACATACAGGGCCAAAACAGCACGACGCACAATAGGCTTTGACCAAGATAACAAGATCAAAAATGTTTGCCACTAAGGAAACCAATATCTTAGAACATGAGAAAACATACTAGTAGGAACAAACCAGGGGAGAAATGTTAACGGACAAGTGAGGGATAAAAGGTAGTTGCTAAACCTTGGGTTCAAGCTCGAGGCAAAGCCCAAAAACAGGTTTGAAGACCGAGATGGTGAGTGGATGAAGAACTAAAGGCCAAAATAACCGATTACAACGCAATTCTCAAGGCCAAGAGTAGCTTAAAGGACAATGAAGAAAGATAAAATAGAGCAATGGATCAAGAGTGGTTAGTTCTCAAACTAGAAGTGAGATAATCGTTAAATAATAAGGGACGAAAATGCCATAAAGGCAAAAACCTTTGAAATGTCAAGGATCTCAAACAAGAGCAGAATCCTACTCCATTAAGACAGATGATTTTGGGTTTTGGGGGGGTGGGGTAGGTGGGATGGGATGGGAGGGGAGGGCAAGAAGTGAAAGTAGGTTACCCATTAAGCAAAATAGAGAACAACCTTTGAAATAGTAACAAAAGCCTTGATTTGTGTTTAACATGGTTCAAAAAGAAACAAAGCTGGGCCCATTTATACATGGCGTGCAAGGGAAATAAAATCTAAGATTTACCCTAGACAAAAAGAAGAAATAAAATACTATGGCATGCATGCACGAGGGACTTGAAAATAGAATAAAATCAAAAGTCCAAAATACCTTGGTTTTGGATCTTCCTCGAAGGACAAGAGACCATGCTAGCTGGTCAATAACAGGAACATCAGCAGCAGTCAACAAGAAGAGCAGCCGCAGCACCAAAGTAGTAATAACAAGAGCACAAACAGTAGCAACAACTTTGACAACAGCGGAAGCACCAAACTACAGCACCAACACCATCAGACGGGAGAACCAAGGGCGGCAGACAGCAGCAGTATACAGAGTGGCACCTGCAGTCCCTTCTTTTCTCAAGACTAGGGTAGAGAAAGGAGGCTGTGATGGAGGGAGATAGAAAAGAAAGAGAGAGAGAAAACCCCCTACCAATGACTAGGTTTTTGAGAATAAAAAAGAAAAAGAGAGAGGGGGAGGGCGTGTGATAGAGATAGAGGAGGAGAGGAAGGAAACCGGTGGGGATCCCACCTGTAACCAACCCCCCACTGGTTTCCTCTTGACCCCCCACCGGTTGGTGGGGGGTATCTTGGTGAATAAAAAATAAAAAGAAGGAGAAAAAGAGGAAGGAAGGAAAGGAGGGGGTCCCACCGGTGGTACCCCCCACTGGTCATTCCAACCTCTGGGGGCATGCCACTGGCCCCCTCATCCTCTCTCTCTCTCTCTCTCTCTCTCTCTCTCTCTCTTGCCTTTTCATCTTCCCCTCTCTTTAAATTTTTTTAAAAAAGTGGAGGGAATCCACCGGTGGGGGGTGCCACTAGTGCCCCCCTCACCAATAGACTCTTCTTCCACTTCATAAATACCCTCCAAGGGAGTTGTTGTAGGGGGACCGGAAGTGAAGGCAAGATTAAGAGGAGACCCCCAAGCTCTACTCCACCTCAAGCTCTCCAAGTCTTCAAAGGAAGAAGCTCTCAAGTCTTTCAAGTTCTCAAGGCAAGAAGCCCAAGAAGACTATGCCCTTTTAGACGAGCTGGATGCCCTCCTAATGGTGGAGGGATCCTTATGTATGCTTATATGTTTATGAGTATTACATTTTTATTCATTGGTTCTAACATGTTAGAGTCATAAATATAGTTCATTTTGATTAAGGGAATGTCTCACTAATCAAATAATGATTGAATATTATGCAATGACATCATGTAAAGGATATTCAAAGTGGTTCAATTGTCTATGTATGACTTGACCAAGGATATTGTGAAATCAGCAATTGTCAAAGAATCTTCATCACATGGCTCAATTAAGACCCTAATGAACCTCTAATGGATCTCAAGTGATTCCACAAAGACCCTTCATCCTAAAAGACATTTAATAGGTCATAAACATGATTCATTGAGATCCATTAAGGAAAGGGTGTGCCAAGGACATCCAATTGGGGCAATCAAGTCATATTCTCAAAGCATCCTACTCAAAACCTACTAATATCCTTTAATAGGTTTAAAGGATAAAAGGGTTAAAGGATGCTCTCTCTTAAAGAATACTTAACATGCTAGTATCCTCTAAGCCAAAGAGTACTCAACACCCTTCATGGCTCATGAGGATGTCCCACCCCAAAGGATACATAAAAGATTTAATTATATCTTTTAACAATACTAAAGGGAACTCGACATACATATCATCCAATATGTACTCTTTTAGTATTCTCTAAGGATTCTAGAAGGAACTTTGTGCATAAATCGTGCAGAGTCGTATCCTTTTAGTGTCCTTTGAGGGATCCAAGATGCAAGACAAGTCAACATGTATCCTTCAAGGATACGAAGACACTCAAAAGGACACAAATGAGTTGTCTTAAAGCCCTTCACCACAGTAAGTCATGATTTGGCTTATTGACTTGAATTTGAAACATGATAGCGCATGATTCTATTTAAAGGGCATCAATTGGACGGCTAATCAATGATAGTCAATCAGTTGATTGGCACAATTAACACTGACCAAGGACAGTGGGGAGAAGTCACATTCACGGATCCATGCCTGATCCAAATTGCTAGACGTCTTGAGGGCTTATCCTAAGTTCTCAAAGTCTAATATAAAAAAAAAAAAAAAAAAGAAACAAACCCACAATACGATACCGAGGTCTTTGGCAATGAAATTGGACCCCGTATAATTAAATGCAAATAGTCTAAGAATCCTTCTTCACCTCTAATCTTGGGTAGCACTATTCCTGCACCAATGAAAATCAAGTTTCAGATCATAGCAAGCATCACTATGCTATATTCATGACCTAGGAATGTTTACAGTTTGATAGTTGTCCGTTTGCAGTACACGTAAATGGGACAACTGACCTTTTTACCAAGCAAGAGGAATAATGGTGCACATAGCTTTTTCTGCACTTATTTATTCATTTATTTGATAATGAGATTCCAAGAAGATGAGAAATCCAAAACTCAAGGATTACAGCATGGATCTAACAGGGACTCCACTCAACCTACTTGAATTGATTTTTGGAATTGTTGACCAAAAAGTTTGGAGAATATGATGAGATAAGAATAAGGAGAACTTTTGTTTCATTTTAAGACATGATGACAAATTGAGAAGCTCAAAATTCCAAATTTTGAATGGTGATCATAAATACAAGAAATTCAAAGCTGATCCTGGATTCAGGATATAGTGGTGCTTGAAAAGATACATTAAGGAGCATGTGGAGGACATCTCCAATATCAATGTCCTAAATAAATGTGGCCTACCTTTTGATCACACCACGAGGTGACCCATAAGACTTTGCTGAGTTGCATGCTTAAATGAATTGGTTAAGAAGGAAAGAGGTACGGATTAGTTTTGTGTGTATCAAACATTGATTGACAAATCCTGCTGAATGTGCTACATCAAGTGTCTGCCGTAAGTGCTGCCTCCATTTACATAAGCGATTTGGTTAAGTTTTGCCTCCACCGTCCAAGTTTCTCCCTCCCCTGGCAAAAAATAGTGAATGCCACTAAGACAGCAACATAGGAAAGATAATACTTTATAGTACAAAGAGCTGATTATTTCTTAAGATTATCATGCATATAGGTTTACCACACATCCCGTGACATTATTGTGCATGTAGGACTAAAGTTTCATATATTTCTTCCACAAGCACTCCATACTTCCCTATATAAGATCAGACTGCTTCAGTTGATACACACTATTGCTGCGTACATAAGAAATTAATATCTACTTACTACATAAAGTGTCCTGGCCAATCAGAATGTGGTGGTTTTATCCATTTAGTCTCCACCATAAACATGGACACTAAATCGAGCTAAAAGTGACATCATGTCTCCTTCCTCATAGAGGGATCTTAGTGATCACTATGCCCATATCATCTTAGTTTCAAGTCAACACATACATTTCATCTTAGTGCTTAGTGATCACTATACAGGGGAATTACCAGCCACTCCCCTCTGTGAGTATCGTCTGCATCCTCAAAGGTGCCAAGGTAAGGGACACCGTTTGGGGGGTTGGTGGGGAGAAGCGAGCGATGGAGGGATGACTTAGTTGGCTAAGCCTCCATTGGCAGCTGTTTCATCGATTTGCTATCTTCTACATAAGCCTCCAAGACCCCAACCTTTGAGCCTTGGCAAGAGAGGGTACATGTCCTTGTGTCAAATCCTTCTAGTCCTTAACAAGACCAATAAGCGTGTGATTAAAGAATGCTTCACATCAGAAACCTGAAGGCATCTTAATGGCAGGGGTCATGATGCGAGTTTGGACTGATGGGCCCTTCCTTTCTGAAACTTCACCTGTACTCAGGTCTTGCAAGGAGACGCTCTCTGGCAATGTGGATCCATGATGAACTTAGTCCAACGACTGATTTTGTCAAACTGGGAACATAGGAAACTGTAAACCATGCAACTATCAATGTCATGATGATCATGTGGGACACTCTCAAACCAGTTTTCCCACGTACTTAATGCTGATCATTCATGCATATGCATGTGTCACATCACTCGTGATTGAATCTATGCAATAATGACATTCTGGTTTAGGTAAGATTGAAATATCACAAAATTATTCATGTACAACCTACCCTAAATTTCAACAGGACCCCCCTTAATATATTATTTTATCATGCTTGCCACTCACATAATTATTCATGTAATCTACCTAAAATTTCAATGAGACCCCTTTATCTCTTAGTTTATCATACTTGCCAGTTGTAGGGTATTGAGTTCTAGGTTTTGACAATTAATCAAAGGTTGTCCTCTGCTGGAGGGATGTAATTAACATCATCTTCGCAGGGAATGACAGGAAGTGGCTCTGAACAAATCTTCATCTACTCGATCTTGCTAGATCCGCATGCGCAAAAAGCATCCTAGCCTGAAATCCTTATGGGATTGAAATTCCACCTCCAAATAGCACATTATGTTGTTAATTGACAATAGCAGTTGTTTAAGTTATTTCATCTTAATAATTTAGTTTTTGTGTTTATTACAAGTTATATTCAGTAAATCAAATATCATTTTTCCCAAGTAATCCACAAGTAGACAGACTTAGGTCATGTTTTGATAACATTTAATAAGATTATTAAGTGGATTAAATACATCTCACTTCAGGATGCTTGATAAAATATACAATTCACCTCTTAAATGCTTCAAATTGTGTGGTTACTCTGAAGTGCTAAGCCATCAAGTTATCCTTACCACTTAAATCAGGATTAACAAGAAGAAACCTAGACATAGTGGCCACTATCTTTCGGGCTCTTTCCCGTGCAACTTCTCTTCTCCTTTGCAATGCAATAACATTGGTAATAAAATCTTATGGAATAACAGGATATTACATGTCATCAGATTTTTAGACTTTTAAAGTTTAAAAATTATATATCTTTTTAAAATACATTTTTCATATTAATATCCTATACTTAATTTTATATTTTTTTACTATTTATATAAAGAACATCATAATTATCTTTATTTTATAAAATGTGTTTATATATTTTTTAAACTATTTGTATTTTTGGATATGTATAATTCATAATTATATGTATTTTTTTATTGAAATAAGATTAATGCTATTTGCAATATACAAAATTATTAAATGTAGTGAGTATGCCCATTTTTTTGAACCAACATTATTAACCATGAGGTAAAATATTAAACATGTCCTTCATTCAAGTGTCACCTTTTGGTTACCAAATAGTCTACTTCACTCAGCATTTAGATCTCAGACTTACGTCTTTGATATTATCAAACACAACCTTAAGAACAACCATCAGTGTCAATATTGTTCATTTATCATGTCATGGAAGGTGAAGGCCAAAGCATGAGACTTCAGGGAACCCCATAAAAGTTCATATGCAGGTTGAAGATTGTAGATGCATCAACTAGATGGATGAAAACTACAAGTATTCCCGGACTTCAAGGGGCCACTGCAGAACTGAGGCTACCAATTATAACATTCGCGAGACGGTAGTCAATATGTGAAAGTGTCTCTAATTTTCCTATTTATGGTCCACCTCAAAATGTCCATCTTACCATTGATCTCCAATCATCCTCTCAGCCATAGGTCGATAGGCAGCCAGGAGTCAGCTGGTGGGAATTCTTTAAAAAAAAAAAAACATATCGGACGTTGGTGGGTTTTTAGAAGGGGAAGGCCTTTTTGCTAGCGGTTGCTAGGAAGCTCCTTCCTTTAGTCTCTTATATGCACCTTCAATTAGCCTCTCATGCATTTTCCTGATTCTATAATTCAAAATATTATTCTATAATTTTTCCTTCAAGTAACAGGCTAAGTTACAGTAATTAACAAAACAGACGGCATGAAATAATAAACAAGCTTGGCAGGCATTTCAGTGATGAATGATTTCAGTTTTTAAGAAATATTCAAAGAGATATAGTCAAATGAACCAACCTTTCGCGGTTCAATTGCTAGCTCATTGTCTATTATTGAGACAGCTTGAAAGCCCACGGGAATCAGTACCTCCTTATAGCTGCAAATGAAAGAAAAGTATTGTGAAATCCACTTTGAAAAAGTCATCAATATTACAGACTTTTTTTTTCCCTCTAATAAGAAAAATCGTGAATGTTGAAGACAATAAATTCATAGGTTGCAAGAATTGTCTCTTCTATTTGACTTTAGCAAGACTTACTCATCCACTGAAACTGCATATGGAGGCCCCCCAACATAATCACCAACCTGCCAGAGTAACCATAACAACCCAATATAAGAAAATAAATATAAAAAATGCCATCAGCATTAATAGTTTCCATTTCACAGAAAATAGAAAAGAACATAAAGTGAAAAGAATATAAAGTTAAAAGATGGCAGAGACTGTTACAGTACCAGTATAACTTTATAGGGCAAAACATAGGGTTTAGTTAAACACAGGGTGTTCAGGCAATTCAACCGTGACATTTGATTCACCGAAAGCACGAGATACTTAAAGTAAATGCAGAACAGCGCTAGTGGAATTCAACATTGTCATTTTGAAATCAGTGAAGGGCAGCTTCCACCTATGATAAATATTCAACATTGTTATTTAAAAAAATCTGAGCATAATCTCAGCTGCACAGTTTGGTTCCATAACAATGAAATTCATGGATAAACATATAACACTACCATGTCCATTGCACATCAAGAAAATCTTAGCCTTTAAATTTCAATACTCAACAAGGAAAGCCACATCATATGAAGAATTCGAATAATAAAAAAAAAACTGGAAAAGTTTACCGGAAACATCAGTGTGATAAGCTCTCCATCTGGTTTTAAGATATCATGAATTTGCTTTGCCCAAGCAGACCTCATGCATGGATCAATTGCACAGAAGAAACTGTAGTTTCATAAGTATGATATATGCAAGATAATACATATATAGAGAAAAAACTATAGTTTTATAATATGTAGACAACAATAAAAGGACAAGACATGTGGTCAAAACTTACGTGTAATCAAATATTAGATCAAACAACTCAGCTGGTCTCCAAGTAAAGAAGTCCTCTGCCAGAAACGTGAAACAGTTCTTGTTTGGCAATGTGGATGTCATCTAGCATAACGCATTTTAGGGTTGGAACAATACACAATAAAAAGAGAACTTTAGGAAGTATATGCTATCATGGTTACTGATGAAACAGTTCTTGTTGGCAATGTGGACGTCATCTAGCATAATGCATTTTAGGGTTGGAACAATACACAATAAAAAGAGAACTTTAGAAAGTATATGCCATCAGGGTTGCTGATGAAAGGGGACATTATACAAATAATAAGAATGAGAGCATTGCTATAGTGGAAATAGTGTAGGGTATGAAATTTAATTAATTGATACAACTTTAACTTTAAGCCCATATCCTTATGTCAACATGTTTCAGCTAAGGCATACTCAGTCTTGACAACGCTAGATTCAACTGCATGCCTTCTGCCCCAAAAGGCAAGGAGGGAAAATGACTTCATGTTCTACTTGAAGCAATCTCTGATAACCAGGCTACTTTGAACTTAGAAATAGAAATAGATATTCATATTATACTACGAACACTCTTTGGTTTTACCATGGTTTCTGAATAACTTTATGGTCCTTTTCAAAGGCTGCAAAAAAAGTAATTCAATGAAGTTATAATCTGTGATTAAATAGAATGATGTTGCATCTATGATTCTAGTGTTTTGCTTCTTTAGGTTTCACTACAGCCTCCAATTTTAATTAGTTCAATGCAATTTCCCCCTTCAACTCAAATAATGAAGTGAAATGAAATGCATACAAAGATTCCAACCTGGATTTGTACTGTGTTCTCCCTTAGGTTTAGGTTCCACTCAGATTTCCCATTCCAATTAATACTAATGGAATTCCCCTGGTAGAAATGCAAATAATGGAATGAACTGTATCATTGGAGTCAAAGGCACAAGACATTATACATTCCACAGGAAAAATGAAAAGAGAACTACCAATTACTTAAAGGAACAATTTTCACTTTTTTTGTAATAAGGATCCAATCAATTTATTATTACTGGACATAGATGATTGAGCAGTCTAAAATGGGAATGCATCTTTTTTGGAGTCATTGTACCCTACAATTACACCTCAATAAACAGGCTGAACCACTGAAATGACACTTTTTTAAGTCTTCATGACATAAGATATGATGAGATTAAAAAGAAGGGAAAAAGATAGAGGATATGTCCCTGTGGAACCAGAAACTTTGTGTTCCCATATGTTGGGTCTATTTGCCACTTCATAGAGAAAGGAAGAGAAGAGAAAAGATCCTACATTTAATAAATTTTTAGCATCAGAATGTTATTGGTGGACTTATCAACTCCTGCCTAACTATATGAACCTTGAGATACACTTGAGCTCATGGAAGCTCTTCATAGTTCAGGGCAGGGGAAGATGAGGAGATATTACAGCTGATAAATTATATATAATCCTTCACTGGATAAAATTATTCCTTAGATCATCAGAAATGAATATTCAGTTGCATTTCAGACGTTAACAACTTAAAATGCTTCTTAAAATCTGCTAACTACATTGAATTGGTCATGCTTTGTTATCCAAAATACTACAATATGCTGACTCTTTAAATGCTGGCTAAAATGAATACTGAGAAGTGTTCGGCTAATCCTACTCATTTTTATTGTCAACATGATATAGCCAAAGAATCATTTTCTGATAGCAAACATTAGTGTCAACCACATTCCAGACACCTAATGATGACAGAAACAGAAACTCAACGAGCTTTAATTATGATGGGCAAGAAATGCTACAACAGCATTCACAAGTAAATATAAGATTCATAATTATATACCAATTTGTGTAACGAATCACAGCAAGGTCTTGCTGCTGCATCCTTTTTCTGCCTCCATCTGACTTACCTCATGGGCTATCTTTACTGCGCTTTCTGATATATCCAGTCCAACAACATAGCGCTCAGGGCAAGCCATGGCAACCACATCATGACCCTGCGCCATATAAATATTAACAAAAATTTAACAAACACAATTGTCATGAAAATGATGAGCTGAAATAAATTGGATTCTTCTTTCGGTTATCTTGAAAAATTTTGAGGACAATTACCAAATACAAAATAGCTAATACAGAGAAATCAAGAATCCATATGAATCTGATAGATCTCAGATTAACTGGAAAGAAATTAATGAATACAGCCGTGAATAAAATGAACAAAGGGAGAGTACTCGGTTATGATCCATTGACTACATGAAAAGAAATGGACCATGACATAGTTTACAAACTGCTCCAGCATTTAAATTTTGATCAATGTGTGATCCCATATGGTGTGAATCTATCCCATGAAATATAGCATGAAACATAGGACATAGCACTACACCAACATACAAGATGTCATATATCTTACTTAACATTTTAAGATAATCAATAGTTACTCTAAATCTGTTCTAACCAAGGGAATGAAATGAAGAGACCGGATCTATGCTAAAGAGTTTCAAGTGAATTTAAAATGTTACAAGTCCTTTTAGCATTAGTAGAGAAGAGGCATTCTCTGACTGGAAACATGACAAAAGAAATTCACCAGACTGTCCAGCTGGGAATGACGGTGGATATTCCAGCCAGTATACAGCTGGATTCACACAATCTCTCAAACTCAACGCCAAAGGGCACCAAGAAAAGACCCTAGTGGGTCTCACTCCAGTCAGTGATCCACAGTCTTTCACGAAGAAAGACTGACATTGAGCAGGTCATCATTGGAAATGTATTAACGGCATCCAAGGAACTGCCTTAACCTTCAGCTAACCAAAAACCAAATGAATAATCAAAATCCACAACACAACATAAGGATGTATGTTAGCTAACTCATAAATCAGAACAAAAAGGCTTCACCAAATTTGTGAATCATACAAAGACCCAAGTCCATGTGTCAATTGAATATTTAAAACATAAAACTATGGGCATAGAACGGCAACTCTGAACTCTGTAATGGACAATTGAAGTGACAAATTGGAAAGAATTATAAGATAAAAATTTAAAGAATATGGTAGAAATAAAAGGAAAATGTAGTCTCACACTGCCACATCCTGGAACCAACGTCCTGCCTTTGGGAAGTTCTCCTGTTTGAAGAAGATGCAAAACCACAGGCGTCGGCCTTCCTAGATCCCATGGCGTTAACCCTTCCTCCCAACATTTTTCCCATCCACCTGATCATTCAAAAATATGTATTCCAGGAGTAATGAAAAATTAACTCCTCAAGTATAAACCTAGGGTACCCCAATGCCCCTACCCATACAAGAAGCATCTATATATATATATATATACTTCGACTTCAGATCAACATTTGAATACATACTACCTAGCCATGTGAAGCCTAAGAAAGATCCAAACAGCTTAATTCAAGAAAAAAGCTCAAATTACAATCAAGTTTTATAACAACGACACCTTCTAACGCATCCAATATACAGCATTTCACAAATTTAAAAACCACCTAGTTCGTGAAAGTGAAACGTCGCTTCGACGAATTAAGGAATAAAAAATAAATTAAAAAAACCATGATCGTAGTTTACAATAGACGGAATCCAATTCCAAAGCAACTCGAATGAAACAAGAAAAAGGGATTAGAAAAGCCAAACACCCCCAAAACTAAACGGAGTCAGATCATCTGGCGTTACCTTTAGAGTCTTCCGTCAGGAGCGATTGGATTCTCGCTATCTTGGGGTTGTTGGTCCCCGGGTTCTCCTGCGGCTCCTCGCTCGGCCGGTTGCTCTCCATCCTCCCCGCCGCGGCGGCCACCGAGGGAAGGCAGAGAGGCGACCACCTCCTTCGCGGCGACAAAGGAGCAACGCAGAGCGGCAGATGCCGTTGGAGCAAGGGCCGCAGCATGAGAAACCCGCGTCCGCTACGTTACTCCGCTTTTGTTTATTTATTTGATTTGATATGCCGGCGGTTGAGTCGGAGATGTAAAACGAGGCCTTCCCCGCGTGAAATGTGTCATGCGTGACGTGTCAACGCTTCCTGGGTTTTTAAACTGCTGCATAATAGTCTCCCTGTGCTTCTGCGTGTGCTGGACTAATAGGTTAATGGGGTGTTTGGTAGCAGTGTAATTTTTTATACGGTTTTATGACAAAAAATAATATTAAAATAAAATTCACAATGATAAATTATCATGTTTGGCAGCCAGCATCCGCACTCCCTGGACACCCCACCACCACTCACCTTTCCCTTCATCTCCATCTCTTCCTACTCTACTTATTGCCTCTACACACTTTGTTGTTGCCACAGTGAAGACCAGCGAAACACCTGTGCCCATGAGCCCATGGCAGCAGTGGCCACGGAACCAAAGTCCATGAAGAGAGGGTGAACCATGTTTTTGTTTTTATCATGTTTTGTGAGTTAAAAGTCTTATCAAAATATATTTTGATAAGTCTACCAAACACCCTGTTTTATATATTTTCATTATAAAATATATATTTGTAAAAAAAAGTTATATTATAATGCAACCAAACACCCTATAAGATAAATAATTAAAAAGAAACTCCTAAAAATATGATATATTTACAAAAAAATCTCTTATAATATAATTATTTGCAAGTGAGCCCCCACAATCTACGGTGAATTAGTGCAAAGTTCTTAAATGTTACCAAAAAACTCTTAAGAGTAGTATGAAAAAGACTCAAAAGAGTTCTTTTGGCAAAAAGTGGAGATTGTGGGAGTTTATTTATAAATAATTGGATTAAGAGAAGTTATTTGTATCATTGAAAGTTTCAAAGGGTTGAAAATTTAAAAGCCCATAAAAAAGGCACATCCATTTGATGTTTTCACACCATTGGAGTCTCGGGTAGAATACCAGCTTTACCCCTGCCAAACATAGGGAGCGTTTCTTTGGTTCCGATCCTTGGCCTCCAGGTCACAAACGGGGTCACTAACTGTTGCACTGCCTTTTCAAAAAAAAAAACTGTTGCGCTGAGGTCCGTTCTTACTAAGGTTAAGGTAACTTCGCAATTTCATAAGATCATGATTTAATTATAATTTTTTACCTGAAAGAATTCTTATGATATAATTTATTAAGATAATTTTTAAAATCTTGGTAAATTCAAATGTAGCAATTTAAATTATAGGTTTTTTGTTGATTTGAGATTTTTTTTTCTACAACCGATTCTTTCCTAAATCTTAGACTCGGTAAAATCACTAAGTAGGGGCTATTTGGATCGAAGTGAGCAATTTTTAGCTTTAATTTATGTTCTGCTGTTTCGTTCCCATCATGAGCAATTATAAGAGTCACTTTAATTGACTTTCACATTAAATAAAGTAAAGAAGTTGTTTAGATATTACCCTACATACAATCTACTTTGAGAGTTGTTTTCCTTCCCCCTACAATTTTGGGTTTGATGGGCCAAAATCTCGTCCACCACGATCAGGACTCTCCGCATGTTATCGGAAGGGGGGAAACTCAACTGCTCTTGTAAAAGAAAACATTGTCAAGGGCTTTCGTTGGTGATCTGGGGGGATCCTCCTCCGATGCTTAAGTCAGAAAGTTGGGGGATATCGAGAAGGAACGGAAGGAAGCTACGCTAGTTGTTGCATACATATGTCCGTCGAGCAGGAGGGTCCTTATACAGTGATCTAGAGGCAATTTTCGACCCCGTTCCAATCATAAATACTTGCTTCAGTTCCCCTTTTTTGGGGGTGGGAGTTACTTGAGAGGAAAGAGAATGTTTAGGAAAAGTTGGTTTCGAGCCGAATCCTTCAGTTTATCCGACCTTATTTTCAAGTTTATTTTGGCCCGCCTCTCCTTGGGGTCAGATTAGGCCGAAGAGATCAGACTCCGCCCGAGGGAATAGGCCCTTGATCAATCCACCTCAAGGGATCTATTAGGAAGAGGACTCACACATCCTCTTTGATGAACTGAGGTCAAGGGACTGGGCACAGTCAATGGCAGGGTTGCTTTACTGGACCTGAGTACACGTTTTCTCTCAAGCCGGGCATAGTTGGCCCAGCCCGTTAGGCCAGACAAGACTTTCACCCATCACTTGTCCCCCACTCTTTGGCGTGCACCGCACGGTACGGAGTAGCCCAATGGTCACAACCTTATCGTGGCCATCCCGTTCACCACTCAATGGTTGAATTTGAAGGGACAGGGCGGGGGCTCCAATCTTGACTTAAGGCATTTGAAAACAAAGTGCTTTTCCCGTCTAGAGGGGCACAGGGTCTTTCCAGCTACCGTGGGCGGGTGCGACTCCGTAAGTCACGTCTACTCAATTTTCCCGTGCTGCTTTGAATAATCATGCCCCCTTGGCACGGCCCATCGCATCGCCTAAGGTGAGTCTTCATCGGAAAGCACTGAACCTCCACTGCGTGGGTGACCCTGCATATGAAAGATGAGGCGGAAGCCGATGAGAGAATCCTATCGTTAGCTCTTTCTTTTAATTTCCTATTCTTTCTTCTTCGCGTGGCGGCGTGTTGCAGAGCTTCTTCCCCCCTTCCTTCTTCCTTGTATCTCCACCGTAATGGTGCATTACATACCAAGAGGCATGCGTTATGCCGAGGGGATAGAGCAGGACCTCGCGGCGCTGGGGGCTATGCAAGCCACAATAGGACTCCTAGCGGATATGAGATATATGTGAGATTTTATTTTGTATCATCCTCTTATTTGATCTATATGTAGCATTGTGAATTGTTCATGATATGATTTAGTTATCATATAAATTTTGTACTCAGTAAGTTTTGTACTCAATAAGTTTGTTAAATAATTTTTCAGGAAAGGTGGTCAGAGAGTTAAATTTTGATTCTGACCACGATGAGTAGGTGTTATGGGAGCTTTTGAAATTCAAGATTAGTTGTGGTGATATGAGTCTTTTTATTTTAGTAGATTGATGCAGTAAGAAGTATTTGAATTTGTTATGTAATTTGTGAGTTTCTAGAAAGTTGTAAGAGATTGATTATGTTATTTAGAGACAAATGATTATTATGAGACATTTGTGATTTGTGTTGGCTTATTATTATTATTTAGATTTTGCAATGGATGGCTATTTGTTATTACCTTGTGGACTCGTATTCTCTCATTTTAGTTTTATATATACTATGTTATGTATCTATACCGTCTTTGAGTTCTGCCAAAAGTCGGATATGATTGGATACGGGATTAGGCGTGCTACAATAACACTCGGATGTTAAGTGACCATACTCCTGGTGGAAGGAGCAAAACTTTCCGACCTTCTCAGCCCCAGGGACCGGTCTCATCTTTTTGGCCAGTAGACATAAGTCTCATTTTTTATTTCTTGCAAGATACGTTCGACCGGCATGTTGAGCAAGGTGCAATTCTCCTCCAGTCGACCGGAATACCGGTCATGTCGACCCTCTATTTGCTCCTAGAGTTAGTCTTTATGTGGTCAGCTGTTTCGATCACAATCCAGACGCTTCTTATTTCTTCCGAACATTAGTTGCTCTTCACTATTGCTCTCAAGGTCAGTCTGCTATTGCAAAGTTTTGCAAGCGCATAGCAGTTCTTCACTATTTATGCACAGATTGACCTTCCTTACGAAATCAGGGAGGTCAATCGGGAGTTCTTTACTAAGCTCAAATTGGACCTACTAACTGGTAGCACCTACTATGAAGTATTGCGCCGCATTAGGCACGTCTACATTGGGGATCTTTAGTGTTGCTTCATGGAAGCGAGTCCAGTATCTTCAGAGGGATTCATCATTTTTTCTGACCTATGGATGCTAGGGTGTTGTGGTCACCGACATCTACCTACTGGCAGCGAAGTTGTTATGAAGGAACGTCGCAGCTCCCTGAAGTTGTCAATGGAGTTCACCTTGGGCTGCCGAAACCACTATCGAGCGCTCCCTTCCAGTGTCATCAGGAAGGTCTGGCACTTAATTTCATTCGATATATTTAGGAGTGAAAACGTCCTTTCGAACATCTGTAAGTGGTCATCTAGGTCTCTCGTGCCATCATATGTTTTCAAGGTAGGCATGCGGAAGCACAGGGGGAGAGGTTCCTCCCGCACTCTTCTGGTAAAATAGGAACCCGACCTCCTGTATCTCCCAGAATAGATTTCCAATCTCAGTGGAGTAGCTTTTCTACCTGTTCCTCTAGCTTTCGCACTGGGACAGGTGGCGGTATTGACGACTAGAACCGCCACACCTATGTCGGGGTGAGACTGTCGATCCTGAGGAAGAAGAGACGTGGCTGGGAGACGACCCGGAGGAAGTACTACTATCATAAGCACTATTCCGCCGTTGTCGGTGCGTTCTGTGAGTGCTCAAATTAGGTGTGTGATTATCATGAAAAATTTATATTGTTTATGTGACAAATAAATCTATTAAAAAGAAACTAAGTGAATGTGATCGCCAGAAATTTTTAACTAAAAAGTTCCAAAAGAAAAGATTGATCGCCTACCTGTTTTGGAATAGGGAAATGTTGAAGTTCTTGATTCCCCTTCTTCAGCCGGCTGAAGAAAGAGAACCTTTTTGACTTTGTTCTTGCTTTGGATGCTTATCGGACTTTGAGGATCATTCAGATTTCTTTTCATTGTTGATTCTCTCCTCTTGATCTCTTTTTGTACCTTACAGGAAAGTGGAAAGAAAGAGAGAGGGAAAAACAATAAGAATTCAAATAGATATAGTATCTATTCCAGTAGAAATTTTAATCATGCAACTTGAACAAAGAACTCACTTGTTTGATGGTCTTTTAAACTCCTTTAAACATGGATTGAAATTATGCTAGTGAGTGTGTGTTGCATGGAGTGATGTGATGAAAATATGATGCTAATGTGATGAAAATATGAAAAAAATGTAGAAATCAATTAAGAACTAAGTTGGATGGCCCCTGGAAAGTCTTGGTTCTTGAATGGACGAAGAAACGATGAAAAAAGGATGTAGCTTGCTTCAAGACTCTTAGAAGTAGCAGCACCTCGATCCTTCAGCATTTGGACGTCGTCTTCTTCTTAGATCACTCAAAATTATCACTAATCTTTCAGGAATTAACACTAACTTTTTAATGACTAAGGAGTTGGGTATTTATAGGCTTAAGTTCACGCATCCGCGGTTACTTAAAGATTAACATGAAAGATTTTGAAGTTTATCCAACTAACAAACAGATAAACATAGATTAATTCATCATTATCTGTAATTATCTAAAACGCGTCGTCCATGGGAGACGTCTTTTAACTAAATTAAGATAAGAATAAACATCCGAAAAAGAGACAGAAACAGCTTAAGAAACCTAAATGGCGTCGTGCATGGAAGACGTCTTTTAACTAATTAATCAATTAATTAAAATTCAAATTTAAATACCAAAATAGGAATAAACTCTAAATGGCGTCTACACATGTCGACGTCTTTTAGACTTTTTCATATTTGATTAAAATTTGAGTTAAAATTAATTTAATTAATTAATTAACTTAAATTATGTATGTCTAACCCGACACTATTTAGATAATTAATTCAGAAAGATTAATAAAAAAATAACTAATGATTAAATATCAGACTATTTTGAGGCATTATTATATGACATGAAATTTACTCGAAATGATGTCAAAATTAGGGTGTCACATTGGCATCGTCTTTGCAAGGGAGTGAAATGAAATAGAATGTACTGAAAAGGTGATGCCAAGGTGTGATGAGACACGCTCTTAACATCACATGATTGGAATTTTTCTCAAAATCATCAATGATGATAACTCAAGGAAATCAATGGAATCAATCATGTCTGGATAAAATAGACAAGAAAATAAAATAAAGTCGATCAACCTCCACAAATTGGGAAGTACCCCAGGTCATAGACACTGCAAGTTTCATCATGGGGAGCGATTGCCAGCCAATGTGGACGTGCTGCAGCCATGATGGATCTTAAAAGAAAACAAGAAATATTTGATAAAGAATACAAGAAAGGATAGAATTCCAAAGATATCTTCAAGCGAACCTCAAAGATAATCAAGATACTCAATTCAGAATAGAATATTTCATATCATTTTGAATTTATTTGATCAATGGTCTGAAACTTAATCAATAATTAATTTTTATCACAGTGATTTCAAAGTCTTACATGATGCATGCTGGGCTAAAAGAAAAATATATAATCAAATAAAATATAAATTAATCAAGTATAATATTTTAAAA
Source organism: Zantedeschia hybrid cultivar (assembly GCA_030544215.1). Lineage (NCBI taxonomy): Eukaryota > Viridiplantae > Streptophyta > Magnoliopsida > Alismatales > Araceae > Zantedeschia > Zantedeschia hybrid cultivar. Next base: position 77,182,325 of record JARZZO010000014.1, read on the forward strand.
TTGACATTAATGAGTCAAGATACTAATTCTTGTAATTCAGTGTTAAGCCGAAGCACGTTTATCTACGTACCGTTTCACAAAAGCGGAACCATAGTCCTCACTAATTAACAATCAAACGGCCTATCCGTGCGATTAAGAATTCTCTAGAATTATCATTGTTTTTGTTGTAGGAAAACTTAAATTCAAGTTTCATCAAAATCACAAGGTCCTTGATATAATCTAATAAATATTTAACATATAGTAATGCTGATAATTCAAATTAATCACATGAAAGAATACAGGGATAGAGATAACCGTCTTCTTAGTCACGGTCAGGACTCATAAATTCCCATAGTGGGATCTCCTTTAATTTTCAGCTTCATTTGGATTTTCCTGAATTTCCTGCACTCAAAAATTCATCAGTAACTTCAATCAAGTGCATTAAAATCTAGATAAACATTGAATTTTGAGTAAATAATAGAAAAACCCTGAAACGCGTCGTGTCGCTCCGACGCCATTAAGATTAACCAAAACGCGTCGCTGTTCAACAACGCCTTTTAAGTCGCAGAAATAGGTTCTGGCTAACTTCTATCCGGATTCCAACTCTTCCCATGCTTATCCCTTCTCCAATCTGGAAAAGTCTTCCTAGAATCGTAATTTTCTCTATATAAACTCCATTAACTTATATCAAAGCAATTCCAATACAATCTAGAGATAAAAGTTAGAAATTTTCTTCAAAGTTCAAGGATTTTCGAGGTTTCAAGGCTTCAAGAAGGAAAAGCTCAAGAACAAGATGGATTCTTCAAGCAAGCAGGTGAAGAAGTCGCTAGAGAGGCTCTCCGACGTGAAAGATCATCTAAGTGGAAGAGATCCTAACTTCCAAGTGAGTTAAATCCTCTTTTCCTTCAATCATTTTTCTTCAATTTCCCTTTTCTCTCAATGTTCTTTAAGTTCTTCAAGTAATTCTACCTTCTATTTTTTTAGGCATATCCTTTGTTTCTCGACCCAAGGAAATTCACATCTCTTCCTTGGATTCGAAAGCTCGCAAAAAGTACTACTATGTTCATGCAATCTTTTGTTTCCAAGTGGAACATCCAAGGTCTAGTAATCCATGCAAAGCATTACAAGAGTCCAAACGTGGACTGGGCGGCTCTGGGTGCTTTGATTGAATTATGGCATCTTCAAACTCATACCTTCCTCTTTTCTAAATTTGAATGCACTATTCTTCTAGAGGAGGTTGAACTCCTATTGAGCCTTTTCAAAATCAAGTTGAACAGTAACAATGAAGTGATCCATAATAAGATGGCTTTGATAAAGGAAAAGATCACAGGTCAACAATTGTTGATGAAAATCATGAAAGACCCAAAAGAAGTTAAAGGATGCCTCACCAAGAAATGAATCAATCTTGCAAAGCTAGCAGAGTGGACTTTGTACGAAATTGAAGATCTTAGAGAAGATGACACTGAGAACGTGATGAAAGCTTTCACCACATGCCTAGCTGGAGCTCTGTTCTTTCCTGCTCAAGATAACATATTAGAAGATGATCAAGTCAGTGTAATCTGCGAGATCTTTGAGGGAAGACAGATCGGCACAGTGATTCTAGCCTATCTTTACAGTGGGCTCTCTGCAGCGTCTACAGGTCAGCCTCCCTATGGTTGCATGCTACTCTTCACTCTGTGAGTTGAGTTGCACTTCAAGTTTGAATATCACACTAGGAATTCAACAAGACCATCTCAAATCTATCAGAATAGTCTGATCTTCCATATTTCCAACATTGTGAAATTCAATGAAAAGATGATCAATCGAGTGCCAAAACTCAAGACCCAAGCTGACTGGAGAGATTATCTGAAAATAATGTCAGCAAATGGGTTCGACTCTTCACCTCTTGCTATTGTAGGAAAACTCATTCGAGTGCGCCGCACTGCGGGTGCAGAGTTTAAACTGATCAGGACTACTGAGTTCATGCTGTACAATCATCATCGCTGCTATACTCAACTCAGCTTGCCTCGCCATGAATTCCCTGAGTTTTTCCATACATCTCCAATCAAGAAGCGTGCCTTGGAATCTGATGAAGACTATGAAGCTACTGAACTTATAGTCACACTATGGAATATTAGCTTCAATCATCATGTAAAATCCTCTAAGAATGCTCATAGAGGTTTAACCTATCTATATGTAATGGGGCTTCAGGAAATTCATCATTGAAAGCTCTCTTTTATTTTCCTTTTATGATGTAATAAAGAATTTATTTTAATAAAGAATTGTTCCTTTATGTCTTGAAATCCATCCTTGATTTTCTGTGATTTGTCCAAGATTTTTCCTTGAGTAAAAATTTGATTTTTCCTTGAAATATGATAATTTGGGTATGAAAAACGCGTCCACTCAGAAAGACGCATTTCAACCATAATTGATTTTCCAAAAATCAAAGATTAATCCTTAAAATCACAAATTATCGTTAAAACGCGTCCAGAAGTATAGACGCTTTTTATCCAAAAATCCTTTTCCAAAATAAGATATTTATCTTGAAAATCCCGAATTAATTTTAAAACGCGTCCAGATGTCTAGACGCCTTTCAATCAAAAAATCTTTTTTTCCAAAAATCAAAGATTAATCCTTAAAATCCTGAATTATCATTGAAACGCGACCATATGTCTAGACGCCTTTCAATCATCTCTCTTACTTTCTCCAGAATTCTGCCATTAATTATGTGATTAATCCACTAAAACGCGTCCTAAGTTGTAGACGCATTTAATCATCATGTCTTGTACTGTTCTGACCAGAATTGGCGGTTTAAGCTGAAACGCGTCGTGATGTATAGACGCCTTTTCCCCAATTCAAACCTCTCTCCTTGCCGCCTCAATTTATGCGCCCTGAATGACGTCGCTATACCCCGACGCGTTTTAACTTTCTCTAACAGAAGTTGCGAATGACCCCCTTTCTTCCTCATTCTCCCTTTTGCTCTCTCTCTCTCTTCCTTAGCTGCGGCGATTTCCTCCTCCGGCGAACGTCCGGCCATCTCTCTCCCAAACTCTTAAAGCCATGGAACGCGGGGGATCTAGCAGGCCCAAGGCGGTGGTGAAACACCGGCAAATTGCCTCCCTCTCGGTGGTGCCGGTGGAAGAGGTGCACGAGGAGGTGCCGGCCGAGCTAGCGGTGGTGGCGGCATTTCTTGAGGAGGAAGAGGCTCCTCCGACGCTCGTGGCCGAAGAAGAAGGAGAAGAAGAGGCCCTCCACCTGGTCAGTACTCTATGGTTTGAATGGGATGAGGAAAAGAGGGAGCAAAGAGACTTTTGGGAAAAGTCCGAAATCGGCTTTGAACGGCATCCAGAGGCGTCCTCATGGTCCGACGCCATTCAAAGCAAAATTTCATTTTTTATTAGGGTAGAAAATGAGACTAAATGGCGTCAAGGCATGTGGACGCCTTTTAATGAACGTCCACCATTGCTGACGCCTTTTAGTCAGAATATTTTATTGATTTTTAATTTTCACTGACTAATGAAATTTTCTTGAATTTATTTGCAGGGGACGATGAGTGTCAGAATTTCGTGCGACTTAGTTGTAGGTGCATACCGGGGACTCCCGGACTTCCAGAAGGCGCGTCTGCGCTAGATGGGGTTCGGCGAGATTCTCGAGATCGAGCCATTTTGGCTCGATTTGGTCCTCCTGCAGGCGCTACGGGAGAGGTGGCATGCGGAAAGCAGGGCTTTCCTAATGCCTTGGGGCCACATGGTCCCGACTTTAGAGGACGTGGCCAGGATTACTGGTCTTAGGGTAGAGGGCCGACCGGTGAACGGGGTGACTTACCCCGATTACCGAGGGTTAGCTGAGGCTTTACTAGGGATAGAGGTGTTTACCCTAGATAGGGAGTCCAGAACTGTCCCTAGAGTGGAGGTGGAAGCAGCCATAGGGTTAGTAGAGCCCCGGCGTAAATCTGATGAGACCCGAGAAGAGTTTAGAGATAGACTAGCTGAGTCTTCTTCCTATGTATATTGTAGTGACCCTAGTCAGATAGATGAGGTGGATAGACAACTTAGAGTCTTTCTTGTTTTCTTTTTTGGTCGGTTGCTCTTCGGTACGTAGGACGACCATATCTATTGTAGATTTTTGAGTATGTTAGATGATTTAGAGAGTCTCCATGAGTACGTCTGGGGTGCGACCCTCCTGGCCCACCTGTTCACAGACTTGTCCGCGGTCACGCTGGACCGTGAGACCACCATCAGCGGCTTCTCGCCGTTTCTCCAGGTAAATTTCATTTTATTATTTGTTTATGTAGTGAAATGCAGTGATATGATGCTTTTCTAACTTACATGTTTATGTGCAGGTTTGGAGTTATCACTATTTCCCGTTCGGCTGAGCGCGGATCGTGAGGCCGGACATTGTCCCTTTGGCTCTCCGCTGGCAGCCCATTGTGGACACGGCCCCACAGCATCATCAGCTGACGGCCCTCCGCCGTCAATTCCTTGATTACCCGGAGCTCCTGGTAAGTCTTTAATTTATCCAGTTTTATTAAATGCAGTGTTTCATTTATTAAACGCAATTTTATTCATATGAATGCATCTAACTTATATGTAGGTGATATGGCGTCCATACTTGGGCATGGGCGAGGAGGGCTAGCCGTGGGTGATGGCTGGCCGGAGATGGTTCGGGAGGCAGATGTGGCTCCACTGCCTCAATGAAATCGAGCCGCTCCGCCTCCGCCTGGTGATGAGGACGCTGGACCTCCAAAGAATGGATTGAAGAGGAGGTCCCAGAGGGCGTCGAGAGGAGTATGAGGGGCAAGCAGGCCCTCACAGACTGGCGTGTCAAGTTCCCCCAGCAGTACGAGGACTGGCATCGCCGCGGCGTACGGGTAGAGTCCCACGTGGAGGATAGTACCGCCTACCTCCAACAGTACCGGACCTATTACGCCGACCAGCCACGACTCCTCCGACCACTCGATGTAAGTATGATTTATGCGTCTTTCATTTTATTATTATCTTTAACTTATATTTGTGGATGAATGTGTGTATGTATGGTATGCAGGATGCACGAGATGCTGTGATCATCGACCTCCGGGCCCGTCTCCAAAGGCAAGTTGGCTCATCCTCTGCCCTACCTGCTGCATACGAGGCCACCCTCGCTGACCTCCAGAGTCAACTTGCCTCTGCCATTCACCGAGCCTCTCTCGCGGAGGAGGATCGAGCTGCTCGAGTAAGTTCCATCCTTCTTCTTTCATTATTTGGACTTGATTTGCTTGATTATCTTGAACTGACAGTGTCTCCTCTTATAGGTCGCTGAGCTTCAGGAGGCTCTTCAGCAGAGGGATGCAGAGCTGGCAGAGGCTCGGACTTCAGCCGCTCGCATTGCTGAGCTGGAGGCTCAGGTGGCGCGTCTCTCTACTGGAGATCTCGCACGACTCCAGGTTCGCCTAGAGATTTTGACTGAGGAGAGGGACCACGATCGTCTTCGACTGGAGAGTCTTCAGGGTCGCCTTTCCGTGGCAGAGCATGAGCGCCGAATAGTGGAGGAGAGATATCAGCGAGCCCGCCAGCGGGCTATCGATTGTGGTCAGGCGAGTGCCTTCACCGCCAGCATCGCCATATCGTCCGGCCAGGCAGGGCCGAGTGCGATGGGACCACCTCCACCTCCTAGCCGAGGACCGGCACCGGATGCTCCCGATGAGGCTCAGAGCCAATTCAATGAAGGGGTAGGGGAGAGTCAGCCATGAGGGATGCATATGTACTTTTCTTTTCTTTTGTGTATCATGTACAAACACATTTTTGATATATATATGAAATTTTGCCTTCAACTTTGTTTCTCAGCATTTGTGTGATTTCCTTGGCTTTCATTCTTGTATCCTGTACATTACTTAACAAACAGGTTAAGTATCTATTTAGGCTTAGCCCCTTGCTTAGTCAAGTAACTTATCAATCAATCATTTTCTTGGTAGAAAGGTCAAGGGGCATAGCCTTTATTAACAAAGGTAGCATGAATAATCAAACTGTAAGTAAAAATGCAACATGCAAGCAGACAGATGCTCACTGAAAATAAAATGAATGGAACACACTAGATGCAATAAGCAGATGCTAATTGAAATATTTTTTTTTGTTTTGAAATATTCATTTTTGTTTGATTTTTTTGGAACATATATATATTTTTGGATTTTTGAAATATCTTTTTTTTTTAGTCTGAGATATATGCTTTTTTTATTTTAAAATATGTATTTTCTTGGATTTTGAAATATGTACTTTTTTTTTAGATTTTGAAATATGTACTTTTTTGGATTTTGAAATATGTACTTTTTTTGGATTTTGGAATATTGTGTTTTTTTTTAAATTTTGGAATATTGTGCAAACTAAAAGACCAGCATGGTATTCAGATCAAAAGGAAACATATTCATTTATTAACTTAATTCCCAAATTGTTCTTTAATAATCTAACTTAAACCCATCGTGCTTGAACTTGTATTTATATTTGTGATCCCATTTGATGATTTGATCCTTAGTCAATCTAGGCCGTTCCTTAAGCTTGGAGTACGCCTCTTCAGAAAGAAAGGAAGAATTAGTTTAGAAAACCCACGAGAAGGTTCCGGAGACCTAAAAAGATGTTCCTTTCTTACCCTAATATCTGTTGAGGTTCGGTTATTTTCTTTCCGGGGTATTTATCGACCTTGCGTTCCCTTTTATTTCATTTCATGGCCCGGATGTAACGTTTGTAGTGTAAATGGCCTTTTGATTTGACTTTTGCCTTTTGTTTTTTCTTCTCTTTTCTTTTTCTTGGGACGGATCTCCCCCTTTTTTTTATGACGGCCTCCTACTAAGATGGCATGTATTCTTGGTAATCTATTCTAAGTCTCGTTCCGACATCATGGGCCGAGTGTAAAAACAGAATTTTGTTTGAAAAGAATGATTTGTACTTTACACTTTTAGTCAAGCTTTCGGTAATCCTTAGGACTTGGCATCTCTTGTTACTCACGAATCAAACGTATCAGTGTGTGTAGTAATGTGTTTGAATTAAATTATTCAGACTGATAAGGGAATTTGAGTTTCTAAATTTTCTGATTCCACTGGTCTTCGTACCATGTTGATCGACTCTTTAACCTAAGGGTAATATTTCTTGAGATACAATCCATTCCAGGGGTGAGTTAATTATTATCCTTCTGCATTAACTAGACGGTCATACAACATATGGTCATTCCCAATTGGGTTGGAGTTTAGAACGCGGACCACCAGGTTTTACAAAGATTCTTTTGATGACCATTTCACTAACTTTGAACTTACGTTCAATAACTTTCTTTTGATGAAAACGTGCTAATCTATTTTGATAAACCATTGCATGATTAGCAGCTGACCATCTTTTCTCATCTAAGAGTTCCAATTGAGCAAGGAGTGTTGAACAGTATTCATCAATGGAAAATTCCTTATTCAATTGTACTCTTAATGACGGTATAAGGATCTCGTATGGAACTACCGCCTCCATTCCAAATGTTAAGGAATAAGGAGTTTGCCCAGTGGGCGTGCGGATTGAAGTTCGATAGCCCCATAGAGCCTCAATCAATTTTTCTGGCCAGTCTGTAAATTTATTAGACTTACACGTCTTTTTGATGATTTTTATCAAAGTCTTGTTAATTTCTTCTGCTTGGCCATTGCCTTGCGGATAATATGGAGATGAATGATGCAATGCAATTTTGTACCTATTGCAGATGTCTTTCAACTCCTGTGACACGAACTGAGATCCATTGTCGGTGACGATGGTGCTTGGAATTCCAAATCTCGTGATGATATTCTTCATGATGAACTTGCAGATGGTTGATGCTTTGACTTCCGTGTATGCTTCAGCTTCCGCCCACTTAGTGAAGTATTCCGTTGCCGTGAGGATGAAGAACTTCTGCTTAATGCCAGAATCAGGATTGCCAAAGGGTCCAATGACATCGAAAGCCCACATGGAGAAAGGCCATGGGGAGGAAACAGGATGGAGTGAAGATGCAGGAGAATGAATCTTATCGGCATAAAGTTGACACTTAGCACACATACAGACATATCCTACACAATCTTCTTCCATGGTTGGCCAATAGAATCCTTGTCTAAGGATTTTCTTTACTAACATCTGTCCATTAACATGGGCACCACAAAATCCAGCATGAGCTCCTTCCATAACCTTCCAAAGCTCATCTTCGTTTAAACATCTTAGAAGAACTCCATCAAAACCTCTTTTGTATAATGCTCCCCCAACTAGGGTGTATCTTTGAGCAACTCTCCTGATAGCTCTTTTCTCTTCAGTTGTGACTTCTTCAGGATATGATTGATCTTCACAATATTTAGCAATTTCGTAGTACCATGGTTTATGTTCCTCATCCATCTCTTCTAACAGCTCCATTAACATAATTTCTCTCTTTTCCACAATATCGCTATCTCTGACTTTCTTCAACAGCTACTCCTTAGTCCTAAGGAATGAAGGGTCTTTCACGGCAGGTGAAAGACGCCTATGAACAATGATTGATTCGGATTGTCTGTTGATTGGAAAATTAAGAGAAGATGCAAGTGAGGCTAAAGCGTCAGCTAAGATGTTCTGATTCCTAGGAACATGGACGAAGATCAACTTTGTGAAAAACTTAGCATAAGCAGAAGTAAGTTCTTGATAAGGCTTAAGCTTAGGATCAAGAGTTCGATATTTGGTTAACACCTGGCGAAGAATCAATTGGCTATCACCTACAATTCTGAGTTTGGTGGCACCCTGAAGATGAGCAGCCTCGAGGCCAGCAAGGAGTGCCTCGTATTCAGCTATATTGTTAGTGACTGGAAAGTCAGGCTGAAAGGCTTGTGGAATGGTGACACCTTCAGGTGATAACAGAACAATGCCGATACCCTTTCCATGGGAATTCAAAGCTCCGTCAAAATGCAGAGTCCACATATCATCTTTGATTCAGTCTATGGACATCAATTCTTCATCCGA